>OX377612.1:40699077-42162827 GCA_947397855.1 Thelaira solivaga
TATTTATAAAAAGGGTGGAAAAGGGTCAAAACACTTTTCAAGTGCCCACAGATCCAAATAGAAAAAGAAAAAAACAGTTCAATTCCAACATTTTCTCATATGTCCAAAAATAAATATAACACAATGCACTGCACAAATACTGGCCACAAAATTAATTTCTCCTATGAAATTAATTAAATTTATTGCACTATTTTTATTATTTTGTTTATTTATTACTATTTTTTTGCATTACGGATGAAAGCTATGTTGTTTATGTTGAAATATTTTCTTCAACCCTATTTTTTTATTTCTTTTGTTTCTTCTCTTTCTTCATTTTGACATTAAACTATGAATAATTACACTAAGACACCATTTACACAGGGAAAGTTTACTTTGACAAATTTTGTTGAATTCTCTTTTAAACTTTCTTTGGTGTTTATACAGGGAAAGTTTTGTTTCTCAAATTTTGTTTTGTTTTCAAATAAAAAGTTGCAGCTAACTTCAGTTATATAAACTACGAACAAAGAACAAAACGAATTTGCGAGTACAAGAAAGTCTGTACTGCCTCCCGTTCTCTTCACCCCTATCTCCTATAAACTCAAGACTTTGCAAAGTAAACTTTCCCTGTGTAAATGGTGTCTTACAAAATACATGGTGCGCCTACTTCGTATAATTATACTATGGATGTGGAAAAGTATATGTATTGAATGATGTCAATTTTTCATTTCAAATTTCCGCTCAAAAGAAATTTAAGGGGACAGCGTACAAATAAGATTATTTTAACCATAGTTCCCTTCTTTAAGCTTTTAATATATAATTTTTGTTAATATTATTGCTCGTTTTATTTATGCTTAAACTTTTTTTACATGTACCGTTAAAAAAATAAAAAAAATCACCAGCAAACATATAACATAATTGTGTAGAACGTTTATTACGCAACAAAATATCAAAATGCTGTGTGATTAACACTACTGGAAACACTTTATAAAGCAGCTGCTTTAAAAATGTGTGTTTGTTTTTGTAAATTATAGGTTATGTCATATTTATAAAGCATATATGTGTGTGAACACAAATATTGTAACCGTATGTAAAACGCAAATTTTGACGTACATATGAAAATCCATAATTAAAAACTTTTGGCATTCCATATGACTTGTACACATAATGTGAACACGGCTTAAGCTAAAACAAAGACGAAGGAATGAAAGTTGAAAATTACTTTGTTTTATGCTGAGTACACACTTAGAAACATGTTCCGTAAACATGACATGTTTCGTGTTTCGTTCCGTAGCGTGTAGTCGTGTTTATAGTTTATTTTCATGTTCCCTTCGAGGTTTCCAAAATATAAATTTTTTTGATATTTTCTGATTGCATTGATGTTGGTTCCATAGTCTGTATCGTTGTTTAAGGCCGGGTTATGCGAACGTTGAAATGTAAAAATGTAGAAGTCAGCTGATCGTTCCTGCTATATGGAAAGCAATGCAAATGCTTACTTGGGGGTCACACGATCAAGTTTTCATTCAATTTTTAAAATTTCTTTCATTTTTTTACCAATACACTCACACTTTGAAAATTTGCTGAGAGTTTGCTTTCAATTTTCCGTTCAATTGAGTGTTTCAAATTACAGTCAAGAAAACAGCTGACTGCAGTTTTTTTGTTCCAAATCTGAATTCTTATTCTGCCGCCAGTATTGTTTTGTTTTTTCTTTTAAATATGTTTCTGAACAAATTAAACAAATATAACGACGTTTTGCAGTTCATAGAGATATACAGAAGGCATGAAATTCTGTGGAACATGAATATTCCTGCATATAGATGGAATGATTTAAAAATTAGGGCATATAACTCTATTGCCGCCGAAACAAAACTGTCGGTGGAAGAGGTTAAAAAAACATCTTGTTGAAAATTTTGCTTTGAAATTGCGTACAGCCTACGTCACAGCTTTCAATTTTTGTGAATTTTGACAAGCAGTATATGTAAATTTCTTGAAAGAGAATTGTAAAAAAACTTGATCGTGTGACTGCAGTGTAAACTAGATAAGACAAAGTGCTATGTGTTTACTTTATTGTTCTTGTAACAAACACACATCTTTCAACACATTTACAAAAAGTAGTTCATCCGTGACTGATTTTATCACTTAAACATGAAATTTTAATAATTTTCATTTGATAAATTTATAATAAAAGTTTCGTTTTCTATAATTTTTTAATTTCAATTTCATGCATTGTGCTATTTTTCGTAAACAATGTGTAATATATCTGTCTCTTTCATAGATCCTAAGCAATCAGATGTTTTGGGCCTTTTGCATCACTCACTTTTTACATGTCTATATTAGTTTATGTTTCGTACTTTGCGTTGACGGAGAAGTACTGTATGTAAGTTCATAAGAAACCATGCATTTAACTTGGTTGTCAGTTGAAAAACGCGACGGATAACGTATGACAGATTCTATGTGCCTCGGCCTTTTGTTAATAAATTTTCTTCTTTTTTTTTGTGTGGCATAGCAAATTTGCAGAGGTGATGGCATCGCACCATTTTTAAATACTTTTATTCACATTTTATACTAACAATATTTGTAACAAACAAAAATTTCATGTAGTAAATTTTTCTTATATAAATTCCTATTTTTGTTGACATTTTATACTGTCTTTGACATTTTAATCATTGGAAAATTCTAATAAAGACGTAACAGCTTTGCATTTTCTCACATTAAACTACAGCAACACTTTTTACTCACAAATCGAGAAACGGTGGAATTTTTTGTTTCACACTTTTCGATGTGAAAAGTTCTCGCATATAGTTACACAAGCGAGCCACTGAGCGAAAAACGTGTTCCGTAAACATGTTTACATGTTATTTAGAACAAACAAACTGAAAAAGAGAAAATGTATTATGCATGCTAAAAACTCAATGTTGAGCTATTTTAAAATTAAACCTTAAATTTGTTAGCCAGAGTGACTAAAGTACTTTCTTTATTAAATTATTAAAACTAAATTTAAAAACTTTTCTAATTTAATTATATTGTCTTGCTCTCTATTTTCGTAAAAAATTCCTTTCAATCACTATTTCAAGGCGAATTCATACAAGGTGAACTCGTTTTAACAACAATACAGAAACAACAGGTTTTTTGTTTGTGGAAAATATATCGACTTGTCAAATATGTTTTTTCTCATTTTCATTTGAAGACGAATTAATTTTTTTTATTACAGTGAGCACAACAAAAAATAACTTGCAAACTTTAATTTTAAAATTTTTCACACCACAAGCCCATACACCGTCAATCGGCTGGCACAATCATTTGATTGTGCCAGCATGCTGTCATCGTGTATCTGTCCTTTAAGATTGGCTAAAACTCATTTACAATTAAAATATTCAACGTCAAATTGTGCATTGGTGTGGTGTTGAAAAAATTAAATTAGCTGATGAACACATCAAATTGATTGATATCAATCTCATTTTTATGTGATTTTTTTTTAAGTGTAAAGACTTACAATTTGCCACCGGCAAAAACATTAAAATAAAAATAATAATTTTAAGAAAAAAATAAGATGTAAAAAAAATTATTGTTTTTGCATTGGTATTAGCAAAAACAATAAATAAATAAATTTAGATGAAGGACTGTAAAGAATTAAAGAAATAATTTTTTGTCCATTTGTATTTTAAAAATTTCCGCGATGTGCACTTAACTTTAAGCAAAACAAAATGTTACGGAAAATCAAACTAGCGTCAAGACACCAAGTTTTAGCAAATAACAATAATTTCATTTATAATAATAATAATTTCAGTTGCAAAGAATAATTGAAATAATCTTGTTAATATTATATTTTCAAAGTTCTATATACGTCTGTTCTGTTTGAAGGACTGGCAATCACTAACTTTTATTTTTATATTCACAAATAATATTGACAATTATTTATATTGACAATTCGGCCTCTCCTGATATTTCGTCCATCTTGGACGAATCTGCGTCTAAGTCTTCATCTTCAGATTCGCTTTCTAACTCAAAATTAGGATTAAAGTGACACCACGGCTTCGTATGGTCACTTGACATCACGTTACAATATTTCCTCTGTGTAATTGGTAAATCTGGCAAATCTTCAATAACATAACGGTACTTTGGATCCAACTTATGAGATACACCTGTTGCTTGTGGAATATAGTCCATAACAGCAAGATCGTCAATTTTTTAATTGGTTGGCTTTGCATGACGCTCGTTGAAACGTTTTTTCCACTTTTCTCGCTGTTCATTAATATTTTTAGCAGCTTGTTCATGTTTAGGTTGAAGACCATATACATCTTTAACATCATCATTCACAGCTTGAATTATTCTATTGCAGCTTACATCTTTTGGATTAATGTTAAACATCAATTCATTAGGACTAAGTTTCGTGGTTGAATTGATTTCTGAATTAATACTCCATTGGATTTTTAAAATAACTTTTTCCCATTCTTTTCGATTTTGTGATGAACATCTTAAAATTCCCCAACCAATGAACCGTGTGGAGATTGCTTTTAATGCAGCTCTTCTTAAGACCAAAAATTCAACGCATCCTATTTACAATTTGAGATATCTTCTTAACCGAAGAATAACAGTAGAAGAGCTACATAAACGTAATAGGCCTGCACATTGCACCAATTGCCAAGAGTTTGGCCACAAAAAATCTTACTGCAAGTTACCATCTGTTTGCGTAGTGTGTGGTAACGCGCATAAAACCACGGAGTATACATCACCTAAAAACGACCCCAATGTGAGAAAGTGCAGCAATTGCGGTGGAAGACATTCTGATAATTATAGATGATGTGAAGTATTAGAGAGGATACAAAAATCAAAACAACATCGATGTCGTGCAAATGCGAAATATCGCGAATCGAACTATCCGAGCCTTCATACTGAAGCTAATTCAATACGCAATGGTGTACATTTGGATAGAGTGAACTATGCCCAACAACTCTTTAATGATTTACCAAAGTCAAACAGGCCCAACGTGGAAAATCTTTGTTATGCCCAAGTCTGCGCAGATAATAGTTCTAGTTCAATCGACAAATTGACGGAGACAATGAGCAGTTTCATAACGAATATGAAAAATTTTATGAATAATATGCAGAGCATGTTTCAGGAGATGATGCGGAATCACAACATGATTCTGCAGATCCTTCTTAGACAAAAATAAAATGACCCAGTTGCGTATTTGCTACTGGAATACGAACGAGTTATCCCAACATAGGTTCGAGGTAGAATATTTCCTACACAGGCAGGAAATAGACATCCTTTTGGTATCCGAAACACACTTTACTGTAAAGAATTGCTTTAGAATTAACGGGTTCATTATTTATGACACTAAACATCCAAGTGGAAAGGCATGTGGTGGCACGGCCGTCGTTGTGCGTAAAAACGTGAGGCACTTTGTTATGTCAGAATTTGGGAAGATTTCATTCAGGCAACCTCTATAAGTCTTACTGATTTTCATACCACAATTTCATGTGTATATTGTCTTCCAAGACACATAATTGATAGCGACAATTTCAAAAGTTTCTTCTCAACATTGGGACACAAGTTCCTGGCAGCAGGAGACTACAAATGGCTCATTACAATGGTTCATTATTTATGACACTAAATATCCAAGTGGAAAGGCATGTGGTGGCACAGCCGTCATTGTGCGTAAAAACTTGAGGCACTGTGTTATGCCAGAATTTGGGAAGGATTTCATTCAGGCAACCTCTACAAGTCTTACTGATTTTCATGCCACAATTTCATGTGTATATTGTCCTCCAAGAAACATAATTGATAGCGACAATTGCAAAAGTTTCTTCGCAACATTGGGACACAAGTTTCTGGCAGCAGGAGACTACAACGCTGAACATACCCACTGGGGCTCTAGACTTACCAGCCCAAGAGTTAGGCAGCTATACAAGACTATTGCTCAAAATAGTCTAGATGTCGTATCTAGCGGTGAGCCCGCATACTGGCCTACGGATCGTACGAAAAAGCCAGACTTTATTGACTTCGCTGTTATTAGGAATATTAAACTAGACCAACTCCTGATTAGTTCCCTAGAGGACTTATCATCTGAACATTCGCCGACTATAATAACACTACGTAATAGTTTTATAAACTCTGAAGTATCTCCTACGTTCTATCCGAACCGATACACGAACTGGCTAAAGTATAAAATGTATGTCAGCTCTCATCTCTCCCAGAACATCCCTCTAAGGAACTCGTCTGATATACAATGTGCTGTGAACCACCTTACAGACGTTATTACTTATGCAGCTAGGAATGCAACTCCAATGAGAAAAACATATAGGAGGAAACCGTTCAAGCCATCAGCTGATATTGAAGCCCTCATCCGACAAAAAAGGAAATTGAGAAGAGAATGACAGAGAAATCGTTCTCCAGCTTTAAAGACCCAATTGAATTTGTGTCAAAAATACTTAAAGAAAAGCTGCGTTTACAGCATGAGTCAGCGCTTGCAAATTATTTAAGTAACTTGGATCCGACAACAAAAACCGACCACAGCCTATGGAAAGCTGTGAAGCATATGAAGTGCCCTACTTCCTCCGAACTTCCACTAAGACTTGAGGACCTTAGTTGGGCTAAAAATTCTAGTGAACGAGCAAATGCTTTTGCTAGCCATCTGGAAAACGTTTTCACTCCACATGAAATAAATAGTGATATTAATCCTCCATACATCAGAGATTACATTGAAAATCATATAAAGATGCGGTTGCCCTCAATTCAAATGGCAATCAAAAATCTTGATGCGAAAAAATCGCCCGGCGCTGATCGAATTACTAGTTCAATGCTGAAGAACTTGCCAGATTGCGCTGTGAGAATTATGTTATTCATTTTTAATGCCATCTTAAGAGTGGGGGTTTTCCCGTCCTCTTGGAAAATTTCAGAAATAGTCATGATTCAAAAACCGGGTAAAGACGTTACTCAAATTACGTCATACAGACCTATCAGTTTATTATCCATCCTTTCAAAGCTGTTCGGAAAGGTCCTCCTCCAGAAAATAACGCCCCAGAGCAGAGCGAAATATTATTCCAGAACATCAGTTCGGCTTCCGGGCTGGTCATGGAACTACAGAGCAGGTTCACAGAATTGTTACTGCTATCAGGTCGTCCTTCGAGAAAAAGCTGTTTTGTTCAGCATTGTTTATTGATGTCTCCCAAGCATTTGACAAAGTTTGGCATGATGGTCTCCTCACAAAAGTAACACGACTTCTTCCTGCTAACACCCACAAGCTGATTAAAAGTTACTTGACTGATAGAACATTTAAGGTACGGTCAAAAAATGTATTTTCACCAGTTAAGAAGATTTCTGCAGGCGTCCCCCAAGGAAGTATACTTGGCCCGCTATTATACATCGTCTATACATCCGATATGCCTACAAATCGATATACTATCACATCAACGTTTGCAGATGACACAGCCTTTTTAAATGTGAACAAAGATCCAGGAACTGCATCTGAGCACTTACAAGCTCATATAAACCAGCTGGAAGGTTGGCTAAATAAATGGAAAATGAAAGTAAATCCATCAAAATGTGCCCATGTGACTTTCACACTAAGAAAGGCTAATTGTACGCCAATAAAAATAAATAATGTCATTGTTCCGGTGGAAACCCAAATTAAATATCTTGGAATCCATCTAGACAGACGCCTAACATGGGCACGCCACAGGCCAAAATCTCAGCCATAAAACTAAAAACAGCTCGACTAATGTGGCTGATAGGTCCATTTTCATCTCTATCTTTGGAATATAAAGTTTTGTTATATAAAGCCATTTTTAAGTCAATCTGCACATATGGCATTCAGCTTTGGGGAACTGCGTATGCATCTAACATCCAAAAGTTACAAAGAAGACAATGGAATATTTTACGAACAATAGTCTGCGCCCCCTAGTATATAAGAAATGAGAATATCCACAGAGATCTAGAAATTCCAACGGTTCAGGAGGAAATTGAAAAATATTGTACTAAGTACGTTCACAAACAGGCGACACATCCAAACGCCCTCGAAAGGGGCCTGTTACAGTTCGAGGGACAGAGGAGGCTTAAGAGAAGTGATACCTTGCATCTAGTGAAAAGAGACATATAACTTTTTTATTTTTTTTTTTATTTAAACGAAGAACATTCCTTTTATTTTAAGATTTGAGTACAAGTAACTAGTTATTACATTGGTAATAATTACTTAAGTTTTTTCTTTTTATATTTAAGATTTGGATACTTATTGTAATTTTCTTATAGAAAGATTCAATAATAATAAACAATTACTATGTTAAAAGTGGTGCCTAATAGATATATTCGAAATCTTTCCACAGTCTCAACGATTGCCAATACCTCCAATTCATGACTTGTATATTTTGTTTCATCTTCAGAGCATTGACGACTATAATAAATTACTGGCTGAAAACTGTCATTTTCAAGCTGTAACAAGATTCCTGATAAACCTAGATGACTTGCATCTGTGTGTACTTCGTGTTTTTTATTGGCATCAAATAATGTTAAAACTGGTTTTGAAGTAATACTTGTCTTTAAAGCACAGAATGCTTTCTCTTGTTCCTCTGCCCATACAAATGAAACATCATTCTTTAGAAGCTTTGTCAATAGTTGTGCTATAAGACTGTATCGCGCTACAAATTTTCTGAAAAAATTTTTTGCTTCTCCAAGGCGCATACCTTTGGCATCTATTATATGGCCCAAAAAATTAACTGTTGTATGCATAAATGAACATTTTGATGGTCTTAAAGTGAGACCCTCCTCTTTCACAACTGACAAAAATTCCGTAAGAAAATCCAAAACTTCTTCTACAGTTTTACTCGGAATAATCACTTCATCTACGTACATTCTTCCGTTTGTTCATTTTTTGTATCAACTGAGTGATCACTTACTGAAACACCATAGGACCGTTTATCAAACCGAAGGGCATAACATTATATTCGTATAATCCATCCGGTGTTATAAATGATACTTTTTACTAATTGATAAAAAAGATCTTAAGCTCAAATAAATTTTATATAAAATGAAAATAAGAAGATCGAATAATTAAGATATTATACATTGATGAAGAGCACATAAATCAAAGAATTAAGGAGAACTTGAATACAGGAGCATTTTGGACAATAAGGTAACAAGAAAAATATTCAATGGATTTGGATTATACTAAAACTAGTTGACCCGGCAAACGTTGTCTTGCTTTTATATATTCGATCTTCTTACACTAAGAAATCGTACTCATAGAGTAAAGAACCGAGCGATACCGGGTAAAAAAAGGTAGTAGGCAAATAAGCCAGATACCGATTATAGCGCTACCTGCCGGGCGCATTTGTGACGTTAAACCTTCCAAGATTATACATATCAACCTTCCTCTTGAATCACTCTATCTATTAAAAAAAAACCGCATCAAAATCCGTTGTGTACTTTTAAAGATTTAAGCATACATAGAGATATAGGGACAGAAAAAGCGACTTTGTTTTATACTATGTAGTGAAGAGACATAATTATTGGATATGAATATCGAGGGTAATAATTTAGAATTGTTTATTTGACAGAATGTGTTTATATACATGTATGTATATTTTTATACATATGTATTTTAAAAAGAAAATTTATATTATTTTTAAAAGACATATATCCTGAAGATGCTACACAAAGATGTAGCGAAATATCGAAATAAAAATAATAAAATTATATTTTATAAAAGTAAAAAATAATTAATAAAAAAGATCTTAAGCTCATATATATTTTTTTTATCAATATTTTCTTTTAACAATTGAACTCAGCCTTCTTTTTTTTCTCTTGAAAATATTGTCAATCCTTTTTCCTATGTCTTCTCATTTACTTAAGCCTAGGACTTACTATCTTACTTAGACTTACGATCTGTCTAAAAACACATGTGTGAAAATAAAGTAAGATAGTGTGTATTGAAAAAGCATGTGTGTGACAGACTTTTTGACAGGTCTGTCCGATTTTTTAATGTTATGAAAACTTTCATAAAATAAATTTTATCCGTGCTATCAGAGTTACATTTTCTATGTCCAAGGCAAAAAATTGCAACAATACCAAGCTTGTGTCTTGTTTATACAAAAATTTAAGTTATTTTTCATTGTACATATTTGTAAAAAAGATATTTTGCGGCGAAGAAGAAAATGAATACTTTTAAAAGTATTAAGGTGAGTAAACATATGTTTTTGCATCGTTTTTTGTATAATAGTGTGGCATAAAGTTCGCCATTTTAAAGCGATTTCTTCAAGTAGGACAGAATTCTGTCACACATTATTTTGACATAATCGTACGATCGTGTAGGATAGTGAGTCAGTACCTTAATTAATTTTATGATAAAATTATCTATTCTTAAAATATTTGATACTTTATAATTTTTTATTTGATGTATACTTCACAAAATTGCTTTGTCTCGTTCTATATAATGAGTTCAAAGATTCTAATCTTTTCCATATATGATGGTGCAATGTTAAACCATATTGGGCACCCATAAGTTAATATTGCTCTAATTGAACATTGGTACATAATAATCTTGACTCTAGGTTTTATACATTTTGATTAAAACAATTGTTTGTAAACAAAAGAGGCTTTTCTAGCTTTGTTGACTATTTCATTGACATGATTGTGGAAATATAAAAATTTGTCTAAGTAAATGCCTAGATATTTAACAATATTTTTATTTGGAATAATAGTATCGGATCGATAAAGGTGGGGTTACACGATTGCCCCAATGCACCAATTCGTAACAATTTTTATTGTGCTAACTTGAAGGACAATAAAACGATTGCCCCAACCAAATATTTTGCGGTTACACGATTGCCTCAAATTTCATAAATTTGGTTGCCATAAATTGGCGCACAATAAGTAAGGGACAATTATTGTCGAGTTAAGGTTACACGATTGTTATGATATGCGGCAAAATGTGAAACAGCTGTTGTTTTTAATTGCAAATTTTATTTTACTTAACTTGTAAAAAAATTAATTTCTTTTTGCTTGCAAAAAATAAATTTTAAATCTTAAATATTTAATTTAAAAATAAAGTAAAAATGATTTCTTCTCTAAAGAAAAAGAAAATTGCAGCTGCTATAATTATTTTATGTGAGTCTGATAATAGGAAAAATGTAAAAAAGGGTATTAAAAGAAGTATTTGGGTCAGAGAGTGGCTTACAAAAAGAAAAACTGATGGTGCATACGAAAAAACATTAATGGAGTTTCGAGAAATTGAGAACCAAAACTTTTTATTCAAAAATTTCATACGCATGGACGACCAAACCTTTAAGGAATTGTTGCAACTGGTGTCACCACTAATTAAAAAACAAGACACAAATATGCGTGAGGCTGTTTCGAAACAAGAACGCTTAGCTGTGACACTTCGATATCTTGCCTCTGGAGATAGTTATAAAAGTCTATCAGTCTTCTTCCGTATTGCCCCTAGCACCATTTCACTTTTTGTACCAAGTGTTTGTGATGCAATTTATAAATCATTAAAAAATGAATACTTAAAGGTACGTTAATGGTAAATATTAATAAATTTTTGTTTGTATATGTACGTATTCTTTATGTAGTTACCAAGCACAACAGAAAAATGGCAGGAAATAGCGTTTAAATTTAATACCCTTTGGAATTTTCCGAACTGTATAGGAGCAGTTGACGGTAAACACGTTCAAATGGTAGCACCACCGAATTCGGGAAGCACATTTTTTAACTATAAAGGTACACATAGCGTAGTGCTAATGGCTGTTGTTGATGCAGAATACAACTTTTTATATGTTGATGTGGGTTGCAATGGCCGTGTATCAGATGGTGGAGTGTTCGGAAGCTGTTCCTTTGAACGTGCTTTAGATACCAACGCCCTCAACTTGCCAAAATCAAAACCCTTGCCAGGTCATCAAGCAAACTTACCATTTGTATTGGTAGCAGATGATGCTTTCCGTATGCAGAAGCATTTACTAAAACCGTACCCCGGAAAAAAATTATCTGCTGGTCAGAGAATATTTAACTACAGGTTATCCAGAGCTCGACGTATCGTAGAAAATGCATTTGGCATTATGGCAAAGCGTTTCCAAATATTTTCTCGACCTTCAAAGCTCGACGCACAAAAAACGACTTTCACAACTTTAGCTTGCTGTGCTCTGCATAATTTTTTGATTAAAAAAAAATCTAATTATGTAACATCAACGCTCACTGATCGTTATGATGATAATGGTGCTCTTATTCCTGGTTCATGGAGAAATGTATTTCCTTTGACAGATATAAATGGAACAGAATCCACTCCAAGGTCTTATATAAGTAATGAGGCAAAAGCTATTCGTGAAGAATTTGAAAAATATTTTATGTCAGCAGCTGGTGAATTACCCTGGCAGTATAAATATATATAACTAAACACAACTTTTTTATTTACAACTCATAATAAAGATTTTCAATATACCAACTGCATTACTTTAAACTTTTTTGTATTAGTTCCTATAGGTAAGAGAAGTTCTCTGCCCCTTGTCCCTACGCCACATACTTTAATGTAATAATAACAAACAATAAAATATTTTATTTATCACATTTAATTCATTTTCAGTCTTTAAATAACTTATTGGCATCACATTCTTATGATAATATGTATATACATATATAATGATAAAAAACAAAAAATTATAATAAAAAACGAAACAAAACAAAAAACAAGTAAGAGTGTTATATTCGGCTATGTTTGATTGAACGTTTTATAAAACCTGGTAGTTAATTAAGACGTTAATCATCTGCTTCCACTTCCAAAGTTGCATCCATAACGTCTTTGACAAGTTGTAAATGCAACTTGTTGGCGGCTTTTTTATTTTTTTTTTGCAATTTCTCGCATTTGGGATGCTAAATACATTCCTATTGAATACCAGTTGTCCTCTTCCGCATTTAAACACTTAATTGCTCGTTGCAAAATATCACTTTTTTCATTGACATGTGGCTCAGTGAGAGAAGAACTTGCTGCCTCAGGAGTGACACAATTTTGCGAAGCACTGCTTCCTAGATCAGCTTCTGGTATATTAAAACTTGACACAGTCGAAGAAGTTTTTGCTGCGCTGTGACGGTTATAAAATTGCATTGCAGTCTAATGCGGCCAATGTGGTTGGAAGTTTTCTGCACCCTGACCAGACTTGGCTTTAATTTTTTTTTTACATTTTGGAAAGCAGTTTTTAAATTTGCCCATTTAGCCTTATAATCCTCCACCGTATGTCCCGGACATTTTTCTTCTATTTCGCGCCATGCCTGCTCTCTCTTGTATCGGTCCTTATAATCTGAGCAAGAGTACTCCCAAACACATGGCTGCTCTTCTACAGCCATTATTAAATTATTTATTGTACTGTAGGCCCAACAAGAACTTACACTTGGCTTCTTTTTCTTTTTGGGCAAAGGAGTTTGGGATAGCTGGTCAGGGGAGTAAACAAATTCCATGTCCAGTGGGTCATTCATTTCTATGATGCAGTCATCAAACTCCATATTTAAGCTGCAAGTAAATAATAATTAATAGGTATATTTAAAACATTTAAAATTGTTTTTTCTTACAGATATTATTAAACCACCAAAGAAAACAATAACAAAAATAAATATTGGCACGTATTGCCCACTTTGATTGCCGCTCAAGAAACCAATAAATATTGCCGCAATTAAAACATTTTATTGCCACATTATTGTCTGTTGAGTAGTTACACGATTGTCGTACCAGGGCTACATTTGATTGGGAAAATAAGTAAAAAATTGCCGCAGGTTGCCGTATGAACCAATAAATTGGGAAATTACACGATTGGCGCATAAAGTATGCCAATAATTGGTGCATTGCGGCAATCGTGTAATCCTACCTTAAGATTTAATTCCAAACTCTTTCCAGTTTTTTCTTATATTATTGTTACACTTGTTAACAAGCGGTCTAAAAAGAATTGTTTCACACTTACATGCATTAATTTTCATATTCCAGTTTACTGTGTAATTCTCAACTATATTAAAAGAATCTTGCAGTTTTTGATATGTATTGTCAATTGTTTCCCCCGAATGATATATTACTATGTCATCCGCAAAAGATATAATGTTTTAAATTTTAGTTAGCAGATCAATTATGTACAAATTGAAAAGAGTTGGGGCGTTTACTGTTCCCTGTTGCAGTCCATTTTTTATTTTAAATGAATTTGTGCTTTTATTATTTTGATGAAAAACCCTAAATGTTTTGTTACTAATCATATTATAGATCGGGAAAAAGTAGTTTCTGCTAGTCAGTATGAAGTACTACCTTTAACTTAAATCAAAGTTAGTTTAATCTCAAAATTTGTTAGTATTAGCTTTAGCTACCTTTTTATTCACGCGGCCCAATATTGACAATTATTTATATTGACACTAGTTTTGATTTTCGTCAAATTCACACACAACGTATACGTCTGACGTTCATTTTTAAAAACACGCGTAATTTGATCATCTATCACCCACTTTAGAGAAGCCAATAAAGTGGATAATACGAAAATTTTATTAAAAAAATGTTCACTACCACAAATAAAAATAACATTCCTAAGTCCCCATTTACATTATGGACATTTCTGTCCAGACAGACGAAGTTTGTGGGCAAGGGGGCAAATACGCAAGGTGTTTAGCATACGACCGTCTGCACTAAACATTTTTTTGTCTCTTTTCAACTTTTCGTAATAATCGTCTTGTTGCTTCATTTCAATTTTCGACACTGTATTAATTTGCCCATATTTTTATATAAATCAATTTTTAAAATAGATTTATTTATTATTAATTTAATTTGGTTTGCTTCAAAAGTTTTTTTCAATTAATTTTCATAAAAAGTAATTAAGCACGTCACGAAAATAAATGGAAAGAAGAATTGAACAAATTGCTATCTGGACATTAATGCTTTTTGGAAATTAGTTACACTTTAAATCGATCTAGCTATGTGTCATTTTCAAAAAATTAGCTGTTTCCGAGATATACCCCCTCAAATATTGAAAAATGCCATACATACATTGGTGCAATAGTATGCTACACCCTATAATCTACACTAGACGAGTGCCGAGTATTTTGAAAATGGTTTTTGGAAATTAGTTACCACATAAATCGATCTAGCTAGGTGTTATTTTTCAAATTTTAGCCGTTTCCGAGATTTACCCCCCTCAAATATTGAAAAGTACCATACATACATTGGTGAAATGGTTTTTGGAAATTAGTTACCACATAAATCGATCTAGCTAGGTGTCATTTTCCAAATTTTAGCCGTTTCCGAGATTTACCCCCTCAAATATTGAAAAGTGCCATACATACATTGGTGCAATAGTATGCTACACCCTATAATCTATACTAGACGAGTGCCGAGTATTTTGAAAATTGTTTTTCGAACTTACTTACCCCCTAAATCGATCTAGCTAGGTATCATTTTCCGAGATATACAAATACTGAAAAAAATCTATTCTAGACGAGGGCACATATAAAATAATACTTAGAGAAAATACAAGATAAACTTAATCTTGATACTTTTAAAGACTATTACTTTACATAAGTGTGATGATTTCTATTAACTTTTTATTTACTTTTTTATTGCAAAACATCAGAAATCTGCATATACATAAACAAAAAGTATTTGAGAACAATTATGAACGAATTGGAACGTTGACGTAGAATACCTGAAAAAAATAATTTATCACTTTATATCTAGCAGATACTAAATGTATTTAAAAACTTTTACTTACCGATTGTCATCTTTACATTAGTGTTACTAAAATCTTGATCAACACGACTGCTGAAATTCAATCAAAGCGGTTGTATGATGGCTTTACTTTTTCCAACTTTATTGAAAGCTGGTGCAAACATTTCGACACGATCAAATGTAATGTTATACTCGTAAATCTGGTGGAAAAGATGTTGTAAGAATTTTCTCTGGTTTCTTGTGTATATAATAAACCCTGTAGAGATGTTCTTCCTAATGAGTGGCTAAATTAATGTTACCAAATGAATCACCCAAACTGCATTTATGTTTGCGGCTTTAATTTTTCTTTACACATGGAATATTCGGTACACATTATTTCTAAATTATACTTATAACGACAATAATAATAATTTTTCTCGTCCAATTTGCTTTATGAATAATCTTTGCGCTCCTTGTCATTTAGCAGAATTATATAGCCTTTTTGTTTCGCAGCTTGACAAATTTTACTAATTTTAACAATATGTAGTGTGTACTTGGAAAAAACTTAAAAAACATCAGAAAAATATATGATTTTATAAAAATTGTCAACTATATTTATATACACAATTAATTTGTTTTTTAATTAAAAATAGTAATGTTACTTTACAATTTACGTTTCAATATTAGACGTTCCTATAATCCTATGAGAGGTGTTGCCAGATTTGCCAAATTAGGAAAAATTTTCATTATAAAAGTTCTGTAAAAATGAATTATATTACTAGCAAAAGTATATTAATTTGTCTTTCGTAAGTGTGGAGTTGTATATCTCCCATCGGGCGCGTCCCCAGGTGGCGGATAGGGGATCCTCTGGTCGGTTTGTTGACTACTATAACACATAACAGATCGGTTAGGGGTGGTGTCTGCTTCATGGGAAGGATAGGAGTCACCCATGACATAATCTAACGCGATGCGTCATCAGTGGCCCCTAACCGACCATCTGACGCAGACACTCGCGGACCAAAATATACAACCCCAATCCTACTATCCCATACCCTCCTTCCTTTCCCATCCTCCACATCCTTATCCCCCACTTGTAATGTTGAGGTGGTTGATAGCAGTGCCCAGAACATGAATGGCTGGTAAGTGGTAAAAGAGAACTAGTCACTAACAGCTCCCCTCCGGTTCTAGGGCACGGGCCGGTTGTATTCTTAGTTGCCTAGTCCATGTATGCCGCCACTGCATGGATGGTCTTTATCATTACAGGCATACTCATGGGATTTGTATGGAAACCAATAACAAAAAACAAAAACAACGCAAAAAGCCAACAAGGGAAAACCAAGTTGGCCGATTCCAGAGCACCCGCTGTAATAAGCGGGTTGCATATCACCAATATTGGCGTGGCAACCTAAGCCAGCGGCGGGAACTTCCAAGGCGGGCAGTAAGGAAACTATTCCTGGAGTAGTTGGTGAGAACCGACCCACAACATCAGGGTCGTGTACATCCACCAATGCCTTGGAGGCACAACCGCAAAGAAGGGCTTTTACAGAAAGGAAAGCTGCCATGCGTATTACAAATAAGCATTACAGCAAACCTATCGGATCGCTAACTAGCGAGCAAAAGGCCTTCTTGATATGGGCAAAAAAGCGTCTAGCTGAACTGGACGCTTCCCTCTCAGCTCCTGAAGCGACAACGATCGGAGGAGGAGGCAGCTACTCAGCTGGCATCTAAAAAGCCAAAGAGATCGCAACCTGTAGTTGTCAGTAGGCCGTTCAGTGAAGTTCCGAAGAACTCACTCGTAAGGGCTATTGTCGACTACAGTGACAGCGACGGAGCAATCTCCCATGCAAAATGGGAGATAATACAGGAGAAGCTGCTAAGGGTGTACTTTAGGATTTTTGAGGAGAATCGTTTCAGTGACATTAAAGCTCCTAGCCTGTTCCAATGAGCGATCAGCCAACTTACTTAAGTTGGCTGTTACGGCAATAGCGAAAGTGTGGCCGGGTGCGCGGTTAGACGCGATACCGGTCTGCGACATACCTCGCAGGCCGAGATCAATCATGACCATTCCGTCTGAGCCACACGACCCCAAAACCATTCTGTCTTATATCAGGAGTGGCAACCCTACTCTGCCTACCCATGATTGGAAGGTAGTCAAGGTTGGCGCTCCCGAAGGCAAGAAGAGGAAAGTGGTCATGGTCCTGAATATGGAATCCTTGGCTCCACTACGACAGATGCAAGATATTTTACGGCTTCGGAAGTATCAAGCTGAGCATCTATCGTGGTGATGACAAGGAGGATTCTGCAAAACCAGGAGCTATGACCAAAGAAGCTGAAGCCGGGCTCGTAGC
Source organism: Thelaira solivaga (assembly GCA_947397855.1). NCBI lineage: Eukaryota > Metazoa > Arthropoda > Insecta > Diptera > Tachinidae > Thelaira > Thelaira solivaga. Next base: position 40,717,060 of record OX377612.1, read on the forward strand.
TGACGCACCCGTACAGGCAGGATGCCCAGAGGATTCTCAATCTGTCACGAGCATGGTTGGGGAACTACTGGACGACCTGAATGATGCGGAGGACGAAGACAAGCTTCTGGGATCTGGTTGAGACCCGGATGGCGACAGTGACGCAAATTAATTTGCATCACTGCAAGGCAGCATTCGCTGCATTGCTCCTTCGTCTTGCAGAGTGGGACGAGGGTGGCGCTTATACAAGATTCCTGGTATCGTGATGGCAAGGTTCTTGGACTCAGCGCAAAGGGCTATAAATTGTTATATGCAAATTGTACATGTAGGATTCGAGCCTGCATCTTGGCTAAAAAGCATCTTAATATCTTCATTCCCTCTGATTACAGTGATGAAGATACAGTGAGCGCGACATGGGAAAAGGATGGTACAGCCATCTAGATCCAGTCGATCTATATGGTTCATGACAATGCTGACCTTCCGCCAAACAACTTGACGAGAGGTATGGTACAGCTGGCGAGGGGCAAAGGCATCCCATTGGTAATTGGTGCCGATGCCAATGCGCATCACACAGTGTATAGCAGTGAAGACTTCAACACTAGAGGTGAGTGCATTTTTGACTTTATTTTAGACCAGAATTTAGTGGTAGTAAATAGAGGTTCGCAGCCCACCTTCGTGGTCAGTAACAGACAAGAAGTGCTGGATATCACATTGGTGAGCGCAAATTATGCGCATTTTGTGGAGAACTGAAAGGTGTCGGGCGACTGTTCATTCTCCGATCATCGCTATATCGAATTCGGTATACGTACTATGAGAACACCGGTAACTTCTTTCATTAATAGAAGGAAAACTGACTGGGAATCTCAGAGAAACATCCTTAACCAGTTTCTCACTGAGCCTCAACCCTTGAGCGGCGTTGAAGACATAGATAGCGCTGTAGCACAGCTGTCGGAGGCTTTCAAGGATGCCGCTACAAGGTCTTGCAGACCTTCCGTACACACGGAAAGGGACAGACCACTGTGGTGGTCCCCCACCATAGCTGCATCTAGGAAGAGATGCAGGAAACTGTTCAACGAGGCTAAGAGAACAGGCAACTGGTCACTTTATAAAGCTTCTGTAAACAGTTTCAAAAATGAGGTGAGAAATGCAAAACGTAAGTCCTGGAGAGACTTTTGTGAGAACATTAAGAGCTCTTCAGAGACTTGTCGACTACGCAAGATTCTCTACAAATCTCCAACGGTACTTGGGAATATTCGGAGAACTAATGGGGAGTGGACTACTAGTAGTCATGAGGCGTTGGAAGTGTTGATGGACACCCACTTTCCGGGGTGTTCTACGCTTTCAGGTGCAATGAACGATGACGCTCAATACTATAGGGAAACCTCCTCTATGAGAATAGAGATGGATTCCTTAAAATGGGCCATTGATAGTTTTCAGCCTTATAAATCCCCTGGACCGGACGGTATTATACCCGGCGATCTACAGAGAAACTTTAGGGTAATTTCTCCCTGGCTGCTGGGAATATATAATGCATGCCTTGCATGGTCATATATCCCAGTGGGCTGGAGAAAGAGCAAGGTGATTTTCATCCCTAAGGGTGGGAAAACGTCTTACGTAACTGCGAAGGACTTTAGGCCAATCTGTCTGACATCCTTCTTGCTAAAGACGCTGGAGAGACTCATCGACATCAGAATTCGGATGTCAATTGACTATCGCCTGCTGTCAACCTCTCAGCATGCCTACACGAAGGGCAAGTCGGTTGAAACGGCATTGCACACTCTCGTGGGCTACATAGAGAGGTCATTGGAGTTCAAGAACTTCACTTTAACGGCCTTTTTGGATATAGAATATTCTTTTAACAATGTCAGGCCAGCAGCCATCGTGGATACTATAATGGATGTTGGCATTGATCCTGTAATTATTGGATTCGTAAGAAGACAACTTCCAGGGAGGATTATAGAATCCTCGCTGGGTACGGCTGGATCGGCTGTAAGGGGCACACCTCAAGGAGGGGTCCTATCACCTCTTTTATGGAACATAACCATAAATGCAATACTCAGGAGGATGGATTCCATGGGTTTCAAAACTGTGGCATACGCAGACAATGTAGCGGTTGCGATATCGGGAATCTGTCTAGATACATTATCCCTAAGAATGGAGACGGCACTTAGAATCATCACTAACTGGAGTAAGTCAGTGGGACTAAACGTTAATCCGACGAAGACGGACCTTGTATTATTCACGGGAAAATACAGATTGCCTAGGCTTAACGGCTCGGAACTAAGCCTTTCTGCCAGTGCAAAATACCTGGGAGTGATTCTTAATAGAAAACTCTCATGGAAGGAGAATGTGGAGGCAAGGGCCTCGAAGGCAAATGCGGCGATATACGCCAGCAGGAGGGCCATAGGGACGAAATGGGGCTTAAATCCTAGCAACGTTCACTGGCTATTCAAGATGGTGATTCAGCCCATCTTGTTTTATGGAGTCGTGGAGTGGTGGAAAGCACTGAACACGAGTACGAACCGATCCCGATTTGAGAGGATTTTCAGATGCATGGCCACTTTGATTACAAGAGCCATGAGATCAACGCCCAATAATGCACTCTTTACGATGCTAAATTGGCTGCCAGTTGAAGATCTGTATGTCTTTACCGATGGCTCCAAGAATAGTTCTGGAGTTGGAGTCTATATTGAGGAGTCTGGGACTAGTACATAATTCAGACTCTCTAATCAATGCAGCACTCTACAAGCTGGCAGGAATATTCGCATTTATACCGACAGTCGGACTGAAATCAGATAATTTGTGAGTGTCTACTCGACATCCCAACTGGTCCTGGAATGCAGCACATTCTTAAATAGAATGGCAGAGCATTCGGTGATCACCCTCATTTGGGTACGTGGACATGGGACTTCTATGGGGAACTGCAGGGCGGATAACCCCTGCGAGGGAAGGGTCGAGGCTACCAGAGCAAGATGCCAATGCGCCCTGTGGCATCCCTCTATCGGTCTGTAAAAAAGAGATCGAGAGCATATTCTTGCGAAAGGTACAGTCCAGAGGGAGAGACGAATGGACGTGCAATACGGCGATATCAGTCGCAGTAGGGATTTGTTGGGGCTCCAAAGAGCCCGATTGAGAAATGTGGTGGCTGTAGTAACAGAACACTGCAATTTTGGCAACCATGCTAAGAGAATGGGTTGTCAGGACGAGGAAGAGGAGGAAACTGTGGAACACCTCTGCCAGTGTCCAGCCCTGGAAGAGCAACGCATGATCCACTTCGGTGAGCGACGTCTGCAGGGTCTCACTGCGCTGTCGAATGCTAGTGTCGACATGCTATATGGTTTCGTTAGAAGCAGTGGTAGGTTTTTGTGACGGACTCACTCACTTTTTTTCTCTATCTTCTTTCCTCCCCTTCACTCTTCTTTTAGTATCCTTCCTCTTCTTGATTTTCCGCTATACAGGTATCAAAAAGGAACCACGTCAGAGGACCCAAGTGAGCCCAGCTCTTTTTTTCTTTTTGTTCTTCGGGCGACCTGTTTAACCTAACCTAACCTAACTAAGTTAATAGTATTTTCAGACTGAAAGTTTAATACTGAATTTAACATTAAATTCACCAACAGATGATCTTGCGTTCAGCTGCAACTTTTTTAAATTAAGTATTTAACATACAGTGTATCAAATAAATTTCTACAAAACAATAAAAATTTCCCATAGAAATAAGTGTATTTGATGTATTACTTTGTACAAAACTTATTTGACTAACTGTACAGCAGCCACAACATGTGTGACCTTTGGTAAATACGCTTACGGGACACATATTTGTCTTTCGTCGCAAAACTTCGTTTTCTTCGAAATGCTTTTATTGCTGCTGCTACTGAATAAATTTTCTTCTGAAAATATTTGAAATGGCTTTTATTTTATTATTTCATTCAATAACATTATCAGCTGTTGCTATATTAGCAGTCTGAAAACATGCGTTTTGCTTGTTTTCTTTTCTAAGATAAATTAGATCATCAGAGCCAGCAAGTCATCCAAAAGGATCCGATCGGATAGCTCCACACCAACATCGGGCTCTGGTCCGGTGAAGCGGTTTGCTAGCAGCATAAAGGTTAATGAGCCAATTATGCTGCATGCCGCCGAAACGCCGATCAGCAGGGGGGTAAAGGTAGTGGAGAAATCAGATCGGGTAGACCCCAGTCAGCAAGTGGAGGGAGTGGTGGACTGGTGCCGAAGGGAATATCTCTGGAGATTCCCTCATCGACGGCAGCGCTAGCGGACACTGTTCGCTCGACAAGACTTGGGGTCATACATAAGAATTTTCCATAGACCACATGGTCCTCAGGAAATTCTTCAGGTACAAAAGTGCATTCTGGATGGAATGTATAAAACTCATCAACTGTCTGGGTGACTAAACTGGGCCTGGCGAAAGCCAACTTACCGACCCTGAAACCATAGGAAGGAGCTGAGCTCAAGGTCATGGATTAGGCAGAAGTGCCAAAGGCCAAGATTTTCGTCGGCTACTTCCCAGGTTCGGCAACATGGCAGAACGGTTGCATTTTGGGGCAAGTGGAGTCCCAGAATGCGAGCGTTCATGTCATCTTGTCTGCAACGGTCGAAAAGCAGGGCAACAAAGTTTTTTATGGCTTTGGCTATACCCAGCTCAGACCGAAACAGAAGGGCAATGGGGCAAACGCTGCCGTTGAAGAACAACCAACTACATCGGCCGTGGCTGCAATAGCTCGTGTTCTGCAACCCGACCAGCGACCGAAAACGGTTCCCAAGGCACCAGGAGCAGGGAAGGGCAAGTTTAGTGCCCCTCGTGTCAAAACGAAAGTTCAGACGGGCCGACTGAAGAAGTCGGAACGGGGAAATCCGGAGGTTGCTTCACTGGTACGAAGCACGAAGGGTTTAAGGGCAAGCCCAAGAATTAGTGTCACGGGCCCATTTAAGCTACAGCAGTCTCTGGAGGCAGTTAAACTGTCTCCAGATAAATCTCCACCGGCCAATAGCAGCATCACACCAGCTTAGTGTTATGGTGGAAAAACAGTGTCTGGACTTTGTGGCCATCCAAGAACCATGGGCCACAAATGGACGAATCAACGGTCTGCAGACAAAAAATTGCAAGTTGATTTATGACGATAACGTTGACCGACCTAGGGCGGCCATAATGGTCAACAAGAATTTTAATTTTCTGCCTATTTCAGAGCTCTCTCGAAGATATGTAGTGGCAATACAGGCAGAAGTGCCTAGTGCCCAAGGGCAGAGAACGGTGGTTTTGGCCTCCGTTTACCTTCTTGGCGACGTAGAAGAGGCAGTATTGGAGGAGATAAAGCAGCTCACCGAATACTGCCGCAACAGGAACCTGCAATGGGTTGCATGCTGCGACGCAAATACACATCACACGGCATGGGGAAGTATCGATAGTAAACAGAGGTAATGAGTCTACCTTTGTAAATGCGATAAGAGGGGATGTATTAGATCTTACCCTTTCTAGTTCATTTATTTCCAATAGCATTTCGGGTTGGAGGGTGTTGAATGAGGTTTCCCTGTCGGATCACCGATATATTTGATTTGAGAGGTTGAAGACACTTTCGCAATAAGGAATGTTAAAAAGACCAATTGGTCCCTGTATAACTTTAATTTGGAACAAAGTATAGGGTGCCTAAATGAAAGAATAACTAACTCTGAGGAACCAGATCTTGAAGTTAACAAGTTGGAAATCATCATAACCTAAGCCTATGAGAATAGTTGCGAATTGGTTATGAAGAACCGTTCCAGAAATGTTCCCTGATGGAATAATGAGCATGGCACCCTGCGAAGGACTACCCGCCAGCTCTTCAATAGAGCAAAGACCACTGGGGATTGGCCAAGCTATAAAAGTGCCTTAACGGCATATAACAACGCCTTGAGCAGATCAAAGACAGATTCATGGAGGAGGCACTGTGAGGATATTGAAACCCTTCCAGCAGCTGCAAACTACATAAATCTCTTACGAAGGATCACTCAAAAAGCCTTTCTACACTTAAGAAGGCTAATGGAAGTTTTGCGGAGAGCCTGGAAGTAACGGGACAGCTTCTGCTGGATACACACTTTCCGGGCTATGCCTATAGTGGAGGGGACATTGAAGATGTCCGAGGTATTAGGTCCTTGACTTCTACACGAAGCGAACTTTTACTGGCCTGCAAAATCGCGACCGTCAGTAAAAGTTAATTTGTATTGCTACGTTTAGACTATTTAAGTCTCCAGGTGTGGACAACATACACCCGCGCCTACTCAGGCAAGGTATTGACGTGCTCGTACCTAGGTTGACTAATATATTTAGGATGAGCTTTGAATTAGGAATTTTACATAAGCACTGAGGGCAGAGCAAGGGTTGCTTTTATACCGAAAGCAGGCAAAAAGGCGGATTACATGCCAAAAAACTTCCGACTCATTTGATTAACGTCCTTCCTGCTTAAAGCTATGGAAAAGATTTTGGATCAATATATCAGGGAATTCCATCTTAGGGACAACCTTCTTCATATTGGACAATACGCTTACCAATCAGGCAGATCAACTGAGACTGCACTGCACAGCCTAACGAGTAAAATCGAAAAGGCTCTGGTTGGTAAAGAAATAGCCCTCTGTACGTCGGTTGACATTACAGAGGCCTTTAACAATGTTACATTCGAGTCTATTGAGGAGGGTTCTCAGTATGCTCAGTAACAGGACTATAATCTTCAATGCGGGGGCAAGAAGATTATTTGTTAGGTCAACGAAAGGATGCTCTAAGGGGGCGTTTTATCGCCACTCTTATGGCTACTGGTTGCAGAGGGATATTGGAGACTCTCGGTGATCTCAAATACCAGTTTCAGGGCTTTGCGCACGATCTGGTAATCATGGTTAGGGGCAAATTTGACTCTGTGATGTCTGCGGAGATGAAATATCTGGGAGTAGTTCTAGATAAGACCCTTACTTGGAACAAACATTTACTATACATAACTGGCAATGCCTTAAGGGCAACATTTGCGTGCCAAAGAATATATGGTAAAACAGATAATCCTCAACAAGCTGCATCGAGTAGCCTGTTTGAGTGTAACGGGGGCGATGAAGACGTGCCCTACACTAGCCTTGAGTACGATAACTGGGCTCACTCCCCTCCATATTTTGAGTAGAGGAGTAGCAGCTAGTTCCGCCTTAAGGCTACCTAGTCTATCCTATCTTTAAGAGGGCAATCTTAGTGGGCATGTGAAAATTTTGGAATATGTTTGGAATTCTCCATGCCTCGCCGTTTTTGATAGGATGGATAAGATATTTTCTCTAGGCGTTTTAAAGTGGTTATTAATGACCGCTCTGTTTAGAGAAGTGGTAGCATAATACTGGACCGAAGAAGACAATTATGGTATACTGATGGGGCCAAAATGGAAGATGGTAGTGCTGGTGTGAGAATTGCAGGACCACGTTTTCGCAGGGCAGTTGTTTAACCCCCAGTTTTTACTTCGTATTTAAATCGAGAATTAGTTGATTGTCGATTTGAACTTAAGTTGCACATAAATACAGTTTCAGCTTTTCAGTTTTAAATGATTGTTCTTATTTACTTGCGACAAAAGTGTGGCAGCATCATGAATTATTAAAAATTAATGATCATTATCCAAAAAAAAAAACAGCTGTGTCAAAGGAAAAAAAAATGATAATAAAAAAAGTATTATAACATAATACATATTTTGAAAATGGAAAAAACAACATTAAATCAAATGAAAAGAATTGAAAATTTTGTTTCAGCAGAAGTTCACTTTTTATTGTCTGCTGTAAAAAAGTACAGTAGCATAATTGAAAACATTATTATTACTTATTGTTTTTTGTTATATTTATTAAATTAAACACAATAACCTTTTTTGTACGAAATACACAAAAAAAATGTCAAAATCATATGTTTAATATGTGCAACTTAAGTGGACTTTAAATGCCCAAGATTGGCTACTTAAATATGATTTAAGTTTATAGTTAGAAACTCAGTTTTGTATCTAAATGGTAACTTAAAGTTCAAATGACACTTAAGTCCGAAGTCTAATACTGGGCATAAAAGATCTATTCCACGACTTACTTCAATTCAGGATCTAACATTAAAATTTTAAACAGTTACGGACCATAAGCCATATTTATATCATCCATTAAGCTCATACATCTGTTTTTAGCAACTTCAAATGACATAGATTTATAGTCTTTCATGAATTTTTGAATTTTTTCTTCTAAAGTTAATGGTTCAGATTAACAAAAAGAAGCATTTATTACTTCAAAAACATTAATAAAAACTCTTTCCTTATTAACTTTAGCAGAATTCTTTGTTTTCTTTCATTTTAATATAATTTTTATATTCTGAACATCCTCTAAAACTTGAAGGATGACGATGCTTATTACAGTTAACACAGAAAAGCAAATTTCTTGAGAAGAGGCAAATTTGCATTCTCCAGGAACATGACTTTCCTCACATTTAACACATCTAAATGACCTGTTACAGTTACGTGAAATATGACCCCATTTTTGACAGCGCCAACATTGAATTTCCTTTAAATTTGCCTTGGGAGATTCCCATGAAATTCTTTGACTTAATAAATATTTTTTTCCTGAAACTTCATTTAAATTTTTGCCAGGAAAAAGAGTAATTAAAAATAAAATAGTTTCTGTATTATTTTTTCTAGAAAAAGCTGTTGAAAATTTTGAAACACTTTAAACTGTATTGGGAACTAATAAATCAATATATTTTTTTAATTTCGGTCAAATTAGTTTTATAATATAGTCCACGTAATATAAAGCAGTGTTTTAGCTTTAGAAAACTTTTTTAGGCCGAATTTATATTCTTATAATTTTTAATGTATAATAGTTTCACAATGTAAAGGTCTACCTATGGCAATGTATTATGATATAAATAAGATCTGCTTCACATTACAGCTTTTTTTTAAATTTAAAATCAATTTTTATTTTATAAATACTGCAAGTATATTTATGGCACAAAAGATAGAAAATGAATGAATTAATTTATATGTACAGATGCAGATAAAGAAGAACAATTAAATCAAAATAAATATAAGATGCTTGTAAAACTTTAAACTTTCGATTAGTTCAAGAATATAAATATCCATTGAGTCGGTGGTGTAACGATTAACAGGAATACCTTCTTTGTTAGCCAAAAACTTTGTGAAATTTCATTTAACAGCATTACTTTTTCTTTTATTAATTGATACAATGGTGTAGCCTTTAAGGTGTTTTCATCAATGTTTTGAAAACCATTGCATATATCTGCTATACCATCCAGTAAACGACAAACCATAGCATCTCTACTCTCTGGCATTTCTGAGGCAAATTGATTGCAAGGAACATTTAGTATTTTTAAACCTTTATTACCATATTTCTCACGTAATTCCGTTAATTTCTTGTAATTGTTTTGCATTAAACCACACCGAGAACCCCGTTACCATAAACTAACATAGCCATGTAAAAAGTGAGTGATGCTAAAAATTAATACAAACGCTTTCCAAGGATACCGACCGGTCCGGGTGAGACCGGACAAAAACATCTAGTATATTATAAAAACAAAAATATTAAAAAATAATTTAAAAAGAATTATATAAAATTAATTAATACATAAAATACTAATATGTATCACAATTTTATTGTTATTTTATTATTTAATATTGTTTTACTTTACACCACTAATACATTTGATCTTTATTTAATTTTAACAGGGCAGCAATTTTCGGACCATGATGATGAAGACTATTTCAATCACTTGCAGCTTCTGAAAATTTAAATAAAATTTTTATATGATAATGTGAATTATTTTTTAATTTATATTGTACATAGATTTATATTAATTAATTACAAAATATACATCAAATAAAATATTTGTCAAATTGTTTTTTAATCAAAATTTTTTAAGAAAACTTTTTTTAGTAACACAAAAACTAATAAAAACTAGTAATTATTTTTTTATTTATACAGGGTGGGCCAAAAGAAACCAAGGGGTGTAAAAGTTTAATAACTTTTTTGTTTATTAATTTTTTTTTATTTTTTCTTTCAGATTATATAGACAACACTTGGAGAATTTATAATGGAGAGGTTCACAACTGAACAGAGAACCAGAACAATAGAATTTTATTATTTAAACCAGAGATCAATTATTTTAACGCAAAGAGCATACCGTCGACATTTTAACGTCAGAATTTCGCCCTCTGAAGCGATGATTCGTTGCTTAGTTAATCGTCATCACCAACATGGCAGCGTAAGAGATTTGCCTCGAACCGGTAGACCACGTTTAAGTCGCACTGCGGAAAATATTGAACGAGTACAGCAAAGTGTTAACGAAGCACCAGAAACATCTGGCAGAAGGCGTTCTGCTCAGCTAGAAATGTCTCGTACGTCACTACGGCGCATTTAAAAAAAAAGATTTACAGTTATACCCATATAAGGTGCAATTGGTCCAAGAATTAAAACCCGCAGATCATCGGCAACGTCTAAATTTTGCAGTTAAATTTCAAGAGTTGGCCAGAAATGAAATCAACTTTATTGAAAATTTGATTATGAGTGATGAAGCTCATTTTCATTTGAATGGCTTTGTTAACAAGCAGAACTGTAGGTTCTGGGGTTCTCAAAATCCAAGAGCCATTCATCAACGCCAATTGCACCCCATCAGGTGTACAGTATGGTGTGGGATCACATCTGAAAATGTCATTGGGCCCTACTTCTTCGAGAATGAAGATGGAAGTGCTGTAACCGTAAATGGAGAGCGGTATCGTTTTATGATAGAAAATTTTTTACGTCCTGCTCTTGAAAACAGACCTGGTATGTGGTTTCAGCAGGACGGAGCCACTGCCCATACTGCCCGAGACACAATGGCACTTTTAAGTCAAATTTTCGGAGAGCGAATAATTTCTCGAAATTCGGAAATTATTTGGCCAGCGCGATCGCCAGATTTGACAGCACCCGACTATTTTCTTTCAAGCCAGAGACAATCCTTGAACTCAAGGCAAACATTGTTGCAGAAATTCGAACGCTACAGCCACAAGTTTTGAAAGATGTTATGGAAAATGCTCTAAAAAGAGCCCATCAGTGCGAAGCTGAAAACGGTGGTCATTTAAGAGACATCATTTTTCATACTTAGTGTAAAAAAATTTCCATTTTGTATATTATATAATCTGAAAGAAAAAATAAAAAAAAGTTAATAAACAAAAAAGTTATTAAACTTTTACACCCCTTGGTTTATTTTGGCCCACCCTGTATATGTAGCAAACACCATATTTATGTTGACTTGTCACGATCTGCATTCCATGTATAGTGCAATTTGAAATAAAATATAATAAACATTAAAGCACCAGACACGACCTACGTAGTGTGACATAGAACAATAAATAATATTAATGCACCGATCACACTTCACGCACAAAAATATGAAAACAATTTTAACACAACAAATAAATTATGGGCGGACAATTTTTCACATATGTATTAAAAACACTTGTTGTTTTTCACTTTTTTTGATTTAAAAACTTACTTGTGGTTAATTCTTACATAATTTAATACTTCTAAAAAGTTTGCTCTACATATTGCCTCTATAATTATGTCCTTCATCATCTATCACAGACAGCAAAACTAAAAACATAAATTTAATTGTTAGTTTAAAAATATGCTGATTTTTTTAAGTATTTTTTTACACCAGTTATCTTACCTTAAAGTTTTTGTAGTGTTAATTCTTCTTCCGGAAAGGTGTACACCACCAATTGCCACAGACGACGGTCAGTACTTGTTCTGCAACATCTCATATTTGTGCTGTTTGAAATAAACATAAATTTACAAGTAAAACCCACACAATAAAATTTTTTACTTCCACTTACAATTTTATTTACTAGTCATGGCCTTCTTTCCAAAATTCGTTTTTTAAATATACTTTTTGTCTGCTCATGCTTCTTGACCTCCATCCATCACTTACCTGCAAATAACTAAGCAAAATTGTCAGCTAACAACAAATACAATAAATGTTTTGCTACATAAAATGAATACTTACCGCTTGCACTTTATTTACACACAAAAATGGATTTTGTTTTTAAACTTTTTAATTCAAGATTTAATAAAAAAAACACTGAATATCAAAATTTTCTGCAAAATATTTTGTTTACAGTGTACATTTTGTTCACTTTCAAATTGTATTTTATGTAGCCTATACTTGCTTTCATTTTCGCATTGTTTTTGGCAATTCCATGTTTTTTTTCTCTTTCAGAAAATGGGGCTAACCACGTATGATATGGGCCTTTGACACCTGTCAAAGTTGCCATATCTGGTTACATCTGTCCTTTAGCATATTGCCTTTATAGCATGTTCACACGAAACAAGCTTCGCTCTCTTGTGAGGGTTCACAACCCAATCTCGAATGAAACAGGAAGATTCGCCATACAAACTTAACACTGCAGTCACACGATCAAGTTTTTTTGCAATTCTCTTTCAAGAAATTTACATATACTGCTTGTCAAAATTCACAAAAATTGAAAGCTGTGACGTAGGCTGCACGCAATTTCAAAGCAAGTTTTTCAGCAAGATGTTATCAAGAAAACAAATAAAATTTATTGCTTCCTTGAAATTATTGGAAGAAATAAAAAAACTAAAGAAAAACAGAAGGCGGAGAAGAAATATTGGGTAAAACCATTATTAGTAAGAAGGTATGTATTTATAAATATTAACAAACACACATGGAGTTGGCGTAATAAATGTAAAAACAATTTTGTTTACTTAGGGGGGAGCATGATTTGGAGGCGCACATGTTAAAAGATCTGGTGTGGGAAGACGATGATGCCGAATTCAGAAATTTTGCGCGTATCGATGTGGTCAAGTTTGAGGTGAAGGAAATAAGATTCCTTATTTCTTTATTGGAGACGACGCTTTTGCTCTGGACAGGCACATGATGAAGCCATATAGCAGAAGTATAAGGTTGAGCGTGCCGCAAGAAGTGTTCAACTATAGGCTTTGTCGGGCAAGAATGGTGGTTGAGTGTGCATTTGGTCGGCTCGCCAACAGGTTCCGTATATTTCACCGTCCTATGGAAGTGTAACCAAAAACAGTCGACTCCATTTTTAAGGCCTGTTGTGTGCTTCACAATTATTTGACAAAACCTCGAACGACAACAGCAGACACAGAACCAGTGGAACAATTAATTGTAGAAGCGTTTTCCGCAATTGGAAATCAAAGCCACAAAACATACAAGCTTGCTGCAAGAATTATCGACGAGTTTTCCAGATATTTAACCACATATGGTAATGTAGATTTTCAGTGGCAAAAAATAAATATTAAATAAAAATCTTTCAAGTAAAAAAATGTGTTTCGCTTTACTCTATTACCTGGTTAAAAGTTTCCATTTGATAAGAGTTGTCTACAGTTTTCCGACGAATTAGAGATGCGTCGATGAACAACATTTCATTGAACCAAAATACACTAGGAGTATATACATTTTCAGTGGCGCATCCGGATTTTTTGCTGCTTTCAATTTTAGCTTTTTCGGCACAGTACGACGTTCGAAATGACTTTATTTTTTTTTTAACCTCTTCCACCGACAGTTTTGTTTCGGCGGCAATAGAGTTATATGCCTTAATTTTTAAATCATTCCGTCTATATGCAGGAATATTCATGTTCCACAGAACTTCATGCCTTCTGTATATCTCTATGAACTGCAAAACGTCGTTATATTTGTTTAATTTATTCACAAACATATTTAAAAAAAAAACAAAACAATACTGGCGGCAGAATAAGAATTCAAATTTGGAATAAAAAAACTGCAGTCAGCTGTTTTCTTGACTGTAATTTGAAACACTCAATTGAACGAAAAATTGAAAGCAAACTCTCAGCAAATTTTAAAAGTGTGAGTGTATTGGTAAAAAAAATGAGAGAAATTTTAAAAATTGAATAAAAACTTGATCGTGTGACCCCCAAGTAAAGTAGATATCATATAGAAACTAATTTTCTTCTCTGAATAAGGTTGTATATGTATACAAATAAAAAGTCAGATACATATTGAGAAAAATTAAAACAAAATTATAGCATTGAAAATTTAATATTTTCATTTTAAAAACATTCTATTTGCAAAAGAAAATAAATGTTAATTTTATATCAAATAAAATAATATCGTAATTTGCTTAATTAAAAGTGTTTATAAATTTAAGTGTAAGTAAATTTATTTATTTGACAAAAAAAGATTATTTCAACTAAATTTTTTCCATTAAATAGTTGTATAGTCTCAGCCGGCTGCAGCCGATTTTAAACCGCAGCCGAAATGTTTTTAAGACAGCCGCCGCCGCCGATAAAATTGGTCGGCGCAGCTTTGGCATATAGGTACTGACTCACTATCCTACACGATCGTACGATTATGTCAAAATAATGTGTGACAGAATTCTGTCCTACTTGAAGAAATCGCTTTAAAATGGCGAACTTTATGCCACACCAAGGCGAATTCATAGGAGTTGGACGCAACTGATCAGGTGTTTTTTATTTATATTTATGTTTTATATGGCTGAACGGCAAATTTTTTTTCATTTTGCTTTGTGTGTTTACAACATATTTAGAAATTAAATTAATTTAAACATCCCCATAAGAAAACTTCTGAAAAAAGTGTGTGTTTATAAGAAAAAATATTTAATTCATTTTGTTTTGTGTGCCTACAATATATTTATAAATTAAATTTGTTTAAGAAAATTTATAAGAAAAGCATGTGCTTATAAGAAAACTTTTTTGTTTTATGAGAAAAGCATGTGCTTATATTTTCCCCATTTTTTCTCTTTTTCTTGTTTCTCTATTTTGACAGTTTGTTAGATATTTACACTAACAAAATACATATTGCGCCTACGTCCTATGAATTCGCCTTGCTTTGTACTATTCACTTATTTGAACTGAACGAACTAGTCAGTGTTTTGAATACATATATATTTATTTCATTTCCTTGCTCCTCATTTTAAATAAACGACCTATAAATAAAAAAACGAACTAAACTTAAACGAAAATAATGACGAAGGAAAAAAGTTGCATATTATTTTCTTTAACAAATTTGGTAAGATTTGAAAATTAAAACTTAATTTTTTCTTTAGCCATAGCGACTAAAGTACTTTTTGATTTACATTATAAAAAAGAAATCGAAAACTAAATATAAAAATTTTTCAAATTTTGTTTTGTTGTTTTGCGTTGCATATTCGTAAAAAATTTCTTTCAACCCCTATTCCATAAACTAACAGCTTAAGGTACTGACTCACTATCCTACTTAGTCGTACCATCTGTCTAAAAACGCATGTGTGCTAAAAAAGTATGATAGTGTGTATTGAATAAGCAGACTTTTTGACAGCTCTGTCCAATTTTTTAATGTTATGAAAATTTTCATAAAATAAATTGTATCTGTGCGATCAGAGTTGCATTTTCTATGTTCAAGGCAGAACAATAGCAACAACACCAAGCTTGTGTTTAATTTATACAAACTTTTAGGTTATTTTTCAATGTAAAAAAAATATTTTGCGGCAAAGAAGAAAATAAATACTTTTAAAAGTATTAAGCTGAGTAAACATATGTTTTTGCATCTTTTTTTGTATAATAGTGTAGCACCTTGATACAAAGCATAGTGTAAAATGGACGCAACTCTACATGTGTTTTTGGTTTACATTTGTATATTATTAGACTTGAATATCAAAATATTTTTCATTTTGTTTTGTTTTTTTACGAAATAATATTATTATGTTATGTTCTCTTTCTTAATTTTGACATTCGAAATCTAATTTTACACTAACAAAATATATTGTGCGTCTACTTCGTATAATTATACTATGGTACAAAGTGAAAAGTTTGTTCGTGTACTACCCAAGCCTAGAAGTTATAAATAAATAAAAAAGAACTTGACATGCGGTCTACACCAGAAATAAAGGTGGAAATATTTATGTTAGCAATTGTCAAAATCAATCAAACGTGTGGACCGCACATGTTAGTGTTTGAAAATCTATTGCGAAATAAATGTTAAAACACATTGCTGAGAAACAATGTTCTAACACAAGCTGTCAACTTTGATTTATTTTTCTACATACTTTTCGTGGGAAATATTACAAAGCAAAAGTGGAATTAGCTTAATAAATTTATAAGAATTGAGTATAAAGAAATACAGTTTATTTATTAAATAAATTAAAGACGTATACTTAAAACTATAAATATTAAAGTTTAATAAAAATGGAAGCCATAAAATAAAGCAAAAGCAGCTTAAAAATATACATAATTGTGAGTGAAATATATGAACAAGTAGGTACTTTGTTTAATAAAGGAGTGGCACGTTAACCTTGGTATTTATACTTATTTTGTATAATATTTAAGAATTTGTGTGTTGCTAAAGCCATTACAAGAAGAAACTCAAAGTTTTCAATATCCATTCGGCAAAAGTTGGGATTTACTCAATTTACTTTCATCTATTAATTGCTTTAACTCAATCAATAGTTTTAAGTTATACTCGTCAATTATTATTATATTATTTATAAGACTAGAAAAAAACTGTTTTCAATAAAGGCACAATAACAAACAGTG
The DNA here is from genome assembly GCA_947397855.1 of Thelaira solivaga. Classification (NCBI taxonomy): domain Eukaryota; kingdom Metazoa; phylum Arthropoda; class Insecta; order Diptera; family Tachinidae; genus Thelaira; species Thelaira solivaga. The sequence continues at coordinate 40,733,599 of OX377612.1, forward strand.
CCCGCTTACACAATGCACAAGTATATGACAACCTTCTTTAACAAATTTCTTAATATTGTGTCCAAAAATATGTACGTGTTCTCCACCTTAGAACATAAGTTATAACATCAACATTTTTGTACTGTTATTCTGCTGAAGTAATATCTTATGTTAAAAAAGAAAAATGTTAAGTAAAGACGCAGCGTAAAAAAATTCTTAAGAAATTTTGACTGTTCGGTAAAAAAAAATTCGCCTTTCCGGGATGCATATACCTGTATAATTTCACCATGCTTGCTACCAAGGCGAATTCATGAATTCGCCTTGCTTGCGAGTATTTGTAAGACACCATTTACACAGGAAAAGTTTACTTTGACAAATTTTGTTGAATTCTCTTTTAAACTTTCTTTGGTGTTTACACAGGGAAAGTTTAGTTTCTCAAATTTTGTTTTGTTTTCAAATAAAAAGTTGCAGCTAACTTCAGTTATATAAACTACGAACAAAGAACAAAACGAATTTGCGAGTACAAGAAAGTCTGTACTGCCTCCCGTTCTCTTCACCCCTATCTCCTATAAACTCAAGACTTTGCAAAGTAAACTTTCCCTGTGTAAATGGTGTCTAATGAGTTTGCTTTGGCCTTGCTTGATAGTAGTTGTATGGCAGCACAAATTGTTATATAATATTTTCTAAAGAGATAGTGGCATCCATGGAACATTTGCAGCACGTGAATTGTGAAATTTGAAATTAAAATAATTTTTTTTAATCAGATAAACATGGCACTTCAAGGGGCAACACTGTCGCGTTATTGCCGTAGGATGACAGTTGAGGCTTCGCAGCATGTCGGCGCCATTTTTTTAAGCAGAGCAGCAAATTTTCAAACTTGCAAATGGATAAATGGAATTAAAACGAATCAGTTGATATTTGGATTACTCAGTGTACGCAGTTTCGCTAGCAAAGGAAAAATGGGTTTACCTCGTGTTTACTTTGATATGACTGCTGATGGACAACCTTTAGGTCGTATTGTTATGGAGGTTAGTGATTTTCATACATTATTTAATATAATTTTATAGGCTTAATTTAAAATTATTGAAAGTGATATGTCATTGTCATCTACATTTTTTCATTTGAACCGTGTATTGTAATATCACTGTATGTGCTTTATTAAAATATTTGTTGCAAAGACAAGTATTTTTTCAATTTTTCAAAAAGTAAGGTTACGTTAGGAAATTGGAGAGAATGTAATATCTGATTTTGCTATGTGACGTTGCCTAATACTGAGTGCTTAAGAAAATTTGTGTGTGTGTGTGTGTGTGTGGAAAGATTGGGTAGTGGGCGCATCTTTAGTATGAATTTACCGGGTTGATTTGTTGTACATTTATAAATTCTGGTAGGAAGAAAATGTTTGCATCGATTAAAAATCTGAAGAATATTACAGGTAATTTAAAGTCATTAATTATACGGTTCCTACTTTGCTCCTTTTTTTAATATTGTGCAAAAAAAAAGTAGTTTGTATGGTGTTGCATATTAATTGTCAAAATCTATTGCTAATCCTTACCCTTTCCGTATGATTGTTTCTTTTTTAGTGAAGCGTTTATCTTTTAGGATTTTCAGTTGATGCGCAGCCTATATAAATTCATTTTGGAATTTTCCATTTTGTTCTTTTTGAATACATTTTTATCTTACACGTTTTAATTATTCTTTGTGCATATAGCAAAAAATATATATGTATAGGATTTTAAATACAAAAAAGCATAAATACGTAAGTAAAAGTTTAGTGTTAATAAACTTTTACTTAAAAAAGAAATAGATTTTATTTTATTTAAAAAAAATTTCAACTCATTTTTGCAAGCACTATTATACAAACATTTGTACAATGAGTGTATGTTTAAGTGCAAACGACCAGTTGTGACCTTGAGTATAAGCGCATGAATTGCAAATAATCAAATAACGTTTTTGTTTTAAGTAGCAATTCCGACCTGACCTGGTATGTTTTGTGTCTATACTGAATGTATTATGCTATTGATTTATTTGTTAACTTTCATTTATTGGTCATTATGAACAAATAGGAAATTTAATGTATATATAAAAATTGTAAGTGAGAAGATTGCTTGTATTCATAGATTGTTGTGAATGTATGGTTGGAAATGGTTATATTAAAGGAATTATATGTAGGTCTGGATATGTTTTTTTCTGTATGGATGAACTATTGTGAGCTGATTTTTTCTGGTTAGTATGACCACGGAGCAACTTTGTGGTATGACAGGCTTTCTAGAGTTCCAGAAAAGATGACCTGGGGGGTTACTCTCTATTGCGATGCGAAAGAAAACGCATCGCAACTCAATGTAAAAATCATACAAATGCGAATGGTTTTTCTTTCACATCGTAATAGAGAGTAACCCCCCTGATGGATACGCAAGCATGCTTGAAAGCAACATCACTGCAAACGTGTAAAATTTTATATTAAAGAATGCTTGTAAGATCTTTCAAATATGCTTGTGCACTGCTGTAATTGGTAAATTCAACGAAGAAAACTTCCGACTTAAAAAATTTGAAGTTTTAAAAAAGAACAAATTTACGACAGTTGGTCCAAATAAAAAAATCACCCTTATCGCGAATCTCAAGGGAATAAATTCTAGGGAATAATTTGTTTATTTCCATAAACATTAATTTGGTATCGTCAATTGTTAGGGAATAAAATACATTTTCGAAACGTATGTGGCAAGTCGAACATTCTATTGTGAATTGATGTAATTTAATTTTTTACGTGTTTTTTTTTTTAATTTTCTTAATAAATTGTTATTATTCAATAAAATGCATAGTATTTCGCTTCGATTTATGTTATTAGAAGAAGAGATTATTGGAGAAAATAAAAAGACGGAATTTAAAATACGCATCAAATCCATGAAGAATTGTTAACATTATGTACATATATTTACATATAAATAAATTCTTTGCAGGTTCTAACAACATTTTCTAGCTAACAAAGCAGCTTTTAAATACCTTTTAGATATATTGAACCAGAACTGCATACAAAAAATTAAAAAAGAAATATTCTTTAGAAAGATACGAAATCTTAAATCTAAAAAACAATAAATCACATTTGTGTTATTTTTGGTTGTACTTCATGTATCACAAAAAATTTTAATAAAAAAGCACAAAAAGGCAACAAAAATTCTAATTCATAATTAATATACGTTTTTAAAACTAAAAAATTATCACATTCTTACATGTTTACAGTCCATCATTGCTATTAGATTGGTTGATTTTCAGTTAATCTAATTTTATTTGCCGCTGCAACAATTCTAAATTTTATTCCCAAATAAAATGTTTGTGAAAAATGTCACAATATTTTTCGGAAAAAACTCACGGGAATAAAAATCGGCGATGCCATAATTTTTTCGAACATGCGAGTTTTTTTCACTTACAAATAATTCACGATTGCAACTTTAGGGAAAAGCGAAATATTTCGAGGGAAAAAATGTTCACGATAGGGGTGAATATTTTATTTTGGGAAAATTCGTATTTTCCGGGCTAAGCCCTAAAAAGTTTTCAAAGGTTCAATACAAAAATTTTTCTGCGTAACCGGCCGGCCTTAATTAATTTCCGCTTTATAACACTGCCCTACAAGAACAGTAACTGTCAATTGATCGCTCATTTGATCAATAATAATCAAGCGCAGTAGACAGTTTTTATTAGGTTATTAAGGCCTAATTATACAGGTGTGTGCATCCAGGAAATCATAAAGATGAATTTATTTTCTACTAAATACAATAGTCTGAAACACAATTTAATTTCACCATGTAAATTAATATTTCACTATGTAAAAAGTGATGAAAACTTTTGTGTACGTGTGATTCTGTTATCTCCCTCTATCATGTTATATATTCACCCTTATCATGAATATCATTTCCCTCGAATTTTGTTCACTTTCACTGGGATAGCAATTACGAATGAATTCCCTGTTAAATCCCCTTATCATAAATAATTTTTTTCCCTTGTTTTGTTCACTTTTTTGCTTTAATCTGTTCACTTACTTTTTGCTGGCGAACACAAGTATTTTGTTTGTTTTTTTCTTAAAATTTAATTTAGCAAGCAGAATTTAGCAATTTTTTAACAAAAGAATTAAAAAGTGGTTGTCCACCTATAAAAAATTAATTTATTTTGTTATAAAATCGTTTATCCACAGCAGTTAACACCTTTACTACAAGAACCATTCATAAATTGCTTCAATAAAAAAAATTTTGTTTTTGCTCTTAAAATCTTATAAAATTACAGAAATTTTTTATTATGCACTGGCCACTGAAAACTGCTTAACAATAAAAGTTGACACCTTTATTACAAGAACCATTCGTAAATTACAAAAATGTATTGTTTTTCTATTGAAAACTTAGAAAATTTTATAAATTCTTCTTTATTATACATTCACTCTGCACTGATAACGTGTACAAAATCTCACGTGAGATTCCCAATAGCAATTTTCCCTTCGAGGGGAATGAAAATTTCGGGGGAACAACAATTTCACTTTTATTCATGATAGGGGTGAATATATTTTATTCCCTAACAATTGACGATACCAAATTATTGTTCATGGGAATAAACAAATTATTCCCTCGAATTTATTCCCTTGAGATTCGCGAGAAGGGTGAATGATATTAACGGTCGCGTAGCAAGAAAAAAGCCTTTTATTTCTGAAATCAAAAGACAAAAACGCCTTTCATTTGCTGAGCTCCATAAAACTCAGACTTTTGAGTTTTGGAAGACTAATATTCAGTGACGAAAGCAAATTTAATATTTTGGGTTCGGATGGAATACGTATTGTGTGGCGCAGGCCAAATGAATTCCTAAATATAAAAAATATAAAACCAACTGTAGAACATGGTGGTGGTTCTCTTATGGTGTGGGGCTGTATGTCTGCGTTAGGAGTCGGAAAGTTGGTGTTTATAGATGGCACTATGGATAAGCTTTTATATATATCCATTTTAAAAGAAAATCTTCATGCTAGTGCTGAGAAAATGGGGTTATCTAGGAATGGGTACTATTTTCAATATAATAATGACCCTAAACATACAGCTTTAGACGTTAAACTATGGCTTTTATATAACACCAAACATCTGCTAACACCACCATAAAGTCCCGATATAAATCCCATCGAAAACCTTTGGGCTTATTTGGATGAAAAATTTCGGGAACATAGCATTTCATCCATAAAAATAAATACAAGATATCTGCTGAAAAATGTAGGAATTTAGTGGAATCCAAACTAGACGCCTGGAATGAGCTATAGCGAACAATGGATACCATACAAAATATTAAAAATTGAATTTTTTTTTAGACCAACCAGAGAGAATAAAAATTTAAAAGCAGAATACTTTTGTGACTTAAAACATTAGCAACTATTTTATATTATTTTAAAGAGCTCATGAAATACAAATGATTTTTAAACTTTTACAATAATGAGTTAAAGATTAAGTTTTCCTTAATTAATATTTAATAAAACATACATTAATTTTTTTTAACAGATTTTTATGCAGTATTTTTTTTAATATTTTAATTTATTTTTTTTACAAAAGCAAAATATTTCTGTGAGTAACTGTATAATTGTTGTCAAATATATGAAATGAGTATTTGTTATACGGATTTTACACTATAATACTGAGTAAAATGACATTAAAAATTAAAATACGGACGGAAAATTGAAAGTCGTATGGCTTTCACCATTTTTAGAAATTTTTTTAAACGTTTATACTTTTTATTGTATATCAGGGCTGCATTTTAGCATAAGGAAAAAAAAAAAGCTGGAAAAATCCAATGAAAATCTTAAAGCTTGTATTATAGTGTTTTCAGACTGAAAGTTAAATACTGAATTTAATATTAAATTCACCAACAGATGATTTTGCGTTCACACTGCAAATTTTTTAAATTCAGTATTTAACATACAGTGTGTCAAAAAAATTTGTACAAAACAAAAAAAAAAAAATTCCCATAGAAATAAGTGTATTTGATGCGTTACTTTGTACAAAACTTATTTGACCAACTGTACAGCAACCACAACATGCATGACCTTTGGTAAATACACTTACGAGACACATATTTTCTTTGTCTTTCGTCGAAAAACTTCGTTTTCTTCGAAATGCTTTTATTGCTGCTGCCATTGAAAGCATTTTCTTTTGAAAATATTTGAAATGTTTTTTATTTTATTATTTCATTCAATAACATTATCAGCTGTTGCTATATTTACAGATCTTTTTAACTTGGTAGCACTGGGCTTAACGGACAAAAATAGTGTTGTATTTCATAAATCCAACTTAAATTCAATTCCAAAATAGCATTTAATGTGGATTTATTAAATTCACTTTGTATGGTAAATACAGTTTTTATAAGTTGGATTTTAATGTTAAAACCGCATTTATGTTAAATTCACTCAGTTTGAAAACACTATTATAATATAAAAATCCCGTATGGTATTTCGACAGTCGTAACAAATACTCTGATTTTGCTCTTTCAGAGTCCAACGAAGTCTTAACTACTGGTATAAGGGAGAAAATAAGTGTAACATTTTGTTTCTGTCTCAAATAACAGTTATTCTACAAATATTTCCAAATAATTTGTTCTAAAGGGTTTTTTTTTATAGACGTATAGAACTTTAAGTTGGCATTATTGTTCAAGATGGCGACCGATTTAACAGCTGTCAAGTGATCTATTCTCAGTTTGGTTTGGCAATTCATCATGAATAGACTCACGCCTGAACAATGCTTACGTAGATTCGTCGAATGGGCCCAAAACGAGATTGCCGTTGTTCCCGATTTTCATAAGCGAATTTTGTTTAAAGATGAAGCGCACTTCTGATTGAATGGCTACGTCAACAAACAAAACTGTCGCATTTGGAGAGAAGCTAATTCTCAAGTGTTTGTCGAAAGACAGTTACATCCAGAAAAACTGACTGGTGCGCTTTATGGGCTGGTGGAACGTTACAGTCAATGGTGATCGGTATAGAGCCATGATTACTAACTTTTTCATTCCTGAATTGAACAACCATGATATCCAGAAGCTGTGGTTCCAACAAGACGGTGCAACATGTCACACAGCTCGTGCCACAATCGATTTTTTTGAAAGACACGTTTGGTGACCGCCTAATTTCACGTTTTGGACCTGTGAATTGGCCTCCAAAATCTTGTGATTTAACACCGCTAGACTACTTTCTGTGGGGCTATGTAAAGTCATTGGTCTATGCGGATAAGCCACAAACGATTGACCATTTGGAAGACAACATTCGCCGTGTTATTGCCAATATGCGGCCACAAATGTTGGAAAAAGTCATCGAAAATTGGACGTCCAGATTGGACTACATACGAGCCAGCCGTGGCGGTCATATGCCAGAAATCATATTTAAAATGTAATGCCACAAGATTATCTTTCGGATAAATAAAATTCATGTCATCGTTGTTTTATTGCAATTTGAAGTTCTATACGTCTATAAAAAATACCCTTTATTTACTTTTATCAAATGTATTTACAAATACAAAAAATTATTTGTTGCAGATGTCTAGTACATACTATACACAGTTTAATTTGAAGTCACAGCTTTAAAGCAAAATTTGGTCTTAATTTTTTCGACAGCCGTACAAAACACAAGTATTGTTAGATTTGCAAAAAAAAAAAAATTTCAAAAAGTATAAATATTTACTTGTTCTGTTACGTCATTTTTGCACTTTTTGGTCTACTTTAAAAATGACATTAGAAACTGTGCTTTGTTCTAGTGTCCAGTAATGCATCGTGTATATATATACAAAAAATTAGGAACTAATTAGCGTACAAATACAAGAAAATGCGTAAAATAAATTGTTTACAAAAATATATAAGTTTAATTTTATATAAAAAATAAAAAATATATTATAAAACTGTAATACTTTTTTAGTGTAGACATAATACAAAAAAAAAACAAATTAATGAAGATCTTCGGTTGTATTTTTAATATTTTTAGTCGTTTTGTGGTCCAATTGCTCTCAATTTTTCCATAAATATTACGACTGTCACTTCTGATAACACAGTACAACAGCCAATCTGGGGGTTGAGAAATTCCAAGTCAGGGTGATGGTACTAGGTCAAACCCTTTGAGGGTTTTACTATACTGACCTAGTACCATCACCCTGACTTGGAATTTCTCACCCCCCCCCCCCCCCAGACAATAATCCCAAAAATGTTCCATAGTGTAATACGCACGTGGTATGGTTTTTCTGTTCGTCTCGTAGTTTCTAAAAAATGGTAAAGAAAGGGCAGTCGCGGGTTTTTTGTGTTTATAGTTTTGTAGTATCTTTTTCGTTAAAGTATATATTCAATTTCTATGCGGCTCCATTTTATGTGAACAATGCTTTATTTTATAGGGTGTTCCATGTACGGTGGAAAAATTACGTACACAATCACAAATTTATATAAACCCTTACTTACAATGAAGTGTATAAAAATGTTTGTAAACATTTTTAAATTAAATTATTTTTGTATATTTAAAAATTGACTACCTACAGACATTTTTATTGTTTTCAAAAATAAGTATAAAAAAAAACATTTTTTTAGAATGTTCATTTGACTTTTTTAACTGAAATCAAGTATTTATTTTTTAATTAACAAAAAATATTCAAAGAAAATTATTTTATTCAATATTTGCAGTTTCGTTAAGTGTTTTTTTTATAACATTTATTTTGTTGAATATTTAAGAAAATTGTGTCAAATTTAAATATTTGGTTACTACAGTGCAGGGTATATAAAACTGATCACAGCAAATTATGCGGCGATAAATATTTCCACAAACATATGATTGTACATAACTGTTTCACAATGTAAAAGTTCACATACACAATGTAAAAAACATGTCTATTATTACCTTTATGCATTTTTTTTATCTGTTTAACTAAATTATGGAAAACTTCGTAATTTCAATTTCTTTACGTATACAATTTATACTAAACACAAAAACTACAAAATCAAATGATAATAATTTTTTTGTACACAAAAAAAAACAAATTTTTTGTGCATATTTTATTCTGCAGCTCCGCAGCGATGTTGTTCCAAAGACTGCTGAAAATTTCCGTGCTCTCTGCACTGGTGAAAAGGGTTTTGGTTACAAGGGCTCCACCTTCCATCGTGTCATTCCCAATTTCATGTGCCAGGGTGGTGATTTTACTGCTCATAATGGCACTGGCGGCAAATCTATTTATGGCAGCAAATTTGCTGACGAAAACTTCACTTTGAAACATACCGGACCCGGCATTTTATCCATGGCCAATGCTGGACCCAATACCAACGGTTCTCAATTTTTCATTTGTACCGTGAAGACCGCTTGGTTGGATAACAAACATGTTGTTTTCGGTCAAGTTGTTGATGGCATGGATGTTGTTAAACAAATTGAAGGGTACGGCACCCAATCTGGCAAGACAAATAAGAAGATTGTTGTCGCTGACTCTGGTGCTCTGTAAGCGAAATAAAAACAGCATAAACACACGCACACACCACCCAGCATCTAATTAATTCATTGTCAACAAGAAAACTATTTTAATAATTGTAATTTTAAGAATAATCGATACATAAAGAAAACAAAAAAGCAAACATTGAAAAGAAAGAAAAGAAGAAAAGCATTTAAAAAAATAATATAAACTATTTAATTGAACTACAAAAAAAATTTGAGCTCTTTAAAATTTAATTATATAAATATTTTTTAATTTCTTGATCACAAATTGAAAGATAACTAAACAGAAAGGAAAAGGAAACCATAAACATGCTTTAAGAAACATTTTGTTCTATATTCCCTGGAAAAGCGAAAAATAAAACGTTCTACTATTTTCCTATCCAAGAAAATTCATGTTTTTTATTTCGTTTTGAGTTTTTAAAAGATTTTAGAGAAATTAAGGACTTATTTTGCTTCTTTTATGCCTAAAATGTTTGACGTCTTTTGATTAATAAAATATGTATATTTGTAAGTTTATTTAACCTTTTTCTTATATTGAAGCGACTAATTTATTAAACTCGAGGTCTTATATATATATATATATATATTTTAATAACGATATTTCCCTACAACTTTGTGTATCAGAATATTTTATGCCCCTATTATTATAATAATTACCTGTATTGAACTTTCAACTTCGCTCCTCATCATCGTCATCACTTCGACACTAATTTGTTATTCTATAATGCTGAGTACACACTTAGAAACATGTTCCGTAAACATGACTTGTTTCGTGTTTCGTTCCGTAGTGTGTAGTCGTGTTTATAGTTTATTTTCGTATTCCCTTCGAGGTTTCCAAAATATCAAATTTTTTGATATTTTCTGGTTGCATTGACGTTGGTTCCATAGTCTGTATCGTTGTTTACTGTTTTTACTTGTTTAGTTCACCTAAAACAAGCAAGCTGTAAACATGTAGGATTTTGTCGACCACTGAAAAAATTAATTGAAGTAAAGAAAATGAAATATGGCGATTGAAAGAAATGAGAGTTGGATAAATTTTATTAATTTATATAAAAATTTACTAGAATTATGGAAAGTGACAATTACAAAAATAAAATATATATTTTTTCAAATGTGTTTCACCCGTGATGTTCATGCTATAATACAAAATACAGAACAGATGTTGAATTTTTGGTTTACTTGTTGGTTCCAGTGTGTGTATCAAACAATGGAACCTGAGCGAAAAACGTGTTCCGTAAACATGTTTACAAGTGTGTACTCAGCATTACAAATTTTTTTTATTGCTATTGCATTGGTACTAGCAATAAAAACAACCAATTTAGATGAAGGACTGTAAAAGATTTTTTCCTCCATTTTTATTTTAAAATTTCCGCGATGTGCGCTCAACTTTACCCAAAAAAAAAAAAGTTATGATAACAGACCAGCAAATTTTGCCCAAAAATCAAATTTTTTTGATTTTCGTCAAATTCACACACAACGTATACGTGTGATGGCCAATTTTAAAAAATACGCACACACCCTCATGTCAGGCACTTTATAATATATGACCAGGACCACAGCAAGTTTAGTTGGCAATTCTTTCTTAATTATCTTTTAAAATTGACGTTTTGTCCACACAAATTTTTTGTTTTGGCAATTTAACATTTTTATTCAGTCATTCATTCAGCCTTCAAGCTACCTGTCTTCTTTTTTTACATGTCTATAAAAGATACGAAGAGAGAACAAAAGAAAATTGCCGAGTACGAGCAAGTTTGTACACCTTTCCATTCCTCTTTCTCCTACAAAATTAAGAATTGCCCATCTAAAATTGCTGTGTGTGTTTCTGGTCTATGCAAGCAATGACATGCATTTTGTAAAAACCACATTGCTATAGTGAGTGTTTAATGACCATTCAATACACATGTTAAAAAAATAGAAAAAGGCATTTGAATCGTATTCATGGTCATCTCTGTTATAAATACTCAACTACCATCCCATTTACACATATGATGAAAATGTTGCAAATAATACTATTTTCAGTTACGTAAAGATATAGTACCAAAAACAGCTGAAAATTTCCGTATGCTATGCACGGGCAAAAAAGGTTTTGGCTTTAAAAGTTCTACATTTCATCGTGTTATACCAAATTTTATGTGTCAAGGTGGAGATTTTACAATGAACGATGGTACCGGTGGCAAATCAATTTATGGCACAACATTTAAAGATGAGAATTTCAAACTCAAGCATACTGGTCCAGGTATTCTTTCAATGGCTAATGCGGGACCAAACACAAATGGGTCACAGTTTTTTATTTGCACCGTAAAAACTCCTTGGTTGGATGGACAACATGTGGTATTTGGTCAAGTTATACAAGGAATGGATGTTGTTAAGAAAATTGAATCGTATGGTTGTCCCGAGGGGCGTCCATTGAAGCAAATTGTTATTGCAGATTGTGGTGAATTAAAGTAAAATCAAAACAAAAGGAGATCTTGTCCCAAAAGTTATATTTAACTAAATACTAATACTAAAATAAGTAGTTAATTATTTGTTGTTGTTTCTTTGTAATCTAATTTTATTTTATAAATACATATTGACGACCAAATTTAGAAAAACATCTTTATGTATTTAATAAGGGATTATTAAGCAAATATTCTATGGGAAGTTTGTTTAATAAGCTCTTATTGAACAAACAAATTTTTTGTATTAAATAAATTAATGGAAAAGTTGTTAGCTTGTATTATTGATTCCGAACGTAAAGGAAAATTGCGCGGAAAGAAATATCGATCGATATGCAAATTGCTAAAATCATTTTGAATTGAATTGTATCATTTAATTGTGAACTTAAAAGTTGTCTATTGTGATTGAATTGTGTTAAATTTTCCGCTATTGTTGATAAGAAAAAAAGGAATTAATTTTCAATAAATAACACGAAATTATTTTTAAAAAATAAAACATGTTAAGCCAAAACAAATTATTTTTGCGAAATTTTGTATATGTTTTATTATATTTTAAATCTTTCCGTGAAAAAATTTAAATGTAAGCAAAACGTAGAAATTTATCTATATTACGTAATAAATAATATGGCAATACCGATTATACTGCAACTGAGGAAGAATACTGCAGGTACGGAATGAATAATTGGACCCATTACTTGAGTTGGTGTTAACGGCTCGCTCTGGCATTGTAAAGGTCAGGGTGAATTATTACTGGAAATTCTATACGTTTATTCATCTGACTCTTGCCTTGTTCACAAAAATATTCTCAATGAGCTGATTGCAGGCTTGGAGAGAGCTGCCGTAAAGCATATTGTCCGTGTCTTATTATCGGTCATACAGTTTCCTTTAATAAAGGTGGCTGTTCGAATGTCTCGTCATGCGATATATGAGTATGTTTTATTACTGGGTGAGGGATTTGTACCTCGTTTCTATAACTCGCATGGAGAAAATTTTAACAAGAAACAATAGAATTGCACAAAAAACAATGAGAATTGAAACAAAATGTCACTTATTACACAAAAGTGTTTCTGTAATATTTCTTTGTGAGAACCATCTGTCATTTTAGTGATTTTGTACTTTATTGGAAAAATGTGAGTACAAGTGTTTCTGTAACAAAATTTTGCGAAAAAAGTCTCACTAGAACTCAAAATATCTCATATTTTAAAATGCATTAGAGAAGGGTGCGAAAGTAATGACAAAATGAAAATTAATAAACTTAAAACGTTTAAATTAATAAATGTAGTGGAATAATTTTTGTAGCTAAATATTGAAATTGTATATGTATTCTTTGTTAATAAATTTTCTTCTTTTTTTTGTGGGGCATAGCAAATTTACAGAGGTGATGGCATCGCACCATTTTGAAATACTTTTATTCACATTTTGTACTAACAAAATTTGTAACAAACAAAAATGTCATGTAGAAGTAATACATTCATCTTATATAAATTCCTCTTTATATTGTATTTGACATTTAAATCATTAGAAAATTCCAATAAAGACGTAACAGCTTTGCATTTTCTCACATTATACTATAGAAACACTTTTTACTCACAAATTGAGAAATAGTAGAATTTTTTGATTCACACTTTTCTATGTGAGAAGTTCTCGCATATAGTTACAGAAATGAGCCACTGATTTCGGTTTCTTTAGAATATTTTAGGTAACAAAAACTATACAAATTACAGTTAAGTAAAAAGGATTAAATTTTAGTGAATTAAATTCAATAAAAGGTTTATTAATCTGGTCAGAATTGTATCGATAATAAAATATTTGATGACTAAGTTTTTCTTTCATTTTACAAATTTTTATCTTTAAATAATTCACAATAATTTCTTATATATTAAAATTCACAGTATACAGTACAGGGTCACACAAAGGTATCAAAGGAAGAAAGAGAATATATATCTGTTTCATTTAGGAGGGCCTAATTTGCAATTTTGTTTTGATTCTCATTTTCTGGTGCTACGAAAATTCAACGTGTTTTGTATAAAAACAAAGAATAAACAAAAGAACAAAGACCACAAGCAAAATTTTGTTGAAGTGAATGAAAACTTTAGCAAAATTTTCATTATTCTTAAATATGTATTTTATATAAATTAAACATTTTTTGTGTGGTATTGCAATTAAAATAAAAACTATTTGAAAGAAGTTTATTTTCGGTGAGTTTCAACACCACAAGTCAATAACAGAATGTAAGTGTTAGCTTATTACAAAATTGGAAATTTTTATTTTATGAATTTGTATAACTTTTGCGTTAGAAAATGTACTAAAAGAATACCTCGGGAGAGAAGTTGCATAAACTCCCGATAGATGCAGCGAAATATGCATATAAGAATTAAAGGGCTGCACAAGCACAGTTTCTAGTGTCCTTTTTACAGTAGACCAAAAAGTTCTGTGCAAAAATGACGCAACAGAACAAGCATTGACACTTTTTGAATTTTTTTTTTACAGTTCTAACAGTACTTGTGTTTTGTACGGCAGTAAAAATTCAAGACCAAATTTTGTTTTAAAACTGTGACTTCCAATTAAGCTGTGCATAGTATGTACACTAGGGCAAAGGAATTATAAATACATCCACATATATTGCTTTAGTCAACACGAGCGTGACCAAACACACTAGGCATGCCTTTTAAAGACACACATCCAAACACATGTTTGTATAATGCTGAGTACACACTTAGAAACGTGTTCCGTAAACATGACATGTTTCATGTTTCGTTCCGTAGTGTATTTATAGTTTATTTTCGTATTCCCTTCGAGGTTTCCAAAATATCAAATTGTTTTGATATTTTCTGGTTGCATTGATGTTGGTTCCATAGTCTGTATCGTTGTTTACTGTTTTTACTTGTTTAGTTCACCTAAAACAAGCAAGCTGTAAACATGTAGGATTTTGTCGACCACTGAAAAAATTAATTGAAGTAAAGAAAAAGAAAAATGACGATTGAAAGAAGTGAGAGTTGGGTAAATTTTATTAATTTATATAAAAATTTACCAGAATTATGGAATGTGAAAAGTGACAATTACAAAAATAATATATATATATTTTTTCAAATGTGTTTCACCCGTGATGTTCATGCTATAATACAAAATACAGAACAGATGTTGAATTTTTGGTTTACTTGTTGGTTCCAGTGTGTGTATCAAACAATGGAACCTGAGCGAAAAACATGTTCAGTAAACATGTTTACAAGTGTGTACGCAGCATAACACCGACTGCCTGACATCGTGTTTGTGTCACAAACGTTACGCATGTATAGCTTAAAAATTTCCATTAAAAAAAAACAGCATGTGGCTGTGAAAGTACACATATAAACACATACATACGTGTGAATACAGCAAAGTTCTATAAAGTTCTGCTGTCGTGTTGCTTGTTTTACTGCTTTATTGTTATGTTCAATTTTGTGCTAGTGTATTTGTGTTCTGGTTGTTTTATGTTATAAAGGTTCTAATTTTTACTGCAATGCAAAATATTTTTTCACTCAAGTATTTGTTTTCACATGCGATAGAACATTATTTGAAATCAGGGATGATGCTTGAAAGCTGTTTCAAGTATACTTGTGTAGCACATAAGTTATGATGCACTTCTTACTACTTTTGTTCTGTAATCAAGTTTTATTTAATAATAATTCAACATTTTCTTTAATAATATCAATTGTTTTTGGCTAGTGTGTTGCTTTTAATAAATATGTTATTTAGGTATTATTAAGCAACAAAATTATAGGCTAGGAAATGTCGAAAAAAATTTATACTAATTACATATTTATATACATATGAACATATATATAGTAATTTACTACAAAAAATTTAAATTATTCAAAGACACTGATTTGCTATAGCGATGCTTTCGGAAAATCTCTTTTTCCTCCACAAGTTTGGGATACTGTATGTTTGTTAAAGTCAAGTATTTGAGCAGAACAATAGTGAAAATGGAATACTAGAATTTTTCATAATCACAATCTATTTGTTAGTTTATTTTACCTTTTTCTTTTTTAATTAATACGGCTATTTTATTAAGCTTGAGGTTTTATTTTATAAATTCTTCAAGATATAATTGTAAATTAGTCAATAGCCATATTAAATAATCACAATTTGTTCATACCTAAGACACAACCATACAGTTTTAACCAGTGTCTTTGAATAATTTAAGTTTTTCGTATTCAATAAAATTAATATACAATGAGAAAATTGTATTAATAAGAATCTTAAACAGCAATACAATTTAATTTCTATATTAATAATTATTAGAGAGTAATAGAAAAAAAAACATAAAATAATAATGTTTCACTTTAACTGAATATATATTATTTTCTTTATATGGCATTTTTTCAAGAATATAAATTTTTTGATAAAGTCCTTGTAGTGTAGTGTATAAATTAGCTATTGTCCGTATCACCAAAACTCGAGGTTGTATATTGTTCCACACAGCCACTTGAGCCAGGAGGAAGCCGTTATTTAATAAATAACTAAATTAGTTTAGATACAATTAAAAACGACTGCTTGATCTTTATTTTATCTTGGCAGCTGTCATCATCAGTATTGTGGAAGAAAAACGATATGTACGGAAATTCTTTGCATGATC
Source organism: Thelaira solivaga (assembly GCA_947397855.1). Classification (NCBI taxonomy): domain Eukaryota; kingdom Metazoa; phylum Arthropoda; class Insecta; order Diptera; family Tachinidae; genus Thelaira; species Thelaira solivaga. Next base: position 40,750,088 of record OX377612.1, read on the forward strand.
TGTATACCGAGCCACAATATTATTTTCATATAATGAGAGCAATTACTCGTAAGAGAATAAAAAAAAATATTTAAAACATCTGCAAATATTTAAAAAATTCAATTGTAATTAAATATAATCATACCTTCAAAATATCACAGGAACAGAATACCTCATATTACAGTTGATTGCCAAAACCATTTTTATTGTTGTAGACCACCTTTTTTATATACAAAGTAGAGTTTGCGCCAAATTACCTTGTAATAAACTTGCTTACAGAATGAGCATAACACAAAAAAATTTATTTAATATACAAATTTTTATTCTTCAAATCCTCTACGGTAAATCTTTTATATCATTACGATCATCTTCATTTTGGCCTGCCAGCTGCAACTGAATGTGCAGATTACTTTTAAGAAATATTAATTCAATGCGTTGAATACAGTCAATAGCAACATTATGTTCCTGGCATCATGTAAATTTCAGATGTGATGCTATCACTAACCAATGGGTAGGGAAGAATATTGGCACTGCAGAAAGTAATAGTTATGCTTGATTGATAGGATTTGATTGCAAAGTGGACGGTTATATAGGTAGCGCATCAACGGCGGACTTAACCACATAATAGGGAACGTAATAAGCAAAATTTCCTAATCTTTCAATATATCCTTAAGTGTTTTGGTTATATATTTGATTACTTATAACTAGCATTTTTATACACATTCAGCTACGCCGTACACAACACAAACGTAACACAAAACTTTTTTTAATTATTTTTTATAACGTTTTTAGTATTACATTTTCATTTTTATTTGTTTAAAACATCCAAATTAACATTTTTCTAAAACAGTTTTTTTGTTTTCATTCCCTCATTCCCCATTTTCGTTTGATTTTTCGATATATATATATTTGTCTCTATGTGTCTTATATCTGTCTCTTTCTTCCACAAGAGCTCCTTTAAAAAAAACTTAATTTTTTTTAAATTAGCTTTCAAATTTGACATCTCTGGATACCCTGTGGTGAAAACCACGTGATTTCGTGCTGTTCTCACACAAATTAATCTACAATGAAAAAATTGTTATAAAGGGTGGTTAAATTTTAAGGGCTGATGTTGAATGTGAACCACACCTAAACGTCAAGTTTTTTTCTGCATTTCATTTGACATTTCTCAATTTCAGACTAACTCAATTTGAACCATGGAAAAATACACAATCGTTAATGTTATTCAGACTTATTATGAAAATGGGCGTTCAAATCAAAATGCATATCGTGCACTTTGTGATTTTTTCGGTCAATTTAATTGTCCAAATGTGCGTACAATCGGAAAAATCGTTGAAAAATTTGAGCAAACCGGGTTTTGTAGGAGATGTGAAAACACCAGTGCATGCTCGTACAGCTCGTACTGCAGAAAATATTGCTGCTGTTCGCTTAAGAGCCACACGTCGTCGTGCCCAACAATTACACCTCTCACGCTCGTCGTTGATGAACATTAAGCATGAAGACTTGCATTTACACGCTTACAAGCTGCAATTGACTTAAGAACTAAAGCCTCTTGACCATTCCAAACGCCGTCACTGGTCAGAATGATGGCAAGAAATAGCAACAGTTGATGATCAATTTTCAAAGAAAATCTTCTTCATTTTCACCTCAGTGGATTAGTCAATAAGCAGAATTGCCACATATGGACGAATGATAATCCAAGAGTGATTGTCGAAAAACCAATGCGCTCACACAGAGTGACTGTTTGGTGCAGTTTATGGGCTGGCGGCATCATCGGGCCGTATTTTTTCCAAAATGAGGCCGGTCAGGCAGTTACTGTGAATGGTGTTCGCTATCGTGAGATGATAACGAACTTTTTATGAACCGAATTCGAAGATATGGATTTGGACCATATGTGGTTTCAACAGGACGTTGCCACTTGCCACACAGCTAACGAAACAATGTCTCTTTTGCGCGACAAATTCAATGGCCGTGTTATCTCACTTTGTGGCGATGTCAATTAGCCACCAAGATAATATGATTTGACACCGTTGGACTTCTTTCTTTGGGGTTATTTCAAAGAAAAGGTGTACGTTGATAAGCCAGCAACAATTCACGAGCTAAAGGATGAGATAATTCGGCACATTAACGGCATAGAACCTCAATTATGCCTCAGCGTCATCGAAAATTTCTACACCGTACATGGGATACCCTATAAAGTATATTTATTCTGAATCCTTATGAATAGCGGAGTTTAAAAAGCGTTGTTCGTCTGTCTGTCCGTGTAGTTGTTGAAATCAACTCTCAGAAGACCCTAGACAACATACAGAAAAGTATAGCATACCAAGCGGTCAGTTGTTTCTGTAAGACTATTACTATTGAAATTCAGCCAGATCGGTCTATAAATGGCGGAGCTAAGAGTCAAAAACCGAAACTACTTCTATTTTTGACCATTTTTTGAGTGGGTTTTTTGCGTATTTTGTCTAAACGAAGAAACGAACAAAAAAACGTAGTACGCAGTTTTGTTTAAAGTATAAGTTATAATACTTGTGCTAAAAATGAAAGCAATCGGTCGACAAATGGCCGAGGTACATCAAAAATACAACAAAAATTTTAGATTTTCATTAATTATGGCTTTGTTTTTTTGTGTTATTTATGTAAAATAAAAAAAAGTAGTACGCAGCTTTTTCGAACATCACATTCAAACGAACATCACACCAAAACTCGGCTGAATGGGTAAATAAATGGCGGAGCTATGAATTAAAAATTGCGATTACCTCTATTTTTGACCATTTTTGCTGCGTTTTTTGCATAATGTGTCTAAACTACAAGACAGAAAAAAAACGTGGTACCCAATTTTTATCAAAAATAACAATTGTAATGTCTGTGCCAAAAATTCAGAAAGATCGGTATACAAATAGACCAGAAAAATCAAAAAATACAACCGAAATTTTAGATTTTCATTAATAATGGCTGTTTTTTTTGCGTTTTTTTACTAACTGAAAAAAAATTTGTTCCTAGTTTTTTCAAACATCACATTCATAATATCAGCTGGATGGGTCCATAAATGAAAATAAATTTTTTTTAATTGCTTTCAAAAATGAGGTTCTCAGAAAGGATTGTTTCTTAGAACTCGTTAATTTTAGTGGTATTATAAAAATTTATTTTTTTATTGATATTTCTTTCCAGTAATAAATAAAGAAATTTTTATATTTAATATGACCTCAAGCTTAATAAACAAATGTTTCAATTATATAATTTTTTGAAGTAAGTGAATATAAATATGGTTAGTTAAATATGTTTTCACGTAATTCCTTATGTTTTTTAGTATTTCTAAATATCTTTTCAGTATTTGTAAATATGTTTAGGAGACATATAAGTACATACATAGACACAAATGTGCATAAATACGTCGATTTCTCTAATAGGTTGCAAACGAACGATAAAATATTACGGGTTGGTAAACATATCATTTTAAACAAGAGATCGTCTAGATTTGTAATCTATCGCCCAAGTACTCAAAAAAAAACTTTGCATTATTTTTAAAATTTTTTTTTAAATTCCCTCATTCCCCAGTATTCTTCTTCTGAGGGATTTTTACCATTACCCACTTTGCTGAGGTACCATTTACGATTTTGGCTAGGAAAATTGCCAAAATCAAAATGGAATTTAATATGTAGGCTCTAAGCCTACAGTGTTTTAACATTTTCGGAAAAATATTTAGTTTTTATTTTATGATTTAAAACGGAAACTGCCAAAATCCTTGAAAACAACAGTACTGGAGTACATGAAAATTTAAAAAATTTTTTTAAATATCCAAAGTAATATCTGAATATTTGGTTGGTAGGTTACAAATATAGATAATAATATTTAATGACGTAAGACGTATTTGATAATTTTGCCATTAATACTGAAAATATTTACTAAATAAATACTAAAACACGTAATGGGGTACCTTAAAACATATATAATGCAGCATATTTATCTTCACTCATTTAATTTTTTCTATGTTTTTGATATTTTAGAAGCATGTGGAAAGTGAAAAATATTAATATTTCGCTAACACAGTGAAGGGTATATAAGACTCGGCACAGCCGAATTTAATTTTTTTTTAAATTTAAGTTTATTTAAATTTAAAATAGAAATACATTTAAAAGATAAAAGTAAATCGACAAAAACAACTTAAAACAATGTTTTAAATTAAATTAAAAAATATATATGTACATACGAGTATATAAATATATAATTAGTATAAATTTTTTTTCGAAATTTCCTAGTCAATAATTTTAAGCTTAATACTCGTTTTACAAATCGTCAGCTTAAAGACCAAACAACCTATCAGCAAAAATTTCAAAATTGAGTTTTTTTATTTAATATTATTCCCTATATCATAACGCATATGTATGCAAAATTTTGAACGCCTAATATTACAAATAACCAAGCTATTACCAAATTACCACTCATGCTAAAGAAGAAATTTATTTGAATTTTTTCTTTTTGAGAAACAATTACTTTTGATTTGCTGTTCTTTGTGTTTTATTAAATTTTATTTATTGGTAGAAGTGAAAAGAAAATAAAAAAGTGTTAAAACGCATAAATGAAAATAATTTTGAGGCAAATATGGAAGTTCTTAAAAAAGTCAACAAAAAAGAAGAAAAAAAAGAAAACTCGTATGAACGGTAAGGAATATGAAGATTTTTCAAAAGGCAAAATCGTTTACAGAAAGGCAAGAGAAATGAAACCTGGGTGCACATCAAAATGTTGTGAAAAATCTTCAAATCGACATTGTTCTATTTTTTCCGAAAAATTACGTGAGGAAATATTTGAACGTTTTCGGCAGATGGGACCAGAAAAACTTTACGTAACCAGTAGTGTTGAAGTTTTCGCCAAAAAAAGAACTTATGTGGAAAATTCTCGACGCTCAAATTCAAAAGCGTTTTTTTTTGTATATAACAAAACAAAGAGCTATCAAGTGCGCCGTAAAATGTTTTTGTTAACCCTCGGAGTTTCGGAAACTCCCAAATGAACTTCATAATGCTCATTTGGGACCTGATAATAACAAAATCTTGCAAACTGAAAAACAAAGAAATACCAAAAAGGGCAAGGAGTATGAGGTTCGTTTGAATCATTTAAATAAATGGTTGGAAGGCGTCCCAAAACTAGAATCGCATTACCGACGTCAGTACAAACCAAAAATATATTTTCAAACAGATTTTAAATTTTATGCATCTGTGTGTGAAGTTTATTCCCAAGATTGTGATTCGAAAAAAGAAAATGGTATTTCACCTGTATCGTTTCCTAATTTCATGGGATTCTTGAAGAAAAAAAAACTCAATTTTTAAACCTAGAAACGATATGTGTGACACCTGTGTATCGTTTGAGTCAAAGAATACATCACAAAAAGAATACGACTTTCACAGAATGCAAATAGAGGACATGAGAGAGGAAAAAAACATGATATTGAAAATGCTAAGGAGGGCTTACTATCGCTATTATGCATGAATAAGCAAGCCATAAAACTAATGCCGCAGTTAAAGGCGAATGCATCGTACCACAAAATGAAACTCCAGGTGCACAACTTTACAATTTATGATATTATAACTCATAAGTCTGAAAACTACGTGTGGGATGAAACAGAAGGAAATCTAATGTAATATATTCTGATGGGTGCTTCTATCAAAACAGAAATGTTGTATTGTCCAATGCCTTACTTTCGTTTTGTGTAGAAAATAATGTTACCATTGAGCATAAATACTTTTTCGTGGGACATACCCAAATGGAATGCTATTCCACCCACTCATTAATACAAAGAAAAATTAATAATAAAAATATTAATTTGCCCTCTGAGTTAATTGAGGTAATGAAAGATGCACGAAAAAATCCATATCAACTTACTGTTCATCACCTATACCACGATTATTTCCAGGATTATGAAAATCTTCCAATGCGATACGCTTCTATCCGTCCAGGTAATTTCCTTTATTTTCTTGTCTTTTAACTTAATTCTTTCTAAATAAATCCATATCAAATTATTTTTCAGGAAAATAGATTGGGGACCCTAAGGTAAACATGATTCGTGTTTTGGCGTATGACCCAACAGGATCTATATATTACAAAATCAATATTAAAGACGATTATCAGCTTTTACCACAAAAATCGGCTACAAGTCATGAAATTCGTCGTCCTAAGTTATTACATCCCCAAAGGTTAAAAATCTCCAAGAAGAAATGGCAGCATTTACAAGATTTAAAAACTTTGCTTCCAGCATACTGTCATTACTTTTATGATAACATAAGTTTTGAGTAATTTTTTGTGGTAGTTTTATTTAAAGAATTGTTTTTTTTGTTATTTAATTTAAATTTTTATTTAGTTATTAACATTACAAAAATAAAAAATAGATTTTTTGTAGAAACACCTATAACTTTATTTTAAAATTAAAAATTTTAGGAAAAATAACAAATTTATACTTTAGAAGGCCGTGACGTACTAAAAAAAGAGGAAAATAAATCATCAAAACTCATGATAAAATTTTAATTTTGTTGCATAGTGTAATTTAAGCAAACATTAAGCACTTTTTTTTGTTTAAACAAGTAAAAGAAACTATAACTGTTATTATTTAATGTAAATAATATTCATGTGTTCACAGGAATGTTTAATTATTCATACTAATTAGTATTGCTGATAGGTTGTTTGGTTTCAGATTTTTACAATTTCAAATAACCTAAGCGCCATATCATAAGCTGTGTTTAGAAAAAAAAGCTTTCTCAACCGACATATACATCTGGTTTAATTTTAATCAGAATATATAGGGTCCGCCAAATAACTTTTTTTTTTTTTGAAAATGCTATAAAAACATCGAGTGTAGCTTCGGCTGTGTGGCACGTAGCGCCGTCCTGTTGAAACCAAATGTTGCCAATATCCTCCTCTTCAATTTTTGTTAACAAAAATTCGTTCAACATGGCCCGATAACGATCGCCATTGACTAACGGCCACTCCTTGCTCATTTTCGAAGAAAAATGGCCCAATTATGCCTCTGGACCAAAATCCGCATCAAACAGTGACTCGTTTTGGGTGCGTCGGCTTTTCAATGTATGCGTGCGGGTTTTCTGTGCCCCAAATGCGACAATTTTGCTTCTTTACATACCCGCCAAGATCAAAATGAGCTTCATCTGAAAAGATGATTTTTTTTTGGCAAAATCGGCATCTTCTGTAAGTCGATCGCAGGCCCACTTAGCGAAGCGAAAACACAACCATATTTTTTCAGCGGAAGGATAAAACTAATTATCTGTCAAATGAGCTAAGTGTTACCATTCACGAAATAAGCACTAGTTGAAAAAAAAACGTTCGATGGCGGACCCTATATAATTTTCGTTTCAATATTGCAAATAGTTCTAATTTTATAACGTTTTTTCTCTCTCCTGTAAACTTTTGAAAACTGCTGATAGGTTGTTTGGTCATTGAGGTGACGAAATATATCACATTAACAAAATGCGATTTTTAAAACATACCTGAAATTTTAACCCTTTATTTGGCCGTGTGACAGTAATGTCACACACCGTGAAAACGAGTCCCTATTCCTGTCTTCAACATACGAGTACATAAATAATGTAGGCATTGTAATATAACGGATACAAACCGTTTAACATAAAAAATAAAAAAAATATAACGGGACAATTTTATTGTGGCTTATTTTGCTTTTCAAAAAGTTTATTGCTGAAAAAAGTGCCAGTAGGTAAGAAGTGCTTAAGTTTTTAGTGCGAAAAAATTTTTTTGTTCGTAAGTATGTAATAAAGTGGTTTTCATAAAATACAATTGAAAGCAAATTATGTTTTGCTTTTATTTGGTCAATATCCGTTTGTTACATTTATGTCACATTGCCCTGTAATGTTTTTTTCTTTATAGCTTCGGTGCAAATATGGCCAAATCCTTAACAAATGAAGAAATTTTAGAACTACTTGAACATAGTGAAGATGGGCTTGCTTTTGATGAGAATAGTATTGCTGATCCTACATTTGATGAAGAGTACTATATTTTGGAAGATGTTTGTGATTTAGAAAATGATAATGCAGAGTCTTAGTTCTACTTAGCCAGCCAGAAAATAAGTAAAAAAAAACGTTACGATAACATTATTTGGAAAAAGAAAAATCTTATTCTGAATGAGCAACAAATACAATTAAAAGGAAACACAACACTTCCCGAAGACATAAAAAGGCTTAACACTCTCATACAATATTTCTTTTACTTCTTTCCAAAAGAAATGTTGCAATTTATTACTAACGAAACAAATTTGTATGTGACACAAAAGGATATCAATAATACATTTCGAGTATCAGAAATAAATACTCAACAATTTATTAGCGTTGTATACATAATGTCGTTGGTATAGCTTCCTAATGCAAGTAGTCACTGGAATAACATCATTGAGACTTCTTTGAAAAAATTAGATGTGTTATTCCCTTCACTGATAACACCAAAATGCTGGCGCCCACCAACAAAAATTATGACAGAATTTTTATAATCACGACAATCGTTGACAAAATAAATAAAAATTTTGCTAAAGTTCCCCTTGAACAACATCTATGTATCGATGAGGAGATGTGTTCCATCAAAGCCAGAAATTATCTAAAGCGTTATATACCTAAAAAACCCCAAAAATGGGGTTATAAAATATATCTGATGTGTAGTTCTCCGGGATTTGCTTATAAAGTTGAGTCAGAAACCGGTAAAGAAAATCTCGTTGAGACGAACGAACCTGACCTTGGTGCATCTGCAAATGTAGTAATGAGACTCGAGCGAATGATTACTAAAAATCAAAATTTTAAACTTTATTTTGACAATTATTTTATGTCATTGCCTCTACTTGTCTATTTAGCTAAAAATAGAATTTTCAGCATTGGAACAATAAGAAGAAACAGGATTGCAAATTGTAAGCTGCCATCTGAAAAAGAAATGCTAAAAAATAATAGAGGATCTTCGGCGGAGCTTGTTTGTAGCCATGAAATAATTGAAATTTCGTGAAAATATAACAAAAGTGTTAATTTAGCTTCCACTTTCGTTGGTGAAATTCCAAAACATCCTGTAAAAAGATACCGCAAAACAGAAAGAAAGTATATCGAAATACAACGTCCCTCCATTGTTGGTCAATATAATGCGCACATGGGAGGTTTGGATCTCATTGACGCTATTATGGGTCTATACAAATGTGAACTTCGTAGTAAAAGGTGGCAAATTCGGTTGTTTTAATACTTGTTAGATTTAGTTATGGTGAATTCTTGGCTATTGTATAAAAAGAACTGTGCAGACAGTAATACAGAGAAGTTGTTACCTTCGGCAGGATTTCTTTTGCAAAATGGATGAAACTCTGTTAAAGATTAATACCAAATTGAATGTAAAAAGAATAAGATCAATTGAACCGAGCATTCAAGCCAAAAGGACCAGCTCAGTATGCTCAACTCCGAGATGTACGTCTAGACCACATTGGGCATTGGTCAGTATGGGCAGAAAAGCGTATTAGATGTAAAATGCCAAATTACCAAGGAGTTTCCCAAAATGTGGTGTGACATGTTACAATAAAAAATAGTAATTGTTTCAGATCATACCATATTTCATAAAATATTAGTAGTTTTAAGGCAATGTGACATACATATCTGTAAAACATGATTTTTTTTTAATTAAAAAAAATAAAATAAAATTTTTAAAAAAACGTCTTTTTATTTTATTGAAGCGAATACCAAATATATATTATATTGCTACCAAAAATGAGATGTTGCCCGATAAAGGGTTAAACATGCCGGCTGCCTTGCATTGCTATAAGCATAGTGCTAGGGTAGGCACAAAATACGTGTGAAGGAGGTCTGATAGCTTTTGAAACTATTTTGTTCTCTACTACTACGACACTTATAATACGTATAACTCGATGAATCGTAGTATCGTAGTAATTATAGTGGCGAACCACGCGGTTTCTTTTTCTGTTGCTCATTCTAAAGAAACGATTACAAATCGTAAGGCGTGTGCCCCTTTGTATACAATGTGTGCCATTTGTGTTGACGTTGAATTATTGAATAAACATGAAAAATAGTTTGTTATATGTATGTTAATTTGTGAATTTAGAATTAACATAAAATCGTAAAGTGTAAACAGAAATCTTTTTATAATTGCAAGTGTTTAAAAACCATTGAAATATAAATTACATTACAATACAACAATTATACCACTGATTATAAGACAGTTTGATGTCACCCTTGAGTTGAAATAGCGAAATATCACTGCTCAGCAGCAAAATCCTCCTTTATATAAAACTATGTGGACTATATGGATTTTGATGTGCTAAACTAAAATCTGTTTTCGGTTTTTCTCCATCAAGTAGGGATTTTTTTATGGGTGTGGCAATTTCTTTCTCTAAATTAGTCAGGTACGAATACGTATTTCAGGATAACTCTAGAACGGCTCATCCGATTTTATTAAACAAAACACCAGAAGATGCTTAACAAAATTATATATAATTTAACTCCATATAATTATTTTTTATTATATATTTTATTGTTTTGAAATTATTAAAAACTGTAGGAAGGGAAAAATATTTTTTCTTGCAAAATTGTTTTTTTTTTTTCAGTTTAAAAATGCAATAAAAAAAGAAAAAGCAAATATTTTATATTTTGCACATTTTTCTGAGAGCTAAATACCTCAAGAATAAAACAAGGTATAAACCATTAACAAATGCGGATTTATTCTCAATTTACCGCAGGTACCCAATATTGAAAGAATATGCCTATGATTCCAAAAGCAGTCAAAACATTTGCGACTCTCTTTTTCACCTTATGAAGAATTGATGGTTTAAGAGCATAGACTATTCAACTAGACTCAACACCTCTTGTTTCCAGATTTGGTGGCATTAAAAAAGCGATGCCAGATCTCAACGGAAAACAAAAAGGGATTGATAGAATAGCCTTATTTATGTTTGGCTCTTTTAGTTTTCCGTCAGAATTTTAATTTTTTTTTGTAAATTATAACATTTAACAAATAATTTTTGCGAAAAAGTGTAAAAAAATTGCAAATTAACAAAAAAATTGTGCTAAATTAAGTTTCTAAGTAAAAGTGCATGGTGTAAGTTCTAAAGAGAATATACATACGAGTACATACATAATAAAAAATAAAAATTTTCTGGTAAAAATATTTATAACTATTAATTTGTAAAATTTATATTTATATTTTGTGTAAAGCACTATTTTATTCACTATTCCGTTATTCTTCCTCAGAACCACCTTCATATTCAATTCATCATCTTTATCCAAGTCGTCATTGTCATCGTCATCCATACTCTTTCGTCAGACGTTTGTTAAGTTGACCAGTCAATAATAAAAAGTACGATAAAATGACTGAAGACTGATTTAGTTAGCATTAACGATTTGGTAATCTAAACATGTTTTCCCTGAGGAGAAAGAAATAAGAATTAAATGTTAACAACTTACAGTATCTCATGTTTGTGGCACAAATAGTGTCGATGACAAAAAAAAAGAGAGGTTTTTAGAATCAGTAAACCAGTTTGCTTACGTTATAGATTTTGGCCATTAGGACAGTTATTTCTTATTAATTTTGACCACCAAAAACTTATTTGTTATTGAATTAGACAATTTAGCCAAATTTATAATTACCAATAAGTTTTGTAACCATTTGCAAAAATGAGTGAACAAGACTAGGGGTTGTTTTGTTAGAATTTTGTCACTACTTTTTGATAAGTAAAAACTTTCTATCTACCGTTGCTGCAGATCAAACTTTAATGTGCTTTTCTGATTAAAGAATAGTTTTTCAAAAATTGTAACAAAACAATCTACAGTATGTTGGGGTCTTGTTCTCCAATTTTTTCAAATGTTTACAAAACTAATTCTTGGCACAAAAACAAATTGTTTACTAAGCTGTTTGGATCCAAAAGGAAAGGATGCAATTTGGAACCATCCAGACATCCTTTTATGTACACTTTGCTCATTTTCACACAAATAAATATTTCTAAAGGAATACAAATTATTAGTTATAAATATTTTTATCAGAAAATTTTTCTTTTTTATTATGTAAGTATTAGAGACCTGCAAGTGTTGAACTATAAAACATAGCGACAAGTGTCAATTCATGCAAACATGAATAACAATAACATATGAAGGCACTGTCGAATAAATTGAAATCAAATCTATGCATAGTGTTTACAGTAATTTCGCACACATTAACATAGAAAATGAGTATGTCAACACATGTGCAGCATGTGTTATTAACTATGCATTCTAATCATTTAAATGGCTCATTATATACAATAAAACTGCAAATAATGTAACGAATTAAGGATTTTTTTAAAGCTTTATTAAGAAAAAATATTAAATAAAAAAATTGATAAGTGTGTAAGGAAATTGTGCATACATTTATTAAAATAATATCTACACTAATTTGTTATAAAACAATTAATAGCCACGGACATTTTCTGTTGACTAATATTGACTAAATATTTCGAATAAAATTTATTTAATTATTTTTAAATAGGTCTCAGTGTTATTGCTTCTTCTTCTTTCTTCTTTTTATGACAAAACATATTCATACCTATCGTGAATATTTTTTCCCTCGAAAAAATTATGTTTGTGACATTTTTCACAAACATTTTGTTTGGGAATAAAATTTAGAATTGTTGCAGCGGCAAATAAAATTAGATTAACTGAATATCAATCAATCTAATAGCAATGATGGACTGTAAACATGTAAGAATGTGATAATTTTTTAGTTTTAAAAACGTATATTAATTATGAATTAGAATTTTTGTTGCCTTTTTTATGTGCCTGTTTATTAAAATTTTTTGTGATATATGAAGTACAACCAAAAATTACACAAATGTGATTTATTGTTTCTTAGATTTAAGATTTCGTATCTTTCTAAGGAATATTTCTTTTTTAATTTTTTGTACCCTACAAAACCCTTAGACGTGTTGTAAGCTACACAACACGACGACTTTCTGGTAGGCAGTTCTGGTTCAATATATCTAAAAGGCATTTAAAAGCTGCTTTGTTAACTAGAACATGTTGTTAGAACCTGCAAAGAATTTATTTATATGTACATAATGTTAACAATTCTTCATGTTTTCACTTACATTGTTTCTGGTAAACACAATGGATTTGATGCATCTCTTAAATTCCGTCTTTTTATTTTCTCCAATAATTTCTGCATTTTATTGAATAATAACAATTTATTAAGAAAATTACAAAAAAACAAGTAAACAATTAAACTACATCAATTCACAATAGTATGTTCGACTTGCCACATATGTTTCGAAAATGTATTTTATTCCCTAACACTTGACGATACCAAATTATTTTTCATGGGAATAAACAAATTATTCCCTAGAATTTATTCCCTTGGGATTCGCGATAAGGGTGATTATGAATAATATTAAGTAAAATAAAAACGGTAGTAGAATAGCGGACCGTTAAAATTCAAACCTGAATAAATTTTTTTTGTTTAAAAACTTGTGGAATTTTTTCCCATTATTTTACTTTACAAATTAAGCGCCAGTCCCATGATATCGAAACGATACGAACATTTGCACAGTTTATGTGGAAAATAAAAAAAATTTGCGTTTTTTCTTTTTGTTTAACATATATCTATGCGAACGTTCGTAGTTTCGATATCGTGGGACCGAGCCTAAGTTTTAATTTTGAAATGAAATAATTAAAAACGAGTAAAATTTTTTTTGTTAAAAACTTGTAAAATATGTCGTCGTTATTTTAATAAAAAATATTTTGTAAGCATTATTTTATTTTATTTTAATTTTCAAAATAAATAATTATTTTTTTTTTTCAATCTAAACCATTTTTTATCAATTATTTATTTGATTTGTGCCCTAATTCTGTAACTTTTTGATCGTTCTGTTAACGTGAATAACATTAATTTTCTTATACTTTTCTATAGAAAAATGTATGTAATTGACGTTAACAGAACGTTAGCAGAATGAAAAAAGTTATAGAATTAGAGCATTGATTTGGAATCTTTATTTATAAAACACAGAACAATAAATTTTTTCATACAAGGCAGGATTAAGCAGTGTTAATAACATGCTGCTAAAATAACATTAAAAGACATGCCATTAAACACAACATGGTACAACAGCTTAAGCTAGGCATACACATGTGATTTGTGCGCACGGATTTGTTGAGAGCATGAACACCACTAACATTAAACAAATCAGAATTACAAAAACGCCGACGAGTAAACATGAATTGCAAAGCGAACGACGCAATTTCTCTTTTGGTTATTTTTTTGTGTACTAAACAAGAAAAAAAGAAAGAAAAGAAGTAAATGGCTTTTAAAAAGAAATAAGCGTTCACATGTAAATTTATTAATTTTTTTTATTGTTTCTATTGTAGCTCTTTTGTCTACTTTTCTATACTTTTCTAATAGTTTTTCCCAACTCGCCCACTCCACGATACACACACTGACGTCTCGTAGCACACTAAAATAAAAAATGTCGAATGCTCGCATACCAGCCCATTAACATCCAACAAATTTATTGTAATTGAAAATTTTCAAACTCATTTTGACATGTTTGCTAACAGCGCCATACACATCCAAGAAATCAAAAATCAGACACACAAATCATACGTGTATGGGCAGCTTAAGACAGTAGGTTTGAATTGGCATAACATGGTATAACATCTTACTTAAGTTGACATGACATAGCAATGCATTATATTTTTGTGAATGACATTTTTACAGATAATGTTGAATTGTGCAGTATTCTAGTATGTATATTATTTAGAATTTACACCACTATGCACTTTTTGCCAATTAATTGTTTACTGGTTTTCAAACTTCATAGAAACTTAATTTGGCACAATTTCTTTTATTAATTTAAAATTTTTCACACTATTTCGCAAAATTGTTTGTTAAATGTTATAATTTTTATAAAAAAAAAAAAATAAATTCTATTCTATCTATCCCCTTTTATTTTCCGTTGAGATCTGGCATCGCCTTTTTAATGCTACCAGATCTAAAAAATAAAGGTACATACGACGGTGGTTTAACGTAAACTAAATCTGAAAAAAGTTCAGCGGCGGCGTACAGTGGGGCCTTTTGCCTTTTTTCATTGCAAAATTCATTACCTTTAAAATTATAAAGATATTTAAAAATTTTAAAAAGCATTTGAAAGAAGACCCTTCAACCTACAATATATATGATTTTCATGCTCATATGTTAACCGCGGCACTGTGCACAGTGTCGCCTTTTGACTGTTTCATAACAAGCATAATAAACTTTAAAGTACATAATAAAAATGTTTTAAAAATGTATAAAGCATTTCAAAGATAACCGCTTTCGCTAAAAAATAAGTAACCTGCATGTCCATAGGATCACAGGGTACTACGCACAGTGGCTTTCTCGTCGCAAAAACCATAATTTTTGAAGTTACCAAGATATTTCCAATAGTTAAAAATCACTTCAATTTTAAATTCTTTAGTTTCAAAATAAGTGCTCCCGCATTTTGATAGGCACTGCGCACGGTAATAACCTTTGACCTCTTTTGTCGCAAAATTCATATCTTTTGAAGTAATGATATTTTTAAAATTTAAAAAATATTTCAAACACAACTTTTGGTACTTCAAATGATACTCTCATAAGGAAGTCTACAAAAAAATACCACTGTAATTTAACATGTTAGAGTAATATTGTATATTTTATTTTTACTATAAAAACACATTCTTGAAATATTTTTAATATTAATGCTATATAATATGTAACAATATCAAGTTATTTAATATATTTTGTTCAAAGTAGTGTAATTATTTTTTATTAGTTAGTTTTCTTTAAAATAGTCATTAACATTGGGAGCGATATCTAATAGACTTAACATATCAGTGCTATAATTACGTTCTTGTAAATCCTTCGTGATGAAATTAGTGGATCTGATGAGGCGGCCAACATATTGAAAAGGTCCTCATTTTGTCTTATCGCTGAAATTTTGCAAGTATTTGTGTATCTGAAGTGTTTGTTATCTTTGTTTTTGCATTCTTGGGCTTCTTCTGATAACTCTCCAATTGGTAGGCATTGATATTCAATTAAATCTTTACAATCTTATGGACCGTAGGAGTAAGTTTCTTTTCTGAAATTTTGCAAGTATTTGTGTATCTGAAGTGTTTGTAATCTTTGTTTTTGCATTCTTGGGCTTCTTCTGATAACTCTCCAATTGGTAGGCATTGATATTCAATTAAATCTTTACAATCTTATGAACCGTAGGAGTAAGTTTCTTTTCAGGGTACATTTGAGCCAAAAGTTGGGCAGTTTTTGATGCATAGTCATGAAACTTTGGGCCATTTACCATTTCTCTAGAACTTATAACGTTTAGGATAACTGCAAACTATTTTATAATATGATTGTCGACCCAAGTAATTCTGGCTGTTACCTCATCATTTTCAAAAAATGCTCTGGACATATTTCTATCGTTCGTATTGCCGTACCCCTGCTTTGGGCAGTCTATTTCATGATTTAATTTGTACCCAAAAATAAAAATGGTTCAATCTACCTGCTTTGTAAAACAGAAATCCAGGCCTCAACTATCTGTAGTGTAAAACTGCAGTTTCTATTTTACTCAGTATAAGAAAAGTTTTAAAACTACCTGCCTATTTTTATAATGCGAACAGCGTTGCCGTTTTGGTTAAGTTTAATCAAAATTGGTTACTTTTTTCAACAAAAATATGTCTTTAGTTTTGATTTTCAAAACTGGAACTACCATATAATATATTAGCAAAATAAACCACCAATAAATTTAATTTTTATTTTTCATCTGTAGAATAAAAGACAAAAATTAAACTATATACATACATATGTAAGTACCTGAAAATTTTGGTTACTTTTTTTTGTAGTTTTTTCAGCATTCTTGGTTATAAAAATATACTGGTCATAGAAACGCTGAATAAACAAATTCTAATAATTATGCCTACCTGATTCACAGAGTAATGTTTTGCTTATTATTCATACGGGATTCGCCCGATGGTTTTTTAGCATAAATTTTCTGAAAGGGTTAGCAACATAAAAGAGAATTGAAGAAAAATGCAGTGGAAAAAGTCATCGTGTAAATCTCGTATGAACGAGAAAAATTAAAATATGTAACAAATACGTGCTGCAGTGAAAACAGAATTATTGCCGTTTTTACTATGAGATTGTAACAGTTTTCCTCTTATATCAAGAAAAACGGCAACTTTTGGTGGCAAAGTTTAGTTAAATTATTTAAAACATTGTGTAGCAAATATGCTCCGAAAATTTGGGCGAGACCATTTTTGGCCATTTTTAAATATGCTCTATTTTTTGTAAAAATTACCTAAAAAGCGGCAACTCTTGAAAAAGTAGGGCATTTGAAGCAAATTTTTTTGCTTATTTCAATAAAAAATAAACATACCTTTAAAACGATACCCAAAAAGTAATGATCTAAAGTCAAGGTTTTTAGCACTTCAATTTCAAAATGCCGACTTTAAGCAGCTCCACCAGCTATAATTTTCAACCAATTAAGAAAAACGTTTTTGAACTGGCATCAGTAAGAAGCTCTTTGTATGATGTAATCATTCATTTTACAAAATTTTTTCATCAAATTTTGTATTTTTGCCACGGTTTTTGGAAAAAGGCCCCATCGTGCGGCGGCCGAACTAATTTCGTCGGCCAACATTCGGTTACGGTTTGCGTGTTTTTTTGTTTCCAATATGTTAAATTATTTCTTAAATTTTAAAAGTAATGGTGGAATTAGTAAAATCGCATCGTCTTGCTGTAGAAAAATCGTATCGTACAGCTTCGGGGCATAGTTACTAAAAAAGTTTCAACGCAGTCAAACGTGTCAGCTGTTAATGTCTTGTAAACATTTTTATAAACTAAAAAAAAATAACAAAATTAAAAATGCATTTCATTAATTCTATGTTTATTCATTTATGTGAAATGTATAAAGCTAAAGGGTGTTTTTTATAGACGTATAGAACTTTAAGTTGGCATTACTGTTCAAGATGCCGACTGATTTAATAGATGCCAAGTGATTTATTCTCAGTTTGGCTTGGCAATTCATCATGAATAGACTCACGCCTGAACAACGCTTGCAAATAGTGCAATTTTATTTCGAAAATAATGGTTCATAATTATAATTTTCATAAGCGAATTTTGTTTAGCGATGAAGCGCACTTCTGGTTGAATGGCTACATCAACAAACAAAACTGCCGCATTTGGAGTGAAGCTAATCCTCAAGTGTATGTCGAAACACCGTTACATCCAGAAAAACTGACTGTTTGGTGCGCTTTATGGGCTGGTGGAATCATTGGTACTTCTTCAAAAACGATGATGGCCAGAACGTTACAGTCAATGGTGATCGATATAGAGCCATGCTTACTAACTTTTTCATTCCTGAATTGAACAACCATGATGTCCAGGAGGTGTGGTTCCAACAAGACGGCGCAACATGTCACACAGCTCGTGCCACAATCGATTTATTGAAAGACACGTTTGGTGACCGCCTAATTTGACGTTTTGGACCTGTGAGTTGGCCTCCAAGATCTTGTGATTTAACACCGCTAGACTACTTTCTGTGGGGCTATGTAAAGTCATTGGTCTATGCGGATAAGCCACAAACGATTGACCATTTGGAAGACAACATTCGCCGTGTTATTGCCAATATGCGACCACAAATGTTGGAAAAAGTCATCGAAAATTGGACGTCCAGATTGGACTACATCCGAGCCAGCCGTGGCGGTCATATACCAGAAATCAGATTTAAAATGTAATGCCACAAGATTATCTTTCGGATAAATAAAATTCATGTCAATCGAATAATCCATCGTTGTTTTATTGCAATTTAAAGTTCTATACGTCTATAAAAACACCCTTTAGAAAAGAAAATAAGCAGCAATGAAGATGGCAGGTACATCAAATTAATAAAAATTGGGCACAAACTGGATATTTCCAAAAAACCACTTACGGGCGTAGAGCTATGTGTGGCTTTAGAAATTGCATCATTTCAAAAAGATGCCATGTTGATCTCGTCGACGCACCACTTCCACATGGCTCGATGGTTTGTTGACATTCTCTCGTGTACCATCTGGCAAAGAAGTCCACCTCCGCATCATTGCTCTTCTGCCAAAAACACATTTATTTTTACAGAAAAAATTCTACAATTTGTCAATCTTTTGCCAAATTGCTTTCTTCTTATCTGGAAACTTATAATATAAGTTGGCTTTGTTGAAAATTTCTTCAGTTTTGAATGTAAAAATTTCTTTTTGTTTACCGCGTTTTTTTTTTTTTTTTTTTGTCAAAGTTTGACGTTAGCCACGTAAAAATTTATTTTCTGTAGACTTCTACGTTGAAAACGTTGCCACTACATTTTCTATATGTATGTGACGGATTTTATCAGCTGATCCGCAACCTGTTGCGGGGGTACATAGTAGGCATAAATTAATAAATAAATTTTCTTTTAAATATTGATATTTTTTGTTTTGATCAAAGCAAACTTTTTTTTTGGAATGAATGTGTTGTGTTTAGTTGTCATATGCTTTTGACAAGTCACACCAATTCATTCACAGGAACCATAAAGATCATTGTGAATAAAAGAACAGAGTTGCAATATATAAAGAAGACCGGTAATAACGGACTATTAAGAGTGCTTTGGTAAGGAGGCCATCTTTATAGATTTTAAAAATTTAAAATAGGAGCAGGCCAACAAACTTTAGATCATTTAGGCATTTCAAATTTTTAAAGGAAAAGCAGGCAGAAAAGCTAGAAAAATTGGAAGGTTAGGCTGGAAGGAAAATTAGGGTATAAATAGAAGTAAAACAGTAGAAGAGGTCTTTTCTTTTATGGTATAATACAAGTGCTGGTGATAATAATAAAAAGTGAACAAATTTCAAGTTAGTGAATAAGGACATTAGAGAATAAAGACTATAAGTAATATCCTGAAAAAGAAAAATTAGAATGTCCTTTCTTTTTGAACATTAACTGGTGAAAAAAATAGTTAAAGAAGGGAAAACCGTAAGACTTTATGGACCCGAATGTCCTTATAAAGGAAACAGAAGAAAAAGTTTAAGAGAAGCAAGTGACCATATATGAGCCATCTGGAAAAAATCAAGTTGCCAAAGAAGATAAAATATCTAAGAAGGAAGTAAGCAAGAAGTTAAAACAAAGAAGATTTTTATTGTATCAAAAAGGGTAAAAAGAGAAGAATACCTAAAACAATTTTATTTTTGATGCGGAAATAAGGTAAAGAGTCATTAATTTTTTTAAATAAGTCAACGTGTCCTGTGGGACACCCAAATAAAAAGAGATATTCGAATGTATATATAAATGATTACTACATACATATGTATTATTTGTTTGAAATAAGGGAAAATTTATTTTTTTTTTGTATTTTGTCCACGTAAATTTTAAATTATTATAATTCCGATTGGAATTTAGTTTTTTTTTGTGATGTTCATTTAGTGTTACAGAGAGAAAAAAGGAATGCCGGTAAATAATAAGGAATTAAATTTTTTTTGCTTTCGTATTTCACATTTTTTGATTGTGAAGAAAAAAATATATAATATTTAATTTTTCTTTCTAAGTGTAGGATAATGAATATAAGCGACGAAATTATAACAAAAACAGAAAATTAAAATTGATTATATTAAGATATCGATAAAACCCCCTAAGCGAGCTCCTTTAGGTATGGTAGTTTATTTTTGTAAAAGAGATATAAATAAAGTACGTCGGTTGTATTCTAAATCCTGCGTAGAGAGGAATAGAAATTATTTTTTTTACGGTTTAAAGTTCGAGTGCAAAGATTTAATTTGCAAGAGGAAAATTCTATGATATATTAAAGCATTTTTTTTTAAACTTAAAAATAATTTTTTTTTATAAATTGAATTTTTATACATAGAAACGATGATTGTTTATTTAACACAATAAGCAGTTCGTAAAATTTTGCAATTAAGTGAATGTCTGTTTGCCGTCAAGTAGAAATAAAAATATGTAAGAGTTTGTATTTATTTGATTTAAAAGAAGAAAAAAAATGTTTAATTACTAAAGAAGATAAATCGGGTTGGTTGATGTAGGGGTATGGTATAGGTAAGTGTGTGTGGTTAAGTGGGAGACATGTAACAAAGAAAGGTAGAATTCATGTCCCAGGATGGGCGGGCAATTATGGAGAGAGTTACCATCAGAACTCTCCATAGATATATCCCCTGGCTGAAAGCTGTTTCAATTTTTTTTATTATTTCTTTTATTATTGTCATTTCATTTTTTTTTATTTCAATTTTTGGTTCACTTCCTTTTAATTTATTATTTTTTTTTTTATTTCATTATGATTTAATTTTATTTATTTTTTTTATTGTTACGGTTGCGGGTTGGGACCTACCCTGATAGTGTGCTCGAAATTGCTAGTCGGTGGCACAGCAACTGTGGTGCACGATAGTTAAGGGTCACGTAACAAACCTCACGATACGATTTTACTAATTCCACCATAAAATATTAATTTAACAATGATAAAACATTGAAGAATAAAATATTTACCTTTTTACTTTATTATTGTCCATTTTTTTAACTAAGACAATTATAAATTTAAGATTTAATATATTTTATATTTTTTAATTATAGTTCACCGACTTTCTATTTGTGAGTTTTTTTTGACAGTTTAAAATGAGAACTTCTCGCATAAAATTCTTATAGCTGTATCTCACAAAAAAAGTTACAGGCACAGCATAGTGAGAAAAAGTAGCAATTTGTTTCAATTTCATGTATTTTCTTTCATTTTACATGTTTCAAGTGAAAAGTTTCTCGCAGTGAGAGTTACAGAACATGGGCACTGGTGATTTTCTATCCTGATATGAATTTGACATTTAGCATGATAGAAATACATCAGGTATAGACCCCGGGTAAGAGAACAATGTATATATATCAGAGATGTACAGGAGTTGATTCCCTTTTTTCTTATATGAATCTACTCACTGCATGTGTTGTGTTTTCAATCATCAATATGTTCTAATAATATTGTTTGCAGTGTTTGGTTTCTTACAACTGCTTGCCTTTTGCTTACTCTCTTTTAAATATAAAGGGTGTTTTTTATAGACGTATAGAACTTTAAGTTGGCATTACTGTTCAAGATGCCGACTGCTTTAATAGATGCCAAGTGATTTATTCTCAGTTTGGCTTGGCAATTCATCATGAATAGACTCACGCCTGAACAACGCTTGCAAATAGTGCAATTTTATTTCGAAAATAATGGTTCATAATTATAATTTTCATAAGCGAATTTTGTTTAGCGATGAAGCGCACTTCTGGTTGAATGGCTACGTCAACAAACAAAACTGCCGCATTTGGAGTGAAGCTAATCCTCAAGTGTATGTCGAAACACCGTTGCATCCAGAAAAACTGACTGTTTGGTGCGCTTTATGGGCTAGTGGAATCATTGGTCCGTACTTCTTCAAAAACGATTATGGCCAGAACATTACAGTCAATGGTGAATGGTATAGAGCCATGATTAGTAACTTTTTCATTCCTGAATTGAACAACCAGAAGTCCAGGAGCTGTGGTTCCAACAAGACGGCGCAACATGTCACACAGCTCGTGCCACAATCGATTTAATGAAAGACACGTTTGGTGACCGCCTAATTTCACGTTTTGGACCTGTGAATTGGCCTCCAAGATCTTGTGATTTAATACCGCTAGACTACTTTCTGTGGGGCTATGTAAAGTCATTGGTCTATGCGGAGAAGCCACAAATGCTTGACGGCCACAAATGTTGGAAAAAGTCATCGAAAATTGGACGTCCAGATTGGACTACATCCGAGCCAGCCGTGGCGGTCATATGCCAGAAATCAGATTTAAAATATAATGCCACAAGATTATCTTTCGGATAAATAAAATTCATGTCAATCGAATAATCCATCGTAGTTTTATTGCAATTTAAAGTTCTATACGTCTATAAAAAACACCCGTTATTTATATTTTAAAATTTACCTTTTTTATTCATTTCAAAACTAAAAAACAAATGGGCAAATGTGAAACAACAAAAAACAAAGCAAAGCAAAGCAACTGTCAAATGAAACTCATTATGTGTCGTCTGAACGCAAATTTTCACAATCGAGGCTCAGAGAGCGAAACCAGCATTGAAACTCGTCGTGTCAACATGCTATTACTTAAAAAGCTTTAGGGCCATTATTACAACTAAACGATAACTAAAAGTAAAATGTTATCGAACAGATATATGCTTTTTGGTTATTACATACTTTAAGTAAAAAGTGTACGATAAGCTAAAGATTTGTTGTGTTGCTCATAACTTTTAACGTGAACTTCAAGCATTTAAAGTTGCAACCTCAGCATCCATAGACATTAAATAATTTTTTTATTAATACACAAAATAGAACAATGCAATTACACTACAAAATAATGAATTTTAAAATTAATTTTAAAAGTAGAGAATTTCTTAGTTATTTAAAAAATAATCGTCAAAAAAGGCGTGCCGTTGCCATTATGTATTTATAGCAACGAAAAGTAGTCGGTATTCACAGCAGTGGTGCCACATAACAAATATTTATCTTATTGAGAACTTGTAATATTGGAAAAAAGTTATTGATCACTTTAACTAAAGGTAATTATAGCTATCTGAAATCTTATAAGTAAGTTGTAATAATGGCCCTTAATATTATTAATTGATTCGCTGCTCTTGTTCATAGTAACTGCATGACATGCATTTTGTAACAAACTACTTGATATGGTGAATCCTACTATGACACCATTCATTTAGTTAATGTTTAGTGACGATTCAATACACATTTTAAAAAAAAAAAAAAAGGCATTTGAATCAGATTCATGTACTTCTCTGATACATATGTACTCATACATATAAACTGAGTTCAGTTGTAAACCTACTAAGGCTAGTATTACAACTAAACGATGAATAAAAGTAGGATGTTATTTATTTATTTATTTAAATTAAGTCAATGGACAATATCCTTACTGACAATAGTATAATATATACATATGAAAAAAAACATTTTTTTTGTAATTAATTTAACGATTTAAGTAAAAAATAATATTGCGTTTTATAATATTAATATTTGAGCTGAAATCTATATTTTGGGATATTTCATTAAAACAACAATATAATTTTATAAACGGGTCTGCCATCGCATAGTTTGTGCGAAATGTTTGTACATATAGTAGACTATGCGATCGCAAAGAGCGCTGAGGTACATTAAAAGATAAATTGCTCAGCAAAAACTCTGAACAGACGTTTCCATTAATAAGATTGATTAAAAATGATACATTCAGCATAGTTCTGCGGCTTTTCAAAGTTGGCAAGTTGATCTCCGCTAATCTTATTTTGTAGGAGCGAAGTGCTAGACGATCCCGATATTTATGTCTCAAACAGAATATCAAATAAATAGTTTTTGGTTATTACAAAGTGTATAATAAGCTTAAGATAAGTTTGTTTGTGAACTTCAAGCATTTAAAGTTGCCATATTTTCGATTTTCTATAGGGCAGCCCCAACAGCCATAGACATTGAATAATATTTTTATTAATACACAAAAATAAAATAATACAATTACACAATAAAATAACAAATATTAAAATAAAGTTTTAAGCGCAAAGAGTTTCTTAATTATTGAAAAATAATTGGCAAAAAAAGGCATGCCGTTGCCACTTTGTATTTTTAGCAACGAAAACTAATCGGTATTTACAGCAGTGATGCCACACTAAAAATTAAAATTTATCTTATTGGCAACTTGTAATAATGGAAAAAAGTTATTGGTTACTTTGGCATTTATTTTAACTAAAGTTAATTATAATTATCTGACACCTTATAAGTAAGTTGTAAATTATTATCACTATGAGCTATAATTGCACCGCGACCTTTAAGATCTATTGTGCAGCAAGTTGTAAATAATAATGGCCCTAAGGCTTATGATCAAATGACCTCAAATTTAACACTGTGCTGCGAAGCTACCTAAGTAGGAAAAAAAATTTTTTTTTTTAAATCAATTATTTCTCAACATAGTCTCCTTTTAGCTCAATACACTTAGTAAGACGATATTCCAACCTTTTTGTACGCGTTAGTTTCGGTAATCACTTCTTCGTTTGAGATGAATCTATTTCCTACGAGCCATTTTTTCAAGTTTGGAAACAGGAAAAGTCACTAGGAGCTAAATCTATACTATAAGATGGATGATCAACCAATTCGAAGTGTATTTCACGTAATTTTAGCATCGTATCTAATGCTGTGTGAACCGGTGCGTTGTCTTGAAGAAAGAGCAAACGCGGCACCCATCTTGCCGATAGCTTTTTCATATGCAAATGTTCATGAAAAATGTTGAACACACGTTCATATGATATTTATGATCATTCATAACGATATCGAGGTTTTTCTTGATTTCCTTCATGTTCATGGTATTGTTGCACTGCTTGTTCGGCCGCGTTTAAATTCAGCAATCCAATATTTTACCATGTAATCTGACGGAGCAGACTCAAAGTAATGTTTATCGAGCTTTTCTTTTGTCTCTTTCGCCGTTTTCCCTTTCAAATAATAGTGTTTAATTACTGCACGAAATTCACTTTTTTCTATTTTTCAAGAAACACAAAAGTTGCTTATTCAAACTACTACAACAAATAAACTAATCGATGAATTTGGGTGAAATTTGAACAGCTGAAGTTTGACAGATCGCAATTTCTAAAAAAAAATTGTTTGTGCTTGTGCTGCCATTTAGGTCTAGGTAGCTTCAATATCAATCCGCCCTCGTACATCAAAATTATTCAATTGTTTTCATGTCCCAAATTCTGCTTTGTCGGAGTCCGTAGATTAATTTTTTTAATCACTTTGTAATCGGATTTTATAACGGTAAATGTAGTGATGATAGGCTGGCATCGAAGGGAACATCTAAGGGGTTCCCTCATCGATGCCCGCTCTAGCGGACATTGTTCGCTCTATAAGACCTGGGGTCATACCTAAGAATTTTCCAGAGACCACGTGGTTCTCTGAAGAAATTCTTCAGGTACAAAAGTGCATTCTTGATAGAATGTACGAAACCCGTAAGGGCTTAGTAAAGCCGCACTTTGTTGGTTTTAGATCCGGAAGGCTGACCATCAACTGTCTAGGTGACGAAACTGTGGCCTGGTTGAAGGCCAACTTATCGACTCCGAAGCTGGAGGTCGTGAACGAAGCAAATGTTCCAATGGCCAAGATTTCAGCGCAATCAATTTTTAATTGCGCAATGATTGAATGGAAATTTGTATTGTAAATTGAGCTCAATAAAGGCGTAAAACGCTTAATTGCTCAATTAACTTTTATGTCTGAATAGCCTATTAGTTGTTTGTTTCGTTCAGCTGTTTTGATTTTGCAAACTATTAGAGTTTAATTTTTGCAAGGATTTTCAGTCTTGAGATTTTTATAAACTGGTGCAAATCTCAGTTTCATATATTTTGTTGTGAGGTTCTAAATGTAAATTTTTTTTTGCCACACTTGCAATATCTGCATGACTTGCAAAGGCATTTAAGAGTGAAAAGCGCTATTACAAAAAGCAAACTCCACAAGATTATACCATCAAAAAAGCTGAACGAATCAAACAACTAATAGGCTATTCAGACATAAACGTTAATTGAGCAATTAAGCGTTTTACGCTTTTACTGAGCTCAATTTACCATACAAATTTCCATTCAATAATTGCGCAATTAAAAATTGATTGCATTTAGTAAACAGCTGTATACGGTAAGGTATTCCTACAGCAAAAATTAAATTACAAAAACAACTCTATTTTATGCGCTAAATTAAAATTAAATTCAATGCAGAGCCGGCATACACTCGGATTTCTCTATGTATTTTGAGCACAAAAATAATGGTGCCCAAAAATGTGAACAAATATTAACAGCTCAGAAACTAAAATGAGGAGAGCAAAATATGTACAGCTGTCTTAAGTGCTTTACCATGTATAATTCTGCCATGGCTATTTGCTTTTAAACAACTATTTTGTGAAATAATATTTCCGGTGGCACGTTCCGGCCAAAATTTTAAAAGAATCTGCGTATCTCTTTTGGACCACACAGTTCTTTTATTTTCTAAAATATTATAAAATGCGTTTCAATTGTAATATTAATTTTTTTTTTTTTCTAAAAACATCCATTTTAATTTAACAAATGCAAAACAGTTTCACAACAGCTGATTGATTTTCGACGTTGTTGCCGTATTGAAAAAGCTAAATGCAGTATAAATTCAGTTTGATTTCATGCATTTACGCTAAAGTTAATTCACATTAAATGGAGATAATTCACAAGTTAATTTGAACTAAGAGTGTTATGCAAATTAACGCCGTCGTATGTCTACGCTATTAATGAAGTCAAAATCAAAATGCAACTCTTTGTTGTGCCTTAAATATCAACTCAAAAGTGAGAAAAGTTGATATTTCGGTATTAAAAAAAGAGAACGAAAATAAATTTAAAAATTAATGTCATAAAAAGGAAATGGCAGCCGAAGTTACCGGTAAATGAATTTTGTAAAATTGTTATTGAAAATAATTTTGCCTTCAAAACATTTTTTTTTTAATTTGACTTTCTTCTCATTTTTTATTTTATAAATACTCAAACATATTTAAAAAAAAATTTCACAATATTTTCATGTGAATATGTGTGAACACCCAAATCAGTCACACAAGTTAAAACTTACTTGACTTTATTAACTTTTACGTCTGAACAGGCTATAAATCTCAATATTATTAAATTGTAAAGCGGTAGTCACCAATTTAAGTTTAGTTAAAAAAACGCTGGTAGTAAAATAAATAAAAATTTTAGTTTTATATTAAAATTCATGAGCAAAAATCAAATTTGAAGCAGTTGGTTATTTAATTAATTAATTTTTATTTACTTTACATAATTTATATAACTTCACTATTTTAATTTATCAATAACGTTTGTGTATTATTGTTAACTTAATTTTTTTTTAAATTCATTTTTGAATAATTAATCACTAAGGCATGTTTTTAAAAATTTCTATGTTTGAATTTCTTATAAAAACGGAAACATTTTCATAAATAAAATTAATTAGTTATTTGCCTTCAAACAACAAACATCAAACAGCTTTGTCTAGTATTAAATTACCGGACGAGTTTAAGTTATTTGAAGAGAAAAAGTTAAGAATATTATATAAATATAATATTATATTGTTTATTGAATTTATTTTTAAATTTAATGAAAAAATACTATTTATAATCTTAGAAATAAGATTTCTTCAAAATGCAAAAACTAGAGTTTATTTTGCATTGCAAATTTTAACGACGCGATGGCGCACTACGGCATTAAGTTTCAAAAATGTACTGCGAGTTGGCTATTGCCGTTTTCTCTAATAACTTTGGCATTGTCGGTGGTTCAAGGATTTTATTAATATGCAAACTTGCTTTAAGAAAAAAATATACATGAGTGTTTTTTTTTATTCTCTATAAAATCAGCTTTGACAAGTCTTTTTCTACGATCTTAGAAAAGGTCTCTCGTGCATTTTATCAAGAAATAGTTGCCAATTTGCTTTAATTTAACACATACCAATAAGAGTGATTTCCGCTTTAATAAAAATTTTACAAATTAGAATTAAAATAAATTAAATTCAATTTTAATGGTTTAAATTCAATAATATATATTAAGCTGTTGAGAACTACACCGATCTTAAGATATTGTCTCATCCTTGCGCAGTAGATTTATATACATAAAGGGTCTGCCATCTAAAGTTTTTTTTCAACTAGTGCTTATTTCGTGAATGGTAACACTTATCTCATGTCTGATTTGACAGATAATTAGTTTTATCCTTCCGCTGAGCGAATATGGTTGTGTGTACGCTTGAACAACGCTGGGAAATATTGCGACATTACTTTGAAAATCATGGTAATGTTGCAGAATGTGTGCGAAAATTGCATACAGATTTTGGAAAAAGAGAAGCACCGTCAGCTCCGTTTGTTCGTTATCTTGTGAAAAAAGTGAAAGAAACTGGCATCCTCATCGATAAACCAAAGCGTGAAAAGCCAAAAACAGTGCGTACACCCGAAAATATTCACCGTCGCTCTCAACAATTCAACGTTTAGGAGACATCATTGAGACGAATTTTGCATAAAGAAATTGGTATGACGCCATACAAAGTCCAATTGGTTCAGGAGTTGAAGCCAACTGACCATCCAATGCGTTTTCGCTTCGCTAAGTGGCATAATTTTTCTTCGAAAATGAGCAAGGAGTGGCCGTTACAGTCAATGGCGATCGTTATCGGGCCACCTTGAACGAATTTTTGTTCACAAAAATTGAAGAGGAGGATATTGGCAACATTTGGTTTCAACAGGACGGTGCTACGTGCCACCCTGTTTTTAAAGATCGCATTATCAGCCGCAGAGCTGATGTCGTTTGGCCACCATTGTGCTTAAAAATTGGACCGATCGTGTAGGCTACTGCATGGCCAGCCGAGGCAGCCATTTGAATGAAATTATTTTCCATTATTAATCGGAAGGATTGTACTTTCAAATAAAAAAAGAAATTTGAGAAAATATTCAGTAGTTTTTTTTATAGCATTTTCAAAAAAAAAAGTTATTTGGCGGACCCTGTATAAAAATTCACAATAGTTCTTTGCTAATAAATTCTTGTTTCAAAAGCGCTAAATTCAAATATTTTTTAGTTTATTTAAAATTCATACACCTACTTGCAATTTCTTGTGGTTGCGTTCGAACAAACTATCTTACAAAAATTTTTGCTTATTACACTTTATTTTTAGCTACGCCCAGATGTTGTGCCAAAGACAGCAGAAAATTTCCGTGCTCTCTGCACTGGTGAAAAGGGTTTTGGTTACAAGGGCTCCACCTTCCATCGTGTCATCCCTAATTTTATGTGCCAGGGTGGTGACTTTACTGCTCATAATGGCACTGGCGGCAAATCGATTTATGGCAATAAATTTGATGATGAAAATTTCATTTTAAAACACACTGAATCGGGTATTCTATCGATGGCTAATGCTGGCTCCAATACAAATGGCTCACAATTCTTTATAACTACCGTAAAAACCTCTTGGTTAGACAATCGTCATGTTGTCTTTGGTAAGGTAGTGGAAGGTTTGGAAATTGTAAAAAAAATTGAAGCCATAGGCAGTCAGTCGGGCAAAACTAGTAAAAGTATTGTTATCAATGATTCTGGTCAACTTCAGCATTAAAAAAAAATAACAATAACAAAAAAAGAATTCTTTTAATTGTATTTTCGTTTTATAATTTTTATTGTAAACTACTTTCATTATCATTAGCAATTGGCTTCTTGTTGTTCGGAGTTTTAGGCATTAAAAAACTTAAACAGCCGGCGAATATTAATGCCGCTGAAGAACTGTGTAAAGCTGCCTCACAATGAGTTTCAATAAGAGCGCCCAGCACATTAGTACCAGCAACACTGCCGATACGTCCCAGCATTAAAGAAATGCAAACAGCCATTGCTCTAAAGATTAAAAAAAAACGAAAGAAGAAAATACCAAAAATTTAATTAATTCAAAACAAAGTGAAATTATATTTGAAAAGTAGAAATTTAACAGTATTTTTATGTATGTTAAATCGTAGTACAAAGCGCGATACTCGCTATAGATTAATTTGTATAGAAATATGTATTACGAGTGAACGTATGAAATTTCTGTTGGATTTTCTTCCATAACGAATATGAAGAATTGGACTTTGATTTTTGTAGCTTCATTCTTAAATCAAATTAGCCTTAAAACATACTTGCTTCTGTAAACATTTTGAAGTAGCTCATTTTAATTATGGAGAGTTTGAAAGTAAGTCAATAAGTGAAACTGTCGGTCAAAAACAAAGAAGCTGTCATTAATGTGGTTCGTTGACATGCCAAACTGTTAATGTGAATTTATGTAGGAGATGGCCCGGCTATTTACAACAATAACAATAAAAAAAGCAAAGGTAGTTTTGTAAGGTCCTCTTACAAAATTTATTCTAGAATTCTGGGAATATATCGCTTTTTGTTTAGAATAAGAGTGAAGTCTACAGCGACATTGGCTTAGTAATTTGTGGCCTCGTTGTGATGGTAGGCACACTTCGTTCCGATTACAATTCCGCCAAAAGAATGACTGCTTTCGGGTTACTCTTTTAATATCTTATAGTTGGGATGACGGGTTCTAGTCCTTTACTATACGAGTACATATTCTGTTGTATTATTAAATGTTATCCCTATAGGCGATAATTGCACCGCGACCTCCAAGGTCTATTGTGTAACCCAGTTCTCAACTAAAATAATACAAAACTGAGTTTTTTTCTTCCTATTGAGAGAAACTACGGTAGTTTTTATGTATCACACCAATTTTATTCTTGTGTCAATGTTCTGTCAACAATTCAGGGTAGAGTTTGATGTCATTCCTACTGATGTTAAAATAACCTCTGATCTAATACGCTACGGTAAATGAGTTTCCTTGACTGCCGCATGTTATATTTCCACAGCAGAAGAGCTCCATACGAAAGTAACCTAGCTCCTTTCTGCCCAAGCATCGAGAAGCCTATAGCAATCCCAAACTAACAGCGATCGGAAACAACAAATTGGTAATGCATTTAGAGCTGTTTATCTATCTGATAGATTGTATATTAAGATACCACCAGTGCCACTTCGTAAACATTCCCTAATCTCGAATCTCCGCCTGAAAAATGAAAAGTGTTTTCTATTAGCACTACCATCTTCCGTTTGCAAGGTATTCCAGATAATTCACCGTTTCTTTAAACTGAGCGCTCAATCAGTATCCTAGCTGAGCGTTCATTGATGACCACTTAAAAATGCCTGGGAAGGCTAATGTCTTATTCATCCTATCAGAGATGACGAGAAATGAAGAGTTTCAGACACACTCGAGAATTTTGACATGCCCTGCGAGATCAGATAATGATAAGCCGGGTAGTATTCAGCCTTCATGAACTGCTACTCCCTTATCCACGATATACTCCTGAGTAAGTCCATATTAGTTATTTAAGACCACGTCATCATTTTTCGTCACAGCGCCACGTTTTTCTTACAGTCTTTGGCCAGTTATGTATAGTCAATATCAGTCCTAATATTTGATGGTATCGGATCTGGTTCGAGAATGCCGGACATTATTAAATAGGATGGTCGGATATCCGGGTTTTACCCTCATCTAAGTGAGAGGACATGGGCCCACTATAGGGAACTGTAGCTTGAAAAACCTGGCAAGCGAAGGGTCAAGGCTGCCAGAGCAGAATATGAACACGCCCTGCGGTAGCTATCTCGGTCTGCAGATCGAGAGTATATATGTATTTACATAAAGCACAGTGCAAATGGATGGACGAACGGACGTGCAATGTAGGGAGGTTGATCTAGCCTAGACTGGGTGGAAAGCACAGTAGGGATTTGCTGGGACTCCAGAGAGTCCAGTTGAGAAATAAGATAACAGTGGTAACAAGATAAGGAAGGAGAATGGGTTTTCCATCAAATGACTACTGTAGAAGTTGTCAAGACGAGCAAGAGGACGAAACTGTGGAACACTTTCTCTGCTTTTGCCCTGCACTAGGGGATAGGCGTAAAATTTACTTCAGGGAACGCTACCTACAGGATCTTACTGCATTGTCTACATGGTATATGGCTTCGTTAAAAGTATCAATTGGTTTAAGTGACGGTCTCATCTCTTTTTTTTCCTACTACTTCTCCACTTCTCGTCATTCTTCTACAGCTTCTCTTTTTAACATATCTCTGTCGCTATCCTTCTAAATTTTCCTCTTATACAGGTATCACAAAGGGACCAAATTAAATGACCCAAGTGAGCCACCTTCTGTTTTTCTTGTTAGGGTGCCCTGGGCAAATTTGCCTAATCTAATCCCAAGGAGACCCTTATCTCGGAGAACTCTTAAATACTTAAGTTTTGAAATCCCTAGAAATTGTGTCCGGAAAAACAAAATATTCTGATTTTAAACGATATAAAGGAGCATGAATGGCCTTAAACCTGGCAGTTTTACCTCGGCCCTTGCAATTTTGTTAAACTAAAATATACACATATCTTTTCCAGTTGAGGTAAAGGCTAATAAATATAAATTATATTACTACGCTATTTTGATGGATTTATTTTTTGCACATGTATAAATTTAATTCTTTGCATATAGGTTAGGTTATCTCTTTCAAACTTTACCAGTTTTTGTAACTTTTATTTTTTAAAATCAGATTAACATGCTAATAAAAACTTATTTTAAAATACAAACCTTAAATTTGTGGGATAAGTATCAACCACAATTGTATTCAAAACAGTTGTGCCCACGCCGCAGCATAAAAG
Source organism: Thelaira solivaga (assembly GCA_947397855.1). Lineage (NCBI taxonomy): Eukaryota > Metazoa > Arthropoda > Insecta > Diptera > Tachinidae > Thelaira > Thelaira solivaga. The sequence goes on from OX377612.1 coordinate 40,783,333, forward strand.
TATAACAAACAAATAAATTGCCACCAGAGTTGTTTTGATTAATAAACTCAAAATGCCCGCCAGTCCACAAGTTGCCAGTATAATGACTGTCAATGAACAAAAAAAATTAAAGGCCTTTTAACTAACAAAATAAAAGAAATAAGCGTGCTTTATTCGCTCGTGCCGAATCTTATATACCCTTCTCACGTATACGGCATGTGTAATATTTAATATGTAATAAAGCCTAGCATAGTTAAGCATGTACAACATGGAGAAACTTGTCATACCTTGCCTTTCCCGAGTCATGTTCTATTGTTCGAACATGTAATATAAACAAAAAGCTAGTTAAATAACCAATTGCTTCAATACTGAACTTACGAAAAATAGTCATGTAGACACTAGACTCAGAATTTTGTCCAGAGCATTTTCTATTTTCAGGCTTGGCTGACTTCCAAAACGTCAATTGGATTGCATTCGAACAAGGCATCGTATTTCACAACTTCGAAGTATCGCGGAGAAATTCGTATTTTCCGAGTTATCAGTCTCCAAAATTTTCTTAGATTAAACACAAAATTTTAAATTTTTCATTCGCAACTATTAAAAAAGATGTGTGCCCGTACTTCATTTAAGCCTAAAGTTATGCTACGCTTGCAAAAGTATTATTGTGCAGCCGGCCTTTGGCCGGACTAATGGTTTACATCCCTTATGGATAGCGAACACCGGCTTCGCTTGCAAAAGTTTTTTTGTGTAGCCAGTTTTTCCGGACTAAGGTTTACATCCTTTATGGAATGACGAAAACCGGCCCAAAATCGACAAAAGGACTTGAAAGACAAAATGTTCTATTAATTCTACTTTTTTTTTTAATATTTCGTAAAAAATTAAAAATTTTGTGTTTGGAGGCTCATAACTCGGAAAATACGAATTTCTACTCGAACTTTTACTTAATATTTTCTAAGAAGTAAAAATACGCGCGTTTATTTTTACTTCTTGTGCATCACTTATGTTTCATATTGTAAAAATTAACAATACACATTGTTGCATTTCGCAACTTTGTGTTTATAGAAAGTTTAAATACCGCATTAGAATTGTATGTAAACACTGTCTTATAACGTTTTGACGTAATTTACAAAATGGCCAAGGCATATTTACTTACAAGGTGAAATCAATTCTACTGCTGGATATTTTTTCAGTTTGTTGTACTGTGAACTGTCAAATTTATTTTCTTTTTGTATTTTTTTTCTTTACCCAACAAACCATATAACAATCAAACTACAATTCAACATGAGAATATTAAAAATTCTTAAGTTAATTGTTATTATTTATTTATGTAATATAAATATAAATATATGCCCATAATAAATAAAATTTATTTAAAATTTTGTTAAAGATTATTATTTTAATATTTTTCTTAAGTGATTTGGTTTGTTGGGTATGTTAATTTTTCTTTTCACCACTACAGGCACATAATTCTACAATTTGTTTTTGTACTCTCGCAGTTACCTTGTTAATGAATATGCCTTGATTGCAACTCTGCAGTTACAATTGTTTGTGTGAGATGTAGTGTCACAATTTTTTTTGTGTACAAAATTTTTTTAATTTTTTTGTATGTTTAGTTCTTTTTGTGTATATGAAAGTGTACACATACATATTTCGCTTTCTTTGAGTGTGTTAATTTTGACATTTGCTATCTCATTTTACACAAACAAAATGTAAGGAGAGATAATCTTATTCAATGGGATTTGGTTTAAGTGAAAAGAAAACATACAAATTTATTTATGTATGTACTCGTACATCACAGAGAGAACAAAAATTATAGCATTTGGTTGTGAATGATTAAAAATCAAGGCACATAAACGAACAAGTAAAATAAAAATCATACACTATATTTTATTAAATAATATTAGATACTGATTGTTTTTTATGCTGCTCTAACTTGCGAACTGATGCGAGCTGTTTTATTTTGAGATTGCGAAGTTGAAATCCAGCTTGAGAGCTTTATTTTCTAAGTTCGCTTGCGGGACGAGCTGACAAGAATAAGAGTGACGAGCAGCTCGTTTTGGGCTCGTATGTAGCTTGTGTACGTATACAAAATATAATACTTGAATTATTCACCCCTATCGTGAATATTTTTTCCCTCGAAATATCTCCCTTTTCCTTAAATTTGCAATCGTGAATTATTTTCGTGGGAAAAAATTCGCATGTTAAAAAAAATTGGCATCGCCGATTTTTATTCCCGTGAGTTTTTTTTCGCAAAAGTATTGACATTTTTCACAAACATTTTGTTTGGGAATAAAATTTAGAATTGTTGCAGCGGCAAATAAAATTAGATTAACTGAAAACCAAGCAATCTAATAGCAATGATGGACTGTAAACATGTAAGACTGTGATAAATTTTTAGTTTTAAAAACGCCTATTAATTATGAATTATAATTTTTTTTTTGCCTTTTTATTAAAATTTTTTTTTTGTGATACATGAAGCACAACCAAAAATAATACAAATGTGATTTATTGTTTTTTAGATTTAAGATTTTGTATCTTTCTAAAGAATATTTCTTTTTAATTTTTTGTATCCTATAAAAACCGTAGACATGTTGTAAGCTGCACAACACGACGACTTTCTGGTAGCAGTTCTGGTTCAATATATCTAAAAGACATTTAAAAGCTGCTTTGTTAGCTAGAACATGTTGTTAGAACCTGCAAAGAATTTATTTATATGTATATATATGTATGTACATAATGTTAACAATTCTGCATGTTTTCATTTACATTGTTTCTGGTAAGCACAATGGATTTGATGCATCTCTTAAATTCCGTCTTTTTATTTTCTCCAATAATTTCTTCTCTTCTTCTAATAACATGAATCGGAGCGAAATACTATGCATTTTATTGAATAATAACAATTTATTAAGAAAATTACAAAAAAACAAGTAAACAATTAAACTACATCAATTCACAATAGTATGTTCGAATTGGCACATATGTTTCGAAAATATATTTTATTCCCTAACAATTGGCGATACCAAATTATTGTTCATGGCAATAAACAAATTATCCCCTCGAATTTATTCCCTTGAGATTCGCGATAAGAGTGATTATAGTTTTATTGCTCTCTTCCCTTTTACATATGAAGTTATACTTTGATATAACATGCGATATAGAAAAATTAAAAATAATTTTAATCAAGGACAATATGGCTAGGTACTAGTTTTTTTAAATTATATTCTTGAATATTTTATTATTCTACCCTTACCATTATAGGTAAAAAAATTCTAAAAAGTTTGATACATTTCTTTCAGCATTTATTTAAAAGTTGCATATTCTAAAATTTTCGCTTTTTACTTCTTTGTTCAATGGAGTTATTTTAATATATTTACAATACCAAAACCTTAACTTTGGATAAGTAGCTTTCCACACAGCCATATTAAAAAATTATTAAAAAAAACTTTTCAAAGACCTCTTATTAGCGGAAGTTTTTACTTATTTTCCATTAAAAAAGTTAGCTGTCATTCACAAAAAGGGAGAAACGGTACTGAATGACTGACTTATCACCATTGCCAAGCCCAAACAGCTACAACTACGGACATGAAATTCGGTGAGCAATTTCTTTTCACGATGTGTAAAAAATAAGAAGAAAATTCGATTATTAAGGGGGCAAAATTTTTCCCTACCCTGCTTGCCATGATTGAAATCAAAAAGCAAAACTTAAACAATCAACTACGTAGAAAGGCATTGAATAAGCTACTGCGTAGTAAAATAGGAGTGGTTTTTTGTGTATTTGTATTGGAATACAGCTTTATATTTTTAAATGTTTTAATTAAGGCATATGAATGCATATGCCTTTGTTTGATTTTTTTTAGTTTCAATCGCACCGAATGACAAAAAAAGTTTTTAATCATTTGTCGAACATGATTTAATCAAATGTGGTGCACGCCATACAATCATCATTTTGAATGATTGAAATGAAAAGAAACGCAAAGTAGCACAATTTATATGCGTTGAATAAATTATACACAAGCACATATACAAATCTCTGATCTGGACCTACATCCAGTTAAAGTTTATTTGTATAAAATTATTTTTATATTGTGATAACATCCTCGGCATGGAAGGCGTCTTTTATTAAAAAATCTTGTAAAAGTAAAAAATCTTGTAAAAGTAAAAAAATTCAATTTGAAAAACTTACATAAAATTGGTGGCCGTTTGAATTTTCTATTTGCTAAAATCACACAGAATAGCAAAGATACGTAGATTATTTCCAATATAAATGTATGTTTGTAGGTGGATAATTCTAATTTTGTGATGCAGGTTATACTCATATTAGCCTGGATGGGATTTTGTGTTTCAAATCATTTAGAAAAGATATTTAAATAAAGAAAAAATAAATTAAATTACATAAAAAAGGAAATGAAATCTAGGCTGGGTCGCCAAAGTGTTTCTTTTCGCTGCTGAAGGCGGATATAAGAAGGTACCCTTATTTTTGCCTGCTTCTTGCGTGAGGAGTTTTATCGTTTCATCAGGCATCAAATCGCACAAACAAAAATTTCATAAGAAAAAATTCCGCTCAGTTAGATGGATTTACAATAATTAAACAAATTGAAATTCTTCATACATCCACTAATCTGTTGAAGACTGCGCCATATAAAAGAAAATGAAAAGTTCAGGATTGGAAGCGTTATCTAAAAAATACGAAAAACACAAGGAAGACTCAAAATCAGACTTCCAAAGGCAATGTCGATCGCAAGTCCAATACGGCTGAAGAGGATAAAAGAGAGTATACCTTCGCCATCAAACGCTTTTCCTATCAAGTATACTTTAGAAGAGGCTTTAGCATTATTTATGGACTTGGGGTTGTCAAAGAAAAGTTGATATTTTCGCAAGATTTGCAATTATACTTTGGCAACCTCTGCTCTAGATTTTTATTTAATTCAAATGAAGTAAAAACTGACCTGTCTGTCGTTACTTGAACTGTTTGTTGTGGAAAAATTCGAGGATTGAGTAAGTCTTAGAATATCACACAAACATAAAGGTTCATTGAAATTTTGGGTATACAGCATGGTATTATTCAAAATGTAAGGAAACCACATATAAATACCGTGGGCGGTATAAAATATTATAAATTGTATTAAAGCAGCCAAACAAGTTTTCCTGAGGTGCTTCTTCATAAACAGAGGGGCTGTTTGATTCCATATTAAACGCAATACTGATGTAGAAGATTTTGGATCATCTAAGCCTTTTTTGCTTATCGGTGTATCTGAGTCTGGCAGCAATGTTGTTATCTAAACAAAAAAATACCTTGTTCACTTAAATTGTAGATAAAATTATGTTATTTATAAAATTTACCGTAAAACAAACATCTTTACAGTTTTTATTTCCTTGAGCATTTGTGCGATGCATAGTTTTTAAAACCTCTAATGCTTCCTCTCTTCTATTGGCACTCATCAAATATTTTGGACTTTCAGGTAAGAAATGTAGAAATATACTGCAACCCAGCCCTGAAAATCCACACACAAGAAAATATAAGCGCCAAGGCTTGTAGACAATAGGCAAGAATGGTATATCAAATTCCCATTCCTGATTGATGAAAAACCAGGCGATTACTGGAAATAGTATGGCACTGCTGGCAGTAATAAAAGCTGCAGAAAGTATGACTTTGTTGCGTTTCTGATGATTATGAAATTCACCCAAATAAGCAAAAACTGTAGCGGAACCAGCCGATATCCTTAAATTTATGGAAAAGAAAAATTTATTTAGTCTTAGGGCCATTATTACAACTAAACAATAACTAAAAGTAGTATGACATCACACAGATAAATGTTTTTTGGTTATTACCAGGCCAAGGAAGTTCATACACTTAAAATCGCAAAATATGTATAAATAAAATTAAAAAATATGCACTAAAAATTTATTTATTACTAGCATTTTACTTACTACTTCGTCAGCGAAGTACCATACCGTCGCTTTATAATTTATTATTTCGTTGTATACCATTTAATCTCAGTCTAGGTTTTTTAATATAAATAAAATCAAAAGGTATCATTAAAATATGGAAAAAGTATAATTTTGTCAGCTTATTAATTTTTCTATTTACTGTGCACCCTTTGAGCTCGGTCTGATAGTTCCGAATTCTTTAATGGTAAAGAAGCAAAACGTAGCATTGAAATCAATAAAGAGTACTGTTTAAACTCTGAATAATTTTTTACTTTACTAGGGTTTTTAGTATGAATATTCAAAAAAGTACCAATAAAATCAATAAAAAGTACCACTTTGTCCCATTTATAGTTTTCCTCCTTGCTTCAGACCATTTGAGCCAAATCCTCGTACTTCTATAGCCTGTTCAGACGTAAAGGTTAATGAAGTCAATTAAGTTTTAAATTGTGTGACATATTTTGGTGTTCACACATATTCAATTAAGTTACGCAATTAAGCATTTGACAACTGAAAATATTGTGACATTTTTTTAAAAATATGTTTAAGTATTTATAAAATAAAAAATGAAAAGAAAGTCAAATTTTAAAAAATTTTTGGTAATTTATACTAAAAATAGTGAACTACTCCTATCAGTGCAATCCAAATTTAAAGGCAAGCTGTTGATTAAAAGAAATTAGTTATTTCAAAATTATTTTCAATAACAATTTTATAAAATTTATTTACTGGTAACTTCGGCTGCCATTTCCTTTTTATGACATTTATTTTTAAATTTATTTACGTTTTCTTTTTTTTTTTAATACTGAAAATATCAACTTTTCTCACTTTTGATGTGATATTTAAGGGCACAACAAAGAGTTGCATTTTGATTTTGACTTCATTAACGTGCAATCAATTTGTAATTGCGCAATTATTTAATGGAAATTTGTATTGTAAATTGAGCTCAATAAAGGCGATAATTGCGTAAAATGCTTAATTGCTCAATTAACGTGTATGTCTGAATAGCCTATTACATTCCTTAATAACAAAATATCAAAAAAAAAAATTAATAAAAAGTACCATTTTTAATGATTTTTAGTTTACTTAGGAACGATTGACTCCAATACCATATTTCTAGGTTCATTTTTATTAAAAAGTCAGAAAGTACCATACAAATTAATAACAAGTACAATATTGTGCCCTTAATGCTACATAATTTCGGTTAGTATCGTTTAGTTCTAAAGTGGGTGCTACATTATCAATCATTCAACGTCAAATTATGCATTTGTGGTGGTAAAAAAAATTAAATTGGCTGATACACACATCAAACTGATTGATATCAATCTCATTTTTATGTGATTTTCTTAATGTGTAAAGACTTACAATTTGCCGCTGGCAAAACACATTAAATAAGAATAGTAAATTTTGCCGTTTAATTCTGATTACACATTAAGAAAAAAACAAGTTAAATTCGGCTGTGCCGAGTCATATATACCCTTCACTGTGTTAGCGAAATATTAATATTTTTCACTTTCCACATTCTTCTATAATATCAAAACCATATAAAAAATTAAATGAGTGAAAATAAATATGCCGGGTTAAATATGTTTTAACGTACATCATTGCGTTTTTAGTATTTGTAAATATATTTTTAGTACTAATGACATATTTATCAAATACGTCTTACGTCATTAAATAATAAGTGTTTTTAGTAGTAGTTTAGCGGAAATCATCTATATTTGTAAGCTACCAACCAAATATTCAGATATTACTTTGGATATTTTAAATTTTTTTGAAGTTTTCATATACCGCAGTGCTGTTGGTCTGAAGGGTTTTGGCAATTTTCGTTTTGCATCATAAAATAAAAGTTACGAAATTTCCCGTAAATGTTAAAACACTTCCAGAAAGTTTAGAGCCTATAGATTAAATTCCTTTTTGATTTTGGTAATTTTCCTGGGAAAAATCGGGAATGGTACCTCCGCAAAATGGGAAATGGTAAAAACCCCTCAGAGGAAGAGTACTGGTGGATTAGGGAATTTAAAATATTTTTTTTAAATAATCCAAAGACTTTTCTGAGTACTTGGGCAATAGATTACAAATTAAGACGACCTCTTGCTTAAAATGATATGTGTATTCTATTGTTCGTTTGCAACCCATTAGTCCCTATTTAGACGCAGAAACATTTAGAAGGGAAACATTTCGTTTGTAGGCAAATTACGGGTGGAGAAGAGAGAATAATTTTTGTGTTCGGTACTCGGCGATACGCTTTGTTCACATATTCTTTGTTGATATTTGCTTTACTTTTCTTTTCCTTCATTGTTTTGTGTGCAAATAATAACAATAATAATGGAATGTTTCGTCTGTGTGACCGCGAAAGAAAAAGCAAAAGAGAATTCAAGATGTTTTTCTTCCAAATGTTTCCTCGTCCAAATAGGGACTTAGAGAAATCAACGTATTTATGAACATTTGTATCTACGTATGTATGCACTTAAATGTCATACTGAAAAGATATTTACAAATACTAAAAAACAAGGAATTACGTAAAAACATATTTAACTAACTTCAAAAAATTATGTAACTGAAATGCATACTTTTTCAACTTGAGGTCGTATTAAATATAAAAATTTATTTATTTATTATTGGAGTGAAATATCACTAAAAAAATAAATTTTTATAATACGACCTCTACTTAATAAACTAGCCTTTCAATAAAAAAAGTCATATAAACTTACAATTAAAAATTATGTAACAATAAAAAAGAAATGACAAACATTTTCTTGGAATACCTATTTTTTAAAATGTTAAATAAATAATTAATTTTAGTTCAAGAAACTAAAATTAACGAGATCTTAGAAACAATTCTTTCTGAGAACCTCATTTTTAAAAGCAATAAAATGTCTGCAGGCACACAATTTTTAAGTTAATAAAAATAGAAATTCCAAGAAATATATCCCATAGGCATACAAATTGTATATAATTTAATTTAATTTTCCAAATACTTATTTGTAAAAAATTTTTAAGCCAAACATATTTAATTAAGGACAAAAATGGAAAAAATTCTTTTTCATAAAGATGTCTTCATTCGTAAGACATTAAAGACCACACACACACATGCACTTTTTTAGGTTTCGACTTTGTGTGTACAAAATTACGCACATGACAGCATAAAACAACATTTTGCAGAGCAAAAATTATTGAAAATTTGAAATATGAGTTATATTTTTCATTTTGCTCGGCCATTTGTTGACCGATCGTTCTGAGTTTTGGCACAAACATTACGACTGTTATTTATGTTAAAATTGTATACCACCTTATTATGTCCGTTGTGTATTTTAGACAAAGTACGCAACAAAAATGTTAAAAAATAGATGCAATCGCGATTTTTCACTCGTAGATGAGCGATTATTGAACCTATGCAGCTGAGTTTTGGTCCAGATACTACGAATGCGATGTTTAAGAAAACTGCGTACTACTTTTTTTAGTTTAAATAAAATACCCAAAAAATCGATCCATTTGTGGATCGATCGTTTTGATTTTTTGCACAGATATTATGATTGATATTTCAAATAAAACTACGTACCACGTCTTTTTTTTCGTCTTGTGTTATAGAAAAATTACGAAAAAAACCTACCAAAAATGGTAAAAAAATTTATATATTGGCGATTTTTGACTCATAGCTCCGTTATTTATGGACCTATGCAGCTGAGTTTTGATCCAGATACTATGAATATGATGTTTGAAAAAACTGTTTACTACATCTTTTTAGTTTAGATAAAATACCCAAAAAACAAAGCAAAAGTTAATGAACATGTAAAATTTCGGTTGTATTTTTAATATTCCTCGTCCATTTCTGGACCCATTGCTCCCATTTTTTGCACAGACTTTACGGCTATTATTTCTAATAAAACTGCATATAAAGGTTTTTTGTCCGTTTTGTAGTTTATACAAATTACGCAAATAACTCTCCGAAAATGGTCAAAAAATAGAGGTAGTTGCACTTCAGAGCTCATAGCTTAGCTATTTATGAATCAATTGGGCTGAATTTCAATACGAAACTTATAACAGGAACTTTCAACAAACTGACATCCTAAAATTTTCTGTAGGTCTTCTATGGACTTCAAAAAGTTGTTTTCAACATACACACGGACAGACGGACATTGCTAATCGACTCCAGAATATATATACTTTATAGGGTGTCCCATGTACGGTGTAGAAATTACACAAACTGTGTTTTATTATTCATAAGAAATGTTATTTATGTATGTCTAAATGTAGCAATTCAGCGTTTATGTTAATTCGTAGAATTTTATAGTGTAATTTTTGTGTGTGAGATGTGTATTATTTATATCTGTGTTAGGTTATGATAGCTATCATGTTCTTGAATTTGCTACATTACGCATTGTCATTTACCTAGTTGTTCTATAGATGATACACCTAGAAGTATGCAGTAACTTCTAGAAGTTTGTAGACGGTTCTCGGCTAAACTAAAGATTTGAAATGTTCGTTACAGCTTGATTAATAGGCTGTTCAGACATACACGTTAATTGAGCAATTGAGCATTTTACGCAATTATCGCCTTTATTGAGCTCAATTTACCATACAAATTTCCATTAAATAATTGCGCAATTAAAAATTGATTGCAAGTTAATGAAGTCAAAATCAATATGCAACTCTTTGTTGTGCCCTTAAATATCAACTCAAAAGTGAGAAAAGTTGATATTTTCAGTATTAAAAAGAGAAAACGTAAATAAATTTTAAAAATAAATGTCATAAAAAGGAAATGGCAGCCGAAGTAACCGGTAAATAAATTTTATAAAATTTTTTTTAAATAACTAATTTCTTTTAATCAATAGCTTGCTTTCAAATCATTTTTTTTTTTAAATTTGACTTTCTTTTCATTTTATTTTTTATAAATACTCAAACATATTTTCCAAAAAAATGTCGCAATATTTTCAGTTGTCAAATGCTTAATTGCGTAAACTTAATTGAATATGTGTGACACCCAAATCAGTCACACAATATACAACTTAATTGACTTCATTACTTTTATGTCTGCACAGGGTATAAGTGAAAGAGTATATAAAGCAATGCTGAGATTGCCAGATGAGTTCACTTCTGGTCGAGACATTAGACTGTAAACAAGGTGTGTGAAACACAATAAAGTGTCGGTTATAAACGGTTATAAATAAAGTGTGTGTTCTAAAACAAGTGTTTTGAGAAAAGAAAACTTATTGTGTTGTTATTTTACAATAAAGAACCCTAATAAAATAAATATTTTTACGATAGGATAAAAACGTAACAAAATGTATAATTTTTCTAACAAAAATTATTAAATTCACCCCTATCGTGAATATTTTTTCCCTAGAAATATATTTCGCAAAAGTTGCAATCGTGAATTATTTGTAAATGAAAAAACTCGCATATTCGAAAAAATTATGGTATCGCCAATTTTTATTCCCCTGAGTTTTTTCCCAAAAGTATTGTGAAATTTTTCACAAACATTTTGTTTGGGAATAAAATTTAGAATTGTTGCAGCGGCAAATAAAATTAGATTAACTGAATATCAATCAATCTAATAGCAATGATGGACTGTAAACATGTAAGAATGTGATAATTTTTTAGTTTTAAAAACGTATATAATTTATGAATTAGAATTTTTGTTGCCTTTTTTATGTGCCTGTTTATAAAAATTTTTTGTGATACATGAAGTACAACCAAAAATAACACAAATGTGATTTATTGTTTCTTAGATTTAAGATTTCGTATTTTTCTAAGGAATATTTCTTTTTTAATTTTTTGTATCCTATAAAAACCGTAGACATGTTGTAAGCTGCACAACACGACGACTTTCTGGTAGCAGTTCTGGTTCAATATATCTAAAAGACATTTAAAAGCTGCTTTGTTAGCTAGAACATGTTGTTAGAACCTGCAAAGAATTTATTTATATGTATATATATGTATGTACATAATGTTAACAATTCTGCATGTTTTCATTTACATTGTTTCTGGTAAGCACAATGGATTTGATGCATCTCTTAAATTCCGTCTTTTTATTTTCTCCAATAATTTCTTCTCTTCTTCTAATAACATGAATCGGAGCGAAATACTATGCATTTTATTGAATAATAACAATTTATTAAGAAAATTACAAAAAAACAAGTAAACAATTAAACTACATCAATTCACAATAGTATGTTCGACTTGCCACATATGTTTCGAAAATGTATTTTATTCCCTAACAATTGACTATACCAAATTATTGTTCATGGGAATAAACAAATTATTCCCTAGAATTTATTCCCTTGAGATTCGCGATAAAGGTGATTAATTTATATTCATGTATTATTTAATATCAACATTATATCGGATAGAATTTTAAAAACTCGTAAAATTTTTTCAAATAAAATATACAATTTTTCCGTATCGATTCGATAAGGATTAAAGACGCCTGTTAATATGCAATAAAAATTAAAAAACATGAATTGTCGAAAAACTTTTGGAGAGACAACATAGGTGCTGTGCGTTAAAAATTAAATTTAAAAAAAAATTTTAAATTAAACTAGAAAAATATATATATAAATAATTAATTTTAATTCTCTAATAATAAAACATTGATTTTTGATTTGGAAAGCTAATTATAACAACAAAGATAATTATAAAAAAAAGAATTGTCTTAAATCATCGTTCAACAAGGCCATCACCAATAAAGGTAAATCTTATTGGAAAAAATTATTAAAAATGGAATCTGTCACTGGCAAACGCTCGCAGGCAATAAGCAGCGAAGGTGCAATAGAAAGATCAAAAAGGAAGAAACCGAAAGACTCTAATTTAAATGAAGAATTATTGAGTAAGTCAAGTCAATCTTCTTTGAATAAATTGAAGATATATCTTCGGATAATGACTCAGTTTTGAGCATGCGTAAAACTCACAACATAGAAAAATTCAGATACGACATTGCTCATAAAGGCCCGTATATTGTTTATGTTGATGCATTTGACATTTCAGGTAAAAGAAAATATTTAAATGGTATTTCGGTAGATAGACTACTTGCAAAATTAAAAATAAAAAATATAAGCGATATTTCGAAAATTGGCTATGGAAGAGTAAAGGTAACTTTTAATACCTATCAGGCTGCAAATGATTTTGCGGATAACTCTCAAGTTCTGGAAAATGGTCTAACTCCAAAATTTTTTTGCTCATTTTGTGCCTAAAGTTGGTATAATTTATGATATAGCCACGGATATTTCCGAAGAAGAATTTATTAAGTCAGTTATATCTCCCATTTAAATTTTGAAATGCATAAGAATCACAAGAAAGTCAAGAATAGATACAAAAAATATGAAAGTTATTTTTAAAGGTAATTCAATTCCGAATGAAATTATTTTCGGATATATAAGAATTCCAGTTAAACATTTTATTTCATTTGCCCAATGCTATAAATGCTTTCGCTTTAATCATTTTGCTCTACACTGCAAACAAAATTCAGAAGTCTGTAATAAGTGTTTTGGTCTTCACGATAAAGATTCAATATGTGGGGAGATCAAGTGCACAAATCACTCTCCTACATTTAAGGATTGCCCAGCTAGAGCTAAAGCTTATGCTATAAAAAAATTTATGTCTATCGAAAACCTTACATTAAAAGAAGCGAGAACCAGATTTTCTGGCGTCTTTACAAATCTTTTTTCTCCATTGGAAGACTATAATGAAGATTTCCCGATATTGAAAAAGCAAAATTGCATTAATTGTATTGATAATCATAAAGAAGCAATTAAGGATCTTCACAATGTTCTGCCATATGCAAAAGTTGCCAAAATTTTTTCAAATAGAGATAGGGAAGCAAGAAATTTTAAATAAACTTTATTGGCTCATAAAAATGTTTTAAAAGATCATATGATTAACTTTTCGTATCCTAGTATTTCCACAAATTTTGCGAAATCACAAGTAAACAAAGGATCTGCCTCCAGAAGAACATTCAAATCAAGTTTTAATGGAAAAAATGACAATACAAATTCACTGGCATTGGAACTATTAAATAAAACAACAAAGGACACTAATAGCTTGATAGTAAATCTTTCACAAGAATCAATGGATTATAATAAACTCAAAGTAGAATTGAACATGTTACATGATAATTTGAATAGAACCTTCAATCAATTTGATGTTGAACGTATTAGAAAATCTATTGATTATTTTGACGTGTTAGTTGAGTAATTAATTTAATAACGCCAAATGAAAATACTTTAATACTGTATCCAAAGCCTAAAAAAACCAGGAAATAAACAATTACTAGAATTTTTCTTACTAAATAATTTTATAGATATTGCAATTTTAACAGAAACCTTGTTACAAGATAATTCTTGTACCAGCTTAAAACATTACAATTATGTTTACAAAAACAGAGCTGATGGCTACGGAGAAGTGGGTATCTACTTAAAAAAATATATAAAATTCTCTATTTTTAAATATAATTCAGATTTTTACTCTCTGATAATCTCTACCTTGAATTTGAAAAGAAATTTTAATATAGTCTGCAATTACAGGCCGCCAAATATGCCTAATTCGATTTTTGCTTCGGAAATGAATAGAATATTTGCAATTGCTTCGTCATTTACCAATACTACTCTAGTTTGTAGTGACTTTAATGCCAAATCGATAGCTTGGGTTTCACAAAATAGTAATTCTAAGGGTTTGATCTTAGAAAGAATAGTAGATGATTTCAGCTTTACATGTCTGAATAACGGATCTCCAACTTTTTCCACTTCTGATAGGTATAATTCAGTTCTTCATCTAACATTCATTAGAAATCCTATAGGTAATATGAATTGGAAATCATTAAATACAAAAATTTGTGGCAGTAGTCATTGGCCAATACTGATTGAATTTGACAGTATTCAGTGCTCTACTAATTGCAGAAAAATATTCCTTAGTAAGAAATTCTTCAATATAATCAAAAATATGGACATTGGTTCTAATCTGGATGAACTGCAAATCAAAATTAAAGATGCCAGGAAAAATAATACTTTTTTTACAAATCCTTCGAATAAATATGTACCCAAATCATGGTGGAATGATGAGTCTTCAAAATTATTTCGTCTTAGAAATGCTGCTAGAAAAAATATCATTTATCAAAAAGTTTGGAGGATTGTGAAAAACTCATCTCACCAGATAATAATCTTAAAAATCATGTTTCAAATCAAAAAAATAATTCATTTCAAAATCTTGTGAACGAAATCTCCAACCCTTCAGAACAAAAAAATTTCTGGAAAAAACTGTCAAACTTAAAAAAATATGAAGGAGAAAAAACGGTCCGAAGCTCATGGAACGAAGTTGAGACTAAAGAATTCTTATGTAATATTAGCTCTTTTAATAATATACTTTACCAACAATCAGCAAATTCTTTTCATTCTTCATCATCGACATCTATTCCGACATTAAATTATCAACAGTTTGTTAAATTTATTACGGAACGAAATCCTAGATCTGCTGGAGGTAATGATGGAATCTCTTATGACATTTTACAAAAGTTGAATAATATGGAATTGAAAAAAATCTTTAGTTGGATAAATACAATTTGGATTAATATTGACATTCCTCTATCATGGCGTAAAATAAAAATTTGCCCTATTCTTAAAAAAATAGAGATCCTATGAATCTTCTTTATTACAGACCAATTTGTCTTATTTCAGTACTACATAAAACTGTTGAACACCTTATCAAAATGATGATTGAAGATTTAATATCTTCATTAAACATAATTCCAGAGATCTTATGCTTTCAGAAAAAAACATTCAACATCACAATGTATCAATGATGTAATAGACACAGTTTATTCTGCTAAAAAACGGGGGTTTCAAGTGGTTGCAGCATGTCTAGATATTGAAAGAGCTTTTGAAGTATCTGACTATCATATCATCTGTACAAAACTTCGTCAACTCAACGTAAATGATCATATAGTTAAATGGATTGAAACTTATCTTTCATACAGAATCTTATCAATTGGAAAGTATAGTGAGTTATAAATAAAGCTCTATTCATTTTAATCGAAATTCAAAGAATTTGAATATTTTAATTAACTCTAATTTGATCACTCAAGTTGATTCCATTAAATATTTTGATAGAATAATATCGTTAAATAACTCTGCTATGGCTCATGTTAACCATATTTTATTCAACACTAGAAAAACATGTAAATTTTTGGGGCTAGTAAATAATTCTCGCTCAGGAATATTCATTCCACAAAAGCAACCTTGATATAATGAGAAGTGTGATTGCTTAGAAAAAATTCTAAAAATGACAAAAACCATAATACTGCCAAAAATACTTAAGTATTTCACCACACTCACCACACTTGCTTAACATTTTGTTTTCACACTATTGGATTTTTACTTAACATACAATAAAATTTGTAATCAGTGAAAGTGAATACTTTTACATGTTAATTGTTTCTAAAAATAATGCTTTTTTATATTTTATTTTAGCCAGGTTTCAAATAAAAGAAAATAAAAAGGATGTATACAAAAATTGTGCATGCACATACATATAAATTTATATAATGATAATTGCTTTTGTAAGGAACTATGCTATAGGTACTCGAGTACCGAGCTTATTTATATTTTATTTACATCGCTATTGTTAGTTGTTTATTTTATATATTGCGCAATCATAAAATAATACATGAAAAGAGGGGCATCAAATTCGAAGTAGTGGAAGCGGCTAAAATAGAAAACAGTCAAGGGTCACATGAAGTCTATCACTATAATCAACTGCCCAACTGTTGGAAATATAAGTTTAAAGCAAAGACCTATACCTATACATACATATTTCTTTTAAATAGAATTAATTGTTAACCTAATTTTAGTACAATGACTTATTGCGACATATTAATTATTTCGCAGTAGTCATTAATAAGCATTAATTATTAATAATATTAAATATAATTACTAAGCAATAATATGTAAATAATTATTTTTAGATTTTATTATAAAAGAAAATAAAAGGTAAATAAAGTGAGTTAACCCACAACATTTGGCGCAGCCGGTTCTTTTAAGAACCCTAAATATAAAAAATATAAATAATAAACATATTCTGTGATTCCTACAGAACCCTCCAGAATAATAATAAACATTAGACTTGTGCTCCGTAGTTCATTTTATTCTTAGTTCAAAAATTAAAAAGGAATAATTTGTTCATTTGATCTTTAGTATCTTTATCACTTATACTTTTGATTGTCATTGAGCGTTCTTTATTATGTAAGATGATACTGAACAAGGGTTGAAAGGATTTTTTTACGAAAATAGAAAGCAAAACAACAAAGAATTCGAAAAATTTTTAATTTAGTTTTCAATTTCTTTTTTAATAATGTAATTCATAAGTACTTTAGTCACTATGGCTAAAAAAATTAAGGTTTAATTTTAAAATGTTAAAATTAAGCTTTTTAGCACGCAAATAAACTATAGGAATTCAAAACACAGACTAGTTCGTTCAGTTCAAATAAGTGAATAGTACAATATGAATAGTTCATTCGTGTACTACCCAAGATTAATAAATATTAAATTTAAAAAATAAGGAAAAAAAAATGTACTGTGATTCCTTCGTGACCCTTCAGTACATTCTATAATAAAATATTACTGTGGGTTTTTACAGTAATAGGGAAAATCGACAAATACATTTCCTCAGGTTTTCTGTTGGCAATTGCCTTAGTTATACAGGAGGAAACGTGTTTGTAGTTTGGCTCACCTCTATTTAAATTGTTTTCTTCGATATTTTCGTTTAGAAAAACTTTTATAGCATTCTTTAGAAATATTGAGGGGAATTTCAGGTTGAACTGGAGCTAGCAGGACGACGAGAAGTAGTCGACTGCGGTAATACCCTTTGGGTAAATAAATAAATAATATAAAGGAATAAAATAATAAATAAATAATTTAAGAAATCAGTACCGAGGAATGGTAAGTATCTTTGTGGAATTAAATGGGAAGTGTCCAAAAGCAGACTGATCAAGTAATAGCGGACCTAAATGACTACAACCTTTATATAAGTAGTTTTCAAGTTCACGTGTGGACAGAGTTAAAAAAGATAACCACCGATAAGGAGTTTACAAATAGGCATAGGGACATTATTAAATATAATAAGTTAACTAAACTTGAAGAGGTAGGATATGTGTTGGAGGTTCTTAGCCAATTAAATGACAATAAGTGAATGGAATTAGAAAACAGAATTAAAGATTTAAAAAAAACAAAATTAGGACTAGAAAAACATAGTAAAAAATTAACAGAGAACATACAGTACACTACTGACTTGCTAGAACAAGTAAGAGAGAATGAAGAATTAATACAACAACTGAAACAAAAGGGACTTAGTACAACAGACATCGATAAACAACTTAAACAAAGACAATTACTAGAATTGAAAGACGAAACTACTAATAGACTGTCCGTTGTCCTAGGAAATGCAAAGCGCGAAGTAGAACTGGCTTATAGAACTGTAGCGCCAGCACCAAAAGAAATATTGACACAAAATTTAGAGACACAGAGGTTGAATCCAGAAGTAGAAATATTGTACACTAACACAAGGAAAGCAGGAACGAGAGGATATACGGAGGAGACGACAAATAAAAAACTTAAGGAATTAACGGACATTGAAATAAGATACAAATAAATACTTCAAACTAACGCAGGCTTTACACAAGCCTCAGAAAGTTTTTTTTAAAATAGTAACCAAACCCAGAGGAATATTAAATAATTTTATAAAACAAGCAACAAGTGTAGTAGTTCATACATACAAGCACGACTAAGATCAGCAACAAATCAAATAGCCTCACAATGGCAGGAAGTGTCACATCGGATGTCAATGACTGATCATTGTAATCAGTCGGAAGTTTCATAAGAGGATTACGAGATCTAAAGCTGGTATCTCGATTCATTGGATATGAAAGCGACGAGCTAGAAATGCTTCACAAAATAACAAAGAATGCGCACAATCTTTTGGGAGTTACGACAAGACCCAGTAATAAAATGACAATACAAGATGAAGAATCTTTGCACGAAGTTTTACAACAATTAGTAAAAGAAATCAAAAATCTGACAACATACAGAAATTACACTAACTTTCCCAAACATTGCACTCATTGCAATAAGTTCGGACATGTAGTAAGTGAATGCTATTTAAGAATTAACAATACATATTGCAATATTTGTAAAAGAAGGTCATGCGGATTTGCAATGTAAGAGTAAAGTCCAAAGTCAAAATGGTAATCGGAGACAAGTGTACAACAACCGAGACCAAACCTTTTTCAGCTGTAAAAGACATGGCCACTAAGCCTCTGATTGCTCAGAATACCATAATAGGAGTAGAAATAAAAACGGCAGAAAATTGGAAAACGACCTACGGCCCAGTTAAAATTAATTGATTGGAGTGCCGGAAAATAAAAGAAACTCAAGCCTATAAGTACGGATAAGAAACCCCAAAGAGATGTACAAAAACTTCACATACCACAAAATATCAGAGAAAAAGAACACGGAAACGAAAGGGAAAAAACATAAAGATGTAAATGATGTTAGCTTACAAATGCATGTAGTTCCAAAAAATAGCATCTTACCAGGGGATGGTCTATTGGGTAGATATATGACGTATAATAGAACGATAATGAACGCAACTAATAAGAGCGTTACCTTTATAGAGAAAGGAAAGAAATTACACTCATGAGGGCAGTTGATCAGGAGACATAGCAGTAAAATATGTAAATTGACAATATATAAATTGTAGCACCTACAATAAGCACGGTAAATATCGAAAAGGGTTACCAAAGAGAAAAATTACTTCTAGATACTGTAAAATTAGGTTCCGATTTGATTCCGGAAGAAAAACATTCTATTGAAAGTATATTGAAGGAATACACAGATGTTTTCCAATTAGACAATGATGAACTAACACTTTCGAATGTATTAAAACATAGAATAGCAACAAAGGATACAAAAGTTCCAATAAATACGAAAGGGTATAGACTACCGGAAGCATATAGAAACGAAGTTAATGGACAGAAAAAGATTATCTCTACTAGTGGTTCACCTTCGAATTCACCAATAATTTTAGTACCAAAGAAAACAGCACCAGATGTACAGAAAAAGTGGCGTTTGGTAATTGATATCAAATAGGTCAACGAAGCAACAATCAAACAAATATTTCCTATTCCAAGAATAGACGAGATATTAGATCAATTAGGATGCAGCCGATATTTCTCAACACTAGATTTGGCAAGTGGACCCAAAAGATCGTAAAAAAACTGCGTTTAGTACTAATTTGGGACATTTTCATTTCAATCGCATACCATTTGGATTGACAGGTGCTCCTGCAACTTTTCAGAAAATAATGAATCTCATTTTAACTGGAATACAAGGCATACACTGTTTTGTCTATCTGGATGATATAGTTGTTTATGGAAGAACATGAGGAGAGGAAGGTACTAGAAGTGTTAAGAAAACACAACCTCAAATTACAAACAGAAAAAGTTAAATTCGGCTGTGCCGAGTCTTATATACCCTTCACTTTCACTTTCCACAGTCTTCTAAAATATCAAAACCATAGAAAAAATTAAATGAGCGAAGACGAATATGTAGCGTTAAAAATGTTTTAACGTACCCTATTACGTTTTTAATATTTGTAAATATATTTTCAGTTTAATGGCATATTTAGGTAGTGTATATACCTGATGTATTTCTATCATAACAGGAGATATAACGCCGACAGAGCAAATGTCAATTTCATATTAATAGCAGTACATAGAATCTGATGAAATTGATGAAATTATATTATGATGAAATATATTTTATTATTATTTTTTGTCATTTAAAACTTAAAAAATGAATTTCTTGTATAAGCAAGATAAATTTTATTTATTAATACGCACATATAAGCTGTAAAATAATTATTTGGTCCTATTTTAAGCAAAAAGGTGAAAGTAAATAAACTTCAAAATCAAATTCATAACTAAAATAACATTTGATATCAAGTTAGAAATAGCATACCGCATAGCATTCTTTTTCTATCATAACGCTACGATAACACTAATAAAAAGAGTCTACACCTGGTGATTTTCTATCATGATATCAATTTGACATTTAGCATGATAGCAATACATCAGGTATAGACCCCGGGTTATCAAATACGTCTTACGTCTTTAAATATTAAATGTATTTAGTAGTAGTTTAGCGGAGATCATCCATATTTGTAACCCACCAACCAAATATTCAGATATTAATTTGGATATTTTAAAATTTTTTTGAAATATAAATCTTGATTATTTGACCTTTTTTATCTGAAAATAAATAAATATTTTTTAAGCTTTTAGGTCTTTTTTATATATTTTAATTATTATTAAATTAATTTCTACATTTGTAATCTACCACATAAATACTCACAAGTTACTTTGGACTATTTTTAAATTTCCATACACCCCAGTGCTGTTGCTCTGAAGGGTTTTGACAATTTCCGTTTTGAATCATAAAATAAAAACTACGAACGTTTCTGAAAATGTGAAAACACTTCCAGAAAGCTTAGAGAACAGAAAAATTTAATTTCTTGAAATGAGAAGTGGTTTATTTGGGGCACCACTGTTCGGAAAAGGGAGTTCTTCCGGATAAAGAAAAAACAAAATCCGTACAAAATATTGCTCCACCAAAAAATGTTAAGGAATCACTACAGAAAGTTTATAAGAAAAGCAACAGAATTATCTTTACCTTTGACGAAACTTTTAAGGAAAGGAGAAAATTTGGAGTGGACATCATAGTGTCAAAAGACTATGGAAGAACTAACAAAATCTGTTATGAACATACCACTGGTTGGTTGGTTTACGTGTCCGCCTAAACGGCCTTCAATTAGAGTCGTAAGACTCCGTTTTGATCCACCTACTTGCTAAGACCATGTAGCCGTAAGGTGACCTAGATCCACCCCGTGACATTCAGATATCCGGGAAGGTCTGCTACCCTTACACTCTCGGTATCTCAGGTAGTCCGGCACCGAAAAATCTGTTTCTCGAAGCCATAAGAGCCGGGCACTCACAGAGAAGGTGAAAAATCGTCTCCTCCCTCTCGGGTGACCGGCAGCTGCGGCAGATATCGTTGAAGGGCAGTCCCAGCCTGCTGGCATACTTACCGATCGTCCAGTGACCGGTTATCACCGCCACCGCTGGAGATGTCCCTTCTACTCCTGCTCACTAATTGAATAGAGCGTTTACCATCATAGCGGGGCCATAATTGACGCGTGACCTTACACGTTTGTAGACTCCGCCATCTGGTGTCTGCCCTTTTCCGGTAGTGATCAAAAATACCACTCCTGATACTACCAAGTGCTACAGGGATTTGCCATAGAAACCTCCTAGCCAATTCATTCGCCTGCTCATTACCAATAAGACCACTGTGTGCAGGAATCCATACCAAGGATACGTCAGCCTGACGTGCTAGGTTGGATAACACAGTTTTGCATTGGCCCACTAGAACAGAGAATGAATCATACGATTAAAGTGCCAAGAGAGTCGCTTGGCTATCTACGAAGACGCCAGTAGCTTCCCTGGTACTCCTGTTGTACAGAGACTCACATGCCTCCTTGATGGCCAGTATCTTCGCTTAGAAAACAGTAGACCTATCCGGAAGTCGGAATGATGGTCTCATATCAAATTCACTACACCAGTACTTCAGTATCCAGATTTCACAAGGCCGTTTGTACTAACAACCGATGCTAGATGAAACCTTAGGCGCAATTCTCTCGCAAGGGGAACCTGGAACGGATCTACCTATCTATTTTCCTAGCAGAGTACTCAACCCCGCGGAGAAGAGGTATTCCACTATTGAAAAGGAGTTGCTGGCAATAGTGTGGGCAGTAAGAATATTTCTTATCTATTAGGCAGTAGGTTTGTAGTATATACTGATCATTAGCCACTAAAAAGTATAACTAACCTAAAGGATCAAGAGGGTAGGCTAGGTAGGACAAACCAAACTGCTGATGCGCTAAGTAGGCTTCCGGGAAATAATGTCAATATAGGTGTAACCACTAAGGAAAAGGCCCGGCAGCAACAATTAATGATGGGAAAAGATAATACTCAGTTAGAACCCGATGAAGAAAACTCAGCAGACAATGAAGACACGAAAGATACGGCAATATTTTTTAACCAACCTGGCGGATATTAAAAAGGTGTTAAACATTTTTCAAGACACTCCTATTGGACGCCATATGGGAGCATTTAAAACATATCTAAGCATAAGAAAACAATTTGGCATGTAAAGACGTGCACGATATACCTACAAGTGTTGTCAAAAAAAATATACCAAATAAGTATTTGTTACTGCTGGTGTAAGGGAGAGAATGACTATAACAAATATTGTATGGTTTTGTTTTTGCACACTAACTGAACTCGTACATATATTCAGAGTTATAAATAATTTTGCAGCGAGTGAGGAATTTATTTGCTTCTCTGTTTCAAATAACTGTTGTACTATAAATGTTTTCAAATAATTTGTTGTATAAACAGATATTTACGGCTCGGCTCCATAAAAACGAACGACAACTTCGTTCGTACATTTGTTGAAAACAAAAATGTACGAAAATTTGTTTTTGTTTTCAATAGAAATGTACGACCGAAGCATGTATGTATGTATATATGCTTTCAATATAAATACAATAAGTAACTTATTGTATTTGCCTTAACATCTATTTTATTTGTTTGAGTAAATGGAAATAATAGGAATGTGTTACTTTAATTTTCTCTATACTCACTCACATTCAGTTTAGGAAAGAGAATAACAATACAAACTCATACTATAAACTCTACACAACTCACCAATATGCACTGAAAGCAGAAAAACACAGAAACTGGTGCATTTGAATGTAACTGTGCACGTCTTTATTGGCATGTAACGCCAAATTCGTAATTACACCACAAGTTTTGTCAATGAAATAAAAGCTGTAGAACAGATAAGTTGACGATTTTTCTAAATTCTTTGCTAGTAAAGCAATACCAGATATAGAAGCAGCCACAGTGGCAAAAGCATTTTTTGAAGAAACAATTTCCCAATATATGATTCCCAGAGTTTTAGTAACGGACAATGGCACTAATTTTATTTCCAAGTTGTTTAAGAAGACATGCAAAATTCTTTGAGTCAGAAAATTACAAACAACACCGTATCATCCGCAAGCTGATGGTGCTTGCCCTCTCGCAGAATTCCTAAGAAATTTCGTAAACATAGATGATAAGAATTGGGATATGTGGTTAAATCATGCTATGCATTCCCACAACACATGTCGTCATGTTTCAACGAAACAAACTCCAATAAAAATATTGTTCGGATTTGATCCTGATATTCCAGTTCAGTTAAGACGGAAGCCAACATACATTAAAATATCAAATTCAAAGATCTCATGAGCTAGCTAGAAAAAATCAAGAAATGGCTTAAATTAAATCAAAAAGGTACTACGACAAAAACAGTAAACACAGAGTGTTCAAACTAAGACAAAAAGTGTGGCTTATAAATAACGGCAGGAAAAATAAATTTTCACCTCTGGTCAGGACCATATGAGATTGTAGGTATACCATCACCCGTAAATGTGAGGCTAGAAATCAAGAATTCAGGATAGAGAGTAATAAATGAAAATTATGAAAAAAAATCGACTATTGGGATAAACAGTACAATTTTGGTGTTAGTTTATATGTGTAGGAATGATCCTGATGGCTGATATAGCTAAAGGCAATACGGTACTATATGTAGAAGAATTAAAACCAGACGAGGGATATACGGAGATAAATTTAGGAACTACGGAAATAGTGATTTAATTGAAAGGATTTCAGGTAAATGAACAGGGCCCAAAACCAATATATACACAAAGTTTTTTTTTTTAAGCGATAAACGACAACAACAAACCATAAAAAGGAACAAAAGTGTTCTGTATGAAAAGGGGTTTTTAACAAGAACAACGAAGATAATACAGGACAAAATTAATGAGGAGAATAATATTAATAATCAAGCAAATTAAAACAATAATAACATTGAATGAAAAAGGAGAAGTCTAACTAACTCCGAATATTGAATGCGTACAAGAAGTTACGTATATATGAATGATTCAGCAATAACTCAGTGAAAGTATTTTGTCCTGAGGAAATTCTAATCTAAAACGAATAATGAAAAGATACATGCGGTAGCATTATGTATCATGATAAAATATACGAATTTTAAGGCATATGAAGAGAAAAAAAAGAGCACATAAATTAAAAAAAAAAATTAAAGAGGACTTGAATACAGGAGCATTTTGGAAAATAAAGAAACAAGAAAAATATTCAATGGACTTTGGATTAACTAAAAGGGACATAATTATTGGATATGAATATCAAAAATAATATTTTAATATTGTTCATTTAACAAAATGTGTTTATATATATGTATGTGTTAGGGCGGGTCAATTTGTATGGAGGCTAAAAAATCGCTCAAATTATAAAGAAAATCATGTTCTAGGTATCAAAATAAGAAACTTTGCCGAAGGAACCATACCTCTAAAATGCATTTTGATGTTTCGACTTTTGACCCGAAGGGTAAATAATTTTTTTTTATTTTCTTTTCTATTACTAAGTAAAATTCATTTTTTCATTTCATTCTAACTAAATAAATTTCTAAAGAGAAAAATAAACTCCAAAAATAAAAAAAACATAGAAATTTCGCTGATTTTTTCTTGTAAAGTGCCAAAAATGGTGATTTTTTGAAATGTTTGTTTGGGAACCTCCCCTGGGGGGTGTGCCACTGGCATAGGTGGGTCGGCCCTCCAAATTTAATATTTTTTTCTTAATAAAGCTTTAAAAAATCCTTAATTCGTTACATTATTTGCAGTTTTATTGCCATTTAAATGATTAGAATGTTACACATGTGTTGACATACTCATTTTCTATGTTAATTTGTGCGAAATTACTGTAAAAACTATTTGATTTCAATTTATTCGACAGTGCCTTCATATGTTATTGTTAAACATGTTTGAGCGGCATTGCATGAATTGACACTTGCATGATGCGACACATGTCACTATGTTTTATAGTTCAACATTTGCAGATCTCTAATAAGAATGTATACAAGCACAAGAAGCAAGCAAGCATAAGTAAGTAGTCATTAGTGAATTTTGTTGTTCCTGAAATGTGAACTCATTTTTGTTTGTATTTGCAAGTACATTCACTTGCTGCAGAGTACATAAGTACTACGCAAATCCAAATACATTTGTGCAGATGTCTAGTAAACAACACAAATATTCTTATTAGAAGTCAACTCATCAACAACAGTAATAATAATAATAAAAAAAATAATATCACAACGAATCTTACTACAAGTCAACACCAACAATAACTGCAATAAAGTTATTAACAACAAGACGGTAGCAGACGACTAAACTAACAACAAGTCAACAACACCAACAATAATAACATTATTATCAACAAGAAGGTAGCAACAGATCAACAACATCATCAGTAGATGGAATAGAAGTAAAACATCTAATGGTTAGATGTTTTCTTTTCACAATGGGGAAAGACGTTGGATTGATAATACTTTTCTGAAGGTAAATAGTTTAATTCCAATAGCAACATACAATTTTCAACCGTGCATTATATGACAAACGCATATGTTAAAGGTAACCAAGTCATCATCAATAACAAGAACTATTACAACTGGTGATACTTGGTCCAAAAATGCAATTTTTCATATCACCGTCCATATCGCCATTGTGTCGATCAATTGAAATGCATAATTAAACCTAACCAAATCGTCATCAATAACAACAACTCTCACAACTAATGATACTTATTCCAAAAATGTAATTTTACAAACCACCGTCCATATCATCACTGCTGTCAAAGTCGTAAATGCCATCATTACTAGAAAAGAATACAAATGCAGATAACACCTTTAGCAGCAGACCAAGAAAATTTATATAGGCCTACAAGTCGTAGCTCGATGTAATCACTGCAAGAACAATTTGAGACAAATACGCGATATGATTTCATACAAATACTGTACGAAGATGAAGAGACGACCACATCCGGAGTTTTGGAAGTTATGAGATAAGCTCAGCTAACCTACGGGGAGGTATGTTGTGAATCACTATAGAATTAATTGTTAACCTAATTTTTTCGCAATAGTCAGTAATAAGCATTAATTATTATTAATATTAAATATAATTATTAAGCAATAATATGCAAATAATAATTTGTAGATTTTATTATAAAAGAAAACAAAAGGTAAATAAAGTGTGAGTTAACCCATCTAAAAGTATTTTCCTTTGTAGTACAAAAGAACCCACAACACAACTAATGCAAATTAATTTATTTATATATTTTGCCTTTCTTTAGTTTAGTTTTAGCTTTATATGAAAGAGTAGCTTAACATTAAAATTATGCATTCGGATGTATTTCTCTTGTAAGCTGTAAAATAAATTTCAATGAATAATATTGCTTAATTAAGTGTATTTTTAAAATCTTTAATTATCAAGAATTCAATTTTTTTTTTCTTGATGTGTAAATTTTAATTTTGTATGCCCAAGATATGGTCGTCCACAAACTTAAAGAAAATTTACCACCCCAAATGTTCTGCAAAAATTATTGCTTCAGTAACTTCGAATGATAAGCAATGTGTTCGTGCATAAATGAAGCAATGTATTTAGTAATAGCTGTGATAATAGCCCTCTTGTAATTTATAAATAGTCTGAAAATAATCATTATTATCAGTAGCAGTCATGAAATTTTCGGGAAGCTACTGTTTTTGATTAAGAAAATGATCTTCGCTTTTTTCATCTGTAAATAATTCAAGAGGAGTACCCATTGTTTCCATAAATCTCGGTCGTTGCCTAAATATCCATTGAAATCCTGTTCACCCCAAAGATATTCAACGGAATTGCAAATAGGCATAGCGGAATTTTAATATTTAATTTATTATTTTTAAAAACAATTGTATGGAAACAGTCTTGAACAAAAATGTTTTTCAAGAAAATGTAACAAACAAAAAAATGTCTTCTTATTTTTGGTTTACAGAAGGGAAAAATCAACAATAAAATTTATTGAGGCTAAAATCGCTATTTTCTGTTTATGAATTTAATTTTAAGGAAATTCCTCTATTTTGAGCTTATTGATCTGAAATAAGATTTTATGCATATGGCTGTAAGAAAACAGCTAATAGTGTTTTTACACTAGAGCACATTTAACATCTACCATCTATTCGGTTAGACGAAAACATCTTCCCATAGAAAATGTTGTTTCACTCAACATCTTTCGATAATTTTCGTGCCATCACTAGAAAAATGGCAATATTTTCGATTTTAGTGGCATCACTTATAAAGTAACATTTATTTATACATACATAACATATTAAACAAAATAAAAATTCAAATTTTGAAGCCTAATGGATTTGATCTTGCAAAGCAACAATAATGAATGATTTTTCTAAATTTATTTTAAGATATTTTTTGTTTTCGAAAATTATGCGTCTTCTTTTCTTTTATTTTTCGACAGTTTAGTTGATGGTAGATGTTAGATGTTGGTAGTGTAAACAACTTTTAAGATGTGCTGTAGTGTAAAACACTATTACACGCATTCCTTTAAGATGTGCTGTAGTGTGAAAACGCTATAAGATTTTTATAAGTATAAAGAAATATGACGAAAATTTTCCATTTATAACAAAATATGCCACATTTTAACCATAATGTATGATAAGCTAAAGACATTTTTGTGTTGCCCACAACTTTAAACAGGAGCTTTAAGCATTTAAAGTTGACATATTTTCATTTATAGATATGGCAGTTTCAACAGACATATAAATATGTACATATATTTAATTTTTTTAATATCAATAAAAAAATATGTAATAATTTCTATTTGGAATTTAAAAGTTTAACAAAATATTAATCTTTATTTGTGCTTAATTCCAGAAATTGTGTTGGTTTTAAAATTTATTCTTTTACTCATGATATTCTCATGAGTTATTTATTCAGTACAATAAGTACTGAAGGGGAGAGCATACCTATATGGACCATTTCATCAGACGCTACTCTGAATCCTCAGTAGGTTACTCCTGAATGAATAACTCATGAGAATATCATGAGTAAAAGAATAAATTTTAAAACCAACACAATTTCTGGAATTAAGCACAAATAAAGATTAATATTTTATCAATAAAAAACATTAATAAAATAACAAATATGAAAATAAAATATTGTTACGAAAAATCATGCTGCTGAAAGATATAAAAAATTGTTTTTGTGTATGAACAAAAAGACCCCGTTTAACGTTGTTTCGTTTATCGCTCTCTTATTTCAACCCGGGGACTCCCCGAAATTATTCGCAGCGCTAAGTTTCCAAATGTCTTTGAACATTATAATTGAAAGTATGGACCACTTTGTTAAAAATTATCCAAATTTTGACAGAAGTTCAAAGGCAAGAGGGGGTGTTTCAGCCAAGTATCGTTTACACTTGCACAAGAAATTGCGAAATTGATATCGAAGCCGCAACGACATGGTTGAGACTGTTAAGGCAGTACTTCGGGGAGAGAGATAAAATCAGATACGTGCAAAGTGCTACAATTGTATTAATGTTGGCCATCTACAGCGGAACTACCAAGCACCAAGAAAACATAGCAGATCCATCTCTCAAGCAGGTAACAACAACAACAGGGTGTCACCATGGGGAGGAAAAATAGCAATCTTACCACTAGAGGAAGTATCGGTGGAAGAAATCACGTTCTTACAACAGACATAGGGAATCGTGGTTTATTATTAGACCCGATTTGGTTAAAGCCAGAGTCGACCCTCTGAGAAATTTTAAATTGTGCACTGATACTGGAGAGTCTGCTATAGTCTATTGCCAACGTGTGTGTTAGCCACGAATGTATTGTTGCCGATATTGTGGATGAAGTGATTATCGGTGCAGATTTTATGATAAATCACGGCATTAACTTGTATATTTGACAACAAGTAATGGTTTGGAGAAACATGGAAATACCCGTGGATATTGGCTATGAAAATAAGGCAAAAGTAAGATAGCAGAACGCCATATATTTACTACCACCGCAGACAGATGCAATAATATAAGCACAAATAAAAGGAAATTGTGTGTACAGTCGATTGTGTTTTGTAGAGCCAACAGATATAAACAGTGACATTTTAACAGTAATAGTCACAAACAAAAATAGAAAAATTATATAGAGAAAAAAAAAAAATAAATGTTTTCCGCCTAAACTGTATCGTCATTCATTTCAACCTCGTTTAGAAACGATTTGCAAAAAAATTAAGATTGTTCCAGCATGCTAATGTAATAGATGTTTGGGTTTGATGGTGCAATCACTTGATTGCACCACCATGCTGTTGTCGTGTATTTGGCCCTTTAATTAGAGATTAAAAATTTCTTGATTTTTTTATTGCAAAAATAATTACAAAAGTACAAAGAACTGGCTTTATTGTAATAAAAATCACGGAACAGCAGAATTACTAAACGGTAACAGAAAACGTAATACTAAATTCATCAAATCTATGAACGTCTGCTTTTTTTATACGGAATTCTTTAAAACAAAATTTTTGTTGCAAGAGATTTTTGAATGATAGCAGCTTAATAATCCATTTCGAATAATTTTGACTTGAAAAATAAAACTAGGAATAAAGCATATTTATTATAAATATAAGGAGCAGCTGAATACTTTTTTTCATTTCTGAAATTAATTTTCCTCTGACCAACTCATCAACATACATTTCAAAATAATATCCAAAATATTACTTTAACAAAATATAATCTTTATTTGTGCTTAATTCCAATTTATGTTGGTGTGCAAAATGCATTATTTTGAAAAAATTTAATCAAGAAAATAAAAAATTGGATTAAAGAAACAAAATTTGCCAACGAACATTTTACAAAATAATAGAATATTCCATTTTTATTCCTCTCTTCTCTTTTACATATGAATGCCCCTTGGGTATTACATAAGTGTAATTAAACAGTATGAAAAACGAAATAGAAAAACAGAAATATTAAATTATTTGGAATCATCTACTCCCTGACACTTTTGCTAGACCGTGTGTACCCCGGCCGAATGAATATAGGCTGAATATTTCTTATTATAGAATGTGCCACGACATTGCGCTTTGCCTGTCTGAGTGCAATCAACAATTCCCTTGCCTTGAAAATTGTCATTTGATCCAGGAACTAGTGTTTCTTTAATGTTCGAAGAGATATCTAAAAAGTTTCTGGTGGACTCTTCTGTAATGCAACTAATCTGTTCGTAAATTGCCAACATGATTAATACAGCAAACACGCAATACAGCGCAGGTCTGCTACGAGCTCATGGCTAACTATTACTGACATTAGCTCGGTTGAGCGTAAGTACAGAGCAAAGCTTAATTATCCAACATCATGTTTTTAGACGAAAGCTGCTGTAAGATCTTTAGCGGGTGTCTATTAAATGCCCAGATTGGCTTAGGAATGCCGAACAACTCTGATTGAGCTGACGAGGCCATTTCTATAAGTACATGCTTATGCGGGCATACACATAAATGATTGCGAATGTGTTTGCCAGCTTCGTAAACCATCTACACAGACTTTAGATCTGGAGACGGATTTGCGTTCGGCAGGGATATTGTAGTCAAACAGAAATTATTGGTGGCTGCTGTTTTTTAGTACAGCAGACATAGTATGTTTTTATCTTAAATGCCATGATGACACATGTAAATTTTGTGAATAAGTCAACTAAAAATTTTCGTCTTCACTGACCTTAGCAGTCCGGAGAGGGCAAACATATAGAATAGAATTGGAAAAGAAAATAAAATTCTATTTCTCGAATTTCTGTGTCTACTCTAAACTGAAAATTGAGCGCTAAGCATTGGATTTTTAATTTTGTTTTAATCGACTCTGTACCTCACTGAGACAACCATGGTAAAGTAGCGAAAACGTGTCTTTACACCTTTCTTTCTTTCCACTTGAATATGCATCTTTTCTTCTAAAAATTCTGTTTAGACTAGGGAGAAAATTATTATTCATTCGTCGTTCCTGGGTGAAGCATTGGGCCAAAGAGATAAAATAACGATTATAATTTTTTTTTTTTAATTTATTTTTTAGCTTTGACTTGTTGAACACATTGTACAGTTTTAAGCAGACTTTCCATTAATAACACAATCAGTTCATAAACAAAAATCTAAAGTTTAATAACTCACCGATTCACTCTTGCTAAACACATCTATAAGATTTGTAACTCCATTCAGCCTACTTTAAATGTGTATGGGAGTATGGAAGTATGCATGCGTTTTTAGAATTGCTCTTTAAGTTTATTAAATTCTATAGATTCACATTTATCTAACACTGAAGGTTTCTATAATCCTGACATGTCTTCTTAACGATTATTTTTTAAAACTGATTTAACAAAAACTATTCCATAGTTCGACCCTGAACTTGTCTTCTATTTTAAAATAAAATAACAATATATGAAATTTAATTGCACAATACTTACAATATTCCATTTAGAAAACGTAAAATTGCCATCATTATGAAATTAAATGAAAAGCTGGAAAGTAATGTAACTACAAACGCCCAAAACAAAGATGGTTTCATTGTACTTTTGCGGCCTTTAGTATCAGCCAAAAATCCCCATAAATGAGAACTCACAATGATGCCTAAGAAGGATATGGCACCCAGAATACCTTGTTCCTGATATGATAAGTTTAAATCACAACCAACAACAGGCAAGGCAAAACTCATGCCCACTGATTCCAAAACCACATTATTTAATACAAGACCGGCAAATAATATAAGACGCACATTAAACTTTCCAAAATCTAGAAGAAATACAACGTTACATGTATAAAAATTAAGAATTTCTTCCTTCTCTTCTTTAATTTATTTACGTGTCTTTTCCAAAGCCTCATCAACAGTGGCAATTGTAACAACTTTTTCCAACTTTTGTTTTGCCATGTTTTAATATTTTTTTAATTTAATTTAATAAAAATTCAGCATAAAAATTACTGAACGAATCACTAAACACCTTTTTATTTCATTGTCAAACGCACAAAATGAGAATTTTTTCTAAATGTGCTACTTTTCAAACATTTATAGCCGTCAAAAATTTATTTTTTTTTTTTATTTTATTAAGCTGAGAGATTTTTGTTTGTTTGTTCATTTGACAAATAATATTTGAGCTGTTATATTTGAAAGCGGTATAAGTCGGCTATACCAAGTCTTGTATACACTTCACTATAGTAGCCAAATATTCATGTTTTTAATTTCAAAAAAAAAAAATTATAAAAAAGATTTTTAATGAAACTGCAAATATCGATTAAAATGAATTAATTTCAGTTAAAAAAATTCAAATTAACGACATTCATGAAAAAATCTGTTGTGGGATCTTTACTTTAGAAAGCAATAAAAATATGTTTAGGTTCTCACTTTTAATTTTATAAAAAAATAAATAAATTTTAGGAGTGCAAAATAATTAAATTAAATGAATTTAAAATGTTTGCTAACATTTTTTAAGCCAAACATAATTCTGAAATACATATTTAATTTAAGATAAAGAATTTCAAATTAATGGCAGAAAGCAAAAACTCTTCAGCAAGATTTCCGTTCTATTACACACGAGGTATTTTAAAACGCACATGTACAGCTTACAAATTTCTATAAAAAACAAAACAAAATAAATGAAAATCTAAAACTTCTGTTTCTCTCGGCTATATGTGGGTCGATAGTTTTGATTTTTTGCACAGACATTCTGACTGTTTTTTCTGATAAGACTGTATAGCATGCTTTTCTGTCCGTTTTGTATTTTAGACAAAATGCGCAAAAAACTTACTTAGAAAAATTGTAAAAAAAATGGAGTGGTTTTTGACTCATAATTAATTCATTTATGGACCGATTAGGCTGAATTTCAATAGCAACCTGAAGACATCAACCACTGACATATTGGTATGCTAAGCATTTCTGTACGATGTCTAGGCACTTCAGAAAGTTGATTTCAACAACTAAATAAACGGCGTGGAAACTACAAGCGCAATCACAAATTTATATATACTACTAGTATATACTTACGCACTGCACAAGCATCCTTGAAACAGCTTTCAAGCATCATAATTTATTTCAAATATATCATAGATGGGCAAAATTTAAACTGTAATATGATGACAAACATTTGATACGAGGTGTTATCATTGGGTTTACTATTATATTACTATAAAAAACATTATATCTTTTCATAAAAAAATTCACTCCTTATTTTAAATACCTGGTAGTATAAGAGGCATTGTATATTGCTAAATGCATTATTTACCATGAAATATTTATCACAAAGCATTATCAATTTTGAATTGAAACCTACGTGCTTCTGGGTTAGGGTCCCCTGTGCATGAGTCTAGTGACTAGATAGATACAGAACAAAC
This sequence comes from Thelaira solivaga, assembly GCA_947397855.1. Classification (NCBI taxonomy): domain Eukaryota; kingdom Metazoa; phylum Arthropoda; class Insecta; order Diptera; family Tachinidae; genus Thelaira; species Thelaira solivaga. The sequence continues at coordinate 40,817,632 of OX377612.1, forward strand.
AAAACAGGACATATATTTATACATATGTATGTGTACTTACACAGCCACATGCTATGTAAAGTCTTTCATTAATTTCTGCTTTCTCTTTTTTACGGAAATTTTTAAGCTGTGCGCAATGATCTTTTAATATATACTGGCATGGTAGAATTATACACGGTAAAGCATTTCATACAACTGTAAATTTTTTGCTCTTTATCGCTTTGGCTTCATAGCTGTCAAAATTTATTTACATTCTGTTTTTATGCCCAAAATATCTACTTCCACACAAAACACAAGTGCTGTCAAGAGTGTTAATGCTTCTTCTTTTTACGTACTTTATGCACAGAACTTTTTGTTTTGTTATACAAACGACACATGAATCCGGATTTTGTTCTACTGTTATTGTTACGTGAAGGGTATAAAAATGAGTTAGAGGAAATTTTAGTAATACTAGGTACACACTTTGAAACATGTTTACGCTCAGGTTGCATATTTTGATACAAACACATTAAACTAATGCAACAACAAAAACTGTATTATAACATGAACAGCACGGGAGAAACACATTTGAAAAATGAGCAGTGAGCTAAGTGAAATTTCATTTTTATATAAGTCCTACATGTTTACAACTTGCTTGTTTCCCATAAACTAAATAAGTAAAAATAATAAACAACGATTCGACATCAATGCAATTAAAAAATATCAAAATATATTGATATTTTTAAAACGTCGAATGCAACACGAAATTAAACTATAAACACGACTACACACTACGTAACCAAATGTGAAACATGCCTGGTTGCGTAAACATGTTGCAAAGCGTGTACCTAGCATAAGTAACGAGTAACTCATTTTTATTAAAAAGTGGACTTACGCCACTTTTAAACATAACAGCTTATTTTGTTGTTATTAAATTAAGAGCGTTTTTAATTATTATAATCACAACCCAAAAAATTCAGTTTTCAAATTGTATTTGTTGTTGTAATTGTATTTATTTTTCATTGTTTTAATATTTTTTTTTTTTTTTTTTTGTAAGCACAAAAATTATATTTTAGAATTCAATGTACTCTGCTGGAGTAGGAAACAATTTTATAGTCTCTTATGTACATACATATGTTGAAACTGACTTGTGCAAATAGATTTTTGAATTTTATTAACCCATTTTGTCTTAATGAATTTTTTTTTTGCTGAAGGTGCATAAAAGAGTTTTAATTAACAAAAATAAAATTGCGTTTATCAAAATTAAATCCAAGGATAGGATTGAAATTAAAAAAAAGTAAAATCAAAAGTTATTTTGTTAAAAAGAATTATAATTTTCTTAAATTAAAGCTGCAATTGTTCATTACATTAATCCCCTCTAGATGAAAGATATTTTTCTTTTAAATTCTGATTTTGTTTTAATTTCTTGCTTAGCAGCTAGTGAGCTTTGATTGACTTCATAAACTTGTTAAGTCCTTTGGACAGATAAAGCACTTGGCGCACCTTTTAATAACTTCAGATGGACTAAGATATTTTGATTGTAAAGGTTTCTTACCGAAACATATTTACATTGTTTCGTAATTTTCTAGAAAATTTTTATGAAAAACACTAATGTACTGTTTTATAACACAAGCGATTAACTCGTCTGGAAATATACAGGCATGTTCTGAAAATCACGTGATTTCAAATCTCATATGGCTTTGCAATCACACGTGTGATTTTGCGCTGTTCTGTAAATTACACTGCTTTTGTCTTTTAGCTCCGATCCCGTACTTTTTGAGCAAAGTTCGGACAAATGAGATTAAAGAAAAATAACTTTGAATTTGATACTAAAAAGTTTAAAAGCACGGGAACAGCAAAAACCAAATTTTTAGCCCAAATGAAAATTTCAAAGTGTTTTGGCATTTTAATACAAAATAGCATCAAATTGACGCCTATTATTATTTAAAAATTTAAATTTTCTCTTTTAAGAAATTTTTTTACATTTAGATTGTTTATTTTTTGCAACAGCGGACTGTTTCAGGCAACAAGAATATTACTCTCTCAAATTTTCTCTCACTTGCCCAAATTTTGTGTACGGGGACAGTTTTGAACACAGCTGTCATCTTTTCAAAAATACACGAAAACAGCTGATTTTTAGTTTTCATCACAAAAGAAGACATAAGAGCAAATAAAAACTTTACAGCAAAAATGGCCTTATTTTTTTTTTAATTTTTAAATGTTTTTCTTTTATAACACAACGAAATGTTCAACAAAATTAACAAAGAACACATTGAATAATTTATTTAAGTTCATACTATAAAAATTGCGAAAATAACAAAGTGATTTGAAAATGTGAGTTTCTTAGCTGAACGTTTCTAAATCACAAAAAAAGTGCACAGAACACATTTTTCTGCTTTCAAATCATATTGACAAAATGTTATTTTCTGAACATGCCTCTTTATATGAAAAGAACTCAAAATATTGAGTGTTTTTCACACAAGTTTTTTAGACGAATTGATCGCTTGTAAGAGGGTTCCAAACACCTTTTACTTCTGGTTCTAAAACAGCTCCCACTGCAAGCCTACAGCATCAAACTTTAAAGGTAACGTACATCTTTAGCATTTGCGAAATAAGTATTTCATGGAGGCTGAAAGCCTTCTGATCGCTATTCACTTGGGAATAGCCAGAGGTGATTCCTTCACTGAACTTCTCAAGCATCTCACTACCTCCACATGGTATTCCCTGGTAATGCCCTCCGGATCACCTGATCTGGCGGTAGCTAAAGTGTGTATGCGAATATGCAGATAGTAACCTGAAAGGCATGCGAACACCGGTGCATCTCAGGCTACTACTGCAACGTTGATGAACCGGAAAATACTATGGATTTAATTATTTATTGGAATTGGTTGCAAATGGGCTGACAGCTGTAGCATTCTGTTACCTTAGTACACGGGAGTGACATCGCGTGGAAATGGCTTTCAGGCTATTGTCGCAGCTGTCTTCATTCCGGGTAAAACCTTGGCAAGGACTTGGAGAACGCTCTAAATCACGTTGCCGTTAAGTTGGCCGTGCAGGTTTAGTTGATACGACATTTTAATTAATGCCCGACATGGCCCTGTAACAAGCGCCCATAAGGTCTTGTGTCAACCCTTGCGAGGACCTCACTACATGCAAAGGGACCCTCGGGGTCATCAAAGGGGTAACTGCTCTGCGGATTTAGATAACGACTTCAAGTTGGGATCCATATAGAGAAAAATTACATCAATAAATAAAAAAACAAAAACAAGCGAAAACATAAATGACAAGTAAAAGGAAAAACTGTGAACAATGCATACTATGTGTTCTCAGATAGTATGAATAATAAGAAGGACGACGGAGCATATTTAACAGCCAGGCCTGAGAATAGGACCCGCTCTTTAACGCCAAATGCAATTGTGGACGCGCAAATTTTTACAAGGCAACTAGTCCAACAGGAACCACTCCGAAGACTAAGGTTGAGCACCAACAGCAAAGGCAGATTCTACTCCGGTAGGTAAGGAAATACAAACCGGCATGCACAGATACGTAACTGTTATCAAACGTAAGGCTAGTCCTAGAACTAATCAACAGGAGCGCACAAGTAAACAGTACAAAGGCAGATATTCAATACTTGCACCCACAGACGATGCACCAGTAGAACCTGCGTCTAAGGAACACAAACCTCCACCTATCTATTTGCGCGAGCAAACATCGAACGCAATTGTAAATATTTTATCAAAGATTGTGGGAAAAGATAATATTTACGTAGCTTCTATACGAACGGGACAGATACAGGAAACAAAAATCCAAACCCATACTGAGAAGAATTATCGTCTAATTATTAATAGTCTTAACGCCGAAAAAAAGAATTACTACACGTACCAACTAAAAAGTGCTAAGGGCCTTGTAGTTGTGGTAAAGGGCATTGACAGTTCCGTCCCTGTTGACGAAATATAGAAAGCTATTGAAAATGAAGGCTATGATGTGAGAAATGTTCACAACATACATAGCAAAGGTAAAATTCCCCAAGCAATGCACCGTGTGGAGATTGCTTTTAACGCAGTTCTTCTTAAGACCAAAAACTCAACGTATCCTATTTACAATTTGAGATATCTTCTTAACCGAAGAATAACAGTAGAGGAGCCACATAAGCGTAATGGCCCTGCACAATGCACCAATTGCCAAGAGTTTGGATACACAAAATCTTACTGCAAGCTACCATCTGTTTGCGTAGTGTGTGGTAACGCGCATAAAACCACGGAGTGTACAGCACCTAAAAACGACCCCAATGTGAGAAAGTGCAGCAATTGCGGTGGAAGACATGCTGCTAATTATAGAGGATGTGAAGTATTCGAGAGGATAAAAAAATCGAATCAACCTCGAAGTCGCGCAAGTGCGACATATCGCGAATTGAACTACCCGAGCGTTCTTACTGAAGCTACTGCAATACCTAATGATGTACATGTGGATAGAGTGAACTATGCACAACAACACTTCGATGGGTTACCATCGTCAAATAGGCCCAACGTGAAAAATCTTTCATATGCCCAAGTACTAAGGAGCAGCCCTCAGGTCTTCAACGATACCAGCTCTAGTTCAATCGACAAGCTGACGGAGACAATGAACAATTTCATGACCAACATGAACAGTTTTATGAATAATATGTAGGGCATGTTTCAGGAGATGATGCGGAATCAGAACATGATTCTGCAGACCCTTCTTAGACAAAAATAAAATGGCCCAGTTGCGTATTTGCTACTGGAATGCGAACGGGTTATCCCAACATAGATTTGAGGTAGAAGATTTCCTACACAGGCAGGAAATAGACATCCTTTTGGTATCCGAAACATACTTTACTGTAAAGAATTGCTTTAGAATTGACGGGTTCATTATATATGACACTAAACATCCAAGTGGAAAGGCATGTGGTGGCACGGCCGTCATTGTGCGTAAAAACGTGTGGCACTTTGTTATGCCAGAATTTGGGAAGGATTTCATTCAGGCAGCCTCTATAAGTCTTACTGATTTTCATACCACAATTTCATGTGTATATTGTCCTCCAAGACATATAATTGATAGCGACAATTGCAAAAGTTTCTTCTCAACATGGGGACACAAGTTCCTCTCAGCAGGAGACTACAACGCTAAACATACCCACTGGGGCTCTAGACTTATTAGCCCAAGAGGTAGGCAGCTGTACAATGCTATTGCTCAAAATAGTCTAGATGTCGTATCTGGCGGTGAGCCCACATACTGGCCTACAGACTGTACGAAAAAGCCAGACCTTATTGACTTCACTGTTATAAAAAATATTAAACGTGACCAGCTTCTGATTAGTCCCCTAGACGACTTATCATCTGATCATTCGCCAACTATAATTACACTACGTAATAGTTTTATAAACTCTGAAGTATCTCCTACTTTCTATCCGAACCGATACACGAACTGGCTAAAGTATAAAATGTATGTCAGCTCTCATCTCTCCCAGAACATCCCTCTAAGGAACTCGTCTGATATACAATGTGCTGTGAACCACCTTACAGACGTTATTACTTATGCAACTAGGAATGCAACTCCAATGAGAAAAACATATAGGAGGAAACCATTCAAGTCATCAGCTGATATTGAAGCCGTCATCCGACAAAAAAGAAAATTGAGAAGAGAATGACAGAGAAATCTTTCTCCAGCTTTAAAGTCCCAATTGAATTTGTGTCAAAAATTACTTAAAGAAAAGCTGCGTTTACAGCATGAGTCAGCGCCTGCAAATTATTTAAGTAAATTGGATCCGACAACAAAAACCGATCACAGCCTATGGAAAGCTGTGAAGCATATGAAGTGCCCTACTTCTTCCGAACCTCCACTAAGACTTGAGGACCTTAGTTAGGCTAAAAATTCTAGTGAACAAGCAAATGCTTTTGCTAGCCATCTGGAAAACGTTTTCACTCCACATGAAATAAATAGTGATATTAATCCTCCATACATCAGCAATTCCATTGAAAATCATATAAAGATGCGGTTGCCCTCAATTAAAATGGCAATCAAAAATCTTGATGCGAAAAAATCGCCCGGCGCTAATCGAATTACTAGTTCAATGCTGATGAACTTGCCAGATTGCGCTGTGAGAATTATGTTATTAATTTTTAATGCCATCTTAAGAGTGGGGGTTTTCCCGTCCTCTTGGAAAATTTCAGAAATAGTCATGATTCAAAAACCGGGTAAAGATGCTACTCAAATTACGTCAAGCTGTTCGAAAAGGTCCTCCTCCAGAAAATAACGCCCCATCTAGCAGAGCGAAATATTATTCCAGAACATCAGTTCGGCTTCCGAGCTGGTCATGGAACTACAGAGCAGGTTCACAGAATTGTTACTGCTATCAGGTCGTCCTTCGAGAAAAAGCTGTTTTGTTCAGCATTGTTTATTGATGTCTCCCAAGCATTTGACAAAGTTTGGCATGATGGTCTCCTCACAAAAGTAACACGACTTCTTCCAGCTAACACCCACAAGCTGATTAAAAGTTACTTGACTGATAGAACATTTAAGGTACGGTCAAAAAATGTATTTTCACCAGTTAAGAAGATTTCTGCAGGCGTCCCCCAAAGAAGTATACTTGGCCCGCTATTATACATCGTCTATACATCCGATATGCCTACAAATCGATATACTATCACATCAACGTTTGCAGATGGCACAGCCTTTTTAAATGTGAACAAAGATCCAGGAACTGCATCTGAGCACTTACAAGCTCATATAAACCAGCTGGAAGGTTGGCTAAATAAATGGAAAATCAAATTAAATCCATCAAAATGTGCCCATGTGACATCCACACTAAGAAACGAAAATTGGCCGCCAATAAAAATAAATAACGTTATTGTTCCGGTGGAAACCCAAATTAAATATCTTGGAATCCATCTAGACAGACGCCTAACATGGGCACGCCACAGGCCAAAATCTCAGCCATAAAACTAAAAACAGCTCGACTAATGTGGCTGATAGGTAAATTTTCATCTCTATCTTTAGAATATAAAGTTCTGTTATACAAAGCCATTATTAAACCAATCTGGACATATGGCATTCAGCTTTGGGGAACTGCGTGTGCATCTAACATCCAAAAGTTACAAAGAAGACAGTCGAGTATTTTACGAACAATAGTCTGCGCGCCCTGGTATATAAGAAATGAGAATATCCACAGAGATCTAGAAATTCCAACGGTTCGGGAGGAAATTGAAAAATATTGTACTAAGTACGTTCACAAACTGGCGACACATCCAAACGCCCTCGCCAGGGACCTGTTACAGTACGAGGGACACAGAAGGCTTAAGAGGAGTGATACCTTGCGCCTAGTGAGAAGAGGGATATAACTTTTTGATTTTTTTTTTATTTAAACGAAAAACATTCCTTTTATTTTAAGATTTGAGTACAAGTAACTAGTTATTACATTGGTAATAATTATTTAAGTTTTTTCTTTTTATATTTAAGATTTGGATACTTATTGTAATTTTCTTATAGAAAGATTCAATAATAATAAACAATTAAAAAAAAAAAAAAAGTTTTACAAATTTCAAAAGTTTTTTCGTATTCTGAGATCTAATTTATCAATATTTTCTCATTTTTAACTGAGCCTTTAAGATGCCGAAGATCTTAAATAATTTTTTGTTTGAAATAATTGAGAATTGATGTTAGATTTAATTAATTGTAAAGGGTGTTTTTTATAGACGTACAGAACTTTAAGTTGGCATTACTGTTCAAGATGGCGACCGATTTAACAGCTGTCAAGTCATTTATTCTCAGTTTGGTTTGGCAATTCATCGTGAATAGACTCACGCCTGAACAACGCTTGCGTAGATTCGTCGAATGGGCCCAAAACGAGATTGCCGTTGTTCCCGATTTTTATAAGCGAATTTTGTTTAGCGATGAAGCGCACTTCTTGTTGAATGGGTTCGTCAACAAACAAAACTGGCGCATTTGGAGTGAAGCTAATCCTCAAGTGTATGTCGAAACACCGTTACATCCAGAAAAACTGACTGTTTGGTGCGCTTTATGGGCTGGTGGAATCATTGGTCCGTACTTCTTCAAAAACGATGATGGCCAGAACGTTACAGTCAATGGTGATCGGTATAGAGCCATGATTACTAACTTTTTCATTCCTGAATTGAACAACCATGATGTCCAGAAGCTGTGGTTCCAACAAGACGGTGCAACATGTCACACAGCTTGTGCCACAATCGATTTTTTGAAAGACACGTTTGGTGACCGCCTAATTTCACGTTTTGGACCTGTGAATTGGCCTCCAAAATCTTGTGATTTAACACCGCTAGACTACTTTCTGTGGGGCTATGCGGATAAGCTACAAACGCTTGACCATTTGGAAGACGACATTCGCCGTGTTATTGCCGATATACGGCCACAAATGTTAAAAAAAAGTCATTGAAAATTGGACGTCCAGATTGTACTACATCCGATCCAGTCGTGGCGGTCATTGCCAGAAATCATATTTAAAATGTAATGCCACAAGATTATACGTCTACAAAAAACACCCTTTACTTCTTTCGAATTTGTATGAAATCCTAAAAAATCAACTTCATCAAGACCAGATTCATAATTTTCTGAATTAATATAAATACTTGCATTAGATCTTTAAGACGTTTAAAGAGAAAGGAGATGACCTAAATGTTTTTATTCTATATAGGAGTCCCAAGAAGTCATCAGTATACACGAAAATAAAATCTAAAAGCACTACATATACATATATTTTATCCATATTTCTTTCTTTGGAAGCTTTGTGCTGCGTTTTAAAACCCAAATTACATCATTACCAAGTTAAATTCGACTGTGCCGAGTTCTATATACCCTTCACCGTGTTAGCGAATAGTAATAGGAACATTCTTCTATAATATAAAAAACATAAAAAAAAAATAAATAAGTAAAAATAAATATGCCGAATTAAATATGTTTCATTTTTTTAGTATTTGTAAATATATTTTCAGTATTAATGGCATATTTATCAACTCATCTTACGTCACTAAGAACTTCTATATGTCGTATAGACAAATACTCAGAAATAACTATGGATTATATAAAAAAAATTTTTTTCAAATTTACATACACCGCAGTGCTGTTGCTCTGAGGTATTTCGCAACTTCCGGGAAAACCATTAATTATTTCGGGATTGGACATATATCATTTAAAGGAGGAGGTTGTATAGATTTGTAATCTACTTTCCAAATACCCAGAAATTACTTTGGATTATTTTTAATTTTTTTTTAAATTTCCACATACTCTGCTCAGAATGATTTTAGCAATTTCCGTTATGTATCATAAAATAAAAAGTACGAAATTTCCCGTTATTATTAAAACGCTTCCAGAAAGCTTAGAACTTACAAATTTCATTCCAATTTGCTTTTAGTAATGTTCTGGTGCGAAATCCGGGATGCTACCTCACCAAAATAAGATATGAATGAATTAAAAAATTTTTTTTAAACAAATCTAGACGATCTGTTATTTAAAATGAAATATGTCCCCTCCCTCTTTTACAGTTCATCCAAAATTTACTAAAATTTGTATCTATGATTGTGTGTGTGTATTTTTCCTAAACATATTTATAAGTATGTTATAAATACTGAAAATATATTTACAAATACTAAAACATATTGAACTCACCATATTGATCTTCACTCATTATGTATAATATTTGAAACGCTTAGCTTATTAAGCTTGAGGTCATATTATATATAAAAATTTATTTTTTTATTATTGGAGCGAAATATCGATAAAAAAAATTTTTTATATAATATGACCTCAACTTAATAAAATAGACTTTGAAAAAGGAAAGGTTATATAAACTTACAAATAAAAAAAAGAAACAACAAACATTGATAAAAATAATTTTCTTTGAATACTTATGTTTTATTAATCCTAAAACAAATAATTAATTTCAGTTCAAAAAATTAAAATTACAGAATTTTAAGAAAAAAGCCTTTCTGAGAACTTTTATTTTAAAAGGAATAAAATGTCTGCAGGCTCTCCATTTTTAAATGAATAAAAAAAGAGGTTCTAAGAAAGATAATAAAAAGGAATACAAATTGTATATAATTTAATTTAATTTTGCAAATATTTGCAAAATTTTTCTGAACCAATAATATATAATTAAATATTTATTTAAGATAAAAAATGAAAAAAATTGTCTATCATTAAGATGTCTGTATTCGTAATGCTATTAAGCACGGGAAACACCCATCAAATTTCAACATAAATTTATGCATTTAGGTGCGTTTTTTTTAAATGAAACGTGGTGTGTGAATTTGACGAAAATCAAAACTAGTTTAATTTTTTTGATGCACAAACAAATGCATTTAAAAGACACACATACTCGTACATACACACTTTTGTATAAGATCGATTAACTGGTTTCGTGTTTGGGTGTATAAATATTACGCACATGTACAGTTTAAAAATTTCCATTATGAAACAAAACAAATTAATGAAAATCTAAAATTTCAAATAAAGTGTTTTGACCGTTTTGTATTATAGCTATAATATAATACAAATTTTTGGGATTATTGTCTGGAGGGTGAGAAATTCCAAGTCAGGGTGATGGTACTAGGTCAGTATAGTAAAACCCTCAAAGGGTTTGGCGTTCGTATGTGTCAGTTTTTTTTTATGACCTTTTAAATATTTTCCTTATCTTGATCCTTGATCTTGATTAAGTAAACATTTTTATAATTTTTTAATTTAATTTTATTTATTTATTTTAATAAATATTGCCTAGACTTTTTCGATGGTGGTTGTTCGGGACTAGTGGTATCGCATTATCGCTATCATCAGTTTCTGAAGCACACATAATGTCAATGTGTGACTCCACTGTTGGCCCTTCTGCATCTCCTGAAAATTCTTTATCATCAAGATCATCCTTGTCTTGCCACACAAGCTTACTCCACCAGCAAATTTCCGCAATTATTGCACTCGGCGACTTTTTGCCTCTATATCTGTAAGTTTTTGTTTTATTAAAATGAGTTTGAAAAAATAAAAAATCAGTATTACCACTTTTCAAATGGCATAGCAACTTGATGATAGCGTTCACCTTGTTTATCTGATTCGGTAGCCAATTGTTTGCTGAAGTAGTTCAGATGATGATGTAAATAATGGATTTTCAAGGACATGTGGACACCAATTTCCGAGAATGCTCTTAACATCCTTGCGACAGAAACATCGTAGTTGTTAGAACGATGCTTTCCCAACAAGCCTTCTATTACTTCTTTGATTGCCTGCCATGCATTCAATTCAGCGTCAATCAAAATATTGTTGAATGCGTCACTTTTAATCAGCTTTCGTATATCTGGACCATTTACTACGCCTGATTGGAAAAAATTAATTTGTTAAGATGGAAAATCATGGGAAATGAACTTGATATTATAACTTACCTTCTTTAATTTTACTTTCGCTGAGTCTCGGGTAAATTAGTTTCAAACACAAGAAAACTTCATCTCTTTTGACGACAGTTTTGATAAAATTCTTAACAATTCCAAGTTTAATATGCAGTGGAGGCAGCAATATCTTCTCCTTCGGCACTAGAGGCTCACGAATAATATTGGGCGTTTGTAACCTGCTGTGCTCTCTGAGTTTCCATCCGTGGCATGCATATTGGTCACCGGAAAATCGTGTGTCCCAATCGCACAAAAATCACATTTGAAGACCGCAAAGCAACTTTTAAATCGCAGCATATGCGCCACATATGTTTGGCGTAGTTAAACATTTTTAAAATATTTTCCAGTGCATCATATGTTTCTTTCGTTTCTGTACTATAGGCGATTGGAACTGAAGGTTTTTTATTGGTCTTATGCAGTAAAACCGCCTTCAAGCTGAGTTTTGAACTGTCAATAAATAATCTCCAGTCATCTGCTTCATATTTTATTTCCATTGCGTCCATCAATTTTCCTACATCCGGGCAATATGCAGAAGTTTTTTCATCATTCACAAGGAATAAACTTTGGAGTGTTGCCTGACGACTTCGATAAGCTGTGACTTTCACACTGGGTGCCAACAAATTGTTTGATTTCAAAATGGAAGCCAGCTCTTCCGATTTATGCTGTGTTAATTCCAACTTGGCAACAATTGAATCAAGCTTATTTTGATTTATTAAAATTGGCTCATTGGATACTGATGGCTCATATGGGGGATCATCACGTGCATGATATGTCGGAGCAGTCGTAGAAGAGAAAATATCTGGGCTAGAAGCTTTTGGCACAGGAATGTGGTCCGAATGAGGCAATGGTGTTGCGGCACTTGCAACACCAACGTAATTATACGATTTTCTTATCCTTTTTGCGGCTCCTTTATTCGCACATGCATAACAATTCAATGGATTGTGACCTTCGCCAGGATTAGTCCAAGTCATTGGGATACCGAATGGCATACTTTCACGTCTTCTATTTTTCCAATCCATTAGACGGTTGTAGCGCCTTTACACACTATATTTGGTACCCAATTTTCGTTCACTATAACATTTTGGTTGAAGTACATCTCGTATGTTTGAACAAAATCAGTACTGAAATTTCCCCTTTTTTTATGTGTTGAGACATATTGACCACAGCAGTAGCAAAGGCTATTTATATCTGGCTTACACAGTTCCATATTCTGTTCAGTTTTGTTCACTTTTAAAAAACTGGAGAAAAATCACTTTTACTGTTCGCGTTCGTCGGCACTTGTTGAATGACAAAAATCACAGAACCAGTGTGAGAAAGAGAAGAAGTATAATGACAATGCATGTTTTATGTGAACATTACAGAACCAGTGTAGCCACATCAATATTTCTCTTTTAGTAAAGCAGAAAAATATGAGAGAGTTCGGCTTGTGAGTGTCAATGTTTTCTCCAAATAATGTTGTGCATATCTGGAGCAAATTTTTGAAATTCATACATTTAATTGTGAATAAATGAGAAACGCGTGCATCGATTTTCATGATCTTTGCTCATGAGTTATGTGACTTTACGCGAAAGTAATTAGTTTTAGCACTTTTTCCATTTTGGATTTTTTATGAATTTAAAAAAAAAATATTTAAATTTTTAGGCAAAAAATACTTTTTTCCTTTCATACATTCATTTTTAACTTCGCGAGTGTTGAACGGTATAGAAACAGATTAGAGAAATTGTAATTCTAAATTTTTTTGAGTTTGTTTTAGCAAAATCGGACAAGTGGTTCTCGAGTTATGTTAAACTACGTTTTTGCCAAAATGTTACAACTAAGCGAAAAAACATCAAGATAAGGAAAAAATTTAAAAGGTCATAAAAAAAACTGACACATACGAACGCCAAACCCTTTGAGGGTTTTACTATACTGACCTAGCACCATCACCCTGACTTGGAATTTCTCACCACCCAAATTGGCTGTTGTACTGTGTAGTTAAGGCAAATTACTCAAAAATTAAAAAAACAGGTAGTGTCACTTCAGAGCTTATAGTTCAGCTTATTATTTACTGATTGGACTGAATTTCAATTGCAAACTGAAGACAGAAACTGTCAATAAAATGACATACTAAACTTTTCCGTAGATCTTCTAGGGACTTCAGAAAGTTGATTTCAACATTCACACAGACAGACGGACATCGCTTAACCGACTTCGCTATTTGCAAGGATCCAGAATATGTACTTTATAGAGTATTATATGCACGGTACGTAATAACAAACAAATATGTACCCTAATCACTTGCTATGAAGTGTATAAAAAAATATTTTGCCATAATCAGAGTACACAGAAAATAGAAGTTCCCAAAAAATCAGAATCCAACCCATTAAAACTGCTAAATACAATGTAATCAAAAAGTTTTTGGAAATAACAATTTAATATTATATATTTATCAGGTTTTTAAAATTGTTTAACATAAACAAGGATGGATTTTGCTGGGAGTGAAGGAGAATTTTTTAAAACAATCAAGCCGGTGTTTGCTATTATTTTGCTGATTAAAGTTATCAAAGAAATAGCGGCCGGCAAAGATATTATACAGTTTTTCAGCCATTTGTTTGTTGAAACTATAAAAGACAATAAATTTTTTTATTAAAACTAGACAAGCAATACAATATCCCTACAAATGTATTAAAAAAAATTTCTGAATTTTTATTTGAAACTAATTTTTTTTTGGGCTGGGAAGGTGGGAATGCTGTTACGCATACCTGTCCGGTCGTCGCTCAACGACAAGTTATGTTGGACTCCATATAAAAACGCCTACCAACTAGACCCACAACCCGTCTTCTGGGCGAGAAGATTTCTAACCATCCCGGGACCACTCATCGGATTACTTCGGGATGGCATCCTCTTTGGCCCTCTGTCCCTATCCATTCTCATGCCTCGTCAGGACCCATCCTTTTAGTGTCTTCAAATATCGTCTTCTGTGGTTGTGTCTTCCGCGTCAAGGTCTCTCTTATTCCTGCGCAGTATTTTCTCTACGTAGCGAGATACGAGATTGCAGATTTCCTTCTGTGTTGTCATAGCCTATATAATGTTTCCAACTGTGAGTGGGCCCATATGTTGCTCCAGTTCTGCTCTTTCCTCCTGCTATCGCTCGCACTTCACACTGTATGCTCAGCATCATCCACATCTGCACCCATGCCCCAACAGAAATTGAGTCAGGTAATAATTCACCTCGCCCAAACTTCTATCTATCCACATACTCAGCGATGGGATTAGCCGTGCCGTTGAACGCCTATACCTCTCGCTCTGCCATCTCTGTTGCCAGGCTTGTAGGGTCTATTCTCTTATTGCCCATTCCGTGATTCGCTCTTCTCGCTGAGTTCTATGCTTCCATTTCTTCATCCTCTCAAGAACCAATAGGTCAATGGGTATCATTCCATTGATGACCAAAAACAGCCACTTCAAATACAGTACGATAGGCCGAAGCCACGTGTAATGCTGCCGTCTTCTGTACCGAGCTCGGGCCATATCTCGCATGCATAAAGCAAAATAACCTGGCTAGTTGGCATCAACAATCTCCTCTTGCTGGCGGTTGGTCCCCCTTTATTCGCCATCAGTCTGGAGAGAAAAGATTGTGGTCTGGGCTGCTTTTTTGGTTGCATAAAAAATTTGTGGACAGAAACTCAATCTGGAATCTAATCTGACTCGAAAATGCAAGGACAGAGCCTTGTGCTGCACCCGCCGTGATCTGTCTTAGATATGGCCCGCTATCCGTATCATAAATCAACGTTCTGTTGTGAAGATAGCTGTGTATATGACTTCCATGGCTCTAAATATATCACTCCATCTAGCGCTATTGAAAGCATTTTTAACATCTAAGGTAGAAGTATGCGTCTATGTGTGTGGAATGCACGTTCTTTATTACTTCATCTAAAGGTCAAAGCGTCGACCTGCCTGGATGGAAGCCATATTGTCAGTTTGAGAAGCCTCCTGCTTCTACAATAACCCTAGCTAGTCTCGGCTTAATTAGTCTCTGCAGTACTTTGCCCGATGTGTCCAACATACACAACGGTCGGTATGAAGATGGTTATTCAGAATCCCCTTTTCCCTTGCTAATTAAGACCAGTTTTGGAATCTTCCAAGTCTCTGGAAAAATTCCGTGTAATAGGCATGCATTATAAATACATAGCCAGTAAGATCTGAGGCCGCTCTCTTACCAGTATTTTGAGCACTTCCGCAGGTATGCCATCCGGTCCTGTGGCCTTTCGATCCTTCATGTTTTTGGCCGCCTTCAAAAGTTCCTCCAACGCGAACAGTGGTCAACATCCGTTGATTCTCGTATGTCTGTTGGCCCCTCGTCAACTTTCGCAAGTACAAGGTGGGCTAAAAGAATCATCTTATTGGAAGTGCTCTTATTTTTGCAAATGCCGGCCAATGTCAAATCTGTTTTGACATTTGTGAACTTGTTACCCATACACTGAGCTCCTCTTCTCTTCCCTTAAGCAGCTTTTCGATCGCAGTCAATACCTCGTTTACCTCGATTGTCGTTTTGATATTCGAGATGTCTGCTGCATCCTTCAGTGATGTTTTGATGGCTTTTTTTCTTTTACAGCCCTTATGGGATTATCACGCTCCGCTGTGTCCATGCTGCTAACTGTGTGCCTAATCTTCCCAAGCACTTCGGCGTAGCTTCTACCTGCTGATAGTTTTATCAGAACTGCCTCTGGGCCTCCCGTCTGGCGTTTCCTGGTTTGACGGTTTTACTCTTTCTCTTATCTGGAGCAGTCTAACTCCGAAACACCTTTTTCACTTCTTTGCTTATATTCATCTGTCTATCAAATGCCTGTTTTATTTTGCGCAGAATAGTTCTACATTTCAGTAAGCTCTCTTCCTCTAAGAGTCGCATCTTTTTGATCTGCTCCAGTTGAGGGGAGTAGCTAGCAGAGCCCTGTTGGGTCTGCCGATCTAACATCGTTGCATATGTCGTCATATCCATCGGAGCCATAGCGGCCTCTCGTTGGTGTGAAATCAACTCACTGGTCTGCTGCTTTGTACTCTCATTTATAGTAATGGTTAAGATATATGGTCCCGGCAAAATCGATGTTCGCAGAACCTTACGACTGCCCGAAAAGCATGTTATCTCTTTGTCGTTTCTTTTTGCATTTTCTCCTTCCTTCTCTCTCACTTCTTTTCTGGGGGTGTTTTTAACATTCTTAATGTTGGGTCCCCGCTCCGAGCACTACCCTCCCTCGGTTGTCCAGTTAACTCAAACGTTCCCCGTGGGTCCCTTTTGCAAGCAGTAAGGTTTACGAGAGGGTTGACATAAGTCCTTATCAGAGCCATGATCTGCACCTGAACGGCCACCTTAATGGCAACGTGCTCGGAGCCTCGCCACAGTTTTAACGGGATGGAGGCAGCTGCAGCATTAGCTCACCATCCGTATCAGCAAGATGTCACTCTTGCCTATCGAAGTGGTGGAATACTGCAAGCCGTCAGCCCTTTGCAACTTATGCAATATCGTTTTCCGGTACCGTTATCCATATAAACGTATTCCATTTTTGTCATCGTCAGTTGCACCAGACATGGTGATCAGCTGTCTAAAGTTTTAGTGCACGGGTGGTATTTTATTACCCATCTTCTCTGCCGATCTGAAAAGATCAGCCGAGAACTTCCCTATCTGCTACCTGGGGACAGAAATTTGAAACTAATCACAACATTGAGACCACATCTAATCACCACTTGTTTCGTTTTGGCTATTTTAACAACATGTTGTGAAAGATAATCGTCGATAATTAGCAAACACAACAGAACAGATAAGTGCTGCAAATCATAATTGCAATTCACAACACCGAAATAATCAAGTGTTGTGAAAAATATTCGGGGATAATATTATATATAATATATAGACAATATTGTTCCTGCTGCCGTTGATTCATTGACTACATTTTCAAATAATATTCAAAAATAAAATGGATTTTATACAGTTTTAGTTTTAGTATAAAATTTGTAAAGAATCAAATACTAATTTCGTGGAAACGTTATGATTTTGTTGATTCGAATGATGAAACATTACCTTTTTGTGTTAAATATAACACCAATTATACGAGTTGTTCACAATATAAAAGAAAAATCTATGAATGAAAAAAAAAAAAAAAATAATCGAAATTGGAAGCTGATGACAATGTTGAAAAGGTTTTAGCGGAAATACACTGGGAAATGCTCCAAGAAAAACAGCAATAATTTAGCAGTTTTTGAAAATTGTTAACGTATTACTTATGTAATTCAGAACCAATTTTTTAGAAGATAAAATAAAACAAGTTTAAAAATTTTTTAAAAGTATGTTAAAGGAGCACGCTAGGAAAGAATCCTTAAATTTAATAAAAGATGTTTGTTTTTATTAACTTTTAATTTAGGATCTCTAATTAACATAAGCAGGAACCTTGAACTAATTGGGTATATATCGTATATTGCTTTTTTGCAGTAGTTGCATGTGTCAAAAGAAATATGTATTTTTAGATAACTTTATCAAATCACTTGGGGAGTTGATCTTGCTATTAGAAAATCAATTTCGTTCTGAAAAGTTGATATTTCTAATCGCATATTTCTAAATACGTTTTCTAAACTAACGATTTCTATTTCTATTATTCACTTAAATCATTTTATAATTAGCAATAACATTATTGATGGCAAACTACAACACTTTCACACCTCCAACCTTTTCGGATCTATTCCACTGAAATTGCAAAATGTAATTGTCTATCATTTAAAAACACGAATTTTTTTTATTTTTATTTTTAAATTTGACATTAAGTATACATTGTTAAATCATTTTCCTCCAGATAGCAAAAATTTATCAAATAATGAAATTGATGAATTTGTTATTACAGTAAATTTTATTTCCAGAATTCGTTTTGAAAATACAACTGGAGCGGTAAGCGTAGGGTTTTTACGCGCCCTCTATTTATATTAAAGCGCCATCCCTAAATAAGAGTGCTGGCAATACGTATTCTCCAAGAATGATAGTAATAAAAGATTTCTTGCGCATGTAACACAAATGACGTCCTATTGGCTAATAGTTTACAGCTAAATAAGAGAGAGAGAGAGAAATTAATTATTTTTCTTAAAAAAATGGAAATCTTACGCGTGGCCTAATCTTGTATTACTATCATTCTTGCGTATTCTCTATAGTAGTGTTAATCTTCTTGTTTAATAAAACCTACTAAAGACAAACAAAAATAGAAGAAAACAGAAAGAGGGAACTTTTTTTAAGATTGCAACAAAAGAATCGTCACATCTGTCAGCTGATTTCATAAATAAATATAAACAAAATGCTCATGTGTATTTTTTTCTTAAAGTAAAGTTTCCGTATTAATTAAATCCTTGAACCCCCGCTAATGCCAAAGTTATCAGACAAAAACGGCATTAGCCAATTCGTAGTACATTTTTGAAACGTGCACTGCAAAATAAACTCCAGCTGTTGTAATTTGGTTTTAGCTCATAGCGTTTTTTTAACCAAACTTAAATTCATTTAAGCCTATGTCGGTAATTTACATGTTGCATACTATATAGAAACAGCACATAAAATTTATTTAAACTGACGGCTACACACATCTATTATATTTATAACTACTTATATATTTAATGCAAATAGTTACAATTACTTCAAAAAGATGCTTTTTGTGTGTCCTCGCAGGCAGAACTTTAAAAGAAGAAGGGATCGTTGGTACAAAATGGGTTAAGCAATAGTACAAAATACTTGGAATATTAACAATTAACAATTTTTTAGAGAGTTGTCTTACTCTCGCGACTATCAAATTCAAATAAAAATAATCATAGTATAATATAAATCATAAATAATCTTGACGGAACATTTTCCTTAGTTGTGATACAGTGGTTTGTTACGATTTTTGTTTTTTTCAATAATTTGTTAGCAGTAATTTGGTCTTTGAATAAACAAAAGGGATCAGGACTTTCATGTCTTCTTGCTTTTGATAATTTGAAATAGCTAGTCAGTGTTGTTCTGTATTCCGAATCCGAATATATTATTCTAAAGTGAAAAATTGAACACCTTGTAACTACTCTGTGTTCCATTTGCTGTATATTAAAAATATTTTCTTTTTTTATTTTGGGTAGAAAAACTTGGTGAAATTTTATAAGAACAAAAAATTTAATTCCACATTTTTTAATTCCGTTCGGAATAAAGAACATGAACAATCATTTTTTTGTTCACACGAATTACCATTATTACAATCAGTTACAGCGCAGTCCATTCCGTAAGTAATTTCTACACCGTACATGGGACACCCTATAAAGTATATACTCTGGATCCTTATAAGTAGCGGGGTCGATTTTGCGATGTCTGTCTGTCCGTGCGGATGTCGAAATCAATTTTCTGACGTCCCTAGAAGACCTACAGAAAAATTTAGTATGCCAATTTATTGGCTGTTTGCTACTGAAATTCAGCCTAATCAATGGCTGAGCTATGAGCTCTGAAGTGCAACTACCTTTATTTTTAACCATTTTTGGTACGTGGTACGTG
Source organism: Thelaira solivaga (assembly GCA_947397855.1). Lineage (NCBI taxonomy): Eukaryota > Metazoa > Arthropoda > Insecta > Diptera > Tachinidae > Thelaira > Thelaira solivaga. The sequence continues at coordinate 40,837,528 of OX377612.1, forward strand.
GTTTTATTAAAAATGATAGTCGTAATATCTGTGCAAAAAATGAGAGCAATCAGTTTACAATTGTCCGAGAAAAATCAAAAATACAACCGAAACTTTAGTCTTTCATTAATTTTTTTACTTTATTTTTTATGACAATTTTTAAGCTGTGCACACAAAAACAAAACAAAATACAGTGTAACAAAACTATGAATACAGAAATCTTATTAAAAGGAGAAATTTTTTGATTTTTGCCGTTAATTTGAAATTTTTTATTTGATATTAAATATTTAATTAAAAATGTTTGCTTTAAAGGATGTTTATAAACATTTTAAATTTATTTTGAATTCCTATTTTATATCTTTCTTAGACTTTCTTTTTTATTAATTTAAAATTTACAGGCACTTTCCATTGCTTCTAAAAATAAGATTCTCAAAAAAGAATTTTTTCTTAGAACTCGTTAGTTTTAGTTTCTTGAACTGAAACTAATTATTATTAATTATTATTCCAAGAAAATTATTTTTATCAATATTTGTCATTTTTTATCTCATTTTTATAAAATATTTTATTTGTAAACCTATCATAAAAATGTATTTTTATATCGATATTTCGCTCCAATAATATATTTATAAGTAAATTTTTATAATACCTAGAGGTCGCATTTTTTTCTTTGTCTTCCATGTTTTCTATTTTTTATTTAATACTGCACTCAATAATAATTTATTTTATTAATTGCAATGTAACTGCACTGAAAATTCTCTAAATAAAATGCAAAATAACTGCACTGAAAATATTTTAAATATTTTTTAATGTTTACGAATTTTGAAGCATAAGTAAAAAGTAAGAAACCAAGCAAAAGAAAACAAACTTTGTCAAACTAAATTTTCGTGTCTAAAAACGAAGTAAGTTTTATAGCGAAAAAAAGTTTACTTTGCAAAGTAAACTTTGCGTGTGTATAGCCGGTCTATTCAACTAGACCCGACACCTTTATTCTTCCGATCTGGTAGCATTAAAAAGGCGATGCCACATCTTGACGGAAAACAAAAAGGGATAGTTAGACTAGCTTTCAGTTTTCCGTCAGAATTCACATTTTTTTTTTTTTTTTTTGTAAAAATTATAAGATTTAACAAATAATTTTCGCGAAATAGCAGGAACAAATTGTAAATCAACAAAGAAAATGTGCCAAATTAAATTTCTATGAAATTGGAAAGCCAGTAAACAACTAATTGTTAAAATAATATTTAAAAAGAAAAATTTTCTAATAAAAATATTTATACCTACTAATTTTTATTCCTTCAAAACTATTTCATCTAGACAGTCGGTAAATCGTTCATAATAAGTATCCGTAAATATATTGTTGAGTAAAATTGTTATTAAATTATCTTACCTAATATTAAATATTATCAGGAGCATAATTGGTTCCATGTGGTTTATAACCTTCTAGGGCAAATAAGCACGATGAATAATTTAGCTCATCCGCTGTCATTTGCAATAGATCTGTTTTGAATTTATGTCTTCTCATCGAACTCTTTTCAATTTCGGTGTTCTTAGTCATAACCCATTGTTTCCAGGCATCTGGTTTTTTAACAGGCTGCATAGTTTCTGGCTGCGATCATTGTTAAATTTCTTCAGTACGTTGACGCATAACCGCTGAATTACTATTGGGGTTAAGGATCTGAAGTAAACAACATCAGCACCATGTTTGTGCCCTCGAGTTCCTCTGCAATAATATAAACAATTTATCTTGTAAGGAAGTTTACTGCAATGTTCTGTTTTAGAAGATTCTTGTCGAACAGTCTTCATAGGATGCTGAAAAACACAAAATTGAATTTTTAAATTGATTACACTATGGAACATTTTTGGGATTATTGTCTGGGGGGTGAGAAATTACAAGTCAGGGTGATGGTACTAGGTCAGTATAGTAAAACCCTCAAAGGGTTTGGCGTTCGTATGTGTCAGTTTTTTTTTATGACCTTTTAAATATTTTCCTTATCTTGATCCTTGATCTTGATTAAGTAAACATTTTTATAATTTTTTATTTTTATTTTATTTATTTTAATAAATATTGCCTAGACTTTTTCGATGGTGGTTGTTCGGGACTAGTGGCATCGCATTCATCGCTATCATCAGTTTCTGAAGCACACATAATGTCAATGTGTGACTCCACTGTTGGCCCTTCTGCATCTCCTGAAAATTCTTTATCATCAAGATCATCCTTGTCTTGTCACACAAGCTTACTCCACCAGCAAATTTCCGCAATTATTGCACTCGGCGACATTTTTACCTAATTGTGAATAAATGAGAAACGCGTGCATCGATTTTCATGATCTATGCCTTTTTTTGCTCATGAGTTATGTGACTTTACGCGAAAGTAATTAGTTTTAGCACTTTTTCCATTTTGGATTTTTTATGAATTTAAAAAAAAAATATTTAAATTTTTAGGCAAAAAATACTTTTTTCCTTTCATACATTCATTTTTAACTTCGCGAGTGTTGAACGGTATAGAAACAGATTAGAGAAATTGTAATTCTAAATTTTTTTGAGTTTGTTTTAGCAAAATCGGACAAGTTGTTCTCGAGTTATGTTAAACTACGTTTTTGCCAAAATGTTACAACTAAGCGAAAAAACATCAAGATAAGGAAAAAATTTAAAAGGTCATAAAAAAAAAAACTGACACATACGAACGCCAAACCCTTTGAGGGTTTTACTATACTGACCTAGTACCATCATTTTTTAAAATTAAACAAAAATTTCAAAATTTATGATTGTTTTTGCTTAAAAAAATATTTATTAAATGATGTTAACATATGGTGTAATATATATTTATTGCTACCAACACATTGCTTTGCAAATTTCTTAATATTATTTTTTCTCGCGCTCTGTTCTTCGTCTGAACAGAACAGTCGATTTTAGAACTGTTGAGTATTCTCTGGTGAAAACTAAAGCGTCTTATCAATTATTCCAATCAGAAAATTGCTTATTGAATTAATTTTTAATAAATACATATTCGTGCTGATTTCATCTGGATAAAATGACAGTGAACAGTTAAAAATTTATAGTCAATAAGTTTTGCCATCGTTTTTAACCCTGCATGTACTTTCTTCGTCGAATCGACGACAATCGTTTTCTTTTTTTTGAAAATGGCAAAAAAAACTTGAAGTATAATTTTTGTTCTTTTTTAAATAAAATTAAAATTTAGTATTAAGTTTTTACGTTATATGAATGAAAATGAAATTAAATTAATATCTAAAAAAAATATTATTTTTTTATATAATGCTTACTCTGGAGCCTCGTCGATGCGGCGAAAAAAGTACTTAGTGTATTAAAAATAAGAAAGTCATTCCAAGAAACTTTGCCATAGGTCAAAAATGAATTTCGAGTAACCGGATTTTTACAAAATATGCAAGAATAGAAGCAAAAAATTGTATTTGCTGCAGTCAAACATGTGTGTTGCGGTTTTGTGAGTTGATATGTTATTGTACTTTTTGTGAAAAATTTGCGGAGGTGAGGAATATTTGACTTTAAATTGTTAAATTGTTGCCGGCAAACGCTATATCTATAACGGGTATGTTCGTGGGTAACCAAAATGATGCATTCACTGCCAGATGCATTCACTGCAATCTTGTCCACAATACTTTTGAACTCCTCAATGCCATATCTAGGTGGAATAAAGCAAGTATATATGGTCAAGCCAGATATGCTGACCTGTATAAAGCCAGTTTCTGTAATCATATGAGCCTTTGGAATCTTTGCAGTCACTACCCAAACTGCAGCAGTCTTCGTCTTCTCTTTTATTTGTTACTTGAGAGTAGTGTCACAATATCTCTATTTTAGCGGCAATGACCAGGTAATTATGGTTCACAACACAAAAATATTGTGCTTTCTCGCTTACAACACAACATTAATTGAATATGCGATTATGGTTCACAACATCTCGCTGTTGTGTACGTTACACAGTTGTATATTAGGCCCCGATTATGGTTCACAGCACTTAACTATTTTGGTGTTGTGTATTGTGAATTGCGATTACCGTTTACAACACTTATCTGTTGTATTGTCTTTTCAGTTGTGTATGTTAATTTTCAGCGATTATCGTTCAGAACATGTTGTCTTATGTGTTGTAAAAAAGAAAAATAGACAACTGGTTATTAGGTTGTTGCCTCATTGTTGTGATAATTTTTTTTGTCGGTTTAAAAATAATGCAGAATAATTTTTCAGTAAAATTGTAGGAAATGTATTTTCAGTGGATTTTGTTTGAAGATTTTTATTAATTTTTATAAAATTCAACAAACAGTTGGCTGAGAAACTGCATCATATCATTGCCTCTACTTCCTAATAACTACCATCAGCAAAAAAAAACAAACTCCGGATTGATGGTTTTAAAAAATTTGTCTTTTTCACCAGCAAAATCATCCATTGCCTGATAACTGGTTTTCCTATTTTTTACTCACAATTCTCTTTCTAATTTCTTTACTTCGCCATTTTAAGACTGGATAGCCAATAACGTTCAAGTATGATTTTTGTGTCTTATTTTGATCTTGATATAATATGAAAGCTTTATTTTATATAACATTAGGTGTAATCATGTAAGTGCTTTCGAACAGTGCAAAACAACAACAAAATATGCACGTTTGCATTTTGCTCATATTCCTCCCAATGCGCTGAAAATACTCAATATACATACGAGTATTTGCTCAAACATCAATTAACCGAAAACAACAAACATATATTCCATTGATAGGCAAAGTTAAAAATTTGGGAAATTTAAAAAGGACGCTCCAGATCGTGAGTTCATATGCTCCGCATATTTGCAAACTGCAAATTTACACAAATATTGACGTGAGCTTAATATACAATGCAATATGTCATATGCCTTCAGGCTTTCATATCCCAATTGATGAAATAAATAAGTATTCGCAATGAAAATGTATATGATGTTTACTTTGTACATACTAGGAGGGATAGCATATCCATATGAGGACCATTTCAGAAACTCTTCTCCGAACTTTATGAGCATATCATAGAAAATAATGTATTTAGCAAACCCAACATAATTGGAATTAAGCACCAAAAAAAAAATTATTTCTTAAACTTTTTGATTCCAAATGATTTATTATTATTTATTTCAATTAATCATTTAAAATTTTTGTTAATAAACTTCATGAATTTCACAAGTTATCCTTTTATTTTTATACTGCACATTTCTGCCTTGACGTCATAATCAACAGTTGATGTCTATAAGCAATGAAAAAATGCGCAATCACTCTTAAGAGTACACGCATTATAAAAACTTGCATTTGTTGTTTATTTAAATACACTTTGACAAATGCACATGCACAGCGATTGTTGGTTTATGTATTTTTTAGTTGTGTGAGTTAAAGACATTTTTGTACTTACATGCATTCCTAGTGTGTTTGGTCACGCTTGTGTTGACTAAAGCTATATGTGCTATATACTTGTATGTATAATTCCTTTGCTCTAGTGTACATACTATGCACAGCTTAATTTGACGTCACAGCTTTAAAACAAAATTTGGTCTTGAATTTCTACTGCCGTACAAAACACAAGTACTGTTATGCTTGTTTACGGAACACGGATTTCGCTCAGTTTCAGGTGTGTTTGATACACACACTGGGACTAATAAGTAAGCCACAAATGCAACATCTGTTCTGTATTTTGTATTATAGCATGAACATCATGGGTGAAACACATTTGAAAAAATATATACTTTTATTTTTGTAATTGTCACTTTCCATAATTCTAGTAAATTTTTATATAAATTAATAAAATTTATCCAACTCTCATTTCTTTCAATCGCCATATTTCATTTTCTTTACTTCAATTAATTTTTTCAGTGGTCGACAAAATCCTACATGTTTACAGCTTGCTTGTTTTAGGTGAACTAAACAAGTAAAAACAGTAAACAACGATACAGACTATGGAACTAACATCAAAGCAACCAGAAAATATCTAAAAAACTTGATATTTTGGAAACCTCGAAGGGAACACGAAAATAAACTATAAATACGACTACACACTACGGAACGAAACACGTCATGCTTACGGAAAATGTTTCTAAGTGTGTACTCAGCATTAGAACTGTAAAAAAAAATTAAAAAGTGTCAATGCTTCTTCTGTTGCGTCATTTTTGCACAGAAGTTTTTGGTCTACTGTAAAAAGGGCACTAAGAACTGCCCTTTGTTCTAATGTCCACTAGTGTATCGTGTATTTCAAATGGGCTTGTGCAGCCCTTCAGTATGCAATACACACTTGCTTGTACCTTGCAATTCGTTTTGCTCTTTCTTTTATGTGTATGTGTGGGAGTGAATGAAACAAAATATAAAAAGTTTCCAAAAAATATTAAACAAAAGAAAACGAAACAAGCTAAAGTCGGCAGAGCTGAGTGTTATATACTCTTCACTGAGTTAGCCAATTATTTACATTTTTCACTTTCAACATTTTCCTTAAATATAAAAATATTGGAGCGAAATATTGATATAAAAATAAATATTTATAATATAAAAATAAAAACGAAATGAAAAAATTTATAAAAATAATTATCTTTGAATACTTATGTTTTATTAATCCTAAAACAAATAATTAATTTCAGTTCAAAAAATTAAAATTACAGAATTTTAAGAAAAAAGCCTTTCTGAGAACTTTTATTTTAAAAGGAATAAAATGTCTGCAGGCTCTCCATTTTTAAATGAATAAAAAAAGAGGTTCTAAGAAAGATAATAAAAAGGAATACAAATTGTATATAATTTAATTTAATTTTGCAAATATTTGCAAAATTTTTCTGAACCAATAATATATAATTAAATATTTATTTAAGATAAAAAATGAAAAAAATTGTCTATCATTAAGATGTCTGTATTCGTAATGCTATTAAGCACGGGAAACACCCATCAAATTTCAACATCAATTTATGCATTTGGGTTCGTTTTTCTTAAATGAAAGTGACATACAAACTAAATACGTGAACGAGTGTACCTACAAGTGTTGTCAAAACAAATATACCAAATAAGTATTTGTTACTGCTGGTGTAAGGGAGAGAATGACTATAACAAATATGGTATGGTTTTGTTTTTGCAGACAAACTGAACTCGTACATATATTCAGAGTTATAAATAATTTTGCAGCGAGTGAGGAATTTACTTGCTTCTCTGTTTCAAATAACTGTTGTACTATAAATGTTTTCAAATAATTTGTTGTATAAACAGATATTTACGGCTCGGCTCCATAAAAACGAACGACAACTTCGTTCGTACATTTGTTGAAAACAAAAATGTACGAAAATTTGTTTTTGTTTTCAATAGAAACGTACGACCGAAGCATGTATGTATGTATATATGCATTATTTTTGCTTTCAATATAAATACAATAAGTAACTTATAGTATTTGCCTTAACATCTATTTTATTTGTTTGAGTAAATGGAAATAATAGGAATGTGTTACTTTAATTTTCTCTATACTCACTGTTGCGGTGATATAAATACAACGCCTGAAGTTTTATTCCAATTCACTTTATTATAAAGATAAATTATAAAATTCCTAGAGGAAATAATATAATATTAATATTTAAATTCATATGTTAATATAATTACAATACTTCAGTATAGCGCCAGTCGTCTTAAATCGTCATTCACTCAGCAACTTTTAATTTCCATGTGCTAAATTGCCCCATTTTCTTTTTGTAGTGATGTAGATTACGATGTTCGTAAATTAATAACCATTATTTGTTATTCGGTAGTTGAGTGTGGTGGGGTTTGCCGTATTTTTCTCAAACTTCCCCCGGTATGTCCGTCTGAGGACCTACCGCACTGTCCGACAAAATTACGGCAAGCTTTGTAGCGGGTCTCTCGTATACACCCAAAATGGTTTTAACAAAGGCGCTCCGAACCTGTCCATCAGCGCCGGCTTTTACTTCAATTACTCTTCCCTTAGGCCAACAATTTCGTGGTTTCGTTGGGTCAGCGATAACTATCAAATCTCCTACCTTAAGAGGCTTTACGTTCTGAAACCATTTCGATCGTCGAGTAATAATGGGCAGATATTCTCGTACCCAGCGAGACCAAAAGGAGTCAGCTATTTGCTGCGCGGCTCTCCATCCCTGTCGCAGCGCTTTTTCGTTCGGCTCAGGTGGTGCTAGGGCTTTATACCGTTGGAACTTCCTAGTAAAAAGTGATTGGATGTCAAGGATTCTAATGCATCATGCTCTATTGGTATATAAGTTAGAGGTCTTGAATTTATTATGTTTTCAGTTTCTGCTAAGGCCGCGTTCAATATTTCATCTGTGAGCCTATATCGAGGTAAAATTAATGATAGTGAGACTTTTACTGACCGTACTAGCCTTTCGCATGCCCCTCCAATATGGGGCGATGACGGGGGAATAAAGTTCCATCGCATGTTTGAGTTGGTAAAGGTTTTTATAATTTAATTTTTATCCATCATTTTAAAAGCCTCCCTGAGTTCCCGCTCCGCTCCGCGAAAATTGGTACCATTGTTACTCCATCATTCACGTGGGGTTCCTCGTCGGCTAATAAAACGCCTTATGGCAATTACACAGGAGGCTGTGGATAGGGAATACGCAACCTCGAGATGAATGGCTCGTGTGGTTAAACAAGTGAACAGCACCCCATAACGTTTTTCGGAACTTCTTCTAATTGTAACGTTTATTGGCGCAAAGCAATCGACACCTACATAGGTAAATGGCCGATTGAAAGAAGGCAGTCTAGCTGGTGGTAACGCTGACATTTTTGTCGTATCGTTTTTAACACACTTCTAAGCTTTGGAACCCAGAATTTTTGGCGCATCTTGTTGATTACGATCTCGTGATTGCCGTGAAGGTAACTACTGTGATAGTAATCTACCAAGAGAAATGTAACGTGATGTTTCTTGGGCAAAATTATTGGATCCTCATAACCATATATCTGTATTCTACTTGCCATTCGTATGACGCCTCTTTTGTCTAGGTATGCCGAAAGTTTATATAGCGGGCTGGATGGTGATAATGGACGATCTGTAGCTAACAATCTCAGCTCGTCTCCAAATGCTTCCCTCTGAGTATATTTAAAAATAATAATTTAAGCAGATGCCATCTCTTCTTGAGTCTTTTCATATACAACCTTTTCACGCGCTGCCTTTTGTGTTATAACTCGGATTATTCGTATTAAAGTGGTAGTGGCTCCCCTAAACCTGGTCTACTTAGAAAATCTTTCGGGATTAATGGGAAATATTATATTTGGCAAAATCAGTTTGTGAACCCCAACGTACCGAGGTCTAATCTCTTCAAGCGTGTCTTCCACTTTTTCTTCGAATGTGGCGTCTTGTTTTAGAAGAAATTCTGGACCGGTTAACCAACGGCTGCTCTTCAAAAAATTCGGCGCTTTGTGCCATTTGGTTGCTTCATCAGCCACATTATCTTTGGACGGAACCCATTTCCATTCATCGACGCCGGTTAAGCTCTGAATCTCACTCACTCTAAAAGCAACAAAAGGAGAGTAGTTTCGGTGATCTGAACGTATCCACTCTAGAACGGTCTTTGAGTCCGTCTAAAAGGTTGAACAGTTAAATTTTAATTTGAGAGATTCTACTAATATTTTCGCCAGCCGGGCTCCCAATAATGCGGATTGGAGTTCTAACCTAGGAATGGACAGCATTTTGAGCGGCACTACTTTGGTTTTCCTTCCAACCAGACTGCATTTGATGTCATTGCCGACTTTAAATAGGATATACGCTACCGCCGCAAATCCGTTTTCCGAAGCGTCAACAAATGTGTGAAGCTCCATATTGTGTACTTGTTTGGTGGCTCCGCTAAAATAATGTCTAGGCAGGTTGAGTTGTTCTATATCTAGTAGGTGGTGGCTCCAGCGCAACCACTTGGCGTGCTCCGAGTCATGTATATATTCATCCCAAAAACATCCGCTTCGCCAAATTTCTTGCAATATTATTTTGGCATACATAACGAAAAACCCAACAAGGCCAAGTGGGTCATAAATACTCATAACTACACTAAGGACTTGCCGTTTGGTTGGTTTACATACGCCGGTAAGGTACTCACAGTTATGGTATTTTTTACTAACTTTAAATGACAGGCTGTCTTCGCTGGCCAACCACCAAATGCCTAGCACCTTGTCAGGCACGATGGATTTATCCATATCTAAGTCCACATCCTCTTGCTCTGAGCAAAGGGCACGTACTGTGTTTTTTGAATTTGATCTCCAATTTCGAATTGTAAATCCACCTGCCGCATGTATAAAACGAACATCTAAAGCCAACTGTAGAACTTCGTCAACGTAATGATTTGCCAATATTGATTCTACCGCTCTAGGGTAAGCAGGGCGGTACTGCTCTGTATTAAGGTTTTTTACGAATTGAGCTGCGCAGGGCGAGCATGTTGCCACGAAAGTCATGACAGTAAGCGCAAATTTAGTTGGCTCTATATTTCCCTTTTCCAACCAAAGAAAACGTTGATATTCTTGGTCCTCGGGATGTATTCATACCTGGTGGTACATTTCTTTGATGTCACCACTAATTGCGAAACCTTTGACACGAAATCTCCTGAGGATATCTACTAAGAATGCGGTTAAGTCTGGGCCCTTCATAAGCATTGAGTTTAAGAATATTCCTTTAACCTTGGCAGCAGCGTCCCAAACTATACGCAGCTTGCCAGGTATGTTGGGGTTGATGACTGGAAATATAGGTAAGTACCAACAATCGTTCAAACGGACATCGCTAGCCAGTCGAACAGCGTAGCCTTTACGAAGGTAGTCCTGGATCTTTTCTTCCATTAGCATGTGTAGTTGAGGGTCCTTTTCAAGTTTTGATGCCAAGTTCAGTGCTCCCTTCCTTGCCATTGGCAAGCTGTCAGGAGGAATTTGCCTTGGTAGTTTCCACAATAACCGTGTTTCATACTGATTATCAACTTTTTTCGTGTTTTCTTTTAGCTGTCTCTCACTTTCACGATTCACAAACGATTCTATAGTGTGATCCTCGTTTACGTCTACATTATCAAATAGAACATACTTTCTTACAGCTTGCAGTAAATCATTGCATTCGTTACTATCATTGCATGTATGAAATGCATTTAACGCTACCTTTTCCTCCTGCAATTTACACGGGCCTTTTATTGACCAGCCAAGGCGTGTTTTTTCGGCCGCCGGCTCTGACATCGCACGTTCTTTAATTTTTAAACTAGACATTGCCCAGCTCTTGTTCAAACCTATAAGAAGCTTAGGTTCGGCATCAACATATGGTAAGAGTGGAATATCTCTCAAATAATTATATATGCCCTTCAGTTGGCGTACGTCTAAACTTTGTTTTGGCAATTCCAGACTCTTCACCGTATGTACGTTGTTTAAATTAATATAGTTTTTTCCTATTGCACCCGATATTTTGATATTAACGACGACGGAGCCCTCTTCGTGGCGGCAAGTATCATCAGTCCACTTCAAACATAAAGGGGTTCCTTTGAGATTTAAGTCTCTAAGTAACCTCTCTCTAAGACCCATCGTCAAGCAAAGCATAAGTTTCAATTTGCTTACCATTCCCGTATAAAATAGCCGGGAGGATTTTGAACAACATATTGACAGGTCTACTAATAGTATTACAAACGCCAACTACTTTTTTGTACAACAAGTACGCCTGAAGTTTTATTCCAATTCACTTTATTATAAAGATAAATTATAAAATTCCTAGAGAAAATAATATAATATTAATATTTAAATTCATATGTTAATATAATTACAATACTTCAGTATAGCGCCAGTCGTCTTAAATCGTCATTCACTCAGCAACTTTTAATTTCCATGTGCTAAATTGCCCCATTTTCTTTTTGTAGTGATGTAGATTACGATGTTCGTAAATTAATAACCATTATTTGTTATTCGGTAGTTGAGTGTGGTGGGGTTTGCCGTATTTGTCTCAACACTCACTCACATTCAGTTTAGGAAAGAGAATAACAATACAAACTCATACTATAAACGCTACAAAACTCACTAGTACGCACTGAAAGCAGAAACTGGTGCATTTGAGTGTAACTGTGCACGTCTTTAATACAAACGTGATGTTTGAATTTGACGAAAATCAAAACTAGTTTAATTTTTTTGATGCACAAACAAATGCATAGATTGATGTTGAAAGTTGATGTGTGTATTCCCTGATTTACACTCAAAGCATTTAAAAGACACACATACTCGTACATACACACTTTTGTATAAGATTGATTAACTGGTTTCGTGTTTGTATGTATAATAGAGTCCTGCACAATTCAACATTTTCTGTAAAAATGTCATTCACAAAAATATAATGCATTGCTATGTCATGTCAACCATGTTATGCCAAGTCTTAGCATGTCTTTGCAACTTGCCTAAGCTGTTGTACCATGTTGTGTTTAATGGCATGTCTTTTAATGTTATTTTAGCAGCATGTTATTAACACTGCTTAATCCTGCCTTGTATGAAAAAATTTATTGTTCTGTATTTTGTAAATAAAGATTCTTAATTAATGCCATAATTCTGTAACCTTTATTTCATTCTGCTAACATTCTTTTATACGTATGACAAGATACTTTTATTACGATCCTGCATTATAAACACACCAGTGATATTATTTCAAAATCTAGATTTTTTGAGTTATGACTCTATTTCAGCAAAGGCTCCATTTTCTTTGTAATAAAAAGAAGAAGAAGCAATAACACTGAGGCCTAGTTAAAAATAATTAAATAAATTTTATTCGAAATATTTAGTCAATATTAGTCAACAGTAAATGTCCGTGGCTATTAATTGTTTTATAACAAATTAGTGTAAACATTTTTTTAATAAATGTATGCACGATTTCCTTACACACTTATCAATTTTTTTATTTAATATTTTTTTCTTAATAAAGCTTTAAAAAAATCCTTAATTCGTTACATTATTTGCAGTTTTATTGTATATAATGAGCCATTTAAATGATTAGAATGCATAGTTAATAACACATGCTGCACATGTGTTGACATACTCATTTTCTATGTTAATGTGTGCGAAATTACTGTAAAAACTAAGCATAGATTTGATTTCAATTTATTCGACAGTGCCTTCATATGTTATTGTTAAACATGTTTGAGCGGCATTGCATGATTTGACACTTGGATGATGCGACACATGTCGCTATGTTTTATAGTTCAACATTTGCAGGTCTCTAGTGTATAAACATTACGCACATGTACAGTTTAAAAATTTCTATTATGAAACAGAGCAAATTAATGAAAATCGAAAATTTCGGTTTGTTTATTTTATTTTCCTTGGTCATTTGTGAACCAATTGTTCTGATTTTCTGAACACACATTATGGCTGTTATTTCTAATAAAACTGCAAATAACTTTTTTTAGTCCCTTTTGTAGTTTATATAAATTACTCCAAAATGTTCAAAAAATGAGGTAGTTTTACTTCAGAACTCAAAGCTCAGCCGTGTATGGACCGATTGGGCTGAACTTCAGTAGCAAACTGAAGGCAGGAACTTTTAACGAATTTCTATATTAAACTTCTCCGTAGGTCCCCTGGGGACTACAGAAAGTTAATTTAAACATCCACACGAACAGACGGACATCACAAAATTGACCCCGCTATTTGTAAGGATCCATAATATGTACTTTATAGGGTATCCCATGTCCGGTGTAGAAATGATAACAAACATATACATACATAAAAGAAAAAGTAAACTTTTGTATTGTGAGCGGTAAGGCAAGCTGAAAAAAAATTTTTAAAAGTTGAAAGCCTACTTGCCACACACAAAGAAAAATATGGTTGAGGCAACCATATTCTGGTGGAAACATAGTAGGGTTAGATTTATGATTGCTTCTAACCATATATATTTTTAAATCAGAGATATTAAAAATAGCTTTCAACTGCAGATGTTGCGGTTCAACCCCCGGTCAAGGCAAGAAATTTTTTTTAATTTTTTTTAATACATACGTATTTTAATATGACTTAAAAAAAAATTTAATTTAAATTTTTTGTATAAATAAAGTTTTTTTTATTTTATTGATTTTTCTTTTCTATCAATTTGTATTCATTTATTACATAATACATCGGGTTTAAATTAATTTTTTTAAATTTTGGTTGACTCTACCAGGGCTCGAACTTGCGAACACTTATTTAAGAAGCATTAACTCGCCACTCAACCACTTCAGCCACAAAGCTCAGTTGAGTTTGAATGATTAAGTTTTTGTTTTATACTCACTTTATTTACATGGTTGCGAAAGAGACAAAATAGAAAATAATTTACATTCAACCATATTTTTATCATTATTATGTTTGCTATGAACATATTTATGATTTCAAGTAAAATTTTATTAAACATAATATGATAATTATATGGTTGATCTACGACGCTAAGCATAATAAAAATAACTAGAAATATGTTTATCGTGATCAGAATAATGTTCAGATCCTTCAAATTAATAATAATATTCTTGTGAAGAACACACTATGTTTGAGATGACCATATTTAAACATTATTTTTTGTGAAAAAAAACCGCTAATCAAACCAATAAAAAGCTCGATAAATACTATGGTGACTCTGCACCATCGTTTTCAACGGTAAAAAAGTGGTTTACTGACTTGTTGTGGTCGCACAAGTACAAAACGTTCTGGACGGCCAATTGAGATCAGTACACCCGAAAATGTCGAAAAAATCCACGATATGGTGTTGACCGATCGAAGAGTAAAAGTGCGTGAGATTGTTGATGCCATAGGCATTTCATATGGCAGTGTGGTTTTGATTTTAAATGATTTTATTCTCAATTGACCATAAACGTAAACGTGTGACGTGTGCAGTCTCAATGGCAAAACTCTATGAATTGGGCTACGAATTGGTACCTCATCCACCATATTCTCTGGATTTAGCCCCTAGTGACTACTTCCTATATCCAAACCTAAAGAAATGGCTCGGTGGAAAGAGAAATTATTGACGAAACAAATGCCTATTTTAAGAACCTCGAAAAATCCTATTTTTTAGAAGGGATACAAAAACTGGAGAAACGTTGGACTATGTGTATTGAGTTAAAAGGAGATTATGTTGAAAAATTAATTTTTGTTTTGCAAAAAAAAACTATGTTTCATTCAAAAAGTCACGTAGTTATTGATCTGCCCTCGTACATGTGCGTAATGTGTGAGCACACATACGAAACCAGCCATACGTATGTATACCTATGTCTGTTAATTGTATAATGTGTAATATAATTTTTTTATTTTACATATGCCGTTAATTTGAAATAAAATATATACTCGTATTTCAGCAATATGTTTTGCTTAAAAAATATTTGCTTTAATTTAAAAATAAAAAAGTTTAATTTAATTTATTTTGCATTCTTCCTTAGAATTTCTTTTTTTAATAAGAAATTATTAACCGTCTTTTGTGAGCTCAACTATTTTATCGCTTTTACAAATAAGGATGCCAGAGCAGAATTTTTTCAACTAAGTTACAAGCTTGTAAGAGCATAAAGGTATGAAAAACCGGATTTTTTAACAGTAACTCAAAATTTTCGGTGGTTTGGCAAATTTCAAAAGCAGACTCCTGTTATACTCGACAGCATCTACCAGAAAAATAATATCACTTCTCACGTATTTTTTTCTCGCACAGTGTTATTATTAAATATTTAAAAACATTGGCCCATAATCATAGTTAAAAAATAAGTATACTTTAAGAGTACTTAAGTATATTTTTTAATACGTACTTTAGGTCTACTATAGACAAGCTAAAATGTATTTTTAGCAAAAAAGTCGATTTCAAATTTAAAATATACTGAAGTTGTTTTTAAATAATTTAGAAACAGAAAATCAAGCAAATAAAAAAAACCTCCTTTCATAAATAAAAATAAAATTAAGTAAAAATTTCAAATAAATTATAAAAAAAAAAATTTTATAAGCAAATTAAAAAATGTTTGCATTGCAAAACGTCTATAGAGATTTTGAAATTTAAATTATTTTTCAGTTTTATTTTTATTTTTAATGTCACTTTTTTATATTTTGCTGCATATTGTATACAATATGGTAATATTGGTGATACCCTGTTAAATAGAGATGCCAAATGGGAAATCCCGTTCCCGAAAATAAAAATTCAGTTTGGAGTCATCTTCTATGTTTTTTAAAAACCACTCCCGCTTGGCATCTCTACTGTTAAAGTTGATTCAACTTAAAACCTCCTTTTGTTTTGTCTATAGTACTAAAATTTTTAGTAACAGCTTTTAATTTTTAGGTTGTTTTTAAAAAGAACCGACTTTATTGTTTGACTATGATTATGGGCCATTTTCTAAAATAATTTAAAATATTACCCAAACCACTTGATTTCTTGCAGAAAAAACATTTTAAACGTACGTATGGCAGAATAGGGTACAAAAATCAACAAAAATTCATTTCCTGCAGTCACATTTGGACTTCTACCCAGACAACCTGGACGAGTTCAACGATGAACTAAGAAAACATTTTCACCGAGAAATGGTTGCAAAAATAAAATAAAATAAAAAATTGATGGTAATACATATGATATGAAAATGAAATGCATCGGTGGTAAAAGCAAGAAAAATTTAAATTAAAAAAGCTGTGTATTGTGATGAGGTTAAAAAATTCTCGTATTCTATTTCCTAATGTACTTGAGTTAAATACTTAACATTAACAATACATAGCATCCCAAAAAAGTTGGTGACACAGATGGTGTTGATGAGGGGAAAGGGAGATATCCGAAAGTGATCGCTCCACCAAACCAGTGTCTGGGGTAAAATCAATTTTTCTGCATTTCAAATAATATCAAATTATCAGAAATTAAAATAACAAATAAAAAACATTATGTACCTTCAATAGTAGGGAATTATATGGAAATATTATTGATAATGGGTACACATACTGAACTAAAAAGCGCGAGTATATAAAAAAACATAATAATAAAATAAAAATCATTTCAAAATAATTTTTGTCACTTCACTAATAATGATAAATAAAAAATTGTATTTCTTAAAAAAAATTTTTTTAATGAATTTTAAACGAAAAGGTTTTATTTTACTCATTAATTAAAATATTTTGAAAATAAATTCAAACATCGGACGGTTTCTTTATAAAAAACTGTGTAAAAACGCCTTCAAAGTTGAAAAATTACAAAAAAAAATAATGTGTTTGGTTGAGAAATACACACAGATTTCTCAAATTTACATTTAAATGTCCTCAATGTTTTCTTTCCTAATCTGCTGAGAATCTTAAAATTGGTTGATATTCAACTAAATTACTGGTTTATAAGTGCAAAAAGGTACAAAAAACTGATTTTGAGGGTGCTTGGCAAATTCTAAAACAGATTCTTCTGTATTCGACAACACCTACCAGAAAAATAGTATCACTTCATTATATGTTGTTTCACTGTGTAATCAGCGCAAATAACGATTTTAATTGTACCGAATATAGCAATCGCATGCGTATGTTTATGATGCCAATTCTTCATAATAAAAGTTATTGAATCGTGCTACTCATCTACATTAGCATAGTTGGTTGGTAGGTTGGTTTACATGGCGGCCTAACGGTCTTCAACTAGAGTCGCAAGACTCCGTTTTAAAGCACCTGTTCGCCAAGACTATGTAGCCGTAAAGTGACCTATATCCACCCGTGACATTTAGATATCTGAGAAGGTCCCCTAACCTTACTCGCGATGTCTCAGGTAGTCCGGCCATCAGATGTGCACTGAGAAATCTGTGTCTCGAAACCATAAGAGCCGGGCACTCGCAGAGAAAATGAAAGACTGTCTCCTCATTCTCGGGTGACCGGCAGCTGTTGCATTAGCACTTTTTGTTATGAAATACTACATATTTTTTAGTGATGTGTGGCTTTCAAGTATGTTTGTGCATTAATTACTCTAGTAAGCACTGCCTGAGGTACCTTTTCGTTCCAATGAGAGCGAGAGAAAGGTAATGAATTAAGTAAGCTAGTGTAGTAGTGAGTAAAACTGCATGACCTTGGAAAAAACAGCTTTTAATTTAATTAATCGGCTCCATTTGTTGTTCGACATCCCTTTCATCCGTCTAAACTAACGTTTATTTACTTAATTGTTAACTTTCGTCTTGCTTCTTTCTTTTTTTATCTTTGTTTTCTTATATTTTGGCGTTTCCGCTATGCACATAAGACAATCCACATGAGCCCTATTTTTTTCTTCTATTTGAACTTACTCAACATTGCTCCAGTAAGTAATGTACGTACGAAGGACTGACTCTAGCCATAATATATCTGGTGCCCTCAATAATTGGAATTGAGGTTGAACTTTTGGGTAGGAAAATTATGTATTAAATATTGCTTTAGACCTGAACAAAGATCTTTTTATCATTTTGAGAGAATACATTTTTCTTTTTCCTCCCATCTCCCCTGGAACATTGTCCAGTACAAGTAAATGTTATATTTCTTCCTTCTAGAGATATTTAATTTATTATTCTTAATAAAAACACCAATTTTTTTATAGAATCTGCAATAATAAATTAAATATGTAAGAGTAATCACGTCAATATTTGAACAAATTTGTCGTGAGTGTCCTTTTCTGATTTCTAAAATTTTTTATTACAAACAACAAAATCTGCTATCAAATCACAAAAATGCGGACCAAATTTGGCAACTTTCATTTTATCTGTCAATTGTATATGTGCTTTTTGTTTTCTGTATTTTCAGTGCAAATGGAGAAGAATTAAGCAAAATAAAAACGTACACATGTTGTTTTTGTGTTGAGCAAGTGAAGCATTGTTGCACTCATTTTCATAATTTGCAAGCACTGTCGTGAGCTCCCCTATTGTTTGAAAATTTTGGAAATCTTAGCGAATAAGAATAACGGTGGTAGCTGCTTGATATCAATTAAGTTTTGCTAAATTAACGTTTCCAAATCACTGTGTTGTGCTACTTAACAACAAGATAAGTAAGTTCCCGTCATTTATTTACTTTTCAAATTGTTATCACATGTTTTGTTCTCTTAAGATGTTATTTTTATCTTTATGTCAGTCATATAATTTATAAGTACGTAGTAATCTACGCTTCTACTGTGCCAATGCATACAATTAAGTTTAAAAATCTCGGTTGTTATTAAAAAAAACATGCAAAAGATTAGCCAGATTTGCTGGTTGTTGATTTTGAATTATATTTCTTAGGTGGCATATTAGACAGAATGATAGATTTGAAAGCTTGAGCCTTGATTTTTTTTACAATTTAAAAAATGCAGTGATGCCCTTCGCCTGCTTCCCTTCTATACAAGATATGAATTGCAATTTTGGTAAAAGTGATTTTCAAAAATTGTTCACGGTCAGAATTGAATAAAAATATTTTTTTAAAAGGCAAATGTCAAACAAAACAGTGACAAGAGGTCCTGGCGAAAATAGTGATATGTGGTCTGGAAATTATGTGATTAGACAGTAATGTCGCAGAACATATTGATGTCTCGATTCTGCGAGGATCAAATCGCATTACTAACCTACTTATAGGGCCTGTAATGAAACAATTAGGTAATTTGGCCATCGAATGATTATTGTAAAATTGGTTGGAACGGGAATAAGCGGGAGCCCCCATAATACCCTTTCTACCTCTGAAGCTTTTTGAAGTTAGTTCTTGTAGGTTATAATGAAAATTTTTGATATGCTGGTTTTCTTTAAGTATTTTTAAAGTTTTAAATGTAATATTGTGTGATGTTTGTTATAAAAAAATGGGTTAAGTATAATCAGCAGTCGACTAAGACGATCACAATTTAAAAGAAAAACCTTGTTTCACTCTATCGGGTCCTTGGCAGAAAAACAAAACATAAATAACTTAATTAATTAAAAAAACTTCAGTTAGACTCATTTATTTACTTATTAATAAAATTTATAATTTAAATTGCTTCTATAAAAGTATAAACACATGCTTACATAATTTTTATTTAAATTTTGATGTTTTTAACATGAGAAGCACTGTACTTTATTTTTCTTTCCACACATGTGTATGTGTTTCCATACATGTGTATGGAAGTATACTATCTAACTGAGTAGGAGTAATTTAGAAATAAAGTAGGTGTTGAATTCTGTCTCAGAGAAGGCGAAGAATTGTCTCCGTACTTTCAGGTGTCCGGCAGCTGTAGTAGTGTAAGTTGCAGTTCAGTCGCAGCATATCAGAGTGCGCCATAGCTATGCATGCTGCAAGGTTGCACACCTACTACGTCTCAAGACCTTATCATTTTGTACCCGGCTTAGCTTTTTAGTATACAAAAATGTCACCCCTGATGCTACTAAGCGAATTAGCAACCGTCATTGAAATAGAAGCCTCTATATATTTTTTGTTAATTTTTATTTTTAAGCCACATCTTTGTAGGCCCCGAATGATGCCAATGAGCAATGAGAGCTTTCCTACCTTTCTGGGAGCCAATAGATTATCTCACAGAAGTCTTGTTCTGCTAGACGCTATGACCACAAAGTCACAAGGTAGATGCTCTGGGGCTTGGCCATGTAAAACACAAAACCTGTATTGGTTGATCCTAATATTTACTATCTTATACAATGTCCGGTAAAGCATTGCGTTAGTAGTCTGAGGTCAATCTTATTGAGTGATAGTTCCTTCTGGGATCTACTCCGCGATAGTGTGTTGAAATTCGACCCAGGAACCAGTTTTCTAGCTAATGTACCCCGAATAAATGTCAAAGTAATATTCTTGTCCTACAAATATACGATGGGCCCTTCTGTTAGCCAAGTGTCCTGCCCGATCATTGCCAGTATGAGCAGGCACCTAATAGTGTTTTCAGACATAGCGAATTTAACATAAATGCAGTTTTAACGTTAAATCCAACTCGTAAAAATTGTATTTACCATACAAAGTGAATTTAATAAGTCCACATTAGATGATATTTTGAAATTGAATTTAATTTGGACTTATGAAATACAACACTGTTTCCGTCAGTGTTACCAAGTTAAAAAGTTCTGTAAATATATCAACAAATAAAATCCATTTCAAATATTTTCATAAAAAAATACTTTCAATGGCAGCTGCAATAAAATTATTTCGAAGAAAACTAAATTTTTGGACGAAAAGATAAAATCACACGATTGCTGCAATACAACAATTTGACCAAATTTGTATTGTGCTGAATTGGCGCACAATAAAGAAATTGTCCCAATCAATTTTTTCGCTGTCACACGATTGCCTCATTTAAAACAAATTTGATTGCCGGTAGTTGGTGCTAAACTATACAGTGGCAATAATTGCCGCAACCCTGTCACACATTTTTAAAGATGAATTGTTCGCTGAAAAAAAAGAAAGTTGAATCAGCTTTAATTATATTGTGTGCAAAAAATGAAAAAAAGAAAAAGAGGAATATTAAAAAAAGTGTATGTACCAGAGAGTGGCTGACTAAAAAGAGCACAGACCACTTATGGAATTTCGTGAAATTGAGAATCAAATTATTAACACTAAAAGTAAATTATAATTATAACATTTACAACAATTAAAATTAATAAATTAATTTTACTTACAAAAAGAAATGATGTTTTATAGTCGCATGAAAAAAAAAATAAAAAAAAAATTGGTGCGTATTGCCTTCTGTTATTGCCGCATGAGAAAACAATAAATATTGGCGTATTTTTAACATTTATATTGGCGCTTGGTTGCTTATCAAACGTTCACATGATTGCCGCACCAGGGTTGTATTTGATTATGATAAATAAGCACAATATTGGTGTCGATTGCCGTATGAGCCTATCACACGATTGGCATATAAAATAAGCCAATATTTGGTGTATTGCGGCAATCGTGTGATCTTACCTAAAGACAAAGAAAATATGTGTCTAGAAAGTGTGATTACCAAAGGCTGCTGTGCAGTTCGTCAAATAAGTTTTGCTTCAAATACACTTATTTATTTGACAAACTGTATGTTAAATACAGAATTTAAAAAATGTGCAGTGTGAACAGAAAGAGAATTTAATGTTAAATTTAGTATTTAACTTTCATTCTGAAAACACTATAACACAATGTGCGATGACAAACAATCCGTTATAATAGGTAATATTAGCTCAAGTGAGCGTATAGTGAGAATGGCGTAATTTAATGAAAATTAAATGATTTTTTAATTTTCTTTATTTTTATTATTCAATTTTTATTTATTACTTAGGTTGAGCTATCTATAGCTCCAACTTTGATGATAAAATAAGAATAATTGTTTTTGTCTTCTAAAACTAGTCAGCTTATATTATATTTAACTACTCGAATTGAGTAATTTTTACAGTTACACTCAGTTTCTAAATTCTATACTTAACTATGGCTTTAATGTAGATATTTTTTATTTTACGAGGCAATTATGAATCTATGAAGTTTCCGACATACATAATTGAGTGGCTTTAATAATTCACACCTATTTGCATCTATTCCCATACATTTAGTATCACGGGAACAAATCAAGAAATACGATATACTTTTAAATACTTTGAATATTTAATATTAAAGGGTTATAGTGTTTTCAGACTGAAAGTTGAATACTGAATTTAACATTAAATTCACGAACAGATGATTTTGCGTTCACACTGAAAAATTTTTAAATTCAGTATTTAACAAATAAATTTCCACAAAACAAAAAAAATTTTCCATAGAAATAAGTGTATTTGATGCGTTACTTTGTACAAAACTTATTTGACTAACTGTGCGATCATTGGTAAATACATTTACGAGACATATATTTTTTTATCTTTCGTCGAAAAACTTCATTTTCTTCGAAATATTTTTATTGCTGCTGCCATTGAAAGCATTTTCTTCTGAAAATATTTTAAATGGTTTTTATTTTATTATTTCATTCAATAACATTATCAGCTGTTGCTATATTAACAGATCTTTTTAACTTGGTAGCACTGATCTTAACGGACAAAAACAGTTTTGTATTTCATAAATCCAACTTAAATTCAATTCCAAAATAGCATTTAATGTGTATTTATTAAATTCACTTTGTATGGTAAATACAGTTTTTATGAGTTGGATTTAACGTTAAGCCGCATTTATGTTAAATTCACTCAATCTGAAAACACTAATTGCTCAACGTACTGATCAGCATGTACACTAAAACAACAACACAGGGTAAATCAAAGAAATCACTATTGTAATTGAATACCATTTGACATAGTTGGCCAAAAAAATGGTATTATATATTACTCGAAAATTACTTTATTGTGGTAAAATTCTTTATTGACGTTTGCAGAAGGTATGCTTACAATAACATAACGGGAAAAAATATTTGAAAAGTAAAAATTTGTAATTACAGCAAGAGATATATCAATGCAGGGTACCAAAATTAAAAAAATATTCCGAATGACAGTAACTCGCGAAATACGCGACATAAATTTTTTTTCTAATTTTTCTGGGAGCAGTCACCAATTGAGCTATCACCCATTTTCGGTTTGACGTTAAATTATGGGACACCCTGTATAAGTTTGTCAACTTTCTGAAATTCCTAGAAGACCTACAGAAAAGTTTAGCATGCCAATTTGTTGGAAGTCCGGTTTATTAAGTACCGAAGGGGATAGCATATATATGTATATGGACCATATAATCAGACTTATTGTACTGAATAAATAACTCATGAGAATATCATGAGTAAAAATTTAAAATAACCCAACACAATTTCTGGAATTAAGTACAAATAAAAATTAATGTTCTCATTAATTTTTTTCTTTAGGCCAGGCTCTCTATAAAGAAAACAATTGTTCGCTCTTACGTCAGACGACAAAAAATTTCGTATAAAAAGGAAATCGAACAATAACGTAAGAATTTCTATATGAAATTGCAACTCGCAAAAAGTATTAGTAAAATTCACGCTTTGATGCATTTTTACAATGAATATATATTTACGATAAATTTTCGCTACAAAGCGTGGGCGACTTTTTTTTTTAATTGTAAATTAATAAAATGTAAGCAACTGTGATTATAACATAACATTTTTCAATTAAATAAGCTTGTTTTCAGCTCTTAAAACGAACACAACACGTTTTATCTCAAAACTAATAGTTGACATCATTTATGGACAGCTGTTTTCATATTCAACAAGAGTTATAAAAAATTTGGGCAACATTTTAAGAGTTAATCGAAGTCATTGCTGCGAGCGATTTCCTGTTGAATACTAACTGGCAATTGTGCTGTACATATTTGGGTCGTCTTGATAAGGTGCTAATATAAAAAAAAACTGGCACCGTTAGTAGGTGTGGTGATACTGTGGACAAAATAACTCGACGTATATGTAGGTGGCTGGAAAAGAAGAATGTAGGTCTGTCAACAAAGAGTTGGCAGGTTCTTCGAACGATAAAGGAGAAGGATGGCGGACAATCTGTCACTTTCTCCATTGATGATGCATCGAAGAAGAGGATACTTGCGCAGAGAGGAAAATTTGTTTCTTAATTTCTCGCAAATCCGAATGAGGGTGAAGACAGGGGCCAAGCCAGCCAAATCCACCCAAATACAGTCGAAGGAGAAGGTGTCCATCAGGGAAGAGGACAACACTCCATCGACATCCAGAGCAGCAGCCGCAGCCAGGGCGACGAGTACAGCAGCGGCTGCCACCACTGGATCCAAGGGGACAGCGGTCCAAAAAAGCCCATCCTCGGGACAGGCAACCAGCCTTGCCAAGGCACCTTCGAAGTACTCCTCACTCTGGGTACACCCAGCGTCACCCAAGCAAGGGACCCAAGTGGATGCGAGCGGGACCTAAGAAGAAACCCCTCAAGAGTTAATAGGCCTCAGGTGCATCCAGGCAAATCTACAACACTCCAAAGCTGCCTCGGCGGTTTTGGAGCGTTTGTTTAATCAGGGGCACCTGGATGTCGCTCTTATCCAAGAGCCTTATATATATAAGGAATACCGGAAAACCCCGATCATGTATACTGATTAGGAAAGGCATTAATGCCATTCTTATTTCAGAACACACAGACAAGGATCAAGTTGCCGTAAAGATGGAGGTGGCAAGTGGGCCCGAGATAATATTATGCTCAGCCTACTTGCCTGGTGACTCAGAAAACTTTTCCTTCTCAACACTGCAGAGACTTATGGATCACAGTAGAAGAGGGAACAACCATATTGTGATTGGCTGTGATGCAAATTCACACCACACAGCCTGGGGCAGCACGAATATAAACCATAGAGGCGAGTGCTTATTTGAATTTATTAACATTAACATGTTGGAAATTATGAATGTAGGTAATAAACCCACATTTAAGAACAGAATTAGGGAAGAGGTCTTAGACATCACTTTCGTGGATAAGTGGACAGTTTCTGAAGAAACATCCATGTCTGATCACTCTCACATTAGATTTGATATAAGTTTTGACATCAAACTAAATGGCCCGATAACGATCGCCATTTACTAACGGCCACTCCTTGCTCATTTTCGAAGAAAAATGGCCCAATTATGCCTCTGGACCAAAATCCGCACCTAACAGTGACTCGTTTTGGGTGCGTCGGCTTTTCAATGTATGCGTGCGGGTTTTCTGTGCCCCAAATTCGACAATTTTGCTTGTTTACATACCCGCCAAGATCAAAATGAGCTTCATCTGAAAAGATGATTTTTTTGGCAAAATCGGCGAAGCGAAAACACAACCATATTCTTTCAGCGGAAGGATAAAACTAATTATCTGTCAAATCAAACATGAGCTAAGTGTTACCATTCACGAAATAAGCACTAGTTGAAAAAAAAAAACGTTAGATGGCGGGGAACAGATGTAGTAAGAGGGTTCGGAATCTAGATTAGCTGGAAATCGCATGTGATGCGATTAGTTCAGCTATATTTAACTCGTATCACCAATCTTGCCCAGAGAAGAAAAGATCAGGCAATAGAATAACTCCTTGGTGGAACGATGGTTTAGCACGTCTTCGGCAAGAGACAGGAAGGCTCAGCAACGTGTCTAAAGGGATGGGTAACCGGGCCCTATACAAAGAGGCCCTTACGAAGTACAACATTGAGATTAGAAGAGCTAAGAGGGAATCCTGGAAGAAATTCTGCAGTGGACTTTCGGATTTAAGCAGTTGCTCCAAAGTTCACAGGGTTCTATCTTAAATGCACACTAACTCTATAGGGCTTCTTAAAAAGCCGGACGAATCATTTACGAACAATAGCTCTGAGACCTTAGAGCTTCTGGCTAGAGTTCATTTTCCATGTTTCGTAATCATTTCAGAGGATCAATCAAGATTGGATAAGAACCAGAGAGATATTTTGTGAGGAAAGGATAGCATGGACCATAGGCTCATTTTATCCATATAAATCTCCTGGAGAGGACGGAATTATTCCAGCACTCCTTCAAAAAGGGATATCTCACATTATTCGACCTCTGATTAATATGTTCAGAGCGAGCTTTGACTGGGGAGAAATTCCTAGCAAATGGAGGGAGGTAATCGCTCGGTATATTCCGAAACTGGGCAGAAAGGACAACTTCCTGCCCAAGTCGTATAGGCCGATTAGTCTAACCTCCTTTCTATTGAAAACAATGGAGAAATTAGTGGATAGGCATATTAGAGAGAGGTACCTCATGGTAGCACCTCTACGTAAGAATCAATATGCGTATCAGGAAGGGAAATCAACCACACATGCTCTACTGAATCTCACGCAGAAAATTGAATCCTCACTTGAGAACAAGGAGTATGCAGTTGGTTGCTTTCTAGATATTGAGGGAACTTTTGATAATACGGATTTCTCTCATAGAACTAGAGCGATCCTCAGCAAAGCTGTCGATGGGACAACATGTAGATGGATCGAGGATATTCTTAAGGGAAGAATCATAAATTCTTCCCTGGGATAAGTGGACCTCAGAGTTAAGGCGGCAAAAGGTTGTCCTCAAGGTGGCGTACTCCCGCCACTATTATGGTCCATTGCCGTCGACGAACTATTACACATATTGAGCGGTAATGGTTTTGAGGTTCAGGGATATGCTGATGACATAGTTGTGCTGATAAGGGGTAGGTTTGAAGATACCATATCGAAATTACTACAGACGGCACTGAACTTGGTATTAGACTGGTGCAGGGATGTGGGGTTAAACATTAACCCTAAGAAGACCTGTATAGTAAGGAAAAGGCTCAGGAACAATTTTATAGAACCTATCTTTTTGGTGAACGTATTCCGTTCTCAAGAGAAGTTAAATATCTTGGTATTACTCTTGATGACAGACTTCTCTGGAACTGTCACCTGGACAAGACCATCGACAAAGCCAGGGACACGATATGGACCAGTAAAAGATTGGTTGGTAAAAGTTAGGCGCTGAATCCTAAAATATCGCTGTGGCTCTACACAGCGAATACAAGACCGCTGATAGCCTATGCGGCTCCGGTCTGGCTTAAAAAAGTTAGCAAGGTCTCAGCGCAGGCAAGGATCAATAGAATTCAAAGACTAGCCTGTGTCTTCACAAGTAGGGCAATGAGGTCTACTCCGACTGTTGCCCTTGAGGTCTTGCTAAACCTTCCTCCAATTCATTTATTCATCAAGAAAGAAGCTTTGCAATTTAAGGCAAAGCTCATCTTGGGAGATGCGGAGGACTTTTCTCGCGCACTAAACTCTCTTTCTAAGGAAATTGCTGAATTGGGTGTGGAATTTGTAACCTTAAGCGATCACTGACGAACCAAATACAACTTCACTCGTAATTTCAGGGTCATATTCCCAAATAATGTTAATTGGGAACAGAACAGACCCCAACCCGGTGTCGGGTCACATGTATGGTACACAGATGACTCGAAAACGGTTGAGGCTGTTGGAGCAGGGGTATTTGGTCTGAACCACAGAAGAAGCTTATTTGTTAGTATGGATCGAGAAAACTCAGTTTTTCAGGCCTAAATACATGCGATAGAGCTCTGCCTAAGAGAAGAACTAGATAGAGACAAAAGTAACATCTATATTCACTCGGACAGTAGAGCAGCATTACTGGCACTTAGTGCCTTTGAGATAAGATCGAAACTGATCTGGGATTGCCTAGAACTTCTAAAAAGACTAGCATCCAATAACAGGGTTCACTTGGTATGGGTGCCAGGTCATAGTGGATATGCGGGCAATGAGAAGGCAGACGAACTCGCGGCTAATGGATTCATTGGCCCAGAACGATTCTGCGGTCTGTCTTGGAGCTCTATTGGGCTCAGTTTTAGGCAGTGGCTGGAAAGAGAATCACAATCGATTCATTGGCCCAGAACAATTCTGCGGTCTATCTTGGAGCTCTTTTGGGCTCATTTTTAGGCAGTGGCTGGAAAGAGAATAGCAACAATACTAGCTGGACACAGCAGGTATCAGGAGCGAAAACTTTCATGCCACTCCGATCTCGAAAGAGAACAAGGGAATTACTTGGATTGACCCGGTCAGGAATTCGTATTGTCACGGGATTCCTGACTGGACATTGCAGAGTATTGAAACACTTGGCGAATATGAGGATCAGTCAAAATGACCTCTGCAGGCTATGTAACGAAGATGAAGAAACAGCAGAACACATATTGTGTCACTGTAATGGTCTTATGTGGACCCGTTTTCGCTACTTAGGACAACATTACCTACAACCGTCAGACATAGCAGACAAATCACCCAAAGAAGTTTCTGAATTCTCAATGAATACTAGACTCTGGGAGGATTTGTAACTTGAGAGTAGTGTCACAATAGGTCTATTTTGGGCACAGTGACCAGGTGACTTGTTCCCGCTCCTTATTGTAATTCTAATTCTAATGTAGGTGGCAACCTGAAACTCTATTTACTTAACCTTTTTTACATCACTGAAATGAGTATGTAATGTTCTTGACTGCTCGCTTTTTTTATCTTTTTGCTCCAAAAGGCACGCGCCTTTTTTTATAAATAAAAAGATTTAAATTTTTTTCTATTGTAACTAGTATTAGACATTTTGAAGTAATAAAATAAAATACAAATTATTGAATTTAAAAGCAATACGATTTATTTTACATGGTACATTACCAAATTGGTGACCCCAACTTTCAACTTTGTAAAGGTCTTCATAGGGCCTGTCTAACTAGTTACCATACAAACAAATGCAACAACGACTATAAGCATTCACCGCCATTTTTTTCAATTTTTGTAAGGGACTTGTGTGATAGAGAAAATTTTTTACCACGTGAATAATTATGACCGACCTTGAGAGTAGCAGTGCAGAAGGCCAGTCCATTGTTTCTGTTGTTTATGCTCGTCTGCCTTTTCCTCAAATGTCTAGCACCAACATCGAGGCCTAGTTTATAACTATTAATTTTTGGTTCGCGGCATCGGGTATCATAGCCGACAAACAGAAAACAGCAACTGTACCCGCAGCACTAAGCCCAGAAACAATTGCACAGCTAGGTGATGTCATTTCTGTGCGGCCACAAACCGAAAGGCTTGAGTTCGTTAAAACGAGAATAATCGAGCATTTTGCAGATAGTGAACAGAGACGCCTTAATAGACTACTGTCTGAACTGCCCTTAGCGGACAAAAGACCTTCAGAGTTATACTTCGAAATGAAATGTGTAGCGGCCAGCACCTTGGGGGAAGCAGCATTAAAAGGTTTGTTTATAAAACGGTTGCCGGAGTTCGCACAACTTGTGGTGGCAGTATCTACGGGCACAGCAGCAGAATTTCCGAAAATTGCGGATTCCGTTATGGACGCTATGTCGTCTAGCCAGAAAAATTCGATTGTAAAACGAGACTCTAGTGACATTGAAGAATTGCGTGGCGCCATAAATGAGCTAACGAGACAATTTGAAGGGCTTACTACCCGCTTAGTCGCCCTTGGCCTAAATCACCTACCAGCCAGTGTTGGTACCATCAAAAATATGGTCGACATGTACGGATATGTAGAGGCCCGTGTCGACACAGATATATTTCGGCAGGCACTGTTACGACTACTGCTGCTCGAGATTTAAATTGAAGCCATGTGCTCGTGGCAAAAAACAGCGAAGCTTCTACCACGAACAGCAGTATATTCTGCCAACAGGTAAGGGACATCATAACACGACAAATTTTTTTAATTGACACAAGTGCCGACGTTTCCGTCCTTACTTCTAAATCATCAGACATCAAACCAACAGCCATGAAATTGTATGCAGCAAATCGTGCGCCAATAAAAGTTATTGGAGAAAAGCGAGTTTTGTTAAACTTTGACCTACGGCAAAAACTAATCCAATAATAGGCGCCGATTTTTTAAAATTGTATAATTTATTGGTTGATTTGCGTCACAACCGCCAATCGACGCAAAAACATACAAATATCACCCTCCGATATCATTTCATCAGGTAATCGCTGCCGAAATTAAAACAGATATTCCGTTTCATGATATTTTAGAACAATTTGCGGATATAACGAAAATAAAACCATATGGTACGATTACGAAATCCTCAATTTTTCATCGAATCGAAACAACAGGTCAGCCAGTACACGCCCGAGCACTATGTTACTGGTGACCGCATACGACCTTTACCGAAGCTTACATTGGCTAAGGAATTGAAAAGATTTTTAGCAACAATTAACTTTTATAAGAGATTTTTACCGAATGCTACTGCAAATCAAATGAAACTTCAGGCGTTAATAAAGGGCAATATTAGACGATTGCACCCCATACAATAGACACCTGAAGCCAAAATTGCTTTCGACAAATGCAAAGGCGAGTTGAGCAAAGCGGGCCCTGATGGCACACCCTTCAAAAAATTCAGACTTAGCCCTATATGTGGACGCTTCTGTAGGTGCTGCTCTTCACCAGTGTATAGATGGTAACCTTCAGCCTATAGGATTTTATTGAAAGAAATTGTCGAGCTCGCAGTACAGTACGTACGATCGTGAACTAACAGCTATGTATCAATTAATTTGCCACTTTCGATATATGCTGGAAGGAAGAAAATGTTACATTGTAACTGACCACCGTCTTTTAGTTTACGCATTTCGTCAAAAACCCGAAGAGGCATCAACACGATAATTGGAATACGTTGGCCAATTCACCATGGATATTCGTTATATACCCGGTGAACAAAATGCTAGCGCCGATCTGCTCTCACGCATTCAATCTCTTAGTCAAACCGTCGACTACGCAAAGATCGCAGCAGTACAAAGTATAGACGAATAATTAAAAAACATACAGTCAGGTATAACCCCTAATTCACTAAAATTAACATCTTTTGCAATTTTAGGCTCTAATTTTGAATTATTTTGTGATGCCACAACAAAAAACGCTCATCCATTTATTCCGAAACCATTCAGTCATCAAATAATTGTCTGTTATTCATGGTTTAGCACATCCTAGCATAAGAGCGTCTACAAAACTAATGACTGCCTGTTTCGTGTGGCCAGCCATTCGAAAATACACGGCACAATTCGTTCGCAGCTGCATCACACGCCAACGTCATACCAAGTCACAAATTTCAAAATACGAGCCGCCCAAAGAACGCTTTTTGCTCATCAACATCGAGATTGTTGGCCCTTTTCCACTGTGTGAAAGGGAAACGATATTGTTTTACGATTATTGATCGTTTCACGAGATTGCCCGAAGCGATACCTATCCCCGACATGACTTCCGAGACAGTTGCTAAAGCTATTTTTTTAAATTGCTGAATATGGAGTTCCTGCAAAATAAACATCCGACAGAGGAAGACAATTCGAGTTATCTGTTTTTTCCGAGCTAGTTGGTGCTTCACATCTTCGCACAACACCATATCACCCAGAGTCAAATGGAATAATAGAACGATAGGATCGAGTCTTAAAAGCTGCAATTCTATGCAACAACCCAGAAAAATGGCGTCAAAACCTGTCTCAAATTTTACTTGGTCTACGTGTTGTCATTAAGCCAGACATCAATGCATCTTCAGTCAAACTCGTCTACTGCACGAATTTGAGAATTCCAGGAGAATTTTTTGATGACAGCAGACAATCTTTAGCCACTAGCGATTCGAAAACTTCGTCCAACGAGTACATCACATCATTGAGAGCAAAAATTCTTAATTCAGCTTCTCAGGTTTTCGTTCGAAACTACTCATTCGCCCATCATTGTCCCGCCCATATGACGGACCAATTTTTTCTTTAAGAGATCAAGTACGTACTCGTATGTAGGTACAACAATAAAAATAAGTATATGACTTTGAATGTGAATAAACACATACATGTATAAATTAACATCTATAAAGTGTGCAAAGTTTTTTTTTCTCTGCTCCATATTAATATTTCAGTTGTAGCTCTAAGGTCCGCAGACATTCATTTTTTTCAATTTCCAATTTTTTAGTTCAAAATTTCCATTTCTTTCTTCAAACTGTCTCAGCTTAACTTCAAGCTTCATAAACTTTTCTTTTTCGATTTCTATTTTGGATTTTAAACAATCGTTGCTCATTTTTTGGATAGCTGACAAGCTGCTCCAGAGAGTTTTTTGGCGCCACTTTTTCAATTTTGTTGCATGAATTTCGACCTTCAGATGAATTTGGAATTTCAGATGAATCGGAAATTTCAGTTTCAGTTAATTCAAGGACAGACAAATTGTCAAAATCACAAACATTTGATTCTTCATTATAAGACGCCCATGTTGCTGTTTACGCCAAAAGGTAACTCTAAGTTCTTCCTTCTAAATATATTATGAAGTTCATCGTAAAAGCAGCACATTTTTTTTTAAATTTCTTTAAAGCAAAGGAATTTTAAAACGTATTAGCTTATGGAACGAAATAAACCAAGTAAACTAGATCCGGTTGACTTCCTCCATGACTCTGCCTTAAGATAATTTGCTTTTAAGCTTCGCAACATCCATCGGTTCAAGTTCCAGATTGCATTTCATTCTGTAGTCTCTGATAATTTTTTGTAATTTATTTGAGCTTTGAGTTTCTAATAGTGTTTTTACACTACAGCACATCTTAGAGGAATGCTTGGAAGATGTTGAAAATTAAGAAATGCTGGACGTACGTATGTAAGAAAGTAAACATTATAAGTATTTATTTATTAAAACAAATACATTTTTTTAAGAACCGCTACGGAGCATTTTGGGAGAAAGATATCCCAAATAACGATTCAGAATTTTTCAAAGAAAACTTTCGGATCAACCGAGAATCTTTCTCTTTATTGGTAGAAAAATTAAAAGTTATGAGAAAAAAAGATACAAGTTTAAGGAGCGCTATCCCTTTAGAGAAGCGAATTGCAATAGCTCTGTACACACTTGGATCATCTGCTGAATATCGGACTATTGGAAGACTTTTTGGAGTTTCAACAAGTGCTATTTACGCAATTTTACATGAATTTTGTCAAGCTGTAATTAAAAAGAGTACCTTCCTTTAGACTTTTAACAGAATCCAGAGTTGAAGAATGCGTAAAAGGATTCAACACCATAGGTTTTCCGCAATGTTTAGGTGCAATTGGTAAGCGGATTCTTACATAAAAATTGTTATGGGTAATTAATATAAATAAACTTAATAAGATGGATGCCATATTGAGATGAAACCATCGGCAAATGAAGCTGTGGATCACTATAATTATAAGGATTGGTACTCGGTGGTACTTTTTGCGTTAGTAGATTGCCGGTAATATTTTTTTAAACTTGCGATACTAAATATGTATATATGTATTATAATATTTTTCCCATTTAGTTACAGATTTCTGTATGTAAATATAGATTGCCCAGGCCGATGCAATGATTCTCAAATATGCAGCAAATCGCAACTAAGGGAAAAAATAAAGAAATATCCGGTACTCAAGTTCCTATAGTTATTATTGGAGATTCAGCTTTCAAATTTTCCCCTACTCTTATGAAACCCTATCCATTTTCAACCTTTGCTTCTTCGGAACAGCAACTATTCAATTATAATTTGTCTAAACTAGGTGCGTAGTGGAAAATGCTTTCGGTCATCTAAAGGCAAGGTTTCGAAAGATTGGAAAGGGTTTAGATAAAAAGACAAAGTTTAATAGCAGAATCATTATGAGCTGCTGCATTTTACATAATTTTTTAAACGAGAACTGGAAAGTTAACCAATCCGTTTCCCTCCCGCAACCAGAAAGCAGTAATACATCTGCTGATCACTATGTACCTGCTGAAGATATTAGGAAAGCTATTAGCAAATATTTGTACCAAAGAGATTATTCAGCCCAAAATCGTATTTGAAATTATTAATATATGTTAATCAATTTCTTATTTCATTTCATTTATTAATAATAATAAAACAATTTTTGATATCAATTAATTTTTTTATTTCGTTTCAAAACTACTTATTATTAAAAAAAAAATAATTTACTAAAATTAAAATATAACAGAAATGAGAAAAAAAACAATTCAAGTTTAAATTAAAAATTAATTCAAATAAAGCACAATAGTAGATAGGGTACAAAAACAAACAATTAGTATTTTTAAAATATCACATTTTGTTCCATAAAATATTAAGCAACTGCGTTTGGAAAGCAGCATTTTGGGAAGAAATGGTGTCTAGCCGTTTAAGCATCTCGTCCACCTGCTCTTTCCTTTCCAGTTGCTGTTGCCGCTGCATGTCCAAACGTTCTTGAGCCAGTCTTAGAAGCTCCACACTGCTATCCATTTTTTTCTTCCTTACTGGTTTGCTGTCATAGTCGGTGTACTGGCTACTGCATG
Organism: Thelaira solivaga; assembly: GCA_947397855.1. Classification (NCBI taxonomy): domain Eukaryota; kingdom Metazoa; phylum Arthropoda; class Insecta; order Diptera; family Tachinidae; genus Thelaira; species Thelaira solivaga. The sequence goes on from OX377612.1 coordinate 40,872,041, forward strand.
TAGTATCTGCGTCGATTTCAATTATGTCATCCATTAGAGTAGAAAAGTCTGAAAATTTCAAATGTATTAAAAAAGTCCCAATTGACCACACATATGTATATGTATATGTAATATAAGAATAACTTACTAGTACTTTCATGCATTGCACTGTTTTTACTGAAATAAAAATTAATTCAGAGATGTGCTCTAGTGTAAAAACACTATAAACAAATATGCATACACACACAGTTAAATTTTATTAAAAAGAACCAAATGTAGATGTTACCAACTTACTTCAATTTCCTGATGTTCCCGATGTTCTTATTTCTTTTTCTTTTAAAACTTTCCTTATTAGCTGACATAAATTTTTCAATAAAATGTCAGCTGTTTTTACAGTTATTTACATTTGGTTTTCGTATTGTATTTTGTATTGTGGGTAAAAAAATTTCTATATTTATTTTATTTTTACATTTAAACACTGGATACTAGAGACTGTACACTGAAGGGTGAGCTCCGCTAATCTTTCTCTCTATACGAATACAAATACCAAAATAATTCACTTGTTTTCTTGTTGACGCTTGGATATTTTTTTATAAAATCAACACAAAACGCACAGAAACCACTAAAACTATAAAAAAAAAACAAATTTTCTATCTTCTAATATTGTTTGTTTTTAACAATCAACATAAAATTTGTGGAGTTGTATATCTCCCATCGGGCGCGTCCAAAGGTGGCGGATAGGAGATCCTCTGGTCGGTTTGTTGACTACTATAGCATGGGGTCACACAGATCGGTTGGGGGTGGTGTCTGCTTCATGGGAACGATAGGAGTCACGCATGACATAATCTTAAGCGATGCGTCATCAGTGCCTCCTGACCGACCATCTGACGCAGACACTGGCGGACCAAAATATACAACCCCAATCCTACTATCCCATACTTTTCTTCCTTTCCCATCCCCCACATCCTTATCCCCCACTTGTAATGTTGAGGTGGTTGGTAGCAGTGCCCAGAACATGAATGGCTACTAAGAGGTTAAAGAGAACTAGTCGCTAACAGCTCTCCTCCGGTGCTAGGGCACGGGCCGGTTGTAACCTTAGTTGCCTAGTCCATGTATGCCGTCACTGCATGGATGGTCTTTATCATTACGGGCATACTCGTTTGATCTGTATGGAAACTAATTATAAAAAAACAAAATAAAACAAAACAACACAAAAAGCCGACAAGGTAAACCAAGTTGGCCGATTACAGAGCACCCGCTGTAACAAGCGGGTTGCATACCACCAATATTGGCGTGGCAACCTCCGTCAATAAAGGTGGATCTGACGCAGTGGAAGTATCAAAGCCAGCGGCGGGAACTTTCAAGGCGGCCAGTAAGGAAACTGCTCCTGGAGTAGTTGGTGAGGACCGACCCACAACATCAGGGTCGTGTACATCCACTAATGCCTTAGAGCCACAACCGCAAAGGAAGGCTTTTGCAGAATTTAGAGCTGCTATGCGTATTACAAATAAGCATGGCAGCAAACCTATCGGATCGCTAACTAGCAAGCAAAAGGCAAAAAAGCGTCTAGCTGAACTGAACGCTTCCCTCTCAGCTCCTGAAGCGACAGCGATCGGAGGAGGAGGCGGCTACTCAGCTAGCGTCTAAAAAGCCAAAGAGAGCGCAACCTGTAGTTGTCAATAGGCCGTTCAGTGAAGTTGCGAAGAACTCACTGGTAAGGGCTATTGTCGACTACAGTGACAGCGACGGAGGAATCTCCCACGCAAAATGGGAGATAATACAGGAGAAGCTGCTAGGGGTGTACTTCGGGATTCTTGAGGAGAATCTGGGTTCCCCTCCGCAGAATTCGGATGCAGGCTTCTTGGACTCAACGCAAAGGGCTATAAATTGTTATATGCAAATTGTACAGGTAGGATTCGAGCCTGCATCTTGGCTAAAAAGCATCTTAATATCTTCATTCTTTCCGATTACAGTGATGAAGACACAGTGAGCGCGACATGGGAAAAGGATGGAACAACCATCTGGATCCAGTCGTGCTAAATGGCGCATGACCATGCTGACTTTCCGCCAAACAACTTGACGAGAGGCATGGTACAGCTGGCGAGGAGCAAAGACATCCCATTGATAATTGCTGCCGATGCCAATACGCATCACATAGTGTGGGGCAGTGGAGACGTCAACACTAGAGGTGAGTGCATTTTTGACTTTATTTTAGATCAGAATTTAGTGGTAGTAAATAGAGGTTCGGAGCCCACCTTCGTCGTCACTAACATACAGGAGGTGCTGGATATTAAATTGGTGAGCGCAGATTATGCGCACTTTGTGGAGAGCTGGAAGGTGTCGGCCGACTGTTCATTCTCCGATCATCGCTATATCGAATTCGGTATACGTACTATGAGAACACCAGTAACTTCTTTCATTAATAGAAGGAAAACTGACTGGGAATCTCAGAGAAACATCCTTAACCAGTTTCTCACTGAGCCTCAACCCTTGAGCGGCGTTGAAGACCTAGATAGCGCTGTAGAAAAGCTGTCGGAGGCTAGGAGGAGATGCAGGAAACTGTTCAACGATGCTAAGAGAACAGGCAACTGGTCACTCTATAAAGCTTCTGTAAACAGTTTCAAAAATGAGGTGAGAAATGCAAAACGTAAGTCCTGGAGAGACTTTTGTGAGAACATTAAGAGCTCTTCAGAGACTTGTCGACTACGCAAGATTCTCTACAAATCTCCAACGGTACTTGGGAATATTCGGAGAACTAATGGGGAGTGGACTACTAGTAGTCATGAGGCGTTGGAAGTGTTGATGGACACCCACTTTCCGGGGTGTTCTACGCTTTCAGGTGCAATGAACGATGACGCTCAATACTATAGGGAAACCTCCTCTATGAGAATAGAGATGGATTCCTTAAAATGGGCCATTGATAGTTTTCAGCCTTATAAATCCCCTGGACCGGACGGTATTATACCTGCCGATCTACAGAGGAACTTTATGGTAATTTCTCCCTGGCTGCTGGGAATATATAATGCATGCCTTGCATGGTCATATATCCCAGTGGGCTGGAGAAAGAGCAAGGTGATTTTCATCCCTAAGGGTGGGAAAACGTCTTGCGTAACTGCGAAGGACTTTAGGCTAATCTGTCTAACATCCTTCTTGCTAAAGACGCTGGAGAGACTCATCGACATCAGAATCCCGATGTCGATTGACGATCGCCTGCTGTCAACCTCTCAGCATGCCTACACGAAGGGCAAGTCGGTTGAAACGGCATTGCACACTCTCGTGGGCTACATAGAGAGGTCATTGGAGTTCAAGAACTTCACTTTGACGGCCTTTCTGGATATAAAAGGTGCTTTCAACAATGTCAGGGCAGCAGCCATCGTGGATGCTATGATTGATGTTGGCATTGATCCTGTGATTATTGGATTCGTAAGAAGACTACTTTCGGGGAGGATTATAGAATCTTCGCTGGGTACGGCTGGGATAACCAGATCGGCTGTAAGGGGCACACCTCAAGGAGGGGTCCTCTCACCGCTTTTATGGAACATAAAAATAAATGCAATTCTCAGGAGGATGGATTCCATGAGTTTCAAAACTGTGGCATATGCAGACGATGTCGCGGTGGCGATATCAAGAATCTGTCTGGATACATTATCCCTGAGAATGGAGACGGCGCTTAGAATCATCACTAACTGGAGTAAGTCAGTGGGACTAAACGTCAATCCGACAAAGACAGAACTTGTATTATTCACGGGAAAATACAAGGTTCCTGCATTCAGATTGCCAAGGCTAAGCGGCTCGGAATTGAGCCTTTCTGCCAGTGCAAAATACCTGGGACTGATTCTGGATAGGAAAGTCTCATGGAAGGAGAATGTAGAGGCAAGGGCCTCGAAGGCAAATGCGGCGATATACGCCTGCAGGAAGGCCATAGGGACGAAATGGGGCTTAAATCCTCGCAACGTTCACTGGCTATTCAAGATGGAGTCGTGGTGTGGTGGAAAGCACTGAACACGACTGCGAACCGATCCGGATTTGAGAGGATTTTCAGATGCATGGCCACCTTGATTACAGGAGCCATGAGATCAACGCCCAATAAGGCACTCTTTACGATGCTAAATTGGCTGGAAGTTGATCTACAAGCTGAGAAAATGGCACTATTTGCATCCATGCGATTGCATGCGGCGCGGGAGTGGAACCATAGATCATGGGGACATTCGTTGATAATTCGTACTTGGGGGGATATTCCCAACCTCATTGACTATGTCACTCCAAGACCATTCCTACAGAGGAACTTCGGATGCATGATTTTGGACGAAACGGGAATCTCAATGGGATCTTCTCCTACAGGAGAAGATCTGGATTTCTTTACCGATGGCTCCAAGAATAGTTCTGGAGTTGGAAGTGGAGTCTATATTGAGGAGTCTGGGACTAGTATATCGTTCAGACTCCCTAATCAATGCAGCACTCTACAAGCTGAAGTGATGGCTATAAAGCAAGCAGGAATATTCGCATTTATACCGACAGTCAGACTGCAATCAGGTCCTTAGCGGGTATCTATTCGACATCCCAACTGGTCCAAGAATGCCGGAAATTCTTAAATAGAATGGCAGAGCATTCGGTAATCACCTTCATTTGGGTGCGTGGACATGGGAGTTCAATGGGGAACTGCAGGGCGGATAACCCCTGCGAGGGAAGGGTCGAGGCTGCCAGAGCAAGATGCCAATGCGCCCTGTGGCATCCCTCTATCGGTCTGTAAAAATGAGATCGATAGCATATTCTTGCGAAGGGCACAGTCTAGATGGAGTGACGAATGGACGTGTAATACGGCGAGGATGATCTGGACTAGGCTGGATAGCAGTCGTAGTAGGGATTTGTTGGGGCTCCAAAGAGCCCGTTTGAGAAATGTGGTGGCTGTAGTAACGGGACACTGAAATTTGGGCAACCATGCTAGGAGAATGAGATTGCGTTATAATGACTACTGTAGAAGTTGTTAGGACGAGGAGGAGGAGGAAACTGTGGAGCACCTTCTCTGCCAGTGTCCGGCCCTGGAAGAGCGGTGCATGATCCACTTCGGTGAGCGACGTCTGCAGGGTCTCACTGCGCTGTCGAATACAAGTGTCGACATGCTATATGGCTTCATTAGAAGCAGTGGTTGGTTTGTGTGACGGATTCACTCACTTTCTTTCTCTATATTCTTTCCTCCCTTTCACTCTGCTATTACTATCCCTCCTCTTCTTCATTTTCCTCTATACAGGTATCACAAAGAGACCACGTCAGAGGACCCAAGTAAACCCAGCTCTTGTTTTTATTTCTTTCGGGCGACCTGTTAACCTAACCTAACCTAACACAAAACGCACAGAAACCACTAAAACTAGAAATAAAAACAAATTTTCTATCTTCTAATATTGTTTGTTTTTAACAATCAACATAAAATTTTCATTTTAATATATATTTACATATAAAAGAGTAACGTTACTGACTGACTGACTTATCATCATCGCCCAGCCCAAACGGCTAAAACTATAGACTTGAAATTCGGTGAATAGGTTCCTGTCCTAATGTGTAAGAGGAATAAGAAGTTATTTTGGAAATTCCTTTTTTTTTCTAAATATTTACTTTTATGTAAATTGATTCGGCATATGAACATTTTATTAATAATTTGTAACACCCAATAAATCTCTATTTAAAAAGTTAATTCCAAGAGAAAAAAGTTTCAAAAGGGAGAATAAGATTGGACTTTATATTTAAACAATTTTAGTGCTATTTTTGTGTTAAATGCAAGCTTGGAATTAAACTGTTCTGAACGAAATAAGAAATCATTAAGGGGACAAAATGGTACTTTTTATTTTTTAATGAAAACGAGCAAAGTGAAAAATCATTAAGAGGACATTATGGTACTTTTTATTAATTTTAATGATATTTTTTTCAGTTTTTAATGAAAACAAACGTAGAATTACGATATTGGGCTCAAACGGTCCTGATGAAAGTGAAAAGTGATTTAGGGGACATATGGTACTTTTTATTACTTATTTTGTACTTTTTGATATTTCATTATTAAGGACTAGGTTTTTTTTATTTTATTATTACTTTTTGAACTATGAAATTGGGGTCAAACGCTCTTGAGCAAAGTAAACACCATTTAGAGGCAAAACAGAACTTTTTTGTTTTGATTTGAATGCTACATTTTGATGTTTTAACATTAAGGAATTTAGAACTGGTGCTCAGTATGTAGAAAAATCAATAAACTGACAAAATAGTACTTTTTCTATACTTTAATGATACCTTCTGATTTTATTTGTATTAAACATTCTAGAAAATGGATTAAATGGTCTACAACGAAATAATAAATTATCATAGCGACAGTATGGTACTTCGCTGACGAAGTAGCGAGTTAAATGCTAGTTAAAAAATAAAAATTTGAAGCTTTTTTGTTTACAATTTTTTTTCTGTGAATGTGTTTTTATGTTCAATATTTTTCTTTCTGCTCTCTTTCGTTGAGAGTTTAAATAAAGTATCATGATGTGTTTTTTCTTTGAAGCTATCGATTAATACAGCTATGTCGATAACGACCGAACGAAACAAATTGACCGAACCATTCACTCCTTTTCTTAAATCTTTATCGTTCTTTCGGTCGTTTGTTCCTATGTTTTTAATATTCTGTCGTTATATTATGATGTTTGTTGTTTCTGATCACCTTAGAGTTGTATTTTCCCGTTTATTACAATTGCTTTAGTTAGTTTTTTCATCGCTGTAACAGTGCACATTCTAGGTATTATGATTTTAGCAGTTAGCTTTATTCAAATTGTGCATCCATTTTGGAAAAAAATAATTTTGTGATCTTAAAAAAAAAATTTTTTTATAAAAATAAAAAAATGGCATCTACAAGAAAAACAAGTGAAATATGGCTTCACTTTGCAAAGGACGTGTAAGATTAGGTAAAACGCAAATATTGCACATTTTCATTGAGTGTTGTAGGTGGATCAATAGAAAATTTAATCAGCCATATGAAAAACAAACCCATACAACGGCAGATCACTTTAAATCCAGTTGCAGAAGAATTTATAAATAAAAGAACATATCCCAATAAATTAATAGACCTGCTCAAATTCGAAAAGTTGAGTGGATTGATAGGCTAGTGCTGAAAGAAGTGGCTCAAAATAATCACACTTACGTTTGGTAGAAGAACCTGCTTTTAGGGAATTAGCCCTTAAATGCATAACTTTCTTTTTTTTTTAATTTTTAGGTATAACGATTTAGAAAGTCACAGAAAAATAACAAAAACATTTTTTATCTCAAAATTGTGCTTTATTTGTAAGCATAAGGGCTTGTTGCCAAATGGCTATATAGGGTTTTCAAAGTATTTATTTCAATTTAAATGAAATGTTCAAACATTGCGCAATGCCACATTTCTCTCATATTGTGCGCCTAAGACCGTGACATCTGGGACATTTGCATTGAATTTTCTTTATATACAGAAATTTATGAGTCAATGTTCAAATTTAGGCATTCTTGACAAAGTGAGAGCTACCGTTAAAAATGCTCAAAAACTGTCTGGCTTTGACAAAAAATTTGTAAATTAACTAAATCTTATAGACGTATGTATCCACATGACAACACGATGAAGTAGCAGTCATTTTTTTTTATCACAACAGTAATTATAGCGCTCTAAAGACTTTGTTGCCAAATGGCAAATAGATGTAAATGTCCAGCGTACCAGTTACTAAATAGAAAAACTTTATCAAGCAACCTTCTGCCAAGTATTTATATAAAATGTACGTTCTTCGGTTGTAGTTTGTATCATCACAGAATGCTGAATATCAAGAACCAGTGCCACCTATTTAGCGATTACATAGCATTATATTGATGAAGACACGCAGATGAAGTCCTATTTGATTGCAAGGGAACAATTTCATGAGAGCCATACAGCAGAAAATTTATGCAATTTATAAAAAAGTATATGATAGATTTTGATATCACTTCAATACATAGTAAGGGAATGGGGTATTCCATGGAGGCTGAAAGCTTTCTGATCGCTATTCACTTGGGAATAGCCAGAGGTGATTCCTTCACTGAACTGCCCAAGCATTTCACTACCTTCACGTGGTATTCCCTGGTAATGCCGTCCGGATCACCTGATCTGGCGGTAGCTAAAGTGTGTATGCGAATATGCAGATAGTAACCTGAAAGGCATGCGAACACCGGTGCATCTCAGGCTACTACTGCAACGTTGATGAACCGGAAAATACTATGGATTTGATTTTGATTATTTATTGGAATTGGTTGCAAATGGGCTGACAGCTGTGGCATTCTGTTACCTTAGTACACGGGAGTGACATCGCGTGGAAATGGCTTTCAAGCTATTGTCACAGCTGTCTTCATTCCCGGTAAAACCTTGGCAAGGACTTGGAGAACGCTCTAAATCACGTTGCCGTTAAGTTGGCCGTGCAGGTTTAGTTGATAGGACAACCTAATTGACGCCCGACGTGGCTCTAAACACAAGCGCCCATAAGGTCTTGTGTCAACCCTTGCGAGGACCTCACTACATGCAAAGGGACCCTCGGGGTCATCATAGGGGTAACTGCACTACGGATTTAGATAACGACTTCAAGTTGGGACCCATATAGAGAAAAATTACATCAATAAATAAAAAAACAAAAACAAGCGAAAACATAAATGACAAGTAAAAGGAAAAACTGTGTAGGAACAATGCATACTATGTGTTCTTAGATAGTATGAATAATAAGAAGGACGACGGAGCATATTTAACAGCCAGGCCTGAGAATAGGACCCGCTCTTTAACGCCAAATGCAATTGTGGACGCGCAAATTTTTACAAGGCAACTAGTCCAACAGGAACCACTCCGAAGACTAAGGTTGAGCACCAACAGCAAAGGCAGATTCTACTCCGGTAGGTAAGGAAATACAAACCGGCATGCACAGATACGTAACTGTTATCAAACGTAAGGCTAGTCCTAGAACTAATCAACAGGAGCGCACAAGTAAACAGTACAAAGGCAGATATTCAATACTTGCACCCACAGACGATGCACCAGTAGAACCTGCGTCTAAGGAACACAAACCTCCACCTATCTATTTGCGCGAGCAAACATCGAACGCAATTGTAAATATTTTATCAAAGATTGTGGGAAAAGATAATATTTACGTATCTTCTATACGAACGGGACAGATACAGGAAACGAAAATCCAAACCCATACTGAGAAGAATTATTAATAGTCTTAACGCCGAGAAAAAGAATTATTACACGTACCAACTAAAAAGTGCTAAGGGCCGGGTGTTTGTGGTAAAAGGCACTGACAGTTCCGTCCCTGCTGAAGAAATCAAGAAAGATATTGAGAATCAAGGCTACGATGTGAGAAATGTTCACAACATACACAACAAAGGTAAAATTCCCCAAGCAATGCACCGTGTGGAGATTGCTTTTAACGCAGTTCTTCTTAAGACCAAGAATTCAACACATCCAATCTACCGCATAAGCGTAATGGCCCTGCACAATGCACCAATTGCCAAGAGTTTGGCCACACAAAATCCTACTGCAAGCTACCATCTGTTTGCGTAGTGTGTGGTTACGCGCATAAAACCATGGAGTGTACAGCACCTAAAAACGACCCCAATGTGAGAAAGTGCAGCAATTGCGGTGGAAGACATGCTGCTAATTATAGAGGATGTGAAGTATTCGAGAGGATAAAAAAATCGAATCAACCTCGAAGTCGCGCAAATGCGACATATCGCGAATTGAACTACCCGAGCGTTCATACTGAAGCTACTGCAATACCTAATGATGTACATGTGGATAGAGTGAACTATGCCCAACAAAACTTCGATGGCTTACCATCGTCAAATAGGCCTAACATGAAAAATCTTTCATATGCCCAAGTACTAAGGAGCAGCCCTCAGGTCTTCAACGATACCAGCTCTAGTTCAATCGACAAGCTGACGGAGGCAATGAACAATTTCATGACCAACATGAACAGTTTTGTGAATAATATGTAGGGCATGTTTCAGGAGATGATGCGGAATCAGATCATGATTCTGCAGACCCTTCTTAGACAAAAATAAAATGGACCAGTTGCGTATTTGCTATTGAAATGCGAACGGGTTATCCCAACATAGGTTTGAGGTAGAAGATTTCCTACACAGGCAGGAAATAGACATCCTTTTGGTATCCGAAACATACTTTACTGTAAAGAATTGCTTTAGAATTAACGGGTTCATTATATATGACACTAAACATCCAAGTGGAAAGGCATGTGGTGGCACGGCCGTCATTGTGCGTAAAAACGTGAGGAACTTTGTTATGCCAGAATTTGGGAAGGATTTCATTCAGGCAGCCTCTATAAGTCTTACTGATTTTCATACCACAATTTCATGTGTATATTGTTCTCCAAGACACATAATTGATAGCGACAATTTCAAAAGTTTCTTCGAAACATTGGGACACAAGTACCTGGCAGCAGGAGACTACAACCCTAGAGTATAAAATGTATGTGAGCTCTCATCTCTCCCAGAACATCCCTCTAAGGAACTCGTCTGATATACAATGTGCTGTGAACCACCTTACAGACGTTATGCAGCTAGGAATACAACTCCAATGAGAAAAACATATAGGAGGAAACCGTTCAAGTCATCAGCTGATATTGAAGCCCTCATCCGACAAAAAAGAAAATTGAGAAGGGAATGGCAGAGAAATCGTTCTCCAGCTTTAAAGACCCAATTGAATTTGTGTCAAAAATTACTTAAAGAAAAGCTGCGTTTACAGCATGAGTCAGCGCCTGCAAATTATTTAAGTAAATTGGATCCGACAACAAAAACCGATCACAGCCTATGGAAAGCTGTGAAGCATATGAAGTGCCCTACTTCTTCCGAACCTCCACTAAGACTTGAGGACCTTAGTTAGGCTAAAAATTCTAGTGAACAAGCAAATGATTTTGCTAGCCATCTGGAAAACGTTTTCACTCCACATGAAATAAATAGTGATATTAATCCTCCATACATCAGCGATTCCATTGAAAATCATATAAAGATGCGGTTGCCCTCAATTAAAATGGCAATCAAAAATCTTGATGCGAAAAAATCGCCCGGCGCTAATCGAATTACTAGTTCAATGCTGATGAACTTGCCAGATTGCGCTGTGAGAATTATGTTATTAATTTTTAATGCCATCTTAAGAGTGGGGGTTTTCCCGTCCTCTTGGAAAATTTCAGAAATAATCATGATTCAAAAACCGGGTAAAGATGCTACTCAAATTACGTCAAGCTGTTCGAAAAGGTCCTCTTCCAGAAAATAACGCCCCATCTAGCAGAGCGAAATATTATTCCAGAACATCAGTTCGGCTTCCGAGCTGGTCATGGAACTACAGAGCAGGTTCACAGAATTGTTACTGCTATCAGGTCGTCCTTCGAGAAAAAGCTGTTTTGTTCAGCATTGTTTATTGATGTCTCCCAAGCATTTGACAAAGTTTGGCATGATGGTCTCCTCACAAAAGTAACACAACTTCTTCCTGCTAACACCCACAAGTTGATTAAAAGTTACTTGACTGATAGAACATTTAAGGTACGGTCAAAAAATGTATTTTCACCAGTTAAGAGGATTTCTGCAGGCGTCCCCCAAGGAAGTATACTTGGCCCGCTATTATACATCGGCTATACATCCGATATGCCAACAACGTTCGCAGATGACACGGCATTTTTAAGTGTGAACAAAGATCCTAAAATTGAATCTGAGCACTTACAAGATCATATAAACGAGCTGGAAGGTTGGCTAAATAAATGAAAAATCAAAGTAAGTCCATCAAAATGTGCCCATGTGACTTTCACACTAAGAAAGGCGAATTGTTCGCCAATAAATATAAATAACGTCATTGTTACGGTGGAAACTCAAACTAAATATTAAGGAATCCATCTAGACAGACGAATAACATGGTCACGTCACACTGAGCCCAAATCTCAGCTATAAAACTAAAAACAGCTCGACTAATATGGCTCGTAGGTCCATATTCATCTCTATCTTTGGAATATAAAGTTCTGTTATATAAAGCCATTATTAAACCAATCTGGACATATGGCATTCAGCTTTGGGGAAGTGCGTATGCATCTAACATCCAAAATTTACAAAGAAGACAGTCGAATATTTTACGAACAATAGTCTGCGCCCCTGGTATATAAGAAATGAGAATATCCACAGAGATCTAGAAATTCCAACGGTTCGGGAGGAAGTTGAAAAATATTGTACTAAGTACGTTCACAAACTGGCGACACATCCAAACGCCCTCGCCAGGGACCTGTTACAGTTCGAGGGCTTAAGAGAAGTGATACATTGCGCCTTTTATTCTTAAGATTTGACTACAAGTAACTAGTTATTACATTGGTAATAATTATTTAAGGCATTAACAGAGAGAATCTCTATACATCTTTATTAAAGAAAGTATGTATTTAGAAAGAGCGAGAGAGGGAATTTAAATGAGAATGATTGTTTTTAATTATTTGTCGAGACTATTGCTGCCAGATATAAGGTAATGATGTTTCTAAAAGTCGCCACGGCTTATGTAAATACAAATAAAGGGTGTTTTTCATAGACTTATAGAACTTTAAATTGCAATAAAAGATCGATGGATTATTCGATTGACATGAATTTTATTTATCCGAAAGATAATCTTGTGGCATTACATTTTAAATATGATTTCTGACATATGACCGCCACGGCTGGCTCGGATGTAGTCCAATTTTCGATGACTTTTTCCAAAATTTGTGGCCGTATATCGGCAATAACACGGCGAATGTTGTCTTCCAAATGGTCAAGCGTTTGTGGCTTATCCGCATAGACCATTGACTTTACATAGCCCCAGAGAAAGTAGTCTAGTGGTGTTAAATCACAAGATCTTGGAGGCCAATTCACAGGTCCAAAACTTGAAATTAGGCGGTCACCAAACGTGTCTTTCAATAAATCGATTGTGGCACGAGCTGTGTGACATGTTGCGCCGTCTTGTTGGAACCACAGCTCCTGGACATCATGGTTGTTCAATTCAGGAATGAAAAAGTTAGTAATCATGGCTCTATACCGATCACCATTGACTGTAACGTTCTGGTCATCATCGTTTTTGAAGAAGTACGGACCAATGATTCCACCGGCCATAAAGCGCACCAAACAGTCAGTTTTTCTGGATGTAACGGTGTTTCGACATACACTTGAGGATTAGCTTCACTCCAAATGCAGCAGTTTTGTTTGCTGACATAGCCATTCAACCAGAAGTGCGCTTCATCGCTAAAAAAAATTCGCTTATGAAAATCGGGAACAACAGCAATGTCGTTTAGGGCCCATTCGACGAATCTACGCCTTACTTGATGATCGTGAGTCTATTCATGATGAATTGCCAGACCAAACTGAGAATAAATCACTTGACAGCTGTTAAATCGGTCGCCATCTTGAACAGTAATGCCAACTTAAAGTTCTATACGTCTATAAAAAACACCCTTTATTTACACACATACTCGTATGAGGCTATATTTCTTATTTTTTTATATAAAAATGTAATTTACATTATATTTAAATAAAATTTATCATTAAAAATGTCATATTTTAAAGACTTATATTATACAAAACAGAGTTATTAATATCTGTCAATTTTTGTTGAATAATTGGGCGATTTCGTGTTAAGAAGTGTGATAGCTTCAGCAAAGTATTTGGTGTTCCGCAAATACAGTACTCCTTTTTGTAGTACTTTTTTCGCCGAGTTATTTGCTTTTTCTTGTTCCTATTTTCGGAACAAGATTTTTGCAAATGCTTATGGATAAGAATTTTAAAAGCAACACTTCACTACTCTTCACTATTTGAGCTCTGTGAACAAGTACCTACTTGTATTTACTTTTGGCAAATGTATTAACAAATGGAAAAAAGTTTTTTGTTGCAGATGTCTAGTTCGTATTATCAATACAATATTTGTGGCTTGTAGGTAGTCTTCGCAGACTTCGCTCAGCAAATGATGTTTAGTTCTGGCCTTTATTAGTATACCAGGACCACCGCATGCTTTATTATAATTAAAAATATTTTAATGGAACCTTTAACCTCAGGTTAGTAAGATTAATTTATGTTTTTTGTTTTTATGTGTAATTAGTGTTATTATTTTTAATTAATTTTCACGCGTAAGCCTATATATTAGTGGATTTCGGGAAATATGTCGATAAATAGTTGTGAATAAAGCCAAATTAAGAAAAAAACTTTCTTTTTCTAAAAATATAAACGCTTATGAAAATATTTATGAAAAATTTGTCTGCACTTTTTTGCACATTTTAAAATAAAATTTAAATATATTATTGCACCTACATAAAAAAATCAACTTTTTATAAAAAGCAATACATGCTTGCATTTAATTATTAAATTAGAGTAGATAAAAACCAATTTAAAAGAAGAAAGGGAAAACAATAAAAATTTTAAACAATAAGTAACCAGAACAGTTAATATTGATAAGAAAATGATCTAGAGAAAAATCAAATGAATATATATTTAAAAGACTATTAGTTACTTCAGATCCTGTAATATCAAATATGAGAAAATTGAAAGACAAAAAAACCCATAATTTGCCTATGGAAGCAATTCAATTATTAATATATGAATCAAATCTCGATGGTGAAGAAGATGCCAATAATGATGATAATGATACCTATACTAAGTATAGTGATAATGATGATGATGATGACAAAGAATCGGATAAGGAATAGATATGTGTGAATAAATATTATTCTTTTTATTTTTTCAGAAATATTGCAATTTTTAGCAATATTAAAGGTATGTTTTAAAAAATAAACTAATGGAAAATAAATAAAATTTGTACTAAATAATATTAAAAAATTGATTATTTTTACTTCTTAAAGTGAATTTGACTGAAAAAAAAGTTAGAAACAGGGAAAGTTATCTCGAATTAATTCCCACTTTTGGTGTCAAAAACCTAACTGTGCGTTGCATCCCACGCCAATATATACGAATTTACATCTACCATCAACTAAAGGAAGCAATATGATTCTGTTTGTATGTCTATAGTTATAATAAAAAAAAAAAAAAAAACGATGGAGAAACCATGCTTCTATACGATTCACCAGCTGCTAGAAATCGAAGAGTTTCCGCCGATTTTTCAGCTACAGAAATTGATTTTCTAAAAGAACTATCGGGTCTATATATTTCCGGCGTTATCAATTTATGAACTGTGATTCATCCATCTTCAAGAAATTGCGGTAAGAGTTATTATCCGTCAAAAGGAGCTCTTTAGTTATTTGTATTTTTTATTATTTGTATTTTTTTACTAGTTTGCGCTAAAAGCGCTGGCAAAATTAAGTAAAGTATGTAATATATTTTTATATACTCATCCAAAGCTACTTCATCGCTTTAGTCGGAATCAGAATTTTCTTTCCTTTTCTTACTTTCGTACTACAATTCGGAACAAACAAATTAAATGCATTAAAATTAAAAAAGGGGAGAAAGTGCTGAAGCTGCAGCAAATATTGAGACCTTCTTGAAATATAGCGAACCAATCGCATTTTTATATTCTACCAATGATGCAACTGCTTCAATTAATAATTTCAACAAAAGAAATCTTGATGTAAGTTGCATTTGCTTTACGACCCTTTACATACGGAGCCGGACATGATAACTGGCAAATGCTTTTACTTTTAAAGTTGTAAATTGTAAATTAAATTAAATATCATAATTCGCTAAATATATTATATTTATATGTAATAATTTCTATTTGGAATTTAAAAGTTTAACAAAATATTAATCTTTATTTGTGCTTAATTCCAGAAATTGTGTTGGTTTTAAAATTTATTCTTTTACTCATGAGATATTTACTCAGTACAATAAGTACTGAAGGGGAGAGTATACCTATATGGACCATTTCATCAGACGCTACTCCGAATCCTCAGTAGGTTACTCCCAACGTTTCTTGCAAACACTAGAACCTTTATATTGTAAAAGCAATTGACTAAATAAGAATTATTAATCAATAGTCACAAAAAGATTCAAACAAAAAACTCAGTAAGCATTGAACTGAATAAATAAATAAATTTCCCAACCAACATTTTTAATATTGAAAACTATCTATTCTATTTTTATTCTTCTCTTCTCTTTTACATTTGAATGCCCGGTGGGTATTACTGAATGTAATTAAAGAGTATATGAAAAACAAAAACAAAAAATTATAAAAAATAATAAGAAAAACACAATTTCTGGAATTAAGCACAAATAAAGATTAATATTTTGTTAAACTTTTAAATTCCAAATAGAAATTATTACATATACAAATACAAGTGCTCATTGTAGAAAAACCCTATGTTGCTTTTCAATGGAATCTCTGATGTGTGGTGGATTAATTTCACTATCTATGTCAAGTGGTGTGAAAACGTTTTCCAGATGGCTAGCAAAAGCATTTACTCGTTCACTAGGATTTTTAGCCCAACTGCGGTCCTCAAGTCTTAGTGGTGGTTCGGAGGAAGTAGGGCACTTCATATGCCTCACAGCTTTCCATAGGCTGTGGTCGGTTTTTGTTGTTGGATCCAAGTTACTTAAATAATTTCCAAGCGCTGACTCATGCTGTAGACGCAGCTTTTCTTTAAGTATTTTTTGACACAAAGTCTTTAAAGCTGGAGAACGATTTCTCTGCCATTCCCTTCTCAATTTTCTTTTTTGTCGAATGAGGGCTTCAATATCAGCTGATGACTTGAACGGTTTCCTCCTATATGTTTTTCTCATTGGAGTTGTATTCCTAGCTGCATAACGTCTGTAAGGTGGTTCACAGCACATTGTATATCAGACGAGTTCCTTAGAGGGATGTTCTGGGAGAGATGAGAGCTCACATACATTTTATACTCTAGGGTTGTAGTCTCCTGCTGCCAGGTACTTGTGTCCCAATGTTTCGAAGAAACTTTTGAAATTGTCGCTATCAATTATGTGTCTTGGAGAACAATATACACATGAAATTGTGGTATGAAAATCAGTAAGACTTATAGAGGCTGCCTGAATGAAATCCTTCCCAAATTCTGGCATAACAAAGTTCCTCACGTTTTTACGCACAATGACGGCCGTGCCACCACATGCCTTTCCACTTGGATGTTTAGTGTCATATATAATGAACCCGTTAATTCTAAAGCAATTCTTTACAGTAAAGTATGTTTCGGATACCAAAAGGATGTCTATTTCCTGCCTGTGTAGGAAATCTTCTACCTCAAACCTATGTTGGGATAACCCGTTCGCATTTCAATAGCAAATACGCAACTGGTCCATTTTATTTTTGTCTAAGAAGGGTCTGCAGAATCATGATCTGATTCCGCATCATCTCCTGAAACATGCCCTACATATTATTCACAAAACTGTTCATGTTGGTCATGAAATTGTTCATTGCCTCCGTCAGCTTGTCGATTGAACTAGAGCTGGTATCGTTGAAGACCTGAGGGCTGCTCCTTAGTACTTGGGCATATGAAAGATTTTTCATGTTAGGCCTATTTGACGATGGTAAGCCATCGAAGTTTTGTTGGGCATAGTTCACTCTATCCACATGTACATCATTAGGTATTGCAGTAGCTTCAGTATGAACGCTCGGGTAGTTCAATTCGCGATATGTCGCATTTGCGCGACTTCGAGGTTGATTCGATTTTTTTATCCTCTCGAATACTTCACATCCTCTATAATTAGCAGCATGTCTTCCACCGCAATTGCTGCACTTTCTCACATTGGGGTCGTTTTTAGGTGCTGTACACTCCATGGTTTTATGCGCGTAACCACACACTACGCAAACAGATGGTAGCTTGCAGTAGGATTTTGTGTGGCCAAACTCTTGGCAATTGGTGCATTGTGCAGGGCCATTACGCTTATGCGGTAGATTGGATGTGTTGAATTCTTGGTCTTAAGAAGAACTGCGTTAAAAGCAATCTCCACACGGTGCATTGCTTGGGGAATTTTACCTTTGTTGTGTATGTTGTGAACATTTCTCACATCGTAGCCTTGATTCTCAATATCTTTCTTGATTTCTTCAGCAGGGACGGAACTGTCAGTGCCTTTTACCACAAACACCCGGCCCTTAGCACTTTTTAGTTGGTACGTGTAATAATTCTTTTTCTCGGCGTTAAGACTATTAATAATTCTTCTCAGTATGGGTTTGGATTTTCGTTTCCTGTATCTGTCCCGTTCGTATAGAAGATACGTAAATATTATCTTTTCCCACAATCTTTGATAAAATATTTACAATTGCGTTCGATGTTTGCTCGCGCAAATAGATAGGTGGAGGTTTGTGTTCCTTAGACGCAGGTTCTACTGGTGCATCGTCTGTGGGTGCAAGTATTGAATATCTGCCTTTGTACTGTTTACTTGTGCGCTCCTGTTGATTAGTTCTAGGACTAGCCTTACGTTTGATAACAGTTACGTATCTGTGCATGCCGGTTTGTATTTCCTTACCTACCGGAGTAGAATCTGCCTTTGCTGTTGGTGCTCAACCTTAGTCTTCGGAGTGGTTCCTGTTGGACTAGTTGCCTTGTCAAACTATCGCGTAAAAATTTGCGTGTTCACAATTGCATTTGGCGTTAAATAGTGGGTCCTATTCTCGGGCCTGGCTGTTAAATATGCTCCGTCGTCCTTCTTATTATTCATACTATCTGAGAACACATAGTATGCATTGTTCCTACACAGTTTTTCCTTTTACTTGTCATTTATGTTTTCGCTTGTTTTTGTTTTTTTATTTATTGATGTAATTTTTCTCTATATGGATCCCAACTTGAAGTCGTTATCTAAATCCGTAGAGCAGTTACCCTTATGATGACCCCGAGGGTCCCTTTGCATGTAGTGAGGTTCTCGCAAGGGTTGATACAAGACCTTATGGGCGCTTGTGTTCAGAGCCAGGTCGAGCGTTAATTAAGATGTCGTATCAACTAAACCTGCACGGCCAACTTAACGGCAACGTGATTTAGAGCGTTCTCCAAGTCCTTGTCAAGGTTTTACCGGGACGGGAGGCAGCTGCGACATTAGCCTGAAAGCCGTTTCCACGCGATGTCACCCCCGTGTACTAAGGTAACAGAATGCCACAGCTGTCAGCCCATTTGCAACCAATTCCAATAAATAATCAAAATCAAATCCATAGTATTTTCCGGTTCATCAACGTTGTAGTAAGTATATGTAGAATGAAACAGGAATTTAAATTTACATGTAAAATTCAAAAAAAAGCAATTAAACATACCAAAACCCATTAAGAACAATTTTCCTCTCTGCGCAAGTATCCTCTTCTTCGATGCATCATCAATGGAGAAAGTGACAAATTGTTCGCCATCCTTCTCCTTTATGGTTCCAAGAACCTGCCAACTTTTTGTTGACAGATCTACATTCTGCTTTTCCAGTCTACTCAACAGTGTGTTCTGCTCGAGTACATTTTCTGCTGGCAGGTAGGCAATGCAGACGAGCGTCCGGGGCATTTCCGAACCCTCAACTAACTTAATGCTAGCATTAGGGAAGGGCTTTAGAGTCTTAAGTGCCTCTGACAATCAAGCCTTGGTTTGACTGTTGTGGCACGTAAGAGTCATCCACGCGTCCCTATTTATCCAGCTGATAAATCCAAGATTATTGTTGAGATTTGTGGACTTATCCACCTCAGAGCAAATTTGGTTAGCATTCAGATCCCCTTCAGGATGCTTGGAGTGGGTGTTGGCAACCTTGCATGCGCTCAACATGTCGCTGTACGAAGATCCATGTCCCTTATCCTGAGCATCCTTTTTGGCTTTAGCCAGCAGTGGTGTGGCTTTAGGGGTTACCTGTTCTCCACCCTCTACCGGTTTTCTAGATTTTTTCGCCTGTGACATCATGCCGCTGGGCGAATTATTAGCCGATCTGCAGCATTTTGACGACTGAGCATCCGACGTCTGGTTCTTATTAACCTGGGCATATCGTGTGCGCACTTCAGCTTTCGCTTCTCCAGCCGTCATGCCATCTCTGATCTTGACTTTAATACGGCGTTTTTGGGCACCAGTGAAATAATCATTCCTCTTTTGGCCTGTTGCCTCGATTGGTACGCTTGGTTCCTTAGCATCAGGCTTCGTCGTGTCATTAGCTCTTGGCTTCAGTGGACCCTGAGAGTTATCTTTAGCATTTAGCTCGATGTTTCCGTTAGCGATGCACATGTTTTAATTCCCTGCACCATTCAGCCCTCGGCACGATTCCAAGAACACCTTGGCTTGGGAATTGGTTGAGATTTAGTTTTCGGAATCTCTCCAAGAACCTGTCCGACATGGCTGAACCTAGTCCGGCATAGCTCCTTGGTTTATTGACCCTACTTAAGCCTCCTCACCACATCAAGGTACATCAACCAAGAGGAGTATAATTAAAGATCGACGCTTAACCGTTCGAAAGACTTTTGAAAATCTAAATGGAGATGTTTCAAGAAATGACCGTATCAAACATTCAACCAACACAACAAATCAGTTCAACTTCATTTGTTCCAAATTTCGAGCAATTTGAAGCTAATAAGGAGCCTTTTACAAATTATATTCAACGGTTCCAAAATTACATAGAAATGAAAGGCATTATTGCAGACAAAGAATACTGTTTGAAGCTTCTTCTTAATTCAATAGGGATAAGTAATTTCAATATAATAACAGCTCTCGTCTATCCAAACTCACCAAACGAAATCAAATTTGATGAATTAATTAAGCTGTTACAAAGTTATTTCTCCTTTACAAAAAACATATTAGTCGCACAGCATCGGTTTTTATCTAAATACCAAAATGAACACCAATCGGTAGCAGATTTTTAGCTGCATTACGCGCAGAAACAATGGGTTGCGAATTCAAATCTCCGTGTCAGTGTAAAGTTTCAATTGCCGACATATTTCTCCGGCCACAGTTTATTCGTGGTGTTCGAGATAGTAACATTCGCGAACAATTGCTACAAGCAAGTTCAAGTAAGTTTGATGACATCGTTACAAAAGCTTTAGCGCTCGAAGCTGCAAGGGTGGATGTAATAGAGTTTGTAGATAAAAGTTGTTCTTCATCACAGGTCACTACAGACATCAATAACATTTCTAAGCACAAGAAGTCCAAATATAATTCTAATAATAATACACACAGAGGTCAACAACAAAATGGACAAAGAATAAATTATCAAGAGCTAGGCATTGCGGGAATGTGCTTTCGTTGTGGAATAAACAACCATCAAGCTAAAGAATGCCACACCAACAAATCAAAATTAAAATGTCAAGCTGCAATAAAAACGGTAATGTAAGTAAAGTATGCATTACAACTTTGAAAACCGATTATGCAAATCAGAAATGTAAGAATGTAATAAAACAAGTACACAGCATCGATAATACAAGCTACGGTATTTACAAAATCATTGATGTGTATTTCAAACAACTTTCAAAGCTCTAATTTAGAACGATAATACGGCTACCTTAGGGTCGAAGGGACTCTGGCTCTGGGTTTACATTCCTTCCAAGAAAACAATTCGAAGAATTAAGGCTAAATGTGAAAATAAAAGAAATAAATATAATTTTTCGGTCGTATACACAAAATACTATTTTACGAGATGGCATAGTACGTGTAAATATTTAATGAATTATCATTGGGTGGATACGGCGTCTTAAAATTAATTTAAATGAGCTAGATGAAGTAAGACAGAAATTATATACAATGGCATAGAGGACATTATGAGCAGTTTTGCGGACGTATTCGAAGAGAGAATTGGGTGTATTCCAAATTATGAAATATCTTTAAGACTACAAAATAATATTGCACCCGTTTATACAAAAGGACGTCAAATCCCTTATTCACTAACAGATCGGGTGAACAAAGAACTAGATAATTTAAAAAATGGTTTCATAATTTCCAAAATTTCAAATAGTGATTGAGGTTCGCCTCTTGTTGTAATTCCAAAACCAGATGGAGGAATGGGATTATTCGTAGACTATAAGGTGGGTGTAAACCATATTTTCAATAGCCTTCGCAATGTAAAATATTTTTGTAGACTTGATTTACAAAGCCTACATACATCTACCAGTTGATGAAGTCTCAAGTTTTATACAAGCTATATCTACACATAGAGGAACTTATCGCATGAACGGATTGTATTTTGGAATTAAAACGGCACCCGCCGAGTTTAATTGAATAATTGACCATATATTACGTGATGTGTCTAATACTGAATCATATTTTGATGATACTATTGTCATGGTAAATCTATAGAGGAATGTAAAAATAATTTAAAATGTTGTTTACAATAATTGCAAAAATATGATTTACATTTAAATCGTACCAAATGTTTATTTTTTAAACAGAAAATTGAATTTTTAGGTGTATTATCCTACTTAATAGAAGGGAAAGAGCGACCAATTGCATTTGCCTCTCAATCCTTGACGACTGCAGAACAAATTTATTCACAATTGGATAGAGAAGCTTTAGCTATCTTTTACGCTGTTCAACATTTTCAAGTTAGTAACAGATAACCAGCCATTAATGGGGATATTCCATCAAAATAACAAATTACCACTTATGACGTCAGCCCGATTGCAAAGATACACCGTGGTTTTAAGCGGCGAATGTACGACGTTTTATTTAAAGGACAGCGAATAATTATACCGAGTTCATTACAAAATGCTGTTCTAAAGGAACTACACTACACTACGAAAATGAAACAGCTGGCCAGACGTTACATTTGTTGGAATGGAATAAACAAAGATATCGAGAAGCTTGTACGCGAATGTCTAGCTTGTTCGTCAACTATCAAATCTTCAGAAAAAGCTCCACTTCATCCTTGGGACGAGCCAGAAACAAACTGGCAACGTATTCACATTGACTGCGGTGGTCCATACCGAGGTCATTACTTCTTAATGGTAGCAAGCACAGCATCACCATCATCCTTATCAACAATAGAAATTTTATTTAATATTTTTTCAAGAAATGGATATCCTGAAGTAATATTTAGTATCAGATAATGCAACAATTTTTAAAAGTAACGATTTTTCGGAATTTTGAAAAGAATGCGGCATATTTCAAAATTTATTGCACCAGCACCAGCTACAAATGGGCTTGCCGAAAGGAATATCCAAATCCTAAAAAATAAATTGATTGCTATGGTAGATGAGCTTTTATCAATGTAAGAACAATTAAGGGGTATTCTTTTGAAGTACCGAGCGTAACCGCTGAAAAATGGTAAAACACCTTCAGAATTTTCTCTGGGAAGGCAGATTAGAAGTCGGTTGGATACACTAAAGCCGCCGAAAATACAAGGTAATACAATTGACTACATTCCATCATGACAATTAACCGTACGAAGCAGAGTTCAATCAAGCTATTACACAGCAAATAAACCCTTATGTAAACTGGGCACAATAGAAAGGAAAATGGGTCGTCTTCACTATATGGTAAGATTGGACAATGGGTATTTATTGAAAAGACATATAAGCCAATTACGAGTAACTGAGATTCAAAATGACAATTCTGCAAAGATACAACCATCATTCGACGAAATCATTCCATAACAACCAATCTACAATCCAGAATTTTTCACCACTTTTCCAAGTATTGTTAGTCAAGATCCAGTAATGGATGTAGACGAGTCATATATAAATAATCAAGACCAATCTACGGCAGAGCCTCCAGATTCAGCCAATATAGAGAATCAACCATTAACCAACCAAGAACCACCGTCAATACAAATGCCGAGTCCAAACCGGAAATCATCTCTACAATGCAGAGCTCCCAAAAATTTAGGAGATTATGTTCGGAATTAGTTAAGTGTGGAAGAATTATTATGTCTAAACTATAACATATATTCATTGTTAAGAAACTTCTAAGTAACTTTTAATTTTCTAGTACGGAATTTTTCACTTTGATTAATAATTTTTATTCATTCGTTTTTAATATTGGAATAAAGCAGCATTTATAAAAATTGTATGTGTTGTTTTAATTATTACCAATTAAAATAGTCACAACAACTACTATATTTAAAATAAAATAAAAACACGATTAGTTCTCTTTTCTTAACACTTCTGTAGAAACACACTTTATTTATGGTATAACCGTCACAACGACACTTTATTGTTTTTGACACACCTTGTTTACATTCTAATGTCTCAACCAGAACTAAACTTACTGAACTCGTCTGGCACTGCCTTATATACTGTTTACTTTAGCAAAATGTAATAGTACATTTACATTGAACCGAAATCTATTAGATTTGATATGAAATCTCCTTTTAAATCTATACCGTTAACATTACATTCTTTTTGACATACTCGTATATCCAGATTTCATTTTCGGAACAAGAACAAACTGCACTAAATTTCATATTAATATAATAAATAACACTTATCATTTTTTTGTGTATGTATTTCCATCCATTTTAAATTTTTATTTTAATGTGTTTAATTTAATTTTCTTTTTTTTTATTTTGTTTTTTTTTATTTTGTTTTTTTTTATTCAAATGTCAAATTTTCTTGTGCAGTGTCGTATTTTTTTTTTTTGGCGTATTAATAACAAAACTACTGTATGTCTAAGTACATCAGGACTTTAACTGAAATCTAGTCAAATTGAACTAAATTTCGATCAAAATCTCGTATGAATTAGATTTGGCTTCAGTGTAAATTGCCTATCAAATCTATAGTTTAGCCTAGAACCGTCTACAAACTTCTAGATATTACTGCATACTTCTAGGTGCATCATGTACTCGTATAGAACAAAAACGTAATGAAAATTCTTAATCTAGATAATTAAAGAACGTGATAGCTATCCTAAAGCTTATACACTAATGCCCAGTATTTGCCTTCGCACTTAAGTGTTATCTGAACTTTAAGTTACATTTAGATACAAAATTGAGTTTCTAACTATAAACTTAAATCATATTTAAATGTCCAATCTTGGGCATTTAAAGTCCACTTAAGTTGCACATATAAAACATATGATTTTAATTTTTTTTTGTGTATCTCGTACAAAAAAGGTTATTGTGTTTAATTTAATAAATATAATAAGTGATAATAATAAAAGTAAAACAAAAACAAACAAGTAAAGAAAAATAATTAAAATGAGTTCTGATGAAGAAGACATGAGTGATGCTGAAATCTCTGAAGTATTGATTATCGCAGCAGTTGTACGAAATCCACGTACAATAAGAGCACGACCCAATCATTTTAATATATTAGGAGACACAGAGTTTTACCAAAGATTTCGCATGTCCAAAAAATTGGCACACTGTATTTTGGAGCTCATTGGGCCACACATAAAAACCCCAACCACTTGGTAAGGCGAAAGGCTGTGTATACATAAATACTTACGTATAAGGCAAATAGGTAATTCTATAAAGCAATTCATTTCAGGAACGATTCTATTAGTGAAGAGCATATGCTTCTGATAACATTTAGGGTTTACGCAACAGGCGGAATGCTGAAAACAGTTGGTGATGTGTATGGTGTATCAACTACGGCAGTCTCCAATATTGTTGGCAAAATTATCCTAAAAGTCGTGAAGAACTTTTAAATAGGAAGCATGATTTTTATGATATTGCGAAATTTCCTAATGTTGTTACTGCACTTGATTGTACTCATGTTAGAATATTATCTCCAGGTAAATATTAAAAAATTTTATTATTTATATTATTTATATATTGTTTTCCAATTTCTAGGTGGAGAGGATGCCGAGCTGTATAGAAATAGAAAAGGTTTTTTCTCCATGAACGTGCAAACGATGTGCGATGCACATCTTAAGATATTAAATATTCTTGCCAGATGGCCCGGCTCCTCACACGATTCTAATATATTAAAAAATTCAAAAATATATTCCAGATTTTGTAGTGGTGAGTTTGCTAACAGTGTTATTGTAGCTGACAGTGGGTATCCTAGCAAAGATTTTATAATGACGCCATTATTAAGTGTCAAAAATGTTGAGGAAAATTTATACAACCAGTCGCAAATACGAACACGTAATTGTGTTGAAAGAAGTTATGACGTTTGGAAAAGAAAATTTCGTATTTTATCCCTAGGCATTCGATTATATATCAAAAATGTCTAAGGTATTATTGTGGCTACTGCTATTTTGCACAATATATGCTGTTTAAATAATGAACGCGAACTTCCTTCTTTACCAGATAGCTTGGAAGCGGCTGTAAATTTTGTAAATGATGTACCCAATAATATCATAACAGGAAACTTTAATAAAAACAGCACTGCTCGGCAAAATTTTAAAAATAACTATTTTTAACGTTTACTGTAAAAATGTTCTATGACATAGTGCATAGTGCTTTTTTTCATTGTTCAACACATTTCATTTTTGTAATAATAAAAAATTTAATTCTGTCTTTATTCACAACAAAAAACTTAACAGAAAAATAATAATTTTTACATAAAAATTCATTTGAAAATAAACTAAATATTAAAAATAAATCTTTTTTGCTTATTATTTACAAAAACAATTAAAAAAACAAACAAACAAACAAATTAACAGAGAAAAATAATAATTTGTACAAAAAAAAAATCAACAAACAAAAATTAGCGGACAGCAGCATATAGAGAAAAGAAATCATAACTTCACTTCAACAGAAGTAGAGTTTTTATTGGAAGCCGTAAAAAAATATAGCAGCATAATAGAAAGTAAAAGAAGTGATAGGATGGGCGCTGAAGGTTAGATAAATGACTGAAAATGTATGAAACTTGAGTTCAACAGCAAGTTCACCCACATATTTTGCAGTCATAAAAGGTTAAAAACAAAATACGGGAACAAATTGTAGTGGCTTCTACTGCAGTATAAGAAACTTAATTTAGCAATTCGATTTTTTTTTCGAATATATTCAATTTCTAATCGAAGCTTTTCGACCTCTAAGCTATGTTTTTCTTTTAGAAACTCCATTTCTAATTTTTGTCTTTCTAATTTGGCCTCAGCAACATTTTTCCACGAATCGCTCTTCCTCTAATTTTTAAGAGCTTTATGAATTGGTTTTTTTAGCATTTTCGGAGTATACTTGGCCCAAGGTGTATCAACTTAAAAAAATATGAAATTTGAAAGTTTTAAAAACTTACTGACTGCACGACTATTTTCTTCCTTTAAATCACTGTCAGGCTCACTTTCAACAACAACTGCACCGTCTATATCGCTCAAGATTTCACTAAAGTCTAAAGAAAACATATTATATTGAAATATTTTTGACTTGAATATAATATGCTTATTAAAACTTACTATTATTGTCTGCATCGCAGTCATAAATCGATGGATTTCGCAAAATTTGCGCCTCTTGGCATATTTCTAATATCACCTCATCCGTTTTTGTGGTTGCGCTTGCTTGCATATACCCACCACCAGTTGCATAACTTTGCCTCTTATCAAAGGCAAAATTTTGTTTTGCAGTTGCATCTATGTTCCCGTATTTTGTTTTCAGTACTTTGTGGCTGCGAAACGTGTGAGTAAACTTACTATTAAACTCACGCTCTACACTTTTCCAGGCACTTACCTTATCTTCAGCGCCCACCCTATCAGTTCTTTTACTTTCCATTATGCTGCTATATTTTTTTACGGCTTCCAATAAAAAGTCAACTTCTATTGAAGTGAAGTTGGGACTTCTTTTCTCTATCTGCTGCTGTCCGCTCATTTTATTGTTTTTTTTTTTTTTTTTTTTTTTTTTTTTTTTTTTTTAAATAAGAAGCACAGTTTTTGTAAAATATCGTTTATTTATTTTAATTTTTAATAAAAAAGCACTTTCAAACAAATTCTTCTTTATTCTCTTCCAGCAATTATGACTTGTAACACAAATATTTCACGTTGATTTTAACAGCTGTTTTTGTTGATAAATTGATGATGCTGCCATACTTTATGGCAAATAAATGTGTTACTGAACTATTGACTGAAAAACTCAAAGTGTATTTAAATACAACTTAAATTTAAGTAGCATTTAACTAATTCTGTATTTAAATACCAAGTTAAAAATTGGGCAAAACACAGATATAAATAACACACATCTTACACACAAGCATTACATAAACACCGAATTGCTACATTTATACATACATAAATAACATTTCTTATGAATAATAAAACAAAGTCATTCAACAGTGATTTTTCGTAACAATATTAATTTGTACATGTAAACTTGAATATAGGGGCAGTCAAGGCGAATTCATAGGAGATGGGCGCAATATGTATTTTGTTAGTGTAAAATATCTAACAAACTGTCAAAATAAAGAAACAAAAAAAAGAGAAAAAATGGGGATGAAATAAAATTTTCAAGTAAACAAATAATAAAGTTTGTTATAAAGAAAAAGAAAATAGAGGGTGTTTTTTTATAGACGTATAGAACTTTAAGATAATCTTGTGGCATTACATTTTAAATCTGATTTCTGGCATATGACCGCTACGGCTGGCTCGGATGTAGTCCAATCTGGACGTCCAATTTTCGATGACTTTTTCCAACATTTGTGGCCGTATATCGGCAATAACATGGCGAATGTTGTTAAATCACAAGATTTTGGAGGCCAATTCACAGGTCCAAAACGTGAAGATAGGCGGTCACCAAACGTGTCTTTAAATAAATCGATTGTATTTATTTTAAAGAGAGATTTAGCTACTTCTGACTTTAAAGCACATTTTATAGCCAAACTTTCTGAATTAAGGGGATAACTTCAGGCTTATCTAGGTCTAGATCTCTTTCGTTACATTGCCTTATGGGGGTATGTGGTTCAAAATAAAACGGAATATTGCGATTCTAAATGATCACTTCTTCTACAGCTCAACAGATCATAAGCAAATTCCTTCTCTACTAGGAAGAAATAACTATTTTTTTAGTATTTAAAAAATTAGCAAAATGAAATGCCTTAAGGAACGGAATTTCCCTTCACCCAGTTATAGAAATGTTTTATAGAAAAAATAGCCGAAGCTATAAATTTGTTTTAATGTGCATATGATTAACAAGTTATTAATAGAATTTTAAATAATTTTTTTTTACTGCGATCTTTTAATTAAGATAAAAGAAACAGAAATTAAAAGTATTTTACTTCATGTAGTAAATTACACCATGCAACAGCCAACAGAACTTTGGACAACCACTATTTTTTTCTGATATGCGCTATGGTTACATAACTGTAAAAATCATCAGCATTTCAAATTCTATGTATAAGTTTTTTCTTTAAAAATATTTTTTTAATATGAGATTTTTGAAGAGGCTGCTTAAAACGACTCATCCAATTTTATTACAAAATATAATATAGAAAAAATAGAAAGTGCCCAATACATACTAACAAATTTTATTATTTAATCTTCAAATCTCTTATAATACCGATATTATTCCCGTAAGACAGGTAAGAAAATTATTTGCCATTTGTTGCATAGTGTTATTATTCTTTTCGAGCAATTGAACGATAAGAGCTACACTAACATAGTTTAATGACAATCAAACACATTTACAGAGTGCCCCAAAATTTACTTCAAAAACAAATTTTCTTTGTCACTGGTTTTACTTATCAACATTTTTAGGTTTAATAAAGTGAACGAAATAAAATCGAAGCAAATATTTTAATAAGGAAAATCAAGTAAGGCGATTAGCGGTAGAAAAAGAAAAATTTATGTATTAGTACAAACAAGTGAGATCTATTCTTTATACTTTATATTTACGGGTTGCGTAGCTTTGTTCAAAAGAACATTTAAATATAATGTCTACTAATAATTAAGTACTAAGACAAAATCGTAGCACTTGTTAGAGAGTGAAATTATTTAAAAATCTTCGGATGCGGCCTCCTCTGACTTGATCTGAAACGTAAATAAGGACATGTATCTTCTTTTGGAATGGTAGAAGTAACGGAGTTACACAATTTCGTTATTAGCTAAAGTTGGATTTCTCCAATTGTTCCATAAATTCCATATCGTTTCGTTATATTACCGCCTTTTTATCTTGATCTTCTCAGCTTCTTTAATTAATAGCTTCCTCTAACAGTCTAATTTAATTTTTCTTCTCAATACTGCAAAATGCAATGGCTATTTAAAAAAATCGCTAAAACTTAAACAAGCACTACTTCAAAACTTATTTTTTCCGAAGTATTTATTTTCTTTGTAACTAGAATTAAAATAAATCAGTTAATAAGTTAAAATCGGCTATGCCGAGTCTGCCCTTCACTGCTAGCCAAATATTAATATTATTCAATTTCCCCATTCTTCTTAAATATAGAAAAAAAGGTTGAGGTCGTATTATAAACATTTACTTATTTATTACTCGTATATAGAAAAATATATTTTTAAAATACGATTTCGAGCTTAATAAACTATCCGTTTCAATAAAAAAAAAGGTTAAAAAAACTTACAAATGAAAAATTATACAAAAACAATTGTTAAAAACAATTTTCTTTGAATATCTATTTTTTTATTAATCCTAAAATAAATAATTAATTTCAGTTCAAAAAACTAAAATTAATAATTTCTAAGAAAAAATCCTTTCTGAGAAACTCATTTTTAAAAGCAACAAAATGTCTGCGTGCACTCATTTTTTACAATAATTAAAAAAAAAATTCTAAGTAAGGTATGCAAGAGAAATAGAAAAAATTTAATTTAATTTAATTTTGCAACCATTTTTAAACCAAACATATTTAATTAAATATTGAATATCAACAACAAACTTCAAATTAACGGAAAAAATCAAAAATATCTGTTTCAAAAAGATTTCTCTATTCCTTATTCTATTACAGCCGAAGCATTCAAAAACACACGTAGATACATACGTTTGTGGCTATAACCATTACGCACATGTACAGCTTAAAAAATTCCATTAAAAACAAAGCAAAAACTAATGGAAACCTAAAATATAAGTTGTACTTTTGCCTAGTAACTTATGAAATTAGATTTCAACGACTACATGAACAGATAGGCGGACATCGCTTAATCGATTCCGTTATTTATAAGGATTTAGAATACATGTACGGTGTAGAAATTACAAACAGAATCACAAACTTATAAATACCATTCTTATTTACAGTATATAAAATGTTCATCCTAAATATTTTAAGAAAATTACTTTCACGTATTTTCTTCACAGTCTGTCAATTGTACCCAAAATGCCTTTGATGGAACATTTAAAAAATTCATACGGTTATTTTGCCTTTGGTTTGGGCTTCATTTTTAGTTTCTTT
Organism: Thelaira solivaga; assembly: GCA_947397855.1. Classification (NCBI taxonomy): domain Eukaryota; kingdom Metazoa; phylum Arthropoda; class Insecta; order Diptera; family Tachinidae; genus Thelaira; species Thelaira solivaga. Next base: position 40,903,143 of record OX377612.1, read on the forward strand.
TTTTATACTCTCACCTCGGTATCCAAAAGCAAATTAATAAAACAAAATTGAAATATAAATCATGGAAAATAACATTTAAACCAAAAAAGATTTTATAGCACTTTAACTGTCAGGTGTCATTATGCTGCATATTCAGTACACCCTTTACAGGGTACATCGTGAGTAACATATTGTTACACAAGATAAGAGAAATTAACTGCACTTGTATGTTAGATGAGTAAATTGAGGGAGATAAACAATTAAACAAAAAAACTAATTGAGTAAAACAATTTTTAAATCTGCTTACGATCATTTAAGCATTAAAAAGATCTGTTACATAAACAGTTCAAAATGAGTTCTGGTTGGGAACTTATACGCTTACGTGTGGAAACTGGAGAGGTTAGTAAAATAAAAATATTTTTTAAGCCATTTTACTTTTTTTCTTCATCAAATAATTAGAGTTTGCAACCGGAAATGTTAAACGATGCTGAATATATTTTGTCTACTCATGTGCTGGACACTTCTCTGGGTAAGCCGGCCTGTGAGGTAGCATTAACAGTATACCGCATGTCAGAGCAACATCATCAGTGGCAGGAATTAAAACAAACTTTAACGGATAAAGATGGTCGTGCTAGCAAACTGTTAAAGGCAAATGATTTTAAGAACGGCTTTTACAAACTACAATTTGATATCCAGAAGTATTACGACCGTTTGGGTGTGGAATGCTTTTATCCATTTATCGAAATTACATTTAAATGTGTGGCTGGTCAACATTATCATATACCTTTGTTATTATCACCATTTGGTTATACCACATACAGAGGAACATAATTAAATAATATTATTATATATTTTAATTGAAATATTTAAAAGCAAACAAATACAATGATCGTCATTTACAGCAAACATGGTAAATTTATAGTTGAGTTTTTGAGGGACACAAAAAAACATTTGAAGGGAAATGAAATCAAATACGTAATGAGTAATGCTGGGAACACAATTGGGACGAACGACGAATTTTTCGTTGCGAACTTTCGTCATCAGAAATAAAACACATTTGTGCATATAAAAGTTAACACAACACCGCCTTCGAACCAAATTCGTTGTGCGTGACGAATTCTGCGATAGATTTATTTCTATTTCATACGCCGACGAACGACGAACAAATTGATACAGAGTTGCCGGTTTTCCTTGTAGCTTTCAAGTATATTAGTAATTAAAGCTAATTTTCACTTTAATAATTGTTTTATTTTCAATGTACATCATTTAAGTTATATGTACACAACTATTTACACAATTATGTACACAACTATTTACCATAAAATTGTTTTTTAATGGTTTTTTATGTATAGAATTCTCAAGTAATTATTTTTGTTTATACGGTAACCCTTCAACTTAGGGTATAAACTTGTTTCCTTGTTTTTTTTTGCTTTTATTATATACTTACATACATATGTGTGTATGTATGCATTTACTATTATTTTTTACAAATGGGCCAACTCTCAAAAGTGTGTTATACTTACATAAATATGTATTAATAAAGGAAAATTAGTTTTTATTCTTTTGTTTTGTTTAATCGAACAGCGAATACTGCAATATTTTTACAATGTTTATTTTCTGTCACGTACAGCAAACAACTTTATATCAATAAAGTTATCAAACAACATCTGTTATTTATTCGTCATAATTGTGCGTCATGATGCGAATTTACGCAACGAATTCGTCATGCTCGACGAAATTCGTCGTTCGTCCCAATTGTGTTCCCAGCATAACATCATCACTTTTTCTTAATTCTCTTTTAAAATTACCGTTTCGGCAATTTTAGCATTCTTAAGGTAGGATTACACGATTGCCGCAATGCACCAATTATTAGCATACCTTATGCGCCAATCGTGTAATTTCCCAATTTATTGGTTCATACGGCAACCTGCGGCAATTTTTTACTTATTTTCCCAATCAAATGCAGCCCTGGTACGACAATCGTGTAACTACTCAACAGACAATAATGTGGCAATAAAATGTTTTAATTGCGGCAATATTTATTGGTTTCTTGAGCGGCAATCAAAGTGGGCAATACGTGCCAATATTTATTTTTGTTATTGTTTTCTTTGGTGGTTTAATAATATCTGTAAGTAAAAACAATTTTAAATGTTTTAAATATACCTATTAATTATTATTTACTTGCAGCTTAAATATGGAGTTTGATGACTGCATAATAGAAATGAATGACCCACTGGACATGGAATTTGTTTACTCCCCTGACCAGCAATCCCAAACTACTTTGCCCAAAAAGAAAAAGAAGCCAAGTGTAAGTTCTTGTTGGGCCTACAGTACAATAAATAATTTAATAATGGCTGTAGAAGAGCAGCCATGTGTTTGGGAGTACTCTTGCTCAGATTATAAGGACCGATACAAGAGAGAGCAGGCATGGCGCGAAATAGAAGAAAAATGTCCGGGACATACGGTGGAGGATTATAAGGCTAAATGGGCAAATTTAAAAACTGCTTTCCAAAATGTAAAAAAAAAATTAAAGCCAAGTCTGGTCAGGGTGCAGAAAACTTCCAACCACATTGGCCGCATTAGACTGCAATGCAATTTTATAACCGTCACAGCGCAGCAAAAACTTCTTCGACTGTGTCAAGTTTTAATATACCAGAAGCTGATCTAGGAAGCAGTGCTTCGCAAAATTGTGTCACTCCTGAGGCAGCAAGTTCTTCTCTCACTGAGCCACATGTCAATGAAAAAAGTGATATTTTGCAACGAGCAATTAAGTGTTTAAATGCGGAAGAGGACAACTGGTATTCAATAGGAATGTATTTAGCATCCCAAATGCGAGAAATTGCAAAAAAAAAATAAAAAAGCCGCCAACAAGTTGCATTTACAACTTGTCAAAGACGTTATGGATGCAACTTTGGAAGTGGAAGCAGATGATTAACGTCTTAATTAACTACCAGGTTTTATAAAACGTTCAATCAAACATAGCCGAATATAACACTCTTACTTGTTTTTTGTTTTGTTTCGTTTTTTATTATAATTTTTTGTTTTTTATCATTATATATGTATATACATATTATCATAAGAATGTGATGCCAATAAGTTATTTAAAGACTGAAAATGAATTAAATGTGATAAATAAAATATTTTATTGTTTGTTATTATTACATTAAAGTATGTGGCGTAGGGACAAGGGGCAGAGAACTTCTCTTACCTATAGGAACTAATACAAAAAAGTTTAAAGTAATGCAGTTGGTATGTTGAAAATCTTTATTATGAGTTGTAAATAAAAAAGTTGTGTTTAGTTATATATATTTATACTGCCAGGGTAATTCACCAGCTGCTGACATAAAATATTTTTCAAATTCTTCACGAATAGATTTTGCCTCATTACTTATATAAGACCTTGGAGTGGATTCTGTTCCATTTATATCCGTCAAAGGAAATTCATTTCTCCATGAACCAGGAATAAGAGCACCATTATCATCATAACGATCAGTGAGCGTTGATGTTACATAATTAGATTTTTTTTTAACCAAACAATTATGCAGAGCACAGGAAGCTAAAGTTGTGAAAGTCGTTTTTTGTGCGTCGAGCTTTGAAGGTCGAGAAAATATTTGGAAACGCTTTGCCATAATGCCAAATGCATTTTCTACGATACGTCGAGCTCTGGATAACCTGTAGTTAAATATTCTCTGACCAGCAGATAATTTTTTTCCGGGGTACGGTTTTAGTAAATGCTTCTGCATACGGAAAGCATCATCTGCTACCAATACAAATGGTAAGTTTGCTTGATGACCTGGCAAGGGTTTTGATTTTGGCAAGTTGAGGGCGTTGGTATCTAAAGCACGTTCAAAGGAACAGCTTCCGAACACTCCACCATCTGATACACGGCCATTGCAACCCACATCAACATATAAAAAGTTGTATTCTGCATCAACAACAGCCATTAGCACTATGCTATGTGTACCTTTATAGTTAAAAAATGTGCTTCCCGAATTCGGTGGTGCTACCATTTGAACGTGTTTACCGTCAACTGCTCCTATACAGTTCGGAAAATTCCAAAGGGTATTAAATTTAAACGCTATTTCCTGCCATTTTTCTGTTGTGCTTGGTAACTACATAAAGAATACGTACATATACAAACAAAAATTTATTAATATTTACCATTAACGTACCTTTAAGTATTCATTTTTTAATGATTTATAAATTGCATCACAAACACTTGGTACAAAAAGTGAAATGGTGCTAGGGGCAATACGGAAGAAGACTGATAGACTTTTATAACTATCTCCAGAGGCAAGATATCGAAGTGTCACAGCTAAGCGTTCTTGTTTCGAAACAGCCTCACGCATATTTGTGTCTTGTTTTATAATTAGTGGTGACACCAGTTGCAACAATTCCTTAAAGGTTTGGTCGTCCATGCGTATAAAATTTTTGAATAAAAAGTTTTGGTTCTCAATTACTCGAAACTCCATTAATGTTTTTTCGTATGCACCATCAGTTTTTCTTTTTGTAAGCCACTCTCTGACCCAAATACTTCTTTTAATACCCTTTTTTACATTTTTCCTATTATCAGACTCACATAAAATAATTATAGCGGCTGCAATTTTCTTTTTCTTTAGAGAAGAAATCATTTTTACTTTATTTTTAGATTAAATATTTAAGATTTAAAATTTATTTTTTGCAAGCAAAAAGAAATTAATTTTTTTACAAGTTAAGTAAAATAAAATTTGCAATTAAAAACAACAGCTGTTTCACATTTTGCCGCATATCATAACAATCGTGTAACCTTAACTCGACAATAATTGTCCCTTACTTATTGTGCGCCAATTTACGGCAACCAAATTTATGAAATTTGAGGCAATCGTGTAACCGCAAAATATTTGGTTGGGGCAATCGTTTTATTGTCCTTCAAGTTAGCGCAATAAAAATTGTTACGAATTGGTGCATTGGGGCAATCGTGTAACCCCACCTTTATGTATTCACCATTAGTCTTGGGTAGTACACGAACGAACTATTCACATTGTACTATTCACTTATTTGAAATGAACGAACTAGTCTGTGTTTTGAATTCCTATAGTTCATTTCCTGCTCTTTATTTTAAATGAACGACCTATAAATGAATGATCGAACTAAATTTAAACGAAAACAATGACGAAGGAACGAAAGTTGCAAATTATTTTCTTTTACAAAAATCGTATTTAAAACAAATAAACTGCAGAAGGGAAAATATATTTTGCGTGCTAAAAAGCTAAATTTTTAAATTTTTTAACCATAGTGACTAAAGTACTTTTTAAATTACATAAAAATCGAAAACTAAATTTAAAAATTTTTCGAATTTTGTTTTGTTGTTTTGCAAAAAATTCCTTTCAATCACTATTAGATATTATTTTACATAATAAAGAACGTTCAATGACAATCAAAAGTATAAGTGATAAAGATACAAAAGATCAATTGAACTAAATGAACGAACTATTCCTTTTTAATTTTTGAACTAAGAAGAGCACTCACTAAAATGAACTACGGAGCACAAGTCTATTCAGCATTCAAGGTATTCATCTTTTTTATTTTACCGCTTCAGAAGGTACGAAAGGGAAAAAAAGAGAATTGCCGAGAACGAGCAATTCCATTTTCCATTCTTCTCTCTCTCCTTTAAACTCAAAATTTGAGAAACCAAAATCGTCACGTGTTTTGCCGGAAATAATTTGCTGATGGTGCAAGCTTACTGGTATTATGCATAGCAAAATTAGCTCAGTTGAAGAAAGTTGTCAAATAATAAATATCGCGATACTACGCATTAAATATATATTTTATGGAAAATAAAGGCACTTTCGTAAAAATACGTTTTTTTCTTTAAATTTTTTCTCATTTTGTTTTTACTAAATTTTTTTTATTTAACAAAATATTAATCTTTATTTGTGCTTAATTCCAGAAATTTTGTTGGTTTTTAAATGATATTCTCATGAGTTATTTATTCAGCACAATAAGAACTGTAGGGGATAGCATATCTATATTTCAACAGACGTTACTCCCAACGTTTCTTGCAAACATAAGAATCTTTATATTGTAAAAGCTGTTGACTAAAAAGATTCAAATATTCAAACAAAAAACTCAGTAAGCATTGAACTGAATAAATAAATAAATTTCCCAACCAACATTTTAATATTGAAAACTATATATTCTATTTTTATTCTTCTCTTCTCTTTTACATTTGAATGCCAGGTGGGTATTACTGAATGTAATTAAAGAGTATATGAAAAACAAAAACAAAAAATTATAAAAAATGAGCACTTGTAATGTACTTGTATATGTACGAGTATATGTAATAATTTCTATTTGGAATTTAAAATTTTATTGTGCTGAATAAATAACTCATGAGAATATCATGAGTAAAAGAATAAATTTAAAAAACAACAAAATTTCTGGAATTAAGCACAAATATAGATTAATATTTTGTTATACTTTTAAATTCCAAATAGAAATTATTACATATACTCGTACAAATACAAGTGCTCATTGTAGAGAAACCCTATGTTTTTCTTAATATTTTTTATAATTTTTTTTTTTATTTGTTAGTATTTTAACAACTTTACAATTCATGTCAAAAAATTTACCGCTATCTACAACGGCCGCTCCAGTAAAATTTTGTTAATGAAATTAATATTGCCCAGTTTGCTGATATGTTATGTACTGCGAGTTTATTAGCACATTCTTGCTCTTTTCTTGTAATTATGCTTAAAGCATAATTCATTTGAGCTATTAACTTTTATCTTGAAGCTTGAGAGCAAGGCAAATTTATTTACTCGTACATATGCGGCTGTAGTAAAAAACAAGCTAAATTCGGCAGTTCCAAGTCTTATATAACCTTCAATCTTATAACCAAACATTCATAATTTCAGTTTTGCACATTCTTCTGAAATTAAAAAAAAAAAAAGAAAATTATTAAAAAAGATTTGTAATGAAATCTTAAATATTGTAAATAACTAATGTCAGTTAACGAAATTTAAATTTACATTTAAGATAAAACATGGTACAATAAAACCAGGTAACTTCAAAAATACAAAAATAACGTTACAAAAAGCCCATATATTTTGTTATTGCTTTTGCGGCTCCTTCTGTCAAAAATTATTTCCGGTGGTTGATAGTAAGAAGTGTTTCCACTTTTGATCTCTCTTTAACACATTGATATCTCTTAGTTTCTCACACAACGAGCTTCAATTATGCAGGATTCAGCTGGCGTCTCAGTGTCACCTGGTTTTCTTACACCATGGGATAAAATAAGTTCTTTTTTAAACCAATAAAATGACTATAGCTAATCAATTTTTTTAAAGGAAATTTTAATGCTCTTTACAGGAAACGATCAATATTAAAAACATTTTTTCATCAAATTTTTTTAGGCGATTCGAAAGACAAAATAAATTGATTAATTTAATTAATTTATCTTTATTGAGTCTTCTTTTTATACCCTTCACAAAAAAGTGAAAAACTAATAAATAAGTTTGTCATTACGTGTTTAATTCTACACCGTATATGGGACACCCTATAAAGTATATATATTCTGGATCCTTATAAGTAGCGGGGTCGATTTAACGATGTCCGTCTGTCCGTGTGTATGTTGAAAACAACTTTCTGAAGTCCCTAGAAGAACTACAGAAAATTTTAGCATGTCAATTTGTTGGAAGTTACTGTTATTAGTTTCGTATTGAAATTCAGCCCAATTAATCCATAAATAGTTGAGCTGTGGTCTCTGAAGTGCAACTTCCTGTATTTTTTCCCATTTTCGGAGCGTTATTTGCGTAATTCGTGTAAACTATAATACAAAACGGAAGAAAAACCTTATTCTCGTATGCAGTTTTATTAGAAATAATAGCCATAAGATCTGTGCAAAAATCGGAGCAATCGATCCACAAATGGATCAGAAAAATCAAAAATACCACCGAAATTTCAGGTTTTCATCCATTTTTTGTAGTTTTTTTTGGATATTTTATTAAACTAAAAAAAAGTAGTACTCAGTTTTCTTAAACATCACATTCAAAGTATTTAGACTATAACTCAATAATGGCGCAGCATGAGTGAAGAATCGCAGCTTATTCTGCGTCTTGCCACCGCTGGGCACTCGCAGAGAATGTGTTCCGACGTTTCCTTTGCTTCGCGGTAGAAACGACAGGAGTGGTCTTGTATTTTAACACACCGGTCTACAATGGCCCGTAAGTAGCTCAACCGTAACCGTGTTTCTCTCTGCCAAAGCATTGAGAAGTTTGTAGCAGTCCCAGACCAATCTTGATCGAAAAGAATAGCCCGCCAATGCACATAGAGCTGCTGACTGTCTGAGAGAATATATATTCCGGTGCCACATGTGCCCCTTCGTAAACATTCCCTAGCACATAGCGCTAAGGCGTGGACCTCCATCTGAAAAATGGAAGTAGTTTTTCCCATTGCAACTGCCCTGCGGAAACGTGGTCCTGCAATTACCGCACCAGCACTTCCACCTTCCATTTTGGACCCATCAGTACACCACAATTGTCGATTTCGGTCCAGTTTTACGTCACCATTTCTCCAAGCAGAGCGGTCATTAATGACCACTTCAAAACGCCTAGAGAATGTGAGTATCCTATTCATCCTATCAGAGACGGCAAGGCATGGAGAATTCCAAACATATTCCAAAATTTTCACATGCCCACTAAGATTGCCTTCTTTAAAATAGGACAGACGAGGTAGCCTTAAGGCCTTCTTACAATATGCAGGGGAGTGAGCCCAGTGATCATAGCCAAGGCTAGTGTAGGGTACGTCTTCATCGCCCCCGTTGCACTCAAACAGGCTATTCATTGCACCTTGTTGAGGATTATCTGAGCCTGTTTTTGTTCTACCTTTGGCCACCATACCAAGGAGGCATAATTGACCATCGGTACTATGATGGTTTTGTAGGACCACGCCATAATTTTTGGTCGTAAGCACGCAAATGTTGCCCTTAAGTAAGAGTCTTTTCTAGAACTACTCCCAGATATTTCATCTCCTCGGACATTACTAAGTCACTGTCACCCAATTTTAAGGTCCCTAGACTTAGCTTCTTCCTTCTAGTGAAGGGAACCACTTTGGTTTTATTCGGATTTATCGAAAGTCCCCTCTCCTGACACCATCTGTGAGTGGTGTCGAGAGCCGTTTGCATTCGATTGGCAATCACAGAGTCAAACTTGCCCCTTACCATGATTACCAGATCGTCCGCAAAGCCCTGAACCTCGTATCCGAGATCGCCAAGAGTCTTCAGTAGCCCATCGGCGACCAATAGCCATAAGAGTGGCGATAAAATGCCCCCTAGGGGCATCCTTTCGTTAACCTAACAAATAATCTCCTTGCCTCCGTATTGAAGATTATAGTCCTGTTACTCAGCATATTGAAAACTCATGCAATGATCAGTCGAGGTATTTCCTTCTTGATCATCGCCTTCTCAATAGACTCGAATGTAACATTGTCAAAGGCCCCTGTAATGTCAGCTGACGTACAGGGGGCTATTTCTTTACCAACCAGCCTTTTCGACCTTGCTGTGCAGTGCAGTCTCAGTTGATCTGCTTAATTGGTAAGCATATTGTCCAATATGAAGAGGGTTGTCCCTAAGATGGACTTCCCTAATATATTAATCCAAAATCTTTACCATAGCTTTATGCAGGAAGGACGTTAAGCAAATGGGTCGGAAGGCTTTTGGCGTGTAATCCGCCTTTTTGCCTGCTTTCGGTATAAAAGCAAACCTTGCTCTGCCCCAGTTTTTAGGTAATACTTCTAATTCAAGGCTCGTCCTAAATATATTAGTCAACCTACTTGCGAGCACGTCAACATCTTGTATAGCCACAAGATCTCGTTGCATAAGCTCTGAGATAGGGAGAATTTTAATGTTCTTTTTAACCACTAAAGCTGCTCTAAGTCGGTCAACGCTTTCGTCGTAGATCAACCTACAATTTCTTGTCTGCAAACCGTTTATCTGTCCGTTCGTGGCCCACGGTTCCTGAATGGCCACAAAGTTCAGACATTGTTGTTCCACCAGAGTACTGAACCTGTACAAGGCTGCTATCGCCCGGTGAAGATTGATTTTCAGACAAAGGAGATTGTCCATGGTATCATTGTCGGCGGAAGCAATTGCCCCTACCCCAGAAGCTATATGCTGCACCTTTGAAGGTGTGCAGTCCATATTTTCATTCTTTCCACTCAATTCCATGAAAATCTATATATACGAGGTATGATTAAAAAATAACCGTTATTTTCAATTTACGTGAGGTACGTATGTTCGATTTTCGCAATTTTTATTTATGTTATTACAAATGTCTGTTATTTATGTTGACAATATTAGCCATTTTGGATTGTCAGTTTGTTTTTGACAGATAAAAAGGTTAGTCGTGTTTCGGTGTGCTTTTCGATTTTTTACTATTTCAAAAAATGGATCAAAGAAATGACGATGCTCGTCCTGGTCGCCCGAGCACGTCAAAACCCGATGAAAACATTGAAGCAGTGAAGAAAATGATTTTGAATAATCGTCGAATCACTGATGATGTTGGCATATCGTTCGGCTCATGCCAAACAATTTTTACGGATGTTTTACGCATGAAACGTGCGGCAGCGAAGATTGTTCCCAAAACTGCTAAATTTTGAATAAGAAACTCGTCACTTGTTCGTAATTTTTTGACTAAAAACAAAACCGTAATCCTGTCTCAACCACCGTATTCACCGGACTTGGCCCCCGCTGACTTTTTCCTCTTCCCAAAACTAAAGACACCGATGAAAGGAAAGCGTTTTGCTACGATTGAGGAGATAAAAGAAAAATCGAAACAGGAGCTGTTGGCGATACCAAAAAGCGCGTTTCAAAAGTGTTTCGAGAATTGGAAAAAACGCTGGCATAAGTGTATTATATCTGAGGGGGAATACTTTGAAGGGGACAAGATAGTTATTGATGAATAAATAAATACTTTTTGAAAAAATTGAAAATAAATGTTATTTTTTTATCATACCTCGTATATATATTGTATGCATTTTAGTCACCTATGAGTGCCCCCATAGGAAGGGTAAAGTTAAACCGTGGGTTCGCCAGACCTTGCACGGAATTCGCTATTAAACTTGGCTCTACCTCGCCAAGCAAGCCACCGGCATAGCTGTTCCACTGTGGGTTGGGGGGCTTGTTTTGTTTTTTTAGTTTTGCCGTCTCCCCGTGCACGACCCAAACCAACAGAGACATGACCTAACTGGTTTCGAGTCATTGGTCAAAGATAGCGCCACTACCCCTAGGGGCTGACCAATTCGCTAGAGTTAAAACAATGACTCTAATTAGCCTAACGTCTAAGCAGAAATTCCAAATGGTTTCAGCCTGCGCGTTGGGGTAGTGCTTAGTATAGACCTTAAGTATGTTTCACACCTCAGATCACAGCAAGCCTCTACACCACGTCAAGGTGACTACCCGTCGTAGAGGATTTCTTTCCAATAATAAAGAAAGAAATTTTTATCTTTAATATGACCTCAAGCTTAATAAACTAAGTGTTTCAGTTACATCATTTTTTGAAGTTGGTGAAGATAAATATGGTTAGTTAAATATGTTTTCACGTATTTCCTTAAGGTTTTTAGTATTTGTAAATGACTTTTCAGTATGACATTTATAAATTTGTTTAGGAGACATATAAGTAAATACTTAGTAAATTAGACACAAATATGCATAAATACGTTGATTTCTCTAAGAGATTGCAAACGAACCATAAAATATTATGGGTTGGTGCACATATCATTTTAAACAAAGGATCGTCTAGATTTGTAATCTATCACAAAAGTACTCAGAAAAATCTTTGGATTACTTAAAAAAAATTTTTTAAATTCCCTCATACCCCAGTACTCTTCTGCTGAGGGATTTTTATCATTCCCCAATTTGCCGAGGTACCATTCCCGATCTTGCCCATAAAGATGACCAAAATCAACAGTTTTAACATTTTGGGAACTATTCGTAGCTTTTATTTTATGATTCAAAACAGAAACTGCCAAAATCCTTGACAACAACGGCACTGGGGTGTATGGAAATTTCAAAAAAAATAATTTAAAATAGTCCAAAGTAACTTCTGAGTATTTTGATAGTAGTCTAGACAGTCCTCTTTGAAATGATATATGTCGCATCTCACAATCTTTAATGATTCGTCGGCAAGTTGCTGATATCACTTAGAGCAACAACACTAGGGTATAGGAAATTTCAAAATAATCCAAAGTAACTTCCGAACGAACCATAGAAGATTACGAGATGGGACGTATATCATTTTAAAGGGGAGGTTGTCTAGAATTGTAATCTCAGAAAAAACTTTACATTATTTTTAAAAAAAAATTTAAATTCCCTTCTACCCCGGTACCTTTCCCCCGATGGATTTTTATCATTCCCCATTTTGGCGAGGAATCATTCCCGATTTTGCAACAGAAAATTACTAAAACCAAATTAGAATGAAATTTGTAAGTTCTACGATTTTTGGAAATGTTTTAACATTTACGGGAAAAGTCGGGAATTGCCAAAACGATGCAGAGCAACAGCACTGGAGTATACAAAAATTAAAAAAAAAAAATTTTAAATGATCCAAAGTAATATCTGAATATTTGGCTGGTAGGTTACAAATATAGATGATCTCCTCTAAACTATTGCTTAAAGCATTTAATATTTAATGACGTAAAACGAATTTTTTTGGATGTTTTTGACATTTTAGAAGAATGTGGAATGAAAAATATTAATATTTCGCTAACACAGTGAAGGGTACATAAGACTCGGCACAGCCGAATTTAACTTGTTTTTGAATAATTTTACTTTGTACCAAAGAAGCAATATTACAAGTATTTATTAGAACTATAATCGTCTTGTTCTAACACACAATGAAACTTTGTTATTATTAATAATAATAAAAGGAGTAATTAATAATATATTAAAAACAAGAATAAAAATAGAATATATAGTTTTCAATATTAAAATGTTGGTTGGGAAATTTATTTATTAATTCAGTTCAATGCTTACTGAGTTTTTTGTTTGAATATTTGAATCTTTTTGTAACTATTGATTAATAATTATTATTTAGTCAATTGCTTTTACAATATAAAGGTTCTAATGTTTGCAAGAAACGATGGGAGTAACCTACTGAGGATTCAGAGTGGCGTCTGATGAAATGGTCCATATAGGTATGCTATCCCCTTCAGTACTTATTGTGCTGAATGAATAACTCATGAGAATATCATGAGTAAAAGAATAAATTTTAAAACCAACACAATTTCTGGAATTAAGCACAAATAAAGATTAATATTTTGTTAATCTTATAATAATAATAATACATTTTTTTAAATAACGATAATGTAATAACAAATAATTAATAAATATTTTATTTTTTAATAATACAGTAATATTAATAACTATAGGAATTATATTATTATTATGTGTCCGGGGCTTCTTAAATAACAATGATCGACAACTTTTTGCAGCCAATGGTGGAGCAACATCCTAATTTGTGGTTTCAACAAGATGGAGCCAGTGCGCATACTTTTTTTGGTGAACGGTGTTCTTTGTTAATTTTTAAGAACAATTAGTTGTTTTATAAAAGAAAAACACTTAAAAATTAAAAAATATAAAGAAGCCTTTTTTGCTGTATAATTTTTTATTTGCTCTTGTGCTTTCTTTTGTGAACAAAACAAAAGAATCAGCTGTTTTTTGTGCTTTGAAATAGATAAAATCACACAGAAAAATACAAAAGCAGTGTGATTTACAGAACAGTGCAAAATCACACGTGTGATTTTAAAACCACATGTGATTTTCAGAACAGACCTGTATGACTTTGTTTATTTATATTATAATCACATTTAAAATTACTGTAAAAGGAGACACATTTGCTTTTAAATTCAATTAGTTTTCTAACTTTCAAATAGTTAAGAACATTGGCCAGGCTTTTTAATAAGTACCGGCCGCGCTTTAATTATTAAATTGAAAAGAAACTAATAAAATATATAAAATATTTATAATACAAAAAAATTATAAATATTTACATGCAAAAATATAATCTGCAAAAAAAGGATTATTTCAAGTTTTATATTTACATATGCCGGAATTGATTTTTTTTGTCTTCAACAGTTGCTTCGAGTCCGACTGCCTCAATTTAGAGCTCCTCCTTAACCGTGAACAACTTTTCCTGATAAAGACCTCCACCATTTTTTTTGTGCAAATTCATTAAATGATAATTTTAATTTTAATACCCCATTTCTGATAAAAATCATTAAAATGTTGTAGATGTGTGTGATAAAGAACTATTTGGTGCTTGTAAAGAAGATTAATGATAAGAATATATCATACAATCATCTGCACATAAAATTGCTTTAGAATTCTCATTTGTGTGAGGAAAATCATGAAGAAAAAGATTAAATAATAGTGGAGCTAGAACACTTCCTTGAGGGACTCCTCTTTTTACCATTCCAAATCTGGATGTAACGTTATAGACTTGCACAGTAAATTTTCGATGAGAAAAATAGCTTGAAAATATTTTTATTATATATGAATCCACACCAAGATTCACAAGCTTAAAAAGTATACCCAAGTGCCACGCAGACTCAAATGCCTTTTCTATATCGAGTAATATAGCTACAGTGGATGTTTGTACTCTCAAATTCTTTATTATATCATTATGAAATTTTAGAAATGACGAAATTGGATTAAATTTAAATTCATCCTCAATTTTATCCTTTAATACATGTTCAAACAATTTTTCAACATTATCTATATTATTTTTCTTTTTTTTATTGGCAGAATTTTAGCACATTTCCAAATACTTGGAAAGTATCCATTACTGATACAATTGTAGTAGTAGTTTAAAGAATGTATCAGGAAGCTTTTTTAATACATAATTTGAAATTTCGTCGAAACCACAAGACTTTTTGTTATTTTTATTTTTGGCAATATTTTTTAATTTTTCAGCTGCAGTGAAGTGATATTCATCACTGTTTTCTAAAGAGTTAAAAACAGTACTAAAAGAATACATATAAAATATTAAGACAGTTTGTAATACCAGCCTTCAGACCTAATAATGAAATATTTGGAATCCTTTCTGAATACACCAAAAATATAATAATTATAAAAGGTATCAGCAATTTCCATTTCTCCAGTTATGATACTGTTATCAATCTGTATTTGTTGACAAAATGATGAATTTTTCTTTCCCAACAACCTATATGTACATCTCTTTGAAAGCAGTAGGACCAGGTTTTATATTTTCAAGTTTCTCATGGAATTTTTTTGCTTGTTCTAAATTAAGAAGTTCTTTTATAATAGTTCTTAAAAGTTGAATTTGTTTTGAAAGTATATTATATTCTTAAGTGAGTCTATTTCCTATACGATGATATATTTCCTGAAGTTTTTTTTTGTATAATTTTTTTTTTTTAATTTTCCAGATAACGGAAATTTGTTGTTTTTTATTTCGATTTTCTCAGATTGATGATTATGAACTGAATGAAAGTTAATGTTAAATGTGTTAATAAAATTATCAATTTGATTATTATTAAATTTTTTATTATCAGGTGGCATTATACTACGCCATATATAATCCATTTCATTTTTAAATTCATTCCAATTTGTATTTTTGTATAATGTGAATAATTTAGGGGTGTGAAGGGGACAGTGAAGATGTCAGGGGCATTAGGTCCTTGACTTCTACAAGAAGGGAACTTTCACTGGCCCGTAAAATCTTTACAGTCAATAAAACTAAATGGGCTATTTCTACGTTTAGACCATTTAAGTCTCCAGGTGTGGACAACATACACCCGTGCCTACTCAGGCAAGATGTTGACGTGCTCGCAAGTAGGTTGACTAATATATTTAGGACGAGCCTTGAATTAAAAGTATTACCTAAATACTGGGGCAGAGCAAGCCTTCCTGGAAAAGATTTTGGATCAATATATCAGGGAAGTCTATCTTAGGGACAACCCTCTTCATATTGAATTATATGCTTACCAATCAGGCAGATCAACTGAGACTGCACTGCAAAGCCTAATGAGTAAAATCGAAAAGGCTCTGGTTGGTAAAGAAATAGCCCTCTGTACATCGGTTGACATTACAGGAGCCAGTGACTTGGTGATGTCCGAGGAGATGAAATATCTGGGAGTAGCTCTAGAAAAGACTCTTACTATACATAACTGGCAAAGCCTTTACTTGCATAGAATGTGTGGTAAAACGTAGGGTCTACGACCAAAAATGATGCCTACAAAACCATCATAGTACCGATGATCACTTATGCTTGGTATGGTGGCCAAAGGTGAACAAAAACAATCACCAAAAAGAATATATTGCTCCACAATAAATTTTTTTATGATTTTAATTCTCTGTTTTTTTAAATATCTTTTCAAAAACTTTTATGTGAATTTTTTAAACTTCGAAAAAAAGATCGCATGGCGCACACAAACGTTCTTTTTACACAAGTTATTTCAAGAACAATTAGTCCCATATAAATTAATATATCCAAATTTGGCTATAAAATTTTTTTTAAGGTAGCTCATTTTATGGAAGTAGCGGTAACAAAATAATTCAAAACGAAATTCCAATTTTTTAAAACTCTTCTTATTAAAACGCAAATTTGCGAGTCCATTTCATTCAATCGCTAATATCCTAGATCAAAAATTTCATCTATGTATAAGTTCTGCACAACTATTATACGTCAAATTTCTTCTAAAATTAATATGCACTCTTTCTCAATAGGTAGCATCTTACGAATTTTCTCTACGAGTACATTATATAGACATAAATTGTTACTTGGCTGCAAAATTTTTAATAGTGCTCCGTCAACTTACATATCAAGTAGCTTCTATTTTAATCCTTCAATACTAATGTATATACGTAAAATTTACGTATACTCTTTTTAAATCGTTGTTACACATGCGTTTCAAACATAACGGTACTAAATTCCATTGCTTTCAACAATAGCTTCTAAGCAAAGACAAAAGCAAAATCCTAACATTTTGAGTATTTAAATCTGCTTTTATACTGCCCATTAAAAAAGACTGCACGTGAAATATATGTACGTATCGTTAGTGCGAAGAGTAAAAACTCTATAAAAAAAAGCATAAGAGTATAAAACGAAATTAATAAAAAAAGTGAAAACTTGCTTTTTTATTGATTGTGAACTTTAATTTTACTTAAATTTTTTTTTAAATGTAAAACAAAAACAAAAAATTAAACAAAACTAGCTAAGAATAAGATCTTTTTAGTAAAATAATCCACTGAACGGAAAATTCACGTTGTTTAGTATTGAAGGCTTAAATTTATATTGTAACCACATTATAATTACATACATACGTATATCATCATCACTATAACTTCACTATCACTATCATCAGCACTACATAGTATAAAGCAAAGTCGCTTCCCGCGTCTGTCCCTATGTCTGTATGTATGCTTAGATCTTTAAAACTACACAACGGATTTTGATGCAGTTTTTTTTTAGTAGATAGAGTGATTCAAGATTTATATGTATAATAACATGCTTAATACATATATTATAGAGAACCACTGATAATTTCAAGATTTCTAATGTGAAGTCGTAAATAAACACATTTTTTTGCGCTTACATTGCAAACGCTGGCTGAACTGTACGAGATAGATCAAAATAATGTATTAAGTATTGTATACCTTAAAAAGGTCTACAAGAAAGTCCGCCATTAGTTTAGATAATATTAGATTAAAACCATAATTTATCAATTCTATTTCTTCTATTAAGATCTTGGTCGGAATTTAAAGGTAAAGCTATTTAGTATTAGTGAAATTATTTTGTAAATATTTTTAACAAGAAAGCTGTGAACGTTGTATATACAGAGATTCTGTAGTATATTCGTATTTATTGTAAAAGTAAAAATGTAGTATATGAATTTAGATATTCCAAAGATGGTAGGAAATCTTCACAATATAGGGAAAGGGGAATTGTTTTACTACGAATTTAAAGGGTGCAAAAGCTGGTGTACATATAAAAATTGAAATTGCGAGTCAATACAGTTTCATTTTATACAAAAACAAAACATATTTCTACGCTACATCAAAGACATCGGTCATATTTTTGTTTACTTTGATTGTAAATTGTATAAAACAAACTTATTTTGGTTTTTTATTATCATTCTTCTACTTATGCCATCGAATAATTAATATAATAACTAATGCTTTTGAGCGGAAACTATATTGCTCTACAGTTTTCCTGGATGTTAAATAAGCTTTTGATAGGGTTTACTTTTCAAACTCAAAATGATGTTAACAACTCCAATTTATTTGTTATTAAAATCTTATCTGGAAAAAAGGTCCTTTTTTGTCAAAGTTGATGATGAGATATCAGCAATACGTTTTATTTTTGTTGGAGTGCCTCAAGGAAGCGTTCTGGGTCCAATACTATATACTATTTACACATCTGACGTGCCTACTTATGAAAAAGCAAAAATTTGCAACTTATGCTGATGACACAGCCATAATAGCTTCTAATGAATCTTCGATTAAAGCTTCATCGTATGTGCAAACTGAACTCAATCTATTACAAGATTGACTCATGAAATGGAAAATAACTTTCAATACTGATGTATTCATATCATTTGAAATAATTGTAGATCATATTTCATAAAATGAATTTTATTTATTTTCTTTCTTTACTTGTTTGTTTATTAGTCTTTCTGTTTACTTATGTATGTATGTCAACTGCAGTTCAATGAACACTTTTAGCAAGTAAGCATAATTAATAGAAAAACAGTTTATGATTTGTAATATAGAATTTAAGTAATTATAATTGGAATTCGTTGAACTGCAGAGTAAGCAAATTGTTAATTTATGCTAAGTATTAATAATTGTAGTAATAAGTGGAAAGTAATAAAGTACAATATTTAGGCTAGATTCAGATTTAATTTAGTAAGGTGAGCAAATCCTCCTCTTGTTTTATTCAATTTCTATTTGGCGCATCTCCGCGGGATATATATAGATATCATTGGGCGGTGAACTCCGAAAAGATTTGCGAATCCATCGCTAAGTAATGAATGGATAAATACACTTAAGATACACATATTTTTGACATCAAATCTATATTTTATATATATATATATATATATATATATATATATATATATATATGCTACAGGCATGTTCTATAACACTGACAAGTCTTATCATATTTCATTTGCCTTAAGAAAAAATGATTTTCCTTAATAACATGCAAATTCCTACAGCTGTAAATATCAAGTACTTAAGGATTCACCTTGACAAAAGGTTAACGTGGAAGCATCATTTAGTAGCAAAACGCAATCAGTTAAATATTACAACCAAAACAATGTATTGGTTATTAAGACCCAAGTCTGCACTAAACATTTCCAATAAAATTCTATTATATAAAGCTATTTTAAAGCCGATATGGACATATGGTGTACAATTATGGGGGACGGCAAGTAGCTCAAACATAGAAATATTGCAACGATATCAGTCTAAGACCTTAAGATGCATTGTTAATGCTCCATGGTTTGTATCCATTAAAAGAATTCATAAAGATCTAAGTATTCCTTACATTAAAGACGAGATAAAAATTTTTAGTACTCGTTACCTTGAGAGACTGAATAATCACACTAACGCCTTAGCCATAGCTTTGTTAGATGAGACAGAAGAGATTAAACGATTAAAATGATTCCACATTCTTGATCTTCCTTTCAGAAATCAGAAGCACAAAATAAAATCATTATAAAATTATAAATATATTTAAGTGATATAAATAAAATATTTATGTATTACATGTATAGTAAATATTTACATATATTTACTATACTATAATTTTATAAAAAATCAAGTTTATTTTAAGCTATTTGTAGCTTAAGAATGCATTTCATGTCTCCTTGTTATTTTAAATATTTCATTAAACCATTTACTTAATATTATATAAATTGTAAATAAAAGTATATTAAAAAAAAAAAAATCTTCTGCTTTAAAAAAACACATTCTGGCTGGAAGAAAATTAAATTTGCCAAAAATAAAATATATTATTATGAGCGTAGTGCTTGTTTCAATTTTTTTTTTTTTTGGTAGCGAACATAAGTTAGAGAAATACTTATTTATTTCTTTTAAAAAAAATTTATTTATTCATTTTAATTTTTTGAGTACCAAATTAATACTACTTAAAACTTAATTAAACATTGTCTTAAATAATAATTTCTGCTTTTAGTGTTTTAGCGGTGGCGTGATCCAGTTCTAAAGAATTCAGTTATTGCTGCAATTCCAATTCTCCAGAATTTTGCTGCCGCTGCAGGGTGACAATATTTTAAAAAAAATTAGCTGGAAATTCGTCTGCATATGCCGGAAGTCTTTTCCCTTTGTTTTGTAATTTTGTTTTTGTCAATTCTGTGAACTACTTTTTATAATTTCTGCTGACTTTGAATTTGCCAACAGGGTGAAAACTTTTGTGGTGTTAACTTCTCCCTTCTTAAATCGATTGCCCTCAATCGTATTGTGGATATGACAGGTTGGAAAAACTAACATAGGGGGGCTGTTCCGTTTTATTGGTGATTTCCAATTTATGTCTCCTCCAGAGCTGCGATGGCACCAATTAATAGAGTCCCAGATGTTGTGGTGAGAGTTTCCAGATTGCCGATTTTCTTGGTATTTGTAATATAAAGCTCTCTTAGGAGTTCCAATGGAGGAGAATCTGTATGATATTTGGTGAGTGGAGTTAACTGAAGAGTGGCTGGTATAACTTGTAAAGGTATGGCCTCGAAATTGCTGTAGCTTTTCTTGCTTATTGTAATTATTGTATTTTGAAAATTTATAAGATGTGTTCCCGTTAAATTACTGGTTTTTGAGTTGAAGCTTATGCTGCCGTTGAAGCTGTTAAGCAGGATTACGCATGGTTTTATTTCTTCTACTCGGGGTATATGGTGTCCGTTGGTGGTAGCACAGGTGGAATTTAAGCCATTTATTAATCTAGCGATACAAGTATCATTTCTTAAATCTACGATTTGATTGTCCTTACATATTTCAATTCTATTATAGTTTTTACATTGTTTTTCGATTCCGTATATCTTATCTCTAAATATTAATATTTCATTGGAATCTAACTTAATTACAACATTTTCTCTCCATATAACTGGATATTAATAAATCTTTTGGAAAGTTTCATGCGATGTTAGTGGAATTTTTACCATATAAACAATAGTCATTTCATTACTTAATACGTTTACATCCAATATTTCTAATGCTTCTTCTGCATTTTTCTTCATTTAGCTTTTGAATAGCTATTTTAATTTCTTCTTCATTTAATAAAACTGAATTTATAATTTTACTTTTTGCTCATTGTATGGCATACCTAACGTTAATAAGTTAATCTTTAACTAATCTTATCTTATTTTGTATATTTATAATTATTTCTTGTATACTATTATTTTCTTTTCTCACGCTATTTGCCATATTTTCTACGATATTGATCAACACTTGATCATTATTGTTATCATTTAGTCTTAACAAGTTCCTATTAATTATTTCGAAATCCTCGTGATCTGGTGATCCCGTAATACATTTCCACACTGCTCCTAAAGTGTTTATTGATCTTCGTAATCGTAAGTGTTTGTCAGGTTTTAATGTCTATATTTTGTTGTGTTTCTTGTTTTAAGATGGGAAAAAGGACATTGTTCCTTGGAATCTGCGTGTTGATGTAGTTGTAAGTATCTGTCAAAAAGTTGTCATATTTGTCAATTTTGATCAAATGAATTAGCCGAAAAGTGCCGTCTTGAATCTTTGCTAGGCCGTCGCTTATAGTAACTACCTGTGCTGTACTATAGTCAAATATTTGCACGTCCATTGCTTGTCCTTGCTTCGTCAATGGCAATATAACAATGAAAATTGAAGTCCAGTGCATTTTTAATAGTATTCTCTGAAAAGTGGGGAAAAAAAATTCAACTTTTAATATTGCTCTTATGAACCACACGATTTGATTCTGTCACGATCGTCGTCGTGTAATTCTCTTTAACTGTTTCTTTCCTAAATCTTGGAGTTAACTTTGTCCTTAGTCTTTGGTCAATCCTAACGTACACTATGTCTCCTGTGGCATAGGTCTTGGGTTTGTTTCTTTTCTTATTATGATATTTTATGTCTCCTTCCTTCTCTTCTTCTCTACTTATTTGCGTTTCTCAATATTATCCTTTCTTGCTTCCTCAAATTGTTTTGGGTCTGTGCTGACTGTTCTACCAAAGAAAATCTCTAAAGGCCTTTTACCAGTAGTGGAATGTATTGAATAATTGTATTCGTATACTGAGCGGTCAAGAAGTTCTTCAAATGTGTTATGTGTTCCTCCCTTTTTTTAGACATCTCATTATCTCAGACAACGTGGAATGGAACCTTTCTATTTGTCCATTTACTGAGCTTTTATATGGAGGAGATTTGAACATCTCTAGACCCAATTGGTCCCTTACCATAAATACTATTGACGCAGAATTTAATGACTTTTCATTGTCTATAACGATAACCTTGGGTATACCAAAAGAAAATAATATTTTGCAAAGAGGCTCCTTAATGTCCTCTGTCGCTCGGGACTTGACTATGGTACGTTGTGCATATTTGGACAATTTGTCAATGGCTGTTAAAATCAATTTATTGTCAGTTTTGTATAAGTCTATCTGCAACATGTGACCGGCGTGCGTTGGAATGGACGTCTTCTTAATCCCTGGCTGATTGGGTCGACGGTCGTATTTAATTTCGGTACAAATTGAACATTCTTTAACGATTTTCTTTATCTTCCTTGCCATAGCGGGGAAGTAGAATCTTTCTAATATTTGAGATTTATTTTCCCTACAGTTCTTATGAGCTCTGTTGTGCGCTCTGATTATTGCATCTTCTTGCTCCTGGTTATTTATTAAATCTTCTACCTGCAACTGGGTGAATCTAACTTTATACCTTCTAAAATGAAGTGGGTATATTTGCTGTATTTTTCCCATTATTATTTCATTCGTTTTAATGCAATTTATGACGGATGGGCTGAGATAACGTCGTAAAGTCTCTACTAATTTTTGTTCTGCCTAGGATGGCTCGATAATTATGTGTCGATGGTAAGTGGGGAAGATTATTTTGAACTGGTACGAGGAAGTTGTACCTATGCTAATAAATAATTGGTTTTTAAAAGCGTTAATGGGGGTTTCTACACTATGTATTAGTCCATGTGACGAACTTTCATCTGAATTTGTTGCTATTGATAATGTATGCATGAATGATTCTTTTGGTGGTATTCTTGTCAAAGCGTCCGCTACCACATTCGTTCTACCTGGCTTATAGTGCAACTCGTAATTATGCTCTTCGAGAATTGATTTCCACCTCTTCATTTTGCTATTGTTATTCTTGTTACTAAGAGCGTACGTAAGCGGTTGGTGGTCCCTAAAATTTTTCACCTTTGTTGGGCCATACAAGTAATTTCGGAACGAGTTCAGGGCCCATATGATGGCCAGCATTTCTTTTTCATTGGCAGTATATTGCTCTTCTGCCTTGTTGAGTGTTCTGGATATAAAAGATATTGGTCTGTCGTTTTGAGGCAAGACTGCTCCAATTGCAAAATTGGAAGCATCTGCTGTCAATTCGAAATCCTTCTGATAATCTGGGTAAGCTAGCACAATGTCTTCTTTGCTTAACACGATTTTCACTTCAGCGGATTTGTTTTTGGAGATCTTTCCTCCCTCCCCTCTTAAAAGGTATGTCAGTGGCTTCGCGATTTTTTAGTAATCTTTTATAAACCGACGATAATAGCCTGACATGCCGAGGAAGCTGCCGAGTTCTTTTAGAGATTTTGGTGGCGGGAAGTTTGCAATAGCTTCCACTTTTGCGGGACTAGTTTTTATACCATTGGCGGAAATTACGTAGCCCAAAAATTCTACACTGTTTTAAAAAATTTTCCCCAACTGAACCTTCATATTTGCATTCTCTAGGGTTTGAAATATTTGTTGAATATGAATGAGGTGATCCTCTTCTGTCTTACTAAATATGATTATGTTATCTATATAGACATAACAGAATTTCCCAATATGTTCTCTTAATATATCGTCAAGAGCACGTTGGAATATGGAAGGCGCAGTTTTCAGGTCAAATTGTAATCGCGTAAATTCATATTGACCATTATTAATAGAGAAGGCTGTCTTCTCTATATCAGATTTTTTTATTTAAATCTGATAAAACCCTCTTTTCAGTTCCATCACTTAAAAATAATTACTATTCCCAAGCTGAGATATTACTTCGGATATCTCTGGTATAGGATACTTGTAACTGCGTCTAGTTTTCTGTAGTCTATTACCATGCGGTATTGTTACTTTCCCGCCGAGTCCGCCTTTTTAGGCACGATCTATACAGGTGAATTGTATGGAGACCTAGACGGTCGAATAATGCCATCGTTCATAAGGATTCCTACCTCTTCTCTGCTTCAGTTTTTAAGGAAGTAGGATAAGGGTAGGATCTAGTATATACTGGAATGTTTGTTGTGGGTCTGATTTCCCCGACGACTCTTCTGGTATATGTTAACTTTTCGTTGGGTTCCGCGAATAATTTAGTGTTCATTTTTTTTTGTTGAAGCGATACCTTATCCATATTTAAATTATTTACTGTTGCAGAAGAAAGTTGTTTTACACCTATTTTCCTTCCATTTCCTAGTTTCATGTAATTCTCACTTTTGTGGATTACGATTTGTAATTCCCTGAGGGTATCATTCCCTAGGATACCACCAAAGGTTTTAAGAGAAGGCATCAAAAAGAATTTAATTTCGTGATCAAAAAGCTTTACCATAGTATGTTCGGTAAATTTAATATCGCCTACAATCGATTTCGCGTAAAAAGATGTTTCATTTTTTATTTTTTTCTTGGCCAGGTGAGGTTGGAGATAATTTTTGCTCGATCCCGTGTCTATTAAAAATTTAAGGATATCTCCGCTCTCCGCTCTAACTTCAAAATAAGGTAGCGAAGAGCTAATTATTCTCAAAAATAAATGTCTGTTGGTTCAATATACTCTTTATTAGGTTTTTCTGGCTTGGCCTGCTTAGTGTTAATGTGAAATGTTCTCTGTTGCTTCTTTTGTTGAGGATACGAAGTTGAACCAGGTCTTTTTCCCTGTAAGTGATTCTGATAGGGTCTATTAAGGTAGTTTATATGTTGAGAATGCATACTTTGGTCTATGTCCATCGGTTCTGGTCGTGCTTGTGTCTTAAATGGTCTAGGTGGGTTATTTTGATAAAGTGGTTGTTGTCTAGGTTGCCAGACTGGTTGGCTAGTTTGTGGCAAATGAGGATAGAAATTATGTCTATCCGATGTTTTAAAGTTTCGTTTTGAAGCTAATTGTGGTGGTGCAATTCCTCTTATATTGTGAGCATGGTTTGCTGGAAAACTCTGATTTTGGAGTTTCAGACAAAGGTGGAGGGCCTGTGGTAGGTCCACTGGTTCCCTTATTCCTAAGAGACGTGGTAAATCCCCATTTAGACCCCTTATAAAGGTGTCCAGGGCTTTATCTCTGTAAGATTTTGTAATTAAATTGAGTGATTCATTACTCGTTTGCAAACATTATATCTTATTTAGTATTAGTGAGAGATGGGTGTATACTCTCTGGTAAAAGTCTTGCACACTTTGATTACCTTGTACCAGAGTTGTCATCTATTATTCTAGCATTAATAAGTCTCGCTTATCACCGTAATTAACGGTTAAACATTCTGATATGGCTTGAAAATTTAATGGGGTGTTGTATGATTCTAGTGATATATCGGCGTTGCCTGTAATTTTATTCCTAATAACGCTGAGAATGCCGTAATTTTTGGGCGTTCCCATAAGCGGCCTATAAAAAATTCAGTCCACACTCTTCTTCCATGAATTATATTCCCCCGGTTGACCTGTAAATTCTTTTAAGCATTTGACTACGTCTGGAATTTTGTCCATGCCTTGTAAGTTATTCCTATGTCTTTCGTTTATCTGTTGGTCTTATCTTGCACTTGGGTTTAGAGCCGCCTGAACCATTTGAGGTCCTTGCCGCGTAAAAATTTTTGTGACAACATTTGAAATGAGTTTCGTTAAATCGTCCATGTACATTTGAACATTCTGTGGAGGATTTGCGGGAATAACGGGTGGTCGGATTAGATTATTTGGATTTGACATTTTTTTTCTTTTCTATTTAAATCTTAACTTATAGTATTAAGAAAGGAAATTTTAGTGCATAGAGGGTTTTAAATCATATAATTGTGTACAAGTTTTAGTTTCTGGGTTATAAATTTTTGCTTTTAATATAAATCTTACTCTATACCTGATTTCTTTTCTAAATATCTCCACTGCTTCTGGTGTTACTCGTACTTCACTACTTGATCTCTGTGAGCAAGTACTTACTTGTATTTACTTTGGCAAATGTATTTACAAATACAAAAAAGTTATTTGTTGCAGATGTCTATCACATATGGTTCAATCAAAATCACTTTTTATAAATCTTCAAAGTTGTGAAGGCGGAGTTCGTATTTCTAACAGTAAAGTTTTGAAAGCTATTGCAAAAGGAACTGTTGAGATCGACCTTTCAATTCATAATGGAGTTCAAAAAGTTACAATTCAAAATGTGTTATATGTTCCAGAGTTTGGTGCAAATTTGCTTTCTATAAGCGCAGTAATTAAGAAAAGTAAATGTTATTTTCAATAGGCTGGCTTAAGTAAAATTGGTTGACGATATAAATATATAAATTATGTACTCCTACTAATTCGTGTTTTTATTTGGCTGTAATTCATCAAATTTTGAAATATGGCATCAACGTTTATGTCATATTAATCAACAATCTGATAAGCTGTGTGGCATGTGCTCAAGCAAAGTATGCAAAGTCTAAAGGTAAGATCATACGATTGCCGTAATGCACCAATTTTGCCCAATTTTTATTGTGCTGAATTGGTGCACAATAAAGAAATTGTCCCAATCAATTTTTTCCCCGTCACACGATTGCCTCATTTAAAACAAATTTGATTGCCGGTATTTGATGCTAAACTATACAGTGGCAATAATTGCCGCAACACTGTCCCACGATTGTTCTAACTTGTGGCAATTACCAAAATCAGCTGTTTTATTTATTTACATAAAAATATTAATTGTTCGCTGGAAAAAAAGAAAGTTGCATCAGCTTTAATTATATTGTGTGCACTTTAAAAGCAAAATATGAAAAAAAGAAAAAGAGAAGTATTAAAAGAAATGTATGGACCAGAGAGTGGCTCACAAAAAGGTGCACAGATGGCGCATACCAAAAAACATTAATGGAATTTCGTGAAATTGAAAACCAAAATTTTTTATTTCAAAATTTCATCAGGATGGGCGATGGAACCTTTAAGGAATTGTTACAATTAGTGTCGCCATATATTAAAAAGTAAGATACAAATATGCCGAAGGCTATTTCAGAGCAAGAACGCTTAGCTGTGACGCTACGATTTCTTGCCTCTGGAGATAGCTATAAAAGCCTTGCGGTCTTTTTCCGCATTGCATCTAACACTATGTCATTATTTATACCAGGTGTTTGTGATTCAATTTACAAAGCATTGAAAGATGTATACTTAAAGGTATGACAATTCAAAATGTTATTTTAGTTCCACTAATTGTTTTCTTTTATGTTGTAGGTACCAAAAACAGAAGAAAAATGGAATGAAATAGCTTTAAAATTTAATAAGAGTGGAATTTTCCGAATTGTATTAGGGCGATTGACGGCAAACGCAGGAAGCACGTTTTATGATTATAAAGGCACGCACAGTATAGTGTTGATGCCGAATATAACTTTTTATTTGTTGATGTTGCTGCAATGGTTGCGTGTCGGATGGTGGAGTCTTTGGGAACTGTTCCTTTCAATGCGCTTTAGATCAAAACGACCTAAATTTGCCACCATCAAAACCCTTGTCAGGTCTTAAAGCAAATGTACCATTTGTTTTGGTAGCAGATAATGCTTTTCGCATGCAAAAGCATTTGTTGTTTGGTAAAAGTTTATCTGCCGGACAGAGAATATTTAACTATCGGTTATCTAGAGCTCGACGTATCGTGGAAAATGCATTTGGTGTTATGGCAAAGCGCTTTCAAATATTTTCACGTCCTTCTAAACTAAATGCAGAAAAAATAACTTCTACGACTTTAGCTTGCTGTGTACTGCACAATTTTTTGTTAACAAAAAAGGTAAATTATAAAACATCGGTGCTTATTGATCGTTATGATGATAATGGTGCTTTTATTCCTGTCACATGTAAAAATGAATTCCCATTGGCTGCTATGAGTGGAACAGAAAATGTTCCAAGTTCTCATAAATACATAAATTTTTTTAAATTTTAACAATTATTTGTGGTCTATTTATTTACTTTAAGAGCAGACACTAGCAACGAGAGAGTATTTTTAAAATAAAATACATACATGCATAGGTAAGGTTCAATTTTTCTTGCTAGTAAAAATTTTACAACAAAAACTATTTATTTTTCATAAAAAATTAAATTTATTTTGTACTTCAATATCACATCAGTGTTAAAAATATAAATATACATAAATCTATTTTGTACTTCGTACATCAGTATAAAACAAAACAAATATAATATTAAACAAATTAAACTAAAAATAAAACCAAAACAAACACTTCAATATTAAAAACTAAAAAACAGAGAAACACAGTTAATTGGAATCTGCTTCCACAGTAGCTTCCATTACGGTATTTATGAGTTTTAAGTGCAACTTGTTGGCAGCCTTTTTATCTTTTTTTGCGATTTCACGCATTTGTGAAGCTAAATACATCCCTATTGCCTGCCAATTATTCTCTTCTGTTTCTAAACACTTGACTGCACGTTTCCATTTGTCATTTTTGTTAAAGTTTTCAGGCTCAGGAAGGGTCTCAGGGGAGGAAGAGTTTTTTGACGTACAGGGTTTTACATCTTGCGTATCTACTGATGACACAGAAATTGTTCTTTTAATTGTGTCATGGCAATTATAAAATTGCATTGACGCCTAATGTGGCCAATGTGGTTGGTTTTCTGCTCCCTGGCCAGACTTTGCCTTCATTTTTTTTTTGCACATTCTGAAATGCCCATTTCGCTTTACAGTCTTCCACTGTATACCCGGACAACTTGAATTTGACGCCATGCCTACTCCCTTTTGTAGCGTCGTCAGAATAGACGAATATTGCCATACACATGGGTGCTCTTCTATAGACTGTATCAAATCATTAATACCACTGTGGGTCCACGATGAAGTGACACTTGGCTTTTTCTTTTTTTTTTGGTAGAGGTGTTTCAGCTTCCTGGTCCAATGAAAAGCAAACAAGTCTATGGCTCATGGAATCATCAAATTCAATGCACTCAGATAACTCTATAACACTAAAAGTAAATTATAATTATAACAATTATATATGTAATAATTTCTATTTGGAATTTATAAGTTTAACAAAATATTAATCTTTATTTGTGCTTAATTTCAGAAATTGTGTTGGAATTAATTACATTCAGTGGTGGGCATTCAAATGTAAAAGAGAAGAGAAGAATAAAAATAGAATATATAGTTTTCAATATTAAAATGTTGGTTGGGAAATTTATTTATTTATTCAGTTCAATGCTTACTGAGTTTTTTGTTTGAATATTTGAATCTTTTTGTAACTATTGATTAATAATTCTTATTTAGTCAATTGCTTTTACAATATAAAGGTTCTAATGTTTGCAAGAAATGTTGGGAGTAACCTACTGAGGATTCAGAGTAGCGCCTGGTGAAATGGTCCATATGCTATCCCCTTCAGTACTTATTGTGCTGAATGAATAACTTATGAGAATATCATGAGTAAAAGAATAAATTTTAAAACCAACACAATTTCTGGAATTAAGCACAAATAAAGATTAATATTTTGTTATAACAATTATAATTAATAAATTAATTTTACTTACGAAAAGAAATGTTGTCAGTCACACGGAAAAAATTAACAATAAAAAAAAAACCAAAAAGTTGGCGGGTATTGCCTTCTGCTATTGTCACATGAGAAAACAATAAATATTGGCGTATTTTTAACATTTATATTGGCGCTTGGTTGTTTATCAAACGTTCACATAATTGCCGCACCAGGGTTGTATTTGATTGGGACAAATAAGCACAATATTGGTGTTGATTGCCGTATGAGCCAATAAATTGTGAAATAACACGATTGGCATATAAAATAAGCCAATAATTGGTGTATTGCGGCAATCGTGTGATCTTACCTTAAGTCTGCAAAAATTTGTTCAAGAGCTAAAGGTATTTTATAAGTAGTACACACAGATTTATGTAGCCCTACGGAGATGAAGTCAAATGGAGACAACTTTCAGTCGAAATTTTTTTGACTTATTTCTTAAAGAACAAAAGCTTAGTTTTTAAAAGTTTTGTACAATTTAAATTGCTGGTAGAAAATTAAACGGGGAAGCATCTGAAATGTATACGTTCTGATAATGGTGCCAAATTTTTTAATCGTAATATGTCTGATTTTCTTAAGAAATATGGCATAATTCATAATCCGCAGCAAAATGGGCTCATTAAGTGGATGAACAGATCGTTAGCTCTTTGTATGCTGTACGGTGCAAAATTACCAAAAAGTTTTTGGGCAGAAGTATCCACGGCTGTTTATTTGATTAATGAGATGCCAGAAGTCTTCAGAAGTGCTTAATTGAGATATTTATTATTATTATTATTATTAAGCAGCTTATTTTGAATCTTGCCACCGCTGGGCACTCGCAGATAATGTGTTCCGACGACAGGAATCGTCTTGTGCCACACCGATTTTACTCATGTGATAGTTAAGTCTACAATGGCCCGTGAGTAGTTCAACGTAAAGTTAACGTCATTTCTGCTGAGGTTCAAAGCAACATCTGCCCTAATTCCCTCGGGGTTGATGAGTCTCTTTGACTGCCGCATGCCCACTTCGGCCCTCCAGCAGTTTTGTAGACTTCGTTTCTACTCCTTGCGTAGAAGGGCACTAATGAAGTTGTTGGTCACCCCGCAGAACGGCTCTGGACCTATGAATGGGGTATCCGCGCCCTTTTTAGCCAGCCCAGCACCCACAATAAGGTCCCCTACCTGAGGTAGTCACCTTGTCGCATTGTAGAAGCATGTGCGACACACCATGTCGCACATGCTACATGCCCTGCATCGCAAACTAAGAACTACCTCCGACGAAACCGCCTTTTGGCATTAAGATCGAGATCTTAATTATGGCCTACTGGAAAAAGTATATGGACTGACGACTTTGGCCGGACAGTTGTGGTATTTTGGGATCTTATTATGTAAGAGTGATGTCTTACAGAAACGACTCCTGGGTTAATACTACTGCTGCCTCCGTCCCGTTAAAACGTGGGAAATCTCAAAGTACGATCGAAAACTTCGTCGCCGTTAAGTTGGTGGTGTAGGTTCAGTTAACATTGTCCTGATTAACGCGGGTCTGGCTCTGAACGCGGGGTCTCATAAGGGCTCCACGTCAACCCTTGCATGGCCTTCCTCCTTGCATAGATAGCCATGGGACCACAAACGCGATCCTGAGGAGAACACCTCCTTCGGGTAACGTAGCCGTGCCTGCGACGGTGAATGTGACAAAAGCACAGACATCCAAAGTCAAATCGAACTTTGGGAAGATGGGTGAGGGGATTGCAGGGTTGGTGGAATTTCTGAAAATGCGATCTAATGTCCATAAAGAAATCGTATCAATGCTCAAAGATATACAGGTACTGTACGTCCTAGCAAAGGAGGATGGGTTCGATCTGCATGGGGCTGAAAGGAAGGTGGAGCAAAACCAGACGCAGACAGGGGCCCAAGCTGGGCTGGCAACCCCTTTGGGGAAGCGTCCAGCAGGCCCAATAAGTCCTGGGGCGACTGTACCAAAGAGGAAGAAGGCGGATGCGATGATGCAACTTCAACCTTTGGGAAAAACCCCGGTAGCGAACCCTTCACCAGCATTGGCCGATCCAAGGCCAGGCGAAGGAGAGGGCGAGTGGAAGAAGGTCCGAAGTCGGGGAAGGGTGAAGAAGCGTATGACTAGGCCGGATGCCCTGCTAATAAGGGCACGCTCGGATAGGTCATACGCGGACATTTTGAAGACCGGGGAATGGGGTATTTCATGGAGGCTGAAAGCCTTCTGGTCGCTATTCACTTGGGAATAGCCAGAGGTGATTCCTTCATTGAACTGCCCAAGCATCTCACTACCTCCACGTGGTATTCCCTGGTAATGCCGTCCGGATCACCTGATCTGGCGGTAGCTAAAGTGTGTATGCGAATATGCAGATAGTAACCTGAAAGGCATGCGAACACCGGTGCATCTCAGGCTACTACTGCAACGTTGATGAACCGGCAAATACTATGGATTTTATTTTGATTATTTATTGGAATTAGTTGCAAATGGGCTGACAGCTGTGGCATTCTGTTACCTTAGTACACGGGGGTGACATCGCGTGGAAACGACTTTCAGGCTAATGTCGCAGCTGCCTTCCGTCCCGGTAAAACCTTGGCAAGGACTTGGAGAACGCTCTAAATCACGTTGCCGTTAAGTTGGCCGTGCAGGTTTAGTTGATACGACATCTTAATTAACGCTCGACCTGGCTCTGAACACAAGCGCCTATAAGGTCTTGTATCAACCCTTGCGAGAAACTCACTACATGCAAAGGGACCCTCGGGGTCATCATAAGGGTAACTGCTCTACGGATTTAGATAACGACTTCAAGTTGGGACCCATGTAGAGAAAAATGACGTCATTAAATAAAAAAACAAAAACAAGCGAAAACATAAATGACAAACCAAAGGAAAAACTGAGTAGGAACAATGCATACTATATGTTCTCAGATAGTATGAATAATAAGGACGACGGAGCATATTTAACAGCCAGGACTGAGAATAGAACCCACTCTTTAACGCCAAATGCAATTGTGGACGCGCAAATTTTTACAAGGCAACTAGTCCAACAGGAACCACTCCGAAGACTAAGGTTGAGCACCAACACCAAAGGCAGATTCTACTCCGGCAGGTAAGGAAATACAAGCCGGCATGCACAGATACGTAACTGTTACCAAACGTAAGGCTAGTTCTAGAACTAATCAACAGGAGCACACAAGTAAACAGTACAAAGGCAGATTTTCAACACTTGCACCCACAGACGATGCACCAGTAGAACCTGCGAGAGCAAACATCGAACGCAATTGTAAATCTTTTATCAAAGATTGTGGGAAAAGATAATTTTTACGTAGGAAACGAAAATCCAAACCCATACTGAGAAGAATTATCGTCTAATTATTAATAGTCTTAACGCCGAAAAAAAGAATTACTACACGTACCAACTAAAAAGTGCTAAGGGCCTTGTGGTTGTGGTAAAGGGCATTGACAGTTCCGTCCCTGTTGACGAAATCAAGAAAGATATTGAGAATCAAGGCTACGATGTGAGAAATGTTCACAACATACACAACAAAGGTAAAATTCCCCAAGCAATGCACCGTGTGGAGATTGCTTTTAACGCAGTTCTTCTTAAGACCAAGAATTCAACACATCCAATCTACCGCATAAGCGTAATGGCCCTGCACAATGCACCAATTGCCAAGAGTTTGGCCACACAAAATCCTACTGCAAGCTACCATCTGTTTGCGTAGTGTGTGGTTACGCGCATAAAACCATGGAGTGTACAGCACCTAAAAACGACCCCAATGTGAGAAAGTGCAGCAATTGCGGTGGAAGACATGCTGCTAATTATAGAGGATGTGAAGTATTCGAGAGGATAAAAAAATCGAATCAACCTCGAAGTCGCGCAAATGCGACATATCGCGAATTGAACTACCCGAGCGTTCATACTGAAGCTACTGCAATACCTAATGATGTACATGTGGATAGAGTGAACTATGCCCAACAACACTTCGATGGCTTACCATCGTCAAATAGGCCCAACGTGAAAAATCTTTCATATGCCCAAGTACTAAGGAGCAGCCCTCAGGTCTTCAACGATACCAGATCTAGTTCAATCGACAAGCTGACGGAGACAATGAACAATTTCATGACCAACATGAACAGTTTTATGAATAATATGCAGGGCATGTTTCAGGAGATGATGCGGAATCAGAACATGATTCTGCAGACACTTCTTAGACAAAAATAAAATGACCCAGTTGCGTATTTGCTACTGAAATGCGAACGGGTTATCCCAACATAGGTTTGAGGTAGAAGATTTCCTACACAGGCAGGAAATAGACATCCTTTTGGTATCCGAAACACACTTTACTGTAAAGAATTGCTTTAGAATTAACGGGTTCATTATATATGACACTAAACATCCAAGTGGAAAGGCATGTGGTGGCACGGCCGTCATTGTGCGTAAAAACGTGTGGCACTTTGTTATGCCAGAATTTGGGAAGGATTTCATTCAGGCAGCCTCTATAAGTCTTACTGATTTTCATACCACAATTTCATGTGTATATTGTCCTCCAAGACACATAATTGATAGCGACAAGTTCAAAAGTTTCTTCGCAACATTGGGACACAAGTTCCTGGCAGCAGGAGGCTACAACGCTAAACATACCCACTGGGGCTCTTGACTTATTAGCCCAAGTGGTAGGCAGCTGTACAATGCTATTGCTCAAAATAGTCTAGACGTCGTATCTGGCAAGGATCGGTTCTTGGGCCGCTTTGGTGGAACATAATGTATGACGGCGTCTGCGACTGGATTTGCCAGTCGGTGTGAGAACTGTTGGCTTTGCGGACGACATCGCATTAGTAATTGAAGCGGTAGTAGCCATTTGGAGCCGACGA
Organism: Thelaira solivaga; assembly: GCA_947397855.1. Taxonomy (NCBI): domain Eukaryota; kingdom Metazoa; phylum Arthropoda; class Insecta; order Diptera; family Tachinidae; genus Thelaira; species Thelaira solivaga. The sequence continues at coordinate 40,937,878 of OX377612.1, forward strand.
ACTAGGGAGCTAGTGAAAGTGAGAGTAGGCGACTGTGAGATAACTTTTAAGGATTGGCTGAGGTATCTAGGAGTTATGATTTTCAGTCGCTTATCATTCAGGAGCCACATTGAGTATGTAGTAGGGAAAATAGTAGAACGGTTGCATCTCTTTGTAGGATTATGCCGAGCAGAAGGGGTCCCAAACACCAAAGGCGATTAGTTATAGCGGGAGTAGTTAGGAGCATCATACTATATGCAGCCTTAATCTGGGCAACCTGTATGCGGTTCAGATCATATTGTACTAAACTGAATACGGTGTGCAGGTTGGCTGCTCTGTATGCTGTGCATACAGGATCGTGTCGGATGAAGCCGCGTTCGTCATAGCAGGTATGTTACCGGTAGACCTGTTGACTAGGGAGCACAGCCTAATCTATAATGATAACATGTCTAGGGAGGACGCACGGACGGAGACTATTACGACCTGCCAGAGTAGATGGTCAGATAGTAGCAAAGGCGGGCGGACATATAGCTTAATTAGGGACTCGAAGATCTAGATGGAAAGGAGACATGGGAACGTAAGGTACTACATTACACATGGTGCCTACAGGCAGTACTCACCGCACTGTCCACAGTGCCACAATGTGGTTGAGGACGCCGAACATGTGTTTTTCGTCTGTCCGAGATTTGAAGCCACAAGAGCACTACTGGAACGACAACTAAATAATAATATTGGACTTCACAATGTGACCCAGCTAATGATAGAAACACCTGAAAACTGGGGATACATTTCGACGTACGTACGATTGGTTCTTTTGGAACTTCGTAGAGCTCTAACTAGAGCATAGTAAGGTTGACTGGACAAACCCATCTCGGCGAAGTAATACCTCCACGGTCTACCGCCTGGATCGGGTGAAGATTGCGGTGGTGTATTTTAGTACATAGGCGCCCTAGCGGCGAATCGTACATACGCAGTGTGATGGGTATCTATGAAGATCACACACCCCTTGCCCGCAATGCAAAAAAAACCCACAATAAGGTAACCGTGTTTCCCTCTGCCAAAGCATTGAAAAGTTTGTAGCAGTCCCAGACCAATCTTGATCGAAAGGAATAGCCCGCCAATGCTGCTCGACTGTCTGAGAGACAATTCCAAGCATTCCCTAGCACATTGCTCTAAGGCGTGGACCTCCACCTGAAAAATTGAAACTGTTTTCCCATTGCAACTGCCCTGCGCAAACGTGGTCCTGCAATCCCGGCACCAGCACTGCCATCTTCCATTTTGGACCATAATTGACGATTTCGGTCCATTATTATGTCGCCATTTCTCCAAGAAGAGCGTTCAATAATGACCACTTCAAAACGCCTAGAGAATGTGAGTATCCTATCCATCCTATTAGAGACGGCAAGACACGGAGAATTCCACACAGATTCTAAAATTGTTCACATGCCCACTAAGATTGACCTCTTTAAGATAGGATAGACTACTCCCCTACTCAAAACATGCAGGAGTGGCGATAAAACGCCCTCCTGGGAGCAACCTTTCATTGACCTAACTAATAATCTCCTTGCCCCCGCATTGAAGATTATAGTCCTGTTACTGAGCATTCTGAGAACCCATGCAATGGGTTATTTCCTTCCTGATCATCGCCTCCTCAATAGACTCGAATGTAATATTGTCAAAGGCCCCTGTAATGTCAACCGATGTACAGGGGGCTATTTCTTTACCAACCAGAGCCTTTTCGATTTTACTCATTAGGCTGTGCAGTGCAGTCTCAGTTGATCTGCCTGATTGGCAAGCATATAGTCCAATATGAAGAGGGTGGTCCCTAAGATGGACTTCCCTGATATATTGATCCAAAATATTTTCCATAGATTTAAGCAGGAAGGACGTTAGGCAAATGGGTCGGAAGGCTTTTGGCATGTAATCAGCCTTTTTGCTTGCTTTCGGTATAAAAGCAACCTTTGCTCTGCCCAGGTGTTTAGGTAATACTCCTAATTCCAGGCTCGTCCTAAGAGATATAGTATAGCACAAATCGCAAAAAGTTTGATGAAAAATCTGAGAAACTGGTTTTATTTTGATCCAGTACGAAAAAAGTCACAATTACTCGTGAGGTTATATTTATTGAAAACGAAATCATGACGTTAAATAACGCCAAATCGATTGAAGAATATTGGTTTTCAATTTCAATATACCAAATCTCAAGAAACTATAGAAGATACTGACAATGATTCATTATTATACTGTTAATTTAGTGAAGATAATAATGAAGTGGGGCAAATATATAATTGATAGCGACAGTCTCTTAACTTTCAATACGCAAGACGAAGAAGCTGAACCTAAAACTATAACAATAAGGAAAAGTGAACGTTTAGCGCAAAATGGTCAGAATGTATTTTTCGAATGAAATAATATTTTACAAGATCCGTCAACTTATGAGTAAGATTTAAATCGTCTTGAGAAAGAAAAATAGCTACAAGCAATAAGTAGAGAAATTAAGTTGTTAAAAATAAACAAAACTTGGACAGAAATGAATGTCTCCAGTTGCAGAAATGTTATAAAAACGAAATAGATATTCAATATTATAAAAAATATAAAGTAGGATTGGTAGTTAAGAGCTGCACGCAAAGAAAGGTATTGATTACGAAGAAGCTTATTCTGTGGTAATTTGATACACTTCTTTAAGAATGCTACTAGCACTAGCTGTTAAAACAATTTAAAAAGGCTTAAACTCAAACTCAATTCTAAAACTTAACAAGGCTTTGCATGTATTAAAGACAGCAGGTTGGTTTTAAGAAATCTGAAATAGATTCTTGTGTATATTACAATATTTCCAAAATAAAATGTACATAGTCAGCAATTTATGTAGACGATATGCTGAGCAATGATGAATTATTTTGTGAATCAGTTAAAAATAAATTATGCAGAGAACTGAATATGAGAGTGCTTGGAGAAGCTAAGAAAAGCTTAAATATTCGGATTACCAAATAAAACAATACAGTTTATTTAGATCAAGAAGATTATATAATCTCTAAAAAATATAATACGACAAATTGTAATGCTGTCCAAATTCCTATGGATCAAAATCAAAAGCTGAGAAGACTGAAAGAAAAAAGTCTAAATGAAAATTATCTACATCATCAAGCCATTGAAAGTCTCATGTTTCTAACGTAATGCACAAGACCCTTTTAATAACAACTCAAGTCAAGAATATTGGAATACTGTCAAGAGAATATTTCGATATTTAAAAGAAACAAAACATACAAAACGTTGTTTTAGTAAAGATGGTAAAATGGTGTAATTATTTCACCATGGATGGTGACAATGGCCTGATAGCGTTTTCGGACGCAGATTGAGCGTCTGCAATCAGGTTCAATTTCATGGAATAGTAAAAATCAGCAAAGAGTAGAGCAATGTCTGCAGTTATGCAGAAAGTTCTTTACTTAAGGAAGTTGTTCCGGATAAACTAAATAAGTTAACCAATATATTCTACGACAATAGGAGTGCAATAACTTTATCTGTCAGTAACGTTTATCGTGTTTGATCGAAGCACGACATCATTTTATTAGAGAGAAAAAGAATATTAAGCTGTGCCCCTGTTCTGTAACTCTCACTGCGAGAAACTTTTCACTTGAAACATGTAAAATGAAATAAAATACATGAAATTTAAACAAATTGCCGCTTTTTTTCACTCTGCTGTGTCTGTAACTTTTTTTGTGAGATACAGCTATCACGTAAGCGTATTACTCGCAAATTCAAAGAAAAAGAGTATATATAAGAATTTTATTCGAGATGTTCTCATTTTAAACTGTCAAAAAAACTCACAAATAGAAAGTCGGTGAATTGAAATTAAAAAATATATAATATAATGGACAATAATAATAGTGAAAACATAAATATTTTGTTCTTAAATGTTTTATCATTGTTAAATTAAATTAAATTTTGCTTTTAAAAATTAAGAAAAAATTTAACATAAATAAAACAAAAAACACATGAAAAAACTAAGTCATACATGACAATTTCTAGTATAACCGAATGCCGACGGAAGTAGTTCGGACGCCGGCGCTGAACATTTTTCAGTTTTAGTTTACGTTAAGCCACCGTCGAAAACATTTGTGGTTAGCGGCATCGCCGACTTATTTTTGTTATCGGCTGCTCGTTATTTTATTGTGACAGTTATAATGTAACGACGTAGTCATGTGTGGGGTTACAGACAAAAATTTTTTCTCACTTTTCGAGAAACGATGGAGTATTTTGTTTCACAACTTTTTGATGCGAGAAGTTCTCACAAAAGTTACAGAACATGGTACACATAAGTACAGACAAATGGTACAAGTTTGTTTAACAAAAGCAAAAATCTTTACCAAAGCATTACCTTTGTTTTACAAATATTATGTAATATATTATGTAGTAATTTACTGACCTATGTGTGCAACCGGTAAACTTTCTTAATACTATTTTATTTTGCAGTTAAATTTTTTTAATTTTAGTTTTAATGATGCTTAACAAAATTTAATCTTTATTCGGGCTTAATTCCAATTTATGTTGATGTGACAAATGCATTATTAATTTTAGAAAAATTGTTTTCTTAGTACAAAAAGTACTAAGGGTGAAAGCATATGCATACCGCTGTTTCATCAGACGCTATTCTGAATCTACAGTGGATTACTCCCAAGTATTGTTAAATTTTTCGCCAAACATTTGAGTACTTATTTCGTTTTACCAGTCGACAAAAAGTTTGTCTTGCGTCGCTTATAACACAACATTAATTGAACATGTGTACGTCACACAGTTGTATATTAAGGTTAGTAGACTTTTTTTTAAAAATACACACGTGTATGCAAAAAACTGAGAAGTTGAAAGAAAACAACGTTATATAATTTTAAAAAAATGGATATTATTAACTTGTTTCTATTTGTCGATAATGAGAGTACACAGAAAACAGACATGACACAAGTTCGCAAAAAATTGAAGATTATTTCCAACCCATCAGAACTGCCAAATACAACGTTAGCAAACATTTTCTGCAATTAAATTTTTTTGAATTGTATTGCATAAACAAGGGTGATTTTGCTGGTGGAACAGAATCATTTTTTAAGCCATTAAAACGGTGTTTGCTTTATTTTTTTTTTGGCTGATGATAATTATAAAAAAGTAGAGTCAATGATATGATGCAGTTTCTCAGTCAAGTGTTTGTTGAATTTTTAATAGAGTAATAAAAAACTTTAAAAAATCCACTGAAAATACATTCCTTATAATTTATTTAAAAATTGTTCTCCATTTTTATTTTTAAACTGACAAAGAAACGAATCGCAACAAGAGACAACACCTAAAAACCAGTTGTCTATTTTTATCCTTTTTTACAACACATAATACAACATGTTCTGAACGATAATCGCTCAAAATTAACATACAAACTGAAAAGACACAACATAAGTGTTGCAAACGGCAATCGCAATTCACAACACACAATACCAAAATAGTTAAGTGTTATGAACCATAATCGGGGCCTTAAACGAGAAAATAAAAAACTAACAAAGTAAGAATTGAGCTAAATAAACAAAATTTCCCAACCAACATATTACAAAAGAATAGAAATATTCTATTTTTATTCCTCTCTTTTCTTTTACATATAAATGCCCTTTGAGTATTATATTTTATAATATTTTCAATATTTGGTTATTAAATTATAAATATATGTAAATAAACATCATTATTATTAATGATGTTTATTTATTTCTGTTCGTTTAGTTTTAATTTTATTTTATTTTTTATTTCATTTACTACATTAAATGTAATTTAATTTTAAAAAATAATTAAACATATTTTTTAAATAGAAATACTGCATACACACATAATATGCGAATACATATTTATGTATGTATTGGCATGTTTACATATACTATAATTATATTGCAATAGCGGTAATAGTTGTTGTTGTTTTTTGTATAATTTGTTGGCATAACAATATAATGATTGATTTCGGGTGGCATCGATAGAAATGTGTTGGTATTTGTTTTGATCAGCAGTTCAACCGGCTGCTTGGTTGCTTGCATTGTGTGAATGCCGCCATTTCTGATTACCACTGTGTAAATTTTAAGTCATCATTTCAAGCTTTTGATGTTGCTGCTGGTTTTGTGACATTTTGTTGCAAGTGCATTGGTGTATTGTTTTGCAATTGATTATTTACTTGCTGCATACGTGTTGTCACCGAATGATAGCAGGGCCCACATAATCTAGCTGGGCTAAAAAGCTTCATATCAGGCAATGGTGCCCAAAATTCTGAACAATCAGCACAAAATATTTGACCACATGAACTGTTATATTGGTGGTTTATGTTTGGTGGTGCATTAAAATAAATTATGTATGAAAATAAAAGGGAAAAGAAAAGAAATTACTTATGCATTCAAATATTTTTTTTTTTTTTTTTTTCATAAAATTAAATATCTAAATAAAAAGGACAATAATTAGTGTAATACAACTTCTAAATAGGAAGAAAAAAGGAGTAAATTAAATGGCAAACAAAGTTTAAATTAAAGAAAAGAAACAGTATTTTAAGAATAGAAAATAGCGTTTATGATTATCGTAAAATTACAATTAACCCGCTTTGTCACAAGTAATCGCTTTCCAATTTTTTGTACCGATTTTTTATAAATTTATTTGGAGCATATTGTGATGTGGTGCAAATGATATCGGCAAATATGGTTGTTTTAAAGCGTAAATTATATGATTATGAAATGAATTGGTATACTTAGCTCTACATGTAAGCCTCGTATATCTATTTTTTGGCCTCATTGGCTTTGTATTAAGAGTAAATAAATATTGAATATTGAATTGTGTATACGTATTACTCGTATTAAAAGAAGTTTTACACTGTAATACTGAGTAAAACGACTTATCAAAAATTTAAATCAATTCAAAAAGTACAATATTCTGGAACAATACATAAAAAAAAAATACCGATAGAAATTTGGCAGTCGTATGGCTCTCACCATTTTAAGAAAAAATTTTACTTTTTCAAAATCAAATGAAAATCTCTTGTATTAGAGTGCAAAGCCCTCATAATAGCATGTTGACACGATGAGTTTCAACATTTGTTTCGCTCTCTGAACCTCGATTGTGAAACTTATCGTTCAGACGACACATGATGAGTTTCATTTGACAAATCTTGTTTTATACATACACTTTTAGAGTATTTTTTTATCAAGCTCCTGTGAGCCAATATTGATTTATTTTCAAGCAAATATTTATGCTTGCATGTAATTTACATTTTTACAGTAAAGTGAATTTATTAATGTTCTAATAAGGATTCAAACTGTTTTGGTAGGAATAGTACATTATATTAAAAAAATAGTTTTCAGCTAAGCCTAGATACATAGATCAAAAATCATTGTCAACTTAAACCTAACATTATATCGCTATTGATTTAGAATTGTGACTCAAAAAAGAAGCCACACTATTTTCTGTAGGCATTGACAAACTATTATTATCTATTACTGCAAAAAATTATGTTTCTTTGTTTATAATTTGTTTTGTTTGACAGCTATTGAAGATAAACTGGCAATAGAATTTAGAAATGACACGAGTTTCAAAATGAAACCTACAGATTCGCTCACTTAATTTTGTATGGCGAATCTTTCTGTTTCATTCGAGATTGGGGTGCGAACCCTCAAAAGAGAGCGAATCTTGTCTCGTGTGAATATGCTATATAAGAAGCGAGTTAATTTTCTCTCAAATTGTAAAAATTTTCAAAGCAAACTTTTTTGGTTTTTAAATTTAAATTTTTTTTTTATATTTATGACACCTGTTACGCCCTAAATAAAAATAATGCAAATATCGTAATAATACTACTAATAATAACAATAATAATAATAATCACATAAATAAATAAATAATTAACATGTGAATTCGAACCCACCTTAATACTACCTCAAATTGCTGGAAATTGAGTTCAGCAGTCTTACAATAGCTGTTTAATTAACTGCTAAAATAAACACATACTTTACTTGTTAAGTCAATCTCAAAGAAATAAGCGGTTTTTCTTTTCCTATAAATCATGTATTTTTCACCGTTCCCTAAATTCAATTCGTTTTTTTAAAATTATAATTTAATTAGTTTAAAGTGATCCTAAAAACTATTTTAAAAAAACAACACCGATGATTCTAAAAACGTTTTTTCTATTAGAGGTCAAGAATCTATCTTATATAAATTTATATGAAGACACAACAACACAAACGTTTTGTACATAAGTAATAATAAGTTTTGTATATAAGTAAATATATTTAAAAGTTAAAGTAATTTGTTTACAGTGCAATACGGGTGATATCTCACACCCTTCTTCAATCGGACTCCACTCCTAGTAGTGATCGTAATTTAATAAATTTTACTTTAGATAACGGCTTAGTCATAATATCAGATGGAGAGTAAATACAATTTATATTTCCTTTATCATCAGCCTGATCCTTCACGAAATGAATTTTTGTATGAAATTTTGTATATTTTATCATATGCAAACACCTTTGGTTGTGTTCATATATCAAAGTTGGAATATATTGTTTAATATACATATTATCTAAAGGATGTCTTATCCAAACAGCTTCTTTACATGCTTCAGATAATGAAATGAATTCAGCTTCTATAGATGATAAACAACAAGCGTTTCTTTTCTGCATGAACAGCTTATTGTACAGTGCAAATAAGATCAAAAATTCATTTACTTGAAAAATATAACCTGAATTTGATTTACGGTCTATATTATCTTCAGCCCAGTTGGTATCTGCATATAATTATAACTCAGTGATAGAAAACTCTTTCCAGTTCCCTTTAAATACTAAAGAACTCTTAGTAGCTCTAACCAATCTTCTCAAACGAACAACTTACTTTACAAGCAAGTATAGATACACTAGCTCCAATATCAGGTTTTGAGCAAAAGCTCAGATATAACAATGATCCGACAAATTTTTGATAATCAGTTTCGTTTTTTCGAAGTTGCTTCGCTGCTGAAATAGTACTAATTTTCGAAGTTGCGTTGTTTTGGGTTCGAGCCTTTCATTGTTTTTTTAATTTTTTAAAATTTTCTTTTTCTCTAAAAGATGGAACGACCTTTGTTTTTGTAAAAAACTGTTTAGTAAACATTGGATCATTTTTTTTTTGTGAAAGAAAGCCGACTTACTACAACAGCCACTATGGACTCATCAGACAGTGATTAATTTTTATTTTGTTTTTATAAATATATTGAATATTTTGTTTTGTTTTAATTGAGTATTTTATTTTATGTATGTAATATAATTTTACATTACATATTTTTGTTTTTTAAATGTTTACTTTATTCAATTTTCTTTTTAAAAAGTAGTATTTTCCTAACCCTGAAACCTATTTTCGATACATGGTTTGCTATAGAAAATCATAATTCAGTTTGCGTCGTGTTTTTTTGAAACGTAAGCACGACGCAAAGTGCGGTATTGGTGTATATATAAACAAAGAAAGCAAGCAAGCAGAAGTAAGTAGGCATTCGTGAATTTTGTTGTTCCTGAAATTTAAATTCATTATTGTTTGTATTTGCAAATACATGCGCTTGCTGCAGAGTACATAAGTACTACGCAAATCCAAATACATTTGTGCAGATGTGTAGTATGTACATCAGGTATCTGCCCTTTCCCGGTAATGATCAAAAATACCACTCCTGATACTACAAATCGATATTGCCAAGTGAGATTGCCATCGACGTAGAAGCCTCCATGTTAGAGTCAGCCCTAGCCAATTCATCCACCTGCTCATTACCGCTGTATGCAGGAATCCATACCAAGGATACGTCAACCTGACATTCTAGATTGAATAATACAGTCTTGCATTGGCCCACTAGAGCAGAGAATGTAACATTCGATTGAAGTGCCAAGAGAGCCGTTTGGCTATCTACAAAGATGGCTATAGCTCCCCTGATCCTCCTGTTGTACAGAGACTCACATTTTACCTTGATGGCCAGTATCTCCGCCTTCAAAACAGTAGACCTATCCGGAAGGACACACATACATACACATGTTTGTATAACACATGGTCTTTAACACCAACATAATTTGGAATTTAGCACAAATAAAAATTAAATATTGTTATTTTTTATATTTTGTTATATTTAAACTTTATTTCACTCACTTTCTATTCGTGAGTTTTTTTGACAGTTTCAATCGACAACTTCTGGAATAAAATTCTTATAGAAATACTTTTTCTTTCAATTTGCAAGTAAAGTGGTTGCTACATTATCAATCATTCAACTTCAAATTATACATTTGTGGTGGTAAAAAAAATTAAATTGGCTGATACAGACATCAAACTGATTGATATTAATCTCATTTTTATGTGATTTTCTTAATGTGTAACGACTTACAATTTGACGTCGGCAAAACACATTAAATAAAAATAGTCGGTAACTTGGGGGTCACACGATGAAGTTTTCATTCAATTTTTAAAATTTCTCTCATTTTTTTACCAATACACTCACACTTTTAAAATTTGCTGAGAGTTTGCTTTCAATTTTTCGTTCAATTGAGTGTTTCAAATTACAGTCAAGAAAACAGCTGACTGCAATTTTTTTATTCCAAATTTGAATTCTTATTCTGCCGCCAGTATTGTTTTGTTTTTGTTTTAAATATGTTTGTGAATAAATTAAACAAATATAACGACGTTTTGCAGTTCATAGAGATATACAGAAGGCATGAAGTTCTGTGGAACATAAATATTCCTGCATATAGACGGAATAATTTAAAAATTAAGGCATATAACTCTATTGCCGCCGAAACAAAACTGTCGGTGGAAGAGGTTAAAAAAAAACATCTTGTTGAAAAACTTGCTTTGAAATTGCGTGCAGCCTACGTCACAGCTTTAAATTTTTGTGAATTTTGACAAGCAGTATATGTAAATTTCTTGAAAGAGAATTGTAAAAAAACTTGATCGTGTGACTGCAGTGTAAAACACTTTTATTCTGATTGCACATCAAAAAAAAATAAACGTTCTTATAAGAAAGTTTATAAGAAAAGCGTGTGTTTATAAGAAACTTTTTTGTTCCTACCTTTTTGGCACTACTAGCAATATAAAATGGTTTAGCGTCCTCATCAATAAAACTGCAAAAACTACAATTGGGCAATAATTGAGCACTGGATAATTTCACAAATAGTAATAACAAAACTATATTACACAATTAAATTTGTTGCACGCTTCTTATTACTTTTTTTTATTATTAAATTAATATTTTCTTTATCTTTATAACAAACTTTATTATTTGTTTACTTGAAAATTTTATTTCATCCCCATTTTTTCTCTTTGTTTTGTTTCTTTATTTAGATATTTTACACTAACGAAATACATATTGCGTCCACCTCCTACGAATTCGCCTTGATTATACGCTTACATGACAAAAAAAAAGTTACAAACACGGCTCAGGGAGAAAAAACTGCTATTTGTTTGAATTTCATGAATTTTTTTTCATTTTACATGTTTCAAGTGAAAAGTTTCTCGAAGTGACAATTACAGAACATGGGCACTGGTTAGGTGAAATCATATCGTTATTAAATTTAAAAATGCTATATTTGAAAGGAAACAATTTTGTGATTATTGCCACCATAAATCTAATCATATCCAACAGAATATGGTTGCTTCAAACATTTTTTTTCGTGCGGCATTGCCAATTTTTTTTTTTTTTTTTTGCTTGGCTGACTGGTTAGTTGGTAGACTAAAGCTGGCCATACACATATGAATTGTGTGTGTGATTTTTGATTTGTTGGATGTGTACGGAGCTGTCAGAATGAGTTTGAAAAATTTCAATTACAATGGATTTGATGGATGTTAATGGGCGAGTAGGCGAACATTTGTAATTTTATTTTAGTGTGCTATGAGACGTGAGTGTACTGCGGAGATGGCTAGCAAACAATTTTTAAGAGAATTTATTTAAAATTTTTAGAGAAAAAAACTGATATTTGAGAAACAAAAAGTGATATTTATTGCAAAATAAAAGGGTTGGTTACTTCTTTTCTGTTTTTTTTTTATGTAATAATTTCTATTTGGAATTTAAAAGTTTAACTAAATATTAATCTTTATTTGTGCTTAATTCCAGAAATTGTGTTGGTTTTAAAATTTATTCTTTTACTCATAATATTCTCATGAGTTATTTATTCAGTACAATAAAAATAGAATATATAGTTTTCAATATTAAAATGTTGGTTGGGAAATTTATTTATTTATTCAGTTCAATGCTTCTGAGTTTTTTGTTTGAATATTTGAATCTTTTTGTAACTATTGATTAATAATTCTTATTTAGTCAATTGCTTTTACAATATAAAGGTTCTAATGTTTGCAAGAAATGTTGGGAGTAACCTACTGAGAATTCAGAGTAGCGTCTGATGAAATGGTCCATATAGGTATGCTATCCCCTTCAGTACTTATTGTGCTGAATGAATAACTTATGAGAATATCATGAGTAAAAGAATAAATTTTAAAACCAACACAATTTCTGGAATTAAGCACAAATAAAGATTAATATTTTTTTTTTTTTTAGTAAACACAAAAAAACAAACGAGAAATTGCGTCATTCGCTTCGCAATTTATGTTTACTCGTAGGCGTTTTTGTAATTCTGATTTGCTTGATGTTAGTGGTTGTTATATTCTCAACAAATCAGTGCGAACACATCACATGTGTATGGCTATTTTAAGGGTCATTATTATTAGCTGACAATAGTTAAAGTTAGAATTTTAGTGGGAAAAATAATTAGTTTTTGGCTGGTCTTTTAAGCTATTCAGGGGGTTAACCTGTATTGCGGTACGAAAGAAATACGGTACGAAATCGAATCTTTAATGTATTTGATCGTTTACTTTTTCCATGTGTCTGGTAGTACCTCGATCTGTAATGCGTATACGCATGTCAACGTTGTTTTACACACATAAATATCATGGTGAAATTATACAGGTGTGTTTTAACACGAATTGTCAAAATTTATTTCCATTTACAATTAATTAATTTTAACCTGCCTCCAAATATGATTTCTCAATCACGAAGTACATATTATTTATTTTTATTACATTATTTATATAAATAAAAAAAAAACAAAAACATAAAAAATTAAAAAAAATTCTTAAACAATTTTGATAGTTCGGTAAAAAATAAATTCGCCTTTTTGGGATGCATACAGCTGTATAATTTCAATATGCATAAATATCTTGCGATAACCAAACAGCAAACGCAGGCCCCGATTATACTTCACACCCCAAAAATGTTGTGTTGTCTCGCTTACAACACAACTTTAATTGAACATGCGATTATGGTAACATCTAGCTGTTGTGTACGTCACACAGTTGTATATTAATGTTAGTAGATTTTATCTTTAAAATACAAACGTGCATGCAAAATACTAGGAAGTTGAAAGAAAACTACATTAAAAAAAAAAGAAAAATGAAGTGCAATAAAATAAATATATTTTGTTAAAGTTAAATAAAACAAACAAAAATGGAGATTAACGTGTTTCTATTTTTTTTCGATAGTGAGTACACAGAAAACAGGCATCGCACGAGTTCGTAAAAAAATTCAGAACAGTTCCAACCCATTTGAACTGCTAAATACAATGTTAGCAAAAATTTTCTGGAATTAAATTTTTCAAATGGTTCCACATAAACAAGAATGGTTTCGTTGGTGAAACAGACTAATTTTTTAAAACCATCAATCCGGTGTTTGCTTTTTTTTATTTTTTTGATTTTTGCTGATGGTAGTTATTAGGAAGTAGAGGCAATGATATGATGCAGTTTTTTAGACAACTGTTTGTTGAATTTTAAATAAAATAATAAAAACTTCAAAAAAAATCCACTGAAAATACATTCCTTATAATTTATTTAAAAATTGTTCTGCATTTTTATTTTTAAACTGACAAAGAAACGAATCGCAACAAAAGACAACACCTAAAAACCAGTTGTCTATTTTTATCCTTTTTTACAACACATAATACAACATGTTCTGAACGATAATCGCTCAAAATTAACATACAAACTGAAAAGACAACACAAGAGATAAGTGTTGTAAACCGTAATCGCAATTCACAACACACAACACCAAAATAGTTAAGTGTTGTGAACCATAATCGGGGCCTGAATATTTATTAAATATGTATTTAAATGCAATAAAAATAAATTAAACTTGTTAAACTTTTATGCACTGTAAATTATTATTTTTTAAGCCAAAAAAAAAAAATGTAACACTTCAAATAGTAATTTAGTAGAGTATTTGTGTTAAGAATTTTTTTTAATAAAAATATTTAATCAACAATCTGAAAACTGCTGGACAGTTGGAAGCAAGTTAATCCTCTACTGGTCTCTGCTTAAGTTGAAATTTTAAAATTACAACCTTTTTGTATTATTAGATTCCGTAATAGAGGCTATTAGCTATTAGCAACATACATTTGAACGAAAAATAAATTAAAAAAATAATAATAAAAGTTGAAGTGAAAGAAAAGCTACAAACTTTGGAATACTAATAAAATAACAAACTACTCAAACCAAAAAATACAAATAGAAGGCAGAACAAACATAAGTTAATTATTAAAACTAGTGTGGGAAAAATTAGAAAAAAAATAAAAATAATTATGTAGCGCACCGGCAATGATGTTTTCTTCGGCCCAGCCAAAATTCAGTTTGACAGCTGGTGCAACGTGAGACTGCATGATCGGGCACCCATAAAACACTTGCTGTATTCGGTTGTATTGAGGAACTGGTTGTAGTGCAGGACGAAGGACCGCTAGTGCTGCGATCTTCAACAGCTTCCCAAGAGCAAATTGAAACATTTTCAACATTATCCAAAACAGAACACTGCAATTTTTTTAATGAAACAAAAATATAAAACAATAAATATTAAGAAATTAATAATAAAATTTTTTTTTTAAATTGCTAATATTTAAGTTAAGAGCAATAAAATAATTTAATTTAATTTAATTTTTGTTTTCATATGATAAGCTCTGTGATACAATATATTTTGAGATAATTTCATGCTGTTATGTTGCTACTTTTATAAACTAAGCCATTATTTAATTTAGACTTAATTGCTTTAAATGTAGTTCAAAAATCGAGCTTTTTTTGTTGAAATAATTAACTAAATTCAAAAAAACATTAGCTCAAGGCGAATACAGTAAATACCAGATTGCCTCGTGAACACAACGAAAGCAAATTGCTTCATACTGGAGTTTTAAATCTGTATATGGAATTTGATAAAATAATAATAACCATTAATTTTTTTTCCATCTGTTGTAATCACCCATCTTCAGTTATCATCATAATTTAAAATTCTGTATTAAATAATTTTTTTTTCTAAAATTTGAGATTCTTTAAGAGGCTCTTTCTTTCTTTTCTTTCTTGTCGTCAGCTTGGAACGATGTATTAGCAAAAAAGAAGAAAAACACCTTACCATTGGATTTGAAATAATGACGGGGGGGTTACTCTCTATTGCGATGCGAAAGAAAACGCATCGCAATAGAGAGTAACCCCCCAGGTGACAATGGCGAATCAAATTTTTGGTTGTTGAATAGTGCAACTGATCATTTGCAAAAGCAAAACCGCCTGTTTGTGAATTCAACTTACATTACTATAACAATGAATTAAAAATATGATTCATGTATTTGATTTATTCTTATTGGTGGTAATATTGTCAAAAAAAAGTTAGAATTTTGACTCTAAGAGGAGCTCTAACCAATAACCGGTCACAAATTTTTTTCATTCTCACTATATATATTTTGCACGAACTTAAAAAATAGTAACTTTCTCTATATGCAAATATAGAGCGCCGTGCGAGCAAAAATTACAAGGAAAATCGTATTCTAGGGATCAAAATAAGAAACTTTGTCGAAAAAACTAAGTAAAATTCATTTTTTCATTTCATTCTGACAAAATAAATTTTTAAAGAGAAAAATAAAAAAAACTTAGCAATTTCGCTGATTTTTTCTTGTAAAGTGCCAAAAATGGTGATTTTTTTAAATGTTTGTATGGAGAACCCCCCAGGGGTGGTTCTAGGGTGTGCCACTGTGTGTGCATAGGTGGTTCGGTCCTCCAAAGTTAGTGGGGGTCGGTCATACATTTTGACTCGATTGAGGCACTCTAAATGGGTCAAAGTGAGATTTTTTAAAATTTTACCCTTCGGATCAAAAGTCGGGACATCAAAATACATTGTAGAGGTATGGTTCCTTCGGCAAAGTTTTTTATTTTGATCCCTAGAATATGATTTACCTTGTAATTTATGCGATTTTTAAATCGACCCGCCCCAATGTATATATATAAAGGGTGTCGCAACAAAAACGCAAGATTTAAATTTGGTGCCATTCGAAGTGTCATTGTTTGATATTTGAACAATTGTTATTGTTTGCTAGTAGAAAGTATGAGGTTAGTAAAAAATGACCATGGACAGCGAAGGGAGTTCGTTAATTGGGTATTGGAGAGACAACATGAAAATGCTGATTTTGCTGATAAAATCATCTTCAGTGACGAGGCCCATTTCCATCTTGATGGCTTCGTCAATAGGCAGAATTGTCGCATTTGGGGTGAGGAAAATCGTCGAGTGATTCACGAGAAGCAAATGCATCCTCAACGTGTCACTGTGTGGTGTTGTTTTTGGGCTGGAGGAATCATTGGACCTTATTTTTATGAAAATGAGGCAGGTCAAGCGCAAACAGTCAATGGTGTTCGGTATCGTGAAATGATAACCAGTTTTTTCTTGCCTAGAATTGTAGAAATAAATGTGGAGGGCTTGTGGTTTCAACAAGACGCCGCCACATGGCTTACAGCCAGAGAAACAATTCAATTGCTGCATCAGTCATTTATTTAAAATTTAAATCTTGCGTTCTTTTTGGGACACCCTTTATATCTACTTAAATAAAGGGTGTTTTTTATAGACGTATAGAATGTGCATGATATGTGGTTTCAACAGGACGGCGCCACTTGACACACAGCTAACGAAACAATGCTTTTCTGCGCGACAAATTCAATGGCCGTGTTATCTCACGTGGTGGCGATGTCAATTGGCCGCCAAGATCATGTGAGTTGAAACTGTTTGACTTCTTTCTTTGAATTTATTTGAAATAAAAGGTGTACGTCGATAAGCCAGCAACAATTCAAGAGCTAAAGGATGAGATATATCGGCGTAATTGAACCATACCATATTATCATAATAAAAAGAAATTTCCTAAATAATTTGTGTTTTATTCAAAATCAACATCGGCCCTTAAAATTTAACCACCTTTACTTTTTGATCTCAATACGGAGTTAGTTTAATTTTGGTGATTGATTAAAAGAGTTGTAAAGTAAAAATTTGTTGACATTGAATTTCTAAATTTTCTAGTAAGAATTTGTAGCCCGAAATTTATAAAATTATTTTGTAATAAACATTAAAAAGTAAAATGAGTTCAGAAATTCTCGAAATTGGTTTTTAGTGAAAAATTATAAAAGATATGATATATAAATAATTTCCAAATATAAGTAAAAATTAACTCGAGAACATTTAAGAAAAAATTTAAAAGACAAAGCGGTACTTCATAGAATGTAACTACATAGTATATGTTGAAGCTTACATCACCATGAACACATACAGTTTTAGTTGATTTAAACAACCTAATTTTTGCAATTAATTAATGTTTACAATGCAAGTTTATTATTTTGTTTGTGTTCACTTTTTGCATTAATTGCAAGTAAGTTCAATAGCCACATTGTAATAAGTGCTTAGTCTTAATTTCTTAACCTGAAAAATAGTGGAAAAATAACTAAGCTAAAGAAACTGTTAAATAGACTAATATCCTGAAAAACTGTGTATAAAACATGGAAAAAAATTAAGCTGAAAAAACTGTTAAACAAATTATTATTCAGAAAAACTGCTTAAATCGTAAAAAAAATATAATAATAAGACTGGGAAAACTATCATCATCCTGAAAAATCGTGTAAAAACTGTGTCGAAGATGTGACGAAATTGTTAAACAACTTATCATCCCGGAAAAAATAATCATCCTAAAGAAATTGCGAACCAACGTGAATGAAAGGGCCACTTAGTAGCAGCAGCAGCAAAAAAGAAGCAGCACGTAATCAAGAAAAAAAGGTATTTATTAAAGGACTTCATCCTTCAATCCCCACTGAGGATATTAAAGCTGAACTTATCAGCTTAGGTTACTCGGTTAGATCTGTACCAAAAGTTAGAAGTCGTGTAACGAAAGAGCCCCCTTTCAATGTTTTTTGTAGACTTGGATCCAGATCCCAAAAATAAAACTATTTATGACATAAAATACATAAATCATGCTCTCGTCAAAATTGAACCACCACGCAGAACCAAAGAACTGGTACAATGTCATCGATGTCAACAATGTGGACATACGAAAGCATACTGTAAAAAACCGTACAGATGTGTTAAGTGCGGCATGGATCGTCTTACCGTAGTGTTAAAGAAACCGCTGATACTCCACCTCGTTGTGTTCATTGTATGTTAAGCCACACTGTCAATTACAAAGGTTGTAGGCTTATCAAGACCTGGTTTCTAACAGAAATAATAGACAAAAACAACCTACAAGTAGCCAAAAAATTGAGCCCAATAGTAGAATTAACGTGTCGCTTGGAGATGCTGTTAACACATCTAATGTAAATGAAAACAGTCGTTTGGACAGACTTGAAAAAATTATTGAAAATTTAATGAATATGATGTCAATGTTAATGGCTAAAATATGCAAATAAATTTAAGGATAGCAATATGGAATGCAAATGGAATGCATAATCATACAAATGAAAAAGAAATTTTCATTAAAACTAATTACATTGATATCTTTTTAATCTCAGAAACTCATTTCACGAATAGAATTTTTTTGAAAATAAAAGACTACGATTTGGTTATTGCTAGCCATCCCGATAATAGAGCTCATGCTGGTGCTGCAATTTTGTTCAAATCTAGTATTAAATATGAAATACTTTCTGCAGTTGAAGAAACTTTTTTGCAAGCTGCTGGTGCAAAAATAACATGCAATAATAATGATATTAGTATTTTTTCTATTTATTTTCCCCCAAGATATAATGTTGCATACACGGAATATGAACACTTTTTTAAACAGCTTGGTGCAAAATTTACTGTTGGAGGCGATTATAATGCAAAACATCCCTGGTGGGGATCGCGCTTGGTGACTCCAAAGGGAAGGGAATTATATAAATGCATTTGCAAAAATAATTATTCTGCACTGTCTACAGGTAGTCCCACATAATGGCCCAGTGATCCACAGAAAATAAATGATCTACTGGATTTCTTTGTTTACAAAGGTTTAGCAAGGACATCTATGGATATAACTGACTGTGCTGACTTAAGCTCTGACCACAGTCCTGTAGTTTGAACGCTCAACTTAATTATTCAAACTTTAACAAAAAATCTTAAGGTACTTACTTTTAGAACAGTAATGCAACAGTTTGGATCCTGGATAGAAGAACATGTAAATCTTAATCTATAAATTAGAGATGGATATCACTTGGAGGATAATATTGAAACATTTACCAATTTGATTCATGAAGCAGCATTTATAGCTACTTCACATCATCAGCAAATAAATGGTGATAATTTTCGTCTATCGGCTGAAATAAGAGAGCTAATAGCAAATAGGAGAAGATTAAGAAGAATATATCAAAGAACGAGAAGCATACTAGATAAAACAAATTTTAATAGAGCGTCTCAACAACTAAAAAAGCGCATAAAAGATTATAAAAATGATTTATTAAACAATTATTTAAAAAATTTGGATACGGTAACTAATGATAACGAGCATAAACTTTGGAATGCAACTAAATATTTAAAACGTCCAATAAAAAGAAACATCCCCATAAAAAGTAAAAGCCAATGCTTTTAAGGAACGCTTAGAATCAACATTTAACCCATTTATTTTAGACAGTCCCATTGTAAGGGCTGATATTGAGAACTTTTTAGATGTTCCTTGTCAAATGGATCGTCCTATTAAACTAATATCCCCAGCTGAAGTAGGAAAAGCTATTGATAAGTTAAATAACACAGGTCTGCGACCAAAAAACTGCATAGGATTTTTTACATTTTCTTACAGATTTTGATGCGCTAAACTCAAATCCGTTTTTGGTTTTTCTCCATCACATAGGGATTTTTTTTATTGGGGTGGCAATTTTTTCCCCTTAAATTAGTCAGGTACGAAGACATATTTCAGCCTAACTCGAGAACGGCTCATCCGATTTTCATAAACAAAACACCAAAAGATGCGTAACAAAATTATATTTAATTTAATTTAATATAATTTTTTTCTATATTTTATCGTTTTCGAATTATTCAAAAATTTAAGAGGGGAAAAAATTTTTTTCTTGCAAAATTCGCGTTTTTTTTTCAGTTAAAAAAGAAAAAGCAAAAATTTTATATTTTGCACATTTTTCTGAAAGCTAAATACTTTAAGAATAAAATAAGGTATAAATCATGAAAATCAAATAACAAATGCGGATTTTATTCTCAATTTACCGCAGGTACACAATATTGAACGAATTAGTGTGACATTTATGGCCTTGAAAAAAACCAACCCTATTATCTCACACACCGATTAGCGAAGGTCTGCTATTACAAATTAGCGTATTTTCCGCAGAAAGGATTATTTGTTTTTCCTTGAAGTAATAAACGTGTACACTAATTAATAGATAGTGCTAATTGTTTCTAGGAATCTGTTTAAGACTTTAGGTACTACCTATTGTTATTATGCATTTGAAAAGATGACCGGAGAATCGTGTGTATGTGAATGTGTGGTAATAGGGGAAATGACAGGTACGCATGTGTACCAAATTAGTTTTAAGATTTAGTATTTAAGGAAGATTAATTAACTGTATGTGGACCTTTTTAAATTATATATGTTCAGTTATTTTCGGCTATTTTTGGTCCTTACATTAACAAAAACAATAAGTAAAAAAACTAAGGTTTTTTTTATAAATTTATTAATTTTTATTAAAATATCCAATATTTCGGCCAACTTTGTTGGTCATCCTCAGGGAAAATTGTTAAACTAAAATAACAACAAAAAAAAAACAATATAAAAACATTTCCTAAAAATTTTTTTTTTTTTAACTTAATAGATTACCTACCAACCGTCTTTAACAAATTTTGAGTGTCTACTAACTAAATAATATCGTTGTTATTATCTTACTCTGTTGTTATGTTTGTTTATTAAATATCTGTAAATATGAGCGCAGTTATCTGTATCAGTTTTATAATTAAGTCTTTTATTTGTTGGAGTATTTATAATGTGAATTGTCTCTTTTATAAATCTTTTTCCATAATTTTTCTCTTGTGTTAATATTCTCACATTATCGAAATCAGGTTTATGGCCAGTTTTCAAACAGTGGGTTGCGAGGGCAGTTTTTTGTATTTTTGAATTATTCAAATTCAAATCAGATTTGTGAGCGTATATCCTCGTTTTTAATTTTGTTTTTGTAGTACCGACATATATTTTTCCGCACGTTCCTGTATCATTCCCATTGCACGTAATTCCATATACAATATCAGTTTTATCCATTTTGTCCAAACTTGATTTCATCTTTGTAAAAATTCTCTTATTTAACGTGTTTGTTACTTTTACTGCTAATGTATATTTTTCTTTGTCATAAATGTCAGATCCTTTTAGTCTTTCTGTTAGGCCTGGGATATAATCCAATGTTTTAAAATTTTTCCTTGTTTTTCCGGTTCCTCAGTTTTTTGCATACATCTTCAATTAGTTTCAACGTCAACCATTCTGGGAAATCGTTTTTATGTAAAATGTCTATAATCTTAGCTTTATTTCTTATGTGAAATTCCAACTCCGTTATATCTAGTACTCTTTTGATAAAATTTTTCGCGGTATTGATAATTATATTCTGGGGGTGTTTTGAGTAAAAATTTATAAGCCTACCAGATGCCTTTGCTTTTTGGTACCAATCCAGTTTTATCTTATTCTGATCTCTAATTACGAGTGCGTCTAGGTAAGGTAAATTTCCATTATGTTCCTTTTCCACGGTGAATTGAATTAGTTTGTTATATGTATTTAATGATTTTAATGTGTTTTTGACTTCATCAATTTTTAAAATTACAAAAATGTCATCTACATATTTAGTCATCATTCGCGGCTTTATTTTCAAACTAGCAATAACTTCATCTAACAATTTTTCCATTACTATGTCCGCTATTATTGGTGATATGGGAGATCCCATTGGCATTCCTCTGTTTTGTTTAAAAAATTGTTTCCCGAATTTAAAAGATCTGGAATCTTTAATACAAAATGTTATCAGTTCCATAAATAATTCTTTTGGTATTGTAGTGTATTCCGACAAAACATTGATCGTTCTTATAGCTAAATTAACCGGGATACTGGGGAAAAGGGATATGACATCAAACGAAACTAATACTTCGTCCTCTTTAACTTCTTTATTGTTAATCTTGTCTTTTAGTTCTGTCACGTTTTTTATGTTATATGTTGAATTTTTAGTAAGGTTGTTCAAAATATTAACTACTACTTCTGCTCAGTTGACGTAAAAACAAAAGAAACATAAGTTATTCTAATCTTGACTCAGCTATACGTCCAGTGCCCCATAGCTCCGAGATATCTATCCCGCAGCCACCTTCCAGTTTGGATGAATACCCTAGTGAGTTGGAGGACGAAGCTACATTACCTCCTCCGGGTGAATCAAGCTCAGATTTATTTTTTGACGAAGATGGAAGGCCTCAACTATTTTCTCAAGGTGAGCTCAATGATTTAGTAAGAGATTTAGGTCTTTCAAAAGATGCAGCCGAACTGTTAGGTTCTAGATTAAAAAATAAAAACCTTTTATCACCTGGCAAAATACTTCAAAATACTGACAATGCTTTTGGGTCAGCAGGCAGGCTATACCAAATACCTATGCTTTTTATGCTTGTGGGATAGTAGAGCCAGAGAACAGCACTGGAAAAAAAGTGATTGGCCATCCCGAGAAACTTTAAAACCTGGAGAGAAAAATGTTATAAACACTACCTTGGTACCACCAGAAAAGGTTTTGTTGCCCCCTCTCCATATCAAATTGGGGTTGATGAAACAATTTGTAAAATCGCTGCAAAAGGATGGAGACTGTTTAAAATATTTATATACAAAATTCCCGAAGCTGTCAGAAGCAAAATTGAAAGAGGGAGTTTTCACCGGCGCCGACATAAGAAAACTTTTAACGGACCCTTCATTTGTGGAAACTATGAATGAGAAGGAAAAAGAAGCTTGGGTATCGTTCAAGGACGTAGTGCGAAAGTTTTTGGGAAATACTAAGGATCCTAACTATAAAACCATTGTGCAACAGATGCTAGCAGCATACGAAGCTCAAGGCTGCAAGATGAGCTTGAAGGTTCATTTTTTACACTCTCACATAGACAATTTTCCTGAAAACCTGGGGCTTACAGTGAAGAGCAGGGGGAGCGATTTCACTAGGATGTCCGTGATATCGAGAGAAGGTACCAAGGGTGATGAGATGTTACTATGCTTGCTGACTACTGTTGGCTGCTTAAGCGAGAAACTGAAGATGGAAATCGGAAAAGGACTCGTCAAAGTATAAAGGAAAAGAAGAAGAGGTTTCATAAAGAACATGAATAAGTATACATATGTATCAATTTTTTGTGTTTGAATTTGCAAAAAATCCTTATGTAATAGAAAAAAATGGCCATCACTTTTGAAATCAGCGCACTTTAAAACATATTATTCAGTAAAAATATCTTATGCAGCTGAAAAAAAAAAATTTTTTTTCGCAGACCTGTGTAATATGAAAACTCCTGGTTACGATAATATCGATTCCAAGGTCTTAAAATCTTTGCCAAAAAAAGGAATTGTTTTTCTCACAATAATTTATAGTTCTATATTAAGGTTAAGCCATTTTCCATTGCAATGGAAATATGCAAAAATAATAATGGCAGTAAAACCAGGCAAACCCGAAAATAGTGTCGCATCGTATAGACCAATCAGTTTGTTGTCAAGTTTTTCAAAAATTTTTGAAAGGCTCTTTTTAAAGAGATTAATGCCAATCTTGGAAAAACAAAATATTATACCTGACTATCAGTTCGGGTTTAGGCAAAAACATGGTACACCAGAACAGTGTCATAGGATTGTTAATAACATCTCATACGCCTTAAAAAGAAAGCTGTACTGTTCTGCAGTATTTTTAGATGTTCAACAGGCTTTTGACAGAGTCTGGCACAATGGACGTCTGTATAAACTGAAAAACCTCATCCCAGCCCCATTTTATTTCGTGCTAAAATCATGTATTCAAGACAGGTCGTTTTTTGTAAGCATAAATGAAAATTGTTCAAGTTTCGGTTGTATTAACGCGGGTATTCCACAAGGTAGTGTTCTGGGACCAGTATTGTACACAATTTTCACAGCAGATATGCCAACAATTAAAAATGTAACTACTGCTACGTATGCAGATGATACTGCTTTATTAGCCTCCAACGAATCACCGTTAACAACTTCTGAGATGCTGCAAAATCAATTGAATCTTCTTCAAGATTGGCTTCAAAAATGGAATATTAAAGTTAATACTACAAAGTCTGTTCATGTTACATTTACGCTAAGAAAAAATTATTGCTCGCCTGTTTATTTAAATGGCACAGCTATACTAAGCTGTAATACTGTAAAATATTTAGGCCTACATCTTGATCGAAGACTTACTTGGAAAGAGCATGTCAAAAAGAAACGTGAGCAACTTAAATTAAAAACGACAAAAATGTTTTGGTTATTGGGTCCAAGATCAAGCTTAAGCTTGATCCAACTTTATGGAACTGCAAGCAATTCTAACGTTGAGATACTACAGAGATACCAGTCAAAAACACTCAGACTTTTAACAAATGTACCATGGTTTATCAGCAACAAAAACATACACAGAGATCTTCGAATTTACCTAAATAGACTAAGTAATCATTCAAATCTGTTAGCAATAAACCTGTTAGATGATAGCAATGAAATCCAGAGACTTAAAAGACTACCAGGGCTGTCATAGAATCCAATGTTGTCGGTATTGGATTTGATACCGACAAAAAAATTACCTTGGTGTCATGAAATCCAATTTTGTCGGTTTCATTTTCTAACTAAAATTAATATCGGTTTTAGGTGTCATAGAAACCAATGTTATCGGTTTTGCTATTGGATTGAAACCAATCAGTTGCCAGTTGTTGGTTTGTTTAATTTCAAATAAAGCAAGTGGTTAAAACGAACTTTTGTCATTAAAATGTCGCCTGCAGTTAGATATTTAGTAAAAATTTAAGTAAATTAATATTAATTCTACAAAAATTAATTTTTACTCATCCTTTTTTTTCTCTAACAAAAAAAAAATAGCACCTAAAACTCAATAATTATGCATTTTATAGAAAAAAATCCTGACATTGAAGGGATTTACAAAACGTGATGATCTCTTTGACAACAGTTGGTTGAATCACTAAAAAGTGCAGGTTCACGGCAAAAAGATGTAAACGGTAATTTATGAATAATCTTTTTACTTTCTGCGACCGTTCTTCTTATAATAATAAAAATCCTACAACGGCGAAAGACATTTTATTTGAGTACTTATTTCACCGACACTAATTACACTGGTCGACAAAAAAAAACTTTTTGTGTGTAACATGAAAACTTTTGTCTTGCTATGTTTAGGACAAGGATATGGATAATATAAATAAAATTAGAATGCTTCCAATACGAATAGTTTTTTTGTAATTAGATGTTATATAAATTTAGAAAATTTGAGATTTTGTTAACAGAAGTAAGTTATTTTATTATGTTACAGTATTAATTTAAATAAAATTTTATGATTTTCTGCTGTATTTTGCTTCAGGTACATCACGTTGTAATGTCCAACAGTAATCCGCTAGCATACGTGGACTCCACTTGCCCTGGTATCGTTTTTCCATGGTAGAAATGTCTTGGTGGAATCTTTCACCATGTTCATCGCTGACGGCGCCCAAATTTTCAGGAAAAAAGTCTAAATGTGAATGAAGGAAGTGTATTTTCAATGACATATTACAACCCAAAGCCTTATAAGCAGATAGAAGCTCCGCGACAATAGTTTTATAGTCATTTGATCGGTGATTTCCTAGAAAATTGAAAGTTACTTTCATGAAAGATTCCCAAGCAGATTTTTTCAAATCACTGAGTTTTTCTTTAAATATGTCGTCTTTCATCAATTGTCTGATTTGTGGGCCAACAAATATGCCCTCTTTAATTTTTGCCTCACTCAATTTAGGAAACTTTTCCTTCAAATATAAAAAGCCGTCACCACTCCTGTCCATAACTTTCTGGTGGTTCTGGTACAGGTAGTTCCTCACTATGAGGGATCGGTGTTTTAGCAGATGGCAGGTCAGGATATGTTATTTTATTTTTTGTTTTAATTGTGATACCTTTCGTATCAGTAACACAAAAATAACAATCAGATGAGTGATTCGTTGGTTCTGTCCAAATTACGGGGATTGCAAATGGCATAGATCGAGATCTCCTCGCCCATCCAGTAAGAAGACCCACACATGTAACACAGCAGATGTGTGGAACCCACGCTTTGTCTTGCTGTCCGACGGCAAAGCCAAAATACTGTTCATATAGCTTAGTCACAAATGGTGTCAAATTCCTTCGCTGAGTTTTAAAAGTAATGTTACCACAAATATAACAAAACCTCTCAGGATCATTTTTGCACTTTCTTGACATTATTTAACAGTCGCTTAACTCAATAAATAGAAAAAAAACACCATACTATTCACATAAATAAAATCTCTGAATGCAAAAGTGAAACAAAAATGGTTAATTTTAAATTTTACGGGTAGTAGCTGTAACACGTAGTAGCACGTAAACACTACGATTTATCAAAATTGTTATCAAACATTTACATAAAAAATTTCATACAAATAAACTAATGTATAGAACAACTGATTCGAATATCGGTTTCATTTGTCTTCGAAAATAACAAAAATTACTTTTTAGGTCTTCGTAGAAACAGCATTAATAAAATCTTTTAGGTTGTAAATTTCTTTATTATTGTCACTAGGTGACCTCTTCAACATTCATACGAAACGACGCAGTTAATAGAAATGGCACAATCTTCACCAAGAGCCACATGCTTCTTGCACATGCAGATGATATTAATATCATCGGAAGGATATTGAGACGTAACTGTTGCCTTTGCAAGTATCGAAAGAGAGTCACAAAAAATTGGTTTCACAGTTAATAAAGCAAAAACAAAGTTAATGGTTTCAACGAACAGAAAATTCACTAGATTAGATAGAATCATGAGCATTATCAACTATGATTTCGGGGTTATGGAGGAGTTTGTATAGCTTGGGTCCATCATCAACAAAAACAATAAACATGATACTTTGGATTAAGCAGCAATTTAGATCCAAAGTTCTCTCACGAAAAACGAAAATAACACTCTACAAGACACTCATATTAAGTTATACTTGTCGTATTCGAGGGAAAATTTCTTGGTAAAATATATAGACCAATTTGTGTTAGCGGGGTCTATTGACATCGTATGAACCACGAGCTGTATGAGCTGTGTGCCGACATTGATTTGATGAAGTACATAAAGGTTTTAGCTGGGGTCACTTTATGAGCATAAACGAAGATTCTCCGGCTAGAAAATTTTTCATGTACGATTCCGAGGTATCGGGGGCATCCGAAACTCCGCTGGGAAGATCAGATCCAACAACATTTCAGGGATCTGAACGTCCTAAATTAGGAAAAATGCTCAGAAGATCAAAGCGCAGAATCATTCTAACCTTGCCTAAAGACCTAAATAGTTTGTAGGAAGCCACTTAAAAAGAGGTTCAGGATAGAGGAATATGACTAATTAATTTGAATATTGGAAACATTTTTTACTTTATGGTTAATATCTTTAAAGAAGGACTTGATTTCATCAATATTGATAGAGTAGTGTTAATTTTTAAGAACTACTTTATAAGATCTTTCCTTTTTTATTTGAAAAGTATAAAAAATTATCTTCTTAAGCTTAAGAGCGGAGATAATTTTTTTATATGCATTTATAAATTTAATCATAACGCTTACTTGATAATTTTTAAGAGCTTTAAACGAAAACTTATCTGAAAATTATAAATATTTGTAGCATCTGATATATGTAACGGCGGAGGTTTTGTTTCAGATAAATTTGATTAAGTTGTACTTTTTTGATTAGTATTTGAACCAAAAAGATTTATTTAGAATGACTGAAATCCGGATTTTTTTGGGCAAATAACATCGGACTCATCATTAAAAAAACGTAAATATATTATAAAATGTTCTTCTTTTATTATAATAAATTAATGGGGAAGTAGCACATTTTCAAGAACATTTAACTGTTTGCCATTCAATTTCATTATCATCTTGATTACTAACTTCAAAAGTATTTTTGCTGGCACTAGTAGCAGCCATCGAGATTGATTTTATGTTTTTTTTTTTCTATTTAGATTTTATTATTAGTTAACACTTTTCTAATTAACTAGCTGTTTTTCCCGGTTTGTCCTGGGTCGCACCATCCTTTTATCATGTGTAGGAATTTTAGATGAAGCAGGTAGCGTACAGAAAAATTCAGAACAGTCTGTATTAAAGACGTGCACGATTGTACCTAAAACTGTTGTCAAAACAAATATACCAAATAAGTATTTGTTACTGCTGGTGCAAGGGAGAGAATGACTATAACAAATATGGTATGGTTTTGTTTTTGCACACTAACTGAACTCGTACACATATTCAGAGTTATAAATAATTTTGCAGCGAGTGAGGAATTTACTTGCTTCTCTGTTTCAAATAACTGTTGTACTATAAATGTTTTCAAATAATTTGTTGTATAAACAGATATTTACGGCTCGGCTCCATAAAAACGAACGACAACTTCGTTCGTACATTTGTTGAAAACAAAAATATATGAAAATTTGTTTTTGTTTTCAATAGAAATGTACGAACGAAGCATGTATGTATGTCTACTTGTAAAGGCTGTTTTTTATAGACGTATAGAACTTTAAATTGCAATAAAACAACGATGGATTATTCGATTGACATGAATTTTATTTATCCGAAAGATAATCTTATGCCATTACATTTTAAATATGATTTCTGGCATATGACCGCCACGGCTGGCTCGGATGTAGTCCAATTTTGGATGACTTTTTCCAACATTTGTGGCCGTATATCGGCAATAACACGGCGAATGTTGTCTTCCAAATGGTCAAGCGTTTGTGGGTTATCCGCATAGACCAATGACTTTACATAGCCCCACAGAAAGTAGTCTAGTGGTGTTAAGTCACAAGACATTGGAGGCCAATTCACAGGTCCAAAACGTGAAATTAGGCGGTCACCAAACGTGTCTTTCAATAAATCGATTGTGGCACGAGCTGTGTGACATGTTGCGCCGTCTTGTTGGAACCACAGCTCCTGGACATCATGGTTGTTCAATTCAGGAATGAACAAATTAGTAAGCATGGCTCTATATCGATCACCATTGACTGTAACGTTCTGGCCATCATCGTTTTTGAAGAAGTACGGACCAATGATTCCACCGGCCATAAAGCGCACCAAACAGTCAGTTTTTCTGGATTTAACGGTGTTTCGACATACACTTGAGGATTAGCTTCACTCCAAATGCGGCAGTTTTGTTTGTTGACGTAACCATTCAACCAGAAGTGCGCTTCATCGCTAAACTAAATTCGCTTATGAAAATCGGGAACAACGGCAATCTCGTTTTGGGCCCATTCGACGAATCTACGCCTTACTTGATGATCGTTTGGCATTCATGATGAATTGCCAAGCCAAACTGAGAATAAATCACTTGACAGCTTTTAAATCGGTAGCCATCTTGAACAGTAATGCCAACTTAAAGTTCTATACGTCTATAAAAAACGCCCTTTATATGCATGTATGTTTGCTTTTCAATATACAATAAGTAACTTATGGTAGGTCCGTTCGAGGACTTTTCCAATAAAATCTAGTAACTGAGTACTTACTGAGTAATTTTTAACATTTACTCTCAAAAAGTGATATTGCCCAAAAAAGTACGCGAACGGAAAAATAGTAAAAACTAGTAAGATTAAAGAAACAGCTAATTGGAAATATATTTAGTGCTAAGTTATTTTTGCTTTTGAGTACTTGACTTTATTTCTACTAATAAATATTATCACTCTGTTTAAAACGAGACTTATGGAGGATCGAGATAAATTAAAACGATCTGACAAATCACTAAAGCTACAAGCTTCGTGACCAGCAAACCACAAAAAGACAAGAATATGGAAATTTTCCGGTAGTCTTTTATCAGCTCGAAGGTTTTTATAAATCTCTGAATCTGCAAATTTTTTACTCAAATTTTCGTACAAGCATCTTGATATTCTAAAATGTATTCGGAATTCGGCTTCTGTATAGCGTGGCACCATTTTGTGAAATTAGTTTTTGATTCCATTACGTGGCAGCCTTTCATTTCCCGAAAGCATTTCCATAGGATCAACGTCATCGTCAGTCCTTAAAATTCTAACAATGACTAATTCATCTTCATCCTCACTTTCGAATGATGAATCCATCAAAACCATTATTGCACTTAAGATGACAGCATTAAAAATTTCCCAATGCATACTTCCACTTGCGCCTAAAATAAATATTAGTTTTAAATTGAATATAAATGTATGTATGTAAAGCACTCCATACATGTTTCAATTTAATTGTCAATTAAATTCATTTTTGACCACACACTTTATAAATTGATCCAGAGACTTAAGCACACACAGATTTACTAGGCAACTTGAAAAAATCAAAAACTTTTCTTTTTCTTCAACCAACTCGACAACTGGCAAACTAGTCAATTGACTGGCAAACTAGTTGATTGGACAAACACCAATCAGTTGCCACTAAACTATACTAATAGAAAATGCTACTTTTTCAGGAGAAACTTTTTATGTTTGCGTTTTTAATGTAAGAAACTATGAAATTACAATTTGTATTGCTTTTAATATTTTATCAGATTAGCCAAAGTTGGTCACAAAGTTGGAGCTTATAAATGCTACAAATAAATATAAACAACTTTAATCCATGCTAAGTCGA
The DNA here is from genome assembly GCA_947397855.1 of Thelaira solivaga. Taxonomy (NCBI): domain Eukaryota; kingdom Metazoa; phylum Arthropoda; class Insecta; order Diptera; family Tachinidae; genus Thelaira; species Thelaira solivaga. The sequence goes on from OX377612.1 coordinate 40,968,930, forward strand.
CTTGATCTATATAGTTTAGCGTGGGAGCATCCATATATGAACATGTACCAGTGTCCAACACAGATGGTGCTATTTATTTATCAGTGGACATCGAGTTTTTTTCACAACCACAGATGATTTCACCGAAAACGTTTATACTTTTAAATTGAAATTATTTCTTTTTAACAATTGTGTGTGTTTTTTTAAATACACAACACAAAACGTTTAGTAATTATACTTCACTTTTCTTTTCACTTTGAAAAAATTTGCCGCATAATGCCGGGAGCACAATTGGGACGAACGACGAATTTTTCGTTGCGAACTTTCGTCATCAGAAATAAAACACATTTGTGCATATAAAAGTTAACACAACACCGCCGGCGTGACGAATTCTGCGATAGATTTATTTCTATTTCATACGCCGACGAACGACGAACAAATTGATACAGAGTTGCCGGTTTTCCTTGTAGCTTTCAAGTATATTAGTAATTAAAGCTAATTTTCACTTTAATAATTGTTTTATTTTCAATGTACATCATTTAAGTTATATGTACACAACTATTTACACAATTATGTACACAACTATTTACCATAAAATTGTTTTTTAATGGTTTTTTATGTATAGAATTCTCAAGTAATTATTTTTGTTTATACGGTAACCCTTCAACTTAGGGTATAAACTTGTTTTCTTGTTTTTTTTTTTTTTTTGCTTTTATTATATACTTACATACATATGTGTGTATGTATGCATTTACTATTATTTTTTACAAATCGGCCAACTCTCAAAAGTGTGTTATACTTACATACATATGTATATACATATACACTTACTTATGTGTGTATATACATACATATGTATTAATAAAGGAAAATTAGTTTTTATTCTTTTGTTTTGTTTAATCGAACAGCGAATACTGCAATATTTTTACAATGTTTATTTTCTGTCACGTACAGCAAACAACTTTATTGATAACAACAGCTGTTATTTATTCGTCATAATTGTGCGTCATGATGCGAATTTACGCAACGAACTCTCAACAACGAATTCGTCATGCTCGACGAAATTCGTCGTTCGTTTTTCATTTTACTGGATTTTACTAGCAAAAATTTGTTCAGTAAAAACTAATAATTACTCAGTAAAGAACTGTCACTTTACTCTCTCAATTATGGTTCTCATTTACTAGATTTTGTGTACGCGAACGTCTTCCAGTAAAATCAAGTAAACTCCAGTAAAAAATTTTAAAAACTTACGCGTACTCGAACGGACCTAGTATTTGCCTTAACATCTGTTTTATTTGTTTGAGCAAATGGAAATAATAGGAATGTGTTACTTTAATTTTCTCTATACTCAGTACAAATTGGCAACCTTCTAACTGACACGTGTAAAAGTAAGCGTGGCCGATACAGGAATATAAGTTGATTATTCTTCGAATATATTGATTTCATGTACTAAATTAAAAAAAACCTTTGAAAAATAGAATTTTAACTGTTAAATACATTTTTAAAATCGGTTCGGTAGTTTATCCATTACAAACAACCAAATTTTCTTCTTTATAATATTATTTAGTATAGAAAGTATAGATTAAAAAATATTAAAGATTCTGGAAACTTATAGAAGCAATCTATCTTGTATTTTTATTTAAAATTATATTAGCGTAAATCACGCTTCAGGGTAAAGTTCCTTGTGTCTCATGTAAAATTGTATATAAAATAAATTTAAATATTATTTTACACACAACAAAATGCACTATCCACTATTTTCTACAACACTTCAGAAATACAATATAAAAACCCAATGTAAATACGTTTTACAAGTGTGAAAGCGAGTATGAAAACAGCTGTCGCTAAATGATGTCAACATTTAGTTTTGAGATAAAACGTGTTGTGAATATTTTAAGCGACGAAACCAAGCTTACCTACTTGAAAAATAAGTAATACAACAGTTGTTTACATTTTATTAGTTTACAATTATCAGAAAAAAGTCAAACACTTTGTAGTAAGCATTTTCCCTAAATATATTAGGTGTTGGAATTAATTCATAGAGTTTTTTTATTAAAAAAATAACGATTTATTTAAAATGAAAATAAAAACTTACATTATTGAAAATACTGTCCATCGCTTGCCACTACTTTTTCCCATTTTTCAGGTAACTGTCGAATACCCCGTCGAAAATACTATTCGTCCTTGGAGGCAATCCATGAACCGATCCAATTTTGGCAATCCTCATAAGATGTTAATTTTTGCCCTGATAAGCCATGAGCCATTGATCGAAACAGGTAGTAATCCGAAGGGGCAATATCTGGAGAATACGGCGGGTGGGTTAAGACTCCCCATTTCAATGTTTCCATGTATGTTTTCACTGGTTTCGCCATGTGAGGTCGAGCATTGTCGTGCAGTAAAATAACTTTATCGTGCCTTTTGCTCTATTCCGGCCGTTTTTCCTTCAATGCACGACTCAAACGCATCAATTGTAACCGGTAGCGATCCCCAGTGATGGTTTCATTGGGTTTTAACAATTCATAATAAACCACACCTTGTTGATCCCACCAAATACATTAATATTGCGTTTTGCCACTGATGATGATGGTTATCCGGGCTTAACCCATGATCTTCTGCGTTTCGGCATGTTCACCGTAAACTTCTACTAAAATCCGATGACTTTCTGCAGCACTTTTGTTCATATTAATATAATGTAATAAAACTCCCCGCAAAAACACTTTATTTGGTATAAATTTTGACATAATTAAATAGCTGCCACTTGTTGTTATGAACAATTAAAAATAAGATGCATCGTAAAAACAGTACCTAATAACAGCTGTTTAACGATCAATTTGTTTCTGAAGGTAAAAACAGAACACTGTAATAACCACGTCTTATCTCATCAAACGCTACGAATTAATTCCAACACCTAATACATTAATTGTTAAAATACTTGCAACCGTGAATTCCTCTTTTATTTTTCCCTGAAGCTCGAAAATTTTATTAAAAAATTATTGAATAAAAAATTTCCTGTTTATAAAAAGCAATAAAGAGCTACGACAAAAACAAAATGCCTGTTAATTTTTTTGCAGTGCTGTATTTTTGTAGACCCGGTTGTTTTGTGTCTGCAATATTTTTTGCAGGCAATCCAAATAAGAAAAAAAATTCTTTTATTTAAAACAAAAACTTCAAGATTTTATTTGGCGTGTCCAAATAATTAGGAGTTCCAAGCAAGAAGAAATGTATACAGAAATTCAAGAACAATTTATACTTTCTTAAATTAATATTATACAATATATAAGTTAAATGTTAAGCGAATATAAAAAAAAATAAAGTTGAGTAGCGGTTCATATATACTTGTTTACAAGAATGAAAAACAATTGAAGGGCAAAAAAAAAAAATATAATGCAAATGTGCATCCCAAATTAATATATAAGCGCTTTACAGTTTAAATGGGTAAAAAAAAAAAGGTAATATGAAAAAATGCAGGTAGAAAATTTAAATGAAATATTTTACTCGACACAGGAGCGCATCTGCGTTTAACACCGGTCTTGCCGAAGAAAGTCCCCATTTACATTATGGATATTTCTCGCCGGATATTTTTCAATTCTCCTTTGTTCTTTCCTAAGCCGTTTACATTTCGGGTATTAATGTCCAGATAGAAATTTTTTCAATTCTTCTTTCCATTTTTTTTCGTGACGTGCTTAATTGATTTGTATGAAAATTAATTGAAAAGAACTTTTGAAGCAAACCAAATTAAATTAATAATAAATAAATACATTTAAAAAATGTATTTCTATAAAAATATGGGCAAATTAATAGTGTACAAAAATGAAATGAAGCAATAACACGATTATTACAAAAAGTTGAAAAGAGACAAAAAATGTCTAGTACAGACGGTCGTGTACTTCACACTTTGCGATTTGCTCCCTCGCCTACAAACTTCGTCTGTCCGGACAGAAATGTCCATAATGTAAATGGGGACAAAGACCATTTTGTAGTGAGCATTAAACACTATAAAATTAACTGTGCATTTTGGCCTTAACCAGGTATACTCTGAGCGCATTCTTATAACAAAAGTCAAATTTCCATAGTAAACAGTGTTCAAAAAATTATTAAAGTAAATAAGAAAATATTTTTTACAAATTTGATAATTGCTTTCTCAAACCAAAAATATTAATTTCATAATAATTTTTTTATAAAATTTAAAAATCATTATACTTTGGTATCAGATAACTAAAAAACATTTATTTTATGTGCTAGTATTTTAATATAATCTAAAGAAAAGAAAATTAACAATAATAATAAAATTAGCAACTCAAAACAAAAATAAAATAAACAGTTAATTAAATTATAATGATAAAAATAAATTTCCCTGAAGACCTTCAAAAGAAAGTCGAAATATCGGAAAATTTAAATAAAAACTATTTTTTAAGATCTTAATATTATATAATAATAAATTTATAAGATCGAATAATTTAATAGAATTATTAGAATTAATTAAATGTTATACGAAGTTAATTTTATAATATATATCATCTACATTTAAATCGCCTTTGTAGACACTATAACTATATAAATTTTTGACATTATAAAAAAATTTACATTTTAAAATGATAGCTTATAATGTTTCATATATAAATAGTATTTTATTTATTGATTATATTCACCTGTTCATCATTATTGACATTTGCATTGGTATTATTACAGTTGGGACAAATTTTCTTTAAGAGAGCCATACGCATGTCATGAATTTCACGCAATAATACATCTTCACGCAACTAAAAAAAATATATATATTTTATTGAAATTAAAGGCCTGTTTATGTAAATAGAGCACTACACACAAGTATACTTGAAAGCCACATATCACTACAAATAGGTGTAACATTTTTCAATAAAAATTGATTGTAAGCCCTTTCAAGTATGATTAAGCAGTGCTCTAGTACGTAAATTTGTATTGAAAATAAAAAGAAATTTTTGTAGCTATCAATCCAATTTTTAAATTACTATTCACTTAAAAAAATATATTTTTCGAGTTATTTAATACAATAATTCGACTTTTACTAATTTTATTTATATAATTCTACTGTACGTATGTATGTCACTGAATTCCTAATAAACGGCTGGACCGATTAGAATAAATTTTTTTATATATAGATTTGGTGGAGCCCTGCATAACTGAGATTCACAAATCAACGCCTTTCGGGCTTTTTCAAGCTTATAGATCTTCAGTTCACATCATTTTTATTTTCCAATATTCTACTTTAGGGAAGAAGACATCCAAAGAAAAGTCGATATATTAAAAAAGATATATTCATGATATTTGCCGATTCATTCTTGTTCTATAATCACATGAAATGAACAGTTCTTTTTTCACTTTTACATAACTTTTTTGATTCACCTTCAGTGAAAAATAACAATCAAATATTAAAATAAAATGGAACGAAACTAAATTATTTCTTAGTTACGCAAAACTAGTGATTTACGTTCTGTGTAAAAGTGTAAGCTATGTACATATTACCAAATTAAAAAGAAATTTTAAGTGAAAAAGTAAATGGTAAGAATAGAAATATAGTAAATTTTTCTATAAAGGAACTTACATCATTTAGCATATTTTTGTACAGATTTGAATAGCCGATGCTGTGAAATATAATCGTAGAAAATGCCACTTTTTTCTTTAAGTGCTAAATTGATATATCTCTTGGTCTTCATAAACGAATAACAGTCCTTGCTAATGAAAACCATCGATCTAAATGTGCGGATGAGGGTGATGAGATATTATATCTTTCCGAGTTCAGATAGATTTATTGACTGAATGTTACGCTTACTAATAATAGATTTTGGTTTTCCAATAAGAGATCTTTTCAGACCACAATTGGATTCTATTCGAAATAAAACCATATGCCATGAAGAGACAGTGCTTTAGAAATCTTAGAAGAACTGACTGGAATAAGCTCAGAAGGGTTCTAGAACACCAACTAAATGGAGTACCTGTAGTAGAGAATACTATTATGGAACTAGAGCGGAACGAAAAAAACCAAAGCAGCAATATTGTTATGGCGTTTGAGCTTTCTGACACTAGCTAAGTTGACAAAATTTGACAACCGTATCGCGATAAGCTGCGGGCATACAAGAAGGCCCTAGAGATCGCCAAAAAGGATTCATGGAAAAAATTCTGTGAATTTATTGAAAGTACTATAGACATTGCAAGGCTCAGTAAGGTTTTGACTGGAAGTTATTCAAGTCCTCAAGAACTGCTGTGGCGATCATTAGCTTTTCAAATCACCGAGACCTAATGGCATTTCGTCAAAAATACTTCAGAGGGCTAAGCACTCCATCACTCCATGGCTACGCAAACTTTATAACATCTGCCTCTCTTTCTACTATACCCCGATTAGTTGTTATCAAATTAAATGAAAATATGAAAACCAATTTAAATATTTTCTAAAAAAAATTGGATTCAGCAGCGCCAGCAGCAATGAAAAATGTTTAAATTTTTTTTTTAATATAACATAAGTTCTATTAAAATATAATTGATAAAATTGTATCACATCAAATACACTTATTTGTATGGGGAATTTGAATTTATTTTGTAAAAATTTATTTGACATACTGTACATATGTTAAATCTTGAATTTATTAAATTTGCAGTGTGAACAAAAAATTATCTGTTGGTGCATTTAATGTTAAATAGGTGTGAATATACTATTATTTCGTACAATTTAATATTCTATCGGTCTTAAAAAGGGAAACAAAACAATTTAGTGTTTGCAAAGGGAGGAAAAATACTCTTTTGTAAAAATTGCGTACCAAGGTGTTTATTTGTTTTTTAAACTTACCTTATGTTCATGAACAATTTGTTGTAGTCTTATATTTTCTTCGCTTAATGCATGAGCGAGACCATCAGGGCAGGAAATAGTAACTTGTTGTCTTTCAGTCATACCCGGAGGTGTCATGGGCAACGAACGAACACCGTCTCCGCCACCACCACTGCCAGGCAATGAAAAACGGGACAGATAACTAAAAGGCAATTAATTAAAATTAAAGAGAACATTTAATAATAACAATAAAATATGTATGTATAGACCCGGATCCAAGATGAGTGTTGGGATACTGTAATCAGTGCATGGGCCAAATCGCATTCTATTAAACGAAATTCAACGAAATTTTTAGTTTTAAAAAAATTTCGATATAAATTGCTCGATATATAGCCGTTATGAATAAAAATTCCGCGTTAGTTTTTTTTACTTTTCTCTTTATGCTTTCTCCCTTTTTTAAAATAGAAAATTCTCTGATTTAGGGAATTCGTTTCCAAAAATCAAAATGTTCCTTGGGAAAAAATTCCTAGGGAATATTTATGATTGGGCTGATGGTATGCAGCGAATTGGCATCTTCATCCGGGCCTGGTGTTGTACAAACTAACCTGCAGTTTACTTGTTTTGTAGCAAGAGTAAAAGTATCACGTTTTGAATTGGACGATGAAGGACGCCTCCGTCTTTGGCTAGCAACAGTCGAGTTTACTGTTGTGGTGGCATCAGTTGAATATGGTAAAACATTAACTGATATTGGTGTATCTAATGTAGATGCTGATGTTGCTGTTTCTGTTGTAGTTGAATTTAGAGTCCGATAAGGAAGTAGTTATATTAGCGTTTTGCATTTTACACTTACCACTAACTGAAATAAGTAATTTTTCATGTTCAGGTAATATGAGTATACTTTCGTCCATTCCACTATCCCCAACACCAATCTCGCTACCACCACCACCACTACTACTACTATCGCTGTTGACCAACAAATTTAATGATTCTACCTTATTATTATTGTCGTTATTAGTTTCAATTCTATGAGTGTAGTTGCTTGTTATAAAATATGATGTTGTTGAAGAAGATAACCTTGCTTGTGTACAACTGCTGCTGATGTTGGTAGACAATTGATTTGGTTTTGTTGTGAGGGCGCTACTGGGCGATGACGAATGTACTTTTGGCAATATATTATAATTTGTGGTAACACTAGCGATTTTACTTTTATTATTTATATTATTATGTTGTTCTTTTTGATGTGAAGCATCTGTAGTATCTGCAGCACTACCGATGATTTCATTCGCAGTCGAGGGCGTTATAGTTGTTGAACTGCCATTTTGTGATTGAGTTTCGGACATGGGAACTAGAGTATCAGTGCTTGTATTTACCGAACCATGCCACATACTCTGTGTAGCTTCTGATTTACTATTTACAGATGTTATTGCACTATTGCATGATGTTTCTAGCGCATCGGGTGAATAATCTGAAAGAAAAACTTTTTTTATATTTCCAAACAACAATTAGAAATATTAATCAAAACTGTGGATTCATACCCTCTACTTCTACACTTTGCATTAAATTTAAATGTAATGATGCATGCTTTTCTATAGTTATACCATTACTACTGCCATTATGACCATTTGCATGTGGTAATTCCTTTTGTCGTACTTCTGATAACAAAGTGGGAGCTGCGGGTTCTAACGATAAACGCTGTAGATTTGCTGTATAAGAACAGTCTGTTGGCTCATTTTTTGTTGTTTTTATTGTTATAGTGCCAATATTTAGTTTCTGTTTATAATTATTATCCAATTCTATTATTGTGTTACAACTGCTATTGCAGTCTATTGTTTCTGTACCAACTGCGTCAATGTCTTTTGATGTTATAAATTTGGAATCATGACTGTTTAACTCATTTGTAAGATTTTCTAATTTTCTTGTTGTGTCGTGTATGAAATTCGCTAATAAATCAGGTGATTTCTCACGTTCGTCAGATTGAAAATCAGCTATAGAATTATTTTCAGAACTTGATCCAATTGTTAAACTGAAATTTAATACGTAAATATAATTGAACATTAATTTGAATGAAATACTTCAGTATTTAAAATCTAAAACGAATAAAGAACTACTCAAGATATATTCATGTATTAGGTAGCCCTAAAAATACAAAAACATATTATTTGTAATTTCGGATGTCAGAATTATAGGCCTGTAGTATTAGAATTATGGGAATATAGTGTTCTGTTCATATAAAAAGAAAAAAAATTGTTAAAAAACTATTCAGACATGTTCTGCAAAAGTAATGGAATAAAAGTAAAATACAATTTGAAAAGTAACTTTTTATTTTTGAAGTTCTACAAATATAATAATTTTGTTTTAAAATTTTTCATTTGAAATGAACTTTGTAAACAAATTTATAAACATCTTTTGGCATATGACTCAAAATTAAAAATAAAAATATAGAACACAAATAAATAATGAATGCGATTTTAGTGTCCATGGTGCACCAAAATAATGAATTCGCAAAGCAGAGAATTTTAATTTTTCACTTATAAACGAAGTTATGTAAGCACTTTTCAAAAATTGTAATGATAAGATTAAATGATAAGCTTATTTATGTATTTAAAATATTGCCGCGTTGTCTTCCATCTCAGCACAAATACAACTTTCTGCCTTATTGAGGTTTTTAGCAGAAGGCAGATTAAAAAGAGGGGTTGGAAGAGATAGTGATGTGGATTTGGCCAGAAGCACATGTAAAATTATAAATCGAGGACTTGTCATTTTAGAAAGTCACATGTGTGCTGACAGGGAGTATAATATGTCAAATCGTCAGTTTATGCAAATGTTTGATATACCACCACTTCTCCTATTTGATACGGTCGCCTTTCTTAAATCCTTTTGCAATGTCTACATTGTTTGGCATAAAGCCAAACAATACATCCTGCGTGGTATTCTTATGTTTTCCTTTTAAAATAAACATGCATAATTTCGGTTTTATATAAATATATATTAAGCGTTTGTTATGCGAATTGTAGTTATTCGTACATATTTTACTAAAAAATTTCATTTTCACAATGAAATTTAATTTGTAGAATATGGAAATTCAATACGAATTGATTTTCGAAAATAAAAAGTAAATGAAAAGTAAAAAGTGGAATGCAGTACATGCCTGAGTATCCATAAATACATAGTTATTAAGTGTTTTTTAGGAAAATATTAAAAAATAAATTACAATTCATTTTTAAGTCCAATTTGACATAGGTTCCATCGTCCATAATAAGTCAGTTGATGAATTTTGTTTACACTTTATCGTAAAGAATGAATGCCAGTTTTATTGCAACGGCATTCTGTTTTCATAATTGAATATACCCGAATTTTGTTATATTGAGCGTATTATATATTTTGTACGCTCTGGAATTCTTTTAGCAAATTTTTATACGCTTTACAAAAAGTGAAGTTTCTCATTGCGCGTGTAATTTCTACACCGTACATATGCCACCCTATAAATTATATATATATCCTAGGGGGTTATTATGTGTTTCGGTTCTTATAGGAAATTTTAAGAATTCGTACAAATGGCATTACATAAATAGTACGATTTTCGAAAATTTATTTTCGAACATTCGTAAATTAAAGGGACTTTTTTACTCTCTTTCGGAAAGTAGAAAAATCCCTTCCGAAAATGTAATCATGTAGTTAATGCAAAAAGTGTTATTAACGTACGTAAATATTTCTTTCGAATGGCATTTTACAATCGGAAACTTGTGTACGTATTTTACTTACATTTAAAAATGTAGGTATTTTTACATTTTATAATAAAACAATAAAAAAAATTGATTTAATTGCTTTAATTTGATTTTGAATTTGTTTTATATTAAGCCAGCTTGTTTGAGTTGTTTATTACAATGTTATATTACATATTCACCCCTATCGTGAATATTTTTTCCCTCGAAATATTTTCTTTTCCCTAAAGTTGCCATCGTGAATTATTTGTACGTGAAAAAACTCGCATGTTTGAGAAAATTATTATTCCCGTGACATTTTTCACAAACATTTTGATTGGGAATAAAATTTAGAATTGTTGCAGCGGCAAATGCAATTAGAAGAACTAAAAATCAAGTAATTTAATAGCAATGATGGACTGTAAACATGTAAGAATATGATAATTTTTTAGTTTTAAAAACGTATATTAATTATGAATTAGAATTTTTGTTGGCTTTTTTATGTGCCTTTTTATTAAAATTTTTTTATGTGATGAAGTACAACGAAAAATAACACAAATGTGATTTACTGTTTTTTAGATTTAAGATTTCATATCTTTCTAAAGAATATTTCTTTTTTAATAAAAGCCGTAGACATGTTGTAAGCTGCACAACACGACGACTTTCTGGTTCAATACATCTAAAAGGTACTTAAAAGCTGCTTTATTAGCTAGAAAATGTTGTTAGAACCTTCAAAGAATTTATTTATATGTACATAATGCCAACAATTCTTCATGTTTTCACTTAAGGCCGAGTTATGCGAACGTTGAAATGTAGAAATGTAAAAATGTAGAAGTCAGCTGATCGTTTCTGGTATATGGAAAGCAATGCAAATGCTTAGCTGACTGAAATGTAATGCACATGTAACGTAGCAATCTGTTGAATTTAGAATTTTACGTAACAAAATGTAGCCAGTGATGGGATGTATGCGTATTGATGGAAGTGTGGCACATTTTAGCCCTTTTATATGGTACATTTTTTATATAAGAACTATTTGAAATGTTTAATTTCTATATATAAATAGAAAATTAAAGAAGAATTTAATGCTAATAAATATATATAAAACATATATATTTACCAACATTTGTAGTAAAAATAATAAAAGAACCACATATTTTGAACGCATGTGCATACGTACATACAAGTGTTCAAAAAATTATTTTAGATATTAATAATAAGAATAACAAATATACCATACTACATATATTTATACATATAAAATATTTTTTAGCACTTCTATATATGTATATATGTACGTAAAGTACATTTTAATACAAATGTAATGCATGTATATATGTAGTATGTATATATGTAGTATGTATATATGAAATTGACATAAGACAAATTCATACTACTAAAACTTTAAAATAATTTAATTTAATTTTAATATATTAAGCAGATATTAAGTTACTGTTTATAAATATAAATCAAATTGTTGGTACCAACAGAAGCATTTTGGTACTTTTTCCAAAAAAAATACAGATAATGTGGACATAATACCCCCATCAATGTTTCAAACGGCTGTTTTGTAGTTTATTTGAAATTTTTTTTAATTCTTTAAATGAAATTATAAAAAGTAACTGTGCAAAAAAAGAAAAGAATTATTAAAAGTTATAGATAAAAAAAAATTAAAAAATAAAATGGATGACGAAAAATTAATATTGCTGGTGCAGGCAAATGAATGCCTCTACAATAAATATAGCTCTGGCTATAAAATACCAGAAAAGAAAAATAATATTTGAAGAAACATCTCAACTGAAATGGGATACCCAGGTAATTAGTAATTATAAGCAAATAATATATTTTTACTTAATAAGAAATATTTCTGTAGAAGAAATCTGCAAAAGAAGGTGGTCATGCCTGCGTGACAGATATGTAAAAGAAAAGAGGCTGCAAAATATGCCTTCTGGGAGTGGCGCAAAGCATTTGGCGCCGTGGCCATTAATGGATACAATGGAGTTCATAGCTCCCTATGCTGTGCCAAGACCGTAAGTGATAATGAAAAAGTATTTAGTTTTATTGTAAAAATTAATGTTTCTCAATTATTTTCTAGAATGCGATGTTCATCTTCACTTTCATCTTCAAATTCACTGACATCATCTCTATCAACGTCTCCCCCTTGTTTGACGTAGTAGAGTCTCCCCCATTGGTGGAAATTTTAGAAGACGCCTCTTCTTCATTTGCACCAATTGCACCATCGCCAATTACACCGGCCCCATCAAAACGGAGAAAATGCAGTGAAGGTGAAGATATTGAATTTTCCCAAGCGCTTAAAGCTTTCCAAAAGCTTTGCGAAAGCAAGACGGAAATGCCGAAAGAAGGTGCGCTGGACAGCTTCGGCATAATGATTGTGGGGACTATTCGCACAATGAGCCAAACAAAACAGATAGAGGCGATGCAAAAAGTGACGGCATTGGTAATGCAAATGAAGTTGGAGGACTAAGGGAGAATTTTTTTTTATTTTACATTTTTATTTCAAATTAATTGAACTGTTTTTTATTTATATTTGGAGTACCTGAATTGTTGTTTTTTTTTTTTTAATATATAGCTTTATTTTCTTTTATTTATTTTTTTCAAAAAAAAAAAAAATTATTTGTTATATTTTTAAAAAGTTGAAATTTATTTATTTAAATAAAATGAATGAAATGAGGGAATAGGTCCTTCAAAGCAAAAATATTCCGCCAATATATTTCTTAAATTTATTGCTGTCTGGGTGGATCTACGAATATGGGTTGACACCGACCGCATAGATCTTTCAATACTTGTTTAGTTGATTTCTCCACTCTCCTTCTTGGAGGGAACCATCTTCCGTTTCACGGTCTACAAAATTTGCTGGACAATACCATTTTTTAAAATCATTTAGCATAATAAAATTATGTAAAACTGTGCAAGCCAGCACGATAGAATCAACATTGTCCGGCGTCATTTCAATAGATTTCAATAAAACTCTCCATCGTGTGCACAGAATCCCAAAGCAGTTTTCAATGACACGTCGGGCACGTGCAAGCCTGTAGTTAAAAACTCTTTTATTGGAATCTAAATTTGTTCCCGGATACGAACGCATTAAGTTACTACGCAAGGGAAACGCTGCGTCGCCTACAAAATAGTGCGGAAAGGAATCTGCACAGTCTGCATTTAAAGGCTTATTTGGTGGCACAGGTACTTTGCCAGATTCCCCAATGGTGATAAACGAAATATTCCTGTTAAAAATCCAATTAAACAATTTTGGTAATAAAACACATATAAAAACTCATATATATATATTTACCTGCATCACTTTGGCTACCAAAGCTTCCCACACTGACTGATGTAAATGTATATTTGGCATCACACACTCCCAGTAGTACCAAACTAAAATACTTTTTGTAATTGTAGAACATAGAACCAGATTTAGAAGGGCACTTTATAGCTATATGCTTGCCATCTATAGCTCCCACGCAATTGGGCATATTCCACAAAGCATTAAAATCTTTTTCAATATCTTTATATTGTGATGTTGTTGGATCGCTTAAATAGAGTGGCGATAATACCCGCCAGAGCACATCACAAGTTTCTAGTACTATGACTCGGATTGTAGACTTACCGAGCTTGTAACTCCAAGCTATGGATTGTAAGGAACAGCCATGACCTAGATATCTGGAACAAATTTATATATACTAAACATATTTATGCACACAGAATAAAATTTATTTCTTACAGCAAGGTTATTGAAAGCCTCTCTTCTGGACCAATTCGTTGTCTCGGCTTGGTAAGTTTATCACGAACCATAGATAGTAGCAAATCAAATAAGCCGGGAGTCATTCGCGTGTGAATAAAAAATTGTTCTTCATCCAACCTTCTTATACTTCTAAACACTTTTTTATAATACAACGCGATAATGTAATCTCTATTAATGGGACGAACACTCCATCTTCTCACACGGCGGGTACGCTCATTTTTCTTTTTTTTTGTACATTTTGCACAATTTCAGAAAGTTTAAGCAAATAAATAATTCTTCTGTATTCATTTATAATATTATTTTTTAATACACGCACTCTAAATACAAATCAGAATCGCAATATGTATTGTTTTTTCTTCTTCTTTGTTTACTATAAAAAACACATGATACGTTTCTACGTTTCTATACTTGAGCTCTACATATTTACATTTCTACATTCCTACATTTCTACATTTCAACGTTCGCATAACGAGGCCTTTAGATTGTTTACCGGAAACAATGGATTTGATGCATCTCTTAAATTGCGTCTTTTTATTTTCTCCAATAATTTCTTCTCTTCCTCTAATAACATACATCGGAGCGAAATACTATGCATTTTATTGAATAATAACAATTTATTAAGAAAATTAAAAAAAAAAACACACAAACAATTAAACAACATTAATTCACAATAGTATGTTCGACTTGCCACATATGTTTCGAAAATGTATTTTATTCCCTAAAGGTGGTGTCACATGATTGCCGCAATATACCAATTATTGCCTAATTTTATGCCCCAATCGTGTGATTTCACAATAAATTGGCGCATGCGGCAATCGAGACCAAAATTGCGGCAATCGTGTGATCGTTTCATCAGCAACCATGTGTCAATAAAATAAAAAATCGCACCAATTTTTATTGTGTTCTTGCGCGGCAATCACATAAGCTGATACGTGCCAATATTTATAAATTTTTTATAGTTTGTGTGTGTGCATAAAATTAGTGCCGCAGTTTTAATATAGAGTTCCACACCGAAAAATGTTTAGGAATGGAAGATTTCCTATGTATACAATTTGATAGTGACCATTCACCAGCAACATCTGTGAAAAATGCTATTTGTAGTTCACCACCTAAATCTGTGCCGAAGAAATGGAAGAAACCTAGTGTTACTTCATCGTGGACAGTCAGTGCTATAAATGATCTCATAATGACTATAGACCATGTGTTTGGGAATATTCTTCTTTAGACTACAAAGAGTATTATAAATTTTATAATATTGTATACATTGGTTGATAGGACTGACAATAATACAAGACTGAGTTTTGAAATTAAAAAAATTATTTATATACTTTTAATTATATGAAGTTTATTATTATTTCATAGTTCATACGGATAAAGTTGTTAAATAAAAATTTTTGGTTATCTATCTCTCGGAATTCCCGTAATGTTTTTTCACATCCGTTTTTTCCCATATCTTTTTTTTCTTGTTTTGATTTGCTTGCATATTTAAGGTACATATTATATACAAAGCTGACGCAATTTTCTTTTTTTTTTAAGTCGAAACCATTTTTACGAAAAAATTAAGATTGATTTATTAAATTTTTTAGTTCACAAAATAAATGTACACAGTTGATTGCAGCTACAAAATAAACACAACAGCTGTTTTTAAAGTTGACTGAACAAGAACAATCGTGTGCCGGGGTAGGGCAATTTGGCCTTTGTACGTAACGTGTGATAACAATCCCTCCACTCCATATGGGCTGCCATCCGCTGATACAATAATTGGTTTTTTGGATCATAGTGTATTAGTATGCTAATAATATTCATTAGCCTCTTACTGCGTTCAAAGCATTCTTAATGTTGCCTCTTCCATATCCATGCAACATTATCTCTTGTTAAATCATATAGACATTGCAATTGACCTGATAAATTGGGTATGCATTGATTGTAGTAATTAATCATTTCCATATATGGGTTATTACAGGGTTCAGGAGCACGGACAACTGTTTCAACTTTCTGTAGACTTGGTTTTGTACCCTCTTCATAAATTCGATAACCCAAAAAATGAATTTCAAATTTACTCCAGTAACTTATCTATTAGCTACATTATTTATGCATTCAGCTTCAGAATTCAATTAATATTATCAAGTAAAATTTGGTCCATCAGCGAACAAAAATGTAAGGTGCTGTTTTTAACCCAAAAACAAGCCTTGTAAATTGAAACAATCCGATATGGGTTGATCGCTAATAACTCTTTAGATCGTTCAGAAACAGCAACTGGTAGGTAAGCTCCAGTTAGGTCAAACCTATTATGCTTGATGTTTTAACTCAACAAAAAAATCTGTCACATTTTAGCACATGGCTCGGTTTGTTTTGATTGCGTTCAATTTAAACAACTCAAAATCTTCTCCCATTATAAATGGCTCAGCAGTACCAACAAATTTTGCAATTTCTACTTCTTCCTTACATTGCATTTTTCTTCTTTCTATATTAACTTTGTTTTTTTTCTTCGTCGCCAATATTTTACATTAAACCAGCTTGTTTGAGTTCTGTTTCATGACTATTTCTTACAATGTTAAAACGAGTGGGGCAAAAGTCCTGCTACCATTTTAATTGCCTATAACTTTGCTCAAAGCAAAAGTAAGTTTGGTTTTCATAAAAAGTTTATTTGGTTTTTACATTTTTTTTTGTTATGATTGGAAAATTATATTGACTAAATATTGAGAAATTTGAATCAAATTTACTTTCATAATCATTTGCATAAAGATTACTGTTAGAATAATATAAATATTGCATATGGCCCTAAAAAAATGTTTTGTTATTATAAAAAGAATAAAGCTGCTTTTTGGTAAAAATACATAAAATTTGAGTTTTTTTAAATTTTCAAATTGAAAAACGATTATCTTTGGACTCAAAAGAGATTTTAACCCGAAACTTTTTGTGTGTTTAATAGTTTGGTTGACTAGCTAACTAAAAAAGTTTGTGCCCATTATTAAAAAAACTGGGTCTTGGGAAGTTTTCAGTTTAAAACTTTTAAGAGCGTATAACTCGTTAACTATAAGTTAACCTGAAAACATGTTTTTTATAGGTATTCACTAAGGCTTTAAGACATTGCAAAATCCAATGAAATATAAAACAATGGTTAGCGTTTTTAAAAATTACATGTTCGAAGTACCCTATTTTATAAATTCACAGCGACGCTCTGCGTCGAAACTTTAACTCCAATACTACTCTGCTATGTCTGAATTATTTCCAAAATATTTTGATTCTGCCCTACTGTGCAGCATAGACATATTTGCATAAGGTAAAAGCAATTCTACAGCTGGAAATTTTTTTTCTTTACCCAACAAACCATGTAGCAATAGACTACAATTCAGCACAAGAATATTAAAAATTTTGAAGGTAATTATTATTATTTATTTATGAAATATAAATATAATAATGCAATAGATAAAATTTATTTAAATATTTGCTTAAGGCAAATGAAAATATTTTTTTTTTTTGTTATTGAATATTTTTCTCAAGTGATTTGGTTTGTTGGATATGCTAATTTTTCTTTTCACTACACAGGCACATAATTCTGCAATTACACGCATATAATTCTGACATCTCAAAGGTAAAATAAGTTGCTTTTGTATTCTTGCAGTTACCTTGTTGTATATGAATATGCCTTGCATATTCTCTACGGTAGAATAGGCGAAAAAGTAAAGAGTAATGGAGAGTTAGAGGTAATTATTAATAAGCAGATTTTTTGTAATTGGTCTATGTGCGTGTATTTATTAATTTCTTAATGTACTTACTTTGGATCTACAGTCATATTGGGATCACTGGAACGTCTTGATATACTATTTTGTATAAAACCAGCTGTAATTAAATCACCATAAGATCTTGTCTTAGACATGGAACCTAAAACAATAAAAAGAATAAGTACTTGTAAATATTTACAAGCGACACATTACCTACCTACGGAACTCACTAAACTTTCGTTAATATAGGCTGGAAAATCAATACAGTTTTGTTGATTACCCCCCAAACTGCCTAAATAAACTTCAGTCCATAAATACAAATCACGTACATTATGAGCTGGCCATAAAACTTGTTCTTTATTTGCTTTATACAAGGGATTGCGATACATGGGTCCCGATAAGAAGGACCATACCGAAAATGTTCTTTCAAATACTGAATTTTCTAAGCGATCTCTAAGTGTGTTACATAGAAAGTTACCAAACAGACCCGAATGTGAATGTTGGGCTAATTTAATCTGAAACAAGAAAGAGAAAAATTTATTATTTGTAATTTACCTAAAGGCATTCCAAAGAATTTACCAAGTAACCCATACTAAATTCAAAACAGCAACTAAATTGTTTATGGATTTGATGTACTAAGTCCAACCATTGCAAAAATACAGGACAACGTTCATTTATTTCATCCGAACCGGGACCATGACCACAACGATCAGCAAATTTGTGACCATAACTAAGCCATTCACGTTCAACTAACACACGAAAGCCCTAGAAATTGATTGATTAGAGAAGAAGAATTAGGTAGTCTTTGCAAACTAAAATAAAAAGTTTATAACTTTACTTACCTCTACCGTACGGTAGTAAGGATCCAAACATAATTGTGCAGTGGCCACGATTTGTGGTGTACGATCCCAACCATCTGAGCAATGCACTAATACTGGACGTCCTTTTTTCTCAATGGCATGACACACCGTCATTGATGCAGCCAATAAACCAGAAAGATGTTGGAACCACATGGTTTTCTCCAGTAAACCTAACCAACTGCGCATAAAATAAAACTTAAAAAAAAAACTTTAAGTCAAAATATCAGTTTACTTACTTTGGTATATCTGGTGGTGAGGCACATAATTGTCTTAATGCATGAAAACTTTTACGTATAACATGAATGTTGCCTAAATTCATAAATTCAATTTCTGCACAAGGATAATATTCAATGCATTCACAGCCACCACCACGAGCACGATTTGTAACCGCTGAAGTATAACTGCGTGCATCAACAATTAAAACTTTCTGAAAACCATAAAAACAACCAAAATAAAATTAAAACGATTTTGCCTGTGAAAGAAATCTTTTTGTCATATCTCACACTTACTCTCACTTCATCAAGGGTAACTTCTTCATGGCTACCATCCGGACTGGAGGGTGAATTATCAGCGGAAGTCATCATTTGAACACTTTGTGCTGATTGAGGTTGTGTGTTTGCCAATTGACGAATTTGTTCGCCACGATCAAAAGCGCAAGCGTCCGCTAAGGCTTTTAAAAGTTGCTCATCTTTCGTATTACGCCAACCCAACCAACCGACTTCTGGTTGACTGCATCTGGCTATAACAGCTCCAGATTTTTTATGACGCCAAACAACAGCTGGCAAACGTCTAGAACCACGAAAATTTGCCACAATCTGTAGAGTCTCATCAGAAATGCAACAGGGTACTAAAAGCTTTGGCGGATATGAAGGACATAATTTAAAATCTTCATTGGCCTGTGATATACGCCATGAAGCATTCAAATCAAAACCTAAGCGTTCTACTTCACGCATAAAATCATCTTCATAGCGTGAAGACATTTTTTGTAGTCTTTCGCCATAATCATTATTTGTAAATAGAGCAGAATTTTGTCCATTCTCAAACACACCATTTGTATGTCCCTCACATGTTTGACCGTTGCTTAAACTGTCACATGCCCAAGAGCAGAAGGGAAAGGCAAATATTGACTCCAAAGTCTCGGGTACACCCACAGACATTTGTATGCGTCTTTGCCACTCTGTACACTGTTCAGCAGTTTCAAATGAGCACTTAACTGTGCTGGCATCTTTACAACAAATTATTAAATGAAATAAGTCCCTGCATTGAGCTGTTTCAATTAAACCAAGTGGTATAGACGTTTCAACATTTGTTGAAGATTTTTGTAAAAATATGCGATAATTTGATAAGGCCAATATGCCATCATCGGTTCGACCCAAATATTTCACTGACTCGCCAGCAACTGCAAGATAAGATGGAGAAAAAAGCAGAGAAATGATTGACAATAAATAAATTAATTAGAATTTATAATAACTAAAAATTGCAAGGAATTTTTAACAATTGTTACTGGAAAGTGTATATTAACTCAAAAAATTTCCATGTTTTGTAAAAGAAGTTTAAAATGAAAATACTTTATAAAATTTAAGAAATTGTAAGTAAATATGTATTAACTTTTAAGACTATAAAAATTATTAAAACAATAAGAAATTAATTTAGTTTATCAGCACCAAAGTAAAAATTTAACATTTTATTTTGATTTCATTTATTCAGATCAGCTTATGTTTTTAGTGTTCTTAACTTTATTTGTAGCTAAATACTCGGTACAATCTCTAAGGAGGTATATAACCCAATTAGTTCAGAAATGGTTTTGCAAATAAATTAATTATTTCCAAAATTTATTGGGAAAAACAATAGTAAAATAAAATTAAACCAGAATTAATTTTTAATTTCTATTGCAGTTGGACAAACATTTTTTACACTTTTTTATAAAATAGGTTTGAAAGTTTTTATTCAAATCAAGAATAAATGTGAGTTCTTTCATTTTTGCTTGCAATATAAATTTTCAAACAAGGAGAAACAGTTTTATTGAATCAAGATGTTAATATTTTTTAGTCTTGTACTCAAAAACCCATAAACCTTTTTGCTTCTTAAAAAAATATAAAAGTTTTGACTTAATTTGTATGTTATATTGACATGCAAATAATTACTCTTCATTCTCTTGATTGAATATATGATTAAAATCACATTATTTTTATATTAAGATGTAAAACTTTCCAAAATATAGGGGTAGTTACTAAGTATTCATATATACCTATATATTACAACACTACTTTAGCTGGTAAAGTATTCATTTACTTTTTAACATTTTTGAGAGCTATTTTGCAAAATTCCTCTTTACTTTCTTCGTAAGTTTTTGCTAGTAAAGTAAATGAATACACCTAATAACTTACGTTCTTGGAACGGAACTTTTAGCTGTACATCTTCTTTTTCCATTTGTGGTTTAGGATATAGTTCAGAAGCTCGAATCATACACAATGAGGGTGGCGGCGATCCGTCAGATCCCTCCATTTAGCTGTAAAAGAAAAAATAAATAACAAGATATTATTATGCAAAAAAAAGAAGAAACAAAAAAAGCTAAAAAAATCTCTCTTCTCTTCTCTTCTGTCCTCTTTCTAAATTGAGAGGCATTAAAATAAAAACTGTTACTTTAATTTAGAAAATCCCAGAGTTCCTTAAATGACAACTTTACATATAGTGTGAAATCTATACATAGAGTAATGTTACTGACTGCCTGACTCACTGATTGGCTGAATGCCTGCTTGACTGACTGATTTATCATCATCGCCCATCCCAAGCGGCTAAAGCAACGATGAGCAAATTCATGTCCCAATGTGTAGGACGAATAAAAACGGATTTTTGGATATTCGATTGTTAAGGATACAGATAGAGCCAAAGTTCAAACTGCTCAATATTCTACTAAAAAATAACCGGATGGGTACTTGGTACTTTGTCGATTTTTAAATATGTACTTTTATGTAAATTGATTCAGCATATGTTCTATTATTAATTTGTAATACCCTGTACAGACATAAAAGTTAATGAAGTCAATTAAGTTTTAAATTGTGTGACTGTTTTGGGTGTTCACACATATTCAATTAAGTTTACGCAATTAAGCATTTGACAACTGAAAATATTGACAATTTTTTTTAAAATATGTTTGAGTATAAAATAAAATAAAATAAAAAATGAAAAGAAAGTCAAATTTAAAAAAAAATGTTTTGAAGGGAAGCGATTGATTAAAAGAAATTAGTTATTTAAAAATTATTTTCAATAACAATTTTATAAAATTTATTTACCGGTAACTTCGGCTGCCATTTCCTTTTTATGACATTTATTTTTAAATTTATTTACGTTTTCTTTTTTTTTTAATATTGAAAATATCAACTTTTCTCACTTTTGAGTTGATATTTAAGGGCACAACAAAGAGTTGCATTTTGATTTTGACTTCATTAACTTGGGGGTCACACGATCAAGTTTTCATTCAATTTTTTAAATTTTTCTCATTTTTTTACCAATACACTCACACTTTTTAAATTTGCTGAGAGTTTGTTTTCAATTTTTCGTTCAATTGAGTGTTTCAAATTACAGTCAAGAAAACAGCTGACTGCAGTTTTTTTATTCCAAATTTGAATTCTTATTCTGCCGCCAGTATTGTGTTGTTTTTTTTTTTAAATATGTTTGTGAACAAATTAAACAAATATAACGACGTTTTGCAGTTCATAGATATATACAGAAGGCATGAAGTTCTGTGGAACATGAATATTCCTGCATATAGACGGAATAATTTAAAAATTAAGGCATATGACTCTATTGCCGCCGAAACAAAACTGTCGGTGGAAGAGGTTAAAAAAATATCTTGTTGAAAAACTTGCTTTGAAATTGCGTGGAGCCTACGTCACAGCTTTCAATTTTTGTGAATTTTGACAAGCAGTATATGTAAATTTCT
Source organism: Thelaira solivaga (assembly GCA_947397855.1). Classification (NCBI taxonomy): domain Eukaryota; kingdom Metazoa; phylum Arthropoda; class Insecta; order Diptera; family Tachinidae; genus Thelaira; species Thelaira solivaga. The sequence continues at coordinate 40,991,694 of OX377612.1, forward strand.
TGAAAAAGAATTGTAAAAAAACTTGATCGTGTGACTGCCGTGTAACGTCCAATCAATTTTTACTTGCGCAATTATTGAATGGAAATTTGTATGGTAAATTGAGCTCAATAAAGGCGATAATTGCGAAAAAATCTTAATTGCTCAATTAACATGTATGTCTGAACAGGGTATAACACCCAATAAAACTCTATTTAAAAAATTAATTTCAAAGGAGAAAAAAAGTACCAAAAGGGGGAAATAGGAACCTAAAAGTACGATATTTGGATCAAACGGTCCTGAGGAAAGTAAGAATTTATTAAGGGACACATGGTACTTTTTATTAATTTTTTTGATAAATTTTGATGTTTTGTTGTTAAAGAATCTAAAAGTTCGAGATTTGGCTCAAATGATCTGACGCAATGTGGAAAGTGAGACAATATGGTGCTTTTTTTTGATTCTATTGGTATTTTTTGGAATTTTCATACTAACAACCCTAGAACGCTCTTGAGCAAAGTAAAAAATCATTCAGACAAAACAGTACTTTATTGATTTGAATGCTACGTTTTGATTTTCTAACATTAACGAATTTAGAACTGTCAGACGGAGCTCAAACGGTGCTCAGTAAATAGAAAAGTCAATAAACTAACAAAATTGTACCTTTTCTTTATTTTAATGATACCTTTTGATTTTATTTGTATTAAAAAACCTAGAAAATGGATTAAATGGTCTACAACGAAATAAAAATTATAATAACGACAGTATGGTATTTTGCTGATGAAGTATCGAGTTAAATGCTAGTACTCTATAAAATTATATCAATTCATATCTTTAAATTTTGTATCGAATGCGAAACAAATCTTGCCATAGCGGACCATCTGTATTTGCTTCTTTTAATTCTCAGCAAGACCCTCAGGCCATATTATATCTGAATATTAATCGTTTTTTATCCAAAATGCTATGTAATAAAAATTCACTATTCAAGAGCTAAATAAAATATAAAACACTTCGTTGTATAAAGGCTAAAGAATCAACACTCGTTATGTAGAGGCTTTTGATAACTGAACTTTGACGACTTACATACATACTTAAAATATTATATTTTTCATGTATAATTTTGAAAGAACACTTTGATATATAGAGGCTTTATAGTTCTGAATTTCTTCGTTATAGATAGCTATAGAGCATTTTTATATGCAATAAAGATGGTTTTTCAAGGGACTCAGCAAAAAAAATTCATTCCCTGTTGCTGAAAAGGGATTTCACAGGACACAATTAAGTCCATCTTATCATCTCGAATTTTCGATGTTCAAGATGTAAAAAAACCTAAAAAAGTACTGCCCGATTGATTATATTTACAAGCGAACCTAACCTAAATCAAATTGTAAATATATTCCTTAAGAGATTGCACGCAGTAAATGCTTGAATGACAAACAGTTTGAAAAAAGCAATTGTGATAAATGGCAGTTTTGTTGTTATAACGGGGTTAGTGAGCCTGTGTGATGAAATTGTAATATTTGAAGGATGCTCTATGTTCTGTTGAAAAAATTTTAAATAATTTTTTTTTTTTCTATGTAATAATTTCTATTTGGAATTTAAAAGTTTAACAAAATATTAATCTTTATTTGTGCTTAATTCCAGAATTAATTAATAAAGATTAATATTTTGTTAAATTTTTTTTTTCTTTAACTACAAGTATTTCGCAATACACCAAGTGAATGTCTACCACAAACCTATGTCGACATGTGTGTATGCATGTAATTTTAAAACACTTTATGCACTTGTAACTATTTTATTTTAAAAATATTTCAAGTGGGAGTGAGTCTCACTTATTATTAATTACTTTTTTAATTATTAAAAATAAAATAATTTTATTACAAACACTTACAGGAATTTAAATTTACTTTAATTTGCACTTCTCTGCCTTGCCTTTACTTTTAAGAAATACACATTCAAATAATTAGGAAAATAAAAAATATTTTAATTTTTTTCACTTGAAACATGTGCTTTTTTGTGTAAGAGAAATTTTAAAGGAGAGCAAGGCTACAATAAAACCCATTGAACTAACATCCTGTTCGTAACACAAATTCTTACTGCGCAATTCACAATTTTTAATGTAAAATAAAAAATAATAAAATGGAAAATCACATTCCAGAAAAGAAAGAGTTGATTAAAGAGATTGTGATAAAAATGCCATGAAAGCTTTAACCCATTATTGGTCTTGAGTGGCATGCAAAAAAGCAGGCAGTCTACAATAAAATGTATATACTTTCAACAGTTTCTAAGCTAATGAGTTGCGAAGCACATGAAATAATTTTAAAGAAATACAGTTATAACGGTACATTAAATACAATAAAATAATTTTAGTGCATTTTTTAACATGTTAAACGTGAGACTAGTTTGACTACTGTATGACACTAATGACCTGTAATGGGTTAATAAAAAAAATATAGTATAAAAAATGATAGTGTTGGGTTGTAGAAATTTTTAATGTAAAATGGACACACCACTCTGCTTTAAAAATCAATCGTTTTTCTTTTTGCATTAAAATAAAAATAAACCTTCTGTGCAAATTGCTTTCTGCAAGTTATGTTTTTCAAGTTATTCTCATTTTTTGTGGTACTCTAATATTTATTCTCTAACTCCATTTGTTGTGTTTAAAATATTATCCTCCCGTTTATGGTTCACAACACAAAAATGTTGTGTTGTCTCGCTTACAACACAACATTAATTGAACATGCGGTTATGGTTCACAACATCTAGCTATTGTGTACGTCACACAGTTGTATATTAATGTTAGTAGATTTTTTCTTTAAAATACAAACGTGCATGCAAAAAACTGGGAAGTTGAAAGAAAACAACATTAAAAAAAAAAGAAAAATGAAGTGCACTAAAATAAATATATTTTGTTAAAGTTAAATAAAACAAAAAAACTTGGAGATTACCGTGTTTCTATTTTTTTTTTCGATAATGAGTACACAGAAAACAGACATCGCACGAGTTGGTAAAAAAATTCAGATACAATGTTAGCAAACATTTTTTGGAATTAAATATTTTAAATTGTTGGACATAAACAAGAATGGTTTCGCTGGTGAAACAGACTAATTTTTTAAAACCATCAATGCGGTGTTTGCTTTTTTTTGCTGATGGTAGTTATAAGGAAGTAGAGGCAATGATATGATGCAGTTTCTCAGACAACTGTTTGTTGAATTTTAAAAAAATTAATAAAAATCTTCAAAAAAAATTAACTGAAAATACATTTCTGCATTTTCATTTTTAAGCTGACAAAAAAACTAATAACAACAATGAGAACATCTAATAACCAGTTGTCTATTTTTATAAGTTTTTACAACACATAAGACAACATGTTGTGAACGATAATCGCTGAAAATTACCATACAAACTGAAAAGACAACACAGGAGATAAGTGCTGTAAACCTTAATCGCAATTCACAACGCACAACACCAAAATTGTTAAGTGTTGTGAACCATAATCGGGGCCTATATTTTTTTTAATAATTAAAATATGCGTTTAGAATTCTGTTCAAGTTTACTTAAGTGCGTTTTTGATTGAAGTTAAAAGTTGAAGAATAGAAAAGAAACTAATTTGGATTCTGAAATGTCAGAATAATGTGCTTAAGTGGCTGATACACACATAAAATTCCAACACCAAATTATGCATTTGTGTGCGTATTAAAAAATTAAAACAGTTTTGATTTTTATTAAAATCAAACACAACGTATACATGTGACTTCCATTAAAAAAAACACAAATGCATGACTGATGTTGACATTTTGCATTCGTATTGATATCTTGCTCAAAACTTATTTTTTTATAATCACCCCTATCGTGAATATTTTTTCCCTCGAAATATTTCGCTTTTCCCTAAAGTTGCAACCGTGAATTATTTGTAAGTGAAAAAACTCGCATGTTCGAAAAAATTATGGCATCGCCGATTTTTATTCCTGTGGGTTTTTTTCCCAAAAGTATTGTGACATTTTTCACAAACATTTTGTTTGGGAATAAAATTTAGTATTGTTGTAGCGGCAAATAAAATTAGAGGAACTGAAAATCAAGCAATTTAATAGCAATGATGGACTGTAAACATGTAAGAATGTGATAATTTTTTAGTTTTAAAAACGTATATTAATTATGAATTAGAATTTTTGTTGCCTTTTTTATGTGCTTTTTTATTAAAATTTTTTGTGATACATGAAGTACAACCAAAAATAACACAAATATGATTTATTGTTTTTTAGATTTAAGATTTCGTATCTTTCTAAAGAATATTTCTTTTTCAATTTTGTGTATCCTATAAAAACCGCAGACATGTTGTAAGCTACACATCACGACGACTTTCTGGTAGGCAGTTCTGGTTCAATATATCTAAAAGGTATTTAAAAGCTGCTTTGGTAGCTAGAAGAATTTATTTATATGTACATAATGTTAACAATTTATTAAGAAAATTACAAATAAAACAAGTAAACAATTAAATTACATCAATTCACAATAGTATGTTCGACTTGCCACATATGTTTCGAAAATATATTTTATTCCTTAACAATTCGATACCAAATTATTGTTCATGGGAATAAACAAATTATTCACTAGAATTTATTCCCTTGAGATTCGCGATAAGGGTGAATATTAATTTAAAAATTGAGTGTCTGCAGACATTTTATTGCTTCTAAAAATTAGGTTCTCGGAAAGAATTTTTTTCTTATAACTCGTTAGTTTTAGTTTCTTGAACTGAAATTAATTATTTGAAAATAGTATATTTGATAGTGGTATAAGTCTACTTTCTAAAAAAAAATTAATTAGTGGTATTTTTGGGAAGATATCTATATTCATCTATCTATAATTATAATCACACAATCTCTTCATACAATAATCAACCGAATTTGGTTATATAATTTTATAGAAAAAAAGGATTATATTTGAAAGCGGAATAAGTCCATTCTTTAAACCAAATTCAATAAAAAAAGCTCTTATTGAAATTATTATTGATTATTATGACTTCCACTTACTTACTTTTCTGGTGCTAGTGTATTAAAAGCAACATGTTCGAACGATAATTTAAATGCTCCATTTACAATAATATTTTTATTTGAAAAACAAAGAAGATATAAAATCTCACCAAAATTACTGTTGTCCTTGTTTTCTAAACCAAATTCGGAAAAAAATTTTATTTTAAAATGAGTTAAAATTTTTTGGTACTCTCTACATCGTGTTTATATACAGTTACTCACAGAAATATTTTTCTTTTGTAAAAAAAGTAAAATATAAAAAAATTGCTGCATAAAAATATGTTTAAACAAAATTAACGTAAGTTTAATTAATTAATTAAGGAAAGTTAAGATTTAATTCATTATTGTAAAAGTTTAAAAATCATTTGTAGTTCATGAGATTTTTAAAATAATATAAAATAGTTGCTAATTTTTTAGGTCACAAAAGTATTTTGTTTTTAAATTTTTATTCACTCTTTGGTTGGTCTAAGAAAAAAAATTAAACTTTTAATATTTTGTACGGTATCCATTGCCTTGATTCCACTCAATTCTTAAATTTTTCAGCAGATATCTTGTACCATTCTTCTTCCAATATTTTTTTTTCAATTTTTTTTTCGGATGAAATGCTATGTTCCCGAACTTTTTTATCCAAATAAGCCCAAAGGTCTTCGATGGGATTTATATCGGGACTTTGTGGTGGTGTTGACAGATTTTTGGTGTTATATAAAAGCCATAGTTTAACGTCTAAAGCTGTATGTTTAGGGTCATTATCATGTTGAAAGTAGTAGAATAGCCCCATTTTTTCGGCACTAGCATGAAAATTTTCTTTTAAAATAGATAAATATAGAAGCTTATCCATAGTGCCGTCTATAAACACCAAGTTTCCGACTCCTAACGCAAACATACACCCCCACACCATAAGAGAACTACCACCATGTTTTACAGTTGGTTTTATATATTTTATAAAGAGTGATTTTTTTGCTATTATCTTTTTGGCAACACTAGTTTTGACAGCTCACGCACGTTTTGTATCTTGTGTCACTGTCAAACATCTTCAGTTTGGTCTATAATTTAATCATGAATCGTCTTACAAACGAACAACGCTTGCAAATTATTGAATTTTATTACCAAAATGCGTGCTCTGTTAAGAAAGTTCATCGCGCGCTTCTTCCATTTTATGGTCAGTTTAATCGACCTACTGAGGCTTCTATTCGGGCTATTGTAACAAAATTTCGCACCAAATTTACATTGTTGGACATTAAACCACCAACACGCTTACGTAGAGTGCGAACTGAAGAAAATATCGCAGCCGTATCGGCCAGTGTTGGTGATGACCGTGAATTATCGATTCGGCGCCGTTCGCAGCAATTGGGCCTCTGTTACTCCACTACGTGGACAATTTTGCGAAAGGATTTGGATGTGAAGCCTTATAAGATACAACTGGTGCAAGAATTGAAGCCAAACGACCTACCACAACGCCAAATTTTTGGTGAATGGACTCTTGAAAAGTTAGATGAAGATCCACTTTTTTATCGAAGAATTGTGTTCAGCGACGAGGCTCATTTCTGGTTGAATGGATACGTGAACAAGCAAAACTGCCGTATTTGGAGTGAAGAGCAGCCAGAAGCATTGCAAGAGCTACCAATGCATCCACAAAAAACAACCGTTTGGTGCGGATTATGGGCTGGCGGCATCATTGGGCCGTATTTCTTCAAAGATGATGCGAATCACAACGTTACTGTGAATGGTGAGCGCTACCGTGCGATGATAACAAACTTTTTTTTGCCCAAAATGGAAGAGCTTGACTTGCATGACATGTGGTTTCAACAAGACGGTGCCACATGCCACACAGCACGCGAAACAATGGACCAATTGAGAGGCGAGTTCGGTGAACAGTTTATTTCACGCTTGGGACCAGTCAATTGGCCGCCCAGATCGTGCGATTTAACGCCTCTAGACTATTTTTTGTGGGGCTATGTTAAGGCTAATGTCTATAGGGACAAGCCCGCTTCGATTGACGCACTGGAAGCCAACATTGCCAACATTATTCGTGAGATACCGGCCGAAATGTTGGAAAGAGTATGCCAAAATTGGACTAAGCGGATGGACCATTTGAGGCGCAGCCGCGGCCAACATTTGCATGAAATAATCTTCAAACATTAAATTATATCGACCCAACTATCGATCCAAATAAATATTTCATGCATTTTTCTGAATTTTATGTGTTTTTTTTTTTTTTTAATTTCCGATAGTTCTTATAAAATCACCTTTTATATTTCTCCTTAGCTGAATCGCAGATACGACATGGTATCACAGCCTGGGGAAACTCAGTACATAGAAACAAACTGCAACAATCACAAAACAATTTATTGAGAATACTGCAAAAACATGCCACAAGCAATATAATAAATACTCGTACAAATCAAAATCAACAAATAGGAAATAACACAAATACATCAACAATACATAACCGTGGAAATATACTGCCACATACTGAATATTGAAAATATATACAACACAACAATGGCAATAGAGTATCACAATAATAATAGACTTCTTAAGAAAATTGATCATAATTATCTAACTAGAAGAAATACTGACGGCAGATATTATTTAAAAAAATTCACAAACGAATATGGAAGAAATACACTACAGGTTACACTTCCAACATTATTCAATGATATTCCTATTGATATTCTAACAAGAGCCAATAATAACAAATTGAGAAAAAAAATTATAAAACATACTTTATTAACAAACAATTTCTTACAGCAACAACTGACCGTTTGGTATGCTATACTTTTCTGTATGTGGTCTAGATTCTTCTGAAAGTTGATTTCAACGACTACACGGATAGACAGGATACGGACATAAGGATCCAGAATATATATACTTTATAGGGTGTCCTATGTACGGTGTAGAAATTTCAAACGGAATCACAAAGTTATATATACCCTTATTACTTACAGTGAATGCGAAAATCGAACATACGTACCACGAAAATTGAAAATAACGGTTATTTTTTGTTCATACCTCGTAAGTACATATAATTTGCATAAATATTTTAAACCAAACATGTTTAATTAGATATTTAGTATAAATAAAGAACATATTAAATTATTTGGAATTATAAAGTTTAACAAAATGCAATAATTGTACAAAAATTTTCCATGAGAACATCATGGAAAATGAACTTTGCACACCAACACAAATTGGAATTTCTAAATTGTTATTTCTCATAAAGCTGCTTATTACGTTTTTCTATCCATTTTGTATTTTAGACGAATACACCAAAAATCCGCTCAAAACTCTAGTCAAAAATAGAGATAGTTGCGATTTTTGACTCAGTTCCGCCATTTATGGACCTATGCTGCTGTATTTTAATAACAAGAAACTGACAGAAGCAACTGATAGATTGGTATTGCTTAACTTTTCTTCAGAAAGTTAGTTTCAACCACATAGACAAACGTACATCGCTAAATCGACTCTGCTATTTATAATGATTTGGAATATATATACTTTATAGGGTGCCCCATGTACGGTGTAGAAATTACAAACAGAATCACAAATTTATAAATACCCTAACTTACAATGAAAGGTATAAAAACAAAATAGTATATTTGAATTCATTTACTTATGCTATGCTAGTATTACGCAGTATTAACAGTGATGTAAATAAATTGTAGGCGAACCCAGTGCTCGAATACCTTTTATGTTTTCGTTACTAAAATTAATTTTTTTTCTTTTAATTTTTGCATTTTTTTTAAGTTTTACGTTTAATAAAAAACATTAATTTTTTTTCACAGAATTAAAAAATATATGCTCAACTCTACTTTAGTTGTAATTTTGATATTACTACCTGCTTGTGTTATTACTGATTACAACGTGCGTTGAGAAAAAGATACAAAAATGACAACTCATCAAAAACAGTAGCTCAATTACAACTCAACTGAGTTGAGTTGTGGACTATAATACGGGCAATGTATAAATACATACTGGCAAAGCAATTTATTGTGTACCGGGCTTGTAGTCAACAACACTCGTTTAAATATCACTAATTTCATACTGATAGCTGAAAACTGAAAAGAGTTAGCAGACAGAAACATAAAACAAATTTAAAATATATTATATAATAACTATTTAAGTTATTTTTCTATTTTGAATACAAATTTTAAATTTTGGAGCATTTTACGAAAGGTCTATAACACCTATTTTAAATTTTAAACCTATAATAAATACTTATCTCAATTCATTGATGTTAGAAAAATAACTTAAATGGTGCAGCATGTAAGAGGTTTTTCTAAGGTTCTTTCGGACTTCTTTAACATGTTCTCTCCATTTAAAATTATGATCAATACACCTAAGTATTTGTATGTATTTACGATTTCAATTGTTGTCACACATTCATCATCATAACCCAGTTTAGCCATTCTGTTCCTGTGTAAGCACTCAAAAGTATGGAATTTTAATTTTATTTCTTCATACCGATATTTTGGTGTTTTAATATGCATTAATTTTGTTTTTGACGCATTTACAATTAGTCCATGGTCGTGACACCATTTGACGGCAATATCTAATTGTTGCTGCATTATGGTTACAGCATCATGCAAGTTCCTATGCGCAACCACAATTGCTGTATAATCAGCATATGCAAAGGTTTTGCACATAGACATAGCATTTATTAATCCGTTCGTATATAATATATACAGTATTGGTCCTAACTTAGAGCCCTGTGGTACCCCATGATCGACATTTGTTTCAATGCTGTAATTGCTACATATTTTTACAGAAAACTTTCAGAGAGTTAAATAATTTTTAAAAAGATCAATACAGAGTCCTCTTATACCAATGTTTTCCAACATACATAATAACTTTTCGTGCGATAGTGTGTCGAATGCCTTACTAAAGTCAATGAACAATGTCAGACAGTGATTAATTACTTTTGCTTAATTGTTCATTTACATATCCAGCAAAGTTGCCTAAAAGTTGATTTATATTTTTTTTTTTCTTTTGAAAGCCATATTGGTTTTTGTTAATTAATTTATATCTTTCAAAGTAGTTTTTGTAAGCCTTCTGAATATTATTTCTTCCATTATCTTTTCTATTATTGGAAGTATGGATATGGGTCTATAATTATTGTAGTCATTTTTCGTACAATTCTTGTATATTGGACGTACAAAAGACAATTAAAATTTTTCTGGAATAATTGCCGTGTCCATGATTAGGTTTATCAATCTGGTTATCAGTTGTGTAAATATTTATATGCGGATTATTATTGATATCCGCAGGTCTAATGCTATCACATCCTGGACTTTTATCGACATTTAGTGTATTTATAATGTTAAATATTTCCACTTCGTGCCTTCGTAGATAAAACGAATGAAGTGGGCTTAGACTTTGTATATTTGTATTTGGCATATACGAAGTATGATCAAAAAATAACCGTTATTTTCAATTTTTTCAAAAAGTATTTATTTATTCATCAATAACTATCTTGCCCCTCTCAAAGTATTCCCCCTCAGACATAATATACTTATGCCAGCGTTTTTTCCAATCCTCGAAACACTTCTGAAACGCGTTTTTTGGTATCGCCAACAGCTCCTGTTTCGATTTTCCTTTTATCTCCTCAATCGTAGCAAAACGCTTTCCTTTCATCGGTGTCTTCAGTTTTCTGGTGAATACTGTGGCTGAGGCATGATTACGGTGTTGTTTTTGGCCAAAAAAATTACGAACAAGCGACGATTTGTTTGGTCAAAATTCAGCAATTTTGGAACAATCTTCGCTGCCGCACGTTTCATGCCTAAAACATCCGTAAAAATTGCTTGGCATGAGCCGAACGATATGTCAACATCATCAGCAACCTCTCTAATAGTGATTCGACGATTATCCAAAATCATTTTCTTCACTGCTTCAATGTTTTCATAGGTTGTTGACGTGCTCGGGCGACCAGGACGAGCATCGTCATTTACATCTTCTCGGTCTTACTTAAACCGTTTATACCACAATTGAACTTGCCTTCTGCTCAAAGTAGACTCGCCAAACGCCACAGTCAACATTTCAAATGTCCTTGCAAATTTAATTTCATTTTTTACGCAAAACTTAATACAGTTCCTTTGATCCATTTTTTGAAATAGTAAAAAATCGAAGAGCACACCAAAACACGACTAACCTTTTTATCTGTCAAAAACAAACTGACAATCCAAAATAGCTGATATTGTCAACATAAATAACAGACATGTGTACCAACATAAAAAAAAATGCGAAAATCGAACATACGTACCTCACGAAAATTTAAAATAACGGTTATTTTTTGATCATACCTCGTACTCGTACTCGTATGTAAAACTTTTTCTACATTCACCTTTAGTTTGTGTGCAAAATTATTACATATTTCCGTTAAGTCCATATTTTTAAAAATTTTCTCTATTTCATCCACATTGCTTTTTTTTCTTCCTAATAATTTATTTATTGTTTGCCATGTTAAACGTATATTATTTATATTTTCAAAAAATTTTTCTTTATAATATTTTTTCTTTACGTAATTAATTTTTTTATTTAATTGATTCCTATATTTTTTATATTCATATTCTAGCTTTCTATTATTTCTATTATTGTGCCATTTCTTATAAAGTTTATCCCTAACTTCACAGTTTTTTCTTAATATATCACTTATCCATGGACTTGCTGTTCTAATTTTTTTACTTTTTGTTGTTATTGAATTTTTATAAATATCAGTAAACTTCTCCTGTATTGCATTAAACATTTCATTTGGATTAATAAATTGAAATAATTTAGACCAATTGGTTCTATTTATTAATTGAGAAACTTTTTGGTTAGATATTTTTGTTTGCTGGGTATTCCATCTGTTTACATTTTTATCATAGCTATTATGAGAGAGACAAAAAGAGCGTAAAATGATCCAAGGCGAATTCATAGAAGGTGGGCGCAATTCGTCAGGTGTTTTTTGTTTATATTTACGTTTTATATGGCTTAACGTCAAATTTTTTTTTTTTTTTTTCATTTTGCTTTGTGTGTTTAAAACATATTCAGAAATTAAATTTATTTAAACATCCTCATAAGAAAACTTCTGAAAAAAGTGTGTGATTATAAGAAAAATTTTTAATTCATAAACCTAGGCAGTGTTTTTACTATAAAAATCTATTTTTTTTTTTGTTTTAACAGCAATAAGTACAACTAATTAAAATTCAACAAAAGCTTAAAAATTATATTTTCGAGTCAATATTAACTTTTAATCAAGACAAGAATTAACAGAATATTCTAATCCAGACTTAATTTAAAATAGTTTTTGCAAAGGTGACAAGCAAATATTGAAGCAATTTTTTTATTTGTTACGCAAGTCTATCTAATTGTTACCCTTGTGTTTTATTTCAAAAATAGCACTACACTGTTAGTTCTAACTATTAAGATATAATCAAGTAAAAGCGGGTTCTTCCATATACAAGTATTTTCATAGGCATAATTATTCAAGGAGTGATTTGATAACATAGAAGGTCTGGGTGAAAATTTTGTCAAGCTAGGTGCATCTACTGGTGGGAAACTGTTATCATTATTGATGCTCAGATTTTTATGATGATATCAACAGTCGGCACAATGAATTTTCTCTAGACAAATTACCATTGAACCTGCCATTTTGTGACTCGAAACGTGAATCATCTTCACATTGATTTAGATATGCATTCTTCCATGTGTGTTCGAAGAGATTCAACTTATGAAACTGGCATAACTAAGCCAGTGTGTGGTATTTCAGCCATTGACTGTCATTCATTGAAGTAACCATAGGATAAGCAAAAAGCATTACACGATTTAAAATTATTTGTACACAATTTAGTAGGAGAAAGTAACTTATGTTGAGCGTTGGACTTTTAATTGGGATATTGCTGACGATGATACACGGCACTACTAGCAATGTAAAATGGTTTAGCGTCCTCATCAATAAAACTGTAAAAACTACAATTGAGCACTGGATAATTTCACAAATAGTATTAACAAAACTATATTACACAATTAAATTTGTTGCACGCTTCTTATTACTTTTTTTATTATTAAATTAATATTTTCTTTTTCTTTATAACTAACTTTATTATTTGTTTACTAGAAAATTTTATTTCATCCCCATTTTTTCTCTTTGTTTTGTTTCTTTGTTTTGACAGTTAGTTAGATATTTTACACTAACAAAATACATATTGCGCCCACCTTCTATGAATTCGCCTTGAAATGATCTGAGATTTTTGTTTTTTTTAATTGTTGAATGCGCATGTGCGTGAATATTTGTTTCTCTGACAAATATATGATCAATACATGTTTTTGTGTTAATATTTACATCTTCCATTGTACCTTCGTTAACCATTCTAAGCATTCCATTCGCTGTCATCATGTCCATGTTGTTGAATTCTCTTTTAATATATCTATATTAATGTCTGCAATCAGTATTATAGAGTTTTTTTTCTTTATTGTTCTAATTAAATCATCCAGCTCATTAACAAAAGAGTTTGAATTAAGAGAAGCTATCAAAGATATTAAAGATAAAGGTTCTAATGTTTGCAAGAAATGTTGGGAGTAACCTACTGAGGATTCAGAGTAGCGTCTGATGAAATGGTCCATATAGGTATGCTCTCCCCTTCAGTACTTATTGTACTGAATAACTAACTCATGAGAATATCATGAGTAAAAGAATAAATTTTAAAACCAACACAATTTCTGGAATTAAGCACAAATAAAGATTAATATTTTGTTAAACTTTTAAATTCGAAATAGAAATTATTACAGATATTAAAGATATATTTTCAAACATATTTATATTCAATTGAATTGATTCAAAAGTTTCTGTGTTTTGTTTTAAATGATTATATTGAATACTTTCTTTTACATACGCTTACACAACTATTCCTTCTCCACATCTATTTTCTCTGTTATTAAATATCGCATTAAATCCCTCTATTTTATAAAAAGAGCACTCATTATCATTAATGTTCGTTTCTACTAATTTAAATGGTTGAAAGGGGATAACTTAAAATTTCAGGTTTAATATGTTTACAATTTTCAATATTACTGGATGTTATGTTATCCATATTAAATAGTTTTTATGTTAATTATATGATAATTTTAATTTTATTATTTATTAGTTTTGACTTTTGTGAAGCACACACATCGAGATCACGAATACCGTTCACAAATGCATCAATGTTTTTTGATCCAGCAATGGGTGATTTTCTCCAGGATACGTCAGCTGCATGAAGCGTTCTATCTCCATGGCGAAATCTTGGAGAGATTCACTTTGTTTTTGTGTTGTAGTACGCAGCTGCATTCGGTAGATTTCTTTTTTATGCTCGCCATCGTACTTACGTTGAAGTATCACCATTAAGTCGTCATAGTTCTTTCTGCAGCTGGCTAGCACATATTCCGGAATTTCTGCTGACGTTCCTTTCAAGGCCAAAATCAGCTCAATAGCTGTTTCGAACTGAAACTTGAAGACATTAAGCGGTAGGCATCTTTGCTCTACTTGCACTTTCTGGAACTATCCTCACAGGTCCGTATTGTATTTGAAGATTATTTACCTTATGTTTCAAATCGTGCCGTCTACTTGTTTGTTTACTGCATCTGATATTCGTTGAACTTTTTCTAGAAGCTTCTTCTTTTTGAATGTCTCCACCAGAACTGAACTGCTTTAACAATTTTAGCACTGCTTTATATACCGTTTGCTTTAGAAAACTGTAACGGATATTTCAAATCTTTAGTTTAGCCGAGAACCGTCTACAAACTTCTAGAAGTTACTGCATACTTCTAGGTGTATCAAGTATAGAACAACAAAGTAAATTAAAATGCTTAATCTAGCCAATTCTAGAACTAAAGCTATCATAAAGCTAATACATTAACGCAGATATAAATAACACACAGCTCACACACAAGCATTACACTATAAAATTCTACGAATTAATATAAACACTGAATTGCTACATTTAGACATACATAAATAACATTTCTTATGAATAATAAAACACAGTCATATATTATATTTTGTTAAAGTTAACTTATTAACTTGTTTTTATTTTTCGATAATCAGAGTAGACAGAAAACACGAATTTGCAAAAAAATTCAAAATAGTTCCAACCCATTAGAAATGTTATATACAATGTAAGCAAAAAGTTTCTAGACTTTCCTACAAATGTACTTACAAATGTTTCTGAATTTTTTTTTTAACTGACAAAGAAACTAATCGCCACAATGAGACAACACCAAACATGTTGTCAACCAGCGGTTTTCAAACTGTGAGTGGCGACCCACAGGGGGGTCGTGAAGCTTTTAGTTCCTGTTATGATACAAAAAATTACTACCTACTTTGGTCTATGGAAATTTTTTATATAATAGACAATTTTTTTTTTTTGAGAACGATTTAAAGTGGTATATGTGGATTGGACTCTGTACTGATGGTGCACAAGTAATGTCAGAACGCAAAACAGGTTTTCAAGCATTGGTTAAAAATAGATCGCACTTCTTGTATCAAGAAATATGAGTAGGAATTTAATGACATTGTTACTATTGTTACAAAAATCGTAACTATATCAAAAATAGACCATTGAAAGCGAGATTATTTGGAAAGTTGTATTTGTACTATTGTGAAGTACGTTGGCTCATTTAAAATTTATTCAAAAAGTATTCGATCTTTCTTTGATGAAAATCACAAAGATGAGGCATCTTCCTTTTCCAATGATAACTTTATTCTTATTTAGTTTAAATTTAAAAAGATAAGCGATTTAAATAAATCAATGCAAGGTCTACAAATTCTGATTCAAAAAGAGAAAATCACGGCATTCATTAAAAAATTGGAGCTATGGATATGCAATTTAGAAATTAAATGACGCAGGTACCAGAAACAATATTAAAGTAAACAATTATCTTTTTATAGAACATTTGCAAAGTTTACTAAAACATTTTTCACATTATTTCAACGATATTGATTTTACAGTTTGTATGGATCAAGAATCCATTTTTGAATAACAAACTTGAAGCATTTGAATTAACAATTTTCGAAAAAGAGCAACTGATTGAAATATCTTGCCATACTTCATTATAACAAGAATTTGATAGTAAAACTTTAATTCAGTTTTGGGTGGAACGAAAAAAGATTATATTACTTTGTCGGCGAGAGTTATAATAGTGCTGTTACCATTCTTAACATAATATTTACGCGAAACCGGATTTTCGCCTTTAGCAGCCATGAATTCGAAATCGCTTAGTAGTTAAAAAATAACTTTGGGTGGCTATTTCAACAATAACACCACGATTTAGGAAACTTTGTGCTATATGTACTAATAGACGACATGTTTTTTACACTGTATTTGTCAATATTTACAACGTGAAACAAAAACGTGAAGTGTGGTGAGGGCCCACATTGCTTATGTAAAAAAATATTATCTCATGTACAGTAGAAATATTTGTCGCCGTATAATAATTTGCTGTATTATTAGCCGACTGAATAAAAAAATTTTACAAGAAAAATATATTAAATTTTTTTAGCTAGTTTGTCTTTTTGAATAATATTGTAGCAAAGAATATACAAAGCTTATTATTCGTAGCTTAAAAAAAACCAGTTGTCTCGCCGCCACTACAACAACGCAATGAAAAGTGTTTTCCGCGGCTATAAGACATTTTTTAAACGAACTACTTTTATATTTATATAGTAAAAAAAAAAAAAAAACAATGGAATTTGCTTATTTTTTTTATTTCATTTTGTTTTATTTTATTAAAAAATACATTCTTAAAAAAATAATCTATTTCACTAAATTTTAATATTTTTGAGTTGATCAGCTGTTATAAAAAAAAAGAGTCTCTGTCAGACGTAAATACATGTCTTAAAATAACAAATTTTAACAAACATGAAGAAAACATGTGTATTTTCATATACATACATACATACGTAAAAAAACATCTCGTCTATTAGTATCTCAACAAAGCAGCTCATCCACCACATTAAATTTTTTTCTATAAATATACATACTACATTTTAATAATTTTTTTTAGTTTTTTTCTATGAATACATTACTTTTTATAGCTTGAAATTTTTTTTATCTAAGAAGGGGGCCGCCAATTTTTTTTTTTTTTTTCTTATGTGGATTGCAATATCAGAAAGTTTAGAAATGACTGTTGTAAAGGATAATCACCGCAAATTAACATACGCAACTGAAAAGATAACAGGACAGATACATAAGTATTGTAAACCTTAATCGTAATTCACAACAGGCAACATAGTTAAGTCAAAGACTATAAAACTATAAAGATGTTCTACGTAGTGCAAATTTTTTCTGGTGCTAAATGTGTTGATGGATATTGCTAGTAATATCCACGAGAGCGCGAGAATTTAAAAGAGAGTAATATAACATGCAAGAGAATAATATTCAATGCAAGAATTTACACAACTTCACTTTTCAGTATATCCATATGCAAACTGTATATGTATGTGTACCAAATTTTTATGAAAAAGTTGTTATCTTCTTATAGCTCTACTAACATTGCCGTTTTTGTTAATGTAGGTAAATACATGCATTTTATTGTTGTAATACATATAGTATGTGAATTCACACCGAATTTAAATTTCGTTACTGGCCGCAATGGAGTTACAGAATGTCAATAAAAATTTTAATATTTTAGTTTGATCAACATTTCGTTAATTAGTTGCTTAACTTCTTAACTATTTTGAAATAATTTTAAATATACTCGTAAATATCCTGAAGAAGCTAAGCAGCGAATTAACGAAATAATGATCAAAATAAAATTTTAAAATTGTCATTCATCTTAAGCTTAAAAAAGTATCATGTGCATTATCATAACAGTAATTTAAAATTTTTTCGAAATGTAAAACAGTTTCGTAAAAAAAATTAAGCTAAGCAATTTAAGTGTACTTTAATATTATTAGTATTGTCTACTTATATCTTATACATTAACCATTGAGTTTTTTTTTTACTTTATATATATTTTATTAAAGGAAAACAGTTACTTTTAATTTTTATTTTGCAAAAGTTATAAATAAACCATAATAAAACATTTTTATTTGGAACGAGTTTACGTCATCCCGGGTCTAATTTGGTTCTTTAACAGACCGGTTTCGGCAATTTGCCATCTTCAGTGTTTTATCTCAATGAGATACAAAAAATGGGAATAATAATAAAAATGTTTTAATTGATTAATATTTATATTGCTTACGACTCAATATTTATTTTACATTTTTAGTATTTTTCTTACACATTAGCTTAGGTTTCCGCACTGGAATCTCTAATGTAGAAAATATTGAAGAAAAAGAAAATATTTTTAAATGCTTACTAAGTTTCTAAAAAGTTTAAATTTTTAAATTTTTTACTTCTTAGCCAAATTGAAATTCTCATTTGCTTTGATAAGTATTAAACTTATAAGTTCAAGACTTTTTATGAAAAGTATTGTAGAGTCTACTGATAATCTGCCTAGCATGATATGTAGAGCATTTAAAAACAAATTTTTTTTATAAATAAGTAAATTGTTTTGTGACAATACCACTAAACAAAAAATGAGAAAAAGGCATAAAAATGTCTTATTATGATTTACATATTAATTTCCAAATAATGAGATTTTTATTATAAATAAATTGTGTTCATAACATAAAATCAATTTCTGTGTTATTTATTATTAACAGTCTGTGAGTTTTAAAACTCTTATAGATATATACAACAGGACTACTTCTCATTATAAAAATAATATCTACAAATGTATAATAAGAGTTTAATAAAGGTTCAAATTAATGAATCATAAATTCGTTGCGAACTAGGATAAATTTAATTTTTTCAACCATAAACAAGATATTCTACCCTACAATAACGCAACTAGTCATATTCGTTCTATTTATATTTGCTCCTAAGATTTCAATAACATTTTTGTTGAAAAATTTTATAAATCTCACACAAAAAACATAAAAAAGAAATAAAATTCATTTTAAGTTTTAAATGCTTGGATTATAATACATTTATATGTTGTTGAGTATGTGTTTATTCTCTGTTTACCTCAGTAGCTAAATGAGAGAAACTTGTATTTGAAATGCGCATGCTCAAATATTCCCTTGTTACTTCCCCCCGCATCTATTTCAGCTATTCATTTTTGTTTTCAGATTTTGTTCTACGTAGAATATCTTTATAGTTTTATAGTCTTTGGTTAAGTGTTGTGAACCATAATCGAGGAATATGTTTCAGACGGATTTCTCTGAAATTTGTTACATATAACCTGACTTTTAAAAATCCCGGAAATCGGGATTTATTGCTGAAATCCCGAAGTGGGATTTCCGGGTTTTTTAAATAAATATAAAAAGAGTATTTTTCATAAAACAAAACAATATTTATCACAATTCTTTTCTTAGGACTTAATCATGTGAATCTGTAAAATAAAATCACCCTTATCGCGAATCTCAAGGGAATAAATTCTAGGGAATAATTTGTTTATTCCCATGAAGAATAATTTGGTATCGTCAATTGTTAGGGAATAAAATATATTTTCGAAACATATGTGGCAAGTCGAACATACTATTGTGAATTGATGTAATTTAATTGTTTATGTGTTTTTTTGTAATTTTCTTAATAAATTGTTATTATTCAATAAAATGCATAGTATTTCGCTCCGATTTATGTTATTAGAAAAAGAGAAGAAATTATTGGAGAAAATAAAAAGACGGAATTTAAGAGAATCGTCAAATCCATTGTGCTTACCAGAAACAATGTAAATGAAAACATGAAGAATTGTTAACATTATGTACATATATGTACATATAAATAAATTCTTTGCAGGTTCTAACAACATTTTCTAGCTAACAAAGCAGCTTTTAAATACCTTTTAGATATATTGAACCAGAACTCCCTACCAGAAAGTCGTCGTGTTGTGTAGCTTACACATGTCTACGGTTTTTATAGGATACAAAAAATTAAAAAAGAAATATTCTTTAGAAAGATATGAAATCTTAAATCTAAAAAACAATAAATCATATTTGTGTTATTTTTGGTTGTTTTTCAAGTATCACATAAAAAATTTTTAATAAAAAGGTAAAAAAAATTCTAATTCATAATTAATATACGTTTTTAAAACTAAAAAATTATCACATTCTTACATGTTTACAGTCCATCATTGCTATTAAATTGCTTGATTTTCAGTTCCTCTAATTTTATTTGCCGCTGCAACAATTCTAAATTTTATTCCCAAACAAAATGTTTGTGAAAAATGTCACAATACTTTTGGAAAAAAAACCCACAGGAATAAAAATCGGCGATGCCATAATTTTTTCGAACATGCGAGTTTTTTCACTTACAAATAATTCACGATTGCAACTTTAGGGAAAAGCGAAATATTTCGAGGGAAAAAATATTCACGATAAAGGTGAATATGTGTTAATTTCATTAGATTTTTTTATTGTTTTTTTTTTTAATACTTCCTAAAGATGGGTTAATAGGCCTTTCGTTGAGTCGTCATTGGTTTTTAAGATTCTGTTTCATAGTTTACATGTTGCATTGGGTGTACCTGAACCTTTATTTCTACTTTTTACTTTGTGCTCTTCAAATCTTATTGATGTTTTCTTAGTTTTCACTTTTGCAAGTTTTGTGAGTATATCAATGTGGCTTTTCTTTCCGAAAAACTCGGAATTTTAAAAATCCCGAACATAGGGATTTAGCTTATCCCGAAAATTCCGAGATTTACGGGAACTAGATTTCCAGTTTGGCATCTTTAATATAACATCTATGCTCTCAGGAAGATATTTTTATGTAGGTCATGCATACTTTTTAACAGAGCAATTATTCCTTTACAAATCAAAACTTAGATTTTTAATAAATTGCTCTGATTTTTATACATTACTCTAAGAACCCCCACTCATAGAGTAAAAGACTGGGCGAGACAGGGTAAAAACAGGATAGCAGCTGATAAAATATAACTTTTATTTTTCTTTAAAAATAAAAAAAAATGGCGAACTTGATTTAGTGCCAAAAGTAATAATAAAAATATTTTTTATAATTTGTTGTTTAAAAAATAAACTTAAAAAATTAATTTTATAAAATATAAATAATTTTATTTTTGAAATAAAATTCTTATTAATGTGACTGCCGTACGTACCATTAATTACATTTTCCTGAGCATTTGATTATTTATACAGCTTGTTGCAATGCATTTAAAATTTTGTTGTTGTTGGTTTTTGACTGACATGCGTTATCGCAGAAATAACTTAATGATAAGTGTTTGTTCGAGTGAGTGCAAATGTTTTTTTTTTTATCTAACCTTGAAAATGTTTATTTGTTCGTTTATTATTTTGCTTTAAAAATAAAATACAAAATACATAAATCCACGTACACATACAGGATAGAGATAAAAAGAAAATTAATTAAACCAGTGAAAATATAGCCGCCGAAATGGCACTTTGTAGCAGACTACAGCAAAAGAAAATAACAATAACAAAATTTAATCTTTATTTGTGCTTAATTCAAATTCTCATGGAAAATTTTCAAAAATTATTTAGTACAATAAGTACTAAGAGGGAAAGCATATATCATCAGACGTTGGCTTGGCGAGCATATGGTTCAAAAGAGAATGTTATTTCTGTGTGGAAGCATTTCGAAACTGGTTAACTCCTATGCAATCATGTTTTTGGGTAAGCCTGCATAGGACTATAAATAAGAGACAATTTTGAATGATCCTAAAAACCACAGTCTATATATTTCTTTGTTATCTTCCAATTCCTATTTATATTATATATTTGGTAAAATTGCAGAATTGTTAGTAACAGAATGTGCAAAAAATTAACTGTTTTTTCATATAAAATCTGCATCTTGTTTTTAAAAGTCGCAAAAAAACGCTTTTTTCGATTAGCGCTTTTACTTCAACCCCGTGTTCCCCAAATTTGCTCGCAGTGCCAAGTTTCTGACTATGTTTGACCGCTATAACTGAAATTATGGACCAACTGTATTCTTAGACTAAGCAGATTGTATAAATAAAATCTGGTTTTTGATTAGCTGTTTTTACCTAGTCTCAAGACTTCTAATTGACAATCGTTAAAGTGAGAGTGGCAGATCTTTCGTGGAATATATTGATTTTCTGTACCAAATTTAAAAAAAAAATCCGTTGAAAAATATAATTTTAATTGTGAAATCATTAAATAACGGACGTAAAAGTGGGCGTAGCGTTATGTTAAATAGCCTATGTTACTCGCTGATAATTTTTAAAATTATGTCAATAATTTCAAATAAAAATAAAAAAAAACTATTTTTTTCTCTTTATAACATGACAATAGATATATATTTTTTTTTATAATTTATTAAAAAATAAACAAAATAATTTAAAGTTTAATAATTGGAAATAAGTAATAAGTTTACAAATTCACGTCAACTTTTAGGAGAGGGCTACTTAAAACTCTTTCCAAAGTCTTTTGAAGCGTTGATTTCAAACCTATATGTATTTTGTTTTGTCATATTCATGGTGAAATTATAATTTCACCATGATCAAATTGAAGAGGTGAAGATACACATATGCGCATTACTTGCATAAAAGAAAAACGGACATTCGGTAACAAAATTTACTTCGAGTTGTTCCCAGATTGCTTTTAAATCTGCTCGGTACTTTTAGAAATATTGTGAAAGTTGTAAAAAAAAAAAAAAAAAAAAAAAAAAAAAAAAAAAAAAAAAAAAAAAAAAAAAAAAAAAAAAAAAAAAAAAAAAAGTTTAAATTTTTAATTTAAATACAATTATTTCAAATAAGGCAAGGTAAAATTCACCGCGTTTTTTTATGCAAGCATATATCAGTCACATAAGTTTCAATCAAAATAAGATGTGTTTTAATTTAAAACTCGTCGTTTGAGATATTTAACAAAACACTTGAACACAAATAAGACGTTAAACATGTTTAAACATGTGTGTGAGTATGGTAAAGGGTGGTTAAATTTTAAGAGCCGATGTTGATTTTGAATAAAACACAAATTATTTAGGAAATTATTGTCATTTCTTTTTATTATGATAATATGGTATGGTTGAATTATGTACTGAACAAAATATATGATAAATGACCGCCGAGATTTCGGCGGCACACCTCCATCCGATGGCCAAACTTTCGATGACGCTGAGGCATAATTGAGGTTCTATGCCGTTAATGTGCCGAATTATCTTATCCTTTAGCTCTTGAATTGTTGCTGGCTTATCGACGTACACCTTTTATTTCAAATAACCCCAAAGAAAGAAGTCCAACGGTGTCAAATCATATGATCTTGGCAACCAATTGACATCGCCACAAAGTGAGATAACACGGCCATTGAATTTGTAGCGCGAAAGAGCCATTGTTTCCTTAGCTGTGTGGCAAGTGGCACCGTCCTGTTGAAACCACATATCATCCACATACATACTTCCAATTCGGGCCATAAAAATGCGGCAATTCTGCTTATTGACGAATCAATTGGGGCGAAAATGTGCCTCATCACTGAAGATGATTTTCTTCGAAAATTGAGCATCCACTGTTGAAATTTCTTGCCAATATTTTGATCATTGACGACGTTTGGAATGGTCAAGAGGCTTTAATTCTGGAGTCAATTGCACCTTGTAAGTCTTTATGCATAATGTTCATCAACGACGAGCGTGAGAGGTTCAATTGTTGGGCACGACGACGAGTTGAGGTGGATGGCTCTTCAGCCACACTATCGGAAACAGCGGCAATATTTTTTGCAGTACGAGCTGTACGAGCATGCACTGGTATTTTCATATTTCCTACAGACCCGGTTTGCTCAAATTTTTGCACGATTTTTCCAATTGTACGCACATTTGGACGATTAAATTGACCGACAAAATCACGAACTGCACGATATGCATTTTGATTTGAACGCCCAATTTCGTAATAAGCCTGAATAACTTTAACGCGTTGCTCAATTGTGTATTTTTCCATGGTTCAAATTGAGTTAGTCTGAAATTGAGAAATGTCAAATGAAATGCAGAAAAAAACTTGACGTTTAGGTGTGGTTCACATTCAACATCGCCCCTTAAAATTTAACCACCCTTTATTAAAATTGATGCACAACTTACGATTTTATTCATAATTAATAGCGTAGACAGACGACGGCGTTAATTTGCATTAACACCCTTAATTTAAATTAACTTGTGAATTATCTCCATTTAATGTGAATTAACTTTAGCGTAAATGCATGAAATCAAACTGGATTTATACTGCATTTAGCTTTTTCAGTATGGCAACAACGTCGAAAATCAAACAGTTGTTGTCAAACTGTTTTGTATTTGTTAAATTAAAATGAATGTTTTTAGAAAAAAAAAAAGAAATATTACAATTACTACGCATTTCATAACATTTTAGATTTCATAGGAAAAGAAAAGAAGTGCGTGGTTCGCAAGAGATACGCAGATTCTCTTAAAATTGTAGCGGAACGTGTCACTGAAAATATCATTTTAAAAAATAGTTGCTTACAAGCAAATAGCCATGGCAGAATTATACACGGTAAAGCATTTAAGACATCTGTACATATTTTGATCTACTGATTTTAGCTTCTGAGCTGTTAATATTTGTTTACATTTTTGTGCTGTCATTGTTTTTGTGCTCAAAATACATAGAGAAATCCGAGTGTATGCTTTTGTAGTTTAATTTTTGCTGTAGGGAATACCTTACCGTATATAAATTTAAATGCAAACAAACAGCTGTTTACTAAATGCAGAAACTGTCGTCTGTCAGGGTAAAATTTTAATTTGCATCAGTGAAATTTTAATGCAAATTAAAGCCGTCGTCTGTCTACGCTATAAGTCAATCTATCACACAACTGCGTTCCCGCACTTTTTATGCAAATGAGAGTAAAAAAAATAAGTAAAATTTGGCTGCGCCGAGTTTTATATACATTTCTCTGTGATAGCCACAAATATTCATATTTTTACTTTCCAAATTCTTTTTATATATATAAAAAAAAATACAAAAAATTATATAATTGAAACGGCTAGTTCTTAAGCTTGAGGTCATATTACAAATATTTATTTATTTATAATTGGATCGATATAAAAATTATATAAAAATAAAACAATTTTTTTTTTAACAAAACATATTTATTTAAATATTTAATATAAAATAAAGGTCTACAAATTTACGGCTAAGACCAAAAAAATCCCTTCTATTACTCTTTAGTGCACGTTTGAATAAGACCGACTACCTGATGTTGTGTTTGTATGCACAAACATTACTCCCATTTACAGTTTAAAAATTTTCATTAAGAAACACAACAAATTAATGAAAACCTAAAATTTGGTTGTATGTTTGATTTTTTCCGCTATTTGTGAAGCAATTGCTCTCATTTTTTACACAGATATTATGACTGTAATTTGTGAGAAAACTGCGTAATATGTTTTTAACCCGTTTCGTAGTTTTGACAAAATTTCCAAAAAACCCATTCAAAAAATGACCAAAAATAGAGGTAGTCGCGCTATTTATTTACCGATCGAGCTGAATTTCAATAGCAATTTAAAGACAGAAACAACTGATAAATTGATAGTTATACTTTTCCGTACATTGCCTAGGGACGGATAGAGAGATATCGTTTATTTGACTCCGCTATTCTACAAGGTGGGCTAAAAGAAATCACCCTATTGGAAGATACTGTTTTGACATTTGTGAACTAGACAGATGTTGAATACAAGTGAACAAGCCATGGAGCGATACACTTCCCAAGAACGCAGAATAGTCGAAGTGGACGATTTTTCGACCAAAATCATAATGAGCGGCGAGGTTCATTTCCATCTCAGCGGATACGTGAACAAGCAAAACTATCGCTTCTGGGGCACCTAAAATCCACAAGTGATGCACGAGGTGACTACATGGTGTGCTGTTCACGCTGGTCAAACGACAACAGTGAACCGTGCGCACTATAGGGTCATGTTAACCGAGTTTTTTCTGCCGCAATTGAACGAATTAAGACTGGAGGACATGACATGTGGTTCCAACAGGACGGAGCAACGGCACACATTTCATTTTGATTTAGAAAAAACAAGTTAAATTCGGCAGTGCCGAGTCTTATATACTCTTCACTGTGTTAGCGAAATATTAATATTTTTCACTTTCCACATTCTTTATTAATAGCAAAACCATAGAAAAAATTAAATGAGTGAAGATAAATATGCCGAGTTTAATATGTTTTAACGTAAAACCCGAAGTTTATTAGTATTTGTAAATATTTTCAGTATTAATGGCTTATTTATCACATACGTCTTAAGTCATTAAATATTAAATGTTTTTAGTAGTAGTTTAGCGGAGATCATCTTGGTTTCAGTAAGTTTCTGTTGCCAAAATGAGGAATGATAAAAATTCCTCAGAGTATGAGTACTGGGGTAGGAGGGAAATTAAAAAATTTTTAAAAATAATGTAAAGTTTTTTCTGAGTACTTAGAAGATAGATTACAAATCTAGACGACCTATATTTTAAAATGATGTACATCTTATCTCGTAATCTTCTATGGCTCGTTCGGAAGTTACTTTGGATTATTTTGAAATTTCCTTATACCTCAGTGCTGTTGCTCTGAGTGATTTTAGGAACTTGCCGACGAACCATTAAATATTGTGAGATGAGACATGTATCATTTTAAAGAGGAGACTGTCTAGATTTGTAGTCTATCGCCAAAATATTCAGTTATTTTGAACTATTTTTAAAATTTTTTTTAAATTTCCATACACCCCAGTACTGTTGAACTGAAGGATTTTGGCAGTTTCCGTTTTGCATCATAAAATAAAAACTACGAATTTTTCAGAAAATGTTAAAACACTTCCAGAAAGTTTAGAGCCTACAGATTTAATTCCTTTTTATTTTTAGTAATTTTCCTGCCCAAAAATCCCTCAGAAAAAGAGTACTAGGGTATGAGGGAATTTCATAATTTTTTTAAAAATAATGCAAAGATTTTCCTGAGTACTTGCTTGGGTGATTACAAATTTGGTGATGACCTCTTGTTTCAAATGATCTATGGTTCGCTTGCAATCTATTAGAGAAATCAACGTATTTATGCACATTTGTATCTTAGTATGTCAAAAATACTGAAAAGATATTTACAAATACTAAAAAACATAAGGAATTATGTGCAAACACATTTAACTAACCATATTTATCTTCACTCACTTCAAAAAAAAGTAGGTATGTAATTGAAACGCATACTTTGTTCAGCTTGAGGTCGTGTTAAATATAAAAATTTATTTATTTATTATTGGAGCGAAATATCTATAAAAAAATAAATTTTTATAATACAACTAAAATTAACGAGTTCTAAGAAACAATCCTTTCTGAGAACCTCATTTTTAAAAGCAATAAAATGTCTGCAGGCACTAAATTTTTAAATTAATAAAAAAAGAAATTCTAAGAAAGATTAAATAGGAAAATAAAAAAATTTATTTTCATTTAATTTTGCAAATTTTTTTTTAAATTTTTAAGCCAAACATATTTAATTAAATATTTAATTATCCAGAAAGATCTAATGCACTCTCTTTCATAGAGATGGCTGTATTCGTACTATTATACTCAAGGCAATAAAAACCACACACACATATACTTTTTAGGTTTCGTGTTTGTGTGTACAAAGCATTACGCACATGACAGCTAAAAAATTCCACAAAAAAAAACAAAACAAAAATTAATGAAAATGTGAAATGCCGGTTGTATTTTTGATTTTTTTTTTGTCCATTTGTGGACCGATTTTTCTGATTTTTTGCACAGACATTACGACTGATATTTGTAATAAGACTGCGTACCACGCTTTATTGTCCGTCTTGTAGTTTAGATAAATTACGCAAAAACTCGCCAAAAATTTTTTGAAAAATAGAGGTAGTCGCGATTTTGGACTCATAGCTCCGCCATTTATGGACCCATTTAACTGAGTTTTGGTTACGATACTATGAATAAGATGTTTGAAAAAAACTGTGCACTACTTTTTGTCAGTTTAGATAAAAAACGCATAAAAACAAAGACATAATTAATGAAAATCTTAAATTTCGGTTGTATTTTTGATATTCCTCGGCCATTTGTTGACCGATTGCTTTCATTTTTAGCACAGGTAATACGACTGATATTTCAAACAAAACTGCATACCACGTTTTTTTGTCCGTGTCTTCGTTTAGACAAAATAGGCAAAAAACCCACTCAAAAAATTGTCAAAAATAGAGGTAGTTTCGGTTTTTGACTCATAGCTCCGTCATTTATGGACCGATCTGGCTGAATTTCTTACAGCAACAACTGACCGTTTGGTATGCTATACTTTTCAGTATGTGGTCTAGATTCTTCTGAAAGTTGATTTCAACGACTACACGGATAGACAGGATACGGACATAAGGATCCAGAATATATATACTTTATAGGGTGTCCCATGTACGGTGTAGAAATTTCAAACGGAATCACAAAGTTATATATACCCTTATTACTTACAGTGAATTCGAAAATCGAACATACGTACCACGAAAATTGAAAATAACGGTTATTTTTTGTTCATACCTCGTAAGTACATATAATTTGCATAAATATTTTAAACCAAACATGTTTAATTAGATATTTAGTATAAATAAAGAACATATTAAATTATTTGGAATTATAAAGTTTAACAAAATGCAATAATTGTACAAAAATTTTCCATGAGAACATCATGGAAAATGAACTTTGCACACCAACACAAATTGGAATTTCTAAATTGTTATTTCTCATAAAGCTGCTTATTACGTTTTTCTATCCATTTTGTATTTTAGACGAATACACCAAAAATCCGCTCAAAACACTAGTCAAAAATAGAGATAGTTGCGATTTTTGACTCAGTTCCGCCATTTATGGACCTATGCTGCTGTATTTTAATAACAAGAAACTGACAGAAGCAACTGATAGATTGGTATTGCTTAACTTTTCTTCAGAAAGTTAGTTTCAACCACATAGACAAACGTACATCGCTAAATCGACTCTGCTATTTATAATGATTTGGAATATATATACTTTATAGGGTGCCCCATGTACGGTGTAGAAATTACAAACAGAATCACAAATTTATAAATACCCTAACTTACAATGAAAGGTATAAAAACAAAATAGTATATTTGAATTCATTTACTTATGCTATGCTAGTAAAGAGTGATTTTTTTGCTATTATCTTTTTGGCAACACTAGTTTTGACAGCTCACGCACGTTATGTATCTTGTGTCACTGTCAAACATCTTCAGTTTGGTCTATAATTTAATCATGAATCGTCTTACAAACGAACAACGCTTGCAAATTATTGAATTTTATTACCAAAATGCGTGCTCTGTTAAGAAAGTTCATCGCGCGCTTCTTCCATTTTATGGTCAGTTTAATCGACCTACTGAGGCTTCTATTCGGGCTATTGTAACAAAATTTCGCACCAAATTTACATTGTTGGACATTAAACCACCAACACGCTTACGTAGAGTGGGAACTTAAGAAAATATCGCAGCCGTATCGGCCAGTGTTGGTGATGACCGTGAATTATCGATTCGGCGCCGTTCGCAGCAATTGGGCCTCTGTTACTCCACTACGTGGAAAATTTTGCGGAAAGATTTGGGTGTGAAGCCTTATAAGATACAACTGGTGCAAGAATTGAAGCCAAACGACCTACCACAACGCCAAATTTTTGGTGAATGGGCTCTTGAAAAGTTAGATGAAGATCCACTTTTTTATCGAAGAATTGTGTTCAGCGACGAGGCTCATTTCTGGTTGAATGGATACGTGAACAAGCAAAACTGCCATATTTGGAGTGAAGAGCAGCCAGAAGCATTGCAAGAGCTACCAATGCATCCACAAAAAACAACCGTTTGGTGCGGATTATGGGCTGGCGGCATCATTGGGCCGTATTTCTTCAAAGATGATGCGAATCACAACGTTACTGGAATGGTGAGCGCTACCGTGCGATGATAACAAACTTTTTTTTGCCCAAAATGGAAGAGCTTGACTTGCATGACATGTGGTTTCAACAAGACGGTGCCACATGCCACACAGCACGCGAAACAATGGACCAATTGAGAGGCGAGTTCGGTGAACAGTTTATTTCACGCTTGGGACCAGTCAATTGGCCGCCCAGATCGTGCGATTTAACGCCTCTAGACTATTTTTTGTGGGGCTATGTTAAGGCTAATGTCTATAGGGACAAGCCCGCTTCGATTGACGCACTG
Organism: Thelaira solivaga; assembly: GCA_947397855.1. Lineage (NCBI taxonomy): Eukaryota > Metazoa > Arthropoda > Insecta > Diptera > Tachinidae > Thelaira > Thelaira solivaga. The sequence continues at coordinate 41,021,860 of OX377612.1, forward strand.
GAAGCCAACATTGCCAACATTATTCGTGAGATACCGGCCGAAATGTTGGAAAGAGTATGCCAAAATTGGACTAAGCGGATGGACCATTTGAGGCGCAGCCGCGGCCAACATTTGCATGAAATAATCTTCAAACATTAAATTATATCGACCCAACTATCGATCCAAATAAATATTTCATGCATTTTTCTGAATTTTATGTGTTTTTTTTTTTAATTTCCGATAGTTCTTATAAAATCACCTTTTATATTTCTCCTTAGCTGAATCGCAGATACGACATGGTATCACAGCCTGGGGAAACTCAGTACATAGAAACAAACTGCAACAATCACAAAACAATTTATTGAGAATACTGCAAAAACATGCCACAAGCAATATAATAAATACTCGTACAAATCAAAATCAACAAATAGGAAATAACACAAATACATCAACAATACATAACCGTGGAAATATACTGCCACATACTGAATATTGAAAATATATACAACACAACAATGGCAATAGAGTATCACAATAATAATAGACTTCTTAAGAAAATTGATCATAATTATCTAACTAGAAGAAATACTGACGGCAGATATTATTTAAAAAAATTCACAAACGAATATGGAAGAAATACACTACAGGTTACACTTCCAACATTATTCAATGATATTCCTATTGATATTCTAACAAGAGCCAATAATAACAAATTGAGAAAAAAAATTATAAAACATACTTTATTAACAAACAATTTCTTACAGCAACAACTGACCGTTTGGTATGCTATACTTTTCTGTATGTGGTCTAGATTCTTCTGAAAGTTGATTTCAACGACTACACGGATAGACAGGATACGGACATAAGGATCCAGAATATATATACTTTATAGGGTGTCCTATGTACGGTGTAGAAATTTCAAACGGAATCACAAAGTTATATATACCCTTATTACTTACAGTGAATGCGAAAATCGAACATACGTACCACGAAAATTGAAAATAACGGTTATTTTTTGTTCATACCTCGTAAGTACATATAATTTGCATAAATATTTTAAACCAAACATGTTTAATTAGATATTTAGTATAAATAAAGAACATATTAAATTATTTGGAATTATAAAGTTTAACAAAATGCAATAATTGTACAAAAATTTTCCATGAGAACATCATGGAAAATGAACTTTGCACACCAACACAAATTGGAATTTCTAAATTGTTATTTCTCATAAAGCTGCTTATTACGTTTTTCTATCCATTTTGTATTTTAGACGAATACACCAAAAATCCGCTCAAAACTCTAGTCAAAAATAGAGATAGTTGCGATTTTTGACTCAGTTCCGCCATTTATGGACCTATGCTGCTGTATTTTAATAACAAGAAACTGACAGAAGCAACTGATAGATTGGTATTGCTTAACTTTTCTTCAGAAAGTTAGTTTCAACCACATAGACAAACGTACATCGCTAAATCGACTCTGCTATTTATAATGATTTGGAATATATATACTTTATAGGGTGCCCCATGTACGGTGTAGAAATTACAAACAGAATCACAAATTTATAAATACCCTAACTTACAATGAAAGGTATAAAAACAAAATAGTATATTTGAATTCATTTACTTATGCTATGCTAGTATTACGCAGTATTAACAGTGATGTAAATAAATTGTAGGCGAACCCAGTGCTCGAATACCTTTTATGTTTTCGTTACTAAAATTAATTTTTTTTCTTTTAATTTTTGCATTTTTTTTAAGTTTTACGTTTAATAAAAAACATTAATTTTTTTTCACAGAATTAAAAAATATATGCTCAACTCTACTTTAGTTGTAATTTTGATATTACTACCTGCTTGTGTTATTACTGATTACAACGTGCGTTGAGAAAAAGATACAAAAATGACAACTCATCAAAAACAGTAGCTCAATTACAACTCAACTGAGTTGAGTTGTGGACTATAATACGGGCAATGTATAAATACATACTGGCAAAGCAATTTATTGTGTACCGGGCTTGTAGTCAACAACACTCATTTAAATATCACTAATTTCATACTGATAGCTGAAAACTGAAAAGAGTTAGCAGACAGAAACATAAAACAAATTTAAAATATATTATATAATAACTATTTAAGTTATTTTTCTATTTTGAATACAAATTTTAAATTTTGGAGCATTTTACGAAAGGTCTATAGCACCTATTTTAAATTTTAAACCTATAATAAAAGGTGATTTTATAAGAACTATCGGAAATTTAAAAAAAAAAAAACACATAAAATTCAGAAAAATGCATGAAATATTTATTTGGATCGATAGTTGGGTCGATATAATTTAATGTTTGAAGATTATTTCATGCAAATGTTGGCCGCGGCTGCGCCTCAAATGGTCCATCCGCTTAGTCCAATTTTGGCATACTCTTTCCAACATTTCGGCCGGTATCTCACGAATAATGTTGGCAATGTTGGCTTCCAGTGCGTCAATCGAAGCGGGCTTGTCCCTATAGACATTAGCCTTAACATAGCCCCACAAAAAATAGTCTAGAGGCGGTAAATCGCACGATCTGGGCGGCCAATTGACTGGTCCCAAGCGTGAAATAAACTGTTCACCGAACTCGCCTCTCAATTGGTCCATTGTTTCGCGTGCTGTGTGGCATGTGGCACCGTCTTGTTGAAACCACATGTCATGCAAGTCAAGCTCTTCCATTTTGGGCAAAAAAAAGTTCGTTATCATCGCACGGTAGCGCTCACCATTCACAGTAATGTTGTGATTCGCATCATCTTTGAAGAAATACGGCCCAATGATGCCGCCAGCCCATAATCCGCACCAAACGGTTGTTTTTTGTGGATGCATTGGTAGCTCTTGCAATGCTTCTGGCTGCTCTTCACTCCAAATACGGCAGTTTTGCTTGTTCACGTATCCATTCAACCAGAAATGAGCCTCGTCGCTGAACACAATTCTTCGATAAAAAAGTGGATCTTCATCTAACTTTTCAAGAGCCCATTCACCAAAAATTTGGCGTTGTGGTAGGTCGTTTGGCTTCAATTCTTGCACCAGTTGTATCTTATAAGGCTTCACACCCAAATCCTTCCGCAAAATTTTCCACGTAGTGGAGTAACAGAGGCCCAATTGCTGCGAACGGCGCCGAATCGATAATTCACGGACATCACCAACACTGGCCGATACGGCTGCGATATTTTCTTAAGTTCCCACTCTACGTAAGCGTGTTGGTGGTTTAATGTCCAACAATGTAAATTTGGTGCGAAATTTTGTTACAATAGCCCGAATAGAAGCCTCAGTAGGTCGATTAAACTGACCATAAAATGGAAGAAGCGCGCGATGAACTTTCTTAACAGAGCACGCATTTTGGTAATAAAATTCAATAATTTGCAAGCGTTGTTCGTTTGTAAGACGATTCATGATTAAATTATAGACCAAACTGAAGATGTTTGACAGTGACACAGGATACAAAACGTGCGTGAGCTGTCAAAACTAGTGTTGCCAAAAAGATAATAGCAAAAAAATCACTCTTTACAACTTTATTTGAATATGGGTAACAGTTTTTAAGAAAATTTCACATGTCTTAATTTTAGGAAAAAATTATATATCTCGGAGATTAGAGCCAATTTAAAATAAAATAACTGCAGATTTTAGTTACTCTCAACCAAAACCGTATATACTTGTATTACTCGTATCTAATTATGAAAACAAAAATTTTAAATTTCAATGTGAAAGATTGGCTTAAAGCAGTTCAGTTTGTCGCAGGCTTATAAAAAACATCATGATTCACAATTAGGGTTGAATAAGCCAACCTCAAATTTTCGTAAAACTATCGCATTATCACACACACTCATTATTTTTCTTTTTTACCTACAAAATCACATTTGTGGTAATCAAGCTTCATGAAAACTTAGTCTATTTTTAGTACAAAAAAACAAAGAAGAAAGAATAAAATATTCTTGTTTATTAGACCGCGTTGTGTATTAGACATGTTGCACTTTCTACTACTGTATTTATATACATAAATGTATATATGTATGCGTGTGTAGATGTGAATGTTAATATTCGATGTTAATACACCCATAGACGTCTTAATAAAAACACGTTGCAAATAACCAGAAAAATTCCAAAAAACGGTGATATCTCCTTCCATGTATTATTTCTAGTTATTTATTTTTTTCTTTCTAAATCTTGACTAATATTGTTGTTGTTTTTTAAAAACCCAATACGATGTAGTGTTTACAACAGTAAATATTGAGTGTCAAAATGGAAACGATATCGACACCTTAAATATCTGTGGATTTCAAATGCCATCAACATTCCAATGAAAAATAAAACAAAACATGCGTGCAACTTAAATGAACACGCATGCATCAATTTTTTTTTTCATGAAAACAATGCCACCAGAGATACTTAATATGATTATTCGTATGTTTATCTGGCTGTATGTTTGATTAACCATTATAGTATTTCAAATAAAAATTTGTTACACACAACTTATGCACGTATCGTCAACTAAAATCTAAAAAGCTGTAATAAAACAAGAATTGCAAATTGTTGAACCAATCGGATCATAACAGGTCTTCGAGAAACTGAAAGGTCCATTCTTGATGCGATACAACCCCAAGAAAACCAACAGCACGGCAATGTATATCTTCGATAGTCCTATCCTGAGGACTCCTATAGTCATCACTATAACGCAAGACCTTGTGAAAACCAACAGTGCAAAAACTCATTACGGCGAATTCCCATCATAACTGGTTGCAATTATTCGAAAAATAAAATATTTAAAGATAGCAGACGTTCTCTGGCGAACATCTAGAAGCAACATCTAGCAGCAACATTTCGTTATAATACTATTTGGCAACAGCTAAGCGGGACACTAACCAGGTAATCTATGTTTGATCTGTATATATGGTTTCCAGACAGCTCTGTTCGCGTGGGAACGTACCCATTTTTTAGTAGCGTGCATCACCCCTAAAGATTTAATGCTCTACGGATCACTTAAATGTAGAAAACGCAGAGAGAAGCTTTAAAGATTATCTAGAGCCCTAAATATATTTCTGCCATCCAGATCATAACACGAAGCTTTATAGAGAAGTAGAAGCAATTAAAATGATCAATAAACTCCAAAGGAAGAGTTCCAGAGCAGCATTGAAGTACAGAAGGACAATCAAGCGTTGCTTAATCCCACCATGAAATTACTGAAAATAAACATGCAAATACTCTGGCAATTAGAGCAAGGAAATGATGATGATAAACTTTACTGGCGCTAAGCCTTTCAAACCTTTAGGAACTTTGACGAAGATCTTTACAAGTCTCTTTAGAAAAAAAAGTTTTAAGTTTCGAAAGTTTCGTTCGCCTTATTGTATTGAAAACAAAAACAATACCTGAAAATTTGTGCTTGTTTTCAATACAATTATGCGAATGAAAGCTTCGCGTTTAATGTGCATAAGTCATATGGAATGACTAATTTTAATATATACGAGGGTTACCTTTTATATTTCGGGATTAGAGAACAAAAACAAATATTAATCATCGAAAATCACTTTATTGTTTTTTAAAATATTCCCCATGAAGATCTATACACTTTTGCATGCGTTTGAACTAATTGTCGAAGCACTTTTCGACCAATCGACACGAGCCTTTTTTTGAGCGATTGACAAATTGTGTGGGATCCAACGTGAACAAATTTTTCTGACAGTCAAATGTCAAATGTTCTTTACCAAAAAAAAAAAAAAATAGCACTTAAAACTCAATAATTATGCATTTTATAGAAAAATATCCTGACATTGCCAAGGAATTTACAAAACTTGATAAGCCAACTGTGTGATCTCTTTGACAACAGTTGGATGAATCAATAAAAAGCGTAGGTTCACGCCAAAAAGAGGTAAACGAAAGGCTTCTATATTTAAGCGGTAATTTATTAATATTCTTTTTACTTTCTGTGAGCGTTCTTCTTCTAATAATAAAAATCCTACAACGGCAAGTTATTTTATTTCACTACTTATTTCACTGACACTAATTATATATTTTATATTACAAATTTTTAATAAAAAAAACACGTTTTTATTTTTATTTAAACGAAAACACTACGATTTATCAAAATTGTTATCAAACATTTACATAAACAATTTCATACAAATAAACTAATGTATAGAACAACTGATTCGAACATCGGTTTTATTTGTCTTCGAAAATAACAAAAACGACTTGGTTTCATGACACCAAATGAAACTAATATTGGTTTGCAAAACCGACAATTACCAAAACCGACTTGGATTCTATGACAGCCCTGTATATTATATAAAAAAATATAATATAAAAAATAAATGGCAAATATTGATTAAAACAATTTTCTTTGAATACGTACTCTAAAATACCCAAAAAATCGTTTCTAGCATCTCTCTTGCTATAAGATTTTTGTATTTGTAGGTAGATCTTTTACATACGAGGTATTTAAAAGGTGCATATCCGTATACACGTTTGACTGCTTTCGTGTTTGTCTTAAAAATGTACTAAAAAACAACAAAGCAAAAAATGAATGAAAATTTTAAATATCGGTTACATTTTTAATTTTTATCGGTCATTTGTGGACCGATTCTTCTGATTTTTGGCACAGACGTTATGACTGATAAAACTAAATACAACGTTTTTTTGTCCGTTTTGTATTTTAGACAAAATACGCCAAAAAACTTACTCAGAAATATGGTCGAAAAGAGAGGTAGTTGCGGTTCTTGGCTCATAGCTCTTACATTTATGGACCGATCAGGCTGAATTTCAATAGCAATTGACAGACAGAAACAATTGACAGATCTTTATGCTAAGCTCTTCTGTGCGTTTTCTAGGAACTTCAGAAAGTTCATTTCAACGACAGGATGGATAGACAGACAGACGGACATCGCTATTTATAAGGATTCAGAATAGGTATGGTGTATAAATTACAAACGGAATCACAAACTTATATGTACCTTTCTTACTTACAGTGAATGGTATAATATAAAAAAGAATTTTTTAATTCTTTTGTGTAATTCAATTAATATGTTTTAAGTAAAAGATTCCCTCTTGGTTAATGTACCTTGACGTAGTGAGGGGCCTTAAGTAGGGTTAATGAACCATGTCGAACAGGTTCTTGGAGAGATTCCGAAAACTAAATCTCAAGATTGCTGTGATAAAAAAAGAGCTTATTGTCTGAAGTAGACAAGTCCACAAATCTCAACAATAATTTCTGATTTATCAGATGCATAAATAGATTTGGGTGGCTATCTTACGTGCTACAACAGACAAACCAAAACTTGGCTGTCAGAGGCACTTAAGATTTTAAAGTAGTCTTGGGTAGTAGACGAACGAACTATTCCCATTGCGAAAACTAAATTAATTTTTTGCTTTCTATTTTCGTAAAAAATTAATTTCAACTCCTATTCGATACCATTTTACGTTATGGAAATTTCTTGCCGGATATGTTTTCAATTCTCTTTTGTTCTTTCCTAAACCGTTTACATTTCGGACATTAATGTCCAAATAGAAATTTTTTTCAATTTTTTTTTTCCATTTATTTCAGTGACTTTCCTAATTGATTTGTATGAAAATTTATTGATAAGAACCATTAAAACAAATCAAATTAAATTATTAATAAATAAATGCATTTTAAAAATTGATTTCTTTAAAAATATGGGCAAATTAATAGTGTACAAAAATGAAATGAAGCAACAAGACGATTATTACGAAAAGTTGAAAAGCAAAATGAAGATCGCTTACTAAAATGAACTACGGAGCACAAGTCTACTCTAAAGCCCTTCCCTAATGCTAGCATAAAGTTAGTCGAGGGATCAGAAATGCCCCAGACGTTCTTCTGCATTGCCTACCTGCCATCGGAAGATGTTATCGAGCAGAGCACACTGTTGAGCAGACTGCCAAAGCAGAACGTAGGACTGTCAACGGGACTGTGACGGGTTCTTCGAACCATAAAAGAGAAGGATGGCGAACAATATGTCATCTTCTCGATTGATGACGCATCGAAGGAGAGGATTCTTGCGCAGAGAGGGCCACATCCATCCAAGTACAGTTGAAGGAGAAGGTGTCCATCAGAGAAGAGGATGTAATCATGAATTACAGTAGAAGAGAGAATAGCCACATTGAGATTGGCTGTGATGCAAGTGCACACCACAAAGGGCAGCACGAACATAAACCATAGAGGTGAGTGCTTACTCGAATTTATTAACAGTAACATGTTAGAAATTATGAATGTAGGGAATAAAACCATATTTAGGAACAACAATAGATAAGAAGTCTTGGACATCACTTTGTGCAATAAATTCCTAAGACATTTCATAAATGAGTGGACAGTTTCGGAAGAAACATCCATGTCTGATCACTCTCACATTAGATTTGATATAAACTTTGATATCAAGATATATGCTGCATACAGGGACCCTAGATCGACTAACTGGTAAAATTTTAATAGCCTATTAGAAAAAGAGGTGAACAGATGTAGCAAGATGGTTCGGAATCGAGATGAGCTGGAAATCGCATGTGAGGCGATTAGTTCAGCTACATATATTAAACTAGTATCACCAAGCTTGCCCAGAGAAAAAAAATCAGGCAATAGGATTACTCCTTGATAAAACGATCGTTTAGCATTTTTTAAATTATTATTGAACAATAAGTATGCAAATCTTAAATGTAAAAAAAATATAAAAAATTAAATAATTATTACTAATGCAATAACTAGTTACTTGTACTCAAATCTTAACAATAAAATAAACATTGTACGTATAGATAAAAAAGTTATATGTCCCTTCTCACTAGGCGCAAGGTATCACTTCTCTTAAGCCTCCTGAGTCCCTGCAACTGTAACAGCCTCCTGCCGATGGTGTTTGGATGGGTCGTCAGTTTGTGAACGTATTTAGTACAATATTTTTCAATTTCCTTCCGAACCGTTGGAATTTCTAAATCTCTGTGGATATTCTCATTTCTTATATACCAGGGGGCGCAGACTATTGTTTGTAAAATATTCGACTGTCTTCTTAGTAACTTTTGGATGTTAGATGCACAAGCAGTGTGCATTAGACCAATCGTTAAAAATAAATTTTGAAGTGCCGGGCAGATTCTGTTTCCTTTTGGTCTAAAACCATTAAATTTAAAATTTGGGGCTGATCGGATAATATTTAGTGGCCGCGCCCATCAACCAAAAATTTAAATACATGAAATATATGGAAAAAATTTATATTTACCCAATATTCTTCTATTTCTATTTGTTAGCACGACACTAATTGGAAATTTCATAATGGCGGATTTGCCAACAACATCTTCTTCAATTACTACTCGAAGTTCAGTGTGCATGGCAGCTAAATGCCATATATCGAGATTGGTTTAATAGTGGCTTTATAAAAGGTGATTTTATAAGAACTATCGGAAATTTAAAAAAAAAAAACACATAAAATTCAGAAAAATGCATGAAATATTTATTTGGATCGATAGTTGGGTCGATATAATTTAATGTTTGAAGATTATTTCATGCAAATGTTGGCCGCGGCTGCGCCTCAAATGGTCCATCCGCTTAGTCCAATTTTGGCATACTCTTTCCAACATTTCGGCCGGTATCTCACGAATAATGTTGGCAATGTTGGCTTCCAGTGCGTCAATCGAAGCGGGCTTGTCCCTATAGACATTAGCCTTAACATAGCCCCACAAAAAATAGTCTAGAGGCGTTAAATCGCACGATCTGGGCGGCCAATTGACTGGTCCCAAGCGTGAAATAAACTGTTCACCGAACTCGCCTCTCAATTGGTCCATTGTTTCGCGTGCTGTGTGGCATGTGGCACCGTCTTGTTGAAACCACATGTCATGCAAGTCAAGCTCTTCCATTTTGGGCAAAAAAAAGTTTGTTATCATCGCACGGTAGCGCTCACCATTCACAGTAACGTTGTGATTCGCATCATCTTTGAAGAAATACGGCCCAATGATGCCGCCAGCCCATAATCCGCACCAAATGGTTGTTTTTTGTGGATGCATTGGTAGCTCTTGCAATGCTTCTGGCTGCTCTTCACTCCAAATACGGCAGTTTTGCTTGTTCACGTATCCATTCAACCAGAAATGAGCCTCGTCGCTGAACACAATTCTTCGATAAAAAAGTGGATCTTCATCTAACTTTTCAAGAGCCCATTCACCAAAAATTTGGCGTTGTGGTAGGTCGTTTGGCTTCAATTCTTGCACCAGTTGTATCTTATAAGGCTTCACACCCAAATCCTTCCGCAAAATTTTCCACGTAGTGGAGTAACAGAGGCCCAATTGCTGCGAACGGCGCCGAATCGATAATTCACGGTCATCACCAACACTGGCCGATACGGCTGCGATATTTTCTTAAGTTCGCACTCTACGTAAGCGTGTTGGTGGTTTAATGTCTAACAATGTAAATTTGGTGCGAAATTTTGTTACAATAGCCCGAATAGAAGCCTCAGTAGGTCGATTAAACTGACCATAAAATGGAAGAAGCGCGCGATGAACTTTCTTAACAGAGCACGCATTTTGGTAATAAAATTCAATAATTTGCAAGCGTTGTTCGTTTGTAAGACGATTCATGATTAAATTATAGACCAAACTGAAGATGTTTGACAGTGACACAAGATACAAAACGTGCGTGAGCTGTCAAAACTAGTGTTGCCAAAAAGATAATAGCAAAAAAATCACTCTTTATAATAGAACTTAATATTCCAAAGAAAGAGATGAATATGGACCTACGAGCCATATTAGTCGAGCGGTTTTTAGTTTTATAGCTGAGATTTTGGGTTTAATGTGACGTGACCATGTTAGGCGTCTGTCTAGATGGATTCCTAGATATTTAGTTTGGATTTCTACCGGCACAATGACGTTATTTATTTTTATTGGCGGACAATTTTCCTTTCTTAGTGTGAATGTCACACCGGCACATTTTGATGGTTTTACTTTGACTTTCTATTTATTTAGCCAACCTTCCAGCTGGTTTATATGAGCTTGTAAGTGCTCAGATGCAGTTCCTGGATCTTTGTTCACACATAAAAATGCCGTGTCATCTGCAAACGTTGACGCGGTAGTATGTCTATTTGTAGGCATATTGGATGTATAGACGATGCATAATAACGGGCCAAGTATACTTCCTTAGAGGACGCCTGCAGAAATCTTCTTAACTGGTGAAAATACATTTTTTGTTCTATCAGTCAAGTAACTTTTAATCAGCTTATGGGTGTTTGCAGGAAGAAGTCGAGTTACTTTTGTGAGGAGACCATCATGCCAAACTTTATCAATGAACAATGCTGAAAAAACAGCTTTTTCTCGAAGGACGACCTGATAGCAGTAACAATTCTGTGAATCTACTCTGTAGTTCCATGGCCAGCCCGGAAGCCGAACTGATGTTCTGGAATAATATTTCGCTCTGCTAGATGGGGCGTTATTTTCTGGAGGAGGACCTTTTCGAACAGCTTTGATAGTATAGATAATAAGCTGATAGGTCTATATGACGTAATTTGAGTAGCGTCTTTACCCTTTCAAGAGGACGGGAAAAACCCCCACTCTTAAGATGGCGTTAAAAATGAACAATATAATTCTCACAGCGCAATCTGGCAAGTTCATCAGCACTAGTAATACGATCAGCGCCGGGCGATTTTTTCGCATCAAGGTTTTTAATTGTCATTTTAATTGAGGGCAACCGTATCCTTATATGATTTTCAATGGAATCGCTGATGTATGGAGGATTAATATCAATATTTATGTCATGTGGGGTGAAAACGTTTTCCAGGTGGCTAGCAAAAGCATTTGCTCGTCCACTTGGATTTTTAGCCCAACTAAGGTCAAGTCTTAGTGGTGGTTCGGAGGAAGTAGGGCACTTCATATGCTTTACAGCTTTCCATAGGCTGTGGTCGGTTTTTTTTTTGTTGGATCCAAGTTACTTAAATAATTTGCAAGCGCTGACTCATGCTGTAGACGCAGCTTTTCGTTAAGTATTTTTTGACACAAATTCAATTGGGTCTTTAAAGCTGGAGAACGATTTCTCTGTCATTCCCTTCTCAATTTTCTTTTTTGTCGGATGAGGGCTTCAATATCAGGTGATGACTTGAACGGTTTCCTCCTATATGTTTTTCTCATTGGAGTTGCATTCCTAGCTGCACAAGTAATAACGCCTGTAAGGTGGTTCACAGCACATTGTATATAAGACTAGTTCCTTAGAGGGATGTTCTGGGAGAGATGAGAGCTCACATACATTTTATACTTTATCCAGGTAGTATATCGGTTCGGATAGAACGTAGGAGATGCTTCAGAGTTTATAGAACTATTTTCGGCGACTGATCAGATGAAATTGTCTTGGAGGACAATATACACATGAAATTGTGGTATGAAAATCAATAGGACTTATAGAGGTTGCCTGAATATAATCCTTCCCAAATTCTGGCATAACTGGCTCTGTAGTATGGGATCCTGTATATAATGTTCATGCTGATCACATTGAATAAATACAAAAACAATTTCTTCTGTTCTGCCTACGGAGCTTCAATTGGATTCCTGGATCAAATCTTCCATCATAACGTGATAGATTGGCTCTGATAAAACTTCCTACTTTGAAAAATAGAAGAACTATGCTTAGCATTGCATTCGCATATAATATTATAAATGGGAATATTCGTTCCGAATTTCTGTTAAATACTATATCATTTAATGTACCGCAAAGACCGACACGGTATTTTCATCCATTATCAATAAAATATTATAATTCAAACTATGCAAATGCCGATCCATTGAGAAGAATCTGTTTAAATTTTAATGAATTGTATCCATTTAGGAAATTTTCTACCTCGAACCTATGTTAGGATATCCGTTCGCATTCCAGTAGCAAATCCGCAACTACGTCATTTTATTTTTGTCTAAGAAGGGTCTGCAGAATCATGTTCTGATTCCGCATCATCTCCTGAAACAAGCAATGCATATTATTCATAAAATTGTTCATGTTGGTCATGAAATTGTTCATTGTCTCCGTCAGCTTGTCGATTGAACTAGAGCTGGTATCATTGACAATATCATTGTCAACATAATGTCAGTTTGTTTTTGACAGATAAAAAGGTTAGTCGTGTTTTGGTGTGCTCTTCGATTTTTTACTATTTCAAAAAATGGATCAAAGAAACTGTATTAAGTTTTGCGTAAAAAATGAAATTAAATGTGCAAGGACATTTGAAATGTTGACCGTGGCGTTTGGCGAGTCTACTATGAGCAAGACACAAGTTCAATTGTGCTATAAACGGTTTAAGGAAGGCCGAGAAGATGTCAATGACATTGCTCATCCTGGCCGCCCGAGCACGTCAACAACCGATGGAAACATTGAAGCAGTGCAGAAAATGATTTTGGATAATCTTCGAATCACTATTAGAGAGGTTGCTGATGATGTTGGTATATCGTTCGGCTCATGCCAAGCAATTTTTACGGATGTTTTAGGCATGAAACTTGCATGATAACGCACCAGCTCACACGTCGATGCTTGTGCGTGAGTTTTTGGCCAAAAACAAAACCGTAATCCTGCCTCAACCACCGTATTCACCGGACTTGGCCCCCGCTGACTTTTTCCTCTTCCCAAAACTGAATCGAAACAGGAGCGATACCAAAAAGCGCGTTTCGGAAGTGTTTCGACGATTGGAAAAAACGCTGGCATAAGTGTATTATATCTGAGGGTGAATACTTTGAAGGGGACAAGATAGTTATTGATGAATAAGTAAATACTTTTTGAAAAAATTTCAAATAACGGTTATTTTTTGATTATACCTCGTACACCAGTAGGCATTGCATTAGCTTCAGTATGAAGGCTCGGATAATTCGATTCGCGATATTTCGCATTTGTACGACTTCGAGATTGTTTCGATTTTTTTATCCTCTCGAATACTTCACATCCTCTATAATTAGCAGAATGTCTTCCACCGCAATTGCTGCACTTTCTTACATTGGGGTCGTTTTTATGTGCTGTACACTCCGTGGTTTTATGCGCGTTACCACAAACTACGCAAACAGATGGAAGCTTGCAGTAAAATTTTGTGTGGCCGAACTCTTGGCAATTAGAGCATTGTGCGAGATTATTACGCTTATGTGGTTCCTCTACTGTTATTCTTCGGTTAAGAAGATATCTCAGGTTGTAGATTGGATGAGTTGAATTCTTGGTTAAGACCTGCTTAAGAGAAGAGCTGCGTTAAAAGCAATTTCCACACGATGCATTGGTTGGGGAATTTTATTATTGTTATTTATATTGTGAACATTTCTCACATCGTAGCCTTCATTCTCAATAGCTTTTTTGATTTCTTCAGCAGGGACGGAACTGTCAAAGCTCTTTACCACAACCACGAAGTCCTTAGCACTTTTTAGTTGGTACGTGTAGTAATTCTTGTTTTCAGCGTTTAGTCTATTAACAATTAAGCAATAATTTTTCAGTATGGGTTTGGATTTTGGTTTCCTGTATCTGTCCTCTTTATATAGAAGCTACGTAAAAATTATCCTTTCCCACAATCTTTGATAAAAGATTTACAATCAGGGCTGTCATAGAATCCCATGTTGTCGGTATTGGATTTGAAACCGACAAAAAAATTACTTTGGTGTCATGAAATCCAATGTTGTCGGTTTCATTTTCGAACTAGAATTAATGTCGGTTTTTGGTGTCAAAGAAACCAATGTTACCAGTTTTGTATTGGATTGAAACTAATCAGTTGACAGTTGTTGGTTTAATTTCAAATAAAGCAAGTGACTAAAACGGACTTTTGTCATTAAAAATTCACATGCAGTTAAATATTTAGTAAAAATTTAAGTAAATTAATATTAATTCTACAAAAATGAATTTTTACTCATAATTTTTTTTTTCTCTACCAAAAAAAAAATAGCACTTAAAACTCAATAATTATGCATTTTATAGAAAAATATCCTGACATTGCCAAGGAATTTACAAAACTTGATAAGCCAACTGCGTGATCTCTTTGACAACAGTTGGATGAATCAATAAAAAGCGTAGGTTCACGCCAAAAAGATGTAAACGAAAGGCTTCTTTATTTAAGCGGTAATTTATTAATATTATTTTTACTTTCTGTGAGCGTTCTTCTTCTAATAATAAAAATCCTACAACGGCAAAAGTTATTTTAGTTTGTCTTTTAATTTATTTTCAAGCTATTAGGCCTACATTTCCTTATGAAAATAAAACACAATTTTTATTTCATATTGTCCCGACGTTTCGTGAATTTTATGTTCACTTTTTCAAGGGATCTTGTCTATTTAATAAACAGAAAACATTAAACAATTTATTTTTATATAAAAACCATTTTACTTACAATATAAAGTATGTATGTGTATTACATTGAAGTTGTTGTTTTTTAATATAAGTTATATATTAATATAATCTTTAACTTTTATTATCTGATAAATTTTAACCAAATTCGTCTGTTGCGTTATAAGATTGCCAATTTGTAACTTGCACTTAAATTGTCAGTGTCTTCTTTTTTGTTCATTGTTTTTCTGATTTTTTGTTGTATTCTTAAACTTTCCGTTGTAAACCGTTTTCTTTCGTTACTTATTTTGTCCAAAATTCTGACATTATCAAAATCAGGTTGATGTTTATTTTGTAATGTGTGTTGTGATAATGCCGTGCTTTCTTTTTTATTAATTATGTTTGTTTTGTGTTCTTTTATTCTTGTCTCTAGATTTCTTTTTGTAGTTCCGATGTATACTAAATCACAATTGTTTTTATCATCGCCTTTACAAGGTATTTCATATATGACATCGCTTTGTTGTAATTTTTGTATTGGTGTTTTTGTTCTTGTGAAAATAGAGTTTAATGTTGTATTAGGTTTATAACTTAATGTTATTTTATTCTCATTTAATGTGTTTATAATATGTTTGTTGTTCGTAAGGCCAAAAATAAATCAAACCAAAAAGTTATTTTATTTCACTACTTATTTCACTGACACTAATTATATATTTTATATTACAAATTTTTAATAAAAAAAACACGTTTTTATTTTTATTTAAACGAAAACACTACGATTTATCAAAATTGTTATCAAACATTTACATAAACAATTTCATACAAATAAACTAATGTATAGAACAACTGATTCGAACATCGGTTTTAATAACAAAAACGACTTGGTTTCAGGACACCAAATGAAACCAATATTGGTTTGCAAAACCGACAATTAGCAAAACCGACTTGGATTCTATGACAGCCCTGAATTATTTTACATATGTAAATTAGTAACTCATATAAGTTTAAATTATAGCTTAATGTATATTTCAAATCCTAAAATAGTTTATAAAGGTTTTTTCTTTTCATTTTTTCGATTTTATATTTTTTACAATATTGTGTGTTTTAAAATACATTGCGTTGCGGTTAACCTGAGCTTTTCTTCTTTTTTCATTTATAAATTTAACAGTCAATATGAACTGTGATATTTTAGAGGTAATTTCCAACGATGTAACAAGCAGCATGGTGAAAATTCTTGCCAAACAGAGAAAAGGTCTTACCCCCAGTTTTTGACTTCGTATTTAAATCGAGAATTAGTTGATTGTCGTTTTGAATTTAAGTGGCACATAAATACAGTTTCAGTATTTCAGTCTTAAATGGTTGTTCTTATTTATTTGCGACAAAAATGTGGCAGCATCATGAATTATTATAAATTAATGATCATTATCCGAAAAAACAGCAAAAAAAAAAGTGATAATAAAAAAGTAATAAAATATTTTGAAAATGAAAAAACAACATTAAATCAAATGAAAAGAACTGAAAATTTTGTTTCAGCTGAAGTTGACTTTTTATTGTCTGCTGTATAAAAGTACAGCAGCATAATTGAAATCATTATTATTACTTATTGTTATTATTAAATTAAACACAATAACTTTTTTGTACGAGATACACAAAAAAAAAAAAAAAACTCAAAATCATATGTTTAATATGTGCAACTTAAGTGGACTTTAAATGCCCAAAATTGGTAACTTAAGTATGATTTAAGTTTATAGTCAGAAACTCAATTTTGTATCTAAATGGAACTTTAAGTTCAAATGACACTTAAGTGCGAAGTCAAATATATGCCACTTAAATGCTCAAAGCTTAAAACCAAAAATTTATGAATTTCGATGGATCTTCGAAAATTCAAATGTTGATATTATCTGTATTTCTGAGACGTGGTTAGATGAAATAACTCCAGATGCTCTTATATCACTTTTAGGCTATAAAATATTTAGATCTGATAGAATAAGTAGAGGAGGAGGTGGTGTCGCCATATATGTTAGAAATAATATAACTTGTAAAATTTGTGCCAAATCTGGTAAAGATGATAAGGTTGAGCATATTTTCATTGAAATTTCATCCTATGATAGAAAATCGTTAGTTCGCTGTGCATATAGGCAGAATAATACACTTGATTATAGTAACTTTATAGTTAAGATTGAGACTCTTGTCATGCAATATAATGTTGTTCTAATTACAATAGCAATTTTGCTTGAAACCGCTTTTAAGGATGAAATGGTATCACTGGGACAATTAATACTGTTTTTCCTACTCATTTCACAAGAAACAATAGTACTTTATTAGATCTAATTTTTGTGGGCGACACTAAAAAAGTATTGCTTTATGATCAAGTTTCTGCTTCATGTTTTTCCACACATGATTTGGTTTTTGCGGTATATGAGATTTTACTTGGTGAACACGTTCAATCCTACTCCTATTGATTTCAATAATGTAGACTACAACGTGTTGACTGATAGCTTCTCGCATGTAGATTGGAATAGTATATATGATATGAGCTCAGTGGATAAACAATATGATGACTCTGTACCCATAAAAACTAAAAATCGTACGACAACAAAAAAACCGTGGTTCAATTCATTTATACAGGAGTCCATCCACCGTAGAGACTTAGCTTACTCATGTTGAAAGCGGTTCAAAACTTCAGAGCTAAGGCTGAGTTTCGCTGAGCCAGAAGGGAAACGAATAAACAAATAAGAGATGCTAAGTCTAAGTATTATTTTGAACGATTCAATTATGCACTTAAGTCCAAACATACATGGAAGACTATTAAAGCATTGGAGTTGGTAATACGGATTGGGCCGCGGACTGTTCTGCTGATGCCGATGAGCTTAATGCTACATTTGCTAATGCTGCACTTGCTTTGGATAATACCGTAGTAAGCGATGTTAATATTACGTATGATAACCATCCTTTTATTGAACAAAGCATGTTTGAGTTTGCATGTGTCAGCCAGCTTGATCTTATTTCAAGTTGTGCACAAATAAAATCAAATGCTACAGGATACGATAATTTGCATCCTAAGTTCATAAAAATAATTCTACCCTCACTTCTACCATACATAACCCACTTATTTAACACCATTATTACCAGTAGCTATTCTTCTGTCAAATGGAAGTATGCAAAATTAATTCCACTCCCTAAATCCAACAATGAATATCGTCCAATATCAATATTAAGCTTTCTTTCAAAAGACTTACAGAAAATTACACCAGCAAATTAGTTCATATGTATATGAAAATCATTTAATAACTGATTACCTATCAGGTGTGATCTGAATGATGGCAAAATTAACTTTTTAGTGCTTCTTGATCACTCAAAGGCCTTTGATACTGTTAATCATGAAATTTTATGCAAAAAGCTTAAATATCTTTTTAATATTTCTATAACAGCAACAAAACTTATTTTATCACATCTCACTGATTGTACTCAGTCGGTATATGTAAGCAATACAGAGTCGAGCACAATTGGCCTGACTAGGGGAGTGCCCCAAGGGTCGATTTTGGGGCCATTACTTTTCTCAATATATGCCAATGATCTCCCACTTCATTTATATTACTGCAATATACACATGTATGCAGACGACGTACAGTTGTGGCTGAGCAGTCCAGCACAATCGATTGCAGAAAGTGTTAACAGACTTAATCACGATTTGAGCAATATTTACAATTGGGCATCTGCGTATCGGCTATGTTTAAACCCAAAAATCCAAGTGCCTGATAATTCACAAAAAAACCGTAAATCCCATTATAGGAGTTGATATAGTAACAAATCAAGAAAAAATGGAAGTGGTAAAAACAACAAAAAATCTTGGTATAGTGTTAAATAACAACTTAACATGGTCAGATCATGTCAATAGGCTGGTCCCACAAATATATGCGAAATTGAGAACACTATGGTCGGTACAGTACTTTACGCCATTGAGAGTAAGAGTACTACTGGCGAAAACATATTTGGTTCCAAGTATTACTTATGGTTGTGAATTATTTGCTAACTGTGATAGCACTAGTAAGAGAAAACTGGAGGTTCTATACAATAATATTATAAAATATGTCTATGACCTCAAGAACAGGGATCATGTCTCAATTTATACAGGGTGGGCCAAAAGAAACCAATGGGTGTAAAAGTTTAATAACTTTTTTGTTTATTAATTTTTTTTATTTTTTCTTTCAGATTATATAGACAACACTTGGAGAATTTATAATGGAGAGGTTCACAACTGAACAGAGAACCAGAACAATAGAATTTTATTATTTAAACCAGAGATCAATTATTTTAACGCAAAGAGCATATCGTCGACATTTTAACGTCAGAATTTCGCCCTCTGAAGCGAAGATTCGTTGCTTAGTTAATCGTCATCACCAACATGGCAGCGTAAGAGATTTGCCTCGAACCGGTAGACCACGTTTAAGTCGCACTGCGGAAAATATTGAACGAGTACAGCAAAGTGTTAACGAAGCACCAGAAACATCTGGCAGAAGGCGTTCTGCTCAGCTAGAAATGTCTCGTACGTCACTACGGCGCATTTAAAAAAAAGATTTACAGTTATACCCATATAAGGTGCAATTGGTCCAAGAATTAAAACCCGCAGATCATCGGCAACTTCTAAATTTTGCAGTTAAATTTCAAGAGTTGGCCAGAAATGAAATCAACTTTATTGAAAATTTTATTATGAGTGATGAAGCTCATTTTCATTTGAATGGCTTTGTTAACAAGCAGAACTGTAGGTTCTGGGGTTCTCAAAATCGAAGAGCCATTCATCAACGCCAATTGCACCCCATCAGGTGTACAGTATGGTGTGGGATCACATCTGAAAATGTCATTGGGCCCTACTTCTTCGAGAATGAAGATGGAAGTGCTGTAACCGTAAATGGAGAGCGGTATCGTTTTATGATAGAAAATTTTTTACGTCCTGCTCTTGAAAACAGACCTGGTATGTGGTTTCAGCAGGACGGAGCCACTGCCCATACTGCCCGAGACACAATGGCACTTTTAAGTCAAATTTTTGGAAAGCGAATAATTTCTCGAAATTCGGAAATTATTTGGCCAGCGCGATCGCCAAATTTGACAGCACCCGACTATTTTCTTTGGGGTTTTTCGAAGGAGCGAGTGTATGTGAACAAGCCAGAGACAATCCTTGAACTCAAGGCAAACATTGTTGCAGAAATTCGAACGCTACAGCCACAAGTTTTGAAAGATGTTATGGAAAATGCTCTAAAAAGAGCCCATCAGTGCGAAGCTGAAAACGGTGGTCATTTAAGAGACATCATTTTTCATACTTAGTGTAAAAAAATTTCCATTTTGTATATTATATAATCTGAAAGAAAAAATAAAAAAAAGTTAATAAACAAAAAAGTTATTAAACTTTTACACCCCTTGGTTTCTTTTGGCCCACCCTGTACAAAAACTCTATATGGAGTATCACTCCAAAGCCTCTTAAGGATAAGGTGGCTAACTTTCCTCCAAAAGATAACATACACTAAAAAGCCGAGTTACCTGTTTCAGAAAGTAAGATTTGCTCAATCGTCAAGAGGCAAAAAAAATAATAATACCTAAATATAAGTTTCTAGTTTCTGAATGGCAATTATTCATAAATGCTATTCGTCTTTGGAATACTCTTCCACATAATCAACAGTTAAGCAGCAACGCAATGAGCTTTAAAAAATTTCTAATTGAACATTTTTCATAAGATTTGTTACGAAATGGAGATATGTATGCATCACAAGATATTTTTTATGAAATTTTTTTCCAAGAAATATATTATTATTGTTACCGCACTTTTTATTTTTTATACAGTATTTAAAAATAACGTAAAGTTTCATGAAAGAATTCTTTCGATGTAAATCTCAAATACGAAATTTTTCTTTAATATACTCTTTAAGCATTTACAAAAATTTGTTCACTGATTTTATTTTTATTTGTAATTTTAAAACACCTTAATTTAATTTTAAACAATATTTACTCGTACTTGTATACTTCGTATAAAATCTATTTTAATTTTGCATTAACTTTAAAATTATTTTTTCACTTAATTTTCATTTTTGTGGTGAAACTTTCTTTGTACACTTTTTAAAAACCCTACACTATAATTATGCAGGAATTAATAATAAATATATGAGAAGGCAGACGAACTCGCAAGAAAAGGGGCAGCTAATAGATTTATTGGCCCAGAAGCATAGTGCGGGCTGCCTTGGAGCTCTATTAAGCTCATTTTTAGGGAGTGGCTAGAAAGAGAATCGAAACAATACTGGCTGGAAACAGCAGGTATCAGGGTAGCAAAAACATTCATACCATTCCGATCTCGAAAGAGAACAAGGGAATTACTTAGCTTAACCCGGTCAGGAATTCGCATTGTCAAGGGATTCCTGACTGGACATTGCAGAGTATTGAAACACTTGGCGAATATGAGGATCAGTCAAAATGACCTCTGCAGGTTATGTAACGAAGATGAATAGACAGTAGAACACATATTGTGTCACTGTAATAGTTTAATTTGGACCCGTTTTCGTTACTTGGGACATTACCTGTAACCGTAGGAACTGGCGGACAAATCACCTAAAGAAGTTTTTGAATTCTTAATGAATACTAGACTCTGGGAGGATTTATAACATGAGAGCAGTGTCACAATAGGACTATTTTGACCGCAGTGACCAAGTGACTTGTTCCCCCTCTTCATTCTAATTCTAAATTCTAAGTAAAAGAAAAAAGCAGAATAAATCTATATAATTGAATTCTATATATGACAAATTTATTATGCCAAAGAAATTTATCTTCAGAAATTTATTCATGGTCATCACCATTAGTTCCTGTCGTTCCTCTTCTTTTTATAAAAAAAAAAATATTTTGTTTTGATCTTCACTTGGTGGCGCTTGATTTTAATACATAAAACATGGTACCACACATAAGAAAAACTTGTATATTATGTTTAAAAGGGATCACATTATGTGTATACTTTTATGTTAAATTTTGACATTCTTTTTATTTATTTAAAAAGTCTATGGATATATCCTTACCGACTAAAAATAAATTGTGTTTCATAACATTTACATTAAGTGAGTAATCCATAAAATAGTTCGTTGAAACAGCAATAAAGCCTTCTTAATGGGTCCACCATTGCATAATTTGTTCCAAATGTCCTTATATAGAGTGGTTGATAAAAAAGCACTGTTCGTCGTAGAACATTTAAAGGAGAGTTACTTAGCAGGTAATTAGAGCAAGTATCTGCACTTAGCAAATTGACTATACCATAAATTAGACATTAAGAATAATTTTATGGTTCTTCAGAAGTAGGCAGTCGCAGTCATATAAAAGATAGCCTTGTAGAATGTGATGGTAGATCAATATATCCTCTCGATAAGCAACTCTTGACAAAAAAGTAAGACAAGTTTTTTAACCAGATTCAATATAGACCATATAATGCGGATCTCAGACAATCGAGCCGAACTCTAGAATTGGCCTTACGAGAGTAGTATATAATTGTTAAGTAATTTGAGCATTCTTGAATTCCTTGGCCCATAGTCCCGACGGGCTTTATTTACTGTATTTGTGATATGATGAGTTAATGCAACAACAGCCCAAGATCCGTGATGCAAGCGATCAACTCGCTGTAGTAATCATGAAATATGTAATTGTTGCGGACATCATGTTTCCTCGAAAAGTTTAGTTAAATTAAGTTCCCTTATATTATATTTACAGCAGTCAAAAAAGTTTTTCAAATCTTGTTGTAAAAATATATAATCTGAAGAATGCTTTAAAGTTTAATGTATTTTTACATCATATGCGAACATAAGTACATTCGAATGTTCAATAATTTTAGGCAAATTATTGATAAAAAGTAAGAATGATATAGGCCCAAAATAATTTGCGGTACAACCGATTTGCCCAAAAAAATTTTTGAATTTACCAGTTTTATCAATAATATATTGTTACAAAATCACTTTTAAATGACTGTGATTTATTATTCATAAGAAATATTATTTATGTATGTCTAAATGTAGCAATTCAGTGTTTATGTCAATTCGTAGAATTTTATAGTGTAATACTTGTGTGTGAGCTGTGTGTTAATTATTTGTGTGCTAGTGTATAAGCTTTATGATAGCTTTAGTTCTAGAATTTGCTAGATTAAGCATTTTCATTTACCTTGTTCTTTTACATATACTTGATACAGCTAGAAGTATGCAGTAACTTCTAGTAGTTTGTAGACGGTTCTAGGCTAGACTAAAGATTTGAAATGTCCGTTACAGTTCGCTAAAGTAAACAGTATATAAGGCAGTGCTGTGATTGGTAAAGTTCTGGTTGAGACATTAGACTGTAAACAATAAAGTGTCGTTGTGACGGTTATAAATAAAGTGTGTTTCTACAACAAGTGTTAAGAAAAGAAAACTAATTGTGTTTTTATTTTACAGCAAAGAACCCTTAATAAACTAAACGTTTTTATGATAGGGTAAAAACGTAACAATATTGTGGACAACTTTGTCAAAAGTTTTCCTGAAATCGGTGTAGATGGCATCAGTACGATGAGAATTGACAAAGTCCTCATTTACTAAAGTTGTTAGAAGTAAAAGGTCGCACCGCAAATTGGAAAAAAATTATCAGAGGTCATAGAAAGTTGAATTGTAAATAGAAAATATTAAGTAAAATTTCTCCAAAGATTTCATAAAAAATTTTCAAGTTTTCACAAAATATTAAAAAAATAATGTAATAGAAAATTTAACTATTAGTTAGTTTTATTTGATCTTTTTCTTTTTAATTAATTATATCCTGAAGAAGCTACAAAAATTGGAGCGAAATATCGATATAAAAATAAATTTTTGAAAAATAAGACCACAAGTTAACAAAATAGCCATTTTAATAGAAAATTTAATTTCAAGAAAAATATATTAAGTAAATTTTATCGTTTAAGACTCTATTTTCCGAGTTATGGGCCTCCAAAGTTTTTATATAATATGATCCACACAGTTTTAATTTTTTACGAAAAATATAAGAAGAAAATGTAGTGTGTAATAGAATTTTTATTTTTAAGAAAAAAATATTAACAGCCAGGCTCCCTATGAAGAAAATTATCGTTCGCTTCGATTTCAGACGACAAACAGCTGATTTGCGGCTCCCTAAAAAATTTTTACAAGAAAATTTTTATGAAAAGAAAATCGAACAATAACGTAAACCGGCTCACTAAAAAATATTCTTTCCTTTGTACGAATACAAATGGCAAAATCACACTTGCTTTCTTGTTGTCGCTTGGCTATTTTTTCTTATAAAATTAACATGAAACGCCCAAAAACTACTAAAATTAGGTATACAATTTTTTCGAATATTAATTTTTTAACAATCAACATGAAATTTTCTTTTTAATTAAAAAATTATTTTTTTAAACTTTTTTGTTTACATTTTATTTTTGTGAATGTGTGTCTGTGTTTTATATTTTTCTTTCTGCTCTCTTTCGTTGAGAGTTTAAGTAGTGTATCATGTAGTGTTTTTTAAAGCACATTTCTAGTTTACAGCGGGGTTTCGAAAATGAGTGACTGGTTTTTTTCGCCTTCGCTTCGCATTGATATAGGCGTAGCAGTAAGTAAATGTTGTTGTTTAAATCCCTATTTTCCAAGAAGAAAATATTAAGTAAAATTATGCGGGAAAATTCGTATTTTCTGAGTTATGAGCCTGCAAAGTTTTCTTAGGTTAAACACAAAATTTTTCATTCGCAATTATTCAAAAAGACGTGTGCCCGTACTTCATTTAAGCCTAAAGTTATGCTACTCTTGCAAAAGTTTTAATGTGTAGCTTCCCTTCAGCCGGACTAAAGGTTTACTTCCTTTATGGATGGCAAACGCCGGCTTCGCTTGCAAAAGTTTTATTGTGTAGCCGGCCTTTGGCCCGACTAAAGGTTTACATCCTTTATGGAAGGACGAACACCGGCTTCGTTTGCGAAACTGGCCAAACTCGAAAAAAGGACTTAAAAGACAAAATTTACTAAATATTTTCTTCTTAGAATTAAACTTTCTATTAATTCCACTCTTTTTTTTAAATTTCGTGAAAAATTAAATATTTTATATAGAACCTAAGAAAACTTTGGAAGCACATAACTCAGAAAATAGGGACTTAATCGACAAAATGTACTTAACATTTTCTTCTTAAAATTAAGTTTTCTTTTAAATTTTTGTTTTTATATAGAAATAAACTTCTATATTTTTTGTGAAAAATTTATTTTACGTATTTTTCTTGTATTTTACGCTAATTAGTCATTAATTTTTTGTATATACATATATATCTGTCGATATTTTACAGTACAATTCGATTTTATTGAAGGTATGTCTGTATGAAAATATTTTTTTTTTATTCAATTTAACATTTGATATTATTTTTTGATATGCAGGAAGATTGATTTTAACCCCAGGCATTGGTTTGGTGGAGCGATCACTTTCGGAGAAATCCCTTTCTCCTCATCAGCACCATCGGTGTCACCAACTATACTCAAAGTTAACAATACATAGCATCCCATAGTTGGTGCTGATGAGAACAAAGGGATTTCTCCGAAAGTGATCGCTCCACCAAACCAGTATCTGGAGTTAAAATCAATCTTATATAAAATTTATATGGATCATATGAAAACTTTGAAGGCTCATAACTCGGAAAATACGAATTTCGCCGAGAAATTTTACTTAATATTTTCTTCTTAGAATTCAATTTTCTATCACCTGTGGTACATTTTTTAATTTGAGGTGCGTGCGTAAAGTAAATTTATGCCTTCATTTTTTTGAATTTGTGGTGCGTGGCTAAAGTAAATTTGTTCCGAAAATTTATGTATGAAACGCAATAGAAACTTAAAAAAAAAAGGTAAAGCTGTGTTTACATGGCTTGTAAAATTAGTACACACGTGTGATCGCTTTGAAACATAACATATGTTTTTCTTATGTGTGATAGCAATGTTATTTTTTATTTAGAGCACGTTCTTTTTGATGTGGAAAAGCGTATGTGTTGAATGTCAATTTTTCATTTCAAATTTCCGCTCAAGCAAAAATTAAGGGGACAGCGTCCGAAAAAGATTAATTTAACCATATTTTCCTTTTTTATGCTTTTGTCCCCATTTATAATACATTGTGGACATTCCTTGTCGGATATTTTTTCAATTCTCTTTTGTTCTTTCCTAAGCAATTTGCATTTCGGACATTAATGTCGATAGAATTTTTTTTTAATTCTTCTTTCCATTTATTTTCGTGACGTGCTTAATTGATTTGTATGAAAATTAATTGAAAAGAACTTTTGGTGCAAATCAAATTAAATTAATAAATAAATACATTTTAAAAATTGATTTCTATAAAAATATGGGCAAATTAATACAGTGTAAGAAATGAAATGAATCAACAAGACGATTATCACGAAAAGTTGAAGAGACAAAAAATGTCTAGTACAGACGGTCATGTACTTCACACCTTGCATATTTGCCCCTCGCCCACAAACTTCGTCTGTCCGGACAGAAATTTCCATAATGTAAAAGGGGACTTTGGTATACATACATTTTGTTGATATTATTGCTCGTTTTATTTATATTTTAGCTTTTTTTATATGTATTGTTAAAAAAATAAAATTACCAGCAAATATTTAACATAATTGTGTGGAACAAAATATCAAAATGCTGCATACTTAACACTACTAGGATTGTGGCGTTCATGTGCGACCAAGTTCATATGAACGATTCAGCAAATTGAACGATTCGGTCGCTTAAATTTTTTTAAATTATTTCGTTCATCGTTCACTGACTTTATTTTAAGATTAAAATATCTAAAATTTGTTTTAGCTAAAATGTAAATAAAAATTAAAAATTGCTAGTTAATTTACAATCACATATGCTTAAATTCAATAATCAGTTGTAATTACATAACATTATAAAGGTATTACGGTGCATAAAAAAACAATGAACGAAAGTCATAAGTTTGTCGCCTTCCAGTATATGGAAGGAACGAGGAACGAAAATAAAGTCATCGTACCGTGTACGAAGGTCACGATGAATGAAAACCAAAAATCATTGTACAGTGTACAAAATGAACGATGAACGAAACTCACAAGCAATCGTAGTGTGCGGAATGAATTATGAACGATTAAAATGACCTAGCTCATTTAGGTGATTTGAAAAATCTGAACGATTCAGTGAAATAAACACTTCGTGAAACACTTCATAAATCAGCTGTTTAAATAAATATTTGTTTTCGTCAATTAGGGGTTATGTCATCTTTACATAACATAGACAAGATGGGCTAAAAGAAATAACCATATTGGAAGATGCTCTTATTTTCGCAAATCTCGGCTATTGCCAAATCTGTTTTGACATTTGTGAACTAGACATATGTAGAATACAAGTGAACAAGCCATAGAGTGATACACTCCCCAAGAAGACGGAATAATCGAAGTGGACGATTTTTCAACCAAAATATTAATGTGCGACGAGGCTCATTTCCACCTCAGCAGGTACGTGAACAAGCAAAACTATCGCTTCTGGGGCACCGAAAACCCACGAGTGATGCACGAGGAGCCATTATACCCACTCAAAGTGACTGAATAATGCGCTGTTCACGCTGGAGGAGTCATCGGGCTGGTCAAACGACAACAGTGGACGGTGTACGCTATAGGGCCATGTTAGCCAAGTTTTTTCTGCCGCAATTAAACGAATTAGGACTGGAGGACATGTAGTTCCAACAGGACGGAGCAACGGCACACATTACATTTTCCTTTAGAAAAAAATGAGAGCCAAACAACATCGGATGACTTATTTGGCCCAGCTTGTATGTGTGTGAATACAAAAATTTGTACGTACACATGAAAATACAAAAAAAAAAATTTATATCCCATATGACTTGTACACATAGTGTTAACACAGCTTAACGGTATACACATTTGTTGAAGTGGCGCTACAGGATTCTTCACACATCAGCACATTTATATTTTGTTTTTTCTTCTTTCCGTAATTATATTTTGTTAATAATTTATATTCCCACAATATTTATTTCCTATTTTTTTCATTTATTATTTTTTTTATCACGTTTTTTTGCACAACATTTAACTTTGTATTAAAATACAGTAAGACCCCGATTGACGCTGTTACAGTTTAGCTCTCTTTTATTAGAACACGGGGATTCCTCGAGTGCTAAGTTTCCAAATATGCTTGATTTCTATATCTGAAATTATGAACTAATTTGTTAAAAATGATGTTTAAATTGTTTTTATTTTTGTAAGATATAAATGTTTTATTTTATTTTTATTAAAAAAACAATTATTATATTTAATACCTATCCAATTTTTTATCTATCTACCCTTAATCCCTTTAAGCTAGGCATACACATGTGATTTGTGCGCACGGATTTGTTGAGATCATGAACACCACTAACATTAAACAAATCAGTGTCCATGTTCTGTAACTCTCACTGCGAGAAACTTTTCACTTGCAGCATGTAAAATGAAACAAAATACATGAAATTGAAACATATTGCTACTTTTTCTCACTATGCTGTGTCTGTAACCATAGTATAATTATACAAAGTAGACGCACCATATATTTTGTTAGTGTAAAATTAGATTTCGAATGTCAAAATTAAGAAAGAGAACATAACATAATAATATTCACCCTTATCGCGAATCCCAAGGGAATAAATTCGAGGGAATAATTTGTATATTCCCATGAACAATAATTTGGTATCGCCAATTGTTAGGGAATAAAATATATTTTCAAAACATATGTGGCAATTCGAACATACTATTGTGAATTGATGTTGTTTAATTGTTTGTTTTTTTTTTCTTTATTTTTCTTAATAAATTGTTATTATTCAATTTCGCTCCGATTTATGTTATTAGAAAAAGAGAAGAAATTATTGGAGAAAATAAAGACGGAATTTAAGAGAATCATCAAATCCATTGTGCTTACCAGAAACAATGTAAATGAAAACATGAAGAATTGTTAACATTATGTACATATATGTACATATAAATAAATTCTTTGCAGGTTCTAACAACATTTTCTAACTAACAAAGCAGCTTTTAAATACCTTTTAGATATATTGAACCAGAACTCCCTACCAGAAAGTCGTCGTGTTGTGTAGCTTACAACATGTCTACGGTTTTTATAGGATACAAAAAATTAAAAAGAAATATTCTTTAGAAAGATACAAAATCTTAAATCTAAAAAACAATAAATCACATTTGTATTATTTTTTGGTTGTTTTTCATGTATCACATAAAAAATTTTTAATAAAAAGGCAAAAAAAAATTTTAATTCATAATTAATATACGTTTTTAAAACTAAAAAATTATGACATTCTTACATGTTTACAGTCCATCATTGCTATTAGATTGCTTAATTTTCAGTTTCTCTAATTTTATTTGCCGCTGCAACAATTCCAATTTTTATTCCCAAACAAAATGTTTGTGAAAAATGTCACAATACTTTTGGGAAAAAGCTCACGGGA
Organism: Thelaira solivaga; assembly: GCA_947397855.1. Classification (NCBI taxonomy): domain Eukaryota; kingdom Metazoa; phylum Arthropoda; class Insecta; order Diptera; family Tachinidae; genus Thelaira; species Thelaira solivaga. The sequence continues at coordinate 41,051,583 of OX377612.1, forward strand.
ATAAAAATCGGCGATACCAATTTTTTTTTCTAACATGCGAATTTTTTCCCATGAAAATAATTCACGATTGCAAATTTAGGGAAAAGGGAGATATTTCTAGGGAAAAAATATTCACGATAGGGGTGATTATTTCGTAAACAAACAAAACAAAATGAAAAATATTTTGATATTCAAGTCTAATAAAATACAAATGTAAAAAACAAAAAACACATGTAGAGTTGTGTCCACTTTATATAATTACGCTATGCCTGTAACTTTTTTGTGAGATACAGCTGTCACGTAAGCGTATTACTCTCAAAATTTAAACAAAAAGTGTGTCTATAAGAATTTTATGCGAGAAGTTCTCACTTTAAACTGTCAAAAAAAAAAACACAAATAGAAAGTGGGTGAATTAGAATTAAAAAATATAAAATAAAATAAATCTTAAATTTATAATTGGCTTAGTTAAAAAAATGAACAATAATAATAGTGAAAAGTTAAATATTTTGTTCTTAAATGTTTTATTATTGTTAAATTAATATTTTACTTTTAAAACTTAAGAAAAAATGTAACATAAATAAAACAAAAAACACATGAAAAAACTAAGTCATATATGACAATTTTTAATATAATCGAATGTTGGCCGGCGAATGTAGTTCGGACGCCGCCGCTGAACATTTTTTACCGTAAGACACCGTCGAAAACATTTGTGGTTAGCGGCCCCGCCGGTTTTCTTTTGTTATCGGCTGCTCGTTATTTTATTGTGACAGTTCTAACGTAACGAAGTAGTCAAGGCAAATTCATAGAAGGTAGGTGCAAGGCGAAAAAGGCGAAATTTTTCGACCGATATGTCAAAAACATTACACACGCATACAAAAAATTGTACACGTACACATAATATGTACACTAATCAATACATACAAAACATTTACAAGCGCACTAATTTTTCAACTTTTGTTTATTTTGTTAAACATTTAAAAAATGTATTATATAAAATAAAAAGTGTCTTAATTTTAAGTGAATATGATTTGCCTTGCTAAAGATGAGTTTACCTTGCAAAAACAAAGGTATATACGAGTATAATATCAAAAGTGGATTATTTCAAAACAATTTAAATTTGCATAAAGCACAGTCACAATGTCACCGGCCAGGGTCACAGTATAGAGTATCGTGCTTCTGTGGTTTAACCCAGAACAATTACAAAGAATTACATGAAATATATAGTGCCAAATGCTTAAAAAATTTTCCTTCCAATCAATTTGTCTGTGATGGAGATGGTTTATCAATTACTGAATGTTAAAGCTGATATGTGATCAATATTTAAAAGCCAAGCGGACTGGTACATTCGGCAATGCTGTAAATGGAATTTCACTAAGTTTTTGGTTAACAAAGAAGTTATTCCTGTTAATTGTTACACTCTAACCACCGACGCAATGAATATTTTTTAAAGACGAAAAATTATTATAATTCCCACAAATTTTTTCCTATAATTTCTATCAATGTTCTTGAAATAATCGAAAGTTTAAAGTTTTACAAGTATTTTATATATATTTTGATTTAATTGTTCTGCTTTAAATCCATCTACATATACATGTATTCATTTATTTTCCACCTTTTGTACCATAAACATACTTGCAATACTTTTATAATAAAAATTGATTTCAAATCTAAAAAATGTGTAATGTGAAGCATTATTATTACATATAAGAATACATTGCCAGAGGTAGAATTTGCAATGGAAGTGTGGTATTTTCCGCCTTGAGTTACAGACAAAGCTTTTTCTCACTTTTCGAGAAACGATGGAATATTTTGTTTCACAACTTTGCGATGCGAGAAGTTCTCACAAAAGTTACAGAACTTGGGTACTGAATTACAAAAACGCCGACGAGTAAATATGAATTGCGAAGCGAACGACGCAATTTCTCTTTTGATTATTTTTTTGTGTACTAAACAAGAAAAAAAAAGAAAAGAAGTAAATGGACGAATGATTGGCTTTTAAAAAGAAATAAGCGTTCACATGTAAATTTATTAGAAAATATGGAAATTACAACTCCAGAACACTACAAAAAATACATATTTTTATTATTATCAAATCTCCGCGATACACATACTGACGTCTCGTAGCACACTAAAATAAAAAAAATCGCGAATGCTCGCGTACCAGCCGATTAACATCCAACAAATTTATTGTAATTGAAAATTTTCACTCATTCTGACATGCTTGCTAACAGCGCCATACACATCCAACAAATCAAAAATCAGACATAAAAATCATACGTGTATGGGCAGCGTTATTTACATGATAAAATAGCCTCGTTTAAGCTGTGTTCACATTATGTGTACAAGTCATATGGAATGTCAAAATTTAACATACATAAAAGTATACACATACATAGTGTGATCCTCTGAAATATAACATGTGTTTTCTTATGTGTGATAGAATGTAATTTTGTTATTTTGAGCTCGTTCTATTTAATGTGGGAAAGCGTATATATTGAATGATGTCAATTTTTCATTTCAAATTTCCACTCAAACAAAATTTAAGGGGACAGCGTACAAAAAAGATTATTTTAACCATAGTTTCCTTCTTTAAGCATTAAGTATATAAATTTTGTTGATATTATTGTTCGTCTTATTTATATTTAAAAGTTTTTTATATGTATCGTTAAGAAAATAAAAAATAATTGTGTAGAACGTTTATTACGCAACAAAATATCAAAATGTTGTATGATTAACATTACTGGAACCAGTTTATAAAGCAGCTGCTTTAATAAAGTGTTTTTTATAGACGTATAGAACTTTAAGTTGGCATTGCTGTTCAAGATGGCGACCGATTTAACAGCTGTCAAGTGATTTATTCTCAGTTTGGTTTGGCAATTCATCATGAATAGACTCACGACTGAACAACGCTTGCAAATAGTGCAATTTTATTTCGAAAATAATGGTTCTGTACGGAATACGTATTTTACGAATTTAGTTTAGCGATGAAGCGCACTTCTGGTTGAATGGCTACGTCAACAAACAAAACTGCCGCATTTGGAGTGAAGCTAATCCTCAAGTGTATGTCAAAACACCGTTACATCCAGAAAAACTGACTGTTTGGTGCGCTTTATGGGCTGGTGGAATCATTGGTCCGTACTTCTTCAAAAACGATGATGGCCAGAACGTTACAGTCAATAGTGATCGGTATAGAGCCATGATTACTAACTTTTTCATTCCTGAATTGAACAACCATGATGTCCAGGAGCTGTGGTTTGAACAAGACGGCGCAACATGTCACACAGCTCGTGCCACAATCGATTTATTGAAAGACACGTTTGGTAACCGCCTAATTTCATGTTTTGGACCTGTGAATTGGCGTCCAAGATCTTGTGATTTAGCACCGCTAGATTACTTTCTGTGGGGCTATGTAAAGTCATTGGTCTATGCGGATAAGCCACAAACGCTTGACGATTTGGTAGACAACATTCGCCGTGTTATTGCCGATATACGGCCACATATGTTCGAAAAAGTCATCGAAAATTGGACGTCCAGATTGGTCTACATCCGAGCCAGCCAGCCGAGCCGGTAATATGCCAGAAAACATATTTAAAATGTAATGCCACAATATTATCTTTCGGATAAATAAAATTCATGTCAATCGAATAATCCATCGTTGTTTTATTGCAATTTAAAGTTCTATACGTCTATAAAAAAACAACCTATAAATGTTTGTTTTTTTCGTAAATTAGAGGTTATGTCAATTGTAAATAACATATATGTGTGTGAACACAAAAATTATAAACCGTATGTGAAACGCAAATTTTGACGTACATATGAAAATCCATAATTAAAAATTTTGCCATTCCATATGACTTGTACACATAATGGGAACACAGCTTTAGCACTGTTTGCATTACGCTCTTCTTTATCGAACGTATCACCCGCATTATGCGATGTCTTACTGTATTTACAATATGTCTTATTTTTTTGTTGCTATTTCAAACGTTTCATAACAAAACAACTTGTATAAAAATACTCGTTTTTTAGCCTTTTACCAGGACCACACACAGCAAGTTTAGTCGGGCAATTCTTTCTCAATTCTCTTTCAAAATTGCCGCTGTGTCTATACAGAGCAATTTTGTTTTGGCAATTTCAGCATTCTTATTCAGTCATTCATTGAGCGTCAAGCTACCTGTCTTCTTTTTTTACATCTTTACAAAAGATACGAAGAGAGAACAAAAAGGAATTGCGGAGTACGAGAAAGTTTGCACCCTTTTCCATTCCTCCCTCCTACAAATTCAAGAATTGCTCAACTAAACTTGCTGTGTGTGGTCCTGGCTTGATTCACTTTGTTGTTAGAATACAAGGGAACGTACTCGAAACGAAGAATAGGGGGTTGTTTTTACACAAATCAACAAACAAAGAAACGAAAGCAGTAATATAAATATGTATGTATAAGTAGGGATTTTATTTACTTTTTTTCTAATATACTAGTTAATTGAGATATATATATGTACATATACAAATACATATATATATTTAACTTTTATTATACCATTCATATTTGTTCTGTTCTTTATTTAGCCCACTGTAGCATACGACATTAAGGCATTTCTTCTTTCCTTCCTTTTAAATATTCTATTTGCTATTTTTTTTTTTCATCAGGGTGACTGTATAGAATTATTTAGTTTAATTTTTTCACTAATTTATCAAAATAAATACTTACATTATTTTTATTTGAAAATTTTTTATTTTGCTATTTTACTTTGTTTTGTTTTCTATCTTTTTGTTTTAAAAGATACTTTTCTTTTTTCACTCAATTCTTATATCTTTGCTTTGTTTTCTTTGTATCTATCTACAGTTAACACAAAATTTATAAAAATAACTTTAACTTCAAAAAGTAAAAAAAAATACATTAATTGAGAATTTTTGTATATTATGTACTAGTTTTATATTTACGTAGTAATCACTTGCTTTTATAGCATTAAGTCACGCACGAATTAAAGTAATTTCACAGAGTCGTGTTGAATATTTGAAAATCATGCAATAAGGTAAATGATGTTAATTTAACAAAGTGAATTTATTCGCCTTGGACTATAAGAATGAAACTAAAAGGGTGTTTCAGAGAATTAAAAATTTAGATTTTACAGAGTTGGGAAGGCTAATTGCATTTTGTGATTTTTCTATATATTTTTTTTAATAACGGCCATTTGCACAATGTGATGGAAAATTAACTAACTGTCGGTTTGGCTAATAGGCACCACAATGGCGAAATTATACAGGTGTGGGCATCTAAGAAATAATAACAAAGGCGAATTTATTTTCTATCAAATTGTCAACATTTTTCAAGACGTTTTTTATTAACAAACATTTTTATTGATTTTTAATAAAAATCAATAATATGTACCTCATGATTGAGAAATCTTCGTAAGTCCCTATTTAGACGAAGAAACATTTAGAAGGGAAACATTTCGTTTGTAGGCAAATTACGGGTGGAGAAGAGAGCATAATTTTTGTGTTCGGTACTCGGCGACACGCTTTGTTCACATATTCTTTGCTGATATTTGCTTTACTTTTCTTTTCTTTCATTGTTTTGTGTGCAAATAATAACAAAAATAATGGAATGTTGCCGGCAACATGTTCGTCTGTGTGACCGCGAAAGAAAAAGCAAAAGAGAATTCAAGATGTTTTTCTTCCAAATGTTTCCTCGTCTAAATAGGGACTTAGAGATAAGTTAAAATTAATTAATTGTAAATAAAAATCAATTTTGACAACTTAGGATAAATCAGCTGTGGGGCGAATTGCCTAATGCACACATCTGTGTAATTGCACCATGGGTCGGCGAATTCATTCAAGGTGATCTCCCTTAAGGCTTGTTTAGCTGAACGTTGTTGAAAACGTCCGTCGACGTTAAAACGTTTGTGTAGTTGTAGAACATTTAAAAACGTGTCATATGCTTTTCACATAAAAAAAAAAAATTAAATTTTTTTTTTACAAAACACCCTTTATATTAAATATGTGTGGCAACATTTTAATATAAAAACCCAATTTAATATTCAATTGCTTGAAAACTGCCAGAGTGGCAAGATATCAAGTTGACGATTTTATGCAACTTTTGTCGGGCCTGTCTTGTTTTTAACTATTTAGTACCAAAAAAAGTGTACAAAATAATATTTACTCAACGGCGGCTGTTTTTAAGCTGTGATAAGCCGAGAAGTTTCCGGCTTGAAGCCGGTCGGCGCAGCTCTCTGGTGCTAACTCTAATACCCTATTCAGACATAAAAGTTAATGAAGTCAATTAAGTTTTAAATTGTGTGACTGATTTGGGTGTTCACACATATTCAATTAAGTTTACGCAATTAAGCATTTGACAACTGAAAATATTGACAGTTTTTTTTTGAAAATATGTTTGAGTATTTATAAAATAAAAAATGAAAAGAAAGTCAAATTTAAAAAAAAAAGGTTTTGAAGGCAAGCTATTGATTAAAAGAAATTAGTTATTTAAAAATTATTTTCAATAACAATTTTATAAAATTTATTTACCGGTTACTTCGGCTGCCATTTCCTTTTTATAACATTTATTTTTAAATTTATTTACGTTCTCTTTTTTAATACTGAAAATATCAACTTTTCTCACTTTTGAGTTGATATTTAAGGGCACAACAAAGAGTTGCATTTTGATTTTGACTTCATTAACGTGCAATCAATTTGTAATTGCGCAATTATTAAATGGACATTTGTATGGTAAATTGAGCTCAATAAAGGCGATAATTGCGTAAAATGCTTAATTGCTCAATTAACGTATATGTCTGAACAGCCTATAAATTAATAAAATTGTGAATATATTTATATAAAGCAATGTCTTACTGTATTTTATGTAAGAAAAGGGTCAAAACACTTTTCAAATGCCTACAGATGAAATTAATTAAATTTATTGCACTATTTTTATTATTTTATTACTATTTTTTGCATTACGAGTATAAGCTATGTTGTTTATGTTGAAATATTTTCTTTCAACCCTATTTTTGTTTATTCCTTTTGTTTCTTCTCTTTCTTCATTTTGACATTAAACTATGAATAATTACACTAACAAAATACATCGTGCGCCTACTAGCACGAGACAAGATTCGCTCTCTTTTGAGGCTTCACAATTTCGAATGAAATAGAAAGATTCGCCATACAAAATTAAGTGAGCGAATCTGCAGGTTTCATTTTGAAACTCTTGCCGAAACCATGAAAATTTAGTATCATTCCCATAGTGTAATTATATAATTATACTATGCTCCTGTACATCTCTAATGCATACATCTGATAATTTCATAATGGACTAGTGTACATATTTTAGGCGAATTATGTTTTTCGCTTTGCACCTGCCCATGGTGAAATTATACTTTCACCACTCATCTGCCTTGTATGAACTTATTTTGGCTGTACCGAATGAATTCGCCTTGGTACCGTACAAGACAAATTCTATAAATTCGCCTTGATAATAAATACTCAAGCAAAAGAAAACAGATAAACAAGTGAATAACGGCATAAACGTCGAATAAAAAACACGGAGTAACATAAAAAACGCAAGTGGATAAAAAGTAATCGGGCACGCAAAAAATTTGTATAAATTTCTAGAAATTAAGTTAATTTATAAAAAATAAATTTACAAAAATTAGAAAAATGCTTGTGTTTAATCTTAAAAAATGCTATTTGATAATATTTGTGGTATGTAAGCAATGGTTCATTAAGAAAATATGATGGAGAATTAGCGGCATTTACAATTTATGGAAAAAAGGAACACGTATACTGGACAGGTTTTTTTATATTTGGTTTACGAAGTGGTAATAATTTTCCATCATATATTCTTGAAAAAAAAAAAAAATAAAATAAATAAAGAAAATTTTATATATTTGTCGTAGAAATAATTCATTTTTATATATATATATTTTTTTCAAGGTGTTTTATGTTTTCTACCATCCGACAGATAGTGAGGCGGTATCAATGAACAGTCAAAATATTGATATGACTTTAGGTAAATAGACTTTTATAACAATTTAATATAAGTTTATTCAGGTAGGAAAATAATTAATTTTATGTTATTAATTTGAGATAAACACATTAATGGAGGGAGTAATTTCCATTTTACCAATTTACATGCACACTGTTTAACATTCATACATATATCTATATTGTCTACGAATTTGAGTTTCCTATTCGACGTGTCACTTCATCTTGCTTTTTATTTTATCTTGCGGCTCCCTAAAAAGATTTTAGTAAGAATTTTAGTTACTTGTTTGCTTCTTGTCGTTATGCTATTTTTGCTTATAAAATTAACACAAAATGCACAGAAATCAGTTAAATTACCATAAAAAAATATTTTTATATATTTTAATATTGATTTTTGGAACAAATTTACTTTACGCACGCACTGCAAATTAAAAAATAAAGTATCACAGGTTATAGAAAATTGAATTCTAAGAAGAAAATATAAAGTAAAATTCGGCGAAATTTGTATTTTCCGAGTTATGAGCCTCCAAAGTTTCCGTATGTTCTGTATATATTTTTCACAAAAAAAATTTAATTCTTAAGAAGAAAATATTTAGTAACTTTTGTGATTTAATGTCTTATTTTTCGAGCTATGGACATCCAAAGTTTTAAATAAATTCATATAATATTTATACTCTTCACGGCAAGTAAGAAGAGCGTATATAACTTTGTGATTCCGTTTGTAATTTATACACCGTATAAAGTACATATATTCTAAATCATAAATAACAGAGTCGAATAAGCGATGTCCGTCTGTCTGTTTCTTCGTCAAGTCATTGAAATCAAATTTCTGAAGTCCCTAGCCAACGTACAGAAAAGTATAGCATACCAATCTGTAAGTTGTTTCCGTAAGATTATTGCTATTGAAATTCAGCCAGATCGGCTCATAAATGGCGGAACTATGAGTCAAAAATACTACCTCTATTTTTTTTTCCATCTTTGGTGAGCGTTTTGCATCATAATCAAAGCGGTAATACTTTAAAAACCTAAATAAGTTTATCATTTAAACTTATCATTAAAAATTTTTTAAAGTGTACACATGTGTGCTTACATAACTTCATTTATAACTAAAGGATTACAAAATTCTCCTCTGTTTTGCTCTAGCGAATTCATTATTTTGGTGCACCATGGACACTAAAATCGCATTCATTATTTATTTGTGTCCTATATTTTTTATTTTAAGTCTTATGCAAATATCTGTCAGATGTTTATAATAAATTTGTTTTCGAAGCTTATTTCAAATGAACAACAAAAATAAAAAGTTTACTTTTCAAATTGTAATTTACTTTCATTCCACTACTTTTGTAGAACATGCCTAAGTATTTTTAATAAGCTTTTAAAAATTTCAAAGGCCTATAAGTCTTAAAATAAGGACTTAAACGACAAAATTTACTTATGAAGAAAACTATTGTTCACTTCTATTAGAGATCCATAATCTATTTTATATAGTTTTATATAAAGTCACAACAACACAAACGTTTTGTATAAACGTTATTGTAGAATTGATTGAATAAAATGTACAATTCGATTCCACTCCTAGTAGTGATTATAATTTAATGAATTTTGTTTAGATAACGGCTTGGTCATAATATCAGCTAACATTTCATTTGATGGACAGTAAATACAATTTATATTTCCTTTATCAACATGATCTTTCACGAAATGAATTTTTGTATAATATCATTGTGCTTGTTTCTGGCACTTAACTTTTGGTATTTTATCATGTGCAAACAGTTATGTGTGTGAAGGTAAATACGTCTAGTTAAATACGTTTTTTTTTAAATATCGCATGCGATAAAAAAAATTTCCATACATATTCTTCACAAAAGTACTAAATTTAAAGAGGTTTATAAAAAGCTAAAGCCATTCTGGCCAAACCATTTTATCTCAAGGAATGGGACCTAATGGAAAACAACCACAATGGATAGGCCCATCATCTTGGGAATAAAGTTTATCCCAACTAAATTTGTGAAATTTTTCAGAAAACGTTGCAAATTTCACTTAGTACAAATATATCATTCAATATTTATTATGTAATGTATGTGTTTAAAAAAGAAACAACAACCTTTAATATAAAAACCACAATGTTGCTAACGTTTGGTATCAAACCTTCATAATTATCATCAGAGCTTTAGCATAGTCGATCTAGATTTTCTATAAAGCATTTTAAGAAAAAAAATATTCAACATGTTTAAAAAAATAGAACAAAAAATTAAACGGTTTAAAGCATACCCTCCTAGTAACGAAAATACTCGAACATGTACGTCAATACGTTGAAGTATAGTACTTTATTTCTTCAAATGTTGAATTGAATTCTATTGAGACTGAAGTTAGCTTATTAAAATTATATAATAGGAGATAACATAAAATTATGAAAAACTTAAAACTATAAAGTATTGTAATAATAAAATTTAAAATAAAAACCCAACGAGTTTACAATCAGGGGCCTATTTCACTAAGCTACAAGTTCACAATTACAAGTGTTTTTGACTGTAAAATTGTGAACTTGTGAATAGTTGTGTTTCATAAAAATACAATTACACATTTTTAGCTACAAGTGAATAATAAATTTAATTCATCTACAACGCTGCAAAGTATTTCTAGATCTTTGGGATTCTGAGCCCTTTTGTAGTTCCACAAGAGCTTTTCAATACTGTGTTCTTTTTGAGTATCTGCATAGAAAGGGATAATTTTGACTTTGATAAAATTTTATGGTTTATAGCAAGAAAATCTGATAGCAAAATGAAGTTTTTTGTGGTGCCTGAGGCTTAATAGTCAATTTAAATACCAATGTAAGTAAGATCAAATCGCTATAAACTACTTTTTCAATCCTACGTAGTTCTTCAGGTATAACATTATATAGCAAACAAGGAGGCTACGCCATATAATTTGCAAAAGCTAGAGAGCTAACTCAATCTTTTGTAGCCTTGTAGTTTCTGCGATATTTTTAAGTTTTGTTAAAAACTTGGAAAGAAAATGCAAAAAAAATTTTCTTAAAGAATTCATTAAAAATCAAAAATAAATAAAATCAAATTTGTGCATTTGATACAAATAAAATGATCTGTATTTCATCAAAATGTATTTATAACTTAAAAATTTATTTACAATTTAGTGGTAACCTTTGATATACAAAATTTTATACATTTTTTAAGAAGTGCTTTTTTTGTTATTTTAAAATTAAAAAAAAAAAATATGGAGCAGGGTTTTCAATGCTACCACTTCCTAAAATATAATTACAATGTATCAATACAGTATTAATACCAAGTTGATACATTTGCATACTGATATTTTGCAACCCTGACATCTTTTAGGAACATTTATATGCATTGTATCATTAATTATAAAGGGAACAATGTCGGAAGAGAACATTTTATTGCAAAATATTTTAGATTTGTGCGAACAAGGAAGCTTCAGGTAGTTGCTGCTTCGCCCGACGTCTTAATTCGCTTATACATATGTTGCCATGACATTTAAAAATTTTATGTAAATGGGAACGTGTAAAACCCGTTTCTAAAGCACAATACGTTTCTTTTTTTTCGCAAAATTGCTTTTTAATATCTAGTCTCACGTGTTGAATATTTAAATATATTAAATTACAAGAAAAACCGCTTGCTTAATTTCTTTCGACGCCCTTGTATTGCGTGTTGCATTTATTTTGCATCTACATTTTTTTTTGGATGCCTTGCTTGCTTTTTCTTGCGTATTAAATGCAATAGTGTTGCAAATGGGAACAAAGTGCATTGTAAAAATTTTCAGTGTTGCATTGTTTTACTACAAAGAAACATGCGTTTAAGAAGTCAGCCTAAGCTTGGAACTTATGAGTAGATTTTGATGAAATATGGCTCATTTTATTATAAGATCAGCATCCACTACACTATTTAAAATTTTGTTTATTTAAATTTTTAATGAATTTTTTCAATATATTTTTTAATAATAATAATAATAAATCTTCTAAACTAAAATTGGTAAAAAAAGTAATTTAAAGGTTATTTTATTCCCAAGTCTTATGTATTTTTATTGGTTTAATTAGATAGTTATTGCAGATTATACGGCATAGTCTCCTCTTTTTTCTATACAGTAGGATTAAAAAAATGAGCATACAATTTGAATCAGGATATCGATATACTACAAATCAGTTTTAGTTTTGGCGGTACGAAAATCATTGTAGGCCTGTGCAGTTATATACACTTTTATAAAACCTATGTCAGTCATATTAGCTGTTAAGTTATTTACTTCTGTAAATTATTTATTTTTGTATTTTTAGCGCGTTTTTGAAGACGAAATTATATGTTATAAAAACTAAAATTGTTTATTTTTACTCTAAATATATTTAAGTGAGTGAAGATAATACGTAAGGTAAAGCCTTGCGTTTTGTATATGTGCAAATATTTTTTAGTATAAATGCATCTTATAAATACATAAAAAATATATACACGACAATTCACTTATTTAAAGGCACTAAAAATTCCATATTAAACAGCCTGTATCTTTTGCAATTTTTAACCGATTGCAGAATTTTAAAATGGAAATGAGATATAAAAAAATCATGACAATAGTAGTTTCTTTACTAAAGAACTGTTTTAAAGCAATTTATCAATGTGCTATTATTTTTGGTTTACTTGAATAAAGGCACTTTAACTAATTTTAATGAAAAACAGTTTTTCTTGTTTTTTTTAATTTGTTTTACTTTATTTAAGAACTATTAGTAATGGGTACAACCCCCTTTGTTTTTAATAGCTTCAAATATACGGGTTTTCATTAACAAATATAGAGAATTTATGTAATCCAGCGAAATTTTATTCCAAGCATCCTTAATGGCCTGAATTAGTGACTGCCTGTGATCAAACTGTCTACCTCCTTCAATGACTTTACGAGATAACCAACCCCAGACATTTTCGATAATGTTTAGATCTGACGAATAGGGTGGCCAGCCAAGAATATTAACATTTTCGCTTGCAATGAACTCCTTTACTACTCTGGCGTTGTGTATAGGGGCATTGTTATGTTGCAATATCCAAGATATGGGACCAAATAGTTCACTAAACTTCGGAAAAGACGATTCTAATAACGTTTTATAGCTTGCACCAGTCATTTCTGCACTTTGAAATTCTAGATCGATGGTGCCATAGTACGTAGTAGCACCCCACACCATAACACCGCCCTCTCGGCTGTGATGTCGGTTCAAAAATCACTTTTCTTTGCGCAGATCATGGAAATAATAGTTGTAGTCATCAGGCCCATTCAAATTAAACTTCTTCTCATCTGTAAATAACGGTTTTCCAGTGATTTACATGACCTCATTGCTGTACATCCTATACCATGTAGTCTCTTACGAATTGAAGCCGCTCTTCCTTACGAAGAGTATGAAGTAGTTTTGTAATATCAAGTATTTAAGATACTCACAGCTCTTAGTTACTCTGCGTACTGATGACTTGCTCGCTTGCACTCCAGCTTGAGCTCTTATTTTTGACAAGGATAAGGCAGAACTAGAAGCAATTCTGATGATTTCAGAAAATTAATAGGTCTATCAATATAGTGCCGTCCACAAATTTCTTTCTTCTCGTTCTTCTCGAATAATCTAGTGGCGTGATCAAGCTCTGCTTATCTACTGCCTACACACTTCTTATTTTCTTTTCTATATCCTTCAGCATTCAAACACAACGTTCTTATAAGCAACGAAACAACAAAAAGAAAAAAAATTACACAAACCTGTTTGTTCCGTTATTTCTCTTTCTTTTTGTTTTTATGTTTCTTTCATTTATCTAAAACTCTCAAAATCTGTTTGTGTGTTCTCTCTCTTCTCTCTTTTTTTTTTTTCTCGTTTTTTCGGTGGTAAGGGTTATTGCTAAATTCAACACAGGGTGATTTTTTTCTGAGTACGCAAAAAAAATCTTATGGGTGGAAATCCCTAACAAATCTGCTTCGTTCTCTAGATTACACGAACGAACAGAAGGAAAGGATTGAACACCTAATGTAGTAGAGTTATAGAAAGGAACGTGTGGCACGACCCACGCTAAGCCGGGCATACAAACTAATTTCATTGTCTCAAATCTGCGGCATGAAATCTACCTTGGAGATCTTCCACATCATACAATGCATGACCAACCCTTGCCCGTATCCTACACTTTATAAATTTAGGAGCAAATTTGGAATTTAGTCCCTTTGTAAAATTGCTGAGTGTATGATTTTTACGAAAAACTTCTTGACCAACATGATAATTTATAGGTCTAGTTCGGGTGTTATAAGTTTTGGTAGCTTTCTCGTGAGCTTTTTCGAGGTTTCGAGCAATTTTATCTCTGATACCAGTCAATCTGTCAGTGCGCTTGATAATCGTATCCGCGTCTAACATATTGAGCTTCCCTAATAGATCATATGATGAGCCATGCAGGCACATATTTTGACCGAACATAGCGTAGTAAGGGGAGCAACCAATGGAGGTATGAAAATCGCCGCGTAAAACGGATAAAATCCTTGCAACGGCAGCATCCCAATCCAGATGATCAGACTGATCCTTTAAAAAAAATCGGATTTTTGTCAAAATCTCTCTATTTGCCCTTTCAGAGGCATTGGCCTGAGGAGAGTATAATCCTGTTCTGACGTGAGTGACTCCGAAAAGGGAGAAAAAATCTTGCATTTCCTTCGAAATGAATTGCTTACCGTTGTCACTGTGTACAAATTGTGGGACCCCAAAAGTGGTTTTGAAAAAAATCTATAACGTTTATAGCTGTGGCTGCCTTGAAGGGTTTAAGAAAAATAAATTTTGTGAAATGATCGAGAACAATGAACAGTTGAGTATTCTTTAATCTGGAAGCTGGGTAAGGTCCGAGAAAATCACAATATAAGCGGTGAAAAGGCCTAACCGTCACAAACGCGTCACCCATGGGGGGCCGTAAGATCTGATTGGGAGGCTTGATTGCTTTACACTCTTCACACTGCCTAACATATGCTTTGACGTCACGTGTCATTGATGGCCAAAAGTATTTTTGTCTTATTCGAGAAAGAGTTTTAAAATACCCGCCATGACAACTAGACTCGTGAGCCAGTTCGATTACCCTCAGTCAAGCTTTTTGGTAGCCATACCCGCCAGAGACTTTCCTCCTCATTATCTATCCCTTGCCTAAATTGTATTCTCTTATATATAATGTTATCTGATAAGCAAAGATCGGGTAACAGTTCTATATTACTATTCTGGAAAGCTATGCTCAATCTCCAGGGCATCCACATCAAAACGTGACAAAGTGTCAGGAACAATGTTCAAAGAACCTTTCCGGTGTTCCATTTTAAAATCAAATCCCCGGAGTTGTAAGCTCCATCTAGCAAGCCTGCAATTCAAATCTTTCTGGCTCATCAACCATTTTAGACTAGAATGGTCTGTTATAATTCTAAAAGGCAATCCTTCGATATATGGCCTAAACTTGCGTACGCATACTATAGCTGCCAGGCACTCGAGCTCGGTCACCGTATAATTTCGTTGAGCACTATTTAATTTTTTTGATACAAAAGATATGGGTCTTTCCTTATTATTTTCTATCTGATATAAAACCCCACCAACGCCGATACGTGAAGCGTCGCACTGAATAATAAATTCCTTAGAAAAATCAGGTTGAGCCAATACTGGGCGCTTGAAAGAGCTAGCTTCAGCTTATTAAAGCTTTGGATAGCCTCGGAACTTAAGAGAAATTTGCCATTGCGCTTTCGTAGACATTCTGTTAATGGACCAGCCAGATTAGAAAAATTGTTTATAAAGTAACGGTACCAATTCGCCATACCTATAAAGCGACGAACTTGACGTGGAGACTTGGGTATTGGAAAGTCCGTTATCGCTGAAACCTTGTCCGGATCTACTTTCAGACAACCACCCCCAATACGATATCCTAAATACTTAATTTCTGCCTGACAAAACTTACTCTTTTTAACATTTATTGTCAGTTTTGCCTCACTAAGACATTTTGCAACCTGGCGTAATAAGTTTAGATGTTCCTCGAAAGTTGCACTGCAGACCAGAAGGTCATCCAAATAAATAAACACATTTTCCCTCAAACGAGATGGAATTACCTTGTCCATTAGGCGTGACATGGTCTGGGGTCCATTGCACAGACCGAAAGGCATTACACGGTACTGGTATAGAGGCCTACCCGGTACTGCGAAGGCGGTCTTTTCTTTAGATGTTTCAGTAAGGCGAATCTGGAAAAAAGCGTCTTTCAGATCTATTCCACTAATAAAGTGGGTATCCTTCAGCCTACTCAACAACCCTTGTATGTGAGGAAGTGGATAAGAATCCTTCTTAGTTATTAAATTAAGTTTTCTAGAATCGAGGCATAGTCTTATTTTACCAGGCTTTCTTATATTCACTATTGGGAAGCACCATGGAGAATTTGACTCCTCTATCACTCCAAGTTCCAATAAGCGATCAAGTTCGTTGTACACTTCAGCTTGTCTGGGGGGAGATAGAGGATAATGCCTGCATTTAATTGGGACAGAATCACCCGTGTCTATATGGTGTTGCAACAAGTTTGTAGAACCTAGCCCCAGTTTATCAAATGAAGGAAATTCTGCGACTACAGCCTCTAATTGAAACTTCTCTTCACTGGTCAAATTGTGAAAGCAAAGGTCTTTATTTTCTTCGGACGAGACAAGGTCTAAGGACTGTACAATAGGGACAATATGTGGAGCTATGGCAAAGCTACGCCAAAAATCCAGTCCCAGGTAGACCTCTTGGTTAAGGGAAGGTACAATGTAAAAATCTATAAGTCTAGAGACTCCTTTATATAACACGGGCAGCTTACAATGTCCTAACACGATATTCTTGGTGCCATCGGCAGTGGATTTAGAGTGAAAGGGCTTAAGCGAGATTTTATTTCCCTTAATAAAGTGGAGGCTATTTTTACCTAATACCGAAACATTAGCTCCTGAATCTAAAAGGCCATAAAAGTTTTCGTTTAAGATCTGAATGTGAGCAAAAGGTCTGTCATCTGAACCTTTTGATAAAAGAGAAGATTCCAGTAATTTTCTATAGTTTTTCCGTTTCTGGTAACGAGTTCTACAGTTAAGGATTTTAGTTGGGGTTTGATTTTGTATGGGTTTGGTGGTTATTTTGTAATCATTTTCCTGTGAAAAATGATTCAATTTGTCCGTAATGTACTCGGGGTTTGCGTCTGAGAACGAGAGTCCCCGGTGGCCTTCTCGCTCCGTTTCCAGTTTACCGGATGTTGGTTTTTACATTTGGTAGTTACTACACCACGCTCACCACACTTGTAACAAAAAACGTGCCTAGTCTCGTCAGGGCAGTACAAGTAGGAATGTCCGAAATCCAGACAATTCCAACATTTTATCTTTGAATAGTCAGGTTTGGTTTTGCGATGAAAAACTTGTAAAGCCTCTATTTGAGGATCACTATAATCATCGTCGCTTGTAGAGTCAATTTCTATTTCGGTCACATGACGAGTCGGGATGGTGGTTTGTGACCCGATCTTGCTATCTCGGAGAATTTTCTCTACATTTCTCGCTATATCTCTTAGCTCGTGTAGACTGAGAGGATTGGTGTTAAATAACATAAGTTTATGTTGAGCATTGACGTTGTTTTTCAAAATTGATATTAACCTACTTTCGCTTAATGGCTCAGACATACTCGAGTTTAAAGATAATATAACGGAGTGAAAATCGTCATACGTTTCTTTAATATGTTGCTTTCGCATATGAATTTTAATTAGAATGTCGTGGTCTGTCTCTAAGGTTCCGAATTCTTGTGTAAGAGCATATTTAAGAACTGCCAAGCTGGGGTTATGGTTCTGTTTTATAAACTCCCAGTACCAAGTTTCGGCTTTGCCGATTAAGAAAATCTGAAAATTATTTAATAAGTGTTCTTCGGAACATCGTGTTCTAGCTAATAAGGTATCAATTTTGAAAAGAAAATCGGATACGTTACTTAATCCGTCGAAGGTGATCTTCCACTTCTCAAGATTAATGACGGGTGTATTATTGGGGAGTTGCGGACTGTTTCTAGGGAATTCATAGTTTCGATTTGACGGAAGTACATTATCAGAATTTGCCCCCGAGTTTACCGCAAGGTGGGTAACTCTTTGTTTAAGGACATTGAGTTCCTCTCTAAATTCTTCTTGCGTTGCCCTAATAGTCCGTTGAATAGCTTCAAGGAAGTTGTCGTCTTGTTGAGGGGTAGCAGTTGCTTGTAAGTTGTTTGAAGCCATGTCTGTGTTTATTGTCAGAACTGTCGCATTGCCTGGTGAACCAAGAAATACGCCTGAGGGCTGTTCTGTGACTCGTGATGGGAAACCTAGCAGTTTATCTTTCGATGGCTGATTTAGATTGGAGGAATCCTCTAACTCAGATAACTTTTTCTTATTGTCTTTGCTTGGACTATGAGGTGTGCGCATCATTTTCGTCTGAGAAAAAGGTTCGCAACCTGACTCTTTCGATACGTTAGATTCTGCTTCCAAAGGTCTATTACTATCTTCTGGGCCGTCAACGTTTATATTTCTACGCGCTTTGCTACGGGTGTTGACGCTCATAATAGGCAGCTAATAAATCTTTAAAAAGTCTATTGTATTGTCACTTTACTACAATCTTTCTTTTATTTGTGCGATATTATTGATGTATACTAAAGGTATTTATAAACCTAGGATTTCTACTTGTGTGTAAATATGTATAGCTACACATATATAATATATGTATATATTTTTTTTTTTTTTATGTGTAGATATCTAATTGCTTATGTGGTACACACATAAATACACCATTCCGTGGATATACACATACAACACATACATGAAAAATTGTTACCTATAAATATATGTAAATATGTATATATGTATATATATGATTATTATTATTATAAATACTAATTTTTTTTTTAAGTATAATTATTTTTATAAAATATATAAATTCAAATATTTCAAAAAGCTTTGGTGAGTTGGAGAGAATCAGAGTACCATTGGGTGGGATAAAGAAGTAGATCCAAAATTGAAAATATGCTGAGTGAAACTATCTCGTACTATAATAGTTTGAATTACACTGGCTCTACCTTCAATTTCGTATCAATTCAACAATAAAAGATCAAAATTCATTTACATCATTTAGGTATTAAACGTGTGCATGATATTAATTCTTCTGAGATTTTGTTGGTTTCCGGACCAATAATTTAACTAGGAATAATCTAGAATCTGCTGCAATTAAATATATTCTCATAAAATAGTTGTAATAAGATTTAAGACTTGCAAACTCTAAATGACTCTTCATTCAGACAATTTTGCTCAGGTTATCTTTCGCATGCATTGGCGGAGAATATGGTCTTCAGCAACCAAGTGACTTAAAGATTCCCCGAAAAAATTATATGAACAAGATGAAAAAAAATATAGAAAATTTTGTTTCTTCCTTCGTGCAGAATTCTTGAATGTGGCATTGAAAAAAAAATTGGAACAGTCCAAAATCCAGACTCCCATTCAAAACAAAGCAAACAACAAAATTATAAAAACAAATGCACTTTCAAATTCTAATTTATTTTTCTGGTTAACGTTGGGCGCCATCTTTGTTACGCGCGCTTCGAATTAATATGAAGATGCAAGTATATTGTCCAGGCTAGCTCTAGGTGGATTCCCAGGACCCCTATTTATCGCAGCGCAACAATAGAAAATTTTTTTGTTTGTTACCAGTATTGTCTTTACCCCCCCTTTCTGGCTCTCCCCTCCCCTCACACTCACCAAACTATACAATTTACTGCTTCATCATTTTTTTTGTTTTTTTCTTTATTTCTTTCAGTTTTAGGTAATTATATATCTATATTCTAATGTATATAGCATAGGTTTATCTACATATGTATATATATAATTGACATAACTGTATTTATTCTTTACACTCTCTTATTTCAGTTTACGTTGATATAATACTATTATTATATATTTTAGGTTAGATATTTATTGTGTACAAATTCAAAGAAATAAAAAAGAAACTTAAGGTTTTTTTCAATTTTGTTAAGATCTGATCTATATATACATACGAGTACTTTATATTATAGCAAAAATGATGATTTCACTCCAAATTTGGCATTCTCCCTAGGTGTATATGATGATCTGTGCTGTCCCACACGAAATGGAAGGATTTGATATGAAAAATTATCCGTTACTTGGTCTTTTAAAATTAGCAGTTAAATTTTTACTTTATTCATTTCCTCTAATTTTCCTTTAACAGTATTTTTATTTTCACATTAAGTTTCGATTAACATTAAGTTTCTTTTAACATTAAGTTTCTTTTAACATTAAGTTTCTTTTAGCATTAATACTTTTCTTTTCAATATTAAGGGTTGGTTAACACTAATTTTCTTCACCTTAGGTTTCTGTTAACATTTAGTTATTTTAACATTAGCCGTCTTTAGCATTAATTTTCTTTTAACATTAGTTAGTTTTCTTTTTCTTATGTTAATTTTCAGTTACAATTTGATAAAAAAAAAATTTTCTTTTCTTTTAATATTAACATTAATTTTCATGTAAAATTAAGGTTCCTTTAACACTTAGTTTTTTTGTTTTGGTAAAAACCAAATAATTCAATTGTGCCATTAATTGTTTATATGTTTTGCACTAGTGAAATCATAACTATAACATAACTTGTGTTGTGTTTTCTTTTCTTTTGGGTTTCACTTAAATGTTTCAATTAGTGACATTAAACTAATTAATTAAGCAAGTTATAATTATTATCTTGTTTTGTAGTTTCAGAAAATTAATAGGTCTATCAATATAGTGCCGTCCACAAATTTCTTTCTTCTCGTTCTTCTCGAATAATCTAGTGGCGTGATCAAGCTCTGCTTATCTACTGCCTACACACTTCTTATTTTCTTTTCTATATCCTTCAGCATTCAAACACAACGTTCTTATAAGCAACGAAACAACAAAAAGAAAAAAAATTACACAAACCTGTTTGTTCCGTTATTTCTCTTTCTTTTTGTTTTTATGTTTCTTTCATTTATCTAAAACTCTCAAAATCTGTTTGTGTGTTCTCTCTCTCTTCTCTCTTTTTTTTTTCTCGTTTTTTCGGTGGTAAGGGTTATTGCTAAATTCAACACAGGGTGATTTTTTTCTGAGTACGCAAAAAAAATCTTATGGGTGGAAATCCCTAACAACTATTGATTCAGTACTGTTAAATTTTACTTCTATAATTCTAGGTTTGGACATAACATGAAAAAAACTTGTTTAAATTTAAAGTACCAATCATACGCCCATGTTCTGAGAAACGCGCGTTTTCCAAACGAAAATCGTTTTGCAAAACGCCAAAGCATGTTCTGGAAAACGCGAGTGAATGAGAAAACCCCAGTTTATAAGCAAACAATTAACACACACAAAGTAAATTTTTTAAAACCATATTTTTTATGGAAAAAGGCCAATTTTCTTTCCAATTTTGTTTAAAATAAAAAGAAAATATATTTAATTTGAATTGTGCAACATTTTATTTTATCTTTAATTCTTAGTTTGTGCAAAATTCATCACTTCGCTTCAGTGTATGCTTGCGGTTTGAAAACGCCAAAATTAAGCGTTTTGCGTTTTGCAGAACTCCTTTTTGCGATTTCAAATTGTAATCGCCAAAGTTAAGCGTTTTGCGTTTTTCAAAACATGGAGACATTTCTTCCTTTTGGTACTTTTATCACCCTTGAAAAAAATGTTTACCCAAATATACCGTAAACTCTTAAATTACACTATATATGATATGCGAGTATTACCTATTGAAGGTTTATTCAATTTGATAAAACAAATCTGAAACTCCACAACAAAATTTCTTTTAAATCGTTCCTACATTGTTTTTAAAATGGCTCAATGATTTTAAAAATATCGTAGAAGTTATGATGAATAAAATATTTTTTGGCAAAATTAAAAAAAAAAATGCTAATTGAATAAAATTGGCCAATTCCAATTTTAGGTAAATAAATTTTGAGATGAGTGTTGTGGTTTAAGAATGGTAACTCCGTTGATGTTATGTGTTTCACTTTAAGTTACTTTATTTTAGGTTTAAATATAATATAATTCACGGGGAAGTAACCTTTAAATTTATAATAATTGTAAGGTTTAGTGGTATATAACCATCATTAATAGATTAAAGATTTCAGCAGAATTCAAGGTATATAGGTTTCACAAATGTGGATTTCAATAATTTTGGTAATTTATACAATAATTGACTTAATTAAGTTATTGCCATTATTGCTTTAAGGTTTCACTTTCAAAGTCCTTTAGATTTATGGTTGTAGTATAATCCATAAGGTAGGTTTTAAGTAGAATTTTAATATACAATTAATTTTAAGTTTTAATTAACTATAACAATCGTTCATATAATTAATGGGGGTTTTTCAGGAATTAAGTTGCTACACTTTTCCCTTGGGTAATTTTAACTTTTTATAATTTTCACAAATTTATTGTAAATTTACATTCTCTTTTTTTGTGGTACACAGGTAAGTAAAGAATTATAGTTTTAAATGTTTGATAAATTTTCACAAAACGTATCTCAAGGTAATAAATTTTCACAATAGGTTGTCCTTTTAGATTTTGGTTTATTTCATGAAATTTTATAAATATAAATTTGACTTGAAAGTTTGAAATAAATAGTTTTAAAGTAAATCACTGTTGATTATATTGATTAGTGTGTTCGCTGCTGGACTGTTAAAACTCTACCGACTTGTTGATAGAAAGAAAAGAGAGTTTTATCACCACAAGTTGTGGTGAATAAAATTTGACATTTTGTTTTCACAACTTGTGTTGACAGCGTTGTTTATCTTTTTTCTAATTTATACACTAATAAAAGAAAATGCTTCAAATTTGTCATTATTTCCCAAGGCATCGATGGTACACACATCAAAAGATACCAAAAACTCGACAAGAAACACAAGCAAACATGTATATCACAAGTTATCCATCAATTTCAATAAACATCAATTTTTAGGTTTAAAAATAATCACGTTTTCTATTACCACAACATTTTATCAATATTTACCAAAACAACAAAAACCTTATGGTATTTGCAATAGATTTCTTACCTTCTACAATATATTCTTTCTCGAAATTAACTTGTTTATTTCAGTTACTAATGCAATGTAATTGTTTTTATTGCACCATTTGGCGAACATCTCAACATCAGCTAAAAAGTTCAAATTAATACAATCCTATCAAATTAAAGTACATTTATAAATAGATATACTATAGATTATTTTAACAAAACTTAAAATCTTTTAAATATTAAAAACTACGTTTTTGCTAACTTACAATTAATTTTAATCGTTTTTCTTAACGATATTTATTACGATTATTTGGTGCTATCTGTTCCAAATTGGATTTTTCAAAATACAATTAGCGGATTTAAAAAATTAATGCAATGGGCACTCAATGCCATCAAAAAAATTCGTATGGCAACAAAACAGCATTACTAAAAAACCAAACACTTCTTTTTTCAGCATATTTTTTTACTAAAAATTTTTTAATAACTTTAAGTTACAAAACAAATCAAAAACTCCTAACTACCCAGAATATTGTCATTGGAAAAAATTTGTCAGAAGCAGGATTGTAGCATTTATAGCCGATTGCTTTTTTTTTTTTTTTTAAATGCGTTTTAGAAAAGCTAGAATCGACTATGCTAAAGCTCTCCGACGGGTAGTCACCTTGATGTGGTGTAGAGGCTTGCTGTGATCTGAGGTGTGAAACATGGCAACAACCATGGATCATACTTAAGGTCTATACCCCAACGCGCAGGCTGAAACCATTTGGAATTCCTGGTTAGACGTTAGGCTAACTAGAGTCATTGTCTTAACTCTAGCGAATTGGGGCATGGTGGTATAGCTACGCCGGTGACTTGTTTGGCGGGGTAGAGCCAAGCTTAATAGCGAACGCCGTGCAAAGTCTGGCGAACCCACGGCTTAACTTTAGCCTTCCTATGGGAGCTGTCATAGGTGACTAGAATGCACACATAATATATATAATTTCAAGGAATTGAGTGGAAAGAATGAAAATATGGATTGCACACCTTCAAAGGTGCAGAATATAGCTTCTAGAAGCCAAAAATTATCATTGGGGGTAGGGACAATTGGTCTCGTTGATTTTGATACCATGGGCAATCTCCGTTGAGCCAACTTTTGTAAGTGCGATAAGGGTGGTATTAGATCTCACCCTGGCTATTGCATTTATCTCAAACATCATTTCAAATTGGAGAGTGATGGATGAAGTTTCCCTGTCAGATCATCTATATATTCGATTTGACCTGAAGGGAGAGGTTGAAGACACTTTCGCAATAAGCAATGTTAGAAAGACCAATTGGTCATTGTATAACTTTCATTTGGAACAAGGCATAGGGTGCCTCAATGAAAAACTAACTACACTCCGGTTCACTTATTTAAAGGTACTAAAAATTCCATATTCAGCAGCCTGTATCTTTTGCAATTTGGAACCGATTGCAAAATTTTAAAATGGAAATGGAAGTTAGACATCTTGAGATATAAAAAAAATTATGACAATAGTGGTTTCTTTACTAAATAACTTTTTTAAGCAATTTATCAAAAAAAGTCCAAAAATGTGCTATTTTTTTTGGTTCACTTGAATAAAAGCACTTTATTATTTTTTTATTATTTTTAAAGTAAGCGATGATTTTTTGTAAAGAGCGTTTGTTTATTGCAATTTATTACATCTTAATCATTTTACAAGTCAAAATGGCTAAAAAAAAATTTTTAAATCTATCGGAAAAAACTAACTTCGATGTTTAACGTTCTGAAGGATATTCTAACCCCGCAATAGCTAAAAAAATTGGACGAAGCCCAACAGTTGTCGACAATTCCATCAAGGACCTAGAGAAGTATGGAAAAAATTTTAAAGAAAGGGTTTCATTATCTTTATCTACGTATGAGAAAAGAAAAATCATCAGAATTGCTTCTAGTTCTGCCTTATCCTTGTCAAAAATAAGAGCTCAAGCTGGAGTGCAAGCGAGCAAGTCATCAGTACGCAGAGTAACTAAGAGCTGTGAGTATCTTAAATACTTGATATTACAAAACTACTTCATACTCTTCGTAAGGAAGAGCGGCTTCAATTCGTAAGAGACTACATGGTATAGGATGTACAGCAAAGAGGTCATGTAAATCACTGGAAAACCGTTATTTACAGATGAGAAGAAGTTTAATTTGAATAGGCCTGATGGCTACAACTATTATTTCCATGATCTGCGCAAAGAAAAGTGATTTTTGAACCGACATCACAGCCGAGAGGGCGGTGTTATGGTGTGGGGTGCTACTACGTACTATGGCACCATCGATCTAGAATTTCAAAGTGCAGAAATGACTGGTGCAAGCTATAAAACGTTATTAGAATCGTCTTTTCCGAAGTTTAGTGAACTATTTGGTCCCATATCTTGGATATTGCAACATAACAATGCTCCTATACACAACGCCAGAGTAGTAAAGGAGTTCATTGCAAGCGAAAATGTTAATATTCTTGGCTGGCCACCCTTTTCGCCAGATCTACACATTATCGAAAATATCTGGGGTTGGTTATCTCGTAAGGTCTATGAAGTAGGTTGACAATTTGATGACAATCAGTCACTAATTTAGGCCATTAAGGATGCTTGGAATCAAATTTCGCTGGATTACATAAATTCTCTTTATCTGTCAATGAAAACCCGTATATTTGAAGTTATTAAAAACAAAGGGTGTTGTACCCATTACTAATAGTTCTTAAATAAAGTAAAACAAATTAAAAAAAAACAAGAAAAACTGTTTTTCATTAAAATTAGTTAAAGTGCCTTTATTCAAGTAAACCAAAAATAATAGCACATTTTTGGACTTTTTTTTGATAAATTGCTTAAAAAAAGTTTTTTTAGTAATTTTTTTTATATCTCAAGGTGTCTAGCTTCCATTTTAAAATTCAGTAATCGGTTAAAAATTACAAAAGATACAGGCTGTTTAATATGGAATTTTTAGTGCCTTTAAATAAGTGAACCGGAATTAACAAAGTTAACAAATTGGAAACCGTCAAAACCCCAGCCTATGAAAATACCTGCGAATTGGTTATGAAGAAACGTTCCAGAAATGTTCCCTGGTGGAATAAAGAGCTGGGCACCCTGCGAAGGACTGCCCGCCAGCTCTTCAATAGAGCAAAGACCACTGGGGATTGGCCAAGTTATAAAAGTGCTTTTACGGCATATAACAACGCCTTGAGAAGCTCAAAGAGAGATTCAAAGAGAGGCAGTGTGAAGAGATTGAATCCCTTCCTACAGCTGCTAGACTACATAAATCTCTTACGAAGGATCACTCAAATGGCTTTTCTACACTTAAGAAGGCTTAGAGAAGTTTTACGGAGTGCATGGAAGAAACGGGACAGCTTCTGCTGGACACACACTTTCCTAGCTGCACCTACAGTGAAGGCGACACTGAAGGACATTACGTCATTGACTTCTACACTAAAGGAACTTTCACTGACCCGTAGAATCTTTACCGTCAATAAAACTAAATGAGCTATTTCTACGTTTAGACCATTTAAGTCTCCAGGTGTGGACAACATACACCCGTGCCTACTCAGGCAAGGTATTGACGTGCTCGCACCTAGGTTGACTAATATGTTTAGGACGAGCCTTGAATTAGGAATGTTACCTAAACATTGGGGCAGAGCAAGGGTTGCATTTATGCCGAAAGCAGCAAAAAGGCGGATTACACGCCAAAAGCCTTCCGACCCATTTGCTTAACGTCCTTCCTGCTTAAAGCTATGGAAAAGATTTTGGATTAATATATTAGGGAAGTCCATCTTAGGGACAACCCTCTTCATTTTTAACAATATGCTTACCAATCAAGCAGATCAACTGAGATTGCACTGCACAGCCTAACGAGCAAGATCGAAAAGGCTTTGGTTGGTAAAGAAATAGCCCTCTGTACGTCGGCTGACATTACAGGGCCTTTGACAATGTTACATTCTGTTGGATGATGTTTGCAAAAAAGAAAAACAACAACAACTTTCAATTCGCTATAGTTTTTATGGCTTTTTATTTATTAACTGCGTAATTTTAACGTCACAAAAGTATTTTGCTTTTTGAGACTACCGTTATTTTTTTTAAATTTGTGTTTTTTTTTGTTTTTTTATTCCTTTCTCTTGAACTAGCACTTATTTAATATTTTTTGCATCATACTTAGTTGCAAACTCGTTAATTTTTTGAGCAGGCGTAAATTTTTTGATCTAAAAATGCAAAAAGGAAAGGAATTAAATATTACAAAAAAAAAATTTTATTGCATCTCCATAATGAAGGCAAATCAATAAAATATATTTGTGATATATATTTGATCTATGATTGGAATTGAGACTACACCTAGTAATGACTTTGCCTTTTTTAAGCTTGAATATTACAAAAAAAGTATGTTTTCGGCAACAAGTTTTGTTTAATAATTTTTGTTAATATATTATGAAATTTAATTTTTATTTTCTAATAAAAATTATAATTATTTTTTCTGTTTTAGCCTCCAATGAGTTGGTATTTTTAAATTTCTATGCAAATTGGTGCCGTTTTAGTAATACATTAGCACCGATTTTTGACGAAGCTGCTGATATGGTAAATAGTTTTGAGAATAAAAAATTTTAAATAATTTTTTTTATGTATATATATTATTTTTACACTCAGGCTAGAAAAGCTTTTCCTGAGCCAGGCAAAGTTGTATTTGGTAAAGTTGATTGTGATATGGAATCAACTATAGCACAACGTTTTCATGTTAGCAAATATCCAACACTGAAAGTTGTACACAATGGACAGCTAAGCAAGCGAGAATATCGTGGCCAACGTTCATCAGAAGCGTTCTTAGAGTTTGTGACAAAACAGTTAGAAAATCCCATTAAAGAGTTTAACAATTTAAAGGATTTAGAGAATCTCGATTCCAAAAAACGTATCGTTATTGGTTACTTTGATAGTAAGAAACAAAAAGAATATGAAATATTCCGTAAAGTTGCTACATATCTTAAAGACGACTGTCAATTTCATGTTGGTTTTGGTGACGTTTCTAAAGCTATGCATCCTCCAGGTAAGTTGAGCCTATAATGAAATTGAAATTTTTAAAACTCATTCTGTAATTTTATATTAAAATAATAATTTTTCTATAAGTAGTATATAATTTTAACTAACTCTTCTATTCTTTCTCCTCAATCCAATAAAATCTTCTTTTAATTGCTAATATGGACATGTAACCTTGAAAAGAGTTGAAAATACATGATTGGATAATATTCATCTCCTCGACTAAGGCATATATAAAAAAGGAAATTCTAAAAATTTTCCCTTTCGAGGAAATGAACAATTTTTTGAGTGTTTTTCATAAAATTTTTCCAGAAGATGAGACGGTTCGTTTCGTATAAACATCATATAAGAATGCAAAATAAATTAGATATATGTAATTTAAAATGTATCTATATAATTGGCAAGATCGCCATGTACTGTATGTGAATTAAAGGGCTGCACAAGCCCTTTTGAAATATACGATACACTACTGGACACTAGAACAAAGCACAGTTTCTAGTGTCCTTTTTACAGTAGACCAAAAAAGTTCTGTGCAAAAATGACGCAACAGAACAAGCATTGACACTTTTTGAATTTTTTTTTACAGTTCAAGACAAAATTTCGTTTTGTGCATAGTAGGTACACTAGAGCAAAGGAAATATACATGGTGGCAGAATGAGCTATTTTTTTTTTAATACAGTATATTATTGGGGAATTTTTTGCAATTAGCTTTGAAAAATGATACTGTAAGTGATTTCCATTTTCTACTTCACATACGTGCTATTTTTAGCATATTTTCCATAACTTTTCGCAAAATTTCGGGTGTCCAAGTTGTGTCGAACGCTCTCCCGTACACGTTCAATATTTTGAGCAGTGTGCACGTTAGGTGTTCTTCCGGTACCAGGAAGGGTTCTTATAGACTCATGTTGACGAAAATTTCCAATCAAATGGTTTATTGCTGACGCTGTGGGTGCAATGTGTACATTAAAATGACGACGATATGCACGCTGTGTCAACACAATAGACTGTTGGTTTGAAAAATAAAATTCAATTATTTTTGTACGTTGTTCGATCGTGTAATACTTCATAATTAATCTCTAAGTGTTCTTTACAAAATATTGAAACAAAGAAAAAATAATAATTAAAAAAGTTATAAAGAATTCAAACCATAACAATAGCTCATTCTGCGCCACCCTGTACATGCATGTATATATATACACATATTGCTTTAGTCAACACGAGCTTGACTAAAAACATGAGGCATGCATTTTAAAGACACATACATACATACATATGTTTGTATAACACCGACCAAAGGCTATAAAACTATAAAGATGTTCTACATAGAAGAAAATCTGAAAACAAAAATGAATAGCTGAAACAGATGAAGGGGGGAAAGTAGCAAGGGAATATTTGAGCATGCGCATTTCAAATAAAAGTTTCTCTCATTTAGCTACTGAGATAAACAGAGAATACACACATACTCAACAACATATAAATGCCATGTATGTATGTATTTATAAACCAAGCATTTAAACCTTAAAATGAATTTGATTTCTTTGATATGATTTTTGTGTGAGATTTATGAAATTTTTCAACAAAAATGTTATTGAAATCTTAGGAGCAAATAAAAATAGAACGAATATGACTAGTTGCGTTATTGTAGGGTAGAATATCGTGTTTATGGTTGTAAAAATAAAATTTATCCTAGTTCGCAACGAATTTATGATTCATTAATTTAAACCTTTTTTAAACTCTTATTATAGATTTGTAGATATTATTTTTATAATGAGAAGTAGTCCTGTTGTATATGCTTTTTAAAAGGATCTATAAGAGTTTTAAAACTCACAGACTGTTAATAATAAATAACACAGAAATTGATTTTATGTTATGAACAAAATTATTTGGAAATTAATATGTAAATCATAATAAGACATTTTTATGCCTTATTCTCATTTTTTGTTTGGTGGTATTGTCACAAAACAATTTACTTATTTATAAAAAAATTTGTTTTTAAATGCTCTACATATCATGCTAGGCAGATTATCAGTAGACTCTACAATACTTTTCATAAAAAGTCTTGAACTTATATGTTTAATACTTATCAAACCAAATGAGAATTTCAATTTCGCTAACATTTTTAGAAACTTGGTGAGCATTTAAAAATATTATCTTTTTCTTCAATATTTTCTACATTAGAGATTCCAGGTCGCAAACCTAAGCTAATGTGTAAGAAAAATATTTAAAATACAAAAATAAAAATAATAAAAATCCAATACGTATTTACAGTAAAATGTAAAATAAATATTGAGTCGTAAGCAATATAAATATTAATCAATTAAAACATTTTTATTATTATTCCCATTTTTTGTATCTCATTGAGATAAAACACTGAAGATGGCAAATTGCCGAAACCGGTCTGTTAAAGAACCAAATTAGACCCGGGATGACGTAAACTCGTTCCAAATAAAAATGTTTTATTATGGTTTATTTATAACTTTTGCAAAATAAAAATTAAAAGTAACTATTTACCTTTAATAAAATATATATAAAGTAAAAAAAAAACTCAATGGTTAATGTATAAGATATAAGTAGACAATACTAATAATATTTAAGTACACTTAAATTGCTTAGCTTAATTTTTTTACGAAACTGTTTTACATTTCGAAAAAATTTTAAATTACTGTTATGATAATGCACATGATACTTTTTTAAGCTTAAGATGAATGACAATTTTAAAATTTTATTTTGATCATTATTTCGTTAATTCGCTGCTTAGCTTCTTCAGGATATTTACGAGTATATTTAAAATTATTTCAAAATAGTTAAGAAGTTAAGCAACTAATTAACGAAATGTTGATCAAACTAAAATATTAAAATTTTTATTGACCTTATGTAATTCCATTGCGGCTAGTAACGAAATTGAAATTCGGTGTGAATTCATATACTATATGTATTACAACAATAAAATGCATGTATTTACCTACATTAACAAAAACTGCAATATTAGTAGAGCTACAGGGTGGGCTAAAAGAAACCAAGGGGTGTAAAAGTTTAATAACTTTTTTGTTTATTAACTTTTTTTTATTTTTTCTTTCAGATTATATAATATACAAAATGGAAATTTTTTACACTAAGTATGAAAAATGATGTCTCTTAAATGACCACCGTTTTCAGCCTCGCACTGATGGGCTCTTTTTAGAGCATTTTCCATAACATCTTTCAAAACTTGTGGCTGTAGCGTTCGAATTTCTGCAACAATGTTTGCCTTGAGTTCAAGGATTGTCTCTGGCTTGTTCACATACACTCGCTCCTTCGAAAAACCCCAAAGAAAATAGTCGGGTGCTGTCAAATTTGGCGATCGCGCTGGCCAAATAATTTCCGAATTTCGAGAAATTATTCGCTTTCCAAAAATTTGACTTAAAAGTGCCATTGTGTATCGGGCAGTATGGGCAGTGGCTCCGTCCTGCTGAAACCACATACCAGGTCTGTTTTCAAGAGCAGGACGTAAAAAATTTTCTATCATAAAACGATACCGCTCTCCATTTACGGTTACAGCACTTCCATCTTCATTCTCGAAGAAGTAGGGCCCAATGACATTTTCAGATGTGATCCCACACCATACTTTACACCTGATGGGGTGCAATTGGCGTTGATGAATGGCTCTTCGATTTTGAGAACCCCAGAACCTACAGTTCTGCTTGTTAACAAAGCCATTCAAATGAAAATGAGCTTCATCACTCATAATAAAATTTTCAATAAAGTTGATTTCATTTCTGGCCAACTCTTGAAATTTAACTGCAAAATTTAGACGTTGCCGATGATCTGCGGGTTTTAATTCTTGGACCAATTGCACCTTATATGGGTATAACTGTAAATCTTTTTTTAAAATGCGCCGTAGTGACGTACGAGACATTTCTAGCTGAGCAGAACGCCTTCTGCCAGATGTTTCTGGTGCTTCGTTAACACTTTGCTGTACTCGTTCAATATTTTCCGCAGTGCGACTTAAACGTGGTCTACCGGTTCGAGGCAAATCTCTTACGCTGCCATGTTGGTGATGACGATTAACTAAGCAACGAATCTTCGCTTCAGAGGGCGAAATTCTGACGTTAAAATGTCGACGATATGCTCTTTGCGTTAAAATAATTGATCTCTGGTTTAAATAATAAAATTCTATTGTTCTGGTTTTCTGTTCAGTTGTGAACCTCTCCATTATATTTAAATTCTCCAAGTGTTGTCTATATAATCTGAAAGAAAAAATAAAAAAAAATTAATAAAAAAAGTTATTAAACTTGTACACCCCTTGGTTTCTTTTGGCCCACCCTGTATAAGAAGAAAACAACTTTTTCATTAAAATTTGGTACACATACATATACAGTTTGTATATGGATGTACTGAAAAGTGAAGTTGTGTAAATTCTTGAATTGAATATTATTCTCTTGCATGTTATATTATACTCTCTTTTAAATTTTCGCGCTCTCGTGGATATTACTAGCAATATCCATCAACAAATTTAGCACCAGAAAAAATTTACACTACGTAGAACATCTTTATAGTTTTATAGTCTATACCAAGCTTGTATTCTTATTCTCTTTGCTAAATTGAATGTGAGTGAGTATAGAGAAAATGAAAGTAATGCCGAGTACACACTTGTTAATATGTTTACGGAACACGTTTTTCGCTCAGGTTCCATTGTTTGATACACACACTGGAACCAACAAGTAAACTACAAATGCAACATCTGTTCTGTATTTTGTATTATAGCATGAACATCACGGGTGAAACACATTTGAAAAAATATATACTTTTATTTTTGTAATTTTCATTTTTCACATTCCACAATTCTGGTAAATTTTTATATAAATTAATAAAATTTATCCAACTCTCATTTCTTTCAATCGCCATTTTTCTTTTTCTTTACTTCAGCTTGCTTGTTTTAGGTGAACTAAACAAGTAAAAACAGTAAACAACGATATAGACTATGGAACCAATATCAATGCAACCAGAAAATATATAAAAAAATTTATATTTTGGAAACCTTGAAGGGAACACGAAAATAAACTATAAACTCGACTATACACTACGGAAAAAACACGAAACATGTCATGTTTAAGGAACATGTTTCTAAGTGTGTACTCAGCATATTATTTCCATTTGCTTAAACAAATAAAATAGATGTTAAGGCATATACTATAAGTTACTTATTGTATATTGAAAGCAAACATACATGCTTCGTTCGTACATTTGTATTGAAAACAAAAACAAATTTTCGTATATTTTTGTTTTCAACAAATGTACGAACGAAGTTGTCGTTCATTTTTATGGAGCCGAGCCGTAAATATCTGTTTATACAACAAATTATTTGAAAACATTTGTAGTACAACAGTTGTTTGAGATAGAGGAACAAATACAAATAAATATTTGTATGAGTTGAGTTGGTGTACAAAAACAAAACAATACCACACTTGTTATACTTATTCTGGTTCCTGTGGTTAGCAAAAACTTATTCAGAACTCTGAGGTTTAGGTTGATCCTAAAGTTTCATGTTGATAGAGATTGAAAAAATTTGGCTGATTTGAAGTAGTGAGCATATGTTGCGCATAACTTCGTTTGTAAATTCTATCCCTCTGTCTGACTTAAGTAGCCTAAATTTATCATATTTCAAAATAAAGTGTTCTACCAGTGTCTTTGCTGTTGTAATTGCATCTTTTGTCGGCATTCAGTGTGCAACCACAAATTTTGTCAATTCTCATTGCATTGTTAGAATGTATCGGTAGGTGTTTCTTAAACCAAATATACTTATGTAATTAAATATTTAATATCAAGTAAAGAATTCCAAATTAACGACAAAACTCATAAACTATGTATCTTTCAATAAGATTAAAGAAACACATTCATATAGACAAGTTCGTATAAAACTGATTGTCTGGTTTCATGTTTGTATACACAAACATTACACAAGCTGTACACGTAAGCTTAAAAATTTTCCATATAAAACAAAGCAGAAATTAATGAAAATCTAAAATGTCCATTGAACTTTTTATTATTTTTCTCGGAAGTTTGTGATCCGATCGTTCTGATTTTTTGCACAGATACTATGACTGTCATTTCTAACAAAACTGCGTAACAAGTTTTTTTGTCCATTTTGTAGCTTAGACAAAATAATTAAAAAAAAACTCACTCAGAAAACGGTCAAAAATAGAGATAGTCGTGGTTTTTGACTCATAGCTTCATCATTTATATACCGATCCGGCAGAATTTCAATAATAACGGAAGACAGAAACAACTCACAGATTGGTATACTAAACTCTTCTTTACGTTGCTTAAGGACTCCAGAACGTCCACCTACTTGACAACGCAGGTTGATGCAAGTCGTTGCGTTTTACAAAATAAAGGCATTAGTGTTGCGTAACAAGATGAACAACAAACCGATGGTATATAACATTTCCTATGTACTAAGCAACGGATTCTTCATAAAGGTGAATAATATGCTTATTTGCCGAAACATCCATTTTATGTCGTTTATCTACATATAAAACAAAAGTTGTTTAAACTTTATTAAAAACACTGTATTAGTTCCCTTATTAAACACTACTACTGTTTGTATCAAAATCACTCCGATGCTTACTGTTCACTTACAGAAATTAAACTCTGCCAGTTTCGCAACCGCAGCCCTCTTATGTAAAAATCCCTAGAAGAAATGAATGACCGAAACTAACCCATGCAAAATTTTTGTACTAACACATTCACAACAATTTACATTAATTTTTGGTACCGGCGTAGCCATTGGTGCGCTTTAGTATTTTTAAAAAATTGTACAGTCATTAATTTTTTAATCGATTTAATTGTAATTAGCCATTTTTTCACAATAATAAAAATATATATTGTTTGGTATCTGTTAAATCCTCTAAATAGTAATAAAACCTCTGAATTTAGATATAAAAATAAGTTATTTTATTTTAAGTAAATTGTATTGAATTATCAAAGAATAATATGGCAATGAATAAAAAAACAAATATTAATGTTCATAACGGCAAGGGTAATAACTATGTAATACTCATCCAGTATTCAGTTATTTGGTATTTCAAACATAACATTCTTCCCCTCCTTGACGAATTGTCTATGGGGAAAATAGTACTGTTCTTTTACGTAACCTTGCTGAGCATGGTACCATTGGGTGTTGTTCTGGTGCTACTACTGCTATCTACAGCTTCATTTAGCGTGGATGGTATAGCTTAAAATCTTTTCAAACACGAAGTAGAGATTTCTGGACTGGTTGGTTGGTCTACGTGGCGACCTAAAAACGGCCTTCAATTAGAGTCGTAAGACTCCGTTTTGAACCACCTACTCACCAAGACCATGTAGCCGTAAAGTGACCTAGATCCACTCCGTGACATTTAGATATCCGAGAAAGTCTGCTAACCTTACTCTCGATATCTCAGGTAGTCCGGCCATCAGATGTGCACCGAGAAATCTGTGTCTCGAAGCCATAAGAGCCGATCACTCACAGAGAAGGTGAAAAACCGTTTCCTCCCTCTCGGGTGACCGGCAGCTATCGTTAAAGGGCAGTCCCAGCCTGCTGGCATGCTGATCGATTATCGAATGACCAGTTATCACCGCCACCAGTCTGGAAATGTTCCTTCTATTCCTGCTCACTTGTTGAGCGTTTACCATCATAACGGGGCCATAATTGACGCGTGACCTTACACGTTTGTAGACCCCGCCATCTGGTGTCTGCCCTTTCCCGATGGTGGTCAAAAATACCCCTTCTGATACTACCAAGCGATACAGGGACTGTCTTTGACATAGAAACCTCCATGTTAGAGCCAGCCCTCGCCAATTCATCTGCCTGCTTATTACCAATAAAACCACTGTGTGCACGAATCCATACTAAGGATACCTCAGCCTGACGTCCTAGGTTGGATAACCTGTCTTGCATTGGCTCACCAGAGCAGAGAATGTAGCATACGATTGAAGTGCCAAGAGAGGTGCTTGGCTATCTACGAAGATACCTATAGCTCCCCTGATACTCCTGTTGTACAGCGACTCACATGCCTCCTTGATGGCCAGTATCTCCGCCTGGGAGATAGTAGACCTATTTAGAAGTCGGAATGAGAGTCTAATATCAAGTTCACTGCAGTACACTCCAGAGCCCACACCGCAGATCACCTTCAGTGTATACCCTGGTGTCATACCCACATACATACGTTCCCTTTTTCCACTCTAGCCTGGAAGGAAAAACAACTTTGAAAAACCTATCAAAGTCTATCTGGGAAACTATGTAGTCGGTAGGGACCCTAAGATCCGGATGCAATCGATTCAGGAATTTAGCATGCCTCCTCAAGCCGGATGCAGACAACCTAGTCGCATTGCTGGCTGACATGGCCATAAGATGCAAATCTATAGGAATGAGATGCAGTACAAGCACCCTGTAATTCCTATACAAGTAGATCTCTGAACTCTATACAGCTGGTCCACTACGTATCTCTGCTCAGTAGCGGTCCACCATACCAAAGATCCGTATGTAAAGATTGGACGTATAATGGTCATGATATCGTTTATTACGTCCATAAGCATTCCCGATACTACTAGTATCACCACATCGTCCACATAAGCAACAGCTTTAATCCCCCTATTATGCAGCTTAATGAGGATCAAATCAATAACAAGAAGCCATAGTAGAGGAGAGATCACACCACCCTGAGGTGTACCCCTCTTCACCCACTTGGTCTTCGTGCTATTGCCGAGTATCGCAGTGACATACCTTGCCTCTAGCATCTGTACTACCCAGGTTCTGATGTACTGCTCAACATCAAAAACCCGAAGAGCATGCTCAATGGCCGTCACAGATACGTTATTGAAAGCACCCTCTATGTCTAAGAATGCTCTCAAAGTATATTGCCTGTTCTCCAGAGATCTTTCTATGACCGCCACCACCTCATGAAGGGCAGTTTCCGTAGAGCGGCCCTTCAGGTAAGCGTGTTGGCTCATAGAGAGTTTTGACGAACTCCTAAGTCTCTGCCTAATGTGTATATCGATGAGTCTCTCCAGTGTCTTGAGTAGGAAAGATGAAAGACAGATTGGTCGGAAGTCTTTAGCATTCTCGTGACTACTTTTACCAATCTTGGGAATAAATATAACCCTTACTCTTCTCCAACTAGTCGGTATATATATAGTTGAGAGAGAGGAAGAGGTTATATAGTTTGCTCAACCAGGGAATGATAGAGTGCTTAGCACTCAGAAGCATCCTTGGCAAGATGCCATCAGGTCCCGGTGATTTGAAAGGTGAGAAGCTATCGATCGCCCAAGCAATTCTTTCTTGGGAGATCAAGTCTTCATTGATCACATAAGGGTCCCCGCAGTGCAATGCACCTATTTCGGGTATATCCATTGCACCCGGGAAATGCGTATCCAACAGAATTTCTAGAGATTCTGCAGAAGATTCGGACCAGGAGCCATCAGCCCTTTTCACAAAAGTAGGACTCGAGTGACTCCCAGCCAAAACCCTACTAAGCCTTGCAGAGTCAATCCATTCACAGAATTCCCTCCATGAATCTCGTTTGGCGATTCTTAGAGCCTTATAGGCCCGTAGCTTATCGCGATACGGTTGCCATACTTTATCGTTATAGCTACTGTTGAAAGCTTTCCTTGCTTCCTTCCTAAGTCTAGAAAGTTCCGAGTTCCACCACAGAGGGTATTTCTTTCTAGTCCTAGTTACAGGGCAGGAAATCTCATACGCTTTAGCAATATTGCTGCGTAAGATTTTCTCGTTCTGTGCGAGTCCCGTAATAGTATTCTCTATTGCAGGTACTCCTCTCAGCCGGTGCCCCATAACTTTACTGAACTTGTCCCAGTCCGTTCTCCTAGGATTCCTAAAGCACTGTCTTTTCGTGACAGATGGTTTTATCTCGAATAGTATCCAATTGTGAAAAAGACCTCTTATTGGAGGCTCTCCACTTTCAAAAACCCAAATCTGTCGTTAGTAAGTGTAATATCCAGAACCTCTTCCCAACCACTGAATCTGTCCGAACTGGGAAAGATAAATGTGGGAGAAAATCCGGAGTTACATATTGTAAGCCTGTGGAAATTAATAAAATCAAGGCCGCACTCACCTCTATCATTAATCTCTCTACTCCCCCAGATGGTGTGTCTAGCGTTCACATCGCATCCAAGGACGATATCAGCACCAACTTCAATGGCCTACATGAGCTTCCTCGCTTCGTCTGGCGGGGCAGATCTGTCATATGCCATGTAGCATGATGCCATATAAAAGCTCC
Organism: Thelaira solivaga; assembly: GCA_947397855.1. Classification (NCBI taxonomy): domain Eukaryota; kingdom Metazoa; phylum Arthropoda; class Insecta; order Diptera; family Tachinidae; genus Thelaira; species Thelaira solivaga. Next base: position 41,089,850 of record OX377612.1, read on the forward strand.
TCCCATCAGTTAGTTCGACCTTCCCTACTGAAAGATCCGCTGGGCTAAGCTGTGGAAAGAGAAAAATGTTCAAATGTTTTCTGGCGATAAGACAGGACCTTGGCTTACCCTTGTTCTTAACGTACAGAACATTGTACGTGGTAGCTGGGAACCCTTTTACCTCTGAGTCAATGACCCAGGCTTCCTAGACCAAACAGATGTCCGAGTCCTCAGCTATGAGGACCTGGAGATTGTCTGTAGCACATTTGGAGTGCTGCAGGTTAATCTGTGCTACCTTTAGGCCCATCGTTCGACATGGTGTCCTTTGGCTTGGGCAGCTTCATATCGCCTAGGAGGTTACTGGTTGCACCAACACCATCTGTGTCCTGCCGTTCAGCACCCGTCGGCCGGAACACTTTGACTTTGGCATCCCTTACGCCAAAAAACAGCTTGTGTCTAGCTTATGTCCAGCTTTCTTTAGCGCCACTGCACAGGACTTGGTGATAGCGAGGACTAAGCAGGTGCTGTTACCGCCATGTTCCTCTACACGGATGACCGACCAGTCATCCATTGGAATGGTGGGGTTCTGTCGCCTCAGACACTCTTTTCGGCATCATTGGTAAATTTCGCTAACCAAACTCTTGCACGGGGTCTCATCAGAATTTCCTCAGCTGTAATAAGCTTAAGACTTAAGCCACCCCAAGTATCTCTGATCTCAGCGATACACTTGCTTAGGAATTCTTTAGAGAACCCGTCCAAGCATTTGATTACCCTGTAACCCCAGTGAACCTCATCGGAGTCGAAACGGGGTGCCGGCTTGTCTTTATTGGTGAGCACGTAATCCATAATCAGCTCAGCCAACTTGGATTCGATAGCACCCCGTTTTTCTCTGACGAAAAGGCCATAAGGAGGTGATCCTTAATCACCTCATTGAAGGGTCTTCTCTTGGCCACTGACGTAGGTTTAAGAGTAGAAATTCTGTACCTTAATGCTCTTAGGTACGCCATCATCCTCAGCCTGAGAACGATTTCGCTTGGCGCTTTCCTTGGCAGCAGCCTGAGAAGTGCTTTGTACGGCATCCTTGATCTTAAGATACTCATCTACCACAGCCTGGTACTTCACCTGATCCTCCGCATCATGTACATGGGTAGTCCCCTTGGCAGCATTCTGTTCTATCTTTTTCAAGATGAGCACTGCCTTCGAGTACCTTCTCTTTAGGGACTCCCGTTACGTTTTGCGTTTTTTCCCTTGGACTGACCTTCAGACTTGACGGCCGGCCGTCGGGATATTTTGGGATTGTGTGCAGTCGGTGGGGTACTATGTCTGGTGCCCTCACCATCCGAGAGGCCGATCAATGTCTCCTGACTGGAGGCAAGTAGATCTTCCTCTGAGGAAATGTCTTTTTTTCTGGCTTCTGGACTAATTCGCGGCGTGTCCGCTGTGACCTCACCTCACCATGTAATGTTTCATTACAGTTCCCTTCTCATCCCATGGGTGGTATTCAGAGTTTTATACTGATCAGCGTAGCCGATTCCTCAACTGTCAATAACTCTTACTATTTTTCTCATTTTTATCTCGCTTCTGAATTTGGTTAATTTGTCTTTTTATAATTCTGTCTTCACAGAGAATTTAATAATGTCAGTCGCCAATTATTTTTAATATTTCACCTCGTATCCATGGTGCACTTCTTTTGTTATTTGGTTGAAAATATACGCAATTCTCCGAAATAAATTCTATGTAATTCTTAGGCATACTATTTTTTAAAAATTGATTAGCCTTTAGTTTAGTAAACTAATCTTCCGTATCAAATCGAGTCTTGTCCGCAACTTTCTTCCCAAAAATAGTTGTATGGTGGTACATTCGTGGTTCTGTGTGGCGTATTGTTATAGTGTCGTGAAATTCTGTTTCAGAGTTTGTACCGCTCATACAATGGCCAATCAATTTGTTAGTATTTCCGTTCCGTGTGATTCATTGTGCGGCTGATATACGCAATGGCGCCCCATTGTCCATTGTTTAAGCGATGGGACCAAATGGAGCCCAGACCTGTTTTGCTGACATCTGTTGCTAATGTTAACTGCAGCTTCGGGTTGCATGGCATTAGGACTTGAGGTGATAACCAAATTTTGTTTATGTCATTATATGCTTTATTCTTTACTCTTAACATTTTACGCAGTAGTCTTTCCCTCATAGATAAATCTAAAATGGATGCGCCATAGTATGATGTTTTACCTAGAAAGAGTAGTAAATTTTCTACTGTAGATGGTTTTGGTGCCCTTAAGATTGCATTTATCATATGTCCTAAAAATTCGACAGATGATGCAGCAAATATACACTTTTTTTCAGCTTCTGTCTAGTGTTACTAGTAATCAGTTCCTTAAAATCTTTAGCGAAAACCAAAAATTAATCATCGAAGAAATTAATCATATTCTGAAAACCTTGTATTATTGATTCCAAATGGGCGAAGATCATAACATCTTGCATTTTTTTAAACAAATCCTCTGTCTTTGGTATCGGATATTCATCAATAAGCATCTGATGATTTACAGTGGGTTTATAGTTACCGGTAAGTCGAATCATCTTATTTTTCTTCTTAATTACATGGGTCGTAGATGCCCGGCTGCAATTTTTTTCATCAATTTCTTTAGCATAGGCTTCCCTCAATGCTAATGGTATCTTTCTTGCTTGTGCAAAAATGGGTTTCGCATTTGGTTTCATGTACACCTTTGAAGGTGGTCCCACCATTTTGACGGACTATTCTCCAAAAACATCTCTAAAGCGATCAATAGTATGTTGAGTTGCATCTTTTCATTGGCACTAAGAATTAGATATAAAATTGTTAATTTTACTTAACGCATCGTCGCACAGTGGAGCCTTTTGCCATTTTTCATTGCAAAAATCATAACTTAAATTAATAAAGATATTTAAAAATTTTAAAAAGCATTTCAAAGAAGACCCTTCAAGCTACAATATATTTATATGATTTTCACGCTCATATGTTAACCGCGGCACTGTGCACAGTGTCGCCTTTTGACTGTTTCATAATAAGCATAATAAACTTTAAAGTACATAATAAAGATGTTTTAAAAATGTATAAAGCATTTCAAAGATAACCGCTTTCGCTAAAAAATAAGTAAGCTGCATGTCCATAGGATCACAGGATACTACGCACAGTGGCTTTCTCGTCGCAAAAACCATAATTTTTTAAGTTACCAAGATATTTCCAATAGTTAAAAATCACTTCAATTTTAAATCCTTTAGTTTCAAAATAAGTGCTCCCGCATTTTGATAGGCACTGGGCACGGTAATAACTTTTGACCTCTTTTGTCGCAAAATTCATATGTTTTGAAGTAATGATATATTTAAAAAACATTTCAAATGATATTCTCATAAGGAAGTCTAGAAAAAAATACCACTGTAATTTAACATGTTAGAGAAATATTATATTTTTTATTTTTACTATAAATACACATTCTTGAAATATTTTTAATATTAATGCTATATAATCAATATCAAGTTATTTAATATATTTTGTTCAAAGTAGTGTAATTATTTTTTATTAGTTAGTTTTCTTTAAAATAGTCCTTAACATTGGGAGCGGTATCTAATAGACTTAACATATCAGAGCTATAATTAGGTTCTTGTAAATCCTTTTGAGATCTTACATGTCTTCGAGATGAAATTAGTGGATCTGATGAGGCGGCCAACATATTGAAAAGGTCCTCATTTTGTCTTATCCGTGAAATTTTGCAAGTATTTGTGTATGTGAAGTGTTTGTAATCTTTGTTTTTGCATTCTTCTGATAACTCTCCAATTGGCAGGCATTGATATTCAATTAAATCTTTACCATGAGCCAAAATCTTATGGACCGTAGGAGTAAGTTTCTTTTCAGGGTACATTTGAGCCAAAAGTTGGGCAGTTTTTGATGCATAGTCATGAAACTTTGGGCCATTTACCATTTCTCTAGAGTTTATAACGTTTAGGATATTTCCATCGTTCGTATTGCCGTACCCCTGCTTTGGGCAGTCTATTTCATGATTTAATTTATACCCAAAAATTAAATGGTTCAATCTACCTGCTTTGTAAAACAGAAATCCAGGCCTCAACTATCTGTAGTGTAAAACTGCAGTTTCTATTTTACTCAGTATAAAAAAAGTTTTAAAACTACCTGCCTATTTTTATAATGCGAACAACGTTGCCGTTTTGGTTACTTTTTTCAACAAAAATATCCCTTTATTTTTGATTTTCAAAACTGGAATTACCATATAATTTATTAGCAAAGTAAACCATCAATAAATTTAATTTTTATTTTCCATCTGTAGAATAAAAGACAAAAATTAAACTACATACATATATATGTAAGTACCTGAAAATTTTGGTTATTTTTTTTTTCTTATTTGGTAGTTTTTTCAACATTCTTGGTTATAAAAATATACTGGTCATAGAAACGCTGAATGCGAATTTTAATTTAAATAAACAAATTGTTATAGTTATGCCTACCTGATTCACAGAGTAAAGTTTTGCTTATTATTCATACGGGACTCGCCCGATGGCTTTTTACCATTAATTTTCTAGAGTTTATTGTCGAACGGGATACAAAAGCGCTGAAAGGGTTAGCAACATAAAAGAGAATTGAAGAAAAATGCAGGAGAAAAGTCATCGTGTAAATCTCGTATGAACGAGAAAAATTAAAATATGTAACAAATATGTGCTGCAGTGAAAACAGAATTATTGCCGTTTTTACTATGAGATTGTAACAGTTTTCCTCTTATACCAAGAAAAACGGCAACTTTTGGTGGCAAAGTTTAGTTAAATTATTTAAAGCATTGTGTAGCAAATATGCTCCGAAAATTTTTTTGTAAAAATTACCTGAAAAGCGGCAACTCTTGAAAAAGTAGGGCATCTGAAGCACATTTTTTTGCTTATTTCAATAAAAAATAAACATACCTTTAAAACGATACCAAAAAAGTAATGATCTAAAGTCAAGGTTTCTAGCACTTCAATTTTAAAATGTTATTTTTTTTTCAAAATCACCTTTTTTGGAGCTTCCTAAAAAACTGCCGACTTTAAGCAGCTCCACCAGCTATAATTTTCAACCAATTAAGAAAAACGTTTTTGAACTGGCATCAGTAAGAAGTTCTTTGTACGATGTAATCATTCATTTTACAAAATTTTGTATTTTTGCTACGGTTTTTGAGAAAAGGCCCCATCGTGCGTCGTCACACGAAGAGTCTTTTTTTTATATTTAGGACCAGCACTCAGGGGATGGCCCCTACTCATGCAATGCGTTGTGCTTGAAGTAAGAAAATAGGTTGTGGGAAAGAGGATAGAGGGAGTAGTGTCTATGAACATTCGATTTGAATTTTCCCAAATTGTAGGATTCAGGAAAGACGTCAGCAGGAAGCTTATAAAAGTCTATCCTGAAACGTCCCATCATACAAACAATTTGGGGAATTCAAAACAGAATGTTATTCTAAGATATTTGACGCGATGATATCAATTACTACCAATAGAGCTGCCTGATGGTCAGTGCTATACCTTCACCATCATTCAGCTTAACAGCAATTAATACCAAGTCACAAATATCAAAGAAATCAGAATTTATTTATTGGACAAGGACAAAACACAATGATAATGCCAATAGGGGCCATAAAAGCCCTGATCTGGTCATTAAAGGCCCTCATTATCAACACTCGAACCCGCCTTGACACCGTCACTGTGTGTGTGATTTTTTTTTGTATTATTGTTCTTTATTTGATTTTTGTTTATTGTTGTTGTAACTTTTGAAAATGTTTGTTGTTATTTGCCGCAAAATATTTGTTTTACAAATATGTACAAGGTGGCGCAAAAGTAATCCTCCTATCAGAAAATGCTATAAATTTTGCGATTGGCCCCTAATGTTAGTTCTGTTTTGACATTTGTGTAGTAAACACATGCGAAATACACGTTAATAAACAATGCTCCAGAACGCGGAATATTGGTGACTATTTATTTGACCGATAATCGGTCGGTGACTTTGGCACAACGTGAATTTCGTCGCAGATTTCCTGGCCGTCCAACGCCTACTGGTGAAACACTGCGACGTTTAGCCGCTCGCCTCGAAGAGACTGGCACAACACGAGATGCTGTCAGGCGTGGCAGACCCCGGATTAGCCGTTCTGCAGAGAATATTGCTGCTGTAGCCGAAGATGTCATGGAAGCGCCGTCGACATCGACCAGACGACGTGCCACGCAAATGGGTATCAGTCGACGGTCTTTACAGCGAATTTTGGTACAAGATTTGAAGATGTTTCCGCACAAAGTCCAGATGGTGCATCAGCTGTTAGCTGCTGACCGCCAATCGCGTCTAACATACGCTCAAGCCATCCTTAATCACCACCAAGAGGAAGATGATTTTTCATCAAAAATAATCATGATTGTGAGGCCCATTTCCATCTTAGCGGGTACGTAAATTAGCAAAATTTACGCTTTTGAGGCACTGAAAATCCGCGTGTAACCCACGAAGAGCCATTACACCCGCTCAAAGTCACTGTATGGCATGATGTTTTCGATGGAGGAGTCATCGGACTTTTTTTCTTCGAAGACGTCGCGGGCCAAACGGTTACTGTGAATGGTGAGCGCTACAGAGCAATGATCAACGAGTTCTTTTTGCCGCAACTTGATGAATTGGGATTGGAAAACGTGTGAAGGATGCTGAAGGATGCATTTCCCGGGCGCCTAATCTTCCGTTTTGGCGATTTACACTGGCCAGCAAGATCGCCTGATTTGACCGCTGCAGACTTCTTTTTGTGGGGCTTTTTGAAGTCGCGGGTTTATGTCAACAAGCCTCAGACTCTTGCAGCTCTTAAAGACAATATCCGTCAAGAATGTGAGGACCTATCGCCGGAAGTTTTGGCCAAAGTGATGGAAAATGCCATAAAAAGGGCTCAAATGACAATCAACTGTGGCGGCGGCCATTTACATGACATCATATTCTCGACTTGATGTAAAAAAATTAAAAGACCAAATAAAAATAATCCACAAGAAGAATCAAAGTTTTTCATTTTTTTTTAAATTACAGCCAAAAAACATCGGAAGGTTATTTTTGCGCCACCTTGTACAATGAAAAATAACCTAAAAGTTTGTATAAATAAAACACAGGCTTGGTATTGTTGCTATTTTTCTGCCTTGAACGTAGAAAATGCAACTCTGATCGCACAGATAAAATTTATTTTATGAAAATTTTCATAACATTAAAAAATCGGACAGCCTGTCAAAAAGTCTGCTTGTTCAATACACACTATCAAACTTTTTTTAGCACACATGCGTTTTTCGACAGATCGTACGACTAAGTAGGATAGTGAGTCAGTACCTTTACCAGTAAAAAGTAAAAGCATAAACTTTGAAACCGTTGTGCTGATTCCTTTTTTGCGGCGTTTATCTACAACGTTTTGAGTGAAATACGATGTTTTGTTCGAATACAAAGCAATTGACGTTTTGGAAGTCAGCCTTAGTCCTCATTTACATTATGGACATTTCTGTCCATACAGACGAAGTTTGCAGGCGAGTGGGCAAATGCGCAAGATGTGTAGTACACGACCTTGTGTACTAGACATTTTTTGTTTCTCTTCAACTTTTCGTAATAATCGTCTTGTTGCTTTATTTCATTTTTGTACATTGTATTAATTTGTCCATATTTTTTATAGAAATCCATTTTTAAAATGTATTTATTTATTAATAATGTAATTTGGTTTGGTTCAAAGGTTCTTTTCAATTAATTTTCATACAAATCAATTAAGAACGTCACGAAAGTAAATGGAAAGGAGAATTGAAAAAAAAATTTCTATCTGGACATTAATGTCCGAAATGTAAACGGTTTAGGAAAGAACAAAAGAGAATTGAAAAATATCCGGCAAGAAATGTCCATAATGTAATTGGGGACTTATTTTCGCTTTTTTAATAATGGCATAAACGCCATGCATTGCTGTGAACGTAGTACTTGATCTAATTTTTTTTTTTGATAACGAACGTACATAAAATCTCGTACAGTTACTCACAGACATATTAAAAAAAAATTTTTTTTATAGATAAATAATATGGAAGGTATTATAGGGGTGATAGACGATCATTCATTCACCGTCAATCATGAGGGTGGGTGCGTGTTTTTTAAACATGGCGGTCACACGTATACGTTTTGTGAGAATTTGACGAAAATCGAAACTAGTTTGATTTTTGGTCACTTCTGTAATCATAATTTTTTTTTTGGGAAAGATGATTTGTCTATCAGCCAATTTAATTTTTTCACCAACACAAATGCATAATTTCACGTTGAATGAATGATAATGTAGCAACCGCTTTAGATATAAAGGGTGTCCGAACAAGAACGCAAGATTTAAATTTGGCGCCATTCGAAGTGTCATTGTTTGACATTTGAACAATTGTTATTGTTTGCTAGTAGAAGGTACGAGGTTAGTAAAAAATGACCATGGACAGCGAAGGGAATTCGTTAATTGGGTATTGGAGAGACAACATGAAAATGCTGATTTTGCCGATAAAATCATCTTCAGAGACGAGGCCCATTTCCATCTTGATGGCTTCGTCAATAGGCAGAATTGTCGCATTTGGGGAGAAGCAAATGCATCCTCAACGTGTCACTGTGTGGTGTGGTTTTTGGGCTGGAGGAATCATTGGACCTTTTTTTTATGAAAATGAGGCAAGTCAAACGCAAACAGTCAATGGTGTTCGGTATCGTGAAATGATAACCAGTTTTTCCTTGCCTAGAATTGAAGAAATAAATGTGGAGGGCTTGTGGTTTCAACAAGACGACGCCACATGTCATACAGCCAGAGAAACAATTCAATTGCTGCATTAGTCATTTATTTAAAATTTAAATCTTGCGTTCTTGTTGGGACACCCTTTATAAATTTTTTTCTTGTAGTATTAAAGCAGAGTCTGTCGGATGATACTTGCAAAAAAAGAAAAACAACTTTCAATTTGCTATAGTTTTTTATGGCTTTTTATTTATCAACTGCGTAATTTTAACGTCACAAAAATAAAGGGTGTTTTTTATAGACGTATAGAACTTTAAGTTGGCATTACTGTTCAAGATGGCAACCGATTTAACAGCTGTCAAGTGACTTATTCTCAGTTTGGTTTGGCAATTCATCATGAATAGACTGACGCCTGAACAACGCTTGCAAATGGGCCCAAAACGAGATTGCCGTTGCTCTCGATTTTCGTAAGCGAATTTTGCTTAGCGATGAAGCGCACTTCTGGTTGAATGGCTACGTCAACAAACAAAACTGCCGCATTTGGAGTGAAGCTAATCCTCAAGTGTATGTCGAAACACCGTTACATCCAGAAAAACTGACTGTTTGGTGCGCTTTATGGGCTGGTGGAATCATTGGTCCGTAGTTCCAGAACGTTAGTCAATGGTGATCGGTATAGAGCCATGATTACTAACTTTTTCATTCCTGCATTGAACAACCATGATGTCCAGGAGCTGTGGTTCCAACAAGACGGCGCAACATGTCACACAGCTCGTTCCACAATCGATTTATTGAAAGACACGTTTGGTGACCGCCTAATTTCATGTTTTGGACCTGTGAATTGGCGTCCAAGATCTTGTGATTTAACACCGCTAGATTACTTTCTGTGGGGCTATGTAAAGTCATTGGTCTATGCGGATAAGCCACAAACGCTTGACCATTTGGAAGACAATATTCGCCGTGTTATTGCCGATATACGGCCACAAATGTTGGAAAAAGTCATCGAAAATTGGACGTCCAGATTGGACTACATCCGACCCAGCCGTGTTTTATTGCAATTTAAAGTTCTATACGTCTATAAAAAACACCCTTTATTTTTATTTTTGAAGACTACCGTTTTTTTTATTCCTTTCTCTTGAACTAGCACTTATTTAATATTTTTTGCATCATAATTAGTTGCAAACTCGTTAATTTTGTGAGTAGTCGTAAAGTTTTTGATTTAAAAATGCCAAAAGGAAGGGAATTAAATATTAATAAAAAAAAATTATATTGCATCTCCATAATTAAGGCAAATCAATAAAATATATTTGTAATATATTTGATCGATGTGGGCAAACAATTGAAAACGTAATAAAACGAGCTAAAGAGCGCGGTAGTATCGAAAATATTCTACGAAAGGGTCGCGCAAATTTGTTGAATTTAAGAAATGAAAGACAAATTCTTAAAGAAAACCGTGAAAATCCCCATTTATCAGCACCAAAAATTAATCAAAAGCTTAGGGCGGCACTACGAACAAGTATAAATGACGAAACGGTTTAGAGTTCTAAGAGATAATGATATTAACGGTCGCGTAGGAAGAAAAAAGCCTTTTATTTCTGAAATCGATAGGCAAAAACACCTTTCATTTGCTGAGCTCCATAAAACTAAGACTTTTGTGTTTTGGAAGACTATAATATTCAGTGACGAAAGCAAATTTAATATTTTTGGGTCGGACGGAAGAAGTATGGCGTGGCGCATGTCAAATGAATCTCTAAATAAAAAACCATCTGTAAAACATGGTGGTGGTTCTCTTATGGTGTCGCGCTATATGTCTGCGTTAGTTGTCGGAAAGTTGGTGTTTATAGACGGCACTATGGAAAAGCTTCTATATTTATTAATCTTTATGCTAGTGCTGCAAAAATGGGGTTAACTAGGAATGGGTACTACTTTCAACATGATAATGACCCTAAACATACAACTTTAGACGTTAAACTATGGCTTTTATATAACACCAAACATCTGTCAACACCACCACAAAGTCCCGATATAAATCCCATCGAAGACCTTTTTTGCTTATTTGGATGAAAAAGTTCGGGAACATAGCATTTCATCCGAAAAAAAACTTTAAAAAAATATTGGAAGAAGAATGGTACAAGATATCTGCTGAAAAATGTAGGAAGTTAGTGGAATCAAAGCCTAGACGCCTGGAATCAGTTATAGCTAACAATGGATACCATACAAAATATTAAAAATTAAATTTTTTTCTTAGACCAACCAAAGAGTGAATAAAAATTTAAAAGCAAAATACTTTTGTGACCTAAAAAATTAGCAACTATTTTATATTATTTTAAAGATCTCATAAACTACAAATGATTTTGAAACTTTTACTTAATAAAAAATACATTAATTTTTTTTAAAACATATTTTTATACAGCATTTTTTTATATTTTACTTTTTTTTACAAAAGCAAAATATTTCTGTGAGTAACTGTATATAAAAATGAATTGCTGATCTCTCAGTTCTCACTGAACACTTTATAAAAACAAAATACATTGTGAGCGTAGTGCTTGTTTTCATGTTTTTAAGTGACGAACATATAAATATATAACATGTGTATGAGAAAAAGTTGTTGAGAGGCGATTGGAGAGAGCTTATTTTACTATGATGATGGGTTCTTTCTAAATACCCATTGAAAATTTGGTACTGACAATACATTGTATTATCTTTATATTTTATAGTCTTATAAGTTTGCGGTCGTTATTTTATTTATTTTTATTATTATTATTATTAATATTCTGTGTTTCTACTCTTTATTCTAGGATCTCCAATAGTTGTCTTTAGGCCAGATGTTGCTGTAAGTCATGAACATGATGAAACTTATACTGGTAGTATGGAGAATTATGATGAATTAAAAATATGGACCCAAGAAAAATGTGTTCCCCTTGTACGTGAAATAACATTTGAAAATGCTGAAGAATTAACTGAAGAAGGTTTGCCCTTCTTAATATTGTTCCATCATCCAAATGATACCAGTTCTGTTAAAGATTATAAAATCATTGTCGAAAATCAACTATTAGATGAGAAACGTAATTTTTTTCTTATTTTTTTTAGTAATGAGACAAAGTTTAAAAGAATTGTTGATATTTTTTAGAAAACATTAATTTTCTCAATGCTGATGGCAAAAGATTTGCTCATCCGTTGCATCATTTGGGTAAATCAGAAGACGATTTGCCAGTAATTGCAATTGATTCATTTAGGCATATGTACGTATTCCCCAATTTTAAAGATATGTACACGCCCGGAAAACTAAAACAATTTCTACAAGACTTATATAGTGGAAAACTTCATCGGTGAGTAGTAAAATGTATTATTTTCAAAGAACAAGAATAAATTTAAAAGATAATGCTAACGTAGCTGGGCACTTTTTAGTACCAGTAAAATTTCAGTAAATAACTTTTTACTGGTTACTAAAAAACAAAAATTCAGTAACCAGTGGCTAGTTTCTGTAACAAAAGATTAAACCGTTTCTCGGTTTGTGAGAACAAGGTTTTTTTGTAGTTAAAAGTTATAAAATGCAAAGCTGTTGCATTTTTATTGAAATTTTCCAATTCTCATCGTATGCTGTTCACATTTACTGTTTCTTCTGAAAATTTTCTCGATGCAAGAGTTATAGAAATGAAGCACAGCAAACTTTTGCTAATAATTAACTGTAATAACCTCTTTAGATTGTGGGTTTCTTAATTGCTACATAAGTCAGCTACAGTGTGTTTGTTGGTAAAAAGGACAGAGAAGTTTGCGTTGAAAGAAAGTAGAATGAACTGAAATTAAAGTTTTTCTAGATTTATTATACATATTCTAATTTTTCGTTTTGTGGTTGTGATTGACAAATTAAAGTTAAATTTAGCAACGCTGTATTTTTACTTTCAGCAAATAAAAAAAAAAGGGAATTTGAAATAAATAGCAAAAGATCTACAAAATACATAAATAAATTAAAACAAATTTATTATTGCTTAAAAAAAAAACATAACACCCACACTGTAACCGTACTGCAATTTTCGAAGTGACATTAACTCCACTAACTTTGGAGGGCCGACCCACCTATGCCAGTGGCACACCCCCTGGAACCACCCCTGGGGGTTCCCCATACAAACATTTCAAAAAATCATCATTTTTGGCACTTTACAAGAAAAAATCAGCGAAATGGCTGTTTTTTTTATTTTTGGAGTTTATTTTTCTCTTTAGAAATTTATTTAGTCAGAATGAAATGAGAAAATGAATTTTACTTAGTTCTTGTTGGGACACCCTTTGTAAATTTTTTTTCTTGTAGTATTAAAGCAGAGTCTGTCGGATGATACTTGCAAAAAAAAAGAAAAACCACTTTCAATTCGCAATAGTTTTTTATGGCTTTTTATTTATCAACTGCGTAATTTTAGCGTCACAAAAATAAAGGGTGTTTTTTAAAGACGTATAGAACTGTAAGTTGGCATTACTGTTCAAGATGGTGACCGATTTAACAGCTGTATAGTGATTTATTCTCAGTTTGGTTTGGCAATTCATCATGAGTAGATTTACGCCTGAACAACGCTTGCAAATTCGTCGAATGCGCCCAAAACGAGATTGCCGTTGTTCCCGATTTTCATAAACGAATTTTGTTTAGCGATGAAGCGCACTTCTGGTTGAATGGAATGGCTACGTCAATAAATTTGCGCGCATTTTTCACTTTTATAATTTAATCTCTTCTGTTGATATGTTGATGATATGGAGCATTTCCAACATAAATCTCTTTTTATAATTGTCCTCTTGTAGTACTCTTAAATTGTCGAAGTCTGGGTTGTGACCTGTGTTATAACAGTGGGCCGCAAGTGCAGTTTTTTGCTCTATTGGCTTATTTTTAGCCTTCTGGTCTGATTTGTGTGAAGCGAGTCGAGTTTTTAATTTTGTTTTTGTTGTGACGATATATACTTTGCCACAATTATTCTGCACATTTCCCTTGCAGTTAATTTCGTATACATATTAAGTTTGATTTTTATTCTTAGCCAGTTTTGATTTTGTCTTACTAAATAGTTTATCAAATTTATTATATGATTTGAGTGCCAGTTCATATTTTTTACGTTCATATATACCTGTATTTTTGATCCTCTCTGATAATCCTGGTACATACATTGTCGTTTTTTAAATTTTGGGTGGGCGGTTTTCCTTGTTTATGGCGTGGTTTTTATGTTTCACATGATTTTTAGCTCTCTGATTGATTTCTTAGGACATTAGAAACTGTGTTTTGTTCTAGTGTCCAGTAGTGTATCGTGTATTTCAAATGGGCTTGTACAACACTTTATTACATATGTGTACTGTTTTTTGACAATATTTTTCAAAAATGTTGCTTTCGTAGAAATGCGTCTGCCTGGTGTAAATTTGCCTTGCCTTGATCTGATTGAACCACAACAGTCTATTGATATATGTCATACAAGCTATTTTAGTTTTTAAATAGGCTAGTATTAAAGAATATTAAATTATTATCTCCACAATATTATATTAATTCTTTTCTTTTGTTTTTTTTTTTTAATTTGTTCACATATAGTGAGTTCCATTATGGTCCTGATGAAACAACCAATGAAGTGAAAACTGAATCCGAAACTTCCCCGCCAGAGTCTACATTTAAGAAATTGGGACCTTCTAAAAACCGTTACACCTTGCTGCACAAAGATGAATTGTAAACTTACATACGTAAATTAGTAATTTATATTTTCCTTAAAAAATCCAAGAAGTACATATTTATATCTTATTTGTATAATATTGCATTTGCAGACAAAAAACGTGCTTATTTGTTCTAAATTACAGTTTCTTCTATGTTTTCTGTGTATTCTCTCCTAAAACTAAAATAAAAACTTTTTACAAAACATCCGTAAATACTAATTAAATACTTAAATACTTGAAATTATTTATTGTATGAAACTTGTATTTTTCTTACATTACTGAAACACAATTAGAAACTTGTTTGCTTAAGGTAACAAACGTACTTGTTGCCTGTTCTTGTACAAAGCGAAAGAAAATTGGTATTCACGCTTTGAAGTATTTTACAAATTATATATATATATTTTTTTTAATAATTGTAAACTAATAAAATCTAAACAACTGTAATGCTAACATACACATTTTTCAAGTAGATAACCTTGTTTTAAGCAATTAAAACGTAAACAACACGTTTTATCTCAAACTAAAAGGCACCATTTAGCAATAGCTGGTCTACACAATTGTAGAACGTATTTGCATTTAGTTTTCATATTTTATTTCTGGGGGACTACTCTGTACGAGTATTGTGATGCGAAAGTTAAATGTTTTGCGTTTGTTCTTTACTATTTAGAAGATATTTGTGTGTATAAATCGACGCTGACATGCATGACAGAGAGTGGTACTACCAGACAAATGCAAAAATTAAATGATCAAATTCATTAAAGATTCGATCTCGTACCCTTTTTTTTCGCATCGCAATACACAGTAACCCCCCTGAAGTGTTGTAGAAAATAGTAGGATAGAGGGTGCATTTTGTTATTGTCTGTAAAAAAATTTCTGTGAAAGAAGTTTTGTTTGGTTTCGTATGCCCAAAACAAGCAGTTTTTGCCACATGGTCAAACAAAGATTTCAAAGACAGAACGAGACAGGAGAAATATCTGTTGCATTCCTCCATGACAGACCAATTTACAATTTTATTTTTATGTATTTTCATTTTCTGAAGCTGAAAAAATTGAAGAAATTTTCAAAGGGAAAAGTGATAAAAAAATCACTGTAACAAAAAAAAAAAAAAAAAAAAAAAACAAGTTGCAATTTGAAAAACATAATTTAAACATTAATTTAAAAATATGTGTTTTTACATTGTAAATTATAAAAATTTTAAATAATTCATATATTTTATGGTGTTATACCTAATGCTAGGGTTTTTTTCACAGAATAGTTGACCCATTCTTAGCATTTCTCACACACAAATACAAAGCTTTTACTTGTTTCTAATTTTTTTTTTAATTACATCTGTTCGACTTATAGTACAAATTAATAAATTTTAAGGCAAGAATTGTTACAAAAGAAAATTTAAATAAGATGAAAAAGTATAATAAAGTGAAAACAATACGTTCGATGTTCCGAATTCTGCCTTTTACTTTTCATTTACTTTTTGTTTTCGAACATCAATTCGTAGTGAATTTTCTTGTTATACAAATGAAGTTTAGTTAAAAAAAGTTTTTTTTAAAATATTTTTAAATTTCATTGTGAAACTTTTTAGACAAATCAGTTGAGTTGTAGTTAAGAGAACTACTATTGATGAGTTTTCATTTTTATATGTTTTTTCAGCTGCACGGGACAGAGTTGTTATTAGTAATAATACAAACAGGTTGTAATATCAAAATTACTACTAAAGTAGAGTTGAGTTGTGAACCATATTAGGGACATATATTCCATATACTATCTACATATAAACAATTAAACTTTTTAGCACCTTATGTGTGTTGTTTAACGTCTCAACTAACACAGATTTTGTCTGGCAATCGCAGTATTACCTTACATACCTTTTGCAAAAGCTAGCAGCTCAGCTTAGAACCTTCTGCTCACAGCCAGACGTTACTACATGTTTCTAGGTATATCAAGTAGGTACTAGACATCTGCAACAAATAACTTTTTTGTATTTGTAAATACATTTGCAAAAAAAAATACAAGTAGGTACTTGCTAACAGAGCTCAAATAGTGAAGAGTAGTGAAGTGTTGCTTTTCAAATTCTTATCCGTAAGCATTTGCAAAAACCTTGTTCCGAAAATAGGAACAAGAAAAAGCAAATAACTCAGCGAAAAAATGAGTACTGTATTTGCGGAATACCAAATACTTTGCTGGAGCTACCACACTTCTTAACACAAAGTCGGCGAATCATTCACCGAAAAATCGACAGATATTAATAACTCTCTTTTGTATATTATAAGCCTATAAAAAATGAGGTTGTAAATGATAAATTATATTTAAATATATTATAATATAAATTACACTTAAAAAAAAAAATTTAGTTTCATATATGTGTAAAAATTTAATATGTATTTACGTAAGCCGTAGCGACTTTTAGAAATATCATTACCTTAGATCTGGCAACAACTGTCTCGACAAATAATGAAAAACAATTATTCTCATTTAAATTCCCCCTCTCGCTCTCTGTCTCTCTCTACATACAGATTCTCTGTATTAATGGCTGTAGCTATGAGTCATAGCTCACAAGTACCAAATCCATTTGAAGAATGTGATGTATTTGCGATTTCTACAAATGATTTAAGAGCATAGTCGTGTACTGCATAAACAAATACGAATGACTACTTACTTGTGCTTGCTTGCTTTTTGTGTTTGTATGTACAAAGCACACACCCTCATCATTGACGATTGATCGTGTGTCAGGCACTTAACATAAGCCTATACACTAATACTGATAAAAATTTTACCTTATAACTCACATCAGGCTTGCATACACAAATTTCAACATCAACTATGCATTTTTGCGCGTATCAAAAAAATCAAACTAGTTTTGATTTTTGTCAAATTTACACAAAACGTATACATGTGCTTTCCAATTTTAAAAAGACACACACGCAAATGCATGATTGATGTTGAAATTTGATGTATGTATCACTAGTTTTAAACAAGAAGTTGTTATATGTACATAAATAGAGTTACTTTTGAAAAATAGGAAGAGTCGGACATCAGAATAATTTTTTTAGCAATATTTTAAAACTGTAAAAAAAGAAAGTTACAAAATCACAGGACTTGCAATCTGCAAAATAAGCACTAAAAAATATTTTGAAATAATTCGCTCAATTTTGAAACTCCTTTATTATTTTAAAATGCTACTAAATTATCACATTGTAATTGTTTATTTTAAGTCTATGCTGTTTCCAATTGAAATACCTCTTACTCTTTTAACCTTGATACATATACATCATATTGTAGTTTAATTTTTGCCGTTTTACAACAGTTTTATGAGTCAATTTATAATTTAAACAAAGAAATGTTAAATAGTAATAAAACTTAATAAAAAAAGTAGTTTGTGTAAAATAAAATAAAAGAATTATAATAAGTTATGTAAAATAAAAATTTAATTTTACTAAGAAAATAAATAAAATTCATGCATTTATCAGTAAAAATTAAATTTAAATTTTTTAAATAAAAGACAACAGGTCCAGTTAATCCATTTTTAAATACCCAGCATGAAAAATGACGAAAAAGAAATGAGAAATCCACTACAATTGCAGCCCAGAAAGTTTCTACTTGTGAAGAAAAACCAATGAATTTAATATTAACTTGTCATTTGAAAACTTTTAGTGTGTATCTAAGAAGGTAATACTTAGTGCCATTATTTAACATAAGGTTATATATAATTTCGTATAAGTGTGGTGCTAAAATCTCATAGAAATTGTTGTATTATTCCCTATACAAATATTTGTTTTTCAACGGATTTCTCTGAAATGTACTACGTACAACTTCTATACACCCAGAAACTTCTCCATGTATTTTTATTTATTATTTATTTATTAGAGTGAGTAGCGGGAACAAGTCACGTATTGTGACAGTACTCTCAACTTACATGCATTAATAATTCAAAATATTTCTTGTGTGACTTGTCCGCCATGTTCGACGATTGTAGGTAATGATGTCCCAAGTAGCGTAAACTTATCCAAATTAAACCATTTCTGCGTCGAATCGACGAATATATTTTTTACTTTTTTGAAAATGCCAAAAAGACTTGAAGCATATTTTTTGATTATTTTTTAATAAAATTAAAATTTAGCATTAAGTTTTTACGTTAAGTAAATAAAAATGAAATTAAGGTGCTATTAAAAAAAATCATTTTTTTATATTCTGTTGGATTTGGGACGTTTAAAAATTGGGCTTCATCGATGCGGCAAAGAAGTACTTACTGTATTAAAAACAAGAAAGTGCTTTTAGGATTTAAGGAGCTTCCATTGTCATGAATCCCGTGAAAATGAGAACTCCTGACCGAATCAAGTTAACTTAAGATCGGAATGGCATGAATGTTTTCAGTACCCTAAACCTTTTGTTTTCAGCCGGTATTTTTGCGATTCTCTTTCCAGCCATTCCCTAAGACTGAGCTTATAGAGCTCTAAGAATGGTTCTGGGCCATGAATATATTAGCCGCCTCTTTTCGTCTGCCTTCTCATTGTCTACATATCCACTATCATGTAGCACTCAAATAAGGTGAACCTTGTTATTAGATGCTAGTCTTTTTAGAAATATTGGTTTTAATCATATTTCAAAGGCATTGAGTGCTAATAATGCCGCTCTACGGTCCAAGTCAATATAAATGTGACTGTTATTTGTATATCTTTGTAGGTCCTCTCATAGGCAAAGCTATGGCACATATTTCGGCCAGAAAAACAGTTTTCTTGACCCATACTGACAAATACGCTTCTGAGGTTATGACCAAATACCCCTGCTTCAACACCTTCAAACGTTTTCGAGCCGTCTGTGTACCATACATGTGACTCGGCAACGGGTTTGGGTCTGTTCTGTTCCCAATTAACTCTATTTTGGCATGTGACCCTGAAATTACGTGTGAAGTTGTATTTGGTCTGTCAGTGATCACTTAAGGCTACAAATTTCGCACCAGTTTCAGCAATTTCTCTAGAAAAGGAGCTGATTGCAGGAGAACAGCCCTCCGCATCTCCCAAGATGAGGTTTGCATAGCAATACCTCAAGGACCGCGGTCGGAGTAGACCTCCTTCCCCCTAGTATAGGCGCAAGCTAGTCTTTGAATTTTATTGATACTTGCTAGTACTGAAACTTTGTTAACTCGTCTAAACCAGATAGGAGCCACATAGACAATCAGCGATCTTGTAATCGCAGTGTAATGCATTAAACACATTCGAGACAGCAGGATACCGACTACAAATGACGTTGGCTACAAAATTCGCCGTGTAGCCAGCTACTTAATTATTTTAGAAGCGGCAGCACGTTCAATTGTTTAATATGTGTGAAAATAAAATTATTTATTCAAGTTCACAAAAAAACATAAGCACACATTCATTTGTGTAAATTATTATTTTGCATACGTTTATAATCGTTTATACGATTTTAATTGAAACGATATGCTTGAAGTTCACAATGTGAATATTAAAATTTTATTTTTTTTTTATTTCTTGATTAAAAAAAAAATACAAATTTTATATTTTCAAATAAAAAATATAACAAGTATTAAAATGAAAAATAGAAAGAATTATAATTGTTATTTAATATAAAAGAATAATAATTATATTATAATAATAATAATAATAATAATAATAATAATAATAATAATAATAATAAAATATTAAGAGTTCTAATTAATTTATAAATGTTTAATATTAACTAATATGAACTTGTATATAGATATACTTATAACATATAAGAATGTAAAAGCAATTCGATTCATTTCTCTACCACCTTTTGATTGTCAAATAAAATGAAATATTTTCAAACGCGCATGTTTTATTATACTGGCAGCACTAAATTGTTCACTGCCGCCGACAAAAATAGAAATTAGCCTAAGTTGGCGACAGCTACAACAATGACTGTGTAGCCATGTAGCCGCGCTGCCTTGCAAATAATTATTTCAATATAAACGCATGTATTCTATTTTTGACAGGTTGTAGTCGGTAGCGATATTCTAGGATTTAGCCCCCAGCTTCTGCCAACCAATCTTTTGCTAGTTTATATCGTGGCCCTGGCTTTGTCGATAGTCTTGTCTAGGTAGCTAACCCAGAGTAATTTGTCGTCAAGAGTTGTACTAATTTATTTAACTTCTCTTGAGAACAGTATACGTTCGTCAAAACTGAAAGGTTCTCTAAAATTGTGTCTAAGTTTTTTTCTGCCATAAGCATATCCCTGAACCTCAAAACCATTACTACTTAGTATGTGTAATACCTCGTCCACGGTAATAGACCATAATAGTGGCGATAGTGCACCACCTTGAGGACAACCTTTTGCCGCCTTAGCTCTGAGGTTCACTGATTCCAGGGAAGATCTAATGATTCCCTTTAGGATATTCTCTATCCATCTGCATGTTGTCCCATCAACACCTTTGCTAAAGATGACTCCAGTTATGTGAGACAAATTTGTATTGTCGAAAGCTCCTTTCTGAAGGAGTGCTAGAAAATTCTGTCTTCCCCAGGAGATTTGTATGGATAAAATTAGTCTACGGCCCATGTTATCCTTTCCTCACAAAATATTTCCCTGCCTCTTATCCAATCTTGAAATCTTGGTCTTGATAGAATCTTGGATCTTTGATAGAATCCTGTGAACTTTGGAGCAACTGCCTAACTCCGTAATTCCACTGCAGAATTTCTTCAAGGATTCCCTCTTAGCCTTTCTAATGGTCCAATTTGGATCCGTTTTTGCTACTTAAGACAACATTACCTAGAATTGTCGGACACTCAAACAAATTTTTGAATTCTTAATATATACACTCTTCGCCACATGAATAGGACTTCCCTTTTTCTATTAATTTATGAGTTAATAATTTCTAAACTGAAAAAGATAGAACCTTATTTTTAATTATTGAAAGCATATTTGATACCCTGTAAAATGTGTCAATCACAATTTTTTTCTTGCCACGTACCGAGCCAAAAATTATTTTTGTTATTGAATATGTTAAAAAAGTTATGTTTTTGCGCTACTTGAATAGAACACCCCATTGAAAAAGATTTTTTGACAATTTTTTAAAAATTTTTTTTTATTTAGGACCAGCACTCAGGGGATGGCTCCTACTCATGCAATGCATTGTGATGGAACTAAGAAAATAGGTTGTGGGAAGGAAGATTCGATTTGAATTTTCCCAAATTGTAGGATTCAGGAAAGACGTCAGCAGGAAGTTTATTCAACATACGAACTGTACGGCTAAAAAAGAACTCTGTCTATAATGCGTCGTGCGATTCACTGGTCAATCGATCACAAAGGGATGTGCTCTTGCTGAAAAACGAGTGGCTCGTGTGAATGAGCGGGTTTCGGGAACAAGATCCCTAATTTCATTAGAATACATTCCGTTGTAGTAGCGATAGAAAAGTGAAACAAACCCCACATTGCGACGGCGTTCCAGTGAGTCAATAGAGCTGGCTACCCTACTGTCACCGATAACCACTTTCGCATTAAAATCTACCCTATTCGTTCGACCCCACTCAGAGACAGTAACAATATCGTGGTTTAACAATCGTTCATGCTCTGTCTCATAGCTGCTATCTCTGGTGGACTTAGTCTCCTAACGGACGAATACGTTTGACAAATGTTGCTGTCATCCGCAAAAGAAGGGATGGTACTTGTAGTCCTACATAGGAGGTCATTCAAGAAGACAAGAAATAAAGTCGGAGAAAGAACAGAGCCTTGCGGTACCCCTGAATTGATCTTGAACTCGTTTGATGACACCCGTCTATAACGACCCGTATAGCGCGATCTCTGAGAAAACTCGAGATAAATCGAGAGAAATTATTACCAACCCCAAAAACAGTAAGCTTCGTCAAGAGTGCTCCATGCCACACTCTATCAGGCGCCTTAGAGATATCAAGAGCCACGACCTTACTTTCGCCAAAATGGTAAATAGAACGACACTATTTTTCCGAGAGGAAGGCCATTACGTCCCCCGTAAAGTGTTGTCTACGAAAACCATACTGGCAGTCGTTTAGTAGGCTGTTGGTCTCCAAATATCTCATACGATGGAAATTGACCAATGAACAATGCAGAACAAACCAGCTTTTTCTCGAAGGACGACCTGATTGCAGTAACGATTCTGTGAACCTGCTCTGTAGTTCCATGACCAGCCCGAAAGCCGAACTGATGTTCTGGAATAATATTTCGCTCTGCTAGATGGGGCGTTATTTTCTGGAAGAGGACCTTTTCGAACAGCTTTGATAGGATGGATAATAAGCTGATAGGTCTGTATGACGTAATTTGAGTAGCGTCTTTACTCGGTTTTTGAATCATGACTATTTCTGAAATTTTCCAAGAGGACGGGAAAACCCCCACTCTTAAGATGGCATTAAAAATGAATAACATAATTCTCACAGCGCAATCTGGCAAGTTGATCAGCATTGAACTAGTAATACGATCAGCGCCGGGCGATTTTTTCGCATCAAGGTTTTTGATTGCCATTTTAATTGAAGGCAACCGCATCTTTATTTGATTTTCAATGGAACCGCTGATGTATGGAGGATTAATATCAATATTTATTTCATGTGGAGTGAAAACGTTTTCCAGATGACTAGCAAAAGCATTTGCTCGTTCACTTGGATTTTTAGCCCAACTGAGGTCTTCAAGTCTTAGTGGTGGTTCGGAGGAAGTAGGGCACTTCATATGCTTCACAGCTTTCCATAGGCTGTGGTCGGTTTTTGTTGTTAGATCCAAGTTACTTAAGTAATTTGCAAGCGCTTACTCATGCTGCAGACGCAGCTTTTCTTTAAGTATTTTTGGACACAAATTCAATTGGGTCTTTAAAGCTGGAGAACGATTTCTCTGCCATTCCCTTATCAATTTTCTTTTTTGTCGGATGAGGGCTTCAATATCAGCTGATGACTTGAACGGTTTTGTCCTATATGTTTTTCTCATTGGAGTTGCATTCCTAGCTGCACAATTAATAACGTCTGTAAGATGGCTCACAGCACATTGTACATCAGACGAGTTCCTTAGAGGGATGTTCTGGGAGAGATAAGAGCTCACATACATTTTATACTTTAGACAGTTCTTGTATCGCAGAATGTCTTCCACCGCAATTGCTGCACTTTCTTACATTAGGGTCGTTTTTAATTGCTGTACACATTGTGCGGGGTTATTACGCTTATGCGGTTCCTCTACTGTTATTCTTCGGTTAAGAAGATATCTCAGGTTGTAGATTGGATGAGTTGAATTTTTGGTCTTAAGAAGAGCTGCGTTAAAAGCAATCTCCACACGGTGCATTGGTTGGGGAATTTTATCCTTGTTATTTACATTGTGAACATTTCTCACATCGTAACCTTCACCTTCAACAGCTTTCTTGATTTCGTCAACAGGGACGGAACTGTCAATGCCCTTTACCATAACCACGATGCCCTTAGCACATTTTAGTTGGTACGTGTAGTAATTCTTTTTTTCGGCGTTAAGACTATTAAAAATTAAACGATAATTCTTTTCAGTATGGGTTTGGATTTTCGTTTCCTGTATCTGTCCCCTTCGTATAGAAGCTACGTAAAAATTATCTTTTCCCACAATCTTTGATAAAAGATTTACAATAGCGTTCGATGTTTGCTCGCGCAAATAGATAGGTGGCGGTTTGTGTTCCTTAGACGCAGGTTCTACTGGTGCATCGTCTGTGGGTGCAAGTATTGAAAATCTATTTTCGGAGATTGGTATCGTAGCCGCCTGACTGCCTTTGTACTATTTAGTTGTGCGCTCCTGTTGATCAGTTCTAGCACTAGCCTTACGTTTGGTAACAGTTACGTATCTGCGCATGCCGGTTTGTATTTCCTTACCTGCCAGAGTAGAATCTTTCTTTGATGTTGGTGTATCAACTTTAGTTTTCGGAGTGGTTCCTGTTGGACTAGTTGCCTTGTCAAACTGGAGCGTAAATATTTGCGCGTCTACAATCGCATTTGGCGTTAAAGAGCGGGTCCTATTCTCAGGCCTGGCTGTGAAATATGCTCCGTCGTCCTTCTTATTATTCATACTATCTGAGAACACGTAGTATGCATTGTTCCTACTTTGTTTTTGTTTGGCTTGTCATTTATGTTTTTGCTTGTTTTTGGTTTTTTTATTTATTGATGTCATCTTTTCTATATGGGTCCCAACTTGAAGTCGTTATCTAAATCCGTAGTGCAGTTACCCCTATGATGACCCCGAGGGTCCCTTTGCATGCACTGAGGTCCTCGCAAAGGTTGACACAAGACCTTATGGGCGCTTGTGTACAGAGCCAATTAGGATGTTGTATCAACTAAACCTGCACGGCCAACTTAACGGTAACGTGATTTAGAGCGTTCTCCAAGTCCTTGTCAAGGTGTTACCGGGACGGGAGGCAGCTGCGACATTAGCCTGAAAGCCGTTTCTACGCGATGTCACTCCCGTGTACTAAGGTAACAGAATGCCACAGCTATCAGCCCATTTGCAATCAATTGCAATAAATAATCAAATCCATAGTATTTTCCGGTTCGTCAACGTTGCAGCAGTAGCCTGAATTGCACCGGTGTTCGCATTAATTTCAGGTTACTATCTGCTTATTCGCATACACACTTTAGCTACCACCAGATCGGGTGATCCGGACGGTATTACCAGGGAATACCACGTGGAGGTAGTGAGATGATTGGGCAATTCAGTGAAGGAATCACCTCTGTCTATTCCCAAGTGAACAGCGATAAGTAGGCTTTCAACCTTCATGAAATACCTCATCCCCAAGCATTTGATAAAGTTCGGCATGATGGTCTCCTCACAAAAGTAACACGACTTCTTTCTGCTAACACCCACAAGCTGATTAAAAGTTACTTGACTGATAAGAAGATTTCTGCAGGCGTCCCCCAAGGAAGTATACTTGGTCCGCTATTATACATCGTATATACATATGCTTACAAATCGACATACTATCACGTCAACGTTTGCAGATGACACGTCATTTTTAAATGTGAACAAAGATTCAGGAACTGCATCTGAGCACTTACAAGCTCATATAAACGAGCTGGAAGGTTGGCTAAACAAATGAAAGGTCCATCAAAATGTGCCCATGTGACTTTCACACTAAGAAAAGCAAAGTGTCCGCCAATAAAAATAAATAACGTCATTGTTCCGGTAGAAACCCAAACTAAATATCTAGGAATCCATCTAGACAGACGCCTAACATGGTCACGTCACATTGAGGCCAAAATCTCAGCTATAAAACTAAAAACAGCTCGACTAATGTGGCTCATAGGTCCATATTCATTTGTTTCTTTGGAATATAAAGTTCTATTATATAAAGCCATTATTAAACCAATCTGGACATATGACATTCAGCTTTGGGGAATTGCGTGTGCATCTAACATGCAAAAGTTACAAAGAAGACAGTCGAATATTTTACGAACAATAGTCTGCGCCCCCTGGTATATAAGAAATGAGAATATCCACAGAGATCTAGAAATTCCAACGGTTCGGCAGGAAATTGAAAAATATTGTACTAAGTACGTTCACAAGCTGGCGACCCATCCAAATGCCCTCGCTAGAGTCCTATTACAGTTCGAGGGACACAGGATGCTTAAGAGAAGTGATACATTGCGCCTAGTAAGAAAAGACATATAACTCTTTTATTTAACCGTAGAATATTTCTTTTATTCTTAAGATTTGCGTACAAGTAACTAGTTATTACATTGGTAATAATTATTTAAATTTTTTATCTTTTTTACAGTTAAAATGTGGATACTTATTGTAATTTTCTTATAAAGGGTGTTTTTTATAGACATATAGAACTTTAAGTTGGCATTACTGTTCAAGATGGCGACCGATTTAACAGCTGTCAAGTGATTTATTCTCAGCTTGGTTTGGCAATTCATCATGAACAGACTCTGTTATGTTTCGAGTTTACGTTATGTGCTGCGCTGGCACCAGCTGATGATAATTGTGGTGTCTATGCCAAAGCACTCAGTAGTGGTGTGGCCGGCTAGCTCATTTACACCTCAAGGCGGGTTCCAACCCACCACTACCGTCGAACAATAACATGAAAAAAAAATATAAGTAGGTGTTGTTTACTCTTAAACTACAAGGCCAAAAAAAAAAAAAGAATATCTCAATCATAATATTCAGTAACAAGAAAACAGGATACCATTGGATGAAGGTGGTAGCAAAAACCGACACACTAAATACTAGCAATTCTGTCAAAAAAAAATTATCAAATAGAACGCGCGGGGATATTATTAAAGAAAGGTAGGGGTGTTCAACCTTCACCTGCCCTCCTTACCAGGACCACTTGACTTAATCCTCAATATGTTGGTGTGGTCCCCACTGCAAAACTGTTCTTGTTATTCACTCACCTCATCTTCACCAAACTCCCTCCTTCAGACCATGTATTACACACACATAATTTTTGTTTTCTGTTATACAAACAAGTATTATACTAGATATATTTAATAGCAATAAAAAAAAATTTTAATTGTATTGATATTTTTCCTTTTTTTTCTGGTCTTATAATTATATTAACAATGACACCAATAATCTTAAATACTATATTTATTTCCTGACATGTATTTCTATGTACACGCCTGTATATAATAAATATGTGTGTATGTTTATCTATGTATAAGCGTATTATAAATTTTATGTTGTAGGCCTCCTTCTTTTTTTGTTTCTTTTTTATGTATATATATGCAGGGTTATTCGAATAAAAAAAAATTATTTTTATTTTTCTACACTAGGTAGGTACGGCTTACATTATTACTATACTTAATCTAGGGTCACCCTCTAACACCACAACTTATGCCCACTGAATTTCGTCGTTCCACTAAAAGAATTATTATATGTCTCTGCCGAATACAAATGCACTGAATCTATCTCAAGTGTACGGTATACACTTCCTATCCCCAACTATTCCTCCTGCACTACCCTAATCGAGCTCGTTTAAGGGGTTCTTTGAGGTTGATTATCAACTACCGAATTTTTATGAATGGGGTTTTTATCTGTTTATATAGTGGGTGCAGACCATGCATTGAGAATGCGTCTAGTGACCGGCGAATCTGGATTCTTAGATCCGCGTTGCTCTACAGCATAAATTAAGGTGATTCGAGGCCGACTTACATAAAAAAATCTTTATTATATTTCTTACACTACTGGTTTACTTATGCTTTATCCGAGGCTAATTTTATTTCGAGGTATTTACATTGTTATGCGGGCTTATAAAAAAAACATTATCAATTTGTTCTTTTCTAATTAATTACAACAAACGAGACTGTGAGGACGGAGACTCTTTCACACTGAAGTGTGTTCTATGGCCAGGATAAAAAATTCTTTGAGGTAATCCTCCCCTATTTGGTCAACTTACTTAATTACTGACTATCAGTAATTGAGTCGTGATTTATTTTATACACGTAAACGTATAGACACACGATCACACTCACAATAATACGATAAACACATGACCTTAAAATATTTTTTCTTTTTCTTCTTATTTAACCTTTTCTTTTATTTTTCTTTTTATTTACTGTTATCCAACCGCACTCTCACTTAAAAATTATAGCGATAGCATCATGGCCGACGCCCGAGAGTTGTACAAAAATGGTGGTCGGGTCGCCGAAGACTTGGCCTACGTGTTGTGGTTACCTGTGGTTGTGCTCAGCGCAGGGATAATATATTCGGCTTCCGGAGCTATACCCTCTGATTTATATTAATATGTCTGGTACTTACGGGTTTTTCCGGGCTCACCTCTTCGGGATCTTTCTATGGTTACCTGTGCCTTCTCTGTCGGTAGTCGCTGCGGCTTTCCCTCGTGACTTGCCTGGAACTGGCTTCTGTAACCTGGGCTCGAGCTTCTCTGGTAATTGCTGGTGGTCTTGCTGCCACTGTCACACTTGTTCCCGGGCCTGGCTTTGGCCACTATACCTTTGGCTAACACTGGCTGTGTGTTAACGTTGATCTCCACGGTGCTGCAGACTTCACACCTTCGGCTTTGGCTAAATTTTCTTTCTTCCCTTGCTAATTTTTCCCTCGGCTATACCACAAAATTTCCTCCTTTCCGGCTTCCTTCGACTTGTCCTCTCCCGCACACCTTTGCGGATCTTAAAATTAGTCCTTTTTTTTTTTTTAACACAAAACTTTTCCTTTTCTTTTTTTCTTCATACACAAGAAAAAATCTATTCTTTTGTATTGCTGCCTCGACCGCTCGTTCAAAAAAGAACTTTCATTTGACCGCGCGTTCTTACCAAACCTCTTTTCGTTAAAAAAAACAACTTATCTATTTTATCTTGCCGACTAATCAGGGTTGTCTTTCCTCAGCGTTGTTTCTTTTGTTAAGCATACTTTCTTGTTAGCGATTTTCATCGAATTAAGCTGCCACTTCGCCTTAGCCTGTTTACACGAACCGCAACAACTCACGATCATAAAGTAAGGCGTAGATTCTACGAATGGGCCCAAAACGAGATTGCCGTTGTTCCCGATTTTCATAAGCGAATTTTGCTTAGCGATGAAGCGCACTTCTGGTTGAATGGCTACGTCAACAAACAAAACTGCCGCATTTGGAGTGAAGCTAATCCTCAAGTGTATGTCGAAACACCGTTACATCCAGAAAAACTGACTGTTTTATGCGCTTTATGGGCTGGTGGAATCATTGGTCCGTACTTCTTCAAAAACGATGATGGCCAGAACGTTACAGTCAATGGTGATCGGTATAGAGCCATGATTACTAACTTTTTCATTCCTGAATTGAACAACAATGATGTCCAGGAGCTGTGGTTCCAACAAGACAGCGCAATATGTCACACAGCTCGTGCCATAATCGATTTATTGAAAGACACGTTTGGTGACCGCCAAATTTCACGTTTTGGACCTGTGAACTGGCCTCCAAGATCTTGTGATTTAACACCACTAGACTAATTTCTGTGGAGCTATGTAAAATCATTGGTCTTTGCGGATAAGCCACAAACGCTTGACCATTTGGAAGACAATATTCGCCGTGTTATTGCCGATATACGGCCACAAATGTTGGAAAAAGTCATCGAAAATTGGCCGTCCAGATTGGATTACATCCGAGCCAGCCGTGGCGGTCATATGCCAGAAATCATATTTAAAATGTAATGCCACAAGATTATCTTTGGGATAAACAAAATTCATGTCAATCGAATAATCCATCGCTGTTTTATTGCAATTTAAAGTTATATATGTCTATAAAAAAACACGCTTTACAACGGTCAAATGTTGCCTCCACCGTTCCAATAAGTACAGGTGAAAGTAAATTTTGCAGCAACATATAGGTACCTTCTGCCAAAGAAGTTACTAAAATAGCCTTCTTTTTCTTTTCTTCTGTGATGTTATTTGCAATTAGGAATTGTTCTAATTGCACCTCAAACACATTAAACGCTTTTTCTGCATGGTTAAAAAAAGGCACTCGTCCAATAATTGGAGCACTATCATTTTGAACTACGGAATCTGCAGGCATTTTTTTATTTTTTTTATTATTTTTTCCTCGTCGCCCCTGTAATATATTGACTTCAACGACTTTTATTGAAAGTTAAATGTGAAGTCGAATGTAGTCCAATCTGGACGTCCAATTTTCGATGACTTTTTCCAACATTTGTGGCCGTATATCGGCAATAACACGGTGAATGTTGTCTTCCAAATGGTCAAGCGTATGTGGCTTATCCGCATAGACCAATGACTTTACATAGGCCCACAGAAAGTAGTCTAGCGGTGTTAAATCACAAGATCTTGGAGGCCAATTCACAGGTCCAAAACGTGAAATTAGGCGGTCACCAAACGTGTCTTTCAATAAATCGATTGTGGCACGAGCCACATGGCTCTATACCGATCACCATTGACTGTAACGTTCTGGCCATCATCGTTTTTGGAGAAGTACGGACCAATGATTCCACCAGCCTATAAAGCGCACCAAACAGTCAGTTTTTCTGGATGTAACGGTGTTTCGACATACACTTGCGGATTAGCTTCACTCCAAATGCGGCAGTTTTGTTTGTTGACGTAGCCATTCAGCCAGAAGTGCGCTTCATCGCTAAATAAAATTCGCTTATGAAAATCGGGAACAACGGCAATCTCGTTTTGTGCCCATTTGCAAGCGTTGTTTAGGCGTGAGTCTATTCATGATGAATTGCCAAGCCAAACTGAGAATAAATCACTTGACAGCTGTTAAATCATTCGCCATCTTGAACAGTAATGCCAACTTAGAATTCTATATGTTTATAAAAAACACCCTTTATATCAAATTTTTTTTTGTAAATCTTACCAATACAATTTACACATATTTAACCTATATTATTAAGCGTGGATTTTGTTAATTCCACTATATAAATGAGTTGAAAATAAAAAAAATATTCATTATGAATTGCTAATTGAATCTTAATCTGTTTTCAGTCATGTAATGGAATATTAAGGCGCATCGAATATGGGATTCTAGAAACTGTCAGATTTCGCCACTAGAATCAAGGTAAGGCAGGGTTATGAGGCAGGCGTTCCAAAAACATCTGGTTTACGCTATTATTGTAAGCGACAATTGTAAAATGTTACTAATTTGTGGAATCACCGAAACAATCAAATCATCGAAATTTACTGCTTATAAATACAAAAAAAATTTTATTACTCCTTCCTTTGCATTGTATTCAAAGAAAAGAACAATAAAATAAACAATTAGTATCACTAGAATATATATATATATATATATATATATATATACATATATATATAAAGGATGTCCCAACAAGAACGCAAGATTTAAATTTTAAATAAATGACTGATGCAGCAATTGAATTGTTTCTCTGGCTGTATGACATGTGGCGCCGTCTTGTTGAAACCACAAGCCCTCCATATTTATTTCTTCAATTCTAGGCAAGAAAAAACTGGTTATCATTTCACGATACCGAACACCATTGACTGTTTGCGCTTGACCTGCCTCATTTTCATAAAAAAAGGTCCATTGATTCCTCCAGCCCAAAAACCACACCACACAGTGACACGTTGAGGATGCATTTGCTTCTCGTGAATCACTCGAGGATTTTGCTCACCCCAAATGCGACAATTCTGCCTATTGACGAAGCCATCAAGATGGAAATGGGCCTCGTCACTGAAGATGATTTTATCGGCAAAATCAGTATTTTCATGTTGTCTCTCCAATACCCAATTAACGAACTCCCTTCGCTGTCCATGGTCATTTTTTACTAACCTTGTACCTTCTACTAGCAAACAATAACAATTGTTCAAATGTCAAACAATGACACTTCGAATGGCGCCAAATTTAAATCTTGCGTTCTTGTTGTGGCACCCTTTATATTACGTATATTATGTATATAAACACAATTAACACTCACCAAACTGAATCATGATGATCGAAATTGATGATGTTGGATTGATGATACTGTATGTATATATGTACCTGTGTATGTTTGTAATTTTGGTCTATTATTTTTAGATTACTATGAATTTTAGGGGTATAAATGCATATTAGGTGTGCTTAGCCGACAATATTTGAATATGACATTTTTGCGGTATTGTGAGCTTTTTTTATGCTTTCATATGGGCCTCTGGAGATTCGGAGATTAAATAGTTTTTCTTTTTGAGAGGTGTTAAGTTTGCCTCTAGTTAGTGTTTATACCGGTACGTAAAAATTCGTTTTTTATCTCTGTAAAAACAATATTTTCTACCTTTCTATTTTTCTTTTACTCGCAAAGCACATATGCAAGCATAATCAATCTGACATAACACTCACTTTGAGCACCCTTTGCTTATCCGGCAAGCTAGAGTTAAGTGTGTTTTAATTATATATATTAATTATATGTATATTTTGGCACTTTTTGATACCACTTTTTTTCTTGGGTTTTTTCCGTATGTCGTTCTTTATTCTTCTTCTTTTGTTTTTCTTCTTCTTGAGCGGGGTTTTGCAATGTATTCTGTTTTTTTTTTATCTCTACTGGGAGCTTAAATTTATTTATTAGTTTTGTTATTTTTCGTGTATTTTTACTTTTAAGTTACCAAGAGTTTTGTCGTTAATTATTCCTTCATTTCGTTTTCTACCTCATTCCTTTCTACGTAATAAATAAGCCTATGTATGCCTTAAAGAACTTCGTTCAACTATGTCCGGCGATTTTAGGTTCTTCGATCAAACCCACTTTAAAGACTAAATTTGAATATTAATTAATCACTTCCAACTTTCGGGAGAGATAATGTAGATGACATAAAACAGCAGATAGTGATGGCATATAATAGCTAAAAGGGTGGCTTATTCCAGCTGATAGATGGTTTGCTTAAAGCGATATACTAGTACAGACGATTCAGTGGAGTTTAGGAATCCAATTAGTTGCTGGTGTTGAATTTCTATTAGTGAGAGACTTAAGTAAAGGGAAGACCCCTAAACTTGATAAAAGTTTATTACTGCTCCTTCAGAGGCCTTCTTGTTGGTTTTCTTGATTTGTTATATTGTGAGGTTATTCTTATTGGACGAATTCTAACTAGAAACCAACTTGTGTCCCACTCTATACTGGCTATGAGGTTCTCGAAAGATTTCCCTTTTTATTTTTGTTCCTCGGGTGTTCCTATTGGCCTGTTTATCGTTGAAATTATGAATTAAACTATCCGATTTAATTAAAAATATTAATGACAAATCTGTCAACAGGGTAGTTTTGCCAATATTCCACAATATAGTAATCGTTTAAGCAATGGATTACTAAAATAATTAAATTTACTTTTGCTAAAGTTCTATTTTTTGGTTACGTCTGGTTATCTTAGCAGTTTGCGAAAAAAGGAAGTTTATCAGGTTTTTGTTAATAATGACAGCTTGCTTTTTGTGAGATGATATGTTCAATTGGCTTTTGTAATTGTCAAACTTAATACGACTCATTATAAAACATTACTAAACACAACTTGTATACCAAGAAATTTATTCATTTTCTCTAACAAAAAGGTACCTATAAGTGGATCCCTATTAGAATTAAATACGAAAAAACAAAAGAAATAATACAAATATAAATTACTGAAAACCAAATATGTACAGATTGCGATTGGTTTTCATAACTTGGGGGTCACACGATCAAGTTTTCATTCAATTTTTAAAATTTCTCTCATTTTTTTACCAATACACTCACACTTTTAAAATTTGCTGAGAGCTTGCTTTCAATTTTTCGTTCAATTGAGTGTTTCAAGTTTCATTCAAGAAAACAGCTGACTGCAGTTTTTTTATTCCAAATTTGAATTCTTATTCTGCCGCCAGTATTGTTTTGTTTTTTTTTTTTTAAATATGTTTGTGAACAAATTAAACAAATATAACGACGCTTTGCATTTCATAGAGATATACAGAAGGCATGAAGTTTTCTGGAACATGAATATTCCTGCATATAGACGGAATGATTTAAAAATTAAGGCATATAATTCTATTGCCGCCGAAACAAAACTGTCGGTGGAAGAGGTTAAAAAAAAAATAAAGTCATTTCGAACGTCGTACTGTGCCGAAAAAGCTAAAATTGAAAGCAGCAAAAAATCCGGATGCGCCACTGAAAATGTATATACTCCTAGTGTATTTTGGTTCAATGAAATGTCGTTCATCGACGCATCTCTAATTCGTCGGAAAACTGTGGACAACTCTTATCAAATG
Organism: Thelaira solivaga; assembly: GCA_947397855.1. Taxonomy (NCBI): domain Eukaryota; kingdom Metazoa; phylum Arthropoda; class Insecta; order Diptera; family Tachinidae; genus Thelaira; species Thelaira solivaga. Next base: position 41,123,843 of record OX377612.1, read on the forward strand.
GAAACTTTTAACCAGGTAATAGAGTAAAGCAAAACACATTTTTTTACTTGAAAGATTTTTATTTAATATTTATTTTTTGCCACTGAAAATCTACATTACCATATGTGGTTAAATATCTGGAAAGCTCGTCCCTAATTCTTGAAGCAAGCTTGTAGGTTTTGTGGCTTTGATTTCCAATTGCGGAAAACGCTTCTACAATTAATTGTTCCACTGGTTCTGTGTCTGCTGTTGCCGTTCGAGGTTTTGTCAAATAATTGTGAAGCACACAACAGGCCTCAACAATGGAGTCGACTGTTGTTGGTTGCACTTCCATAGGACGGTGAAATATACGGAACCTGTTGGCGAGCCGACCAAATGCACACTCAACCACCTTTCTTGCCCGACAAAGCCTATAGTTGAACACTTCTTGCGGCACGCTTAAACTTATACTTCTGCTATATGGCTTCATCATGTGCCTGTCCAGAGCAAAAGCGTCGTCTCCAATAAAGAAATAAGGAATCTTATTTCCTTCACCTCAAGCTTGACCACATCGATACGTGCAAAATTTCTGAATTTGGCATCATCGTCTTCCCACACCAGATCTTTTAACATGTGCGCCTCCAAATCATGCTCCCCCCTAAGTAAACAAAATTGTTTTTACATTTATTACGCCAACTCCATGTGTGTTTGTTAACATTTATAAATACATACCTTCTTACTAATAATGGTTTTACCCAATATTTCTTCTCCGCCTTCTGTTTTTCTTTAGTTTCTATTGTTTTTTTTATTTCTTCCAATAATTTCAAGGAAGCAATAAATTTTATTTGTTTTCTTGATAACATCTTGCTGAAAAACTTGCTTCGAAATTGCGTGCAGCCTACGTCACAGCTTTAAATTTTTGTGAATTTTGACAAGCAGTATGTGTACATTTCTTGAAAGAGAATTGCAAAAAAGCTTGATCGTGTGACTGCAGTGTAATATTCTATATTGTCAATGTTAATGTTAACAATATGGTAAGCGACTCGCAACATTGTTGCTAGACAAATAAATGTCTATGGCAACTTCTATTTACAATATTAGTTGGTGTTGAGTTGGTTAAGTCGTAAAGAGGAAGTTGTTTTCTCAGAACCAATAAAAAGTTATATGAACTATATTTTTCTCCCAAACGATAAGTCGTCGGCTACAAAATCGCAAACAATACAGAATACGTGCTTCAACAGTATCGTCTATCGGAAATTAAGCAAGAAGCAGATTTAAGCTATATAAAAAAGCAAAAGCACACATCCGGATCAAAGCCTGAAAACCGGAAGGCTGGTAACAAAGAATCTTATTTGAAAAAAGGAGGTGTAAAACAGCATCAACAACAATGTGCGGTTTGTGGATATACAAATCATAATAGTGTAGACTTTAAGTTTAAAAATTATAAGTGTAATGTATGCAAGCAACGAGGGCATCTGAAAAAAATGTGTAGAGCACAAGGTTTGAATTATATAGATAATGAACTTAGTTTGTTTTCATTAAGAACAATGAGTGATGGTCCAATTAAAATTAAAATTGGTGTAAACGGTAATCCATTTTCATTGGAACTAGATACAGGGTCTGAATACAATGTAATTTCGGATAGTACATATAAGTCTATATTTTTTAATTATAAATTGAAACCGATCAAAGTGTCGTTGAAAACTTATAATGGTACACCCATTCGTCCTATGGGTGTCTGTGAGGTTAAAACAAAATTGATTTCGTTGGTTGTGATTGAGAAGGGTGGCCCTCCTTTATTGGGTAGAGATTTTTTGAAAAGATTTAATGTAAAAATTTAAAATTTTAATTATGCCGTGAAACAAGCCAATGATTATGATAGTATCATGCAAAAATTTTTGATGGTACGTTAGGGTTTTTCAAGAATGGTAAAGCATCGGTACATTTTAAAGATAATTCACAACTAAAATTTTTTAGGCCGAGGCCTGTGCCATTGGCAATTAAAGAAAAAGTAGAAAGTGAAATAGATAAATTAATATCATTAAAGGTACTAGAACCAGTTAAATTTTGTGAATGGGGTGCACCTATTGTACCCAAAATAAAAAAGAATGGTACTATACGGATTTGTGGTGACTTCAAGGTTACCTTAAATCCATGGCTTAATGTTGATAAGTACCCTCTCCCACATATACAAAATTTTTTTGCCAAATTGCATGGGGGAGAGGAGTTTACAAAGTTAGATGGCTTATAAACAGATTGAATTGGATGAAGATTCAAAAAAACTGATCACAATTTCAACTTCAAAAGGTCTATTTCAATACACACGCCTCATTTATGGTTTGACGTCAGCACCTGTTATTTTTCAAAAAATTATGGGCTCTTTATTAATTGGTGTAGATGGTGTGGTTGTATTTCTAGACGTACTAATTACAGAGCCAAATAGGAAAATGCATTTGGAAAGGCTACAAAAAGTGTTACAAATTTTAAGCGATAGTGTATTTAAGTTGTCAGTCGATTAATGTGAATTTTTTTGTAAAAGAATTCATTATTTAGGTCACATTATTGATAAAAACGGGCTACACATGGATCCAGCTAAGATTGATACGGTTCGAAATATTTAATATCCGACTAATATTAAGGAATTACAGTCATTTTTAGGAATGATTAATTTTTATAGGCGATTCATTCCCAGAGTTTCGACCAAGTTACGTCCATTATATGAATTGTTACAAACTAAGTTAGAATTCGTATGGTCTGAATGCTGTTCAAAAATTATAGACGGAATAAAGCTTTGTTTGACAGCAAAAAACTGCTTGACTCGTTATAACCCAATGTATGAAACAAAATTAAATGTAGATGCAAGTCCAGTAGGAATAGGTGCGATTTTATCGCAAATTGGAAGTACAAAACTGAAAAGACCAATTGAAATTGCATCAAGAAGTCTGTCTCCTGCCGAGACTCGTTATTCTCAATTAGACCGTGAGGCAGGTGCTATATTGTTTGGAGTAAAAAAATTTCATCAATATTTGTATGGACGCAAATTTACATTGGTAACCGATAATCGAACTCTTCAGTACATTTTTAATCCGTCCAATGGAATTCCACAGATGGCATAGAATAAGCTACAGAAGATTGCTTTGTTTTTATCAGGTTATAATTATGACGTAGAGCATATGCAATCAAAAAATAATATAGCAGACTATTTTTCACGTTTTCTCAAAAGTCTAATGATTTATCTAATAACACAACAGATTGTATTTACATGAATTTTTTAAAAGATTTACCAGAAAGTAGACAGTGCGTTAATTTTTAAGCAATTAAAATGAAAACAGAATCTGATAAGCTGTTACAGCAAGTGTTGAAATATGTAGCTATATGGCCCCTGACCGACCATCTGACGCAGACATTTGCGGACCAAAATATACAATCCCATACCTATTATCTTCCTTTCCCATCCCCCACATCCTGATCCCCCACTCGTAATGTTGAGGTGGTGGTAGCAGTGCCCAGAACATGAATGGCTAGTAAGTGGTAAAAGAGAACTAGTCGCTAACAGCTCCCCTCCGGTGTTAGGGCACGGGCCGGTTGCAACCTTAGTTGCCTAGTCCATGTATGCCGTCACTGCTTGGATGGTCCTTACCATTACGGGCATACTCGTAGGATTTGTATGGAAACCAATAATAAAAAAACAAAACAAAAACAACGCAAAAAGATAACAAGGGAAAACCAAGTTGGTCGATTGCAGAGCATCCGCTGTAACAAGCGGGTTGCATACCACCAATATTGGCGTGGCAACCTCCGTCAATAAAGGTGGATCTGACGCAGTGGAAGTACCAAAGCCAGCGGCGGGAACTTCCAAGGCGGCCAGTAAGGAAACTGCTCCTGAAGTAGTTGGTGAGGACCGACCCACAAAATCAGGGTCGTGTACATCCCCCTATGCCTTAGAGGCACAACCGCAAAGGAGGGCTTTTGCAGAAAGGAGAGCTGCCATGCGTATTACAAATAAGCATGGCAGCAAACCTATCGAATCGCTAACTAGCGAGCAAAAGGCCTTCTTGATATGGGCAAAAAAGCGTCTAGCTGAACTGGACGCTCCCCTCCTCTCAGCTCCTGAAGCGACAAAGCGACAGCGATCGGAGGAGAAGGCGGCTACTCAGCTGGCGTCTAAAAAGCCAAAGCGGGCGCAACCTGTAGTTGTCAAAGGCCGTTCAGTGAAGTTGCGAAGAACTCACTCGTAAGGGCTATTGTCGACTACAGTGACAACGACGGAGCAATCTCCTATGCAAAATGGGAGATAATACAGTAGAAGCTGCTAGGGGTGTACTTTAAGAGAATCCGGGTTAACGTCCGCAGAATTCGGATGCAGGCTGGTTTCAGGGGCTTATAAAGCTCCTAGCCTGCTCCAATGAGCGATCAGCCAACTTACTTAAGTTGGCTGTTACGGCAATAGGGGAAGTGTGGCCGGGCTAGTGGCTGACGCACCCGTATAGGCAGGATGCGCAGAGGATTCCCAATCTGTCACGAGAATGGTTGGGGAACTACTGGGCGACCTGAGTTTTGCGGAGGACGAAGACAAGCTTCTGGGATCTGGTTCAGACCCAGAGGATGTCGACGTTACCATCAACTACGACCCGAATGGCGACAGTGACGCAAATTAATTTACATCACTGCAAGGCAGCATCCACTGCATTGCTCCTTCGTCTTGCAGAGTGGGACGAGGATGTGGCGCTGATATAGGAACCCTGGTATCATGATGGCAAGGTTCTTGGACTCAGCGCAAAGGGCTATAAATTGTTATATGCAAATTGTACAGGTAGGATTCGAGCCTGCATCTTGGTTAAAAAGCATCTTAATATCTTCATTCTCTCTGATTACAGTGATGAAGACACAGGAGCGCGACATGGAAAAAGGATGGAACAACCATCTGGATCCAGTCGTGCTATATGGCGCATGACCATGCTGACCTTCCGCCAAACAACTTTACGAGAGGCATGGTACAGCTGGCGAGGAGCAAAGGCATCCCATTAATAATTGGTGCCGATGCCAATGCGCACCACACAGTGCGGGGCAGTGGAGACGTCAACACTAGAGGTGAGTGCATTTTTGATTTTATTTTAGACCAGAATTTAGTGGTAGTAAATAGAGGTTCGGAGCCCACCTTCGTGGTCACTAACAGACAGGAGGTGCTGGATATTACATTGGTGAGCGCAGATTATGCGCATTTTGTGGAGAACTGGAAGGTGTCGGGCGACTGTTCATTCTCCGATCATCGCTATATCGAATTCGGTATACGTACTATGAGAACACCGGTAACTTCTTTCATTAATAGAAGGAAAACTGACTGGGAATCTCAGAGAAACATCTTTAAACAGTTTCTCACCGAGCCCCAACCCTTGAGCGGCGTTGAGGACATAGATAGCGCTGTAGCAGAGCTGTCGGAGGCTTTCAAGGAGGCCACTACAGGGTCTTGCAGACCTTCCGTACATAGGGAAAGAGACAGACCACCGTGGTGGTCCCCCACCATAGCAGCATCTAGGAGGAGATGCAGGAATTTGTTCAACGAGGCTAAGAGAACAGGCAACTGGTCACTTTATACAGCTTCTGTAAACAGTTTCAAAAATGAGGTGAGAAATGCAAAGCGTAAGTTCTGGAGAGACTTTTGTGAGAACATTAAGAGCTCTTCAGAGGCTTTCAGGTGCAATATAAGGCACTCTTTACGATGCTAAATTGGCTGCCAGTTGATCTAAAACCTGAGAAATTGGCACTATTTGCATCCGTGCGATTGCATGCGGCGCAGAAGTGGAATCATAGATCATGGGGACATTCGGGGATAATTGGTACTTGGGGTGATATTCCCAACCTCATTGACTATGGCACTCCAAGACCATTCCTACAGAGGAACTTTGGATTCACGATTTTGGACGAAACGGGAATCTCAATGGGATCTTCTCTTCTAGAAGAAGATCTGGATGTCTTTACCGATGGCTCCAAGAATAGTTCTGCAGTTGGTGGTAGAGTCTATATTGAGGAGTCTGGGACTAGAAATGTGGTGGCTGTAGTAACAAGATACTGCAATTTTGGCAACCATGCTAAGAGAATGGGTTTGCGATATAACGACTACTGTAGAAGTTTTCAGGACGAGGAAGAGGAGGAAACTGTGGAACACCTTCTCTGCCAGTATCCAGCCCTGGAAGAGCGGCGCATGATCCACTTCAGTGAGCGACGTCTGCAGGGTCTCACTGCGCTGTCGAATGCAAGAGTCGACATGCTATATGGCTTCGTTAGAAGTAGCGGTTGGTTTTTGAGACGGACTCACTCACTTTCTTTCTTTATCTTCTTTAATTCCCCGTCACTCCTCTGTTACTATTCTTCTTCTCCCTTATTTTCCTCTATACAAGTGTCAGAAAGGGACCACGTCAGAGGACCCAACTGAGCACAGCTCTTGTTTTTCTTTTCGGGCGACCTGTTTAACCTAACCTAACTTACTCTCACCGTCACTAGCTCCCTAGTTCATCGGCTCGAAATGACTACTACCTCCGTCTTTTGGTTCGTGCAGACGAAGTTAGCCATGATCGCACTACTACAATACTCACATTCGTAACTGCCTCGGCCTCTGTTAATCCAGATGCTTCAATTACTAATGCGATGTGTTCCGTATCGTAGATGAGAACACGGCCAGCAAAGTAGTCCCCCACAATGGCCAACAAATACTCCGGGATCGGCAAGTAACGTAGTGCTTCCATGATCTTCCCCACAGCACCATAGTATTGAATGCGTTCTTCATATCCAGTGTCACCACAACCGTACCGTCTCCTTCTTATTGCCCGGTTCGCTATCTCCACAAGTACCCTTATGGCATCAACGGTGAATCTCCGTTTCCTGGAGCCGAACTGACAATCGGAAAGCCCGTTTGCGGCCTCTATACACTCCTGCAGTCTCCTATTTATAATAGTCTCTAACAGTTTCCCAAAGGTATCGATCAGACATATTGGTCGATATGAAGAAGGATCACTCGGTGTCTTATTCTCCTTAGGAAGCAGCACCAGTTTCTGTCTCTTCCATATTGATGGAAAGACAGAATACTGGAAACAATCATCGAAAAGGTGCACTAGGTAGTCCGGTCGTGTCGCAGCTACCTCCTTCACCACAATGTTCGGAATCCCGTCTAGCCCTGGCGACTTTCCATCCAGCAATCCAGCTACAGCATGTTGAATCTCCTCACACGTGACAGGCGGAATACCCCGAAAAGATTCCCCAACTGTTCTGTCTCAGGTTATACCCCTCTGTAGTGGAAAGAGGTGTGAAATAATACTCTCAAGTAACACGGGATCCGTTGGCATCGCCCTGTTATAGGACTTGAGCCTCTTTGTAACGATCCTGTACGCTAGTCCAAATAGATTATTGTCAAGATTGTTGCAAATACTCATGAAACATTGCCTTTTGCTATCCCTAATGGCCTTCTTTAGCTGCTTTTTCTTCGTCCGAAAGACTTCGTGGAGTACTAGCTCCTCTGGTCGGCCCCTAGACCTCGTAAGTCTCCTACGAAACCTTATACACTCAGCTCTAAGCTCCGAAAACTCCTCGTTCCACCAATATACGGGATCTTTTCTGAATCCTGTACGCCTTCTTCTCATCGACATATTGCAAGCAGTCGAAACTCCCTTTGCCACTACGTCTGGTAGCCCAGCTATACTCCCACCATCCATCCAAGCCCGAAACATCTCGCGATTAAAACTGTAACACTTCCAGCCTTGTTCGCCAATATTGTACCGACCCGCCCCATCATGCTCCCTATCCATAAGCTCCATGAGAACGGCCATGTGACCGCTATGTGTATAGATCCCGCTAATGCTCCACCGTACTCGACCGGCCACTCTATTGCTGGCAAACCCGGTCTATAACGGATCCGCCTCCGCTTCGACTAAACGTATGCTCACTGCCCTGGTTCAATAGCACCACATCCAGGCTTGCAAAAGCTTCAAGTAATGCCCTTCCCCTAGGGTTTGTCCGTGGGCAACACCAGTCGATAGCTCACGCATTAAAATCGCCAGCAATCAAAACCCTCTCATAGCTAGCCACGTCCAGAGAAACCCTGTCTACAATGCTCTTAAATTCCTCAATACAATATCTAGGTGGAATATAGCAACTGTATATGGTCAAACCAGCTATAATGATCCTTACAAAGCCAAAGTCCGTGGTCTTTGGTCCCTTGGCATCCTCCCACTCAACACCCAAACTGCGGCAGTCTTCGCCCTGTCGGTCCACACCCGAATATCGTCAGTCCTGTACGGTTCACTTAGGATAGCTATATCTATCCTCTCCTCTGTAATACTCCTCCTAAGTAGGTTCTGTGCCGTCTCGCGGTGGCTTAGGTTCAAGAGGCTTCTTGCGAGCCTCTAGAGCCAATCTATACCTTGGGCAGGTTGAAGATCCAGTAACATGCCCCCTGTTCTCCTTGCAAAGAAGACAGCTTGGCTTGTTCCGGCATGTCCTCACCAAGTGCCCACTCTCCCCACACTTTATACACGTATCCCTGTAATCATTTCCGTTCCTACAGTTCGCCGCCACATGCCCAAAGTCCAAGCACTTGAAGCATCTACTCGGCGTGATCTTCTCACGAATCCTGCACATAACCTATCCTATTCTTATTTTGGACGCCGTCAGTAGCATGGTGGCTAAGGGTGCACTTAGCGCAACAGTTGCTATCTGAGTCCCCCCGAAGGCTGTCCTCATCGATCTAATCGAGGATTCCTACAGGCTCTTCATTCTGTCTGAGAATTTTCTCAGTGCTTCGAGAATTTCTCCTTTCGTCGTAATCTCGTCCACGTCCTTGATTTCAACTGTAACCTCCTCACTAGCCGCCCTAACCTCGGCATTTTTCCCTAAGACCTCGCTGACTGCATCTGTTAATACATATTATTGCTAATCATTTTTGTGTTTATTTTTTTTTTTTTGTTTTTAATTATTAATATGATTGCAGTAATTCGATCACTCAATTTTCGTTTATATGTATGCCAATGACCGCTTGTGCACAGTTGAAATGAAATGGACTAGCATTTTTTGTTTCCGCAATGCATAAAACTGGGTCATTTGTATTTTGAATTTTTGTTATTATTGTTATTAAATCTTTAGTTAAGCATTTTTAGCATAATAAATTTTGTATAAAAGAATCAAAAATAAAGAATTTAATTTAGTGTTTTTTATAGAGCAAAAGACAATTGTTTGTTGTTTTATTTGAACACTAGTCTTTAGGTTACAAGTGCTTGTGAGATAAAACCAACCAACCATATCTCTGTTCAGGTAACAAGAGCCTGTAACAGAACTTTTAAACTAACCTTAAGTTAGCCATCCTTTTTTAACAGCATCTCTAAACTGTAGAAGTCCGTCATGTTCAGGCTTATTCAGCTCCAGAAGCTGTTCGCCCTTGAAAGCCTTTCTAATGGTTCTGACATTCTCGCCAAGACCAACCAATATACTGTCGGTCTTTACGGTCTTCAAAATGTCCGCGTATGACCTATCCGAGCATGCCATTATTAGCAGGGCATCGGGCCGAGTCGTACGCTTCTTCACCCTTCCCCGACTCCAGAAGTTGCTTTATCGCATCCGCCTTCGTCTTCTTTGGTACAGTCGCCCCAGGACTTACTTGGCCTGCCGGACGTTCCCCCCATTGGGGTCACCAGCCCAGCTCGGGCCTCTGTCTGCGCCTGTTTTTGCTCCCCTGTCCTTTCAGCCCCATGCAGATCGCACCCATCCTCCTTTGTTAGCACTGTATTGTGTTTGTGCGTAGGTGTATTGTGTTATTATTGACCCTATAGCCCTTTTTATTATTTTAAACAGCTGAGTGGGATGCTCAGCTAATGAGTAATCGTTCAAAGGAACTGCCGAAAAGTTAGAGCCTTGGAAAGTAAAACAAAGTAGTTGTTCTAAGTTGAATTGCTTTTTGGTGTTACAAACGTATTGACTAATCCCAACATTATTTGTGTTACACTCAATTAAGTGTGTCACACAAATAATTGTCTCATCAGCAATACGCCATGCATAGAACAAATTGTAATTGATACCCCTTTTAATACTCGTTCTATGCATTGTGTATGCACTATAGACTTGTATGGTATACTACAGCACGTACAGTACCTGTATTGCCCTGACCATTGATATAATTTCCTTATGGACACTTGAACGCACCTTCAGAAATTCCACCACACCTGCAATCTTCTCTGATAGGCCCTTTCATCCTTTCTTCCCCGATGCTTCGCGTACTACGGCGACGAAGTTTTCGATCGTACTTTAAGATTTCCCACGTTTTAACGGGATGGAGGCAGCAGTAATATTTACCCAGGAGTCGTTTCTGTAAGATATAACTATTACATAATAAGATTCCAGAATACCACAACTGTCAGTTTAAAGTCGTCAGTCCATATACATTTTCCAGTAGGCCATAATTAAGATCTTACTGATCTCGATCTTATTGCCAAAAGGCGGTTCCATCGGAGGTACTTCTTAGTTTGCGATCCAGAGCACATCGCATGTACTTCACACACCATGTCACACATGCGACATGCCTCAAGTCGCAGTAAGCCCCTACACCGTGACAATGTGACTTCCTTAGGTAGGGGTTAATACTAGCATCTGCAAATGCGTGAATGTTAGTATGATTATTTAAGTTAACATACCTGGACAGCTGGATAGTTGTTATAGAATTCAAGCTATGTTGAATTTCTGTCCACTCCATTACAATAACCTGATAACTGAAAATTTCCTATTGTGGTAACCAACTAAGTGTTTTACTATATTTTGAATCGTCGACCTTTGTCATTTCTTCTTGTTTAGAGTTGAAGATATCAGCTAATATAGCGTCACAGTTAGCGGCAAACATTCGCAGTGTAAACCCACCTCTTTTTAATAATTCGCCTACTTCGATCTTTTAGTTCAACTAGTTCATGCAATGGTGGTTGACCAGTCATTAAGATGTCTACATAGAAATCACTAACAATAATCTTTGACCCTAAGAGAAAGTCTTCTGCTTCTTCTTACGCTAAAAATTATAAACCTTTCACAGCCAAATAAGGGGCACAACTGGTGTCGTATGGAACAGTTTTCAAAATAAATATGGATAGGGGATCACTTGGATTATCTCTCTATATAATAATTCGCCAATGAACATCACTTTTATTGACTAAGCTTGCTTGTACGGGTACATCTCTGCAATGTCTGCCACCAGCACATATAATATTTATAAGAACCAAACCTCAATAAAATAGAAAAAATATCATTTTGAAGAGTAGGCACGACACACAGGCAAATATTTAATGATAGTCCAGTTGCTGTTGGTTAAAAGCCATCAAATAGGACACGTAGCCTCGTTGAGTTAGACAGTGATGTGTTATGTAATTGAAGTTTGATTAGAAGCAGCGTTTTCCATATGGTTCATGTCGATGTATTCATGAATAAACTTACAATACTCTTTTCGAATATTTTCCTAACAAGTAAAATCTGTGGGTAACAACTTGAATTTGTGATCCCAACTTTTTTGGATTGTCTTTAAAAGGGAGTTTCACCACAAATTTATTTGTTATAGGACACCTGATGGTGGTTTCCTAATTTTTTTCAGCTGTTCGAATAATCTCGCAAGCTGACTTCTATCTTTTCAGATCTCTTGAACTGTTTATAGACTTATATACCAGTTTTAATGAACTTTGACATCAGATACCATCTGATCTTTTTTGTATAATTGATTCTCTTTTGTTGAAAATGGTAAGCTTGTTTTTCCTGACGTCATGCAAAATGATGATTGTTGCCTGTTCTACCAGTCACAATCTAACCTAACATAGTTTTTTGCGATATTTGTTTGGTTTGTTTTTTAATGACACAGTTGTTCAACAGAATAATTTCGTAGCACTGTCATTCGCTTAAGCGGGTTTCACATTATAGTACAGAGTATTAACATTTTCATTAGATTGAATGAGACCGAAATCAGATGCAAATCAAATAAACTCTCAAAAAACCTAAAGAAAAATATTTTCTGTTTTCATACCATTACACTTTAAATAAAGTACAAAATGCGGCAAATAATTTCACAGCTGATTTCTAGTTTTTTCTTTCGTTGCTTGTACAAAAGCAACCCTGATAAAATGAGCAGTGTAATAGCTTAGAAAAAATTCTAAAAATGACAAAAACCATAATACTTGCTATGTTTCTTGTCCTTTATACCCTGTTCAGACAGAAAAGTTAATGAAGTCAATTAAGTTTTAAATTGTGTGACTGATTTGAGTGTTCACACATATACAATTAAGTTTACGCAATTAAGCATTTCACAACTGAAAATATTGTGACATTTTTTTAAAATATGTTTGAGTATTTATAAAATAAAGAATTAAAATTATTTTCAATAACAGTTTTATAAAATTTATTTACCGGTAACTTCGGCTGCCATTTCCTTTTTATGACATTTATTTTTAAATTTATTTACGTTTTCTTTTTTTAATACTGAATATATCAACTTTTCTCACTTTTGAGTTGATATTTAAGGGCACAACAAAGAGTTGCATTTTGATTTTGACTTCATTAACGTGCAATCAATTTTTAATTGTGCAATTATTGAATGGAAATTTGTATGGTAAATTGAGCTCAATAAAGGCGATAATTGCGTAAAATGCTTAATTGTTCAATTAACGTGTATGTATAAAGATATACTTATTTTAAAAGCTGATAAGGGTAATGTAACTGTAGCTATAGATAAAAGTGACTACAAATTAAGAATTAATAATATAATAGGAGATGTTAGTCAATATGAGCTTCTAAACAAGGACCCAACTAGTAGATTACAAAAAATTAATAATAATTTAGTTGAAGAATTATTTAAAAATAAAATAATTTCAAATATAGATAAATTTAGGTTGAAAACTAATGTTTCTGTAGCACCTAAATTATGTGGGTTACCTAAAATTTATAAGGAAAATTTTCCATTAAGACCTATACGTTCTTTTGTTAACTCTCCTTCTTATGAATTATGTAAATTTATTAGTAATATTTTAAGAGAAGCTTTTAAAGATTCAAAATATAATATTAAAGATTCTCTGGAATTTAAAGAGAAAACTAAAAATGAAATAATTAATGATAATGAAAAATTAGTTTCTGTTGATGTAGTATCACTTTTTCCTAGTGTTCCCATTGATTTAGCTATTAGTATAGTAGAAGAAAAGTGGAATATAATAGAAGGATATTCTCGAATTAATAAAAATTTATTTTTTAGGATATTAAAATTTTGTATAGAAGATAATAGATATTTTCAATATGATGGAAAAATATTTAGACAACAAAAAGGTCTTCCAATGGGATCTCCTGCTTCACCAATAGTAGCTGACATAGTTATGGAAAAATTATTAGATACATGTATAGAAAAATTAAATAATAGACCAAGAATTATTTTTAAATATGTTGATGATTTATTCTGTATTATACCTGAAGCAGCAATTGAGCAAATTTTGGAGGTTTTTAATGATTTTGATTCTCATATTAAATTTACAATGGAAAAAGAATTAGATTCCAAACTTCCATACTTGGATACATTATTAATTAGGAGAGGTAATAAGTTATTGGTAGATTGGTATCAAAAACCAACAGCTTCAGGTAGATTAATAAATTATTTTTCTAAACATAGTAAAAAAATTATTATGAACACAGCTAAAAATTTAATTAACAGGATACTGACAATTAGTAATAGCGAATTTCATTTCAAAAATAAAATAATAATTAGGAATATTTTAAAAGATAATAATTATCCAGATTTTTTAATTTATCAATTAATTGGAGAGTATTATAGGAATAGAAGATATAATATAATTCATTTAAATGAACAGGTTTCTTATAAATCAATTATTTATATACCAGGACTGTCAGAACGTTTAATAAATACTAAGATTTATGATAGAGAAAAATTCCGTATGGCGTATAAAACATACAATATTTTAAATACATTATTTAGTAAAACTAAAGATAGAATAGAGAAATTTGATATGTCAAATGTAGTTTATAGAATACCATGTGATGGTAATAAAAATGAATCTTGTGACAAAGTATACCTACATATACAACAAAAAATAAACTTAAGACTAGAATGGCTGGACATAAATCGGATCAAAAGTATAGGAACATTTCTTCACAAAAAACGGCATTAACTTCTCATTGTTTTGAATTAAATCATTTTCCTAATTTGGAAAATGTTTCAGTTTTAAATATAGAAAATAATTATAAAAGAAGGTACACATTAGAAATGTTATAAATAATTAATACACATACAACACATAGAATAAATTTTAAGTCTGATACAGAAAATATAGCTCAAAATTATAGACACTTAATAAACAAATATAAATTTTGTTAAATATTTTTGTTAATATTCACATATTATTTATATACAAATAAGTGTGTCCATGTACAAATATATAATTTTATATATTTATTTGAGCATATTAACAAAATTATGTTATTATTTAATATTTTTATAAAAAAAAAAAAAAAAATATGTTAATTGTTACTTGTTACATACATAATTCATTTAACACATACATTTTTATAACAATTGTTTTATATATACATTTTTAACATATTACTTTTAAATATTTTTCAATTTTTGTTTGGGATACCTTATTATTGAACACCCTAATTTAATTTTGTCAAGAAAATTTTTGAAATATGTATTTTTAATAATTTGATTAATTTATAATTATATCCTGAAGAAGCTACAAAAATTGGAGCGAAATATCGATATAAAAATACATTTTTGAAAAATAAGACCTCAAGCTTAACAAAATAGCCATTTTAATTAAAAAGAAAAAGGTCAAATAAAACTTACTAATACATTATAAACAATTTTTAATTTTCTAGTTTTATATTATTACAAATTACATATTATCGAATAATAAAAATTAGAACAACTTTTACCTTAACTTTTAATTGAAAATTTATCCATTATTTCTACAAAAATAAATTAAAGTAAAATTGTGCCCAAATATAGTAATTCAATCAGCATTAAAGTATGCTACATTCACCGAAAAGTTAAATTGAAATCTTCATAAAAAATTATTATAACTTTTTTTTTCTTATATTCAAATAACCCTACCTACACAAACGAGCTCATCTGAAATAGGTTTCTTTATCCTAAGTTAACTATATAAAACCTTCAATTTGACCCTTCTAAGTGAAATAAATTATATTACGGAACTTACAAAATTTAAAAACAAACATAAAACAAATTAATATTGAAATAAAATCTAACCAAAAAAAAATAGTTCTGGAATCTGCTTATTCATATTCTGTTTTTATCTCCTCCATGAAAATTAATATGATTATTTCTTTTACCTAATTTTTTGTTTCTTTACATCTATTGGTCAGTAAGTCTTTAGCTAGACTGTCTTTCCTCTATCCAATTTTCCACGAAGTTCCCAAGATCCATATTTTCATCCTTAGTATTTCTTTTACGCTTGTACATATATTATAATAGGCAACAACCTCCTTTATATTTACTTCATTCACCCAGTACGTTCACTTATCTGGACTCAGGTTTCATCATCTGCATATCTCATTTATTATGACTGATGGATCACTCTGATTTTTGTTAAATTTTATTGTTTTTCTTCTTTTTAAATATTTCGTTTATTAAGTAGACTTATAATTTTTTTTTTCTCACATTTGTTCATAAATTTCTTTTCTTTATATTTTTTTTCAATCTTTCAACTTTTATAAAAAACACATTTTTAATCAAGTATTTCTTAAAAAATTAGCTTGTATTAAAAAAATTTTCTTTCACCATCCGATATAAACTGTTCAATTTTCTCTATCCAAAGAAGAACGATTTTCCCTTTTCGCTCCTATTTATATCTTCTCCTCTATTCTCCAAATTTTTCTCATCATCCTTGCATTTTTAATCATTTCAGTTTTTCATTTCTTTTTTTTTCTGACCTGCTTTGCTCAAAATTGTAACAAGTTTTTTTAATTTTTCTACCAAAAAAATCTCAATTTCTCCAAAATTAAATTTTGTTTCTTAACACTTCCGAAAACACTCAAGCATTCCTAAATACTATTATTCAATTAATATATGAGTAGAAGAATATAAAAATAAAACTAAAATTCCTAACTACATTTAAAGAATATAAAAGAATTATATTGACTGAAAATTTTAAACATCTAATCACATATATACTAATTGACAAAATCCTATAGTGTGTTTCCTATAGATAAATATAATAATACTTAATTATTTCACCACACTTGCTTAACATTATTTTAACACTATTGGATATTTACTTAATATACGGATTTTTGGCATGTATTTATTAATACTAAATAAAATAGTCTGAAGCCCGCTTTAAGCCTTTTGCATTCTGTAAGATACATCATTTATTCGTTTAATTATTTTATAGGGTCCACCCCAATGCGTCTGAAGCTTAGGAGATAGTCCTTTCTTCCGTTGTGGGTTTGCATAATACAACCACTGGTCCTCTTTGAATCCCTCAGAATTTTCAGCTTTGTCATGTCTCGCTTTCATTTTATCGCTTGTCAACTTAATTCTCTTGCGGACAAATTCATGGACTTCATCAAGGTTTTCTCTCTCCTAAGAGAAGCTTACTTTATTTGCAGTTCGGTGCCGAAAACAATTTTTGCTGGTGTTCGTGAAGTAGAATCATGGACAGCTGACCGGAATGCCAGAATAAATTTTGGTATATGCTTCTCCCAGTCTTTGTTATGCTCGTTAACCACCTTTCTCAAATATTCTTCTAAGGTGCGGTTATATCTCTAGACTATATCATCGGATTGAGGGCGCAGAGGTGTGGTCCTCGTCTTCTTTATTTCATACACTTCACACATTTCTTTAAATATTGCAGACTCAAAATTTCTACCTTGGTTAGAATGCAGTTAAAAAGGAACATCATAGCGACACACCTAGTTAGTGGCAAATGCATCTACTGTTTTCGCCTCTTGATTTAGTATGGCATATACTTCTGGGCAATTACTAAAGTAGGCCATTACTACCAACACATAGTGGTTACCAGCATTACTGGCAGGTAAATTAACTGCTACATCCATTCCGATTCGTTCAAATGGAGCACCTGAATTGTATTGCTGCAACTGCCAAAAACTTCTTCTATCTGGGCCTTTAGCTGTCATACATTGTGCAAAATTTTCCATCCAATCCCTACAGTTTGTTGATAACCCAATCAGTAAAATCTTTGTTTTATTTTCTCTATTCTGCCTTATTTTTATAGGCAATATTCAGGGATATTTCCACGTTGCTCCCAACCATTATATGTTGTCCCATGTGCAGATTAATGCCGTGATTTATCATAAAATCTGCACCACTATATCACCAACAATAAATGTGTCGCTAACACTCACGTTGACAATAGATATCTTTAATTTTTTATTTATTTATTAACTTTAAATTATTTTTATCTTACAATTTCACTTCTGACACCAATTGTTACGTTTTTACGCTACTATAAAATCGTTTAGTTTATTAAGATTCGTTCTTGTAAAATAAAACACAAGAAATTCCTTTTTCTCTATACTAATTGTAGAAACACACTTTTATTTTAACCGTCACAACGACACTTTATTGTGTATGACACACGTAGTTTACAGTTTAACGTCTTAACTAAAACTGACTCAGTGGCAATCTCAGCATGGCTTTATATACCGTTTCAGCGAAATCTAGAACCTTCCAGATTTATAAAGTAAGCAAACCAAACCGTAACGGCTACGAATTCAAACCATTGCGGTCATATCAGCTCAGCCTAGACTTATCAAGTAATGAAATCAAATTGTAATGGTCATTTTAACTCTACAACACTTAAAGCAAAGACTATAGATACATATAATAATATATTTCACTCCCATACAATGTGTTGTCAGTAACAAATTTTCAATAGGCAGTAGTAATAAATACGATTTCTGGCATATGACCGCCATGGCTGGCTCGGATGTAGTCCAATCTGGACGTCCAATTTTCGATGACTTTTCCAACATTTGTGGCCGTATATCGGCAATAACACGGTGAATGTTGTCTTCCAAATGGTCAAGCGTATGTGGCTTATCCGCATAGACCAACGACTTTACATAGCCCCATAGAAAGTAGTCTAGCGGTGTTAAATCACAAGATCTTGGAGGCCAATTCACAGGTCCAAAACGTGAAATTAGGCGGTCACCAAACGTGTCTTTCAATAAATCGATTGTGGCACGAGCTGTGTGACATGTTGCGCCGTCTTGTTGGAACCACAGCTCCTGGACATCATGGTTGTTCAATTCAGGAATGAAAAAGTTAGTAATCATGGCTCTATACCGATCACCATAGACTGTAACGTTCTGGCCATCATCGTTTTTGAAGAAGTACGGACCAATGATTCCACCAGCCCATAAAGCGCACCAAACAGTCAGTTTTTCTGGATGTAACGGTGTTACGACATACACTTGAGGATTAGCTTCACTCCAAATGCGGCAGTTTTGTTTGCTGACGTAGCCATTCAACCAGAAGTGCGCTTCATCGCTAAACAAAATTCGCTTATGAAAATCGGGAACAACGGCAATCTCGTTTTCGAAATAAAATTGCACTATTTGTAAGCGTTGTTCAGGCTTGAGTCTATTCATGATGAATTGCCAAGCCAAACTGAGAATAAATCACTTGACAGCTGTTAAATCGGTGGCCATCTTGAACAGTAATGCCAACTTAAGTTTCTATATCCTTTATATCCTATCGCCATATATTGCAATAAGCTCTCTTCTATCATCTCTCACAAAATTTTTTTCATACATGTGTTTATATCATCATATAATTTCATTAATTAAAAGTTACATTTAAAAAATTGCCGAGAAGCCAAAAATGATCAAACTTTTTGAAGTTTTGTTTATTTTACGAATATCCTTTTTAATGTAGGGTAAAAATCTGTATTTTGTCTTTGTATAAAATGAAACTATATCGATTCGCAACGAATTATGTTACCATTATTTAAATTTTTGATATGTGCGTAGTTATAAATTTAAAATAGAAACTACTTATTATCACTATGGGCTATAGTCGCACCGCGACCTTTAAGATGTATTTTTTATGAGACGTTGTTTTGCACTTTACATGACGATATGCAAAAAATCTCTTAGCTAAAATTTGTTTATATTCAATGGAACGAAAATATAAAGATCTTATTTTCTTTATTTACCGTTATTTTTGAATTTTAACTTCCGTCATTATTTTAGTTCTTATAAAATTTTTCATAGAAGAGCTTTAATTCTGTATCAGAATTTAAGAGAAGTAAACAGTGTTTTTTTTTTAATTAAAGTTTAAGTTTTTTACAATGAATAAAAATTAATAAAAAAAACAAGTTAAATTCGGCCGTGCCGAGTCTTATATACCCTTCATTGTGTTAGCGAAATTTTAATGTTTTTCACTTTCCACAATTTTCAATAATATCAAACACATAGAAAAAATTAAATGAGTGAAGATAAATATGCCGCGTTAAATATGTTTCAACGTACCCCATTACGCTTTTTAGTATTTGTAAATATATTTTCAGTATTAATGGCTTATTAATCAAATACGTCTTACGTCATTAAATATTATCTGTTATAAGCAATAGTTTAGCGGAGATCATATATATTTGTAACCTAAGAACCAAATATTCAGATATTACGTTGGATCATTTTAAAATTTTCATATACTCTGTTGTTGCATCATAGAATAAAAACTACGAAATTCCCGTAAATGTTAAAACACTTCAAGAAAGCGTAGAACTTACAAATTTCATTCCAGTTTGGTTTCGGTAAGTTTCTGTTGCAAAATCGGAAATGGTACCTCGCCAAAATGAGGAATGATAAAAATTCCTCAGAGTAAGAGAACTGGGGTAGGAGGGAATTAAAAAAAAAAATTTTAAATAATCCAAATATATTACTGAGTACTTGTGCGATAAATTACAAATCTAAACGACCTTCCCTTTAAAATGATAAGCGTCCTATCTCGTAATCTTCTATGTTTCGTTCGGAAGTTATTTTATATTATTTTGAAATTTCCATATTCCAGTGCTATTACTCTAAGTGATTTTAAGAATTTGCCGACGAACCATTAAATATTGTGAGATGAGACGCATATCATTTTAAAGAGGAGACTGTTTAGATTTGTAATCTACCGCCAAAATACTAAGAAGTTATTTTGGACTATTTTTAAATTTCCATACACCCCAGTAGTGTTGTTCTCAAGGATTTTGGCAGTTTCCGTTTTGACTAATAAAATAAAAACTAAAAATTTTTCAGAAAATGTTAAAACACTTCCAGAAAGTTTAGTGCCTACAGATTAAATTTCTTTTTGATTTTGTTAATTTTCCTGGCCAAAATCGTAAATGGTACCTCAGCAAAGTGGGGAATGGTAAAAATCCCTCAGAAGAAGAGTACTGGGGAATGAGGGAATTTAAAAAAAAAAATTTAAATAATGCAAAGTTTTTTCTGAGTACTTGAACAATAGATTACAAATCTAGGCGACCTCTTGTTTAAAATGATATGTGTAATATTCTATGGTTCGTTTGCAATCTCTTAGAGAAATTAACATATTTATGCACATTTGTACACGCGGTGTCAAAAGTACGGTAAGTACGGATTTTCTTAAACCAAGTAAGGAATGCTTGATTCAAGTACGGAATCAGCAAGTACGAAATTCTTAATTTTAGCCATTATATTCACTTGATTCAAGTATTTCGAAATTAATTTAATCCCGAATTCGTACTTAAAGTAATCCTAAAACGAGATTGATTTAAGAAAACCTGAGCTTGAATCAATCCCAAAATACACTTGATCCAAGAGTTTTATGATTGAATTAATCCTGAAACTAGACCAATTTATGAAATATTGAAATAAAAAATATTAAATTAAATAAAAGAGTTTAATTAATTTATAATTAATATTTTATTATATTATTTTTTTTTTCATTTTACATTTAAATTAAATAAATATTTAAAAATAATTCTTTTATATTAGTTATTAATATTGATTTATATTTGAATTTTTTTTAAATTTCTAGGTTAAAAATCAATATAAAAAAATTAAAGTCTAAATTATAGGTTTTTATAAGAGAAGTTAGTAAAGGTTTGGTTACAAGAATTCTGTACGCAAAGAAGCTTTAAAGACTGCCTAGTTAACAAATGAATAGATTTAAGGTGTTTTATTAATATGCTTGGGGTTTGAAGATTTTTTTTACAATGGAAGCAAACAAACATTGTGATTAAATTAATTATTGTTCAAATAGTTTATAATCGAAGAAACATTCGATTATTTTATATCGAACTCTGTTTTAATTTCCAAAAAATATTTTTGAACAAAAAGCCGTGGTTGCTCGCAAGCTATAGGATATTTTAAGCTCAATACATGAAAAATTTTAAAACAAATATCCAAACTTTGCAAAAAGGAATCGAATTTAAACAAATTTTTGTGAAAATATATATAAAAACCTTTCACATCAGATTCTTTACCTTCTAATATTAAGAAAGGCTGTAATGTTACCCCTGCTGAATAGTACTTGCAAACTATTTCTTCAATTTTATGTTGGTAATCATTCAACGTTGTTAGATGTAGGACAAAACTCTCCTGAGAGTCAGCGATTGTTATTTTTTCGTCTTTCTGCCATCATTATTTTTAAATCGAGCAGAAGAAGGAAAAATTGAGTTTAATAAAATGGTTATAAGGTAGTCCTGCGAATCTAAAGAATAAAATAATAAATATAAAAAATAATAATTATGTAACTAAAACACTTGTTTTTTAAGCTTGAGGTCATATTAAATATAAAAATTTTTTTATTTATTATTGGAAAGAAATATCAATAAAAAAAAATTTTTATAATACGACGAAAATTAACTAGTTCTAAGAAACAATCCTTTCTGAGAACCTCATTTTTGAAAGCAATAAAGTGTATGCAGGCACTAAATTTTTAAATTAATAAAAAAAGAAATTCTAAGAAAGATTAAATAGGAAAACAAAAAAAATTATTTTCATTTAATTTTGCAAAATTTTTTTTAAAAATTTTTAAGCCAAACATATTTAATTAAATATTTAATTATGGAGAAAGATCTAATGAACCCTCTTTTATAGAGATGTCTGTATTCGTAATACTATTTAACTCAAGGCAATAAAAACCACACACACACACATACACTTTTTAGGTTTCGTGTTTGTGTGTACAAAGCATTACGCACATGACAGCTAAAAAAATTCCACAAAAAAAAACAAAGCAAAAATTAATGAAAATGTGAAATGCCGGTTGTATTTTTGATTTTTTTGGTCCACTTGTAGACCGATCTTTCTGATTTTTTGCACAGACATTACGACTGTTATTTGTAACAAAACTGCGTACCACGTTTTATTGTCCGTCTTGTAGTTAAGATAAATTACGCAAAAACCCCACCAAAAATGGTCAAAAAATAGAGGTAGTCGGGATTTTTGACTCAAAGCTCAGCTATTAATGGACCGATTTAGCTACATTTTGGTTCATATACTATGAATATGATATCTGAAAAAACTATTAACTAATTTTTTATAGCTTAGATAAAATACGCAAAAAACAAAGCAAAACTTAATGAAAATCTAAAACTTTGGTTGTATTTTTGATTTTTTTGGTCCATTTGTGAACCGATCTTTCTGATTTTTTGCACAGACATTACAATTGTTATTTCTGATAAAACTGCCTACCATGTTTTTTTGTCTGTCTTGTAGTTTAGACAAATTACGCAAAAAAAAACCCACCAAAATTGTTAAAAAAAGAGGTAATCGCAATTTTTGACTCGTAGCTCCGCCATTTATGAACCAATCCACCTGAGTTTTGGTTACGATACTATGAATGTGATGTTTGAAAAAACTGCGTACTACTTTTTTTCAGTTTAGATAAAAAACCCAAAAAAACAAAGCCATAATTAATGAAAATCTAAAATTTCGGTTGTATTTTTGATATTCCTCGACCATTTGTAGACCGATTGCTTTCGTTTTTAGCACTGCATACCACGTTTTTTTTGTAAGTTTCTTCGCTTAGACAAAATACGCAAAAAAAACCTACTCAAAAAATGGTCAAAAATAGAGATAGTTTCGGTGTTTGACTCATAGCTCCGCCATTTATAAACCGATCTGGCTGAATTTCAATAGCAATAGTCTTACAGAAACAACTGACCGTTTGGTATGCTATACTTTTCTGCATGTTGTCTAGATTCTTCTGACAGATGGACAACGCTTATTAAACTCCGCTATTCATAAGGATTCAGAATATATATACTTCACAGGGTGTCCCATGTACGGTGTAGAAATTACAAACGGAATCACAGAGTTATATATACCCTTCTTACTTACAGTGAAGGGTATAATAAACATCAGTTATCAGGCTTTAATGTTGTTTACCGCATTGTGGCAAATCGAAAAGAGAAGATCCTGGCATAACAACCTTTAGTTTTCCATTATCTAACCACATATTGTGGCTTGCTTAAAGAATGGATTAAAAATTGCAATTTTGACGAAAATTTTTTTGAAAATTGACGAAAATTTTATTTACCCGAAAATCATTTTTCGCCAGATTGTATTGGAAAGAACTTGTTGTACCAACTTTGAACTTAACTGCAAATTACGAATCACCAAATACAGAAAAATGTAACAGTACTGAAGATGACAATTTTGTTTAATTTTTTTTTGAACTCCGCCACGTAAGCGTAGAATATCAGAATCACCATCAACGACATTAGTTACATTCCTGAAATAAAGATTTCAAAAATATACGAAGAAAATGAAAAATTTTTTAATGAAGAAGCCAATTGCCTTATGTCCAACAATGTGAAAATAGAACTCATATCAAGTCGATATTTCGCTGGTTACATAGCACAACCTTGCCTTAATTGTCGCATGGATATAACACAAATTTTGACATACATATCTATCAGAAATATTCCTTCATTCAAAAAATTATGATAAACAGACTTTGGATGTTTGTGTGCTCCATTCGATCTTTTATTCGAAGTTTGTTTAATTCACATAAAAGTCTTTGAAAAGATATTTTCAAAAATCAAGGAAGTTAAAAACATAAAAAAAATTTATTGTAGACCAATGTGTAAATTGTACCAAGAACACAATATATTCTTTTTGGTTCGAAGAGAATAGCATTTTTTACAAGCACAGGATATCCATTCTAAGCTTCCTGGTCCTTGTTATGTTACGGAAACATTCTACATCGGAAACGTCTAAATATAAAGCAATTAGGGGTTAAAAAAATTAAATTTTAAACCGCTAAATTCTGTATAGAAAAACAATAAAATCAGCCAGAGTAATATTTTGCATTACATGTTTTACTTTCCTTTATTTCATACACACAAAGTACATATTTGCCTTAAGAATGACAATGTAATTCGATGTGAACCAAGATAATTTTCTTATTTACAATAACAAAACACTCATTTTAACCTACATTAACATAATCTTGAGCTACTTATATTGTTTGAATACAAATTGCATGAATACAAAACTTATTTTAGTTGTACGCGAAACTGGTTTAAAAATTTTATTGCTCCTAAAAGTGTTTTAATAGAAAAACACACACATAAAATACTTACATATATACATGCAAAGTGAAAGCACATAAGTATGAGAAGAGAATATGAATGCCGATAATTGTATGTCTTTTTATTTATGTTAGTTTTTGTTTTCCCTCTCACTTCACCCCGCATCCACATGAAGCACAAAATTTTAACATTCATTTTATGTATTGAGTGAGACATCTTTATATGTTTTATAGTCTTTGCTTAAAGCTAACATGAAACATATATTAGTACAGATATAAATACTACACATCTTACTTTAAAACTCACACTCAAGCCTTAAGGCCTCGTTATGCGAACGTTGAAATGTAGAAATGTAGGAATGTAGAAATGTAAATATGTAGAGCTCAAGTATAGAAACGTAGAAACGTATCATATGTTTTTTAAGTAAACAAAGAAGAAGAAAAAACAATTTTATAGCCAGAACTATATTTATTGTAGAGGCATTCATTTGCCTGCACCAGCAATATTAATTTTTCGTCATCCATTTTATTTTTTAATTTTTTTTTTATCTATAACTTTTAATAATTCTTTTCTTTTTTTGCACAGTTACTTTTTATAATTTCATTTAAAGAATTAAAAAAAATTTCAAATAAACTACAAAACAGCCGTTTGAAACATTGATGGGGGTATTATGTCCACATTATCTGTATTTTTTTTGGAAAAAGTACCAAAATGCTTCTGTTGGTACCAACAATTTGATTTATATTTATAAACAATAACTTAATATCTGCTTAATATATTAAAATTAAATTAAATTATTTTAAAGTTTTAGTAGTATGAATTTGTCTTATGTCAATTTCATATATACATACTACATATATACATACTACATATATACATACTACATATATACATGCATTACATTTGTATTAAAATGTACAAAATGACTGCATATTTGTACTTTACGTACATATATAGAAGTGCTAAAAAATATTTTATATGTATAAATATATGTAGTATGGTATTTTTGTTATTCTTATTATTAATATCTAAAATAATTTTTTGAACACTTGTATGTACGTATGCACATGCGTTCAAAATATGTGGTTCTTTTATTATTTTTACTACAAATGTTGGTAAATATATATGTTTTATATATATTTATTAGCATTAAATTCTTCTTTAATTTTCTATTTATATATAGAAATTAAACATTTCAAATAGTTCTTATATAAAAAATGTACCATATAAAAGGGCTAAAATGTGCCACACTTCCATCAATACGCATACATCCCATCACTGGCTACATTTTGTTACGTAAAATTCTAAATTCAACAGATTGCTACGTTACATGTGCATTACATTTCAGTCAGCTAAGCATTTGCATTGCTTTCCATATACCAGAAACGATCAGCTGACTTCTACATTTTTACATTTCTACATTTCAACGTTCGCATAACTCGGCCTTTATTACATTATAAAAATGTATCGATATTTTTTCCCAATAAAAAAAAAATTTTATAGTGCGACCTCAAGCCTAAGAAACTATAAATTTTTTTTATTTAAGAAGAATATATTAAGGGGAAATTTTGAATATTTGGCTAAAACAGTGAAGGGTATATAAGACTCGGCACAACCGAATTTAACTTGTTTTTCTTTAGCAATAATAGTTTTGGCCGCTATATATTTTTTTAATTTTTCTTCCAGTTTTACTACAGGTGGGCATATCAGTATCTAAACTGTTATCATTAGAAATTTCAGGCTGAAGCTTAATATACGAATATTCATTATTACCAAATGTCCGAATTAATTTTTGCTGCTTCGAGTCCGGCTGCCTCAATTAAGAACTCCTCATTAAGTGTAAACAACTTTTCCGAGTAAGGCCTCCCCAGTTTGTCTTTTTAGGAAATTTATTAAATGAAAGCTTTTTTTGCTTGGTATTTTTGGTCAGCATAGGCCTACATTTAAAAAAGCATCGATAAGTATATTTAAAAAAAAAAAATAAATGCAATTAAACATCCTTGAAATATATTAAACACAAAAACTTTCTTTCATATCTTCACATTTTTAATTGGTGGTTCTACTGAATTACGACGTTTTTGCATGATCATCTTACTTCCGGTTGGCGATGACTTTTCCTTGCGCGAGTTAAGGTCAGTCTCTACGGCATCACATAATATTAAGCAGTAAGATAAGAACAGCATGCTCACACATGCATGATAATATTTAAGGGAAACAATAATAAAAGATTAAATAGAAACAAACATGTTTTCTTTATAATTCTTTTAAGATAACATGTAAAATTCCCGTAGATGATAAGGTAATTAGTAACTAGACATATAAATAACAATTATTGTAAACATACATAAGCAACCCTAACTAAATATATTATTGAACAAAGGAATAAGATAAAAAAGATCATAAAATATCAAACAATTTTAAATATTGTAAACAACTAAATATTGTAAACTATAATGAAAAAGATACCTTTTTAGAACAAAGAAATTATGATAAGACAAATATGTTATTCCCTTAGTATTTAAGAAAAACATTTTTGTAAAACGAGTCAGTTAAGATTTATCATAAGTACTGAACATAACTCAAGGCAGTTAAGATTTAGCATAAGTACTGAACATAACTCAAGGCAGTTAAGAAAATATTGGAAATAAAGAAAGACGCATCGCGTCGAATAAAAATATATTTTTTTAATTCACCTAAAAGTGTTAAAATTAATTCGCGCAATTTGCAATGAAGCTTTTTGCCAAGTTTTGGTGTTCATTCGCCATTACCTCTTTTTAGTTATTGTAGTTAGTTATAAATAATTAACATAAGAAAACAATTTTTGTTCAAGACAATTACAAAAAACTTTAATATTTTTATATTCTAAAAATTTTTATATGAATTCGAAAGCAATTTAGTTAAAGGATGACAGTTCGTAAAAAATATAATACGTTCAGTCTTATCAAGGCGAATTCAATACTAGGTGAAATTATAATGTATTTTGTTAGTGTAAAATATATAATTGTCCAAATGAAAAAAATAAAAGAAATAGAAAAATTGCAATATAAACAAATATTTAATTTTCTTATAAAGAAAAAGAAAATATTAATTTAATAATAAAAAAAAGTAGTAAAAATTTTGTGGGTAGTATTGAATTATCCCCCAATTGTAGTTGTCGCAGTTTTTTTGATGAGGAAGCCCAAACCATTTTACATTTCTAGTCAGCAATATCCCAATCAGAAGTCCGGCGCTCATCATAAGTTACTTTCTCCTACTAGATTTAGTACAAATAACTTGCTATCGTCTAATTTTTCTTGGCTATTCGGTGGTTACTAGTCTTGGGTAGTAGAAGAACAAACTATTCCCATTATACAATTCACTTATTCGAATTTAACGAACTAGTCTGTGTTTTGAATTCCTGTAGTTCATTTCTTGCTCTTTATTTTAAATCAGCAACCTATAAATGAACGAGCGAACTAAACATAAACGAAAACAGAGACGAAGGAACGACAGTTGTCAATTATTTTCTTTTGCAAAAATGGTATTTGAAACAAATAAACTGAAAAAGAGAAAATGTATTATGCATGTTAAAAAGCTATTTTAAGCTATATTTAAATCAAACTTTAAATTGTTGTAGCCATAGTGACGAAAGTACTTTTTAAATTACATTATTAAGAAAGAAATCGAAAAATAAATTAAAAAAATTTTCGAATTTTGTTTTGTTGTTTTGTTTTCTATTTCGATATCATTTTAAGAACGTTCTATGACAATCAAAAGTATGTATAAGTGATAAAGATCAAATGAACTAAATGAACGAACTATTCCCTTTTAATTTTTGAGCAAAAATGAACTACGGAGCCCAAGTCTAGTGGTTACTTCAATGAAAGACAGTCAATGACTGAAATATCAGACACTGGGTTAATTATGCCAGCTTCACAAGCTAAATATTTTCGAACACCCATGAAAGAATGCATATTTAAATCATCTTCACATTTTTCAGGTTTCGAGTTACAAAATGGCAGGTTCAATGATAATTTGTCTAGAGAAAATTCATTATATCCCGACTTTAATATTGATTATCATCATCAAAATATAAGTATCAATAATGACAACAGTTTCTAGCCCATTAATGCGCATAGTTTGACAAAATTTTCACCCAGACCTTCTATGTTATCAAATCACTCCTTGAATAATTATGCCTATGAAAATACTGGTATACAGAAACAACCCGTTTTTTCTCATAGAACTCTAAAAGTAGCTACATATTTAATAGAAATTCAATAGATTCATATAATTTAAATAAAATTAATTAAGAATTACCCTGTATTAAACGAGGAGATTTGTTACAAAAATGGAAAGAAGCACAATTTATTTCATAATCTCTAATCTGCTCGAAGATCCCATTAATTTAAAATTAAGTTATTTTTCTATTTATGATTATATTTTAATAGATAGGATTAACAGTGTAGTGCTATTTTCGAAGTAAAAGACAGGGGTAACAATCAGATACACTTGAGTAACGAATAAAAAAATTGCTTCAAAATTAAGTCAGGATTAGATTAATATTCTGTTAATTCTTGTCTTGATTAAAACTTACTATTGACTCGAGAATAGCACTGAGCATATATGTCGTATGTAATTTTGGAATTAACTGATATAACACTTTCTTGGATCTTTAACTAAAATTGTAAATTTATTTTTAAGCCTTAGTTGCATTTTAATTATTTGTATTTATTGCTGTAAAAAAAATTGATTTTTATAGCAAAAACACTGCCCAGGTTTATAAAAAAAGACTATTATGTAAACTTTTTTCTGAAAAATAAACTGTGCGCAATGTAATTTTTTATAAAAAAAGAATGGAACGGACTAGTGTGCTTCATTTGTGGTGTCGTATCGCGTAAGTGGCGGGCGTGGTTATGCTTATCCATGTTAGTATCTTTAGCTTTGAAATACTCTTAGGCACAATTGACACCAAAAGGCGAAAAGAAAGCTAAGAACTCTATATTTTCGACCTTCAAAGACTTTTCTTATACCTAATAGGCATCAATACGGTAACCAAATTCTCGTAGTCGCACATTTAAAGTACCTTGGGTTTGTTACTGCAACGTAAAAGAAATGAAAGATGTTTTGTACCTTCATGATTGTCTATAATGAATTCTGCTAAATTTCGATAATTTGAAGTTGTTTTGCCATGTGTAAATAGCTGTTGCAATTCGGTTAAAGCAAAATTGTAAGTGACCTCTCCTACAGCATAATTCTGCAACATTTTCCAAACCACCGGGCAACTCTTGTTTATCCAATGCCTTAACGACATAGTCACCGGGATGTTGTACATAGTTTTAGTTGACACAAATCATTAAAAAATTCACAAAATTTCACACAAGTTTAAACAATTTTTTTAAATAAATTTGATTTCAAAATATGTTGTAAGCACACAAAGCAAAATGAAAAAAAAAATCGTGACATTAAGCTATACAAAACATAAATAAAAAACACTTGACGAATTGCGCACTCCTGCTAAAAATTCGCCTTGAGTCTTAAGGTAAGATCACACTATCGGTGCAAATAGCACAATATGTAACGATTTTCATCGTGCTACATCCGGACACAATTTAAAAGTTGGCCCGACATAATATTTATAGTTCATATTATCGTCGCAGATTGTGACAAATTTTTTCGGTTCATGTCGGCCAAAACTTATATGTGACAATTATCGGTACGATACATTCACACCATCGTCCTTTACTATGCAAATTCAATTTTACGTAGCATTACCATTTTGTGTTGTGCTTAAAAAAAAACTCAAAAAAATAAGTTTTGGAGTTAATGATGAAAAATTTTGTACCAGGTCATGCTTTATATCGTGTATAAATTTCAAGTTTATATTTTCCACGTTTTAAGATAATGTGCTTCTACTTTCTATAACATTTGCCTAGCAAATCAAAAACTTTAAGCGCATTTATCTCGAAACGGATTTTTTTGAGTTATGACTCTCTTGAAGTAAATAAAAAATGCTGTAATTAAAAAATGCAGTAATTAAAAAATGCTTTTGCTGCTTCATGTTAGTATACCGAAACCTGAAATAAAATCTATTTTTTAACAAGTATATCCTACCTAATTTAACATATAAAAGAAAATAAATCAATCTGTAATTAAAACAATGCTATTAATATTTTATTTTCAGTCTAGTTTCTTTTCTTAAAGCTATAAAAAATTAATTACATAGATATATTTAGCGGTTAAAACTTAACATAAAAAACTAATTCATATTCAACGTTTTCTTTAAAAAAATATTAAAGCAATAACTATATATATACAAGATAAAACTTTTAATTGTCGTATGTGTAACTGTTACGTTCCTTTTTGAACTTTGTTTTTGCCTAAACACAAAAAACAGCAAAATAGTTAAAGCAAAAGGTTATTAATACCTTAACGCTAATTTGATATGTTTAGTTGTGGTACACATCAGTGGGTCGGTGATGTAATTACCACATGCAAATATAACCGGAATTAAGAAGAGGACTGCGGGAGCCATCTTAAGACTAGCAACAGTCGGGCAGGGGGGGGTTCTGTCTTTTCTCAAAACAAGTAGGTGGTCTACAGTACATTTCTTTTTATTACAGACTCCCTTTTTAGTATAGAATTTAAATAAAGCTGTTATAGATGAATGTTATGATTATATAAAAAAAAAGGTATTAATTCGGAGAAATTTAAACTATTGCTACAGCATATCCTTATAAATATATCTTTACCTTACTACCGGGTTCTTCCAGGTGATACGAAGAACCAGTCTCATAACCCTCCCATCCTATGCTCTATTGAGTAAAATTTTGATAGAGCCCAAAGTTACGTAACCTACTAACTAGACCAGCAAACACCAAAAGAAATTAATTTAGTGCAAGATTATTTATGTCATTTCAATCCATAATTCATTTATTCATAATAGTAAACTATTCACAAAAAAACAGAATAAGAATTTATTTTTACTAGTAATTTGAAAATTAGAAAACAAATTTAAAGAACTTATACAACAAAAAAATTAAAAAAAAAAAAAAAACATAGAAAACTTAGTACTAGCATTAAAGTGTTAGAAAAATTTTATTTTTAAACAACTGTTCGTGTAGATATGTACTTATTGGGAACTTATAAAAATTTCATACCACAATCAAAACACAGGTATATCTTTAACTGGTTTTATAGGTAGCTTTTGCAATGATTACGTACCTATGTAAGTTAACAAAAAAAAAATTTTTCCCTGTTGCTAAAATATTAAGGATATTCATAAAGATCACTCACCCAATACGAAGATCTTGAAGGCCTTCCAGAGCTCAGTATAGATGTAACGTTGTAATATTAGCTTATATTGCTGAAAAAAAATTATTATAAATCTCAATTTCTAACACAATTCTCTAATGCTTCCACTTTACAATAGGTTATTTAGGTTTTAAAATTTATCATTAATTAAGTATCGTTAAAACAAATTTTTATTCCCGCGAATACTGAAACAGTGAATAATTAGGTATATTTACATATATTCTCTTTTAGGATGAAGTAATGATTTTAAACGAATTAAATGTAATATGCTAAATAAAAGTGCTATGGTAATTACTTTAAATAGCCCTTTG
Organism: Thelaira solivaga; assembly: GCA_947397855.1. Lineage (NCBI taxonomy): Eukaryota > Metazoa > Arthropoda > Insecta > Diptera > Tachinidae > Thelaira > Thelaira solivaga. Next base: position 41,155,965 of record OX377612.1, read on the forward strand.
AAATTAACTTTGTTAAGTGGATATAAACTTTCATTATGCACTCGTAGAAAAATATAGAATTATTAAGGGAAGAATCCAAATAAAAATTTTTTTCCTTGAAAATATTAAACAATAGGGTTATAATTTACCAACTCCCTTGGAACTATACAGGAAATGTTGGTTGAGAAAAAAAAACTCAACTTCTTTTCGGTTACCTCCTTCTTTGCATTTTTAGATAGGATAGTTTAATCAGAGGTTTCTCCAGGCTTGAAGGTTATGTTACTTTTTCCAATAGCCAAGTGAATACTCTCTTTCCACGCAAAGATGATGTTGCCCCACCAAAATCGAATTAATAGGCTTAATCTTATTTGCGCTGATTCGTTTGCTATTGCTTAGCAAGTATTTTATGGAATCTGAAGTAATATTTTACACCAATTAGGTTTAGCAAAAAGAAAAAAAAAATTAAGTGTAGTTGAGCACTGATTAATTTAACCCTTAGGTTTCTTCCGCCAGAAGATGTTGCTTGGCTCAAAGTTGATGTTAAAAAAGAACGACAGTCACCCTTCACACAAAGATTAGGCTTCCTACTGCCAGAAAAAAAGTCAAGAAAAAACCACGCGAATTAATTTTATTTAGTTGGTTATAAGTAAAAAAATATATTTTATTCTTGGCCACTTATGTGCCTTTTATTTAATAATATTTATTTTACTTTCTGAGTTAAAAACACGACGACGAATATACGTCTCTACTACTTGTTTTTAACTGCCCAGTTTTACAAAAGTGTTTGTCTTAAATACTAATAACATATTTGTCTTATCATAATTAGTTGTTTACAATATTTTAGTTTTATGATACTTTATGATATTAAACCTTTAATCATCTTATTTTGGTAGTTTACATGTTTTTCTCTTAATCTATTTGTTTACATAATTCCTTAATAATTTTGTCTTTGTTCTTTGTCTTTGCCTTAATCTAATTGTTTACATATTTTGTAACTTCTTTGTCATTTATGGAAAGTTACTTATTGCTTATCTTATATAATGTGTACAAATATGTCTATGCATGAGCATGTCTATGCATGATCATTGTTCGCTGATAACACAAGACATGTCAATGCATGAGCATCGCTAACTCGCGAAAAGCTTGTCAAAAACAACTTATGTCCAATGTTGACAACAAAAATGGACAAAACAAGTCAAGAACTAAGCTCTCTTTAAGTTTGGGGGTAACACTACTCTTCGTGCTTTAAGTTTGCCCATAGATGGCCTATTCGTTTATTTATATTTATTTTTCCCCCCTTATTAACCTTTATTTATGCCTTTATTTTACTATGAACTCTTTCTATAAATATCACCATATCTTTTTATTGAAATGTAAATAAAATTCTAAGAAAAATAATCACAATACAAATAACATACGAACATTTTTAAGGTTTACATACATATTTAGTTACAGGGGTAACTTAGTTAAAAATATAATAAGCTGTTCTCTGTTGCGACTTGCTGTAAAAATAAAAGCTTTATCGTAATGTTACTTAACAGTGCTTACTTTTTGAACGGCTGTAGCTAACATTACGGAGCTAAGCTTAGAAAACATAAATAACAGCTTGCGCTTTCAGCATTACCACTAAAGCTATTATTTTATTATTAAGGAGTCCTCATTTTTAGCAAAATATTTTTTCCGTTCTATGTAGATCTTTTATTTTTTTTTTAAGGAGTAAAAAAAACTCCAGAAAAAAATTTTTGGTTATTTGTAACAAAAAAAAATCTATGACCTATGCATGTATATATGTCTAATTCATTTAATGCTAACATAAGCTTATACGTTTACATACGAGTATGTAACATTTAAAATAAATTGTATGAAAAAAAATTTAATTTGTGCAATTCACATGTTGTATATTACAACATTTGATTAAATCTACTCATCTTCTGCTAAAATAGCTTCCATTGCTTTTTTTTACCAGCTCAGCATGCAGCTTTGTTGCAGCTTTCACTTTTTTTTCAGCGAGGTCGCGCAACTGCAATGCTAAGTACATGCCAACTCCATGCCATTTGTCAACATCGGCATCTAAAAACTTTAGCGCACGCTGCATTACTGCATCTGGCGATACCCTTTCTTTTGTTGTATTATTGGAGCATATGTTTGCTGCTCTATTTTTATCTGAACAAAATGTGCTTGATTGACTTTCCTGTGCAGCTTCAAAATTAGACACTGATGAGGTGCTTCGAAGCTTGGCCAGTGGGGTTCCGCAGACTGTAATCCTTGTCCAGACTTTGCCTTCATTTTTTTTAACACTCATAAATGAGGTTTTTTTTATTAGCCCATTTGGCCTCGCATCCCTCTACATCATGCAGTATAAACTTTTCTACTATGTCTTGCCAGGCTCTATCTCTTTTTTGTCGATCTTTATATTGCGCGCAAGAGTATTCCCAAATGCAAGGGTATGCTTCAACTGCATGTATGAGCTCATGCGTAGCCTCATTTGTCCATGATAAGGTTATATGAGGCTTTCTTCTTTGCTTTGCAGACAATGGTGAAATGCCTTCGTCCAAGATGGTAATAAATTCACAATCCACTTCTTCAGAATCCATTAAATCATTTTCTAAAAATGGTAATTTATAAAAGATAAATGTTTTTTAATGTTTAATTATCTATTTTGTAGTGATAAATTAAAAAAAGGTAAATTTACTCACTTTTTTTCCTTTTGAAAATATGTAAACAAATCAAAAACACTTTGTATATCGGCGCGCTAGTGGCAGATAAAAATCGGCTCATTTTTTACAACTTTATTGCTTTACATTGTGCAAACGAGCATTCACATTATCGTCATAACAGCATTGATATTGATTGGCAAAAGGCAGCACAGATAATTATATTTTTAAAAAATACTTGCATTCACAGTATCGGTACATAAAACTAGCCGAAAATCTTTACATTGCGCAGATAGTGTGATCTTACCTTTATGCTGATGATGACGATATTTAAATATGTACGTACTTCGCTAAGTATGAGTGGTAGTACTTTTTGTGATACACGTTACTATAAATCATACTACAAGTTGTATGTATTTTCCGATTTAAAAGAAAAATGTTAAAGGTAAACCTATACGGCAAAAGAACATGGTGTAGAGAATGGTTAAAAGAAAAAGATGAATTGTCAAATATGTCCATGAACTCGCAGCCTTTCATGGTGTTAGGAATTAACATTTTAAAATATTTTTAATAATATTTTCCCTTTCTTAACAAATATTCGTCACATAAAATTAATTTTTATAAGCGCGACGTTCTCCGGTGTTCTAAAAAAAATTTGTAGTACAACAGCATGATACACGATACTTTTTATCTTACTTATAAATACAAGCTTTGCCCACAAAAATCAAAATATTTTGATTTTCATACTTCGAAGTATACTTTTGTAGTACTACAGTAAGCTAGATGATACTTATTGCATGTTTGTACGATTTATCGTACGACTTGTAGTAACGTCTATCAGTAGCATTAGGGTCACGTGTACTATAATCTTATAGTGTTTTCAGACTCAGTGAATTTAACATAAATGTGGTTTTAACGTTAAATCTAACTCATAAAAACTGTATTTACCATACAAAATGAATTTAATAAATCCACATTAAATGCTATTTTGGAATTGCATTTAAGTTGGATTTATAAAATACAACATTGTTTTTGTCCGTTAAGCTCAGTGCCACCAAGTTAAAAAGATCTGTAAATATAGCAACAGCTGCTAATGTTATTGAATGAAATAATAAATTAAGAACCATTTCAAATATTTTCAGAAAAAAATGCTTTCAATGCCAGAAGTTTTTCGACGAAAGACAAAGAAAGTCTATTTACCAAAGGTCACACATGCTGTGGCTGCTGTACAGTTTGACAAATAAGTTTTATACAAACTAACACATCAAATACACTTATTTCTATGGGAAATTTTTATTGTTTTGTAGAAATTAATTTTATGTTAAATAATAAATTTAAAAAATTTGCAGTGTTGCGTTCACATCATCTGTTGGTGAATTTAATGTTAAGTTCAGTATCTAACTTTCAGTCTGAAAACACTATTAATTATTGTGAATTAATGTACGTTTTTGTATGTTATAATTTAAAAATATTTTTTCTCTCAGTTGTTGTTTTCAATTTCACTTGCCCCTTGCATCTACAAGAAACACAACATTTGAACATTCATTGAATGTATTGAGTGTATATTTTATAGTCTTCAATTCTACACTTTATAATAACAAACGTGTATTTAACATGCCATGTAGTAAAATAACAATACTGGACGCAGTCACATTAAAACAATTTCTTCCATAATAATTCATAGTCTCTTCTTCATTTTCTGGTTGCCTTCGATAATCCGCTTGTCTTAAAAATTTAAGAAATAAATATAAGTCAATACAAAGGTTCTTCAGTAAAGATTCACTAATAAGAAGAATATTACTCATTGTTGTTAAGATTTTGCACAAAAACTCTATTATTTTCGGTTCTGATAGCACGCTCCATTGCTATAATTGTTAGTACTAAATAGATTTTATTCAAAGTTAGCTGCAAATAGTATAAAAATGCTCAAAGTTCAATATTTTAACAAGTTGTATAGAAATTTCACAAGCTAATGTGACATTAAAATCGGTCGCACACTAAGCGTTTAAAATCGTATATGCCTAACCATATGACCATTTGGCAATACACAAGATTAACTTAAAACAAATTAAATTTCACAGTGTAGAGTCCCTTCACTGTAGTAATCGTACATTTATATTTTTAAAATTCGGACATTTTTGGTAAATTATAAGGAAGCTTTCCAATGAAATGACCAATTCGAATTAAAACAATTTTTTGCAATATGTTTTTTTTTTTTTGTGAATCCTGAAATAAAAAATTTATTTCAGTTAAGGAAAAAAACTGCTCTGGAATCCTTATTTGTATAAGAAATAAATCTTCTGCGTATACAATAACAATACAAAGTAAATTTAACTTTATTTAATTTAAAATATTTGCAAACATTTTTTAAACCAAACATAGTCAAATAAACGGTAAAATATACTCAAAAATAATAACAGACTTTCTAAACACATGTTGCTTTTGTTGTGGGTATTTTTACGTTTTAAAAGGAAAAACTTTTGTTTGTTGGCACAATCTTAGTTAGCTTAACTCACGATTGATTTACATTTTATTTTCTTTTTATAATAAATTTGCTAAATTCAAAAATGCTTCTTAATAATTTTGTAAAATTTATATATTATGCTTACTTAAATTACTGACTGACTATCCTACACGATCGTACGATTATGTCAAAGTAATGTGTGACAGAATTCTGTCCTACTTGAAGAAATCGCTTTAAAATGGCGAACTTTATGAAACACTATTATACAAAAAAAGATTCAAAAACATATGTTTACTCACCTTAATACTTTTAAAAGTATTCATTTTCTTCTTTGCCGCAAAATATTTTTTTTACAAATATGTACAATGAAAAATAACCTAAAAGTTTGTATAAACAAAACACAAGCTTGGTATTGTTGCTATTTTTCTGCCTTGAACATATAAAATGCAACTCTGATCGTACAGATAAAATTTATTTTATGAAAATTTTCATAACATTAAAAAGTCTGCTTGTTCAATACACACTATCATACTTTTTTAGCACACATGGGTTTTTAGACAGATCGTACGACTAAGTAGGATAGGGAGTCCTAGGCTTTATGGCTATTGTTTATATTGAACTAATTATATTGTTACGAAAAATCACTCTGTTGAATGATTGTGTTTTATTATTCATAAGAAATATTATTTATGTATGTGTAAATGCAGCAATTCGGTGTTTATGTTAATGCCTTGAATATCATAGTGTAATGCTTGTGTGTGAGATGTGTGTAATTTATATCTGTGTTAGTGTATAAGCTTCCCCGTAGGCAAAGTCTTCGAGACATCGTCGATGAAGCCTGCATGACAAGTGTCTCTCACCGACGACATATTGACGAGAGTCCAGAACAACTATTGATGACTTATTCGAACAAAGGGTACGAAAGTCGTGAATGACAGTGTGATGGCCATATATGTTATTACCATTGCTGTCAATGAATATATAAGCGGCATTTCTCTAATGTTGTCATCTGTAACTATTTAAAAACATTGACTTCCAAATTGTCGTCGATGATATCAAACGCGACAATATTCCCAGATTTTTTTAAACGCATTTTTATTAGTTTTTTAATTTAAATAATGTAGTTTAAACGTTTATTTTTCGAAATAAAAATAAATAGTTCAGTTATTTAATATTATTATAAAGATATAATTTTTTTATAAAAAGAAAACAAATAATAATTTTTCAATTAAAGCCAAGGAGTGGAAAAAATTTTAACTTTATTACATTTTGTTTTCCAAAAAACAAGTTCTTACTGATTTTGAATATTTTCCTTATTTAAAACACTGTCGTTTTGCTCCATTTTTGAAAACGAAGTTCTTTTATGAATAAGTCGTACGTTTGTTCTTCAACTCTAGTTGATTCTATAATAAAATAATTAATTCAATATAAAAAAATTTTATTGTTAGTAAAAGTTAGTGTAAATTGTTTTAAATACTTACCATAAATAATATTAGCACATTTGGATACTTCTTTAAAGATTTCTTCTCTTAATTAAAACTATTTACAATTTGTTTTTCAAATACTTTGTCTATATTATTCAATCCTTTTGATAATATTTGGTTTCATAATCCAATCTGAAATATATTTATATACATACATAAGTTAGTAGCATCATTAAAAATCACATTAAACTATAAAAGTTTTATAAGTAAAACTTTAAAAAATAGCTCCAATATTTACTTACAATATCGATCTTTTTGTCGCTGTTTAGCTCCGCTTCCAATTTTTTTAAATTACGTTTCGACTCTAATAGTGCTTTCAGACTGAAAGTTAAATACTGAATTTAACATTAAATTCACCAATAGATGATTTTGCGTTCACACTGCAAATTTTTTAAATTCAGTATTTAACATACAGTGTATCAAATAATTTTCTACAAAACAATACAAATTTTCCAATGGAATAAGTGTATTAGATGCGTTAATTTGTACAAAACTTATTTGACCAGCTATACAGCAGCCACAACATGTGTGACCTTCGGTAAATACACTTATGGCCAGTGTTTGACTTCGCACTTAAGTGTCATTTGAACTTTAAGTTCCATTTAGATACAAAATTGAGTTTCTAACTATAAACTTAAATCATACTTAAGTTACCAATTTTGGGCATTTAAAGTCCACTTAAGTTGCACTTAAGATAAACATATGATTTTGAATTTTTTTTTGTGTATCCCGTACAAAAAAGGTTATTGTGTTTAATTTAATAAATAAATATAATAAAAAACAGTAAGTAATAATAATGTTTTCAATTATGCCTCTGTACTTTTTTAAAACAGATACTAAAAAGTGAAAGTGCTGAAACAAAATTTTCAATTCTTTTCATTTGATTTAATGTTGTTTTTTCCATTTTCAAAATATTATATTACTTTTTTATTATCACTTTTTTTTGCTTTGACACAGTTGTTTTATTGAATAATGATCATTAATTTTTAATAATTCATGATGCTGCCACACTTTTATCGCAAATAAATAAGAACAATCATTTAAGATTGAAAAACTGAGACTGTATTTATGTGCAACTTAAGTTCAAACGACAAACAACTAATTCTCGATTTAAATACGAGGTCAAAAACTGGGGGTTAATAGTGTTGTCAGACTGAAAGTTAAATACTGAATTTAACATTAAATTCACCAACAGATGATTTTGCGTTCACAATGCAAATTTTATAAATTCATTTAGCCAATTCACAAAGTGTGTTAAAGTGTCCTAAGTGTAGTATTCGTCCTAAATTTATGCCTGCCGTAAAAATGTTGTTGGTATTTATTATATAAAATAGATTTAGGCCATTTTAATACTTTGTTTCCTGTGTTTTTTAGTGTGGTATTTAATCAGCTGTTTTTTGTTGTCCTGTTGAAACCACATATCGTCCACATCCATTTCTTCCAATTTGGGCCATAAAAAGTTCGTTATCATCTCACGATAGCGAACACCATTCACAGCAACTGCCTGACCGGCCTCATTTTGGAAAAAATACGGCCCGATGATGCCGCCAGCCCATAAGCCGCACCAAACAGTCACTCTTTGGGGGCGCATTGCATTCGCATTGCATTATCATTCGCCCAAATGCGGCAATTCTGCTTATTGACGAATCCACTGAGGCGAAAATGTGCCTCAGCACTGAAGATAATTTTCTTCGAAGTGCACGATATGCATTTTGATTTTTAGCCTGAATAACTTTAACGCTTTGCTCGAACACTGTTGTAGACATTGCTTAACTAAATTCATCTATTACTGTTTCTGGCGGATCCATAGATGTGTGGCTTGTTGACAATGAAGCAGAAGCTGCTGATGTTGAGCCGCCCAACCACATATTAAATCGTGTCCGTCGTCATGAACGTTATTTGAAGATGCGTTATCCCAAATGATTTTGAAACGTGTTATAGCTTTTGTGGCTAAAATATTGCGGGTTAATAGATGCAGGTATTTTGGTTACATCTCGCGTATTGGAACATCATATATATATTGTATGGAGCACTTGGTCATTTTCTTCTGACTCGGCTGAGCCTACATCTACATATATACCATTTTTCATTTTAAATCAGGAGTCTGCAGTATCTGTTTTGCCTTTTAATTAAAAGCGTATAAATTATTTGTACCAAATTTGCGTTTTGTGTTCAGCAGTCAGATGGTGTAATTTCTTTTGGTAGTTTCTTTGGTGTTCATTTTTATATTTATTAAGCCAATTTAACAAATTTTTATTTGTATTTTATTAATAAGAATGAAGTGCTTGCAAAAAATAAGGTTTCTTTGTTTATAATTTGTTTTGTTTGACAGCTAGTGGAGATAAACTATCGATAGAAATTTGGGGATGACACTAAATTTTCATGGTTTCGCACGAGTTTCAAAATAAAACCTGCAGATTCACTCACTTAATTTTGTAAGGCAAATCTTTCAGTTTCATTCGAGATTGGGGTGTGAACCCTCAAAAGAGAGCGAATCTTGTCTTGTGTGAACATGCTTTTACCTGTTATTCTATATTAACTACAATTTTAAACCTATTTAATTACTAATTCTACAAAAACAATTTAACTCCTCAACCACACGAGCAATATGTTTAGCAATTATTGCCGTCGGAACTGTCAAATGTGATTGCCGGTAAATATCAATGTTTACAGTGCTATTCTCGGTCGAATGACAAGCCTTACAGTGCTATTCTCGGTCGAATGACAAGCCTTATTATAGTTTTAATAAAAACATTTGTGACAATAAAAACAAAATGCTATTCTGGGTTAGAAATAAAAGCTTTTTTTGTTTTAGTTAAAATTTTTTTTGTTATATATTCAATAGCACATGACAATAAAAATTTTTTAAAATAAAAGCAAAAAATTCATAAGAAATACAAATATAAATAATGGAGGAAATGGTTTTAGTGGAAATATTATCGGAAAGAGAAGAATACGGTCGAATGCGAACTGTTTTGCGAAATATACGTGATACAAGTAATCCATTTAACATTCCCGACAACTTATTTGTTAAAAAGTATCGATTGCCGAAAACTATGTGCTTGTCATTAATAGAAGAGTTGGAAAGGATTGGTTTTAGCCAATCATCCACGTCGAGATCGTTATCAGCTATTTCTGAGCTAATTGTAGCTAAAAAACTAAATGAAATAAATTTTCCTAAAACCTGTCAAGATAAGATTAATAGAAAGTTGGGTAAGTAATGATTTAAAAAAATAAAATAAGACAAATATTGACATACATAATTATTAAAGGTTCCACAACAAGTTTGGTATAAAAGGAACAATTGGATCAATTGATTGTACCCACATTAATATTATTGCTCCATCACAATATGACACTACCAGGCCCCTCACATTATATATGAATAGGAAAGGAAACTACAGTATCAATGTAGAAGCAGTAAGTTAAGCTAATGATATTTGTTATCCACAAACAGTTTAAATACAAAAACATATTTATAGATTTGTGATTATCGTCTACTTTTCACATCAGTGAACGCAAAGTTTCCTGGGTCTTGTCATGATTCTTCTATTTGGACCATTACACCTGCACGAATCCATTTAATGACAAGTAATGTTGATGATACTTGGCTTATTGGAGATAGTGGATACCCACTTGAACCTTGGCTTATGGTTCCAGTAAGCAGACCGACAATTGCGAGGGAAAATCAATATAATAGTATACATAAAAAAGCAAGAAATACCATAGAAAGGGCATTTGGCGTCTTAAAAGGACGGTTTAAATGTCTCTCTAAAACAAGAGTATTATACTATCAACACGAGAAAGCGGTGAAAATAATTTACTCATGTATGATACTACACAACATAATGATAAAAAATAAAATAAAAAAGCTGAGGATGATTTTTTACAAAATTTATGTAAAACCGCAATTGATCTTGAGTAGTCCTTTCCTTTTTCTTATTGTGGCTGAAATTAAATGAAATTAATTTATTTATAATATTCTTTTTATTGAATCTTACCTTTCTGGGTCCATTTTGCTTAAAAATGAATTAAATTATAAGACATTCAATTAAATAAATTTCAATTTCAGCTGCTTTTTGGATATATAAAAGCTTTTTAATATGATATTTTTTTGGTTTGCACCTCTACTATAATTGTTAAAATTTCAAAGCTTTTATTTTGTCACATAAATTCCAGAATAGCTAAATTCAAAAACAATGACAAGAATTATTATAATAACAACAAATGAATGAGAGTTGTTATAATTTCCAGAATAGCACTGTTAATATAGTTTTGATAAAAACATTTGTGACAATAAAAACAAAATGCTATTCTGTGTTTGAAATAAAAGCTTTTTTGTTTTAGTTAAAATTTTAGTTATAATATATTAGGTGTACCGTACGATTTTTTGTGCTTGGGATTATCGTAATGAACCTATTTTTGCTGTTCACAAAAAAACAAACGCCGTTCATCATCTCTCGGCTTCAACTCCAATGTCCTTATTTTTGAATCATCCCCATGTCTTTCAGGCTTTTTGAAATGGCTTGTTGCGTCACTCTCAATGATCCTGCCAATTCTTGTTGCGTTTGACACGAGTCTTGATCAAGTAATGCCTCCAATTTTGCATCTTCGAAAACCTTCTCTTGAAGCGTTGGAACCACTCTCGGCACGTTTTTTCACTAATAACCTCATCATAGTTATTTGAGAGCATTCGATGAGCCTCAGCCGCTTCTTCATTTTCTTCATATTAAAGCAGAAAATTAAAACCTCCCGCGAATGACGAGAACTTGGCTCGTAGCATAAACTAAAATAGACTAGACAGTTGTAAAAGGATAGCTATAAAATTTTGCGTTTTATACTTGTCCCTTGTACACAGTCACAGCAATTGCTAATTCTCTCACTGCCTTTTTTTCTACCGCTAAAAACCATAATTTGTGAAATTTTTCAGTAAATGGTTGGTTTTTTGTGTTAATTTCTTAGTTTGCTAAAAATTAATAATATCAATAGTAATTGAAATAAATTTATTTAAAAAAAAGAACAAAAGCATATAAACTAACAAAAAAGTGCACGCAAAGTGTTGTTGTGTTTTTAGAAATAAAACAAAATTGTTGTCATTGTGAAGTTATTTTAGGGGATGATGTGATATTGTGTTTTTTTACTACAATAAATAAAATGATAATTAGTTGTTTTATTTAAATATAAATTATAAAATTAAAACTTATATTATCAAAGTATTAATATATATTTATGCTTATTCCAAAATTGTGTTGAGTTATTGAAATGTATTGTTTTCCCAATGATATTCTTGTGGCACAATCGTTTGATGAGTTTTGGCTGTAAACTAGATAAGAGAAAGTGCTATGTGTTTATTTTATTTTTCTTGTAACAAACAGACATCTTTCAACACATTTACAAAAAGCAGTTCATCCGTGCAGTGATTTTATCACTTTAATATGAAATTTTAATATTTTTCATTTAATAAATTTATAATAAAAGTTTTGTTTTCTATAATTTTTTAATTTCAATTTCATGCATTTTCCTATTTTTCGTAAACAATGTGTAATAAAGGGTGTTTTTTATAGACGTATAGAACTTTAAGTTGGCATTACTGTTCAAGATGGCGACCGATTTAACAGCTGTCAAGTGATTTATTCTCAGTTTGGCTTGGCAATTCATCATGAATAGACTCACGCCTGAACAACGCTTGCAAATAGTGCAATTTTATTTCGAACGAGATTGCCGTTGTTCCCGATTTTCATAAGACATGTTTTGGATCTGTGAATTGGCCTCCAAGATTTTGTGACTTAACACCACTAGACTACTTTCTGTGGGGCTATGTGAAGTCATTGGTCTATGCGGATAAACCACAAACGCTTGACCATTTGGGAGACAACATTCGCCGTGTTATTGCCGATGTACGGCCACAAATGTTGGAAAAAGTCATCGAAAATTGGACGTCCAGATTGGATTACATCCGAGCCAACCGTGGCGGTCATATGCCAGAAATCATATTTAAAATGTAATGCCACAAGATTATCTTTCGGATAAATAAAATTCATGTCAATCGAATAATCCATCGTTGTTTTATTGCAATTTAAAGTTCTATACATCTATAAAAAACACCCTTTATATACCCAAAAAGCAACTGAAATTTTAATTTATTTCATTGAATGTCTTATAATTTTAATAACTTTTAAACGAAATGGACCCGGAAAAGTAAGATTCAATAAAAAGATTATCACTACATAGTATAAAACAAAGTCGCTTTCTCTGTCCCTATATCCCTATGTATGCTTAAATCTTTAAAACTACGAAACGGATTTTGATGCGTTTTTTTTTAAAGATAGAGTGGTTCAAGAGGAAGGTTTATATGTATAATCTTGGAATGCTTAACGTCACAAATCCACCCGGCAGGTAGCGCTATAGTCGGTATTTAGCTTATTTGCCTACTACCTGTTTTTACCCGGTCTCGCACGGTTCTTTACTCTATGAGTACGATTTCTTAGTGTAAGAAAATCGAATAAATAAAAATATTAAGGCAAGACAACGTTTGCCGGATCAACTAGTTATAAATAAATTAATTGCAATTAACAAAAAATATTGTAGATGATTTATGGAAACAGATTACTAACAGTCTTAAACTCCATGCGTGGGCCTTTCTGCCTAATCTACATAAATACATAAATATAATTTCATCACAAACTATTAATACTTATATGCAGAGGTTGCAATTGTGGAAAAACAAACTGCGAGTCGAGCAAGACAACATCGTGCAAATATTTTGGTTACAGGGTTTGGTGCATCTACGATTAGATTTTCAGAATTTGAGAAAATGGCACTGTCAGTATTGAGTGCTGAAGCAGTGACTGACTTTGAGGTATTGATATTGGTACCGTAATAACGGAATTAATATATATATATATGTTTAGGAAATTACTTCACACAGCACGCGAAACAATGGACCAATTGAGAGGCGAGTTCGGTGAACAGTTTATTTCACGCTTGGGACCAGTCAATTGGCCGCCCAGATCGTGCGATTTAACGCCTCTAGACTATTTTTTGTGGGGCTATGTTAAGGCTAATGTCTATAGGGACAAGCCCGCTTCGATTGACGCACTGGAAGCCAACATTGCCAACATTATTCGTGAGATACCGGCCGAAATGTTGGAAAGAGTATGCCAAAATAGGACTAAGCGGATGGACCATTTGAGGCGCAGCCGCGGCCAACGTTTGCATGAAATAATCTTCAAACATTAAATTATATCGACCCAACTATCGATCCAAATAAATATTTCATGCATTTTTCTGAATTTTATGTGTTTTTTTTTTTTTTTTGTAATTTCCGATAGTTCTTATAAAATCACCTTTTACATACATTTTTATTCCTTATGCTACGTACACACTTGTAAACATGTTTACGGAAACGTTTTTCGCTCAGGTTACATTGCTTGATACACACACTGGAACATCTGTTCTGTATTTTGCATTATAGCATGAACATCACGGGTGAAACACATTTGAAAAAATATGTACTTTTATTTTTTTAAATGTCACTTTTCACATACAAAATTTCTGGTAAATTTTTATATAAATTAATAAAATTTACCCAACTCTCATTTCTTTCAACCGCCATTTTTCTTTTTCTTTACTTTAATTAAATTTTTCAGCGGTGGACAAAATCCTACATGTTTACAGCTTGCTTGTTTTAGGTGAACTAAACAAGTAAAATCATTAATGCAACCAGGAAATATTTTTTTTTATTGTTTTATTTGCAATCTATTTTACAATTAAAATAATGAGCAAAAATCATGACTTTTAAATAACATATATTGAGTTTCCCTTAAAACTCAAAAAAAAAAAAAAGTAAATACAATTAGACAATTTTACTTTTATAATTGAAATAGGATTTGACAAATTAAAATTATTTGCTATTTTCGGAAGGGTAGGTCAAGTACATGTAGTCTTTTAAGTCTTTGGATTTCATTGATATCATCTAACAGGTTTATTGCTAACACATTTGAATGATTACTTAGTCTTTCACTAAAGTTATTCATCTCATCTTTGACCATTAAAATTCGAAAATCTCTGTGTATGTTTTTGTTGCTGATAAACCATGGCGCATTTGTTAAAAGTCTGAGTGTTTTTCACTGGTATCTCTGTAGTATCTAAACGTTAGAATTGCTTGCAGTACCCCAAAGTTGGATACCGTATGTCCATATCGGTTTTAATATTGTTTTGTATAACAAAACCTTGTTTTCCACGTTTGGGCCAAATAACCAAAACATTTTTAATTTAAGTTGCTCACGTTTCTTTTTTCATTTATGCTTACAAAAAACGAAATGTCTTGAATATATGATTTTAGCACCAAATAAAATGGGGCTGGGATGGGGTTTTTCAATTTATACAGAAGTCACTGTGCCAGACTCTGTCAAAAGCCTGTTGAACATCTAAAAATACTGCAGATCAGTACAGCTTTCTTTCTAAGGCGTATGAGATGTTATTAGCAATCCTACGACACTGTTCTGGTGTATCATGTTTTTGCCTAAACCCGAACTGATAGTCAGGTATAATATTTTGTTTTTTAAAAGATTGGCATTAATCTCTTTAAAAAGATCCTTTCAAAAATTTTTGAAAAACTTGACAACAAACTGATTGGTCTATACGATGCAACACTATTTTCGGGTTTGCCTGGTTTTACTACCATTATTATTTTTGCATATTTCCATTGCAACGGAAAATGGCGTAGCCTTAATATAGAATTTTAAATTATTGTGAGAAAAACAATTCCTTTTTTTTTTGCAAAGATTTTAAGACCGTGGAATAGATATTATCGTAACCAAGAGTTTTCATATTATTTAACTTATCAATAGCTTTTCCTACTTCAGCTGGGGATATTAGTTTAATAGGACGATCCATTTGACAAGGAACATCTAAAAAGTTCTCAATATCAGCCCTTACAATGGGACTGTCTAAAATAAATGGGTTAAATGTTGATTCTAAGCGTTCCTTAAAAGCATTGGCTTTTACCATTTAATTTTTTTATGGGGATGTTTCTTTTTATTGGACGTTTTAAATATTTAGTTGCATTCCAAAGTTTATGCTCGTTATCATTAGTTACCGTATCCAAATTTTTTAAATAATTGTTTAATAAATCATTTTTATAATCTTTTATGCGCTTTTTTAGTTGTTGAGACGCTCTATTAAAATTTGTTTTATCTAGTATACTTCTCGTTCTTTGATATATTCTTCTTAATCTTCTCCTATTTGCTATTAACTCTCTTATTTCAGCCGATAGACGAAAATTATTACCATTTATTTGCTGATGATGTGGAGTAGCTATAAATGCTGCTTCATGAATCAAATTGGTAAATGTTTCAATGGTATCCCCAATGTGATATCCATCTCTAATTTATAGATTAAGATTTACATGTTCTTCTATCCAGGATCCAAACTGTTGCATATCTGTTCTAGAAGTAAGTACCTTAAGATTTTTTGTTAAAGTTTGAATAATTATGTTGAGCGTTCAAACTACAGGACTGTGGTCAGAACTTAAGTCAGCACAGTCAGTTATATCCATAGATGTCCTTGCTAGACCTTTGTAAACAAAGAAATCCAGTAGATCAGGTATTTTCTGTGGATCACTGGGCCATTATGTGGGACTACCTGTAGACAGTGCAGAATAATTATTTTTGCAAATGCATTTCTATAATTCCCTTCCCTTTGGAGTCACCAAGCGCGATCCCCACCAGGGATGTTTTGCATTATAATCGCCTCCAACAGTAAATTTTGCACCAAGCTGTTTAAAAAAGTGTTCATATTCCGTGTATGCAACATTATATCTTGGGGGAAAATAAATAGAAAAAATACTAATATCATTATTATTGCATGTTATTTTTACACCAGCAGCTTACAAAAAAGTTTCTTCAACTGCAGAAAGTATTTCATATTTAATACTAGATTTGAACAAAATTGCAGCACCAGCATGAGCTCTATTATCGGGATGGTTAGCAATAACCAAATCGTAGTCTTTTATTTTGAAAAAAGTTCTATTCGTGAAATGAGTTTCTGAGATTAAAAAGATATCAATGTAATTAGTTTTAATGAAAATTTCTTTTTCATTTGTATGATTATGCATTCCATTTGCATTCCATATTGCTATCCTTAAATTTATTTGCATATTTTAGCCATTAACATTGACATCATATTCATTAAATTTTCAATAATTTTTTCAAGTCTGTCCAAACGACTGTTTTCATTTACATTAGATGTGTTAACAGCATCTCCAAGCGACACGTTAATTCTATTATTGGGCTCAATGTTGGTATAATTACTTAATTGTGGGTAATCAATATGATTCGATCTTACATACTTTTTTTGGCTACTTGTAGGTTGTTTTTGTCTATTATTTCTGTTAGAAACCAGGTCTTGATAAGCCTACAACCTTTGTAATTGGCAGTGTGGCTTAACATACAATGAACACAACGAGGTGGAGTACCAGCGGTTTTTTTAACACTACGGTAGGACGATCCATGCAGCACTTAACACATCTCTATGGTTTTTTACAGTATGCTTTCGTATGTCCACATTGTTGACATCGATGACATTGTACCCGTTCTTTGGTTCTGCGTGGTGGTTCAATTTTGACGAGAGCATGATTTATGTATTTTATGTCATAAATAGTTTTATTTTTGGGATCTGTATCCAAGTCTGCAAAAATCGTTGAAAGGGGCTCTTTCGTTACACGACTTCTAACATTTGTTACAGATCTAACCGAGTGACCTGAGCTGATAAGTTCAGCTTTAATATCCTCAGTGGGGATTGAAGGATGAAGTCCTTTAATAATAACTCTGTATCATCTCCTGTTTTAATTGATATGTATGAAAATAAATATTTGAACTCTCTAAATATTTAATGACTTCCCTATATGAATTTACAGACTTTATCATTAATCTTACTTGACCTTCCCTTAAAGATTTATAATTAAAATCTTTATCAGATATAATTTCATTTAATTTGATTATCATAAGATTAATATTTGCTACATTAGGAATGTAAACTGGTGGAGGTTTTGGTATTGCAGTTTTATTAATATCTTCATCATCGTCTTGAATATCAAGCACTGAATATTTGTTGCTGTTGGCTGATGTAGTTGGAGTATCATATGCAGTTATTCTTTTTGTTTTATTTTTTTATTTTTTTTTTTTTTTTTTTTTTGTTTTGGTGACTCAATTGGTTTGTGTTTATTTGTTGTTACACATTGCCAAATAGATTCATAATTTTTGTTGTTTTCTTTAGCTTTACTGTTTTCTTCTGTAGCGTCATCGCTATCATCACTTAGGTTTATCATCGTTATAAAGTAAAGTTGTTGTATTACTAACACAGCTATTTGTTTTAAGAGCAGAGCCACTTAGTTTTTTACACTCTTATTGGGAAAAATTTTAAATATTTTTTTAAAATAAAATAAATTTTTTTTTTAAATTTTTTTGTTTTTTCTTTTTTGAAATTTTTTTATTCAATTTTTTTTTTAACCAGGAAATATCAAAAAAATTTTATATATTGGAAACCTTGAAGGGAACACGAAAATAAACTATAAACACGACTACACACTACGGAACAAAACACGAAACATGTCATGTTTACGGAACATGTTTCTAAGTGTGTATTCAGCATTATAATTTAAATACTTACCTAAATGTATACATACACTAGCATTTAACTCGCTACTTCGTCAGTAAAGTACCATACTGTCACTATTATGTTCTATGTTTTTTTACTACAAATAAAATCAAAAGGTATCATTAAATTAAAGAAAAGGCACCATTTTGTCAGTTTATTGATTTTTTTATTTACTGAGCACCGTTTGTGTTCGGTCTGATAGTTCTAACTTCGTTAACCAACGATTTCATAGTTCTAGGATTGTTAGTATAAAAATTTTGCAAAAGTACTAATAAAATCAATAAAAATTACCATCATGTTCCTTTTATGGTTTTCCTCCTTGCTTCAAACCATTTGAGAAAAATTTCGTATTACACTGCTCTGCAAAAAATCACTTTTTGGCTCTCCTTTAAATAAAACTATGTGAACTATATGGATTTTGATGTGCTAAACTCAAATCCGTTTTCGGTTTTTCTCCATCACGTAGGGCGTGGCAATTTTTTCCCCTAAATTAGTCAGGTACGAAGACATATTTCAGCCTAACTCGAGAACGATTCATGCGATTTAATAAACAAAACACCAAAAGATGTGTAACAAAATTATATGTAATTTAACTCCATATAATTTTTTTCTATATTTTATCGTTATGGAATTATTCAAAATTTTTTTTTTGCAAAATTCGTTTTTTTTTCAGCTTAAAAATGCAATAAAAAAAAGAAAAAGCAAATATTTTATATTTTGCACATTTTTCTGAGAGCTAAATACCTCAAGAATAAAATAAGGTATAAATCATGAAAATCGATTAACAAATGCGGATTTTATTCTCAATTGACCGCAGGTACCCAATACATATGGTGATAGGATTGCGTAGCTTAGCAGGCAGGTAATGGAAATAAAGGACTAGGGTGTTTTGTATATTATACTTGGAATTATAAAGTATAATATAGTATTTTCATTTAACTGCATATTGTAGAAAAATTCTTAGGTAAAAAATACATGTAGGTAAAATGCATCTAATAGGCTGTTCAGACATACACGTTAATTGAGCAATTAAGCATTTTACGCAATTATCGCCTTAATTGAGCTCAATTTACCATACAAATTTCCATTCAATAATTGCGTTAATGAAGTCAAAATCAAAATACAACTCTTTCTTGAGCTCTTAAATATCAACTCAAAAGTGAGAAAAGTTGATATTTTCAGTACTAAAAAAAGAAAACGTAAATAAATTTAAAAATAAATGTCATAAAAAAGAAATGGCAGCCGAAGTTACCGGTAAATAAATTTTATAAAATTATAATTTTTAAATAACTAATTTCTTTTAATCAATAGGAAAATCAAAGAAAAAGAGGGTAGTGAAGTAGCCCTGCTTGATTTGTGGCCAGAGCGAATTGAAGAACTTCGTGGTCAACGGAAAAATGGGCACATCTACGCTGAAATGGCAGATGAGCTATCCAAGCTGGGGTACTTGTATAGCTCACGGGATGTACAAGTAAAATTACAAAATTTTACGCAGCGATACAGGTATATACATATACAAATATGAACATAAATATGAAATATACAAAAACAAAATATTGAAACTTTTGCAGAAAAGAAAAGGCAGTGATAGGTGTGTCTGGAGGATCACCTTCTTTATGGCCACACTATAATAGAGTCCATGAAATTATTGGGAGCTTCAAGGCAAACTTATTTAACGAATTGGTTATTGAAAGCATTGACGGTATGTGTTTTTTATTTATATTTGAAGAATAAAGTTGTTATTTAAAAATTTTTTAAAGTTACAAAAACTTTTTTCATTTAATTTATTGGTGTGTATGCTTGAAAATTCTTTTTATCATTAAAAGAGTTTTAAAATTAATTTTAAGTCGGTCAAACATTCAGAAAGTTTGATGAGAGATAAATTATAAATATAATTAAATAACCAGTTTTTAATTATTTTTATTTATTATATTTATAATCATAGTAATTCATTATAAATCTTGTTTATTTGACCTTTTCTATCTGAAAATAAATAAATAAATATTTTTTAAGCTTTTAGGTCTTTTTATATATTTTAATTATTATTAAATTAATTTCCAATATTTCGACACGCCTTCGTATGTCTTTCTCAAGGAAAATTATAAAATTATTTTTTGTCTTATGAATTCAGCAGTAGGTTCGGCATCACCAATCACCACATTATATATAGGGTCCTCCCGATGTCTTTCGAATTCTTGGGCATTTTCTAACCATATCTGATTAATATTAGCAATTTTTTTTTAAATCCGACTTTCTTTTCATTTTTTAAGTATTTTGTTTTATAAATACTCAAACATACAAAAAAAAATGTCACAATATTTTCAGTTGTCAAATGCTTAATTGCGTAAACTTAATTGAATATGTGTGAACACCCAAATCAGTCACACAATTTAAAACTTAATTGACTTCATTAACTTTTATGTCTGAACAGAGTATAAATAATAAATATTGTAATGAAGTATTTTTTTGTTATAAAGTCAGGTTATTCGTTCATAAATTGTCATACCACAATTACTCAGTGATCATTTTATACGTAAAGGGTCCGCCATCGAACGTTTTTTTTTCAACTAGTACTTATTTCGTGAATGGTAACACTTAGCTCATGTCTGATTTGACAGATAATTAGTTTTATCCTTCCGCTGAAAGATTATGGTTGTGTTTTCGCTTCGCTAATTGGGCCTGCGATCGACTTACAGAAGATGCCGATTTTGCAAAAAAAAATCATCTTTTCAGATGAAGCTCATTTTGATCTTGGCAGTTAAGTAAACAAGCAAAATTGTCGCATTTGGGGCACAGAAAACCCGCACGCATACATTGAAAAGCCGACGCACCCAAAACGAGTCACTATTTGGTGCGGATTTTGGTCCATTTTTCTTCGAAAATGAGCAAGGAGTTGCCGTTAGTCAATGGCGATCGTTATCGGGCCATGTTAAACGAATTTTTGTTCACAAAAATTGAAGAGGAGGATATTGGCAACATTTGGTTTCAACAGGACGGCGCTACGTGCCACACAGCCGAAGCTACACTCAATGTTTTTATAGCATTTTCAAAAAAAAAGTTATTTGGCGGACCCTGTACGTTTTTGGTTAGTACTATAATTTAAAATATTGTAATAAATAAACGAAATAATAGTTTTCTACCAAATTTTGTTTCAAATTGCAAAATGTCAAGGATTTGTAAGAATTCTGCAAATTTATTTTGCTATGACCCTATCTTTTTTGATGTACCTTGACGTGGTGAGGGGTCTTAAGTAGGGTCAATGAACCAAGGAGCTATGCCGGCCTATGTTCAGCCTGTCGGACAGGTTCTTGGAGAGATTCCGAAAACTAAATCTCAAGCAATTCCCAAGCCAAGGTGTTCTTGGAATCGTGCCGAGGGCTGAATGGTGCAGGGAATTAAAACATGTGCATCGCTAACGGAGACATCCCTTGGAATACCGGCCGACCTTCCAGTGTAAATAGCCTTATGTGCGAATGGGAGCTCTGCTTACATGGACCAATCCATTCTCACCTTTTAAATTTATTTTTTATGGAAAATATAAATAAAAACAAAAATCAAAACAACGGAGTCAGATGAGGATACTCTACTTCGTTTGCCAGTCAGTGCCGGGGAAAATAAGGCCATGGACATAGCTGCCATTCTCGATGATTTCGAGTTAAATGCCGAAGATAGCTCTCAGGGTCCATTGGAACCAAGAGCTAATGACACGACGAAGCCTGATGCTAAGGAACCAAGCGTACCAAGCGTACCAAGCGAGGCAACGGGCCAAAAGAGAAATGATTATTTCACTGGTGCCCAAAAACGTCGTATTAAAGCCAAGACCAGAGATGGCATGACGGCTGGAGAAGCGAAAGCGGAAGTGCGCACACGATATGCCCAGGTTAATAAGAACCAGGCGTCGGATGCTCAGTCGTCAAAACGCTGTTCAGCAATGTGTCTAAAGGAACAGGTAACCGGGCCCTAAAGAAAGAGGCCCTTACAAAGTACAACATAGAGATTAGAAGAGCTAAGAGGGAATCCTGGAAGAAATTTTGTAATGGACTTTCGGAGCTAAGCAGTTGCTCCAAAGTGCACAGAGTTCTATCTAAAATGCACACTAATTCTATAGGCCTTCTAGCTAGAAGGGAAATCAACCTCACATGCTCTACTGAATCTCACGCAGAAGATTGAGTCCTCACTTGAGAACAAAGAGTATGCAGTTGGCTGTTTGCTAGATATTGAGGGAGCTTTCGACAATACGGATTTCTCTCATATAACTAGAGCGATCCTCAGTAAAAGTGTCGATGGGACAACATGTAGATGGATCGAGAATATTCTAAAGGGAAGAATAATAAATTCAACCCAATTATTAATTAATTTTCCCATTCTCCTTACCATTAATAAAATTGTTGACAATACTCTAATTTAGACAATTTTTATCCAAAAACCAAAATTTTCCTTGAAAAAAAAAACTGGGGAATATTCATAATTCGTCTGATCGTAAATTTGGAATACCTGCAGTTGTGAATTGTATTGATCATACCCACATTAATATTGTACCCGGGACTAAAACGATTCCACAGCAAATATGAAATGAACAAATATTAGGGAACAGTCAACAAATTTCATCCGAAACAATTATTTACGATAAGGGGAATTTATTGAAATAAACATTTTTTCATGCTATCAATCTCGATTGAGAGAAAAATTATTCATGATAGAGGTGATTATTTATATTGAAAAATAGTAAAAAAGCGAAGAAAAGAACGTATTTTTGCATGATCATTTGCTGTATTTTTAATTTACATTGCCAGTAATAATGATTCTTAAGGTACTTTATTTATAAACATTCGATATTCAATTGACACCAATATTTAATTTTCTTATTACTTTGATGTGGCATCATAATTCCGGTCATTATAACGCTATGTAATACACGATATTTTTGAATTTTGGTCTGATAGTATTCCAAAATGGGAATAGGCAACATACAACTGAGCATTTGAGAACTATTGATTTTCAAGGTAAGTGCCGCAAAAATTAGTCTTCTCCGCAAAAACGTCTTCTCCTTTTTTTTGTACCGCAAGCTGAGTAACATTAGAAAGACGTGGTTGGTTTATATTTTTTAACATTACAACTACCAATCCCACTTTCATCTGTGAACTCCAGCGAGCTCGGGTGAGTTGTTGACGCCATCGTCACTCTGACCGTTCTCTGAATTTAGATAAACTTAAAAAGTAGGAGTAGAGTAAGGGGCGTGGCGAATTTTTTTTTTCATAAAAGCTCAAGTTGGACTATGACGAATATATAAGAAAAAAATTAGCCAAATCGGTCTAGCCGTTCTCGCGTGATACAATTACAAACGAAACATTTAATTTTTAAATATATAGATTTACCCTAGGACTTATCTCATTATGGACTATTGGGTATTTAAATACCCAAGAAAGTAAATTCACTCTAAAAATTCTAGCGTGGACAAGGGTTTCTCAACAGGGATGCTACAAAAGTAGAGCGACAGGGACAGCAAACGACGCCATATTTCTTGCCGCTCTTTTGACATTTCTCTTCAGTAAGGTGGAAAGATATATGAGCCAACAACGAGTCGAAATTATTAAAATTTACTACCGAAATTCGGAGTTAGTGGCCTCAACGTTAAGAGCGCTACGTAAAATTTATGGTCGTCTTAATCGTCCTGGCAGATCCACAATTGAGCGTCTATTTGAAAAATTTGAATCCACAGGCACAGTACAAAATGTTCCCGTGCCAGTGAGATAAAGAAGTGCCCGTAGTGTCAAGAATATTGCTGCCGCTGAGGCTTCGGTTGAAGAAAGCCCAAATGTGTCTCTCACACGTCGTTCTCAAGCGTTGGGCATCTCTGTGACGTCGTTGTGGCGAATTTTGCGAAAAGATCTTATCCTACATCCTTACAAGATAAAATTGACGCAAGAACTGAAGCCGCTTGACCACCAGAAGCGTCGTATGTTCGTGAATTGGGCTGAGCAACAACTTGAAAACGATTCGGATGATGAGGCTCATTTCTGGCTGAATGGCTTCGTCAATAAACAAAATATGCGTTATTGGTCAGACAGCAATCCACACGTACTCCATGAGTCATCATTGCATCCCGAAAAAATTACGGTTTGGTGTGGTTTATGGGCCGGCGGCATCATTGGGTCGTACTTCTTCCGTGATGATCAAGACCGGCACGTTTCTGTGAATGGGAATCGCTACCGTTCAATGATAACCGAATATTTTTGGCCCCAATTGGATGATATGAACTTGGAGGACATGTGGTTCAACAGGACGGCGCACAAGCCACACAGCGAATGTCACAATCATTTTATTGGAAACCAAGTTTGGAGAACGTGTTATCTCACGAAATGGTCCAGTCGATTGGCCGCCTCGGTCGTGCGATTTTAGACTATTTCCTGTGGGGCTACGTCAAGTCTATGGTCTATGCCAACAAGCCAGCGACGATTGATGAACTTCGTACGAATATGGAACGTGAAATTGCAGCAGTATCGGCCGATTTATGCTTGAAAACCGTCGAAAATTGGGTTCAGCGTCTGGACTTCTGCAAGCGTGCCCGTGGTGACCATGTTTTTGTTTTATTTTAAAAAACTTTTGTAGCGCTCTTATTGGTTTTCATAGAAGAAAAAATGGGTAAACCTAAAAAAATGGAACAACTAAATTTTCAATGAGTTACCTTTATTTTTTTCCAGGTGAACTTGTATGTTTTTTTTCACTAAAATGTTTAGAAAGATTGCCCATAAAATATAGAAAAATAATATAAATTAATAATGTATATCTGTATCGAATAGCTTTAGGAAGTGTAATTTCCAGCATTTACCATCGCTTCGTCTATTGCAGTAGTTATTAGTGGCCAATACCATTTTTTATATTCATCAAAAGTGCATGGTTGGTCCGATTTTCACGAACTGTGCCTAATGCAAAAATCCCACCTTCCGACAACCGACACATAAGATTTGATGGAAAACCTTTTTATAAATAAAAAGAGTTTTCTTAATATAAAAATTTTGTTGAAAAACTCAACTATTTTATTGAAAAACTCAAAAGCGATTAAATAATAATTATTACAGTTTTAATTTCAATAAGAAAAATTTCTCAAAGCCTATTAATATATACATATGTTGAATTATTTAAAATACTTTCTTACAAGGTATATTTCCAACACTCCTCCTCAACATGTATATTTTATAAAATGATATTAATATTTTAAATTCAATAAATTGACAAATTTATTATGTTTAGTCTTGGATAAATTTTTGGTAAATATATCTGCAATCATTTCTTCCGTTGGGCAATATTTCAAGCATATTTCTTCATTATTAACGACTTCTCTTATATGTTGATATTTTATATTTATATGCTTACTGTGATTGTGAAAAACTGGATTTGTTGCTAATTTTAAAGCTCCTTGGTTATAAACATTTAACTCAATACTTTTCTTATTTAAGAAACCAATTTCTTGAAGTAATCTTTTCAAATATACAGCCTCTTTTGATGCGTTTGAAATGGACATATATTCTGCTTATGTGCTGCTTAAAGCTGTTGTTGGTTGTTTTTTTTGACTCCCAAGATATTGCACAATTTCCAAGGTAAAATATGTACCCAGAATATGACTTCCTATCTGTTGTACAACTACCCCAATCTGCATCTGCATAACCGATTAGCTGCTGATTTCTTTTACAAAATTTTAACTTTAAATTTTGAGTTCCTTTCAGATATCGAAGAATTTGTTTTGCAGCTTGAAAATGTTCTCTATGCCGATTAATATTCTTTTAAGCTAATTTATTAACGGAATGTAATATATCCGGTTTTGTCGTTAATGCCAAATATAAAAGACCTCCAATAAGTGATTGGTATAAAGTGCTATCAATTCACACTTTATTTTAAAATTTGGATCTAAAGGTACTGATGACGGCTTACAATTTTCCATATTATATTGACATAGTAAATCTTTAATATAAACTTCTTGACTTATTTCAATATCTCCAATTTTACCAATACGTTCAACCTTCATTCCCAAAAAATGTTCAAGTAAGCCTTTGTCTGTTACCTCAAACTCCTTACTTTTTTCTGATTTAAATTTTAAAATTTCCATTTTATTTGTACATGCAACAATAATATCATCTACATAAACTGCAACTATAATCAAATGCTCATTTTGTACTTTCTTATATAAACAAGGCTCATTTATGCAGCTTTTAAATCCTATTTTGCGTAAAACTTCATTTAATTTAAGATTCCACTCACTACCTGCTTGCTTTAAGCCATATATAGTTTTATGGAGACGTAAAACTTTTTTAGGATATGTTTCACTCTCAAAACCTTTTGGTTGTTGCATATATACGATATCTCCTCATGTAGGTTTCCGTTTAGATATGCTGAAATTACATCCAATTGATGTAACTGCATCTTATGCTCAACAGCTAATGCTATAAGCATTCTTATTGTTTCATATCTTATAACAGGTGAAAATGCTTCTTTATAGTTAACACCGTAACTTTCACCACAGCCTTTAGCTACCAGTCTTGCTTTAAATCTTTCAATTTTACCTTCTTTGTTTTTCTTTAAAGAATATACCCATTTATTTTTAATAATTTTTTGACCTTTTGGTAATTCTTCTAGGGACCAAGTTCTTTCTTTTTTAACGTATCTGTTTCCTTAACCATTGCTTCTTTCCATTCTTCACTGTTTGTACTGGATAATGCTTCTTGAAAAGTTCTTGGAACTTGTTCCTCCACCGCATTATTCAGCTGTTGTGGAATTTTTCTAGGGCGACCTGGGTTGCCATTTCTAAAAGTTTTAGGTCTGCCTGGACCGCGTTTAGTAGTTCCTAGACCGCGTTCCATCGCTATGTATATTTTCAGTCTCAAAATATTCTAAATCTTCTACATCACTACATACATTTTGATTCTGCACATTATTTGTTTGTTTCTGTTCTTTAGTGTTATCATTATTTAAAATTTCATCAAAATTAATGAATTGATTATTTTTATCTTTATTTTCTACAATGGGTAATTTAAGTTAATTGAACAAAACATTGCGACGTTCAATAACTTTGCAATTAATTTTGTCATATAACCGATATGCTTTAGATACATTCGACAATCCTACCATTACCATATTTGAACGTTCGATTCGAATTTTCCTTTCTTTTCATTAAGAACAACTACATTTGAACCAAAAATTTTCTGTTGTGATGTATGCGGAACAGTAAGTTGATGCTGTATTCCACATTGTTCTAAATACTGATTAAATTCCTTACTAACATATTCTCCACCATTATCACTGCGAAGTGATTTTATTTTACAATTTGTTTGACGTTCTGCCATTTCTTTAAAATGTCTAAATTTTTGAAAACCTCGCTTTTATATTTTAAAAAAATATATAAAAATATTTCTGGATTTATCATCTATAAATGTCAGAAAATATTTTGAACCTCCAACTGAATCTACATTTATAGGACCACATACATCAGAGTGTATTAAATCTAATAACTCACCAGATTTACTTTCAGAATGTTTTGGGAATTTGATTTTATGAATTTTACCCTCCATACAAATTTGATACGGTTCTTCAGGTTTTTTACTCAAATTTATACCTTTCACTATATTTTTCGTTGATAACTCCTTCAAGTTTTGGTGATTCAAATGTCGAAATCTGCGATGCCATATTTCGTTAGTAGATCATACTCAACATATTTTAACAGTTGGCACTTTTACATCAAAAACAAACTGATTTTCTTCTCTTCTGGCTTTCAAAACTAATTCTCCATAAACTCCAGTAAAAATTGCTTCATTTCAATAAAATTTAATTTTACCATCATTTTCAACCACTTTGCTGACAGATAAAAAATTAGCATTCAGATCTGGAGAATACAAATAAAGCTTATACACTAACACAAATTGTTCGCCATTGCAATTAAAGAGTAAGATTTTGCATAATCTCGTTTGGATTTGCACTTATTTGCATAATGACCCTTGTTACCACATATGAAACAATTCCCTTTTATTTTTGAATTTTCCGTATTGTTATTATTATTACTCCTATAATGAAAATCTTTTTTGGCAACACCAAAAGCTTGTTGTACTATAAGAGAATTATTTTGTTGGTTTTTACGATCGTGCTCTTCTAAAAGTTTTATTTTTAGCGTTTCTATATTAGGTAAAGCATCCCTTGTCTCTATTGGCACGACAAAATTTTCATATTCCTTTGGGATACTTGATAATAATAACGGGTGGCCCAAATAAGACCAGCTGATGTGAAACACAAATAACTTTTTTATTTTTTAACATAATTAATTTTTTCTTTTTGCAGATTATAACTGAACTCTTGGAAATTTAAAATGAATACGTACAGTCCACAACAACGCATTAAAATTATCGATTTTTATTATTCTTCTCGACGATCAATTGTTCTGACGCAGCGAAATTATCGCCGTTTTTTTAACGTAAGATCAGCGCAAACATCTTCCATGATTACAAGTTAAGTTCGCCGTTTTGAGGAACTGGGTTTAGGTGCCGACCGTCCAGGAAGAGGTGTTCATCGAAATATTCGTACTGAAGACAACGTGGAAGCTGTGCAGCAGAGTGTTGCAAATGATCCATCTGTCTCAACTCGTCGCCGTTCCGTCCAATTGGGTATACCCAGAACAACATTACAGAGAATTTTAAAGCTGGATCTTAAAATGTATCCATACAAAGTTCAAATTGTGCAACAGCTTCTACCGCAGGACCCCCAACAACGACTACAATGAGCTCAATGGTCTCATTTGGGCCACCCGTTATAACTAACTCCAATGAAAAATAAACTTATAAGTAATTCAATTGAAATTGACAACATGAAAAAATGTTTACTTCAAGATATAATTTTTCCCATGAAAGTTGTTCACTTTTCCTTAATATGTGTTCACTTTATATTTCCTGGGGAATTGTTTTCCTTCTGGCCCAGAACATTATTGTGGGTACCATAAATACATTCCAAAACAGTAGCTATTCCAAATTTGCGATCAGCTGAATCATTTAACTGCGCCCGATTTTTTTTATGGGGTTATTTAAAAGACAAAGTGTATGTTAACAAACCACAGACACTTGAATAGCTCAAGCAGAATATTCGAGACGAAATACGGCGCCAGCAACCAGAAACATTACGCCGTGTAATGCAAAATGCGCTAAAAAGAGCCAATGCCTGTATCGAGCAAAATGGTGGTCATTTGTCTGATCTCATATTTCACACATAGTCACGTTAAATTTCCATAAAATGTATTTAACATATAAAAATAAATCATTTAAAAAAAACCGTTATTACAAGAGTTATACGTGTTTAACATCACTATTTCTCATTTGGGCCACCCTGTATTATTATCAGTAATTCGTCTTGTATACTGTTTCCAATGTCGGCTAGCTTTTCCGTTATAAATGTTGAATTATTTAAAATACTTTCTTACAAAGTATATTTCCAAAAAGATTGTGACTTGTAAAAAATTTGTCAAAATAATAGTAGGTTTTCCCGTGTGGAGTTGTATATCTCCCATCGGGCGCGTCCCCAGGTGGCGGATAGAGGATCCTCTGGTCGGTTTGTTAACTACTATAATATAGGGTCATACAGATCGGTTGGGGATGGTGTCCGCTTCATGGGAAGGAGAGGAGTCACGCATGACATAATCTAACGCGATGTGTCATCCGTGGCAGACACTAGCGGACCAAAATATACAACCCCAATCCTACTATCCCATACCTATTATTTTTCTTTTCGCATCCCCCACTTGTAATGTTGAGGTGGTTGGTAGCAGTGCCCAGAACATGAATGACTAGTAAGTGGTAAAAGAGAACTAGTCGCTAACAGCTCCCCTCCAGTGTTAGGGCACGGGCCGGTTGTAACCTTAGTTGCCTAGTCCATGTATGCCGTCACTGCTTGGATGGTCCTTACCATTACGGGTATACTCGTAGGATTTGTATGGAAACCAATAATAAAAAAACAAAACAAAAACAACGCAAAAAGATAACAAGGGAAAACCAAGTTGGTCGATTGCAGAGCATCCGCTGTAACAAGCGGGTTGCATACCACCAATATTGGCATGGCAACCTCCGTCAATAAAGGTGGATCTGACGCAGTGGAAGTACCAAGGCGGGAACTTCCAAGGCGGCCAGTAAGAAAACTGCTCGTGAAGTAGTTGGTGAGGACCGACCCACAAAATCAGGGTCGTGTACATCCACCTATGCCTTAGAGGCACAACCGCAAAGGAGGGCTTTTGCAGAAAGGAGAGCTGCCATGCGTATTACAAATAAGCATGGCAGCAAACCTATCGAATCGCTAACTAGCGAGCAAAAGGCCTTCTTGATATGGGCAAAAAAGCGTCTAGCTGAACTGGACGCTCCCCTCCTCTCAGCTCCTGAAGCGACAAAGCGACAGCGATCGGAGGAGGAGGCAACCTGTAGTTGTCCATAGGCCGTTCAGTGAAGTTGCGAAGAACTCACTCGTAAGGGCTATTGTCGACTACAGTGACAGCGACGGAGCAATCTCCCACACAAAATGGGAGATAATACAGGAGAAGCTGCTAGGGGTGTACTTCAGGATTCTTGAGGAGAATCCGGGTTCCACTCCGCAGAATTCGGATGCAGGCTCGTTTCAGGGACATATAAAGCCTGCTCCAATGAACGATCAGCCAACTTACTTAAGTTGGCTGTTACGGCAATAGCGAAAGTGTGGCCGGGTGCGCGGTTAGACGCGATACCGGTCTGCGATATACCTCGCAGGCCGAGATCAATCATGACCATTCCGTCCGAGCCACACGACCCCAAAACCATTCTGTCTTACATCAGGAATGGCAACGCTACTCTGCCTACCCATGATTAGAAGGTAATCAAGGTTAGCGCTCCTGAAGGCAAGAAGAGGAAAGTGGTCATGGTCCTGAATAAGGAATCCTTGGCTCCACTACGACAGATGCAAGGCAAGGTATTTTACGGCTTCGGAAGTATCAAACTGAGCATCTATCGTGGTGATGACAAGAAGGATTCTCCAAAACCAGGAGCTATGACCAAGGAAGGCGAAGCCAGGCTCGTGGATGACGCACCCGTATAGGCAGGATGCCCAGAGGATTCCCAATCTGTCACGTGCATGGTTGGGGAACTACTGGGCGACCTGAGTTTTACGGAGGACTGAGTTTTGAACTGGACGCTCCCCTCCTCTCAGCTCCTGAAGCGACATCTGGTTCAGACCCAGAAGATTTCAACGTAACCATCAACTACGACCCGGATGGCTACAGTGACGCAAATTAATTTACATCACTGCAAGGCAGCATCCGCTGCATTGCTCCTTCGTCTTGCAGAGTGGGACGAGGATGTGGCGCTGATACAGGAACCCTGGTATCATGATGGCAAGGTTCTTGGACTCAGCGCAAAGGTAGCATTCGAGCCTGCATCTTGGCTAAAAAGCATCTTAATATCTTCATTCTCTCTGATTACAGTGATGAAGACACAGTGAGCGCGGCATGGGAGAAGGATGGAACAACCATCTGGATCCAGTCGAGCAATATGGCGCATGACCATGCTGACCTTCCGCCAAACAACTTTACGAGAGGCATGGTACAGCTGGCGAGGAGCAAAGGCATCCCATTGATAATTGGTGCCGATGCCAATGCGCACCACACAGTGCGGGGCAGTGGAGACGTCAACACTAGAGGTGAGTGCATTTTTTACTTTATTTTAGACCAGAATTTAGTGGTAGTAAATAGAGGTTCGGAGCAGACCTTCGTGGTCACTAACAGACAGGAGGTGCTGGATATTACATTGGTGAGCGCAGATTATGCGCATTTTGTGGAGAACTGGAAGGTGTCGGGCGACTGTTCATTCTCCGATCATCGCTATATCGAATTCGGTATACGTACTATGAGAACACCGGCAACTTCTTTCATTAATAGAAGGAAAACTGACTGGGAATCTCAGAGAAACATCCTTAACCAGTTTCTCACCGAGCCTCAACCCTTGAGCGGCGTTGAGGACATAGATAGCGGTGTAGCACAGCTGTCGTAGACTTTCAAGGAGGCCACTACAAGGTCTTGCAGACCTTCCGTACATAGGGAAAGAGACAGACCACCGTGGTGGTCCCCCACCATAGCAGCATCTAGGAGGAGATGCAGGAAACTGTTCAACGAGGCTAAGAGAACAGGCAACTGGTCACTCTATAAAGCTTCTGTAAACAGTTTCAAAAATGAGGTGAGAAATGCAAAGCGTAAGTTCTGGAGAGACTTTTGTGAGAGACCTCTATGAGAATAGAGATGGATTCCTTAAAATGGGCCATTGATAGTTTTCAGCCTTATAAATCCCCTGGACTGGACGGTATATACCTGCCGATCTACAGAGGAACTTTAGAGTAATTTCTCCTTGGGTGCTGGGAATATATAATGCATGCCTCGCATGGTCATATATCCCAGTGGGCTGGAGAAATGGCAAGGTGATTTTCATCCCTAAGGGTGGGAAAACGTTTTGCTTAACTGCGAAGAACTTTAGGCCAATCTGTCTAACATCCTTCTTGCTCATCGACATCAGAATTCGGATGTCGATTGACGATCGCCTGCTGTCAACCTCTCAGCATGCCTACACGAAGGGCAAGTCGGTTGAAACGGCATTGCACACTCTCGTGGGCTACATAGAGAGGTCATTGGAGTTCGAGAACTTCACTTTAACGGCATTTTTGGATATAGAATATTCTTTTAACAATGTCAGGCCAGCAGCCATCGTGGATACTATAATGGATGTTGGCATTGATCCTGTAATTATTAGATTCGTAAGAAGACAACTTCCAGGGAGGATTATAGAATCCTCGCTGGGTACGGCTGGATCGGCTGTAAGGGGCACACCTCAAGGAGGGGTCCTATCACCTCTTTTATGGAACATAACCATAAATGCAATACTCAGGAGGATGGATTCCATTAGTTTCAAAACTGTGGCATACGCAGACGATGTCGCGGTTGCGATATCGGGAATCTGTCTGGATACGTTATCCCTGAGTATGGAGACGGCGCTTAGAATTATCACTAACTGGAGTAAGTCAGTGGGACTAAGTGTCAATCCGACGAAGACGGAACTTGTATTATTCACGGGAAAATAAAAGTTTCCTGCATTCAGATTGCGAAGGCTAAACGGCTCGGAACTGAGCCTTTCTGCCAGTGCAAAATACCTGGGAGTGATTCTGGATAGGAAACTCTCATGGAAGGAGAATGTGGAGGCAAGGGCCTCGAAGGCAAATGCGGCGATATACGCCTGCAGGAGGGCCATAGGGACAAAAAGGGGGCTTAAATCCTCGCAACATTCACTGGCTATTCAAGATGGTGATTCAGCCCATCTTGTTTTATGGAGTCGTGGTGTGGTGGAAAGCACTGAACACTATTACGAACCGATCCCGATTTGAGAGGATTTTCAGATGCATGGCCACCTTGATTATAGGAGCCATGAGATCAACGCCCAATAAGGCACTCTTTACGATGCTAAATTGGCTGCCAGTTGATCTACAAGCTGAGAAATTGGTACTATTTGCATCCGTGCGATTGAATGCGGCGCGGGAGTGGAACCATAGATCAGGGGTTCTGCAGTTGGTAGTGGAGTCTATATTGAGGAGTCTGGTACTAGTATATCCTTCAGACTCCCTAATCAATGCAGCACTCTACAAGCTGAAGTGATGGCTATAAGGCAAGCAGCAGACTGGCTGTGGTATCATGGAGTATTTGGCAGGAATATTCGCATTTATACCGACAGTCAGACTGCAATCTGGTCTTTAGTGGGTGTCTATTCGACATCCCAACTGGTCCAAGAATGCCGGAAATCCTTAAATAGAATGGCAGAGCATTCGGTAATCACCTTCATTTAGGTGCGTGGACATGGGACTTCAATGGGGAACTGCAGGGCGGATAACCTGGCAAGGGAAGAGTCGAGGCTGCCAGAGCAAGATGCCAATGCGCCCTGTGGCATCCCTCTATCAGTCTGTAAAAAAAGAGATCGAGAGCATATTCTTACGAAGGGCACAGTCCAGATGGAGAGACGAATGGACGTGTAATACGGCGAGGGTGATCTGGCCTAGGCTGGATAGAAGTCGCAGTAGGGATTTGTTGGGGTTCCAAAGAGCCCGACTGAGAAATGTGGTGGCTGTAGTAAAAGAACACTGCAATTTTGCTAAGAGAATGGGTTTGCGAAATAACGACTACTGTAGAAGTTGTCAGGACGAGGAAAAGGAGGAAACTGTGGAACACCTTTTCTGCCAGTGTCCAGCCCTGGAAGAGCGGCGCATGATCCACTTCGGTGAGCGACGTCTGCAGGGTCTCACTACGCTGTCGAATGCAAGAGTCGACATGCTATATGGCTTCGTTAGAAGTAGCGGTTGGTTTTTGAGACGGACTCACTCACTTTCTTTCTCTATCTTCTTTCTTTCCCCTTCACTCTTCTGTTACTATTCTTCCTCTTCTTTATTTTCCTCTATACAGGTATCACAAAGGGACCACGTCAGAGGACCCAAGTGAGCCCAGCTCTTGTTTTTCTTTTCGGGCAACCTGTTTAACCTAACCTTACCTAACAGTAGGTTTTTCGCGGTTTCCCAGATGAGAAAGAATTGATAGAGCAACCCTTTCTCCCAGTTTTAAGTTTGAGCCTTCTTTGGACGCCAAACACCAGGGGGGTTACTCTCTATTGCGATGCGGAAGAAAAACCATTCGCATCTGTATGATTTTTACATTGAGTTGCGATGCGTTTTCTTTCGCATAGCAATAGAGAGTAACCCCCCAGTACTTATATCCGAAACGATTGGTTTTCCCATGATGAACATTTTATAGGAACGCCTTCCATAGTAAGATATCACTTATTTGTCTATGGACAGGTTGTGAGAGAATATTCCGCAACAGAACAAACATTAACACAATTTAAAAAATAATAAACGCAATTTTGACGGTATTTGTGTTTTATGTGGAAGTAGAAACTTGAAACAAAACATTTTATTGAAGAAAAGTAAAGGAATATTATAATAAGCATAGTATGTACACTAAAATAAAGGCATTGTATATGTACATACATCACACTCATTAAACACATATATAGCTTAAAAATTCCTAAATGTTTTGTGTGTTAAATTCTTAAGTTTTTTCAAGTCTTATTGTGCATTACTTTATTATATACTAATGACTGTCGGGTATTTAAATACCCATGTAATATCTCAGGTGTGTCATGAAAAAAAAAATTTTTATTAATCAACTTCTATGGGCTACCTGGCGCACTTACCAAATTTTCATCAAAATCGTACGACCCTATGGGAAGTTTAAAAAAATTTTTTTTTTTTTATTTTAAATTGTTTATTATTATTGAATCTTTCTATAAGAAAATTGCAATAAGTATCCAAATCTTAAATATAAAAAGAAAATACTTAAATAATTATTACCAATGTATTAACTAGTTACTTGTACTCAAATCTTAAAATAAAAGGAATATTCTACATTAAAATAAAAATGTTATATCCCTCTTCTCACTAGGCTCAAGGTATCACTTCTCTTAAGCCTTCTGTGTCCCTCGAACTGTAACAGGTCCCTGGCGAGGGCGTTTGGATGTGTCGCCATTTTGTGAACGTACTTAGTA
Organism: Thelaira solivaga; assembly: GCA_947397855.1. Taxonomy (NCBI): domain Eukaryota; kingdom Metazoa; phylum Arthropoda; class Insecta; order Diptera; family Tachinidae; genus Thelaira; species Thelaira solivaga. The sequence goes on from OX377612.1 coordinate 41,191,822, forward strand.
CAATATTTTTCAATTTCCTCCCGAACCGTTGGAATTTCTAGATCTCTGTGGATATTCTCATTTCTTATATACCAGGGGGCGCAGACTATTGTTCGTAAAATACTCGACTGTCTTCTTTGTAACTTTTGGATGTTAGATCGAAGTCTAAACATAAAAAAAATTTACCAAGTCGTTCCAGCCGTTTTTCATTTTAGATACATAAATTTACGAATTGGGCATTAAATTGGTGAGGTCAATTTTTCATCAAGATAAATACTTAAGTTAAGTTAACTAAATCGGTCCAGCCGTTCTCCAATATTATATAAACTTAAAAAGTGGGCGTGGTCAATTTTTGGTTCCTTAAAAAATAAAATTTTGCCAATCAGCCCAGCCGTTCTCTGCAGCGTGGTCTTTTTTTTTATAAAAACCCAAGTTGGACTATGACCTACATATAACAAAAATTAGCCAAATCGGTTTAGCCGCTCTCACGTGATGCAATTACAAACGAGCGACATTTGATTTTTATATACGAGTATATAGAATGCAAGCATTTTGTACCAAACTACTTGATATGGTGAATCTTGCAATGACACCATTTATTTAATTTATACTTAACGATGATTCACTATATACTTATTATTCCAAAATAAAAAAAATGTTATTTAAATCGTATTCATGTATATTTCTGGTGTGCGGACACATTAAGCACACACAAGATGGGCGAAAAGAAGTTATCCGATGTTGTTTGGCTCTCATTTTTTTCTAAATGAAAATTAAATGTGTGCCGGTGCTCCGTCCTATTGGAACCACATGTCCTCCAGTAGTAATTCGTTCAATTGCGACGGTTAACATGACCCCATAGCGCGCACCGTCCACTTTTGTCGTTTGACCAGCCCGATGAAGCCCGATGTAATGGCTCCTCGTGCATCACTCGTGGATTTTCCGTGCTCCAAAAGCGATAGTTTCCCGCTGAGGCGGAAAAGAGCCTTGTCGCTCATTATGATTTTGGTCGAAAAGTTGTCCACTTCGATTATTCCGCTTTCTTGGGGAGGATATCGCTCCATAGCTTGTTTACCGTCTACAAACTTCTAGAAGTTACTGCATACTTCTAGGTGTATCAAGTATAGAACAAGGTAAATGAAAATTTTTAATTATCAAATTCAAGAACGTAATATCTATCATAAAGCCTATACACTAACACACATCTTACACACAAGCATTACACTATAAAATTATACGCTTTAACACAAACACCGAATTGCTATATTTACACATGCATAAATACCATTTCTTATCAATAATAAAACAGTGATTTTTCGTAACAATATCTACACTTTATAGGGTGGCACATTTACAGTGTAGAAATTACAAGCGGAATGACAAACTTTATATATATCTTTTTTACTTACAGTGACAGTGAAGGGAATAATAAGACAGAGCCTTTTAATTTGCATATTCAATTTATTGCGTACAAAAATACTCCAATTTTCTATATAATTAAAATAATGGACGGAATTTAAGTATATATACTATCTATGTCATTAATAAAACTTATAAATTAATTAATTAATTACTTATAAATTAACAGCCTTACTCATAACAAAAAGATAGCAGCTGGATAGCACAGAGTTTATTCGTAATAGATATTCTAAACTCTGACCAACTAAGTGATACAGACCTTTCAGCGATCTTATGATGATCTGCCATTCAGTGCTACCAAATCAAAAAAAGTGAAAAGTATTAAACAATATTGCCGAAAGTCATTAAATAAAGAAGTTTTGTAAAACAAACTGCAAAAATATATAAAATAAAAAAGGATTTCCAAAAAATACATGTAAACAAATATCTAAACTGCGGTTGATTTGCAAAAATACAAATTCGCATTATAAAAATTTAGAGTTGATATTGTCCAAGATAAAATATTCTAAAAATGTGTCATGAATAAACTCTATGCCAACTAACTGCTACGACAAATTGGCATTGTAACTAAATAGCAGCTAGTTAGAATGAGTGTGTAGCCAGCAGCTATCTTTTGGTATGAATATGGCTGTAAAACTATGCATATATAATCGTACATTTGATTTTTTTAAACTTAGTGTAACGAAATGTTTTTTAATTATGTAACAATTTGTTATTCGAGTTAAAAAGTATAGATTCATTAGTGCTCCACGAAATTCATACTGACTTCTATCAAAATTTTAATTCAGAAAAAAAATCACTTGCCGTTTGAAATTAGTCAGACACTTAGTTTTGCTAAAAGATTTTTTATTTGATGAAACGTAAACACTAAAGGGCTGCACAAGTCCATTTGAAATATACTAGAACAAAGCACAATTTCTAGTGCTCTTTTTTACAGTAGACCAAAAAGTTTTGTGCAAAAATGACGCAACAGAACAAGCATTGACACGTTTTTAATTTTTTTCTACAGTTCTAACAGCATTTCTGTTAGGCAGTAGAAATTCAAGACCAAATTTTGTTTTGAAGCTATGACGTCAAATTAAACTATGCATTGTATGTACTCTAGAGCAAAATAATTATGCAAGCTTGTATATTCGTATACCGACACATATTGCTTTAGTCAACACGAGTGGCCAAGCACATTAGGCATGCCTTTTAAAAACACACGACTACCTGGCGTCTTGTTTGTATGCACAAACATTACGTCTATACATGTATATATACTTAAGTTAAAGATTTACATTTAAAAAAAGTAGATATTAATGAGACTCCTTGTTCCCTTCGTATACAAAAAAATTGCATGTGGCTTTTTAAGTACACATATACCCACATACATACATGTAAGTGTGAATACAACAAAGTTTTGTTGTTATATTGCTTGTTTTACTACGTTATTATGTTCAGTTTTGTGCTATTGTACTTGTGTTCTGGTAGTTCTATGTTCTAATTTTTACTGCAGTGCCAAATATTTTGTCACTGAAGTATTGTTTTGATATGCGACAGAACATTGCTTGACAGTATTTGATATCACGGATGATGTTGAAAACTGTTTCAAGTATGCTTGTGCAGCCTTTAGTAAGCTTTTTGCTAAGAATTTAATAATGATGTGTTAGAATATTATATTATTATTCTTGAATTTATAAATACTGTTTCGCCAATAGAAACAGAAATGCTGCTGTCAGAGTGACGGATGTTAATAAATGCGTCTGTGTTTTTTTGGAACCGCTCTGTAAAATAGAAAGGAAATTATTATTATCTTAAAATTATTTGTATTAATATACAAGGATACACAATTTCTTCCGGCGACCATTAATTGAAATATTACTTTTCAAGGATTACATTAAATTATTAGAAAACACCCTTGATATAACCATTGTTTTTAACCTTTAAAAATTAACAGTCTTATGTATCTTTAAAATATGCATGAGCAAGGTAATTTAATTGTGATTTTTAGGCCCCGAATATGGTTCACAAAACTTAGAATCCAATTTAAGGCCCTGATTATGGTTCACACTTAACTATTTTGGGGTTGTGTGTTGTGAATTGCGATTACGGTTTACAACACTTCTGTATTGTGTTGTCTTTTCTGTTGTGTATGTTAATTTTCAGCGATTATCGTTCATAAAATGTTGTCTTATGTGTTGTAAAAAAGGATAGATATAGATAACAGGTTATTAGGTGTTGTCTCATTGTTGTGATTAGTTTTTTGTCGGTTTAAAAATAAAAATGAAGAATAATTTTTAAGTAAAATTGTAAGAAATGTATTTTCAGTGGATTTTTTAGATTTTTATTATTTTATTTAAAATTCAACAAACAGTTGTCTGAGAAACTGCATCATATCATTGCCTCTACTTCCTTATAACTACCATCAGCAAAAATAAAAAAGCAAACACCGGATTGATGGTTTTAAGAAATTAGTCTGTTTCACCAACGAAACCATTCTTGTTTATGTGGAACAATTTAAAAAATGAATTTCCAGAAAATGTTTGCTAACATTGTATTTAGCACTTCTAATGGGTTGGAACTGTTCTGAATTTTTTTTTACGAACTCGTGCGATGTCTGTTTTCTGTGTACACATTATCGAAAAAATAGAAACAAATTAATCTCAATTTTTTTTGTGTTTTATTTAACTTTAACAAAATATATTTATTTTAGTGCACTTCGTTTTTCTTTTTATTAATGTTGATTTCTTTCAGCTTCCCAGTTTTTTGCATGCTCTTTTGTATTTTTAAGAAAAAATCTACTAACATTAATATACAACTGTGTGAACCATAATCGCATGTTCAATTAATGCTGGGAACACAATTGGGACGAACGACGAATTTCGTCGAGCATGACGAATTCGTTGCTGAGAGTTCGTTGCATAAATTCGCATCATGACACACAATTATGACGAATAAATAACAGCTGTTGTTATCAATAAAGTTGTTTGCTGTACGTGACAGAAAATAAACATTGTAAAAATATTGCAGTATTCGCTGTTCGATTAAACAAAACAAAAGAATAAAAACTAATTTTCCTTTATTAATACATATGTAAGTATAACACACTTTTGAGAGTTGGCCCATTTGTAAAAAATAATAGTAAATGCATACATACACACATATGTGTGTAAGTATATAATAAAAGCAAAAAAAAAAAAAAAACAAGGAAACAAGTTTATACCTCAAGTTGAAGGGTTACCGTATAAACAAAAATAATTACTTGAGAATTCTATACATAAAAAACCATTAAAAAACAATTTTATGGTAAATAGTTGTGTACATAATTGTGTAAATAGTTGTGTACATATAACTTAAATGATGTACATTGAAAATAAAACAATTATTAAAGTGAAAATTAGCTTTAATTACTAATATACTTGAAAGCTACAAGGAAAAACGGCAACTCTGTATCAATTTGTTCGTCGTTCGTCGGCGTATGAAATAGAAATAAATCTATCGCAGAATTCGTCACGCACAACGAATTTGGTTCGAAGGCGGTGTTGTGTTAACTTTTATATGCGCAAATGTGTTTTATTTTTGATGACGAAAGTTCGCAACGAAAAATTCGTCGTTCGTCCCAATTGTGTTCCCAGCATAATGTTGTCTTGTAAGCGAGACAACACAGCATTTTTGTGTTGAGAACCATAATCGGGGGGTAAATTGGAGCGGTAAGCGGTACGTTTTTTGGTGCCCTCTATTTATATTAAAGAGACATTCCTAAATAAATATTTACATTAGTGTTTTACCCAGTTTTTAACTTCGTATTTAAATACGCAATTAGCTACCTGTTTTTTAATTTAAGTTGTATTTAAATACAGTTTCAGTTTTTCAGTCACATTTATTTGTCAGAAAGTATGGTAGTACCACGTAATTATCTACTGTATTATCGACATTCAATGAAATACAGCTGTGCAGAGAAAAAAGTTCGATGAATAGTGAAAAATAATATCTAAAAACATTAAAAAAGCTACAAAAATGTAGCTTAGGTTGCTTCAGCAAAAATAAAAATTTTTATCAATAGCTAAAAATATTTTTTTTTCTACCAAAAATATATGGTAGTTTAAATAGGTAATGTTGGAAATTTAAGTATTATTTAACTTTGATTTAGAAAACTTAAAAATGCTACTTAAAGATAAATAATATTTAAATACGAAATCAAAAACTGGGCCTTAATCATCTAGCTTAATAAAATTCACTAAAGACAAACAAAAATAGAGTTAAAAACTCTAAATTAAAGAAAAATTAGCTCAAATTTCATTACTGGTCAAAAATAAGAAACAATTGTTTTGCAGGCAATTTAATTGCAAAACACGCTGTCAAAATTGTATTTTCTGTAAATTTGTTAAATGAAAATTCTTGGTAGTATATATTTTTCTTTTTGTTATTTAACTGAATTTTTAGGCAATTAGAAATATTGGGCCATAATCATAGTCACACTAAAGTCGGTATCTTTTTAAAAACGACTTTAAATTCATATAATTCTTATGAACAAAAGTCAGTTCTTAATAAAAGCCGACTTTTTTTGTGACTATGAGAATTATGGCCCATTATTTATAATCATGTACTGAGTTTAAAACATTTTTAACTGTAGTCCGGACGATTCTGTAATCCGGACAAAGGGAGAAACTATATCTGTCCGCATTAACGAGGCTATACTGTACTTATTTATGATATTAAAATTATATTTCACTTCATTTAAAAAAAATCAATGCTATATTTACCGATCTTTTTAACTTGGTAGCACTGAGCTCAACGAATAAAAATAGTGTTGTTTTTCATAAATCCAACTTAAATCAATTCCAAAATAGCATTTAATGTGGATTTATTAAATTCACTTTGTATGGTAAATACAGTTTTTATGAGTTGGATTTAACGTTAAAACCGCATTTATGTTAAATTCACTCAGTCTGAAAACACTATAAATTGCGGTAAGTTTCTTTCGGTATTTCGTACCAAGTTTTTTGCACGAATTGCTAGAGTTGTTGCTTATTACTAAATGTTTCCTTGCTCAACTTTTTTTTTAAGTCACCCCATAAATTTTCTATTGGGATTGTCTTGGCCAGAGAAGAAGATTCTCATTGTTGTTGGTAAACCATCTTTTTACTACACCTGCTGTATGTTTTGGATCATTATCTTCCTGGAAGACCCAAACTAATGGCTCACAGAGCTCAAATATATGAAGAGTAGTGAAGTGTTGCTTTTCAAGTTCTTATCCGTAAGCATTTGCAAAAACCTTGTTCCGAAAATAGGAACAAGAAAAATCAAATAACCCAGCGAAAAAAGTACTACAAAAATGAGTACTGTATTTGCGGAACACCAAATACTTTGCTGGAGCTACCACACTTCTCAACACGAAATCGGCAAATCATTCAACAAAAATCGACAGATATTATTTACTCTGTTTTGTATATTGTTTTGTGTTCTATTTCTATTATCCTTGTTGCTATATTTATTCTTTTTCAATAACTGATTTATTAAGTTTTTTGGAAAATCATTATTTCTTAAAATATTCTTAATTATTTCCCTATTTTTATAATGAAATTCTTTATCACTAATTTCTAAAATTCTTATTATTAGTAGTATTTATTATTAGCAGTATTTATTATAATTCTTTTAGGATGTTTATAATAATAATTAATTATTCTTCCTGAAGATGTTTGCTTTTTGATACCAATCTAGTACTAATGTATCTAAGTTATTCAGTTTTCCATCTTTTTCTTTTTCAATGGTAAATTTAATGAAAGATAATTATTAATAAAATTTGGAAAATACTTGCATTTCTGCAATGTGTTAAAAAAGTTATTGATGATTTTGCACGTATTATTTTATCTCTAGTTATTATTTTATCTATTAATTATTTTTTAACTACATTATTCTTTTTTAATGCACTGCGACTATGATAATATAGAACAAAATTATAGATAGAATATAATATATAAATATAATGATAATGTATATTGTTTTTGTTAAATTCTGTTTTGTATAAAATTGTTATTAACGTTATTATCGTTTTTGTATATGTTTTTTGAATATTTGGAAAAAGTTTTTAATATCGTAATTTTTATTTATAATACATTCCATGGTATAAGAAAACCAGGTGACACTGAGACGCCTGCTGAATCCTGCATGATTGAAGCTCGTTCTGTCAAAAACTAAGAGATATCAATGTGTTAAAGAGATCAAAAGCGGAAACAAATGTTTTGTTTCACTCTAACACACTTCTTAATATCAACCACCGTAAATAATTTTTGACAGGAGGAGCTTCAAAAGCAATAACAAAATATATGGGCTTTTTGTAATGTTGATATTTTTGTATTTTTGAAGTTACCTGGTTTTATTGTACCATGATACATTCCAAAAAAAAATTTCATTTCATTATAAAATTATTTTCCTAGAGAAAGACACACGAAGATGTGTCAAAATATTGCAAATTAATTTAATAATAATTGAAATATATAAAAAGACCTAAAAGCTTAAAAAATATTTATTTATTTATTTTCAGATAGAAAAGGTCAAATAATCAAGATTTATATGCTAAAATGAAATCTAAACTTATAAGAGATCAAATATTAAAATCGTTATTATTAAATTATCTCAGAAACTTTAAGCATCTTCAATTAAAATGCTTTCCACTAGTTCAATTTTTTTTTGTTAAAAAATGGAAAATACACACTTAATTGCAAATCTTAATGAAGAAATATTAAACTTATTCCTAGTAATTTACACATTTCTCATTTATAAGAAAAACCGCATCTTGCAATAAAAATAATTTACCTTTTGAAATTAATTAACTTAAATAATTTTAGTATAATGTAAATTACACTCATTTAAGCTTCTGGTTTTGAAACATTATTCTTTAATATTTTTTTTGTCATTCATATACGTTTATACATATGTATTTATATAGCTACGGGGATCAAGGGAAAGTGATGCAAATACACAGCCACTCCTCTCCTACTGCCAACCTCACCCACTGTATTTTTTACGACTTGGTGCTTCCTGTTTTCACAAACGAAGCTCTGACGACCGTCTCAAGGCGGTATATCCCTGGGCCACTTTTACGGACAAGGTGGTTGGCAACTGTGCCGAGGACCTGAGGGCCCGCCGTCTGAAGGTCAGGCCAGGGGAAAAAACGCAAGACGGAACGGGAGTCCCTAAAGAGAAGGTACTCGAACACAGTGTTCATCTTGAAAAAGATAAAACAGAATGCTGCTAAAGCGACTACCCATATACATGATGCGGAGGATCGGGTGAAGTACCAGGCTGTGGTAGATGAGTACCTTAAGATTAAGAATGCCGTACCCAGCACTCCGCAGGCTGCTGCCAAGGAAAGCGCCAAGCGAAATCGTTCTTAGGCTGAGGATGATGGCGTACCTAAGAGAAAGAAGGTACAGAATTTCTCCTCTTAAACCTACGTCAGTGGCCAAGAGAAGACCCTTCAATGAGGTGGTGAAGGATCACCTCCTTATGGACTTGGCGTCATAAAAAGATGGAGTGATTTCCCCTGTAATAACGGAATGGGGTGCTATCGAATCCAAGTTGGCTGAGCTCATTATGGATTACGTGCTCACCAATAAAGACAAGCCGGCACCCCGTTTCGACTCCGATGAGGTTCATTGGGGTTACAGGGTAATCAAATGCTTGGACGGGTTCTCTAAAGAGTTATTAAGCAAGTGTATCGCTGAGATCAGGGATACATGGGGTGGCTTAAGTCTTAAGCTTATCTCGGCTGAGGAAATTCTGAAGAGACAACGTGCAAGAGTTTGGTTAGCGAAATTTACCAATGATGCCGAAAGAATGATGGAGTGTCTGAGGCGACAGAGCCCCACCATTCCAATGGATGACTTGTCGGTCATCCGTGTAAAGAAACATGGCGGTAACAGCTCCTGCTTAGTCCTCGCTATCACCAAGTCCGCTGCAGTGGCGTTAAAGAAAGCTGGACATAAGCTAGACACAAGCTGTTTTTTGGCGTAAGGGATGCCAAAGTCAGTCTTCCGGCCGACGGGTGCTGAACAGCAGGTTACAGATGGTGTTGGTGCAACCAGTAACCTATTATATGAAGCTGTCCAAGCCAAGGGACATCATGTGGAACGGTGGGCCTAAAAGTAGCACAGATTAATCTGCAGCACTCCAAATGTGCTACAGACAATCTCCAGGTCCTCATAGCTGAGGACTCAGACATCTGTTTGGTCTAGGAAGCCTGGGTCATTGAGTCAGAGGTAAAAGGGTTCCCAGCTACCACGTACAATATTCTGTACTTTAAGAACAAGGGTAAGCCAAGGTTCTGTCTTATCGCCAGAAAGCAATTGAACATTTTTCTCATTTCACAGCGGATCTTACAGTAGGGAAGGTCGAGCTGACTGATGGGAGGAGCTTTCATATGGCACATGGCAGATCTGCCCCGCCAGACGAAGTGAGGAAGCTCATGGAAGCCATTGGAGTTGATGCTAACGTTTTTTTTCAACTAGTGCTTATTTCGTGAATGGTAACACTTAGCTCATATCTGATTTGACAGATAATTAGTTTTATCCCTCCGCTGAACGAATATGGTTGTGTAAACGTTTGAACAACGCTGGGAAATATTGCGACATTACTTTGAATATCACGGAAATGTTGCAGAATGTGTGCGAAAATTGCGTACAGATTTTGAAAGAAGAGAAGCACCGTCAGCGCCGTATGTTCGTTATCTTGTGAAAAAAGTGAAAGAAACTGGCATCCTCATCGATAAACCAAAGCGTAAAAAGCCAAAAACAGTGCGTACACCCGAGAATATTGCTGCTGAGGCAGAAAGTGTGCGTGAAGCGCCATCAACATACAAAGTCCAAGTTGTTCAGGAGTTGAAGCCAACTGACCATCCAATGCGTTTTCGCTTCGCTAAGTGGGCCTGCGATCGACTTACAGAAGATGCCGATTTTGCCAAAAAAAAAAACATCTTTTCAGATGAAGCTCATTTTGATCTTGGCGGGTATGTAAACAAGCAAAATTGTCGCATTTGGGGCACAGAAAACCCGCACACATACATTGAAAAGCCAAGCCAAAACGAGTCACTGTTTGATGCGGATTTTGGTCCAGAGGCATAATTGGGAAATTTTTCTTCAAAAATGAGCAAGGAGTGGCCATTACAGTCAATGGCGATAGTTTTCGGGCCATGTTGAACGAATTTTTGTTGACAAATATTGAAGAGGAGGATATTGGCAACATTTGGTTTCAACAGGACGGCGCTACGTGCCACACAGCCGAAGCTACACTTTATTCGAATAAAAAACAGAAGTTAATGACCGAAGCAGAATAAACAGTAAAACATAGTGAAACGGAATATGATGACATTGAAGGTTTTTCTTTATTCTTAAGCTTAGTTTAAGCTAAAGGTAAAATAATAATTCAATTACTTTTTAACGTTCAATAAAGATAATTCTACTTGAACAAATTGTTCTTCATATTTACTTCTGAATCTAATATAGTCAAGCAGCAAATAAAAAAATGATTCAAATAAATAAATAATATTTATTATTAATTAATTTATATCTTTCCATGGTTCAAATTGAGTTTGTCTGAAATTGAGAAATGTCAAATGAAATGCAGAAAAACACTTGACGTTTAGGTGTAGTTCACATTCAACATCGGCCCTTAAAATTTAACCACTCTTTAGTTACATTGTGTTCAATAACTCAGCAATCAAATTACAAATTCTAAATAACGAGCTAAAAATAAGCGACAAGACAGGCAGAAGTAAAGTATGGAATATATTTGGTAAAATAGAAAATGCAATCGGCGAAGAAATACAAAATCTAGTAGCCTGCTGCTAAAATTGTTTTAATGTCTACAAATGTACTAATAAGTCTACGTCAAATTTAGTCAAACATAAATGATATGTTGATATACAGGGTGTCCGCCGGGAAGGTATACTACTTTGTTTTGCCGCCATTTTGGTAAACATTAGTCTTGACAGTTCATATTTGGCAGTCGTGAAGTAGACACGTGGCAAATTTATTATGGAAAAATATTCGATAATCATCGATTACTGAGACCTCTTTCCACAAAAAGTTATTTCAAGAAATGGCGATGTTGATTGGCCTCCACGGTCGCCTGATTTGACTGCTCCGGACTTCTTTTCGTGGGGATATCTGAAAAGCAAGGTTTATGCAAACAAACCACAAAATCTTGAGCAACTCAAACAAAATATTCGTGATGAAATTAATGAAATATCGCGTGAAATGTGTGAGAATGTAATAAAAAATGTGCTCAAAAGGGCTCGCATTTGTGAGACTAAAGGTAAGATCACACGATTGCCGTAATGCAAAAATTTTGCCCAATTTTTATTGTGCTGAATTGATGCACAATAAAGAAATTGTCCCAATCAATTTTTCCCCGTAACACGATTGTCTAATTTAAAACAAATTTGATTGCCGGTAGTTGGTGCTAAACTATACAGTGGGAATAATTGCCGCAACACTGTCACACGATTGTTCTAACTTGTGGCAATTACCAGAATCAGCTGTTTTGTTTATTTACATAAAAAATAAAATTGTTGGTTTACTTTTATTTAAAGTTGAATTGTTCGCTGAAAAAAAAAAGAAAGTTGCATCAGCTTTAATTATATTCTGTGCACTTTATAAAGCAAAATATGAAAAAAAGAAAAAGAGAAGTATTAAAAGAAATGTATGGACCAGAGAGTGGCTCACAAAAAGGCGCGCATACCAAAAAACACTAATGGAATTTCGTGAAATTGAAAACCAAAATTTTTTATTTCAAAATTTTATCAGGATGGGCGATGGAACCTTTAAGGAATTGTTATAATTCGTGTCGCCATACATTAAAAAGCAAGATACAAATAAAAAAAAGATACAATAAAAAAAACCAAAAAGTTGGCGCGTATTGCCTTCTGCTATTGCCGCATGATAAAACAATAAATATTGGCGTATTTTTAACATTTATATTGGCGCTTGGTTTTTTATCAAAGGTTCACATGATTGCCGCACCAGGGTTGTATTTGATTGGGACAAATAAGCACAACATTGGTGTTGATTGCCGTATGAGCCAATATATTGTGAAATCACACGATTGGCATATAAAATAAGCCAATAATTGGTGTATTGCGGCAATCGTGTGATCTTCAGGGCTGTCATAGAATCCAATGTTGTCGGTATTGGATGTAAAACCGACAAAAAAAATTACTTTTGTGTCATCAAATCCAATGTTGTCGGTTTCATTTTCGAACTAGAATTAATGTCGGTTTTAGGTGTCACAGAAACCAATGTTATCGGTTTTCTATTGGATTGAAACCAATCAGTTGACAGTTGTTGGTTTGTTTAATTTCAAATAAAGCAAGGGAATAAAGAGGACTTTTTTCATTAAAATTTCGCCTGCAGTTAGTTATTTAGTAAAAATGTAAGCAAATTAATATTAATTCTACAAAAATAAATTTTTACTCATAATTTTTTCTCTCTAACAAAAAAAAATAGGACTTAAAACTCAATAATTATGCATTTTATAGAAAAATATCCTGACATTGCCAAGGAATTTACAAAACTTGATAAGCCAACTGTCTGATCTCTTTGACAACAGTTGGATGAATGAATAAAAAGCGTAGGTTCACGCCAAAAAGATGTAAACGAAAGGCTTCTTTATTTAAGCGGTAATTTATTAATATTCTTTTTACTTTCTGTGAGCGTTCTTCTTCTAATAATAAAAATCCTACAACGGCAAAAGTTATTTTATTTCACTACTTATTTCACTGACACTAATTATATATTTTATATTACAAATTTTTAATAAAAAAAACACGTTTTTATTTTTATTTAAACGAAAACACTACGATTTATAAAAATTGTTATCAAACATTTACATAAACAATTTCATACAAATAAACTAATGTATAGAACAAGTGATTCGAACATCGGTTTTATTTGTCTTCGAAAATAACAAAAACGACTTGGTTTCATGACACCAAATTAAACCAATATTGGTTTGCAAAACCGACAATTAGCAAAACCGACTTGGATTCTATGACAGCCCTGCTTACCCTAACAGAGGCGGACATTTATCTGATATTGTATTCCATACATAATTGCCGACATTAAATAAAATATTTATCAATATAAGATCCATTCTCTTTCATTTAATCAAAAATTATTACCAAACAAAGTAGTATACCTTCCTGGCGGACACCCTGTATTTGCCGCCAGTAACAATACATCAAAAATAGAAGTAGATGCTGTTACAAAATCTAATTTATTAAATATTTGTACGGAATGGACAGTAGAGAGCTGCAGACCATTTAAAATTGTTGAAGACTCTGGTCTTACAAAAGTAGCAGAATACCTCATACCTATCGGAGCAAGGTTCGGAAGTAATGTTAATGTCTAGAGTCTTTTGCCACATCCTACAACCATATCTAGAAATATTACTAATGTAAATATATGTCATTTTCAAAAAGTTAAAGAAGAATTAGCTGCAAATAAAAGCACTGGGTACGGCCTTACATCCGATCTTTGGAAAGATTTCTTTAAGAAAACGTACATAGTATTGACAATACATTTTATTAAAGGAGGTATTTTGATAAGTAGACTCTTAGGAATGAAGTGTATGAAGGCTGAAAAATGCACAGGTAATACTTTTTAATAATACCGACTAAAGGGCTGCTCTATTTTTTTAATGGAAATTTTTATACTATACATGTATGTGCGTAATTTTTGTGCTCATAAACACGGCGTCAGGCAGTCGGTGTCTTTAAAAGGCATGCCTAATGTGTTTGGTCACGCTCGTGTTGACTACAGCATATGTGTATACATACTCGTATATATGTACATGCATGTATAATTCCTTTGCTCTAATGTGTACATACTATGCACAGTTTAATAACGTCACAGCTTCAAAACAAAATTTTGTCTTGAATTTCTACTGCCGTACAAAACACAAGTACTGATTGAACTTTAAAAATTGAAATTCAAAAAGTGTCTATGCTTGTGTCATTTTTGCACAGAACTTTTTGGTCTACTGTAAAAAGGACACTAGAAACTCTGCTTTATTCTAGTGTCCAGTAGAGGATCTTGTATTTCAAATGGACTTGTGCAGCCCTTTAATACCGACGTCTAAATGAAACAACGTTTAAATTGACTAAACTCTAAACACACAAATAATTTTTTAGGTGAGAAAGTGAGTAGAAAGGTGATACAAATTTAGAATGAGTTTGACGTGAACCTCGATGATAAGGCCATTATTGTTACAGATAGAGGCTCAAATATGATTGCAGGCTTTAAGAATTGCAACCTCATATTTTGCGCTGATCTCTGATGTTAATGAGTTGTGTAAAATGTGTTCAAAGCTTGTTAAATATTTCAAAGTGTCTGGGCTGAATTCAAGCCTGAACACATGTTTAAAAAGTTTTTGCCCTACCCACTGGAATACTATGTACTCGTTACTAGCTTCAGTTAAAGTAAGCTGGAGTGATATAATTAAAATATTAAAAGAAAAAAACGAACTATATAGAGTAAACAGAATTAGTTTAAGCCACATTACTGCAATTATCAAGATTCTGGAACCGTTTCAAGCATTTACCAAAATAGAAGGCAAAAATTATGTAACTATTCATTTTGTTTATATGATAGTGGACGATTTAAAAAAAATTTATTTGTGATAGCTCTGATATTGAAATAGTAAAGGATATTGAAATAGTAAACAAAAAATTAGATTCTATAGTAGTACAAAATTTAACCATTTCCCATAAAATTGCTGTTTTTCTATTTCCTCTTGAAAATAAGTTATATAAATTTGATGACAACGACAAAATAATAATAAAAAATTAATGTAAACGAAGCATGTCAAACTATCTGGAAGTATTTTCAAACACAGAACACCAACAGGAGGTTTCACAAAATAATTCAATAGAACTTTTTTAGAAAAAGATTCATAATTGCCTATAACGAAAACACATTAAATGAAATAATGTTCTTACATGTAAATATGAAAAAAGTGAATTAAACGAAGCACTAAAAAAAGTTTAAGACAAAAAGTAATTAACATTGTTTAACTATTGTTATTAATCTTAAATATTAATATATTATATGTTTCACGTTTCTTTCCAGTTAAAATCACTTTATTTTGACATAATAAGAATAAAAGATTAAATGGATTAAAAATAATTTTTCTTTGTCAAATTTGAAAAAATATAGAAGTAACTATTTAAATTAATGTTTTTTAACAGTTTTACATACAAACTTTTCATTTGGATCACTTAATCTTATTTCAATAAATAAAATAAACCATACATGTCTATATATTTTTTAGGTAATATACAGTTAAACTATTATATTAAAATAATAAATTATATGCACTACACTTACAAATAAATACAAGATAATTATCCGCATAAGGAAAATATTTTTTTTTTATTTGGAGCCTTTTTAATGTACAAATTCTCTTCATTTATAAGCAGTTGAAAAATGCACACATTACATATGTTTAATTTTACCATAGAAGTTTAAATATTTCAAACAACTAGTAAACATTCAAATAAATTTGTATCAACAACAAACTCTTAAACATTGTCAAACTTCTCTTCGGATTGAGTTTGTTTCGTTACTCTTGCTTCCTTTGTATTCATTTGTTCGTTTTGTTTTACATTGAATGTCATACTCTGCGTAGCTAAAAATCAAGTGAGTGGTTTGAAATGCCTTTTTTTGTATTTGATGCAGACTATTAGTAAGTAATCATTCGTGAATTTTGTTGTACCTGAATTGTGAACACATTTTTGTTTGTATTAGCAAATACATGCACTTGCTGCAGAGTACATAAGTACTACGCAAATCCAAATACATTTGTGCAGATGTCTAGTAAATACAACTAAATACAGTCCCAAATATATTTACTTAAAAAGCTTTGTGTATACTCATGACACTCATATTGATTCGTTGCTTTTGTGAATACTAAGAGATTATAGAATATGCATTTTGTAACAAAGCACTTGATATGGTGAATTTTGCAATGATGATTTAATATTCATTTTTCCAAATTAATAAATGTATATATCTCTGGTGCCTGCAGACATTTTATTGCTCTCGAAAATGAGGTTATCAGAAAGAATTTTTCTTAGAACTCGTTAATTTTAGTGGAAATTAATTATTTGCTTTGATTAATAATTTATTAGTTAGTTTTATTTGACCTTTTTCTTTTAAATAATATGGCTATTTTGTTAAGCTTGAGGTCTTATTTTTCAAAAATTTATAATTATATCCTGAAGCTATAAAAATTGGAGCGAAATATCGATATAAAAATACATTTCTGAAATTAAGACCTCAAGCTTAACAAAATAGCCATATTATTTTATTAATAAAAAAATAAAGTAGTATTATCAACATACATACATGTCAATTCTTTTTTTATAATTTTTTATTTGCAAGTTTGTTTGAACTTTTTTTTATTGAAACGGCTAGTTTAAGCCTAGGACTCACTATCCTACTTAGTCGTACGATCTGTCTAAAAACCCATGTGTGCTAAAAAAGTATGATAGTGTGTATTGAACAAGCAGACTTTTTGACAGGTCTGTCCGATTTTTTAATGTTATGAAAATTTTCATAAAATAAATTTTATCTGTGCGATCAGAGTTGCATTTTCTATGTTCATGGCAGAAAAATAGCAACAATACCAAGCTTGTGTTTTGTTTATACAAACTTTTAGGTTATTTTTCATTGTACATATTTGTAAAAAAAATATTTGGCGGCAAAGAAGAAAATGAATACTTTTAAAAGTATTAAGGTGAGTAAGGTGTTTTTGTATAATAGTGTGGCATAAAGTTCGCCATTTTAAAGCGATTTCTTCAAGTAGGACAGAATTCTGTCACACATTATTTTGACATAATCGTACGATCATGTAGGAAAGTCAGTCAATACTTTTATTAAGATTGAAGTCGTATTATAAAAATTTATTTTTATATCGATATTTAGCTCCAGCAATAAATTAATTTTTATATTACGACCTTCATGCTTAATAAAGAAACCGTTTCAATTATTTAACTTTTTTATTTGCTTAATATTTGATGATTGAACTTTTACTTTATATCTTATAATGCTTTCAATGAAGAAATATTTAGTGAAAGTAAATACTCAACTTGAATAATTGAATAACATTTGATTGACTATATGGTCTATGTAATTTTTAAGAAAATACCTATGGAAGTGAAAGTAATACTTACAATCACAAAATAATTGCATCTATCACCCTGGCAGCATTCATGACATGACCAGTCTTCATACCATATATGTGTACAATAAGGCATATGACGTTTTCGTTTGGCTTGACACATCGATTTGGTCATGCAACGCTTCGAGACGTAATATTGTTTAAGTGCGCCCAGTGAGAAATACGGCTGACTGCCCCAACGTATCTCAGTACCACAGACATCCTCACCCGGCTCACATGTTTTAATTGTATTTAAACATTTTTCCACATTTCCCGTTTGGTTTGAGCAAACATAACATTCCAAGCCAGCAACATAATTAACTACAATCACAATGAATAGAGCAGTAAGTGATGTAAAAGAAGGGTATTGGCTTACTTCTCTACTAAGTTATTTACAAACCTTGTGTACAACAATAAATTGCTATTATTGTTATAATACCCAACTTCAAAGTCTCCATAGTTTGCAAAAAGTGTAAATATTTCAAAAAAAATATTAAAATAAAAAGTAATGTGAGGAATACTATATGGGATATGAAAATGTTTACTAACTTTGATTACAATTAACCACTCCCCAAGCACAGAATTGTATTTTACGTCAGTGATGACAAATTACTTTATTTCAAAGCGAGTTTACGGAGGTCAAGGCAAATAATATAAATTTCATCGCCGTCAACACATCAAGCAGTTGAAATCCCAACATATTGTAACAGCTGTTTCTTGCTTACAATTTTTATTGAAATGGTGATTTTTTATATCGTGCTGCCATACTGTCATCTTTTAAGAATATTTTGCGGAGTTGTATTTTGTGTAAATGCCAAAATTGACAAACTTATTTATAAATTTGATTTTTTTGCAATATTATATATTTAACATTCATAAAAGTAACATATATGATATATATAAATTTTTATTTTAAAAAATACTTTTTTATATATATCATATATCAATTTTTTCGCAGGGGCATAATTGTTACATATTTTAGTAGCTTACTCACTTGAAGTGTCATAAAAAATGCTGTGTGCATACGAATTTTTTTAATTTTTATAATTTATAACTATTTATTGATGCAACTGGTGTACGAAGACAAGATAATTTTTACATATTCATGTAATATTTCCGATGTTGTGAAATGTGCTTAATTATATCAAAGCTGAAAATAAAGATATTAATGTCATGAATTAATTATAACCGGAACGTTATTTACCTTAAATTTGTTTAAAGGATACAGCAAAAATTATTATATTATTAAAATTTAAGCAAATCTTATTGATGTTTATAATGTTTTTACACTAAAGCACATTTAACATCTACCATCCATTCGGCGAGATGAGGACATCTTCCCATATAAAATGCATGTAGAAAAAATCAACATCTTTACAAGATGTTCCTATCTCATTTTGTTTCACTCAACATCTTTTCATCACTCACTAGAAAAATGGCAATATTTTCGATTTTAGTGGCAGCACTGATAAAGTAATATTTACTTATACATACATACCTTAAGTATTTGCACATATTACACTGCAGTCACACGATCAAGTTTTTTTACAATTCTCTTTCAAGAAATTTACATATACTGCTTGTCAAAATTCACAAAAATTTAAAGCTGTGACGTAGGCTGCACGCAATTTCAAAGCAAGTTTTTCAACAAGATGTTTTTTTTAACTTCTTCCACCGACAGTTTTGTTTCGGCGTCAATAGAGTTATAGTGTTTTTACACTAGAGCACATTTAACATCTACCATCTATTCGGTGAGATGACAACATCTTCCCATATAAAATGCATGTAGAAAAAATCAACATCTTCCAACATCTTTACAAGATGTTCCTATCTCATTTTGTTTCACTCAACATCTTTCGATAATTTTCGTGCCATCACTAGAAAAATGGCAATATTTTCGATTTTAGTGGCATCACTTATACAGTAACATTTATTTATACATACATAACATAAGTATGTACACATATTAAACAAAATAAAAATTCAAATTTTGAAGCCTAATGGATTTGATCTTGCAAAGCAACAATAATGAATGATTTTTCTAAATTTATTTTAAGATATTTTTTGTTTTCGAAAATTATGTGTCTCTTTTCTTTTATTTTTCGACAATTTAGTTGATGGTAGATGTTAGTGTAAACAACTTTTTTCATTTTCAACATCTTCCACTCATTCCTCTAAGATGTGCTGTAGTGTAAAAACACTATTATTAATCACTTTAAAGGCCGAGTTATGCGAACGTTGAAATGTAGAAATGTAAAAATGTAGAAGTCAGCTGATCGCTTCTGGTATATGGAAAGCAATGCAAATGCTTAGCTGACTGAAATGTAATGCACATGTAACGTAGCAATCTATTGAATTTAGAATTTTACGTAACAAAATGTAGCCAGTGATGGGATGTATGCGTATTGATGGAAGTGTGGCACATTTTAGCCCTTTTATATGGTACATTTTTTATATAAGAACTATTTGAAATGTTTAATTTCTATATATAAATAGAAAATTAAAGAAGAATTTAATGCTAATATATATAAAACATATATATTTACCAACATTTGTAGTAAAAATAATAAAAGAACCACATATTTTGAACGCATGTGCATACGTACATACAAGTGTTCAAAAAATTATTTTAGATATTAATAATAAGAATAACAAATATACCATACTACATATATTTATACATATAAAATATTTTTTAGCACTTCTATATATGTATATATGTACGTAAAGTACAAATATGCAGTCATTTTGTACATTTTAATACAAATGTAATGCATGTATATATGTAGTATGTATATATGAAATTGACATAAGACAAATTCATACTACTAAAACTTTAAAATAATTTAATTTTATTTTAATATATTAAGCAGATATTAAGTTATTGTTTATAAATATAAATCAAATTGTTGGTACCAACAGAAGCATTTTGGTACTTTTTCCAAAAAAAATACAGATAATACCCCCATCAATGTTTCAAACGGCTGTTTTGTTGTTTATTTGAAATTTTTTTACTATAAAAAACACATGATACGTTTCTACGTTTCTATACTTGAGCTCTACATATTTACATTTCTACATTTCAACGTTCGCATAACGAGGCCTTAAGTTTTTTTCGAAAATAGTTTTTGGACACAAAAATTTAACTATATGAAAGAAGAAACATAGTGGAATGAAACTTTTCTAATGTGGAATGATAGTGATACCAGATTTGTTCAGACTCATGTTTTGTGATGCAAAATATATTTGAGAATTTTATGTGTGGGTGCAAATAGTTTGTTGGGCACCATTCCAGATGAAGTGAACCAAAACTAGGCGGAATTAGCATCTATAGGTCTTGTCCTCTCTGGTGGTGCTTTTATTTTTATTAGAAAGTTTTTAGTTTTTATTTTATGATATAAAATGTATTTGGCTTGTAGACCTACAATTACTTTTAAGTAATTTTGGCCTGGAGTGAACCAAAACCATACAACCATCGATTAACCAATTCCTCAGTTTTATGGAACTGTTTTTATTTTTCCGTCATTTTACTTACTTTTTATTTTATAAAGAAAAACGCATTTGTTGATATTAACAAATTGTATATCTTTTTTATTTATTTCTGTAATAATAAAAATACCCACAATGATAAAATTAGATTCTAGAACATAGGTTTTAAATAATTTATTAAATATTGTTTGTTTTTACAATGTTTTTTGCCTTTTTAAAGCTAGTTAAAATACGTGAATTTTTTTCATTTTCTATTTACATTTTTCGTCATAGTTTTAAAAGTATTAGTAAAACATGCTCACACACACTTACGCAATAAAGGCTTTTTAATACAAGAAAAACCCGTATATTATACACAAAACAGCTGTTACGGTTTGTTCAATTAGCCATGGACCATTGCTTGATTTCTTCACCTCCGTGAATCTTGTTATTTTTACTTAAGCGTTTTCTACTATATCTTCCGTTTTATTATTAAAATCTTCCAATAGTTTGTCAGCCTCATTTTCTTTCATAGACAACAAAGGAGGATGGCATTATAGCTGGCATATCAGGAGTCTCAGACAACGTGATGCTCGGTGACAACGTCCAAATCTATAAGACACATTGTGGGAGTATTTTGGAATTCGAAATCAACATAATTTTTGTCCCCACTCGCATTTCCAGCAATATTATTTTTAATGATGACGGGTCTTTATTCGGTAAGCTAGCCAAGAATTCTGCACTGAAATTTGTTAATTAAGCAGAATTTTTTGTAATTTCTGCTGTATTGTTTAATATCTCTTTTTCATTATCTTTCTCTAAAATGGATCTAGGTACCTCTTCGATAATACTGATACCCATAGTATAATTATACCAAGTAGACGCACCATGTATTTTGTTAGTGTAATTATTCATTGTATAATGTCAAAATGAAGAAAGAGAAGAAGCAAAAGAAATAAACAAAAAATAGGGTTGAAAGAAAATATTTCAACATAAACAACATAGCTTATACTCGTAATGCAAAAAAATTGTAATAAATAAATAAAATAATAAAAATAGTGCAATAAATTTAATTAATTTCATAGGAGAAAGTAATTTTGTGGCCAGTATTTGTGCAGTGCATTGTGTTATATTTATTTTTGGACATATGAGTATTGGAATTGAACTGTTTTTTCCTTTTTCTATTTGGATCTGTGGGCACTTGAAAAGTGCTTTGCCTCTTTTCCACCCTTTTCTTACATAGAATACAGTAAGACATTAATTTTTATAAATATATTCACAATTTTATTTATTTAGAGTTTGCACTGCACACGAAAATAATTGGGCAAGCAATAAAATTGTTTGCGGCAATGTTTAAAAAAATTTGCAAATACAGCTTTGGCGGCACAGAATCAACACGTTTCTTTTAATTAATTTATTATTTAGCACTTAAATAAAGTTGCTTTGCACTTTCTTATAAAAATTTTAGAAGATTTTTCACAAATAATTGGGCAGGCAATAAATTTTTTTTTCACAATGCTTAAAAAAATTTGCACATAAAAGCTTTGGCGGCACAGAATCAACACGTTTCTTAAAATAAATTTTCTTATAAGCACTTAAATAAAGTTGCTTCTCACTTTCTTATAAGATTTTTAAAAGATTTTTCACAAAATTTGGCATAAGAATTAATAAATAAAATTTTACATTCAAAGCCACTTTTCAATAAAATTTATATTGTTATGAGTTATACTATGTACTACAAAAATATTATTTCGTAAACAAGCAAAGCAAAATGAAAAAAAAATTATTATTCAAGTCTAACAAAAAACACGTGTAAAGAAAAAACAGCTGACGACTTGCGTCCACTTAATATAATTACACTATGACTGATACCATGTATTTTGTTAGTGTAATTATTCATAGTTTAATGTCAAAATGAAGAAAGAGAAGAAACAAAAGAAATAAAAAAAAATAGGGTTGAAAGAAAATATTTCAACATAAACAACATAGCCTTCATTCGTAATGCAAAAAATAGTAACAAATAAACAAAATAATAAAAATAGTGCAATAAATTTAATTAATTTCATAGCAGAAACTAATTTTGTGGCCAGTATTTGTGCAGTGCATTGTGTTATATTTATTTTTGTACATATGAGTATTGGAATTGAACTGTTTTTTCCTTTTTCTATTTGGATCTGTGGGCACTTGAAAAGTGCTTTGCCCCTTTTCCACCCTTTTCTTACATAGAATACAGTAAGACATTGCTTTTTATAAATATATTCACAATTTTATTTATTTAGAATTTGCACTGCACACGAAAATAATTGGGCAAGCAATAAAATTGTTTGCGGCAATGTTTAAAAAAATTTGCAAATACAGCTTTGGCGGCACAGAAGCAACACGTTTCTTTTAAGCAATTTATTATTTAGCACTTAAATAAAGTTGCTTTGTACTTTCTTATAAAAATTTTAGAAGATTTTTCACAAATAATTGGGCAGGCAATAAATTTTTTTTCCACAATGCTTAAAAAAATTTGCATATAAAAGCTTTGGCGGTACAGAATCAACACGTTTCTTAAAATAAATTTTCTTAAAAGCACTTAAATAAAGTTGCTTCCCACTTTCTTATAAGATTCTTAAAAGATTTTTCACAAAATTTGGCATAAGAATTAATAAATAAAATTTTACATTCAAAACCACTTTTCAATAAAATTTATATTGTTATGAGTTATACTATGTACTACAAAAAAATTATTTCGTAAACAAGCAAAGCAAAATGAAAAAAAAAATTATTATTCAAGCCTAACAAAAAACACGTGTAAAGAAAAAACAGCTGACGACTTGCGTCCACTTAATATAATTACACTATGACTGATACTATGCTCTCTATTCTCGCATTCTTCACTGTCATCGATACAATTAATATCGTTTATATTTCTTGATATATTATTATTTTCATTTTCCTTTGGACTTTTGTTTTCTACAGACTTCTAACTTCCTTTGCTTTCAACACTTCATTACTTACGAATGCTTCTCCTGCATTTTGCAACGGCCTGTGTTGATTGTTTAATATTAAATTGTTTTCTTCGTTATTTTTATCATTGCATTTAGAAAACTCTGAGATCGTTGTTGTTATTGTTGTTGGTACTTCATATTTTTCATTCACCTTATTAAATGTTTGATCTTGCTCTGAAAAGACTATCACTATATAATTTTCGACCAAATCAAACAACTCTGCTTCTATCATGAATATTTTCAATTGTTATTGATTTTCTTTTTTTTTTTTTTTTTGCTTGAGTTTCTTCATTATCTTTGTCGGCTTTTCTTTTCAAATTATTATTAGAAAAAGTTGTAATAATTGAATTATTTTGTATAGCTTCAGTTCTTTCTTTTAAATATTCATGTTGGTAATGCGGTTTATTTGTTACTTTAATCTTACTTTCTATGACATTTTCATTCGTTAAACTGTCTATTTTTTCTGTAAGGCCCTACTTATTTTGGATAGGTCATCAATATCTGAAGGAGCAAATTTATTTTCAATATCTACTGATGATTGTTGTTTATCACTGTTTAAAAGTGTTTTTTCCAATTCAGTACCATCAGTAGTTATCTTTAAATCATTTATCGCTTCTACAGGCCGTTTTGGCGTTTCTTTAAAATCATATAATTGTTTGCTTAAGGATACAACGTTTTCTATTTTTAAAAATTTTACAAATTCTTTTGGTTACTGGCAGAGGTTTCTTAAAAATTAAGTCATCATCATTTTGTAAGAGATTAGTTGTCAATTGACGTGGTTCAGTTTGTGTGTTGCTAGAATTATTATTACTATTGTTATTCTTATTATTTATGATATGCTTGATTAAAGTAAGTGGTGTTGTATGTGGCTGTTGCTTGCCAATTAAGTTAATTTTAAAATTGGTTAATGAAATATCGGTACCTAATCTTAATTTTTTAAAATTTACTTTAAGTTTTCTTAAAGAATTTTGATTGAATACTGGAACATTTTTATAAAAATTAGAACACATTATATGTCTCTTTTCGATATAAGTTATTACATTTTTCTTTTGTAGTTTCTGCAGTTTTATTTGAGTAGAAACAATTTTACTTTTAAAAAATATTTCGGAAGATAAAAAAAATACATTTCTTACCTTGTAAATGAGAACATTCTAGGACATCAGAAGCTTTATATCTGTGTGTATGAGAAGAGTGTTTACGTGGTTTGCAGTTGTAAGATCTGACCTTCTGTTTTTGCTTTTTGGGACTCTGCAACATAAATAAATTGAAATTGTTATTTTCAAACTTATTACACTAATCGTTAGTTTTTATTTTAAAATTACTTTAGTTATCTCTGAGCTATCCGAGTGGGAAAATACTCTTTTCTCATTATTTATATTATTAAATATAAGTGGGATAAGGTCCCATTGGCCGTATTTCCTTAGCTGATATTTCTTTTTCCGTTCTCTTATTAGGTAGCAATAGAAAAGTATTTGTTTCTTCACCTCCGTCATCGTCATGTTCGTCTTGTACATCGGTGCCATCGTCATCTTCATTAAGTGAGCTTTCTGGTGGTGTAGAAGATATGTGTACACTATTTCTTCTGTAGGCCTTATCCATATGTTGCAATTTATTAAGTTCAGTAGTATCAGAAGAGTTTTTATCTTCTGCCTCGGATTGAGTACACTTTTTCGCCTGGTAAGTACGTAATGTGCTTGACAAAAATCTTGGAGATAATTTTGTAACGTCATTTTCATATAGGCCAGAATCACAATTAATAGGCGTGTCTGTTAAGGGATAATTATCAACAAATAATAAATCTTCTGAATTATTTTGTTGATTTGCTGTTGCTGCCGCGAGCGTATCATTATTATCAGTTGTGATCTCTGTTTCTTCTTCGGAGTAACTATCTAAACATATTATTGCCTCTTTTTCACCATTTGAGATCATTTGAAAATTCTGTTTTCTTTCTAATACCAATTGCGACTCTCGGTATTGATGGGCCAGCATTTGAAATTCATTCAACCATATTTCATGACGTTTATCTATAGAAGTTTGGTCTGCCGGCTCTTCCTCTTCTGTTAAATCTACTGTGCTTACAACAGTTTTCTCTTCAAATTTATTGTTTGATATGCTGCTATTTAATGCTTCCAGAAGTTCTGAATGAAATATTTCAGCAAAGTCACAAGTAGGAGAGTTATCCTCTATAATAATATCGTCTTCTTCGTCATCATCGCAAAGATTCTAATAAAAATAAATATACTTGTATTATTTGAAAAAAAAAAATTGTATTAAAAAATAATTTGGTTTCCAAAAAAAAAAATATTTTTTTATTTCAGATTAAAAAGTTATTATCTTTTTTACCTTTTCAAAATATTTTACTTAACACGCGGTCACAACGATTAACTGTTCATCAGCTAAAATATCATTTTATTCATCACAGATTTTTGGAGGCAAAATGGTTGTTATTTACTAAATTTCCATAAAAAAAACAAAACAGAAGTCAATAAAAAATCAAAAAATCCTTTGTACTTTTTATTTTTTTCTACCATTTGCAGACCGCTTATTTTAATTTTCTGCACAGACATTATCATTGTGATTTTTAACAAAACTGCACACCATGTTTTTGTCTGTTTTGTATTGAAAGTAAAAAACCCACTCAAAAAAATGGTCAAAAAATAGGAGTAGTCGCGGTTTTTCACTCATTTATATACGAATCTGACTGAATTTTAATAGCAAACTGAAGACAGCAACAACTGGATGTCAGAAAGCTTATTTTAACGACCACACAGACGGTCGTCGCTAAATTAACTATACTGTTTGTAAGGATCCACAATATATATACTTTATAGAGTGGCACATGGACGGTGCAGAAATTACAAATCTAATCACAAACTTATATATACCCTTCTTACTAACAGTGAAGGGTACAAAAACCAATTTAAACTACTTTGGAGAAAAGTGGGAATTATTTACAGAAAAATACATGGCGATCTTTCTTGGAGTATAAAGGTTATATGTTACAAATAAGGAATAAACAAACAGACAAATAATTTTATTTATATGGATTCAGGGCATAATATTTAGAATTGGCGAATTTTACTTATGCTAGATGCTTTCTTTGGATATACACAATTCAGATTTTTTCTTCTGTCAGAGCATATCAAATGCAAGACGTACAGAAAATAAAGTCTTTTAAAATTAGAGGGCATATAATTTAAAATGAAGGTTATTCTTGATACAAAAACATTATTTAACGCTTTTATTTTAATCAGTATGTTTGCTTCTAAAATATGCGATGACAGCTTTACATAAATAGTCTTGAACTTTTGCAAAGTTTAGGGAAATCAATATTTCCTAGAAGTATAAATGCCCTACCAAATTTTAAGGTCAGTTTATCTGTAGCCATTATTGAATTTACAAAACAAAAAAATTTTTTTAAATAAAATTGTTCAACAACTGTAAAGAAATTTATATCTTAAATTCTAGGACTTTAATCATTAAAACCTATTTCAATTATTTTGTTTAAAAAAGTAAGCGTATCATTATTATTATCACTATGGGCTATAATCGCACCGCGACCTTTAAGATCTATTGTGCAGAAAATAAGCGTAAAAGTGGGCATGTTCGATTCAGAAGTATATGGTGACCTTCTATGAAATATAGAGATCGTATGTATGAAATTTCATAGAAATCCGTTGAAAAATAAAATTTTAATTATTAAAGACCTATCTAAATTACTGAATTCAAAAGTTTTCGTGGTCGGTCTGAAGGTATATGGATTATGAGGATAACTGGTATCAAATTCCAGAAAAATCTATTGGAAAACAAAAATGGTTACAACGAACAAATAAAAGTACTAATAGAGGACATGTTTTTTGCACAGTATTTGTAAATTTTTATAATGTGAAACAAAAACATGTAGTGTGTGCCTTAAAAATATTGCCTTTGTAAAAAACATCAGAATATGAATTTTTGTCTCTTTTCCTGCGCCTTTTATTACAATAAATAAACGAACTTTCCTAATTTTTTTTAAAGGGAATTCTATGATTTTCTATACAAATAATATGGTGATAATATTCATAATGCAGACTTAATGGAGACTTACAAAAACAGTATTCTAACTAGAATTAAATTTTTGCTTACTAAGTTTTCTTTGTATTGTTAATAAAAAAATATGCAGATGCATGAATGATATATAAAAAGAAAATTTCAATAGATATAAATATTAACTTACTACAACAGCTGCAATATTTTTGAATGCATTATCTATTCCAGAAGCCTACAACTATGGGTATATTAAAAATATTCATATAATAAAACTATAACTTTACTATAATTAGTTACATTGCGAATGTCTCTATAAAATTTTAAATTATTTAAAATTGTACGCGTTGCCGTACTTTGCGTAGCATACATGGGAAAGTAGGAGCCGTATAAATTGTTGGAGCACAATGAAACCAACGGTTTCATGAAACTCTGGGTAAAATTTACAATTAAAATTTTATCGTCATTTTCTTTTTGCATCATCATCTAGCTATAAAAGACATTTATGTATAAAATGTATAGCTTATCGGGCAAAACTTTTACTTCCAGCACAGGTTTAATGGGAATAATTTCTCTAAAATAATTCAACAAATCAGATGCACTCAAAAAACCTCCTAAATAATTAAATTCTAAAAAAAATATTTACCCAAATATTGCACATATTATGTCACAGACATCAAATAATTTAGGTATATAAACAAAAGTTCTAAGGATGTTGTAAAGAGTTTCTCCCTGAAAGAAAAATTTTTATCAAATTGTTTTCAATATCAACTATACAATGTTAGAAAAATAGTATTGATGTTACCTCTTCATCCTGTACTAGATGTCTGCGCATTATATAAATAATACGGTCAGCAATTAAAATTTGTTCTTGTCTGGTGGCATCAACACTAAGCCACAACTCACATACTATAAATATTGACATAATTTCACACATTCTATAATTGTATTCTTCCAGCTAAAAATAAAAATAGAGGTTAAGAAAAATGATATTTTAAAGTTGTTCTTAGTAAATATTATCGTGTATTCTTATTTATAAAAAAACAAGTTACACGGGTTATGTCGGTCTGTAAAGTTAAGAGTTTAGGTATTCTTTTTGAATTGAAAGCATAAAATCGAAAGAAAAATTCCAATGCTGACAAAACTAAACACATATAATTCCCGTATTGTAGAAATTTATATTAAAAATTTTTTTTATTAATTAAATTTTACTCACATCCGATATGCATGAACATAATTCTTTAAATATATCAATTGTGGGCACAATATTTTGAGCCAACTTATGAGACATGTCATATGAATCCAGTGCCTTTGAATATAATTCATTGCAGCCACTATAATAAAAAAAATTATCAAAGGCTTTAATTAATTTGATACTTGCATATATGGGTATATAAATATGATATACTTTTTATATTTGTTAATCGTTTGCATTAGTTGAGTGCCATTTAAATTATTTTGTAAATTTGAATTAAAACGTCTTAAATCTTGGTAAGTGTCATCAATAAACGTAAAAATATTACTCATTTTGGTATGTAATACTTCTTTTATTGAAGATATCATTGATGGGGTAGGTGAGACGGATGATGATTGCTTTGGTAGTTGTGGTCCAGCCACCTTTGACGCACGAACTTCTTTAAATTCTTTAAAAGACATCATACTGCAAATACAAAACAATAAAGTAATTCAATTCTGATTATTTGCATTTTTATTTAATTGCACTTTTCCTTTTAATATCAGATAATCAATTTGCTTTTTACTACATCATGGTCTTCACTGTAGTAGCCAAGCATTCATATTTTTTATTTTGCACACATTTTTCTTAAATATTTAAAAAATATATAATAAAATTAATAAAAGATTTTTTGTGAAATTGCAAATATTCATTAAAATAATTTTCTTTGCATATTTTTCGTTAATTCCAAAATAAAAGAAATTCAAATTAACGAGATCTAAGAAAAATTCGTTCTTAGAACCTTATTTTCATATGTGACAGCGCATAGAGAAAGGGACCTAAGGGTAAAAAAAATCAATTTTCACTTTTTTTGATGTAGACAACATCTGAGCATCGAATGAGACCGATCCCATGCCCCAAAAGTGTCCCCTCCCAGAGATATGCGCGTTTTACGAAAGTGAAGTCGACGATTCTAAGCGCAAATAGAAAGGGACCTAACGGTAAAATTTATTTATTTTCATTTATTTATTTATTTTTTTCCTTATGAACAATTTAAAAAAATAGAAAAATCATTTTAATCGACGGTTCTTGCGAATTGGTTCCTTAGAACTTGACGGTACCGGTCCTTTATTTTTTTTTCGATTTCTTCTTAACGTCTGCTGCCTCCACTTCTTGAGGATTGTTCACTTCCACCGAATCTTCCTCTTCGTTTCCATTTCCAGAGACCAAAGAAAGATTAGCAACCGAATCTTTTTTTGAATCGTCAAAACGTAAACCCCGGATCTCTTTATACAAGTACCATTGACGCTTCATCGATAACCCTGGTGACGGAATTATAACTGGTTTGTCATCAAAACTGGTATTGTTACTCAGATGTATGTTTTCATTTATGCTGGCTGAATTCGCAAGCAGTTTACATTGCACTGGTGACTGAGCAATAAATACAAAGTGATGATACTTCGATATTTCAATTAAAGTTTTATATTTAGTGGAGAAGTATTCGTCCCATTTTCTCCACTCAACAACAGGCTCACTTGAATTTGGAAGTCGAATAGGTACAGGATTATAAAAGTCATTACGAGATGATTTTCTAACACAATCAACTATATCCATGAAGCAGTCGACATTAGTTTGGGCATATTTTGATTTGAAAACTCCGAATAAACGATCAGGTGAAAACTTTGTATGTCCGCTTAACAAAAAGTTCAATTCAACTGACACATCTGGAAGTATCGACAAGGTGTTGTAAATATCGTATCATCGCATTGTTTTTATTTTGTGAAACACAGTTATCAGCGAATATCACTAATTTTTTAGTTGAATGCACTTCTCGTAGGTAGTACTGAATTCGGACCTTTTCCAATAGAATCGCTTTCGTCAATACAGAAGATGTGTTGAACATTTTGACGTTCGTTTGTAATTCCAAAAATTGCTGTTTTGCGACCTGATTTAAAGTATGCAGTTCCTATTTGCTGTGGACCCGACGGAAAGCTAACATTTTGAGCATAATCCATAGATATTACTAGATAATCCTCCTCTGGAATACCTGGATACATGGCATTTGGATCAAGATTGACTAATGTTCTCAAGTTGTTATAGTATTCTCGCTGAGTGCTCGCAGTTTGCAAATGATCAGAATACACCTTCAATGCTGCTTCTTTTTCAACTTCACTAACGTTTATTGTATTAACAGCATCTTTTGCAAGATTTCGACACAATTCGCACAAATCGTATGCCGGCTTCATAGTGACGATGTAGAGACAATATTTCTTCCACAGCGTTTGGAAAGTGCGAAGTTTTACGATTTTACCACCCGGTTCCACGCTGTTGGTGTATCTAGTTTAAACAGAAGTCTTACTTTCAATAGTTGGAAGTTTCAATAAACGATAATCACGATGATTTTGTTGACGTCCAGGTAAAGTGATAGCAACAGTTTCAGCAAAACGACAGATAAATGAAACAATTTCTTTTTTTCCAAAGTAGTTAAAGCATCTGTACGATTAATTTTATTCGTCATGCCATGTTCGCGTGGATAAACACCATTTTTGTCGTAATGTTCGATTAGATTTTTGTAGCGTTTAATTCCCATTGTATACAGGAAGAAGTACATATCACGGCATATCGGCAAACTTCGAAAATAATATATCTGATTGTACCGTTTCTTCATAGCTTGCGATCGATCACCAACTTTTCACCTGAGCATTGCATCGTCACGGTAAGCTGCCAGATGTGCAAGAATAATTAAATCTTGGGATTCCTTATCTAAATTCATGAAAGACGTACGAAAAGCCACAGCCATCTTAGGGATCACTTTATTGCATTGATTTGAACAACACGGAGGTATTTTTGAATCATACAGTCGAGCAACTACCTTTTCTTCGCCTAAATCAAGATCAGATTTATCAAGGTACATATTATCGGTATCGTCTTCAGAGTCACTATTCGATAATTCTGAGAAGTGATAGTCATCTACTTCTTCGAATTCGTCCACCATTTTATCCTAAAACAGTCAGTAAGAATGTTATTAGTTTTAAATTATTTTCGCGAATAACATAATAAGGTTATGTGAAAAAATTTTCGTACTAACAGAGTGATATTCACGATTTAAAAGAATTTTAAATGAGTATTTATTATAATTCACAATTACTAATTTCAGAAAATAAACCTGGATTCGAAAAAACGCGAGCAAAATTGATATCAAACTCATGGAAACAGCGCGCTAGGTAGAAAACAGTAAAAACCAACTACACAAAACAAGAGGTAGGGACGACCTACGCCCGTTTTCAAGATTGACCAACATGTTCCTGACGTCATGAGATGTGTCGCTTTCAAATGAGACCAATACCAACACGCTCAGTGATGGTACACCAAAGATACACGTATTTAAATCTTTAAAATGGCTCTCCTAAACAAAACCGGTTTTTACCCTTAGGTCCCTTTCTATTTTGCGCGTCATATATATTTAATCTTTATTTGTGCTTAATTCCAGAAATTGTGTTAGTTTTTAAATCTTTTATTCATGATATTCTTTTACTGAGGATTCAGAGTAGCGTCTGATGAAATGGTCCATATAGATATGCTATCCTCTTCAGTACTTATTGTACTGAATAAATAACTCATGAGAATATCATGAGTAAAAGAATAAATTTAAAAACCAACACAATTTCTGGAATTAAGCACAAATAAAGATTAATATTTTGTTAAAAATAAAAAATTTTAATAAAGTTATATTATAAGAATACAAAATAAACTATAATATATTTATTTTAATTTAAAATGTTTACAAACAAGCTCTGTATACTTGAAAGTCATACATAATTGCATACAAACATATTATGTTAATATCCTGTTCAGACATACACGTTATTGAGCAATTAAGCATTTTACGCAATTATCGCCTTTATTGAGCTCAATTTACCATACAAATTTCCATTAAATAATTGCGCAATTAAAAATTGATTGCACGTTGATGAAGTCAAAATCAAAATGCAACTCTTTGTTGTGCCCTTAAATATCAACTCAAAAGTGAGAAAAGTTGATATTTTCAGTATTAAAAAAAGGAAATGGCAGCTCAAGTTAACGCTAAATAAATTTTATAAAATTTTTATAGAAAATAATTTTTAAATAACTAATTTCTTTTAATCAATAACTTGCCTTCAAAACATTTTTTTGTTTAATTTGACTTTTTTTAATTTAAAAAAAAATGTCACAATATTTTCAAATGCTTAATTACGTAAACTTAATTGAATATGTGTGAACACCCAAATCAGTCACACAATTTAAAACTTAATTGACTTCATTAACTTTTATGTTTGAACAGGGTATAAATATTTTATAATAAACAAGTTAAATTCGGGTGTGCCGAGTCTTGTATACCCTTCACTGTGTTAACAAAATATTTTTTGAAATTTCTATTTGGAATTTAAAAGTTTAACAAAATATTAATCTTTATTTGTGCTTAATTCCAGAAATTGTGTTGGTTTTAAAATTTATTCTTTTACTCATGATATTCTCATGAGTTATTTATTCAGTACAATAAGTACTGAAGGGGAGAGCATACCTATATGGACCATTTCATCAGACGCTACTCCGAATCCTCAGTAGGTTACTCCCAACGTTTCTTGCAAACATTAGAACCTTTATATTGTAAAAGCAATTGACTACATAAGAATTATTAATCAATAGTTACAAAAAGATTCAAATATTCAAACAAAAAACTCAGTAAGCATTGAACTGAATAAATAAATAAATTTCCCAACCAACATTTTAATATTGAAAACTATATATTCTATTTTTATTCTTCTCTTCTCTTTTACATTTCATATACTCTTTAACAATATTCAGTAATACCCACCTGGCATTCAAATGTAAAAGAGAATTGCTGCTAAGCTGAATGATGGTGAAGGTATACACTGACTATCAGGCAGCTCTATTGGTAGTAATTGATATCATCGCCTCAAATATCTTAGAATAACATTCTGTTTTGAGTTCCCCAAATTGTTTGTATGATGGGTGGTTTCAGGATAGACTTTTACAAACTTCCTGCTAACGTCTTTCCTGAATCCTACAATTTGGGAAAATTCAAATCGAATGTTCATAGACACTACTCCCTCTATCCTCCTTCCCACAACCTATTTTCCTAGTTCCAGCACAATGCATTGCATGAGTAGGAGCCATCCCCTGAGTGCTGGTCCTAAATAAAAATAAAAAAAAAGCAAAACAAAAATTAATGAAAATGTGAAATATTGGTTGTATCCTACTAATATTTATTATGTATAAAGCCGAATGTTTGTGAGTGTTGATGTTTGTTCCTCTTTCACGCAAAAACTACTGAATGGATTTTAATGAAACTGTACAATTATTTAGCTTATACATCAGAATAACACATAGGGTATAATTTATAAAGATATTGTGTAAACTGCACAAAGTAAGTAGGAAAAAAATTTTACAATCGGCGACATGTTTTGGCGTGCGTCGGAAATATCGTTGAAGTTACACATATATAATGTATGAACGATATGTTTATCATAAATAGTCCTACAAAAAAGTTCGCGACAGCATATGTCTATCTCCTATGTGGAAGCAATTATCGTCAAAATAGTGAACCATAATTACAATAGAAATTGATAATTTATTTCTTATACATATTTCTTAGTAACAAATTGATCTCTATCAAAATAAATACTTTTATTGCCTCTGATATATATATATAATAGCCTAGCCCGTACTTAATTTAAGCCTAAAATTATGGTTTTAAATATTTTATTTGTCACTTTGGTTGGCGTTTCTGAAAATAATGCTAACAAAAACATGAGCCACTTTATAAAATAGTTAATCACTGTATTTATTTGGCTGGTTTTTTTAACAATTAAAATTCTATTTCTAAAGGGATGTCGCCTAAAAATTGATACCGACCGGACTGGGTGAGACCAGACAAAAATATTTAGTTTTTGATATTTCTTTGCCTTTTGCTGACCGATTGCTTTTTTTTTTGCACAAACATTACGAATATTTTTTAACCGGAAAGGCACAAACCAAAACTTAATGAAAATCTAAAATGTTGGTTGTATTTTTTATTTTTATGGTCCATTTGTGGACTTATCTTTTTGATTTTTTGCACAGACATGACTGTTATTTGTGATAAAACTGTTCACATTTTTTTGTCCGTCTTGTGTTTTATACAAATTACGCACAAGACCACCAAAAATAGCTAAACCATTTATGGACCGATCCAGCTGAGTTTTTATCAAGTTACTATTAATTTTATGTGTGAAAAAACTGTGTACTACTTATTTTATTTTAGATAAAATACGCAAAAAAAGAAATCAGAAATGAATGAATATCTAAAATTTCGGTTGTATTTTTTATATTCCTCAGCCATTTGTAGAACTATTGCTCTAGTTATTTGCATATAAAGGGTGTTTTTTATAGACGTATAGAACTTTAAATTGCAATAAAACAACGATGGATTATTCGATTGACATGAATTTTATTTATCCGAAAGATAATCTTGTGGTATTACATTTTAAATATGCTTTCTGGCATATGACCGCCACGGCTGGCTCGGATGTAGTCCAATCTGGACGTCTAATTTTCGATGAATTTTTCCAACATTTGTGGCCGTATATCGGCAATAACATGGCGAATGTTGTCTTCCAAATGGTCAAGCGTTTGTGGCTTATCCGATTAGACCAATGACTTTACATAGTCCCACAGACAGTAGTCTAGCGGTGTTAAATCACAAGATCTTGGAGGCCAATTTACAGGTCCAAAACGTGAAATTAGGCGGTCACCAAACGTGTCTTTCAATAAATCGATTGTGGCACGAGCTGTGTGACATGTTGCGCCGTCTTGTTGGAACCACAGCTCCTGGACATCATGGTTGTTCAATTCAGGAATGAAAAAGTTAGTAATCATGGCTCTATACCGATCACCATTGACTGTAACGTTCTGGCCATCATCGTTTTTGAAGAAGTACGGACCAATGATTCCACCAGCCCATAAAGCGCACCAAATAGTCAGTTTTTCTGGATGTAACGGTGTTTCGACATACACTTGAGGATTAGCTTCACTCCAAATGCGACAGTTTTGTTTTTTGACGTAGCCATTCAACCAGAAGTGCGCTTCATCGCTAAACAAAATTCGTTTATGAAAATCGGGAACAACGGCAATTTCGTTTTGGACCCATTCGACGAATCTACGCCTTACTTGATGATCGTGAGTCTATTCATGATGAATTGCCAAACCAAATTGAGAATAAATCACTTGACAGCTGTTAAATCGGTCGTCATCTTGAACAGTAATGCCAACTTAAAGTTATATATGTCTATAAAAAACACCCTTTATATGCTAATTGCGGTTACGATTAATACCTGTTGTCTTTTTCGTCCGAAGAAATTAATTTTTTTGCCTATTTTCTTCCAAATATTGACACGAAAATTTGTTTTTGTTTTCAAAACGAGAACTTCGTTTGCATTTAGCTGAACAGGCCCTTACTCTTTGTGCAGTCATTATCTTTATATACGAATCATTGTCTGCCTTAATTATAGCATTATATATTATGCGACGATCTTAAAATCAAATAGTTGTATTACTTCTATCTGACTATCATTTATGAAGCATTGTGTTTTTTTTAATTTATGATTTCTTTCTCATTGTACTTAAATGTCATATCTGTTATTTTTATTTTCATCTCCCTTTTATTTGGAATTTTTATTTCATACAAGTCACTCATTTCTTTATCTTTTACCTTTCCTCATTATTCTCACTTTGAATGACTACAGAACCGTTTTTTCTCTGCTCAACATTAACTATTTTGAAGGATCAATTTTTTGGTTTAAGTTTTCCTTATAGGCTATTCAGACATATACGTTAATTGAGTAATTAAGCATTTTACGCAATTATCGCCTTTATTGAGCTCAATTTACCATACAAATTTCTATTAAATAATTGCGCAATTAAAAGTTGATTGCACGTTAATGAAGTCAAAATCAAAATGCAACCCTTTGTTGTGCTCTTAAATATCAACTAAAAAGTGAGAAAAGCTGATATTTTCAGTATTAAAAAAAGAAAACGTAAATAAATTTTAAAATAAATGTCATAAAAAGGAAATGGCAGCCGAAGTAACCGGTAAATAAATTTTATAAAATTATTTTTAAATAACTAATTTCTTTTAATCAATAGCTTTCCTTCAAAACTGAATTGCACTGATCGGAGTAGTTCAATATATTTAGTATAAGCTACCAACATTTTTTTTTAAATTTGACTTTCTTTTCATTTTTTATTTTATAAATACTCAAACATATTTTCAAAAAAAAAATTCACAATATTTTTAGTTATCAATGCTTAAGTACGTAAACTTAATTGTGAACACCCAAATCAGTCACACAATTTAAAACTTATTGACTTCATTAACTTTTACGTCTGAACAGACTATTATTAACGTAGACTTTAAAGTAAAATTTTTAAAAAAATTATATGAAAAATTTCGTTAACGCTGAATTAAATTAAAAAAGTTTACATTAATTTTCTTTTTGGATAAGGGGGTTAGTAACAAAAACGTCTTATTTCCCCTTTGATTTTAAATTTATCGGATTTTTTGTATTTAATATTGTTCTTTTTAATAAAAGTATCGTTAACTATTTTATTTTTAAAGAGCTGTCTTTTTATATGTCAAAGAGCAAAAGATTTAGAAGTTTAATATAATAATTCTTGTCCATACAAATATCACACTTAAAAGAACTAGAAATAAATTTATCAAGTGGATATACATAGTTTCGCGAATTTTTTGAATGTAGTTTTTTCTTGCAATTAAACTTTCTATCTCATAAATGAAAACACTGCATTATTTAAAAATATATATGTGACGCGCAAAATAGAAAGGGACCTAAGGGTAAAAACCGGTTTTGTTCAGGAGAGCCATTTTAAAGATTTAAATACGTGTATCTTTGGTGTACTTCACTTTCATAAAACGCGCATATCTCTGGGAGGGAACACTTTTGGGACATGGGATCGGTCTCATTCGATGCTCAGATGTTGTCCAAGTGAAAATTGATTTTTTTTACCCTTTGGTCCCTTTCTCTATGCGCTGTCACATATAGGATTAAAAAAAATTTATGAGCTAGAAAGTTTAATTGCAAGAAAAAACTACATTTAAAAAATTCGCGAAACTATGTATGTCCACTTTATAAATTTATTTCTAGTTCTTTCAAGTGTGATATTTGTATGGACAAGAATTTCTCCTACATACTTCGCTTGCAAATAATTTTACGCGTAGGCGGCCTTTGGTCGAGTATAAGTAATGTCTTTATGCTTTGTCAAACACCGGTTTTCCAAAACTAAGAAATATGTTTGAATGTTATTTAGGTACTTTTATTTAGAATTTACCTAGTATCTCTATTTAGAATACTTTCCTAAAATAAGTTTAAACTGTATAAATATATGGGCAGTACATATTTAATAAAACTATAAATAAATTTTGCACACCAACATAATTGGAATTAAGCAGCAAAAAAAGGTTTATTTTGTTAAAATTTTAAATTCCAAATAATTTTTTGTTGGCTGCAATAGAAATTTAAAATTGACAATAAGCAACAGTAATTTAAGTACAGGTAGAATTCTTGCTTTATAGAGGCGTTGCTATTTTTTACTATGCGTTTTTTTTATCACTATGCCTTATTCGAACTAGAGATGGCAAACTGAAAATTCCGTTCTCGAAAATCCTGGCATTTTCGGGAAAAGTTAAATCCCGATATTCGGAATTTTTTCATTTTTAAATTCCGGTTTTTTCGAGAAATTCGGGATTTTATTAATCCCGTTTTAGTTGTATTTTAATTGTCATAAAGATAAATTTTTCTGTCTCCTTATTAAAAACTTATTTTTTGAAACGCGCTGTTGAAGAAAATCAAAAAACACAACCACATTAAACTGCAAACCAAACAGGCGTGTCTTTTAAAAGAGAGAATTCTCCTATGCGTCAAACACATACGAGTATACTACTAAAAAAGAAAAAAATTAATGTATGGCACTCACACTTACGCTTTTTATGTATGCATGTGTATAAAACTAAATATAGTAGATGTACGCTGTTCTTCTGTCAGGACCTTGCAAAATTCTGCTCAATATTTTGAGTACTTTTTAACAAATTAGCTCTCAAGAAAGTTTTTGAACAAAAAAGTACTCGAACGGAAAATTATACAATTTTAGTAAGACCAGAATCACACAGCAATTTTAAGCTGTGTTCACATTATGTGTACAAGTCATATAGAATGCCAAAATTTTTTAATTATGGATTTTCATATGTATGTCAAAATTCGCGTTTTACATACGGCTTATAATTTTTTGTGTTCACACATCTACATGTTATGTACATATCACATAACCTCTTGTTGACAAAAACAAACATCAAATTATTAAAACAGCTGCTTTATAAAGTGTTTTCGTAAATATAAAATAAAAGTTAAAAGCATTCGTTTTCCCTCCACATTTCTATAAGAAAAAGTACGGCTTTCTTAGGCCACTCAGTCTACAATAATATTAAAATTTTTTATTCAATTAAAAATTTTACTTTTTGCATTAACACAAAAACTTACTTTTACATTACACTGCAGTCACACGATCAAGTTTTTTTACAATTCTCTTTCAAGAAATTTACATATACTGCTTGTCAAAATTCACAAAAATTGAAAGCTGTGGCGTAGGCTGCACGCAATTTCAAAGCAAGTTTTTCAACAATATGTTTTTTTTTAACCTCTTCCACCGACAGTTTTGTTTCGGCGGCAATAGAGTTATATGCCTTAATTTTTAAATTATTCCGTCTATATGCAGGAATATTCATGTTCCACAGAACTTCATGCCTTCTGTATATCTCTATGAACTGCAAAACGTCGTTATATTTGTTTAATTTGTTCACAAACATTTAAAAAAAAAAAAAACAAAACAATACTGGCGGCAGAATAAGAATTCAAATTTGGAATAAGAAAACTGCAGTCAGCTGTTTTCTTGACTGTAATTTGAAACACTCAATTGAACGAAAAATTGAAAGCAAACTCTCAGCAAATTTTAAAAGTGTGAGTGTGTTGGTAAAAAAATGAGAGAAATTTTAAAAATTGAATGAAAACTTGATCGTGTGACCCCCAAGTTGTCCAATTTTGCATCCATTTCGCTATTCAAATATTTAAAGATTCGTTATAAATATTTATTTATTATTTACTTAATTTCCAATAAGAATTTATATTAATATTCACTTTTTTGTATCAATTCACCTTTTCAATTTAATTTTCTTTTTATTTTAGAACGACCTCTAAATAAAAAAATAACATTGCTATCACCACACGGAGCAAGTTTAGTTGGGCAATTCTTGATTTTGCAGGAAAGAGAGAAAAGAGGAATGGAAAGGGGTACAAACTTGCTCGTACTCGTCAATTCCTTTTTGTTCTCTCTTCGTATCTTTTATGAAGATGTAAAAAAAGAAGACAGGTAGCTTGAGGCTGAATGAATGACTGAATAAGAGTGCAAAAATTGTTGAAACAAAATTGCTGTGTGTATACACAGCGGCAATTTTAAAAGAGAATTGAGAAAGAATTGCCCAACTAAACTTGCTGTGTGCGGTCCTAGTCTATCACACATAAGAAAAACGCATTTGTTATATTTTAAAGGGATCACCCCATGGCAGAATTATACACGGTAGAGACAAATCTACAACAAACATTAAAATGCAAAAACAACAGGTGTCTCTTCTCTCCTATGTGTCAAACACATATACTACTAAAAGAGAAAATATCAATGTAATACACTCATACACTTACACTTTCTATGTATGCATGGGTATAAAACATCGGCTCGCAAACAAATTTTGACGTTTACTAAAGATAGCAGGAGATGATTACTGTTCTACTGTCAGTACCTTGTTAATTCTGTCATGGATCACACTATGCTTATAGTTTTATGTATGTTTAATTTCGATATTCCATATGACTTGGACATATAATGTGAACACAGCTTTAGTTGGGCAATTCTTGATTTTTTGCAAAGAATGGAAAGAGGTACAAACTTGCTGGTACTCGCCAATTCCCCTTTGTTCTCTCTTCGTATCTTTTATAAAGATGTAAAAAAAGAAGAGAGGAAGGCTGAATGAATGACTGAATAATACCAAAATTGCCGAAACAAAAAAATTTGTGTGTGGACAAAACAATTTTAAAAAAGAATTGAGAAAGAATTGCCTAACTAAACATGCTGTGTGTGGTCCTGGTCTAATAAAAACTAAGCAGTTGGTTAAAAATTAAAAATATTTCTTTTTGACTACTCAATATTCGAATAATGAAAACAGCACATAAGAAAGTAATCGAAAATTTGCTGTTGATTTCTTTTAAAAAGGGATGTGAAAACAAAGAAAACTCAAATCTATTTGAGTAAAATGAAAAAAATTAATGAAATCAAAAATGCAGATAAAAGTTCAGTTTGGATTTATAGAGCCCATAGGTGCACCCAATGCAAAATGCTAGAGTCTTAAAAACCAATGACGAAAGGGCTATTAAGCCATCTTAACGGGCTGTGTAAAAAAACAAACAAAAAATTCAAATCGAGCTAACACATTATTTTTACAGATTCATATGATCAATGTGCTGTTTTTATAACATAAGCAATCAATTCGTCTGGAAATTTTATATGAAAAG
Organism: Thelaira solivaga; assembly: GCA_947397855.1. Taxonomy (NCBI): domain Eukaryota; kingdom Metazoa; phylum Arthropoda; class Insecta; order Diptera; family Tachinidae; genus Thelaira; species Thelaira solivaga. Next base: position 41,233,755 of record OX377612.1, read on the forward strand.
TACTCAAAATATTGGGTGTTTTTCACACAAATTCCCGTTCAGAATTTCGGGATTCAGTTAATAAATCCCGATTGTCTTGCTTGGCATCTCTAATTCTAATATTTATATACTAAAGGGCTGCACAAGCATACTTGAAAAGGCTTACAAGCATTATAAAATATCGCATATGTTTGTAGTAATGTGTGGCTTTCAAGTGTGCTTGCGCAGTCCTTTTTTTAGTATGTATATACACAGATACTGTATTCCATGGTATAATTAATCAGGTAATGCAGTCCCTACAACAAATACAATATTACAAGAACAACAGGTGACTAAAAAGGAAAAAAATTTTGTTTTTTTAAGGTTTTATACCAATGAGATGAACAATTAATTTACTTAAAATATTGAATAATTTAAATTAATAAAATTAAATAATATATTGATGAAGTGACATCAATTAGACGCAGAAAAACAAAATGCAAAACGATTATTTTCTGCAATTTCAAGGCTTTTAAAATACTGCCAGTACAAACAGTTCTCCACCACAAAGTAGAGCTAACTAACCAACACATTTCCCAGTTTCCAGTGCAACCGGAAGACCATGGGATCCCTTTGCAAGATTAACGGCCAGGCTCCCTATGAAGAAAATTATCGTTCGCTGCGACTTCAGACGACAAACAGCTGATTTACGGCTCCCGAAAAAATTTTTACAAAAAAATTCTTATGAAAAGAAAATTGAACAATAACGTAAGTATTTCTATATGAAATTGCGGCTCACTAAAAAATATTCTTTCTCTTTGTACGAATACAAATGCCAAAATCACTCACTTGTTTTCTTGTTGTCGTTTGGCTATTTTTTTCTTATAAAATTAACACAAAACGCACAGAAACCACTAAAATTAGAAATGAAAACTTTTTTTCTAACTTTTAATATTGATTTTTTAACAATCAACATGAAATTTTGTTTTTACTTAAAAAATAAATTTTTGAAGCTTTTTTGTTTACAATTTGTTTTTGTGTTTTATATTTTTCTTTTTGCTCTCTTTCGTTGAGAGTTTAAATAATCTATCATATAGTGTTTTTTAAAGTATATTTCTAGTTTACAGCGGGTTTTCTTTGAAACTGGCGATTAATTTATGAAACTGTTGTTGTGTCAATATAGTATATTGAGAAGGTTTGCGGTAAACAACGTAAGGCAAGCGAACGATAAGTCAAAAGTTAGTGAGCCCCGTTTTCAGTCGAAAATGAGAGACTGGTTTTCTTCCGCCTTCGCTTCGCATCGAAATAGGGAGCCTAGCAGTTAATCTATGACATGAGTAATATATTGAATGACACAAGTGATGGTTCTTCTTCGGATAACAACAATGATTTTTAGTACTGCTATCATCTACAAATAGAGTTATAATTTCCACTCAAAGTCTATAGCGGCTATTTGTATATTTTTGTATATAAATATTTTGGCAGTCACTGCATTGAGCCTATTTAAATATAGTTCGAAGCCAATAGAAAAGGGTTTGCAAGCTTCTCACTCATTGACTGGCTACGAACTTTTTATAAACATTATAAATATAAAGTACTTGTAGCTATCGAGAAAATATACTTACTCTGTTTGAGTTGCTTTTTCATTAACAACTTCATATGGTTTTTCTTTGCCAGTTAGTTCTTCCCATGAGAAGAAAGACGCAGAGCTTTGTAATGGCTCTGTCGAGACGCAAGAGTCCTTTACATTACAATCGTCCTCTTCTTCCTCTTGGTTGATGTACCTTGACGTGGTGAGGGGTCTTAAGTAGGGTCAATGAACCAAGGAGTTATGCCGGCCTAGGTTCAGCCATGTCGGACAGGTTCTTGGAGAGATTCCGAAAACTAAATCTCAATTAATTCCCAAGCCAAGGTGTTCTTTTAATCGTGCCGAGGGCTGAATGGAGCAGGGAATTAAAACATGTGCATCGCTAACGGAGACATCCCCTGGAATACCGGGCGACCTTCCAGTGTAAATAGCCTTATGTACGTATGGGAGCTCTGCGTACATGGACCAATCCATTCTCACCTTTAAAATTTATTTTTTATGGAAAATATAAATAAAAACATAAAAATCAAAACAACGGAGTCAGATGAGGATACTCTACTTCGTTCGCCAGTCAGTGCCGCGGAAAATGAGGCCATAGACATAGCTGCCATCCTCCATGATTTCGAGCTAAATGCCGAAGATAGCTCTCAGGGTCCACTGGAACCAAGAGCTAATGACACGACGAAGCCTGATACTAAGGAACCAAGCGAGGCAACGGGCCAAAAGAGAAATGATTATTTCACTGGTGCCCAAAAACGTCGTATTAAAGTCAAGATCAGAGATGGCATGACGGCTGGAGAAGCAAAAGCTGAAGTGCGCACACGATATGCCCAGGTTAATAAGAACCAGACGTCGGATGCTCAGTCGTCAAAACGCTGCATATCGGCTAATAATTTGCCCAGCGGCATCATGATGTCACAGGCGAAAAAATCTAGAAAACCGGCAGAGAGTGGAGAAAAGGTAACCCCTAAAGCCACACCACTGCTGGCTGAAGCCCAAAAAGATGCTCAGCATAAAGGGACCCAAGGGGATGCGAGCGGGACCTAAGAAGCGGCCCCCGAAGAGTTAATAGGCCTCAGGTGCATCCAAGCAAATCTACAACACTCCAAAGCTGCCTTGGCGGTTTTGGAGCGTTTGTTTAATCAGGGGCAGCTGGATGCCGCTTTTATCCAAGAGCCTTATATATATAGGGATCAGGTTAAGGGCTTACCAGGTGAGTTATTTTATGATTTCTGCAATACGGGAAAACCCCGATCATGTATACTGATTAGGAAAGGAATTAATGCCATTCTTATTTCAGAACACACAGACAAGGATTAAGTTGCCGTGAAGATGGAGGTGCCAAATGGGCGAGAGATAATATTATGCTCAGCCTACTTGCCTGGTGACTCAGAGGACCTTTCCTTCTCAACACTGCAGAGACTTATGGATCACAGTAAAAGAGGGAACAACCACATTGTGATTGGCTGTGATGCAAATACACACCACACAATCTGGGGCAACACGAATATAAACCATAGAGGTGAGTGCTTATTTGAATTTATTAATATTAACATTGTAAAGTTAATTATTTCAATATTTTTATTTTATTACTGAAATTCAGGTTGAGCTAACTAGAGCTCCAACCTTGTGTTTCGTTTATTCAATCATTCGTTCTCTTAAACAAACTAGTCAACTTATATACTAATTAGGCTACTCAAACTGAGTGACTTTTTACAGTTACACTCAGTTTCTAAATTCTTTACTTAACTATACTTATAATGTAAAGATATTATAATTTACCAGGCAATCATGAATTTAGGAAGTTTCCAAAATTCATAATTGAGTGGTTTTAATATTTCATATTTATTTGGGTTTGTTCCCATGTGTTTAATATTATGGGAACAAACTAAGAAATATGATCTATTTTAAACAATTTGTTTACATTACTATTTAACATATTTTAGTGTTGGTTTAACATTTTGATCGGCGAGTGCACAACAACACAACAATAACACTGCACAAATCAAAGACAATGCACTACAGTAATTTGATGACCACTTGACTGTGGCAAGTATTAAAGAATATGCGGCGACAGACGAGTGTGCATTGCTATAGTCATATGCATGTAACTATGTGTGTTCATGCCATTGCTATTTGTTTGTGCCATTAATACAAACATGTGTTGTGCACTACATTAGGGTGCGACCGATAGATTGGTTACGTTACAACATGTTGGAAATTATGTATGTAGGTAATAAACCCACATTTAGGAACAGAATTAGGGAAGAGGTCTTAGACATCACTTTATGCAATACATTCCTAAGAAATTTCGTGGATAAGTGGACAGTTTCTGAAGAAACATCCATGTCTGATCACTCTCACATTAGATTTGATATAAGTTTTGACATCAAACTAAATGCTACATACAGGGACCCTAGATCGACTAACTGGGAAAATTTTAATAGCCTATTAGAAGAAGAGGTGAACAGATGTAGTAAGAGGGTTCGGAATCCGTATGAGCTGGAAATCGCAGGTGATGCGATTAGTTCAGCTATATTGAACTCGTATCACCAATCTTGCCCAAAGAAGAAAAGATCAGGCAATATAATAACTCCTTGGTGGAACGATCGCTTAGAACGTCTTCGGCAAGAGACAATAAGGCTCAGCAACGTGTCTAAAGGAACAGGTAACCGGGCCCTATACAAAGAGGCGCTTACAAAATACAACATAGAGATTAGAAGAGCTAAGAGGGAATTCTGGAAGAAATTCTGCAGTGGACTTTCGGAGCTAAGCAGTTGCTCCAAAGTTCACAGGGTTCTATCTAAAATGCACACTAACCCTATAGGCCTTCTTAAAAAGCCGGACGGATCATTTACGAACAATAGCTCTTGGACCTTAGAGCTTCTAGCTAGAGTTCATTTTCCATGTTCCGTAATCATTTCAGAGGATCAATCCAATCTATCGGTTGAACGGAGATCAAGGTCTCAAGATTGGATAAGAACCAGAGAGATATTTTGTGAGGAAAGGATAGCATGGACCATAGGCTCATTTTATCCATATAAATCTCCTGGAGAGGACGGAATTATTCCAGCACTTCTTCAGAAAGGTATTTCTCACATTATGCGACCTCTGATTAATATGTTCAGATCGAGCTTTGCCTGGGGAGTAACTCCTAGCAAATGGAGGGAGGTAATCGTTCTGTATATTCCGAAACTGGGTAGAAAGGACAACTTCCTGCCCAAGTCGTATAGACCGATTAGTCTAACCTCCTTTCTATTGAAAACAATGGGGAAATTAGTGGATAGGCATATCAGAGAGAGGTACCTCATGGTAGCACCTCTACATAAGAATCAATATGCGTATCAGCAAGGGAAATCAACCACACATGCTCTACTGAATCTCACGCAGAAGATTGAATCCTCACTTGAGAACAAGGAGTATGCAGTTGGTTGCTTTCTAGATATTGAGGGAGCCTTTGATAATACGGATTTCTCTCATATAACTAGAGCGATCCTCAAAAAAGGTGTCGATGGGACAACATGTAGATGGATCGAGGATCAGCGAACCTCAAGGTTAAGGCGGCAAAAGGTTGTTCTCAAGGTGGCGTACTCTCGCCACTATTATCTTCCATTGCCGTCGACGAACTATTATACATATTGAGCGGTAATGGTTTTGAAGTTCAGGGATATGCTGATGACATAGTTTTGCTGATAAGGGGTAGGTTTGAAGATCAAACCTACTTCAGAGGGCACTGAACTTGGTATCAGACTGGTGCAGGGAAGAAGACCTCTTTTTTTTAGAGAGCCTATCATTTTTGGTGAACGTATTCCGTTCTTAAGAGAAGTTAAATACCTTGTTATTACTCTTTATGACATACTACTCTAGAACAGTCACCTAGACAAGACCATCGACAAAGCCAGGGCCACGATATGGACCAGTAGAAGATTGGTTGGTAAAAGTTGGGGGCTGAATCCTAAAATATCGGTGTGGCTCTACACAGCGATTACTAAACCGCTGATAGCGTATGCGGCGCCGGTCTGGTTTAAAAAAGTTAGCAAGGTCTCAGCGCAGGCAAGGATCAATAGAATTCAAAGATCTTGCTAAACCTTCCTCCAATTCATTTATTCATCAAGAAAGAAGCTTTGCAATTTAAGGCAAAGCTCACCTTGGGAGATGCGGAGGACTCTTCTCGCGCACTCAGCTCTCTTTCTAAGGAAATTGCTGAAGTGGCTGTGGAATTTGTAACCCTAAGCGATCACTGTCGAACCAAATACAACTTCACTCGTAAATTCAGAGTTAATTGGGAACAGAACAGACTCCAACCCGGTGTCGGGTCACATGTATGGTACGCAGATGGCTCGAAAACGGTTGAGGGTGTTGGAGCAGGGGTATTTGGTCTGAACCACAGAAGAAGCTTATTTGTTAGTATGGGTCGAGAAAACTCAGTTTTTCAGGCCGAAGTACATGCGATAGAGCTCTGCCTAAGAGAAGAACTAGAAAGAGACACAAGTAACAGTCACATCTATATTCACTCGGACAGTAGAGCGGCATTACTGGCACTCAGTGCCTTTGAGATAAGATCGAAACTGGTCTGGGATTGCCTAGAACTTCTAAAAAGACTAGCATCCAATAACAGGGTTCACTTGGTATGGGTGCTAGGTCATAGTGGATATGCGGGCAATGAGAAGGCAGACGAACTCGCAAGAAAAGGGGCGGCTAATGAATTCATTGGCCCAAAACTATTCTGCGGTCTGTCTTGGAGTTCTAGACACAGCAGGTATCAGGGTAGCGAAAACTTTCATGCCATTCCGATCTCGAAAGAGAACAAGGGAATTACTTGGATTGACCCGATCAGGAATTCGTATTGTCACGGGATTCCTGACTGGATATTGCAGATTATTGAAACACTTGGCGAATATGAGGATCAGTCAAAATGACCTCTGTAGGTTATGTAACGAAGATGAAGAAACAGCAGAACACATACTGTGTCACTGTAATGGTCTTATGTGGACCCGTTTTCGATACTTAGGACAACATTACCTACAACCGTCAGACATAGCGGACAAATTAACCAAAGAAGTTTCTGAATTCTTAATGAATACTAGACTCTGGGAGGATTTGTAACTTGAGAGTAGTGTCACAATAGGTCTATTTTGGCCGCAGTGACCAGGTGACTTGTTCCCGCTCCTTATTGTAATTCTAATTCTAATCGTCCTTTTCGTTGCTTTGGACTAAACCACAAAATCTAAAAATGGAATGGCAAAAGAGCACATTTATACGTAAATAACAACTGATAACATTTAAATTTTATGCTAACATATTTAACACGCACCACTTCACTCACTCAGCGATTGGATATTTTAACTCATTATTAATTTCCTGGCAAACAAACGGTTCAGCTTTGGGCAAGAGCATTAATTTATTTTCCAATTTTGCCAAACTGAAGGGCAAAAAGGGGTCGGAAACAATAAGGCTTGTTGCTGCAAAATTTTTTCCACTAGTCTCACTCCACCTGGCTCTTATATATGAGTCTTTTGGCACAGGAAAAAAGGATCCAGTTCTTTTCTCGAATTTTTTTTGCACAACGTACAATATCACATTTTTAAAGTTTGTATTAATATTTATTTTTTATTTGCTTAATTTTTAAATTCAGTTTTTTTATTCAAAATTTTGCTTTCACACCGAGTTGGTTTTTATGCAGTTTATTTTACTATACTGTTTTATTTTCAATTATAATACAATACAAATTTTTCACACAATAAACTTTTAGTTGAAAAAATTGAAATTGCGCTTTGAAAATGTAAACAAATTTTGACAATCGCAGACTAGAACAGCTACAAGAGCAAAAAGTGTCCACCTGGGCACACTGCATTACCTGATGTTATTATGCTGTATACTGATATATAAACAAATTTCCCTAACAAATAAATAAAAAAAAAGTGTAAATTTTTAACTTAAATTTTTACTAATTCTCTTATTATATTCATTGGTTTTTCAAATATATTTGTTTTATTTAGTCATGGTACAAGTTTTACGGGCCTTCATCAAGGCAAATTCATAGGAGGTAGACGCACAACTGATCAGGTGTTTTTTATTTATATATATGTTTTATATGGCTTAACGTCAAATTTTTTTTCATTTTGCTTTGTGTGCTTACAATATATTTATAAATTAAATTTTTTAAACGTTCTTATAAGAAAATTTATAAGAAAAGCGTGTGTTTATAAGAAACTTTTTTGTTCCTACTTTTTTGGCACTATTACCAATGTAAAATAGTTTAGCGTTCTTATCAATAAAACTGCAAAAACTACAATTGGGCGATAATTGAGCACTGGATAATTTCACAAATAGTATTAACAAAACTATATTACACAATTAAATTTGTTGCACGCTTCTTATTACTTTTTTTTATTATTAAATTAATATTTTCTTTTTCTTTATAACTAACTTTATTATTTGTTTACTTGAAAATTTTATTTCATCCCGATTTTTTCTCTTTGTTTTGTTTCTTTATTTTGACAGTTTGTTAGATATTTTACACTAACAAAATACATATTCCGTCCACCTCCTATGAATTCGCCTTGGGCCTTCATAAAATAAAATATTTTTTCTGTACAATCATAATTTTGTCTTCAGAAGTTACTTTTTTAATACAAGCAACAACAATAAGCGCATCACTACCACTTAGAAAGTTATGCAAAAACGGTAATATTAGAAAAATAACAAAAAATTAAGACGGAACTTTCTTCTTTTTGTTTGGAATTTTAATCGTACAAGTAGAACTCAATTAAATAAAAATTTTACTTCAGTATTATTCAACTTATTTAGTTGTATCATATTCTTTTTTTCATGCTTTTCTTTTTTTGAGGTAATTTAATACAGAAAAATTAAAAATGGTGACTTCAACGACAGGATACATTTTTTAATTTAAATCCATTTAGTAAAATCATAGTATCACTCAAACAATTTGTGAAAGTTCTGGCGCAATCATAAGTAATATAATTATAATTAAAATATTTACAATAATCTAATTTTTTTTAATTTATATTTTATTTTAGATTTTACGTGCGCGAGTTGCTCAGTGGCAAGGCGAATTCATACAAGATGATGTCTAGCTGTGCGCTTCAAACGCTTTCTTGGCTTGTCATTTATATGGTCATTTATATGGCTTGTTACATTTATATGGCTTGTTACATTTATATGGTCAAAGTATATGAGCCATGTCTGTCTTTTTTGACAAATCAAGAAAATTTTAAAAACAGATGCTTCATGATTTTACCTTATATGAATTCGCCTTGCTTTTGGTATCGACTGTTTATCCTACACGATCGTACGATTATGTCAAAATAATGTGTGGCAGAATTCTGTCCTACTTGAATAAATCGCTTTAAAATGGCGAACTTTATGCCACACTATTATACAAACAAGATGCAAAAACATGAGTAACTTAATACTAAAATATCTTTTTTACAAATATTTACAATGAAAAATAATTTAAATGTTTGTATAAACAAAATATAAGCTTGGTATTGTTGCTATTTTTCTGCCTTGAACATAGAAAATGCAACTCTGATCGCACAGATAAAATTTATTTTATGAAAATTTTCATAACATTAAAAAATCGGACAGACCTGTTAAAGAGTCTGCTTGTTCATTACACACTATCATTTCTACCTTTGCTTTTACTTTTATGATTTTTTTTCTTTACACTGTTGCTCATAGTATAATTATACAAAATATACGCACCATATATTTTGTTAGTGGAAAATTAGATATGGAATGTCATGATGAAAGAAAACAAAGCATAATGGCATTATTTCGTAAACAAACAAAGCAAAATGTAAAAAAAATTTTGATATTCAAGTGTAATAAAACACAAATGTAAACAAAAAAACAGTAGAGTTGCTTCTACTTGATATAATTACACTATGCTGTAGTTTGCCAAAACGAACGAACTTGTTCATTTGAACTAATCAATTTAATGAACAGTATGAATAAGTTCAGTGGACTTGATCTTTACTGATCATTTGTTGATATGATCTTTTGATCATTTGTTCACATGATCTTTTGATTGTTGCCAATCAATTTTGTACTCTTTATTCCATATTGCCATTAGATATTTTTACCACTTTTATTGCTATACTTAAATATATAATTTTAATAGGTTTTTACTACGCGTTCACAAAGTTCTTTTAAAAAATTGTATTTTCCAATAATTACTTCTTTCTTAAAGTACTTCTTTCGAATATTAATTTTTACAAAGTATTTAAAAAAAAGTATTTTAAGACACTGTTAAAAATTACTTCTTCGAAAAAAAATTTCTTTTTCCCAAAAATGATATGAATTGTCTTAAACGATTGGTTTAAAGAAAAAAAATGAGAAAAATATACACATTTACACATTGACATAAACATTAACTAATTTTGGGCTGAAAATAACCAAAGTGACATCGCTGTTCGTTACTTGATCTTTTGAGTAAATAAGCACTAAAAGAGCAAATTTTGCAGGAAGAGCGAACAAGTTCTTTATTTTGTACTGAACAAAAATTAAAAATCTTCTAAATGAACGATTTTGCCCAACTACTACGCTCTTGCTTAATAGCATATTTATTCATCGAATAACGTATCGCCGTAAACAAATCAAACAGTTGAAATCTCAACTAACCGTAACAGCTGTTTCTTGCATAAATTTTTTTTTTGAAGTGGTGAATTTTTTTTATATCGAAACACTTCTAAAATGCGCTTTTTGGTATCGCCAACAGCTCCTGTTTCGAGGAAGAGGAGTCAGCGGGGGCCAAGTCCGGTGAATACGGTGGTTGAGGCAGGATTACGGTTTTGTTTTTGGCTAAAAACTCACGCACAAACATCGACGTGTGAGCTGGTGCGTTATCATGGTGCAAAATCCATGCGAATAATTTTGAATCAATTATTGTATGATCCAATATTTGTCTGAATTAGTAGTCAGCAGATCTAAGCTCATAACCTAGACCTTTACTAATTTGGAGTTTCTTTGGTTTCTCGCAGGTACTTGGAACCTGGAGAACTCTATTAGAATGATTGAATCACACGTATTGCTAGTAATGATAGAATCAATCTTCGTTATTTTTTCTTTCTTATATACTAAAATTCATTACCAATAAATTAAAGTTAAGCACTTATTATAATGACCTAATTTAGTTATTTGTGGTTATTCAACTTACAATTGATGCAACAAGTGAACATAAGCAAAAATAATAAACTTGCATTGTAAACATTAATTAATTGCAAAAGTGAAAACAAACCAAAATAATAAAACCTGCATTAATAACAAACCGAAATTAGGTCATTTAAATAAAATAAATAATAAAATATGCATCATAGACAGTAATTTGTTAGGTTGTTTAACTCAATTGAAATAAATAATAAATGTATGTGTGTATGTTGAGGTAAGCTTCAACACCATGATTGGTTTTTCGACAATTCTGTGCGTTTCTGACGAATATATATTTTTCAATATTAAAATGTTGGTTGGGAAATTTATTTACTTATTCAGTTCAATGCTTACTGAGTTTTTTGTTTGAATATTCGAATGTTTTTGTAACTATTGATTAATAATTCTTATTTAGTCAATTGTTTTACGTTATAAAGGTTCTAATGTTTGCAAGAAACGTTGGGAGTAATCTACTGAGGAATCAAAGTAGCGTCTGACGAAATGGTCCATATAGGTATGATATCCCCTTCAGTACTTATTGTACTGAATAAATAACTCTTGAGAATATCATGAGTAAAAGAATAAATTTTAAATCCAACACAATTTCTGGAATTAAGCACAAATAAAGATTAATATTTTGTTAAACTTTTAAATTCCAAATAGAAATCACTACATAGTAAATATAAAACAAAGTCGCTTTCTCTGTCCCTATATCCCTATGTATGCTTAAATATTTAAAACTACGCAACGGATTTTGATGCGGTTTTTTTTAAAAGATAGAATGATTGAAGAGGAAGGTTTATATGTATAATTTTGGAAGGTTTAACGTCGCAAATCCGCCCGGCAGGTAGCGCTATAGTCGGTATCTGGTTTATTTGCCTACTTTCTGTTTTTACCCGGTCTCGCACCTTTCATGACTCTATGAGTACGATTTCTTAGTGTAAGAAGATCGAATATATAAAAATATTAAGGCAAGACAACGTTTACCGGGTCAGCTAGTTATTACATATTAAAAAACATATTTTTATTTTTAATAAAATTATTAAAACTGAAAATAAATTTTAAGATTCTTAATGTATGATTTTTCGAATTTTGTTGCTTTCTGTTTTCATAAAAAATGTCAATAAGTTTCAATAATAAAGAACGTTCAATAAAATCAAGAGAATTTGAACTCTGAGTGATAAAAATGATACAAAAGATCAAATGGGCTAAGTGAACGAACTATTCCTTTTTTATTTTTGAACTAAGAAGAGCGCTCACTAAAATGAACTACGGAGCACAAATCTACTATTTGTACTTCACAATACTGATAGGAATAAGTTATAACTTTGATGTGAGGTTATTATATTAATAGCACTGTTTAAAACGCATTAAATTAAAATAATTCAAAAGAAGGTTATACAATCTGATAAGGTTTTTTTAGAATTTCAATAAAATTATCTGTTTGACTTGCAAAAGGCATGTATGGCTTGTTTAATGTCGACGGTATATGGAATATTTAAAAAATTCTTTACTTAGTACTAAGAGGGAAAGCATATCTATGTAGCTGTTTCATCAAACGCTACTCCGAATCTTCAGTAGATTACTCCTAAGTCTTATTATATTATTATAAATTATTATTATTTATAAATTTAAGTTGTTGAAAAATTAACGTACCTGCATTAGTGAACTTATACTGAGCAGCGCAGAGTGACCATGACAGCCAACAATAATATTCTTCTTCCATATAGCAAATAAAAGAGCAAATCGAGTTCATACAAGGTGATCTAGCTTCGACAACAAACGCAACATTTTGTTTGTGTAAAATATAGCCAGTTGTCAAAAAACAAGGCGAATATAAATTCGGCTATGCCGAGTCTTATATAATTTTCAATGTGCTAGCGAAATATTAATATTTTTCACTTTTTACATTCTTCTAAAATATCAAAAACATACCAAAAATTCGTCTTACGTCATTATTATAAATATTAAATGTTTTAATTAATAGCTTAGAGGATATCATCTATATTTGTAACCTACCAACCAAATATTCAGATATTACTTTGGATAATTTAAAATTTTTTTTTAAATTTTCATATACTCCAGTTGCTCTGAAGGGGTTTTGGCAATTCCATTTTGCATCATAAAATAAAAACTACGAAATTTCCTATATATGTTAGAACACTTCCAGAAAGCGTAGAACATACAAATTTCATTCCAGCTTGGTTTTAGTAATTTCCTATTGCAAAATCGGGAATGGTACCTCGCCAAAATGGGGAATGATAAAAATCTCTCAGAGGAAGAGTACTGGGATAGAAGTTAATTTAAAAAAATTTTTTTAAATAATGCAAAGTTTTTTCTGAGTACTTGGGTGATAGATTACAAATCTAAGCGAACTCCCATTTAAAATGATATACGTCCCATCTCGTAATCTTCTATGGTTCTTTCGGAAGTTACTCTTAATTATTTTGAAATTTCCATATACCCCAGTGCTGTTGCTTTAAGTGATTTTAGCAACTTGCCGACGAATCATTAAAGATTGTGAGATGGGACTCACATCATATTAAAGAGGAGACTGTCTAGTTTGTAATTTACCATTAACATACTTAGAAGTTACTTTGGACTATTTTTGAAATTTTCATACACCGCAGTACTGTTGTTCTTAAGGATTTTGGCAGTTTCCGTTTTGAATCATAAAATAAAAACTACGAATATTTCCGAAAATGTTAAAACACTTCCTGAAAGTTTAGTGCCTATAGATTAAACTCCTTTTTGATTTTGGCGATTTTTATGGATATATTCGCAATTTTTGACTCATAGCTCCGGCATTTATGGACCTACGAAACTGAGTTTTGGTCTAGATACTATGAATATGATGTTAGAAAAAACTGTATACTATATCTTTTTAGTTTAGGTAAAATACAAAAAAAAATAAAGCAAAAATTAATGAAAATATAAAATTTCTGTTGTATTTTTTATATTCCTCGTCTATTTGTTGCTCTTATGGCTGTTCAGTTCTTCGATTGTCAAAATTTGTTTATATTGAAGTAATTATGTGTTAAGATTAGTTACTACTCTCTTGTTTGATTATTTATTGTAGAACCCTGTTATTTTCATATTGTTCATTTTATTATTATTCGAAATAAAACTTTAACCACAAAAGGTTATGAGCCCAGGCATTCCTTGAAAAATGTTTTATATTTTTTTGAAGTGAAGAAAAAAAATTTTTTTTTTCAAGAATTTTTAAATAAAAGAATCAATTTTTCAAGAAGCTATACGGAATTTAGAATGAACTATCTCAAAAACATCAAGATTCTACAAGGTGAAACAGATTGGCCTATGTGGAAACACAAAATTAAAGATTTATTGGATTATCATGAAGGAGCCTTGGATGCAATGGATAGAAAATTGCTTAAGCCAACACCTCTTAATCCAGAAGCCACAATAGAAGAACAAAAACTGTTTAAAGAACAAAGTGGTTTGTATAGAAAAGCCAATAGTTATGCTAAATCTGTGTTGTGTAGTTCAATAAGTGACAACATATACCAAAAAGTTATGGATAAAGAAAGTGCTGCAGATGTTTGGGATGCCCTTAAAAATCTTTTTGAAGCTAGAGCCAAGGACCAACTATTTATATTATGTGCTGATTTTTTCTCATTTATATGGGATGAGAGCGAAGATGTTACCATGCATATTGCGAAACTGAAAGGATTATGGCTGCAATTTAATAATGGTCTCAAGGAAAATAATATAAATCAGTTGCCAGATTTGTTACTAATGGGTAAGATTTTACATATTTTGCCATCAAAGTTTGATACTTTTAAATCAAGCTGGATGATGCTTAGTAAAAATGATGAGAAGACATTTGATGAATTATCGACTCAAATCACAATGTTCCAAAGAAATTTTGCAAAAATTGATGATCAATCAAATGAAGAGGCACTTATAGCAAAAGAAACGTTTAGGAAAACTGAGAATTTTCAAAAATTTAACAGAAGAAATGATGCCTGTAACTATTGCAAGGAAAAAGGACATTGGGTTCGAAATTGTCGTAAGTGGATATCAGATGGTAAGCCAACTAAAGAAGTAATTGAAGCTAAAGCTGTGACTCAGAAGTGTTTGCCTGTGTTTTGTGAGGAAATAAATGTGGTGCAAGATGCCGATACCACAAGTTGGTGGATTGATAATGGTGCAACACGCCATATAACAAATTCAAAAGAAAATTTTCAAAAGTTTGAGAAATTTTCAACTCCCAATTTTATAAGAGCTGCTGGTAAGGAAGTACTGGAAGCTATAGGTAAAGGAACCGTAGAAATAAAATCAAAAATCAAAAATAGAATAGAGATGATGTATTTAACAGATGTCTGGTATGTACCTAATATATCAAGAAATTTATTCTCAGTACTAGCTGCTCAGGATAAACAACAAAATAGTAAATTTATATCATCAGCAACCAGCTGTTGTCTAATTGTTGATGATAAGGTCGTTTTAAATCGGTCAAGATCATTGGGTGGCTCACTTTATAAAGCACATATTAAATCTGTTAAACAAAGTAATGTAGAACAGGTAAGAACAGTTCAAGACTCTGATTTACTACAACTTTATCACGAAAGGTGGCGTCATCAAGACAAACGTAACGTGCAAAAGATGATCAAGTTAGAAATGGGTATTAAAGCTAAAATAAATGTCGAAATTTGTGAGCCATGTATCTACGGTAAAGCTCACCGATTACCTTTTGGTCATAGAGTAAAAGCATCAAGTCCGGGTGAACTCGTGACAACAGATGTCTGTGGACCATTTAGTGAATCATTTTCTAAAAAGAAATACTTATTAATCTTTAAAGATGCCTTCACTAAATATCGTTTTGGCTTTGTAATAAAGAAAAAATCTGAAGTTAAAAATTGCTTAGAAGAAGTGATATTGTTAGCAAATAATCGTGGTTATCCCATAAAACAATTGTTGAGCGATAATGGTGGTGAATTTGATAATCACACAGTATAGCCGATACTTAAAAAGAATGGTATTTCACAAAGGTTAACAGCACCTTATACTCCACAGCAAAATTGTGCTAGTGAAAGAGAAAATCGTGCGGTTGAGATGGCTCGTACGTTTAAGTATTCTAATAGTGATGTTAAGTTTCCAAATGCTATATGGGCTGAATTTGCAAAAACAGCTATTTATATTCTCAACAGAACTGGAAAATCATCAGTTGAAGGTAAAAGTCCTTATGAGTTATGGATTGGGAAAAAGCCAAGAATACATCATTTAAAAATAATTTCGTGTGAATGTTATGTCCATGTACCTAAACAAAAAAGAAGAAAGATGGATGCTAAAGCTATAAAAGGATATCTTATTGGTTATGATAATGATGAGCGCTACCGTGTTTACATTAAAGATAAACATGAAGTTATGTTATCAAGAGATGTAAAGTTTTTTGAAAAAACCAAGCCATGTGTCCTCAATAAAGAAAATTCCAAAGATTTCACCAACAAATTTAGTAAAAAATAAAATTATGATATCTTTGATGAAGTTAAACTAAAGTTTGAAGATTATCAAGGACAAAGTAAAGATAAGGATATTATTGAAGAAGAGCCATAGATGTTGGAAAACGAAGAAAAGCTTTGTGAAGAAAACTCATGTAATCAAGATTGTAATTTAAACCATACTACATCAGATGATGAAGAAGCAGTAACAATAGCTAAGAGAATGAGAGGGAAGCGTGCATTGGTTGATGACAGCAATGAAAATTCTGATTTGCCAATAGTTAAAAGACTAAGAAATCGTACCTTATTATCAAATTCAAAATATGATGATTTTGTTATGGAAGTTCACGATTTTGTTAATAAAATTGAAAACCCTATGAATTATGAAGAATCTGTAAATAGTAAGGAGTCTAAGGAGTGGAACAAAGCAATGAACTCTGAAATAAGTTCGCTTGAAGAAAATAAAACGTGGATAATGTCAAATCTTCCAGAGTACAAAAGCTTTGCCGTCAATATGGGTGTGAAGTTAAATCCTGATGGCACCATAGAAAAGTTTAAGGCCAGGTTAGTAATTAAAGGCTTTGCTCAGCGAAAAGGGATTGATTACTAAGAAACGTGTAGTATTAAGCAAAGCAGCTAGCAGAAATATGCACTTGTATCAATTTGATGTTGCAACGGTTTTTCTTTACGGGAAGTAGGAAGAAGAAATATTTATGAAGCAACCTGAAGGCTATAATGATGGCACACAACGAGTCTGCAGATTAAAAAGAAGTTTATATGGTTTAAAACATAAATAATAAACGTTTGTTAACCACTTGTTAAAACTTCAATTCAAACCTAGTGAAGCAGATCCCTGTTTGTTTGTAAGAACTAAAAATGAAAGTAAACTAATTTTGGTACTTTACGTTGATGATGGACTTATTGCGGGGACCGATAAAAATGATGTTGAAATTTTTATAAAAGAATTAAGAGCTGAATTTAAAATCACAGAAAAAGAAGCGATTTATTTTTTGGGGTTGGAAATAAAGAAAGTTAATACAACAATTCAAATTTCTCAAAAAGTTTATGCGAACAAGATTTTGGAAAGATATAATTTTGTTGATTGTAGACCTGTACCAACTCCAATGACGAAGATAATTGAAGATTTTGAAGGAGAGAAGACTGAGGATGTAAATAAATTTCCGTATCGCCAAGCTGTAGGAGCTATTATGTATCTAATTAGTATTGGATATCTATCTAGAACCTTAGAAAATCCCACAAAAGAAGATATTGTTCGAATTAAAAGAGTGCTTCGATATATATCTGGTACAAAAGACTATGCTATAACATACCACAATGATGCAAACTTAAAGCTAGAGTGTTATAGTGATGCTGACTTTGGAGGTTGTCTGAAGACTGGTAGATCTACATCTGGAGTAATAATAAAATTTGCTAATGCTGCAGTTTCATGGATGAGTCAAAGACAATCGCTAGTAACAACATCTACAACTGAAGCAGAAATTGTTGCTGCCACTGAAGGCACTAAGGAAATTATGTGGTTAGAGAGGCTTTACTCTGAATTAATTGAGCTAAATGAAATTCCAGTTTTGCAAGTTGATAACAATGCGGCAATAAGATTAGTTCAGAATCCAGAGTTTCATAGAAGAACTAAACATATTACTCTAAAACACTTTCGTGCGTGAAAAACTTTCTGAAAATCAATTCAAAGTTACAAGAATATCAACAGAAAACCAAATAGCTTATATAATGACGAAACCGCTACAAGCAACAAGATTGAAACATTTAATATACAATTTGGGACTTTATAGGGTTAACAAAGATTCTTAACAAGGGAAAGTATTGAAGTAATTATGTGTTAAGATTAGTTACTACTCTCTTGTTTCATTATTTATTGTAGAACCCTGTTATTTTCATATTGTTCATTTTATTATTATTCGAAATAAAACTTTAACTACAAAAGTTTACATTTTCAAGGCGCCATATTAATGTTTTCAACTAAAAATTTATTGTGTGAAAACTTGTATTGAAATTGAAACCAAATATATAAAAAAAAACATTATAAAACCCAATTCGGCACGTTGTGCAAGAAAAAAATACAATAAAGGAACTGGATCCTTGTTTCCAACTTTGAAATGTGTTGGTGAGTCAACACTACTTTTTGCTGGAGGACTATTTGTGTTAAGAGTATTTTAAAAGCCTTTAAATTGCAAAAAATAATCGTGTTGCATTTTATTTTCTGCGTCTAATTGATGTCACTTCAGCAAAATAATATTTTATTTTATTAATTTAAATTGTTCAATATTTTAAGTAACTTAATTGTTCATCTCCATCGTATAAAACCATAAAAACATTATTTTTTTGGCTTTTTTTACTTGGGGGTCACACGATCAAGTTTTCATTCAATTTTTAAAATTTCTCTCATTTTTTTACCAACACACTCACACTTTTAAAATTTGCTGAGAGTTTGCTTTCAATTTTTCGTTCAATTGAGTGTTTCAAATTACAGTCAAGAAAACAGCTGACTGCAGTTTTTTTATTCCAAATTTGAATTCTTATTCTGCCGCCAGTATTGTTTTTTTTTTTTTTTTTTAAATATGTTTGTGAACAAATTAAACAAATATAACGACGTTTTGCAGCTCATAGAGATATACAGAAGGCATGAAGTTCTGTGGAACATGAATATTCCTGCATATAGACGGAATAATTTTAAAATTAAGGCATATAACTCTATTGCCGCCGAAACAAAACTGTCGGTGGAAGAGGTTAAAAAAAACATCTTGTTGAAAAACTTGCTTTGAAATTGCGTGCAGCCTACGTCACAGCTTTCAATTTTTGTGAATTTTGACAAGCAGTATATGTAAATTTCTTGAAAGAGAATTGTAAAAAAACTTGATTGTGTGACTGCAGTGTTAGTCACAGTTTATGACAACCGCAAAACTGTTTGCATGAAAGCAACCCTGTTGTGCTTGTATTGTTGTACAGCATAGACTATTCAACTAGATTCAACACATTTATTTTTCCGATCTGGTAGCATTAAAAAGGCGATGCCAGAACTTAACGGAAAACAAAAAGGGATATATAGAATAGCTTTATTTATGTTTTGTTTCTTTTAGTTTTCCGTCAGAATGAATTTTTTTTGTAAAAATTAGAACATTAAACAAATAGTGTGAAAAAATTTTAAATTAACAAAAGAAATTGTGCCAATTTAAGTTTCTATGGAGTTTGAAAGCCAGCAAACAATTAATTGGCAAAAAGTGCATAGTGGTGTAAGTTCTAAATAATATAAATACATAATATAAAAGAAAAATTTTCTGTTAAAAATATTTATAACTATTAATTTGTATTCCTTTAGAACTATTTATTTGTGTGAAAATGAGCAAAGTGTACATAAAATGATGTCTGGATGCTGCCAAATTGCATCCTTTCCCTTTGGATCCAAACAGGCTAGTAAACAATTTGTTTTTGTGCCAAGAATTAGTTTTGTAAACATTTGAAAAAATTGGAGAACAAGACAACATACTGGAAATTGTTTTGTTACAATTTAGCAAAAGTTAGGAAAACTATTCTTTAATAAGAAAACCACATTAAAGTTTGATCTGCAGCAACGTTATTATTTATCAAAAGTGGTAACAAAATAACCCCCAGTCTTGTTGATGTCTTGTTCACTAATTTTTGCAAATGGTTACAAAAATTTTTGATAACTATAAATTTAGCTAAATATTAGTATAATAGTTATCATATTTCACCACAAATAAGCTTTTGGTGGTCAAAATTAATAAGAAATAACTGCCCTAATGGCAAAAATCTAAAACCTAAGCATACTGGTTTATTGATTCTAAAAACCTCTTTTTTTTGTCATCGGCACTATTTGTGCCACAAACATGAGATACTCAGGGCTATCATAGAATCCAATGTTGTCGGTATTGGATTTGAAACCGACAAAAAATTTACTTTGGTGTCATCAAATCCAATGTTCTCGGTTTCATTTTCGAACTAATGTCGGTTTTAGGTGTCACAGAAACCAATGTTATCGGTTTGCTATTGGATTGAAACCAATCAGTTGACAGTTGTTGGTTTGTTTAATTTCAAATAAAGCAAGTGAATAAAGAGGACTTTTTTCATTAAAATTTCGCCTTCAGTTAGTTATTTAGTAAAAAAGTAAGCAAATTAATATTAATTCTACAAAAATAATTTTTTTATTCATACTTTTTTTCTCTAACAAAAAAAAAAATAGCACTTAAGACTCAATAATTACGCATTTTATAGAAAAATATCCTGACATTGCCAAGGAATTTACAAAACTTGATAAGCCAACCGTATCATCTTTTTGACAACAGTTGGCTGAATCAATAAAAAGCGTAGGTTCACGCCAAAAAGATGTAAACGAAATGCTTCTTTATTTAAGCGGTAATTTATTAATATTCTTTTTACTTTCTGTGAGCGTTCTTCTTCTAATAATAAAAATCCTACAACGGCAAAAGTTATTTTATTTCACTACTTATTTCACTGGCACTAATTATATATTTTATATTAAAAATTTTCATTAAAAAAACACATTTTTATTTAAACGAAAACACTACGATTTATCAAACATTTACATAAACAATTTCATACAAATAAACTAATGTATAGAAAAACTGATTCGAACATCGGTTTTATTTGTCTTCGAAAATAACAAAAACGACTTGGTTTCATGACACCAAATGAAACCAATATAGGTTTGCAAAACCAAAAGAATATTCATAAATTACCGGTCAAGTAAAGAACCTTTCTTTTTGCCGTGAACCTGCGCTTTTTATTGATTCAGCCAACTGTTGTCAAAGAGGTCATACAGTTGGCTTATCACGTTTTGTAAATTCCTTTGCAATGTCAGGATATTTTTCTATAAAATGCATAATTATTGAGTTTTAAGTGCTATTTTTTTTGTTAGAGAAAAAAAAGTATGAATAAAAAATTATTTTTGTAGAATTAATATTAATATGCTTACATTTTTACTAAATAACTAACTGAAGGCGAAATTTTAATGAAAAGTTCTCTATAATCACTTGCTTTATTTGAAATTAAACAAACCAACAACTGTCAACTGATTAGTTTTAATCCAATAGCAAACCGATAACATTGGTTTCTGTGACACCTAAAACTGACATTAAAATTCTAGTTCGAAAAAGAAACCGACAATATTGGATTTGATGACACCAAAGTAATTTTTTTGTCGGTTTCAAATCCAATACCGACAACATTGGATTCTATGACAGCCCTGTGTAAGTTGTTAACATTAAATTCTTAATTTTTTTCTCCTCAAGGAAAACATGTTTAGATTGCCAAATCGTTAATGCTAACGAAATCAGTCTTCAGTCGTTTTACCGTACTTTTTATTATTAACTGGTCAACTTAACATACGTCTAACGAAGACGAAAGAGATAATAGTATGAATGAAGATGACAATGACGACTTGGATAAAGATGATGAATCTGTAATTGAATATGAAGGTGGTGCTGAGGAAGAACCACTGAATAGTGAATAAAATAGTGCTTTACATAAAATAAAAATTAAATTAAACTGGAAAAATATTTAGGTATATAGTATTATAATAGTATATATAATTTTTTATGTAAATGTACGTAAATAATTGTAATAAATCTATTTTTTGTGTACATCTGTACGTTTTGAACTGATTAATTGTTTTTATTTTTTTTTTAACCAATTTTATTAATTATTCATAGATTTTCAGTCAATTATTGTTATTTTTTTCATTACTAAGTTTATTTCAATTATTAATAACATTACAAATATAAAATTTTTGTGTTGTGTTATATAAATGTATACGTTAATTTTATTTTTTTTTTTTTTGTCTTATTCTTGTAAAGTGTATGCAACTATTTTTGTAGTGCTTTTTTTAAGTCAAAATACATGTGTATATAAATTGTACAGAAACAGAAAAGAAAAGTGATTTTTCTTGAATGATTTGCTGGTAATATTTGGGTGCAGTATGTAATTACTTTTTTTTAACATTATGTACACAATGTTTTTTTTATTAAAAATATTGTTCTCTCCTACATTCATTCTTTATTGTTGGAAAAAAATAGGAAAATCATTTAGTATTTATTTATTATTTCAAAAATATTTGAAAGAATACTTTCACACCGTTTAGCACCTATATTGGAAAGACAAAAAATAGTACCGGACTACCAATTTGGATTTAAGCATAAACATGGAACACCAGAGCAATGCCATCGAATAATTAATATAATAACTGATGCTTTTGAGCTGAAACTATATTGCTCTGCATTTTTCCTGCATGTTAAACAAGCTTTTGATAGGGTCTGGCATCAAGGTTTACTTTTCAAACTCAAAATGATGCTAACAACTCCAATTTATTTATTGTTAAAATCTTATCTGGAAAAAAGGTCCTTTTTTGTCAAAATTGATGATGAGATATCAGCAATACGTTTTATTTTTGCTGGAGTGCCTCAAGGAAGCGTTCTAGGTCCAATACTATACACTATTTATACATCTGAGATGCCTACTTATGAAAAAGCAACAATTGCAACTTATGCTGATGACACAGCCATAATAGCTTCTGATGAATCTTCGATTAAAGCTTCATCGTACGTGCAAACTGAACTCAATCTATTACAAGATTGGCTCATTAAATAACTATCAAATTCCTACAGCTGTAAATATCAATTACTTAGGGATGCACCTTGACAAAAGGTTAACGTGGAAACATCATTTAGTAGCAAAACGCAATCAGTTAAATATTACAACCAAAACAATGTATTGGTTATTAGGACCCAAGTCTGCACTAAACATTTCCAATAAAATTCTATTATAAATATAAAGCTATTTTAAAGCCAATATGAACATATAGTATACAATTATGGGGGACGGCAAGTAACTCAAACATAGAAATATTGCAATGATATCAGTCTAAGACCTTAAGATGCATTGTTAATGCTCCATGGTTTGTATCCAATAAAAGAATTCATAAAGATCTAAGTATTCCTTACATTAAAGACGAGATAAAAAGGTTTAGTACTCGTTATCTTGAGAGACTGAATAATCACACTAACGCCTTAGCCATAGCTTTGTTAGATGAGACAGAAGAGATTAAACAATTAAAAAGATTCCACATTCTTGATCTTCCTTTCAGAAATTAGAAGCACAAAATAAAATCATTATAAAATTATAAATATATAAATAAATATATTTAAGTGATATAAATAAAATATTTATGTATTACATATATAGTATTTACATATATTTACTATACTATAATATTATAAAAAATCAAGTTTATTTTAAGCTATTTGTAGCTTAAGAATGCATTTCATGTCTCCTTGTTATTTTAAATATTTCATTAAACCATTTACTTAATATTATATTTATAAATAAATTGTAAATAAAAGTATATTTAAAAAAAATAAAATTTAGTATTTATACAAAATTACACGCTTTATTTACCATTTGGACAAATAGAATTCGTACAAATGAACTGGACAACTTAAGGGATTTTCTTCATTCTCTTGCTGTCCATATACGTTCTTTTTGCGTAGATTTGCATCTGAAATTAATTTAATATATTAATTTTTATAAATAATTTTGAAAAACTCTCAAAGTGCGTTAGTACATATTAAAGTCCTCTTTTTCACTATGAAAGTTCTTCTTTATTGGCAAAAGGAGAAAATTTTGTAGAAACCAATACAACACTTGTACGAACTTGAAATTCGTTTTCTTCTCTCACTCGTTAGTCCGGGAGCACATAGAACAATTTTAGTTGCACAACTTAATTTTCTTTTAAAATTGGTTGTGTTCACACAAAAATTCTGTTTCGGGAATTTCAGCATTCTTATTCATTCAGCTTGTCTTCTTTTTTACAGCTTTAAAAGTTACGAATAGAGAACAAAAGATAATTACCGAGTACGAGTAAGTCTGTACCCTTTTCTACCCTTTCCTTTATCCCTCCTATAAGAGTTACAAAGCTAAAATCGCCGTGTATTCACAGATTTAGTGTTAAAAGTATACACATAAAACTTGTATTGTGAGAACGACTTTAAAAGCCAAAGAAGAAAACGATAATAAGCAATCTTTCATAGTGAAAACGTAAATAAACAAAGCCACAAATGTACAACAATTTGTAATAAATTTAAATATTATTAAAACCGAAATATTTGCTTATTTCGTGAATAACAATAAAGTTTCCAAAATAAATAAAATATAAGTTTATTTAAAAACATACCAAGCCTTGCTTCTGGTGGATAAAAGCGTAGTAAAACATTACGTGACCCCGGAGTTTTAGCTGTTTGATCAGTTCGCTTCCAATGCTTCATAATATGGGAAAATGATTACTACATATGTTTTTCAACCGTCTAAACATGATTTAAATAATGAATTGCATTAGCTATTGAGGTATTTGTATATAAATATATGTACAATAATACTAACTGTTATATTAAAAAATATTAGGGTTCTTAAAACGTGGGTTGAGTGTGCACCTAATTGTTTGCACTCCCAGATATGTTCTTCTTTTACAAGGTAACAATAAATATATATATACTAAAACAAATAAACATTACAAAAAGTATTTAATATATTTATAAAGTACAGAAAAGTTTTATGCCACTTCATTTAGACAGTAAGTCGTTCATAATAAATATTGATAAATATATTGTCATATGTCCATTTACGTAAGGATATTATTGAATACCTAATGGTTGAGTAAAATTGTTATTTACTTATCGTGTTTTTACTTTTTCAAATTAAATAATCTTACCTAATACTAAATATTATCAGGAGCATAATTGGTTCCATTTGGTTTACAACCTTCTTGAACGAATAAGCACAATGAATATTTAGCTCATCTG
The DNA here is from genome assembly GCA_947397855.1 of Thelaira solivaga. Taxonomy (NCBI): domain Eukaryota; kingdom Metazoa; phylum Arthropoda; class Insecta; order Diptera; family Tachinidae; genus Thelaira; species Thelaira solivaga. The sequence continues at coordinate 41,258,798 of OX377612.1, forward strand.
CTGTCATCTGTTTTGAAAGAACTTCTTATCATCGAACTCTTTTCAATATCGGCGGTTTTAGTCATAATCCATTGTTTCCAGACATTAACACCAAATGTGCAGCGGTCATATTCTTAAATTTCTTCAGTACGTTGACGAATAACCGCTGAATTATTATTGCGGTTAACATCAGCACCATGTTTGCGCCCTCGAGTACCTCTGCAACAACTTATCTTGTAAGAAAGTTTGTTGCCGTGCTCTGTTTTCTTTTGCCCCAGCAGCTTTTTGTCGAACAGTCTTCATAGGATGCTGAAAAACACAAATATTGCTATGAAAAGAATTTTTAAATTGGTTTTTTTTGCTTTTTATAATATACTTACTATCATTAGAATTAATGTATGACATTTTTTTTTCAAATAAATTAATAATTTAAAATTAAACAAAAATTTCAAAATTTTGATTTGTTTTTGCTTAGACATATTTATTAAATGATGTTAACATATGGTGAAAATAGTAATATATATTTATTGCTACCAACACATTGCTTTGTAATCTCTTAATTTTATTTTTTCTCTCGCTCTGTTTTTCGTAAGAACAGATGTTAAGTCGATTTTAGAACTGTCATTGTTGCGCGTTCTGTGTGGGAATTCTGTGGTGTATATTAAGGAAATTGATTTTATTGTTTTTGTCTGCTTAATACACATTTTACAAATTAGAAAATATTAAACAATTTTTTTGCTAAAGCAAGAGGGAAAAAATAAAAAATGGGTGCAGCTTTCTTTCCAATTTTGTTTTTTACTGCAATTTGGGCAAGTGTTGGAATTGGTTTGCCCTTAATGACACCAAAGGGTCCACATCAAAATCTCATTCGTTGTACATTAATGTTAACAGGAGCGACATGTTGGCTTTTCTGGTTGTGTTGCTATATGGCTCAAATGAATCCATTAATTGGACCAAAATTAAATCAACATGCAATTTATATGATTGCTAAAGAATGGGGTGATGGAATAGTGGAAGGTTAAATTGTAGTTTGTATATTTCCGCAATGGTTAACAGAAATAAATTCAACCGAAATTAATCAAATATTTAAGGGTATACTTAATACATATAAAATGTAATATTATTGTCTTACTTTTATTAGTATGTTTTTGTTATTTTGTATCTCCTATGTTTCTTTTCGTTCTGAGTGACTGTATTACTATTATCTATTAATGTACATTTAATACAATTTTTCTTTAGTTGAATCTCTTTAAATATCTATTATGTATCCTTTCGTATGTTATTTACAAATTTTCATTATGTATCATAAAAATGTTATATTCAAATAAAATTTATGTAGTCTTGTCTAATATAAATAAATTCACAATTAACTTCAAATTAAGTATTAGTGATAACTTCTTTTTTTAAGGTATTGGAAAAAAAGGCTACATTATAACATTTAATATTCAAAAATATTTGTGGAAATATCACTGTTTTGTGTATGAAATAAAAACATTTGGAAGTTGACAACCACAGCCATCTACTAATTGAACAAGTTCTCACATTTTCTTGCCTTCAGTGTTGCTTAGTGTTTTCGGCATGTGCATTTTCATTACAGAAGATTGCTTGCTTTTTCTTGCGCATTAAATGCAACAGTGTTGCAAATGGGAACACAATGCATTGTAAAAATTTTCAGGGTTGTATTTAAGAATACACTGCAATGCATTAACCTAGAATTAACCGAATGTCCCGTAAGGTTTCGTTAAAAGCTGGTCCGTTTTGTTATATGAAAAGCAATGAAAGCGCTTATCGAAAACAAAAGTCACGTTGACGGTACGGCAAGATTTGTATAAAATAGAAACTAGCAACGTTTTTACCGGACGTTTATGCACAGCTGAGACAGAGTAATTTTTTATTTAAAAAAAAAACTAGTGAAGCGCGATGAATGTGTGATGAAGTTTTTTGTAAAAAAAATTTTTTTTTTTTTTTTATATGAAAAGCATATGACACGTATTTAAATATTCCATAACTACACAAACGTTTTAACGTCAACGGGCGTCGATGAACGTTTTCAACAACGTTCAGCTAAACAAGCATTTAGTGTTTTCAGACTGAAAGCTAAATACTGAGTTTAACATTATATTCACCAACAGATGATTTTGCGTTCACACTGCAAAATTTTTTTAATTCAGTATTTAACATACAGTCTGTCAAATAAATTTCTACAAAACAATAAAAATTCCCCGTAGAAATAAGAGTATTTGATGCGTTAAAGCCGGGTTATGCGAGCGTTGAAATGTAAATTTGTAGAAGTCAGCTGATCGTTTCTGCTATATGGAAAGCAATGCAAATGCTTAAGGTCCCTATGCACGACATATATTTTACATATGTATTTTAGTTTTAAAATATACATGTTTTCTTCCTGTCTGTCAAAAATTCTTAATTTACAGAAGGCTTATAAATTTTGGTCACAAACGACATGTACAAATACGTCTCATATAGACTCTGTTTTTTATAACAGCTGATCTATTCAAAAATTTTTTTTATTTTGTTTTCTTTTTAAGCTACAAAGTGATAAGCTTGCACAAAAAAATTGTATATTCTTTGCTTCAATATTATTGAAAAAGCAAAACTAGGTAAAAAAATTTAATATATTTTTCTTGTAAAATTTTTTATTCAGGCGGCTAACGATACAGAAAATTACTATATGGCGACAAATATTTCCACAAAGCATAGACATTTAAAACACATGACTATACATGAGAAAATAGAGCATGCTGCAATTGAAATTTTTTCAAAATTTTTCATGTTTTTTTTTACAGAAGCAATGTTTTTGAGGGCACACACGACATGTTTTTGTTTCACATTGTAAAAATTGACAAATACAGTGTAAAAAACATGTCGTGGGACCTTTAGCTGACTAAAATGTAACGTACATGTAACGTAGCAATCTGTTGAAATTTGAATTTCACGTAACAAAATGTAGCCGTGATTGGATGTATGCGTATTGTGTATGCATTGTTTTTTTTTTCTTTGTTTACCATAGAAAACACATGATACGTTTCTATAGTTGAGCTCTACATTTATACATTCCTACATTTCAACGTTCGCATAACCCGGCCTTTACTTTGTACAAAACTTATTGACCAATTGTATAGCAGCCACAACATGCGTGACCTTACTTACACTTACCAGACACATATTTTCTGTCTTTTGTCGAAAAACTTCGTTTTCTTCGAAATTTGTTTATTGCTGCTGCCATTGAAAGCATTTTCTTCGGAAAATATTTGAAATGATTTTTATTTTATTATTTCAATCAATAACATTATCAGCTGTTGTTATATTTACAGATCTTTGTAACTTGGTAACACTGAGCTTAGCGGACAAAAATGGAGTTGTATTTTATAAATCCAACTTAAATTCAATTCCAAAATAGCATTTAATACGGATTTATTAAATTCACTTTGTATGGTAAATAGTTTTTATGAGTTGGATTTAACGTTAAAACCGCATTTATGTTAAATTCACTCAGTCTAAAAACACTATATTACTACAAAGGAACATGCGTTTAGGTCAGCCCATGTTTACGGAACACGTTTTTCGCTCAGGTTCCACTTGTTGATACTCAAAAGTAAACCACAAATGTAACATCTATTCTGTATTTTGTATTATAGCATGAACATCACGGGTGAAACACATTTAAAAACATGAGCGGTGAGCTAAGTGAAATAGCAGCAATTATTTTTTTTATGAATTGTTGTATTAAGAGGAGGTACAAATAAACAAAAAAAAAAATGTTGTCAAAAAAATTGATATTTTTCTTTTTCTTTACTTCCATTAATATTTTCAGCGGTCGACAAAATCCTACATATTTACAGCTTGCTTGTTTTAGATGAACTAAACAAGTAAAAACAGTAAACAACGATACAGTCTATGGCACCAACATCAATGCAACCAGAAAATATCCAAAAAATTTGATATATTGGGAACCTCGAAGGGAACATGAAAATAAACTATAAACACGACTACACACTACGGAACGAAACACGAAACATGTCATGTTTACAGAAAATGTTTCTAAGTGTGTACTCAGCATTATAAGAATTTTCCCATGCTAAAATTTTACATGCGTGTGCATCCAGTAAATCATAATAAAGGCGAATTTATTTTCTACCGAGTTGTCAAAATTGTTCATAAAATTTTTTTTTAACAAACATTTTTATTTATAAAAATAATATAATAAAATTTTATAATATGTACTTCATGATTTTACAGGTGTGTGCATTCGCCCCATAGCTGATTTATCCTAAGTTGTTGTCAAAATTGATTTGCCTTTTCAATTAATTACTTTGAACTTACCTCTGACGATGATTTCTCAATCTTGAAATACATTTTATTAATTTTTATTATATTATTTTTATAAATAAAAATGTTTGTTAAAAAAAATTTCTAAACAATTTTGACATTTCGGTAGAAAATAAATTCGCTTTTGTTAGGATTTCCTGGATGCACACATCTGTATAATTGTATCATGTACTGTGAGAGCCAACATATATTGGAATAAGCATAAAATAAGATAAAATTTATTTTTGAAAGATTTTGTTAACTGAACTCTGATATTAATATATTATACTAATTATTTTAGGGTTAATGTATGTGTTACGTCACATCGCATATGCTACAAATTCGTTTACGTGCAAGGCAAATTGATAGTATGAATTTGCCTTGGCTTACGTGCAAAATTAAAAACGAACAATATTCATTTGGAATTATTCGGCGAACAGAAAAAGATTTATCTTCAAGCAGAAAAGTTGTGTAAAAGGAACTAAAAAAAGTTTTCATTAAACATCACTAAGAGGAGCTATAAAAAGTCAAGTGAAGTGCAACATAAGTGGAAAGTTTCTAGAACAATTTTTTTATGAAAAGTGCTGTGGGTGTTATATATTACACTTTTTAACAAATAAATTCATAAGAAGTTGCAACAAAATTGTATTACCAGTTCGTGAATGTTTTAAAAATATTTATAAAAACAATAATTAATTTTTATTTTTAAAAAATTTTGTAGATACCGGGAAAGAATTGAAAACTTACAACGCAATATCAATAACATTTTACATTTACTGTATACATACATCCTATAACCAAAAATTTACTAAACAAGAAAATAAAAAAGAATTAGTGTATAGACATCGGAAAAATTCAATAAAAGCCTATTTTGTCGTGTATTTTTCAAGTACATAACACCATATTCTCACGAGTTAGAGGAAGCAGAAAGACTAACGAATGCTCCTTTTCCGAATAGAAAAAGTATAAAGTGCATTCAATTATAACAAAATAACAATTTTTTTTTGTAAATTATCTATTAAGAAGCGGTGAAGGAGATATAATTTTTGTGAATAAAGTGTAGAATTTCCAGTTTTTAAAAAAGGTGAGTAACATTTGTATATACCTATATTTAGTTGTTTTTTATGTACTAACTAAATAAGTACGTACCTTCGTGTATGTTTTTATCCTTTTTCACATTTTATTATTTAATTCGATTACCTCGTGTTCTTTCTTTTATCTGATGATTATTCTATCTAATTTAAAAGTATATATGTATACATATGTGTAAATGCATACTGCAGTTTGTATGTTTGCACCTTTATCTACAAACTTTTATTTTACTAAATTCCTTCAACGGAAATTGTTGTCTGCTTGATTTGCAACATAGGCATTTTTAACATACAAACAAATGTAAATACACTCCGGTTCACTTATTTAAAGGCACTAAAAATTCCATATTCAGTAGCCTGTATCTTTTGCAATTTTTAACCGATTGCATAATTTTAAAATTGAAATGGAAGCTAGAGACACCTTGAGATATAAAAAGAATCATGACAATAGTAGTTTCTTTACTAAAGAAATTTTTTTTAAGTTATTTTTCATTTTACATATTTGTAAAAAAGATATTTTGCGGCAAAGAAGAAAAGAATACTTTTAAAAGTATTAAGGTGAGTAAACATATGTTTTTGCATCTTTTTTTGTATAATAGTGTGGCATAAAGTTCGCCATTTTAAAGCGATTTCTTCAAGTAGGACAGAATTCTGTCACACATTATTTTGACATAATCGTACGATCGTGTAGGATAGTCAGTCAGTACTAATAGTTTTTAAATAAAGTAAAACAAACTAAAAAAAGAATAAAAACTGTTTTTCATTAAAATTAGTTAAAATGCCTTTATTTAAGTGAACCAAAAAAAATAGCACATTTTGGGACTTTTTTAATAAATTGCTTAAAAAAGTTCTTCAGTAAAGAAACCACTATTGTCATGATTTTTTTAAATCTCAAGGTGTCTAGCTTCCATTTCCATTTTAAAATTCTGCACTCGGTTGAATATTGCAAAAGATACAGGCTGCTGAATATGGAATTTTTAGTGCCTTTAAATAAGTGAACCGGAATGTATGTTTCAACTCAGTTGTCATCGTCAGCAATAAATAATCATGATTCCATTCATTATCAAAAATTAAAAATACCAACTTATCTATAACTTTACCGTTTTGCACTCCAACGAAAATACTTTTAAGAATCTGTAAAAAGGTTCTTCTTTGATATTTTTATCGTATTAGGCAGAAAAAATTAATGTAGGCGTAAAACTCGCGCAATTATATAGATACATATGTATTTATTTTCATAATTTTAATTAATTGTAAAGTACATAATTTAATAAAAAGTAAAATTTTTTACTTCAGAAGAAAGCAAAAGTAGAAAAATAATGGTAAATATCTAATTTATAAATGAAACTTATTGTGTCTCTTTCTGTTACATACTACGTATTTTATTTCTACTCGACCATATAATATATTAGAGAAATAAATGAAAACATTCTTTTTTTATTGTACATTCATATATTCATTGCTTTGGTCATGCATTCACTTACAAATAATAATGAATATTGTTGCTTGCATTATACCTATTTATAATTTTTATTAATTGCCTTTTACATGCGTGCAGAAAAAATCAAAAACTTCATACCATTCGTTCAGTATTTGTTATCATTTTTATAATGTAATTTAATTTTATTAAAAAGTCTGTAGAAATTTTAGAAAGAGTAAATTCTGATATTTTTCACACAATTAAAAAAAAATACAATAAATAAAATTTGGAAAATCTTTAATTCAAAATGACAACAAATAATAAACAACAAAATTAGATTATTTTTGCCACAATCTTTCCGAATAAAAATTTTTGTTGGTGGACATTTTTTCTGCAACAGTTACGAAAAATAATCGATAAATTCAAAATTGTCTTCAGGTCATTTTCTATTTTCATAAAGAAATAAAAAATTTGTAAAAAAAAAATTTTGTATTCTATTCAAACAACATCAGGCATGTTCGGAAAATCACTTATTCTCATTTTAATTCACGAAAAATATGTACCGCGCACAAAATGATTTGAAATTGTAAGCCTAAGTGCCTTACGATATCAAATCACTTGGAGTATTTGAAGCATTTTGCTTTGAATTCGGTAACAAAATGATTAAATAAGGAACAGTAAAATTTATTAATTTAAAAATACCATTTATTAAACTATTCATACCATTTGTTGCCTTTTGTGAGTGTTTTGAACAATTAATAGAAATAATACACTGCGTAGTATTCATTACACTCTCTTTTTTCGACTGTTTTCATGAAATTGTTTATATGAAATTATGTGAATTTACAATAAATTATTTTATAATTTGATTCAAAGGCAACAAATAAGGCAGTCACTGCGTTCTCTAATAGTAGATACTTAAACGGCAAAGTTTGTTTTTGTACATACATACATACACTATATATTCCTTATTCCGGTTTATCATTGAAAAAGTTTTATTTGAACTGCGTTGTAAACGTAAGTGCATACATACATTCTTCATATAAATACTTTACATATATACTTCACTTTGCGATACATTGTACGTAAAATTTTTACATAGTACATATAATTATACAAAGTATACGCACCATATATTTTGTTAGTATAAAAAATTAGATATGAATGTCAAAATGAAGAAAAATTTTTATAAATAAAAATAACTATATACATGCATATGTAGGTACCTAATAACTATTCATAAATGCATGTATATATATGTACTTAGTTTATATGCATGTATGCCTCTGTATATACTTGCATGTGCATATATTGTGCATATCCAATTTTAAAGCTCTGCAGGAGAAAAGTTAGACATATGCGTGTATGTACATAAATACATTCTTATACATACATAAATTTTCATATAACCAAATACATAGCCAGGTATCTGCAAGCAACAATTTTTTTACCTACATACATAATTTTTGTAAAAATTGCGTCGCAATATAAAACTTTAATGGTGTAGGTACATACATATGTATAACAAAACATTTTTTCGTATTTTATAAATTTCAAAGAGCAAAAAAAAAAAAAAACAAAACAATAACAAACGCCACTCGAGAACGTAACGTCAGCAAAACTCAGGAACGAGCATACCAGTCAATCAATAAATAAAAATAAATGTAGCTAAAATATGTAAATAAATATGTGTGTATATACTCGTACATAGCTATAAAATTCTACTCTTATAAGAATTTATTCAGTATGTATATGTATGTACGTAAAAAGAAAAAAAAAATTGTTTAACTGTGTGAATATCAGGCGTGGAAAATAAAGTTTGGGACTTGTACTGTTTGGACCAAAATCAATGTGTTATACGTATGTATATAATTCCAATTTAATATTTAAAATGAACATTACACCCTGCTCCAATTTTTTGTTATACCCTTAATTGTAAGTAAAAAGGATGTATAAGCTTGAGATTCCATTTGTAATTTCTACAACAAACATGGGAAACCCTATGAAGTATGTACATATTCTGGATCCTTATAAATAGCGAAGTCGTCGAATAAACAATATCCGTATGTCTGCCATTGTAATTGTTAAAATTGACTCTGAATTTCCTAGACAACGTACAGAAGATTTTAGCATGTCAATCTGTCAGTACTTTTTGTATTTCATTTGCTTTGGAAATTCAGTCCTATTGGTCCATAAAGGGCTGTACTATGAGTCAAAAATGATTTAAACATTTTTCTGAGTGGAATTTTTTTTTGCGTATTTTGTCTAAAATAGATAACGGACGAAAAAACCAGGCTAGGGAGTTTTATCAGAAATGACAGTCATAATGTCTGTGCAAAAAAATCAGAACAGTCGGTCCACAAATGGAAATTTGGTTTTTCATTCATTTTTGTTTTGTTTTTATGGAAATTTTTAAAATGTACATTTGTTTACATTCTTATTAACGAAAGCGAGACCACGAAATGAAACACCTGACCAGTTTTTACTCTCCGTCCTTTTGCCTTCGAAACTGTCAAAATTTGCTTACATTCTGTGCGCCCCATTTTTCTTATGCTCAAAATGTGTAGAGTATGTGTGATTATGATCACATCTACATTGGATTTCCTCCTTTTTGTAAATCAGTGTTTGTTGTACTAAATGTCTTACCGTGTATGGTTCTGCCAAGGCCTTGTGTTTAATAGAAGTACGAAATATAAATGTCTTTGGAAAATAGTTTTTGATTTTTGTCGTTAATTTTAATTTCTTTATTTATCAGTATTGCTTATTTAAATAGTCTTATTTTTATTTATATTTATTTATGAGAATATCAAATAGATGCAACGAGAAATAAATCTGTTTAATTACAGTAGGGGAATATATTTACTGGAAATTTTGGCTACAAAGTGAGATCGGCTATTTTTAATTGTAAATTAATAAAATGAAAACAACTGTAATGTTAACATACACATTTTTCAAGTAGATAATCTTGTTTTCAGCACTTAAAACGTTAAAAAAAACTTTATATCTCAAATTAAAAGTTGACACCATTTAGCGATAGCTGTTCTACACTATTGTGGAACGTATTTACATGGGGTTTTCATAATGTATTTCTTTCATATTGTAGGCGCCGATTATGGTTCACAACACAAACATGTTGTGTTGTCTCGCCTACAACAAAGCATTAATTGAACATGCGATTATGGTTCATAACATCTAGTTGTTCTGTACGTCATACAGTTGTATATTAATATTAGTAGATTTTTTCTTAAAAATACAAACGTGCATGCAAAAACCTTTAAATTGAAAGAAATCAACATAAAAAAAAAGAAAAACGAAGTGCACTAAAATGAATCTATTTTGTTAAAGTTAAATATAATAAAAAAAACATGAAGATTAACGTGTTTCTATTTTTTTCGATAATGAGTGCACAGAAAACAGACATGGCACGAGTTCGCAAATAAAATTCAGAACTGCCAAATACAATGTTAGCAAACATTTTCTGGAATTAAATTTTTTAAATTCTTCCACATAAACAAGAATGGTTTTGCTGGTGAAACAGACTAATTTTTTAAAACCTTTAGTCCGGAGTTTGTTTTTTGGAGCAAATTATATGATGCAGTTTCTCAGCCAACTGTTTGTTGCATTTTAAATAAAATAATAAAAGTCTTCAAAAAAATTACATTCCTTACAATTTATTGTACTTAAAAATTTTTGTGCATTTTTTTTTAAACCGACAAAAAAACTAATCGCAACAAGGAGACAACACTTAATAAACAGTGGTCTATTTTTATTTGTTTTTACAACAAATAAGACAACATGTTGTGAATGATAATCACCGAAAATTAACATACACAACTGAAAAGAGAACACAACGGATAAGAGTTGTAAACCGTAATCGCAGTTCACAACACCAAATTAGTGAAGTATAATTCGGAGGGTTATTAATTTAAAAAGCCATTTAAATTCGAATCGAAATACACAACAACACCCCCCACCCCCTTCCCTCGGGCTTTATTTACATCATGAGTATATTTATATTTTCTCAACAAAAACAAAAGAAGTACATATACTGCTAAAAACTGTACGAATGGCACTCTTTTCTCATTAACACAATCACAAAAAAAAGACGTCAAATAAATAAAATTGTTACATGTAATTGTTCTCTATAAGCTTCAAATAGCTGCTTTAAATACATTTTCCATCCCTGTTGTATGTATTTATATACAACAAGTTTTATATCCACACATATATATGCAGATTGTTATAGGTATACAACAACAACCAAATAAAAACAAAAAAAGAAAAGAAAATAAAGCTTCATCCAAAACGTTTCACATTGTATCTTTATTTTTGTATAAATTAGTATTATGTTTGGCTGTGGCAACTGTTTATATACGATCTATTTTATGTATATTTGCATGCGGTCCAACCGGTTTTTTAAATTATCACGTACACTAAAATTTTATGTATTTAAAAAGAAAAGTTCCAAAACAATAACAGAAAAGCTAAAAAGAAGTAAACAATTACAAAATGTTTCTTATCGTTCGCGTTTTCCTGTGCTACTTTGATGTTTATTTTCGTAAATACCTTTGAAAGAAATTTCTGAATAATTTTGCAGTAAGGAAGCTCACTTTTTGAAATCATGCTTAGAAGATGATGCCGATGAATTAATTTTGTTCAAACTATGAACGTAATAACGCAAACGAAATATTAATTCCGCGATTGTGGAAAGCATTTTTTTGTAGGGAAACAAAATTTACATTTATTTATTCCGTTGCTGAGGTATTTTTCCTCAGTTGCAGTATCATCTGTACCGTATTACCATATTATTGATCATGCAATATACATAAGTATGTATAGGTATATAAATTCTATACCCATTTTGCTTACGCTTAAGTTTTCTCACGGAAAGTTCAAAAATGTAAAAAATTCAATATTTCGCAAAAATGACGTGTGTTTTAGCGTAATTTGTTTTATTTTTGTAAAATAATGTTTTATGCAAGGTTTTTCTTATCACCAACACCTGCAAAATTAACACAATTCATTCACAATAGGCAAATTTTTAATTCACAATTAAATGAAACAATTCAAAATAATAAAATAATTCCGCAAGAATGAATAATAACAATACTATCCATTATACCATATACTCGTACCTATACCTTCACCAAAAAATCATCGTTAAATAATTATGTTTTTTACTTCTGTCAGATCCTCTCCAAAAAAAAAAAAACGAATGAAATGAAAAATTTATTATAAAAATAATTAAAACTAGTCTGAATTCATATAAAACTTATTATTTATATTGTGTGATTTTTTTTTATACAAAAGTGATTAAAAGGTGTATTTACGTATTTGTGAAAATCTAAACCTGAAAGACAGGAAAAAACTAGTACTTACCATGAATTATGCTAGCCATAAAGTTAATAGAATAATGCCCTGTATTTGACTTCGTATCTCGTACAAAAAAGGTTATTGTGCTTAATTTAATAAATATTGTTACGAAAATCACTATTGTATAACTGTGTTTTATCATCACTATCACTTCACTTAATTGTATAAAGCAAAGTCGCTTTCCGCGTCTGTCGCTATGTCTGTATGTATGCTTAGATCTTTAAAACTACACAACGGATTTTGATACAGTTTTTTTTAATAGATAGTGATTCAAGAGGAAGGTTTATATGTATAATAACATACTTAATATATTATGGAGAATCACTGATAATTTCAAGATTTCTAATGTGAAGTAAATAAACACATTTTTTTGCGCTTACATTGCAAACGCTGGCTGAAGTCTACGATATAGATCAAAATAAAAGGTATTGTATACCTTAAAAAGGTCTACAAGAAAGTCCGCAATGGTATATGTTTATCTCTTAGGGATAACCCACAATAACCAATTTTTACTTTTTACGAAAAATAATGGCTTATTTACAAAGCGATTTTAAGCAATGAAGCATTAATCCATATCTAATTAAGTACCTTAAATACATTTTACATTTAATATGGAATAATATAGCGCTTTACAGCATGCAATTTAAATGAATATTTTCGAAGATAAAATATAGGGACATCGCGGTTGCGGCGGTACCGGCCGAACTTAAATTCAAAACGACTATCAACTAATTCTCGATTTAAATACGAAGTCAAAAACTGGGGGTAACTTTATGAAAACTTCCAAAATTAACCATTTTAAATTAAAATAGAAACTCAACTTACCTGTTAGAACATACTATCTAAAAAACATGTTTACCAATAGCAAGACTATTAAACTATAAAGATGTTCTACGTAGTGTAAATTTTTTCTGGTTCTAAATTTGTTGATGGATATTGCTAGTAATATCCACGAGAGCGCGAGAATTTAAAAGAGAGTAATATAACATGTAAGAGAATAATATTCAATGCAAGAATTTACACAACTTCACTTTTCAGTACATCCATATACAAACTGTATATGAATGTGTACCAAATTTTAATAAAAAAGTTGTTTTCTTATAGCTCTACTAACATTACCGTTTTTGTTAATGTAGGTAAATACATGCATTTTATTGTTGTAATACATATAGTATATGAATTCACACCGAATTTAAATTTCGTTACTAGCCGCAATGGAATTACAGAAGGTCAATAAAAATTTTAATATATTATTTTGATCAACATTTCGCTAATTAGTTGCTTAACTTCTTAACTATTTTGAAAAAATTTTAAATATACTCGTAAATATCCTGAAGAAGCTAAGCAGCGAATTAACGAAATAATGATCAAAATAAAATTTTAAAATGGTCATTCATCTTAAGCTTAAAAAACTATCATGTGCATTATCATAACAGTAATTTAAAATTTTTTCGAAATGTAAAACAGTTTCGTAAAAAAAATTAAGCTAAGCAATTTAAGTGTACTTAAATATTATTAGTATTGTCTACTTATATCTTATACATTAACCATTGAGTTTTTTTTTTACTTTATAGGTATTTATTTTATTAAAAGGAAAACCGTTACTTTTAATTTTTATTTTGCAAAAGTTATAAATAAACCATAATAAGACATTTTTATTTGGAACGAGTTTACGTCATCCCGCGTCAAATTTGGTTCTTTAACAGACTGATTTCGGCAATTTGTCATCTTGAGTGTTTTATCTCAGTGAGATACAAAAAATGGGAATAATAGTAAAAATGTTTTAATTGATTAATATTTATATTGCTTACGACTCAATATTTATTTTACATTTTACTATAAATACGTATTGGATTTTTATTATTTTTATTTTTGTATTTTTAATATTTTTCTTACACATTAGCTTAGGTTTCCGAACTGGAATCTCTAATGTAGAAAATATTGAAGAAAAAGAAAATATTTTTAAATACTTACTAAGTTTTTAAAAAAGTTTTAATTTTTAAAACTTTTTACTTCTTAGCCAAATTGAAATTCTCATTTGGTTTGATAAATATTAAACTTATAAGTTCAAGACTTTTTATGAAAGGTATTGTAGAGTCTACTGATGATATGCCTAGCATGATATGTAGAGAATTTAAAAACAAATTTTTTTTATAAATAAGTAAATTGTTTTGTGACAATACCACCAAACAAAAAATGAGAATAAGGCATAAAATGTCTTATTATGAGTTACATATTGATTTCCAAATAATTAGATTTTTGTTATAAATAAATTTTGTTCATAACATAAAATCAATTTCTGCGTTATTTATTATTAACAGTCTCTGAGTTTTAAAACTCTTATAGATCCTTTAAAAAGCATATACAACAGGACTACTTCTCATTATAAAAATAATATCTACAAATCTATAATTATTTGTTGGACTTACCTGCATGAAAATGTACTAAAAAAACAGAACACTTAAAAAAAAGAACAAATTGACTGTTATTAAAAAAAAAAAAAAAAAAAAAAACAGTATTTTTACTTTACTTCTAAGGACGGTAAAGACGGTAGATAAAACTGCTTGTATCACCAGGACCACACACAGCAAGTTTAGTTGGGCAATACTTAATTTTGTAGGAGAGAGAGAGAGAGAAAGGAAAGAAGAATATAAGCGGATACAAATTTGCTCGTACTCCGCAACTTCCTTTTGTTCTCTTCGTATCCTTTATAAAGTTGTAAAAAAAGAAGACAGGTAACTTGAAAGCTGAATTAATGACTAAATAAGAATGCTAAAATTGCCGAAAGTAAATTGCTGTGTGTAGACACAGCGGCAATTTAAAAAGAGAATTGAGAAAGAATTGCCCAACTAAACTTGCTGTGTGTGGTCCTGGTCTATCGACAATATTATGTGGTTTTAGCTTAGTAATTATTTCATTTTGATAAGAAATGGTACATAAAAATAAAATAATAAAAGGAACAAAATAAAAGTATATGCACTCATAGCGCATGACCTTGAATTATTTCAGAGGGAGTTTCCTTTGATTCAATTTAATATAAAAGTATTTAAATATATATGTAAAACCAAAATGCCGCGCCACCGGCTGTAGTGTTATAGTGTTGCTTACAAAAATAATATATAAATATATATATATATATATATATGTGTGAGTTTGTATTTAATTTATTTTTATTACCTTGTAGTGAGTAAACGTAGTATACATACATACATATGTATGCGTGTTAAAATAAGGGCAACATAAAAATATTGCGCAACTAACAAAATTCTTCAAACTTAATTTTTGTTTCATCACTATCACTACATAGTATAAAGCAAAGTCGCTTCCCGCGTCTGTCCCTATGTCTGTATGTATGCTTAGATCTTTAAAACTACACAAGGGATTTGATGCGGTTTTTTTAAATAGATAGAGTGATTCAAGAGGAAGGTTTATATGTATAATAACATGCTTCATATATTATAGAGAACCACTGATAATTTCAAGATTTCTAATGTGAAGTCGTAAATAAACACATTTTTTTGCGCTTACATTGCAAACGCTGGCTGAACTCTACGAGATAGATCAAAATAATGTATTAAGTATTGTATATCTTAAAAAGGTCTACAAGAAAGTCCGCGATGGTATATGTTTATCTCTTAGGGATAACCCACAATAACCAATTTTTCACTTTTTACGAAAAATAGTGGCTTATTTACAAAGCTATTTTAAGCAATACTGCATTAATTAAGTACCTTAAATACATTTTACATTTAATATGGAATAATATAGCGCTTTACAGCATGAAATTTAAATGAATATTTTCGAAGATAAAATATAGGGACGGCCGTTGGCGCGTCGAAAAGCGCGCGCCCCTCCTTATAGGACTTTATGATTTGCAGCGATCGCACGCGTTCATCGGAGCTCTGTAGCGAGGAAAATAACAAACTTCATAAAAACGTGCTTTTCAGCGCGACATTTTTTTTTTCGAAATTGTACATTCGTACTTTAGTCGGTATTAAGGTTAATTTTAGTAAGTACTTAGTTTAGATAATATTAGATTAAAACTATAATTTATCAATTCTATTTCTTCTATTAAGATCTTGGTCGGAATTTAAAGGTAACGCAATTTAGTATGGCTGACTTCCAAAACGTCAATTGCTTTCTATTCGAACAAAGATCGTATTTCATAACGCCGAAGTACAAAACATTGACGATGCATCACATATCAAAACGTCGTAGACAAGTATAAGAAACGCCGCAAAATAACAATCGCCGCATCAGTTTCACAGTTAATGCTTTTACTTTTGCCTTGTTTCGTAACTCAGTATTTATAAAAAATTTAAATACCGTATTAGAATTGTATGTAAACATTGTCTTATAACGTTTTGGAAGTCAGCCTATTAGTAAAATTATTTTGTAAATATTTTTAAGAAGAAAGCTGTGAACGTTGTATATACGAGGTATGATAAAAAAATAACCGTTATTTTCAATTTTCGTGAGGTAGGTATGTTCGATTTTCGCATTTTTTTTATGCTGGTACACATGTGTGTTATTTATGTTGACAATATCAGCCATTTTGAATTGTCAGTTTGTTTTTGACAGATAAAAAGATTAGTTTGGTGTGCTCTTCGATTTTTTACTATTTCAAAAAATGGATCAAAGAAACTGTATTAAGTTTTGCGTAAAAAATGAAATTAAATGTGCAAGGACATTTGAAATGTTGACTGTGGCGCTTGGCGATTCTACTATGAGCAGAACACAAGTTCAATTGTGGTATAAACTGTTTAAGGAAGGCCGAGAAGATGTCAATGACGATGCTCGTCCTGGTCGTCAAGTTCGGTCAAATGTAAAGGTTTTGCTCACTCTTTTCTTGGATTGCAATGGCGTGGTGCATCATGAATTTTTGCCACAAGGTCGTACGGTCAATAAGGAATACTACCTTGAAGGTATGCGCCGTTTGCGCGGATCAATTCGTCAGAAACGTACAGAATTGTGGAAAAACCAATCATGGATTTTGCACCATGATAGCGCACCAGCTCACACGTCAATGCTTGTGCGTGAGTTTTTGGCCAAAAACAAAACCGTAATCCTGCCTCAACCACCTCGCTGACTTTTTCCTCTTCCCAAAACTGAAGACACCGATGAAAGGAAAGCGTTTTGCTACGATTGAGGAGATAAAAGGAAACTCGAAACAGGAGCTGTTGGCGGTACCAAAAAGCGCGTTTCAGAAGTGTTTCGAGGATTGGAAAAAACGCTGGCATAAGTGTATTATATTTGAGGAGGAATACTTTGAAGGGGACAAGATAGTTATTGATGAATAAATAAATACTTTTTGAAAAAATTGAAAATACCTCGTACAGAGATTCTGTAGTATATTTATTGTAAAAGTAAAATAAATAAGTAAAAATGTAAAAAATAAATATGTACAATTGCAAAAAATAAATAAGTAAAAATGTAGTATATGAATTTAGATATTCCAAAGATAGCAGGAAATCTTCACAATATAGGGAAAGGTAAATTGTTTTACTACGAATTTAACGCGTGCAAAGCCGCGGTCAAAAGCTAGTTTAAAATAAAAGAAAGAAATTATATTGTAATGGGTGGTCCAAGTAGAGATACTTTTTTCAAAAGCCTTTTTTTAACAGATCACGTGTGAGTCGTGTCATGCTGCCATGTTATTTTTGTTTCGTATTGTTTGGCATTTCATAATGGAAAGACTTACGCCTGAACAACGTTTACAAATCGTTCAACTTTATTACGAAAATTCACGTTCTGTGAGGAATGTGTTTCGCGCACTTCACTCAACTTATGGTTAACATAATCATCCTATTGAGCGTACTATTCGCAACACCATTACCCATTTTGAGACCCAGCATTCATTATTCTATAATATTCGACCGAATAGACCACGTCCAGCACGCTGTGAAGAAAATATAGCGGCCGTAGCTGAGAGTGTACACGAAGACGTAACCGTCAATGGCGACCGTTATCGTGCCATGATAACCGACTATTTAATGCCTGTAATTAAGCTCGTGATCTCGGCGACATTTCGTTTCAGCAAGACGGCGCCACTTCCCACACATCATATCAATCAATGGATTTATTGAGAGAACATTTCGGTGAGCACATAATTTAATGTGTGATTCACACCGTGATTTTTCACACACCGTGTTTTTTCACACCGTTAGACTTTTTCTTTTGTAAAGTCTAAAGTTTATGCGGACAAACCCGCTTCGATTCGGGCCTTGGAGGAAAATATCACGTGTGTCATTCGCCAGTTACCAGTCGAAATGCTCGAACAATTCATCGAAAATTGGACTCAACGGATGGACCATCTGCGATGTAGCAACGGCCAACATTTGATAGACATAATCTTCAAAAAATAAATGCCAAAGAATGTTCTTTCAAATGATAATACACAATCTCCATTAAATTTGAATTTTCTGTGTTTTTTTTTCTTTAAAAAAGTAGAGAACCTCGAAATGGATCACGCTTTAGTAGTATTCCTGACCTAAGTTCTCAACTTCTTACACGTTTATAGGTAAAGGGTGGTTAAATTTTAAGGGCCGATGTTGATTTTTAATAAAACATATTATTTAGGAAATTATTGTCATTTATTTTTATTATGATAATATAGTATGGTTCAAAATATCGGCTAATGGCCGCCATCCAATGGTCCAAATTTTCGATGACGCTGAAGCATAATTGAGGGTCTATGCAGTTAATGTGCCGAATTAGCTCATCCTTTAGCTCTTGAATTGTTGCTGGCTTATCGACGTACACCTTTTCTTCCAAATAACCCCAAAGAAAGAAGTCCAACGGTGTCAAATCAAATGATCTTGGCGGCCAATTGACATCGCCACCACGTGAGATAACGCGGCCATTGAATTTGTCGCGCAAAGAGACATTGTTTCGTTAACTGTGTGGCAAGTGGCACCGTCCTGTTGAAACCACATATGGTCCACATCCATATCTTCCAATTCGACAATCACTTAGATCATCATTCGCTCAAATGCAGCAATTCTGCTTATTGACAAATCTCCTGAGGTGAAAATGTGCCTCATCACTGAAGATGATTTTCTTCGAAAATTGATCCACTGTTGCTATTTCTTTCCACCATACTGACTATTGACGACGTTTTTAATGGTCAATAGTCTTTAGTTCTAGAGTCAATTGCACCTTGTAAGCGTGTAAATGCAAGTCTTTATGCATAATGTTCATCAACGACGAGCGTGAGAGGTGCAATTGTTGGGCACGACGACGAGTTGAGGTGGAAGATTTCAGCCACCCTATCATGAACAGCAGTAATATTTTCTGCAGTACGAGCTGTACGAGCGTGCACTGGTGTTTTCACAATTTTTGCACAATTTTTCCGATTGTACGCATATTTGGACAATTAAATTGACTAAAAAAATTACGAAATGCGCGATATGCATTTTGATTTGAACGCCCATTTTCATAATAAACCTGAATAACTAACGCGTTGCTCGATCTTTCCATGGTTCAAATTGAGTTAGAAATGCAGAAAAAAAACTTGACGTTTAGGTGTGGTTCACATTCAACATCGGCCCTTAAAATATAACCACCTTTTATATCTGTTTTTGGTGATTGATCAATTAATTCATGGTGAAATTATACAGGTGTGTGCATCCAGCAAATCAACAAAAGCGAATTTATTTTCTACCAAGTTGTGAAAATAGTTCAAGAATTTTTTTTAATAAACATTTTTATTTATACAAATAATATAATAAAAAGTAATAATATGTACTTCATGATTATGAAATTATCGTTAGAGGTAAGTTCAAATTAATTAATTGAAAATCAATTTTGATAAATCAGCTGTGGGGTGAATCGCCTAATGCACACACTTGTATAATTTCACAGCTGATTTGTCCAACTTGTAAAACTTGATTTCCATTTACAATTTGAATTACTGAATAAAATTGAAAATAATTTGTTATTTATTAATTTAAAATTCTAAAGTGTAAAGATGAAATATTTTTATAAATACAAAAGTGTTTAAAATAAAATACATATAATATCTAAAAGAAATCTGAATAAAATTACGTCAATGTGCTGCGTGCCGTAAAATATATGCCAGTGGTCATAGTGAAATTAGACTATTTTGTTAGAGATACTCGTACATTATATTAACGAAAAATTGTTTTTAGCTTAACTTATATAAATCAAAAATTATTGTCAAATTAAACCTAATATTCCATGGCTAATGTATTTGAATTTTCACTTAACTTTCCCATACCCGCGTTCATTTTTGTAACACCTTTACTCGCGCGCTGTCGCACAAACCGCAGGTTTGACACCCTGATCCATAGCCTTGCCTAGCAAAACCTATGTCTTCTTTTCTTTTATTTTTCGACAGTTTAGTTGATGGTAGATGTTGGTAGTGTAAACAACTTTTTTTCATTTTCAACATCTTCTACGCATTCCTCTAAGATGTGCTCAGTGTAAAAACACTATAAGACTGTTGTAGAATACCAAATCAGTGGCTCGTTTCTGTAACTAAAGGGTGTTTTTTATAGACGTATAGAACTTTAAGTTGGCATTACTGTTCAAGATGGCGACCGATTTAACAGCTGTCAAGTGATTTATTCTCAGTTTGGTTTGGCAATTCATCATGAATAGACTCACGATCATCAAGTAAGGCGTAGATTCGTCGAATGGGTCCAAAACGAAATTGCCGTTGTTCCCGATTTTCATAAACGAATTTTGTTTAGCGATGAAGCGCACTTCTGGTTGAATGGCTACGTCAAAAAACAAAACTGTCGCATTTGGAGTGAAGCTAATCCTCAAGTGTATGTCGAAACACCGTTACATCCAGAAAAACTGACTATTTGGTGCGCTTTATGGGCTGGTGGAATCATTGGTCCGTACTTCTTCAAAAACGATGATGGCCAGAACGTTACAGTCAATCGGTAACGTTCTGGCCATCGGTATAGAGCCATGATTACTAACTTTTTCATTCCTGAATTGAACAACCATGATGTCCAGGAGCTGTGGTTCCAACAAGACGGCGCAACATGTCACACAGCTCGTGCCACAATCGATTTATTGAAAGACACGTTTGGTGACCGCCTAATTTCACGTTTTGGACCTGTGAATTGGCCTCGAAGATCTTGTGATTTAACACCGCTAGACTACTGTCTGTGGGACTATGTAAAGTCATTGGTCTAATCGGATAAGCCACAAACGCTTGACCATTTGGAAGACAACATTCGCCATGTTATTGCCGATATACGGCCACAAATGTTGGAAAAATTCATCGAAAATTAGACGTCCAGATTTGACTACATCCGAGCCAGCCGTGGCGGTCATATGCCAGAAATCATATTTAAAATGTAATACCACAAGATTATCTTTCGGATAAATAAAATTCATGTCAATCGAATAATCCATCGTTGTTTTATTGCAATTTAAAGTTCTATACGTCTATTTTGATGTCCCGACTTTTGATCCGAAGGGTCAAATTTAGAGTGCCTCAATCGGGTCAAAATGTATGACCGACCCCCCACTAACTTTGGAGGGCCGATTCACCTATGCAAGTGGCACACCCCCTGGAACCACCCGTGGGGGTTTCCCATACAAACATTTCAAAAAATCATATCCTAGATCTCCCTTACATTTAAGTATACAGTCTTGATAGACTGACGTTAGTAATGAAACAAAAATATTTATATGTATATTTATAAAATGTTTATAGTAATAAACAAAAAAAAATTATTTAGTCAGAATGAAATGAAAAAATGAATTTTACTTAGTAATAGAAAAGAAAATAAAAAAAAATTATTGAACCTTCGGGTCAAAAGTCGGGACATCAAAATATATTGTAGAGGTATGGTTTCTTCGGCAAAGTTTTTTATTTTGATCCCTAGAATACGATTTTCCTATTAATTTGAGCGATTTTTTTGCCTCCATACAAATCGACCCGCCCTAGTGGACATAGTTTTATTTAAAGGAGGATTTTGCTGCTGAGCAGTCTTATCAACCTTTTTGAAGCTTTTAACTTTTACAATTAAAAATAATGTTCTTAACCCTCTATAACTCAACATCAATTCAATGAATTTGTATGGGTACACAAATTTAAAAAAAAACCCGTATTTTTAAAATTTTTTATTAAAAAGGATAATTTTTCAAGAAAAGTGAGCTACAACGACAAAAAAATTCAATTGAACGTTTTTAAATCTTCCTATAGTTGGGTCGCGGGTATGGAGCAATTATAACTAATTAGTGTTTATGGGGAAAAATGGCGATAAAGAAACAGGGATTTAGTTTCTTGTAGGAATTAGGAAATTAGTAAGGAGGATACTTATATAATTGTTAACAATAAGAGAAATAAAGAGGTAAGTCGTTCAAGCAGATTTGGCTATTTATTTAAAAGTTTAATATTACAGATGATTAGTGTATGGATTTTATAATTAGGTAATTCATAATTTGATATGTACACAATTTAAGAAATAAGTTCATTGCAGGTAATTGTATAATCTTAATATCCACTATCTTTTTTCAAAGGAAAATTTAAAATCAAGAATTCTATTCCTTCTAATAGTATCCAGTCCAAAAATATCTTCTTTAGCTAGATACTTTAAAAGACCCAACGACGTAAAATAGTTGTCAAAATAGAGCTTGTAGTTGGAATTTTGAGGAATTATACACGATAGACGCACTACGACTTTGGAAGATGCTCCTAAATCAGATTTTCTTTGCCAGTATCTATCTCCATTTTATATGCAAACCCAGAAAGTTCGCTCAAAAGATTAAGAGCATCATCTTCAGTCATTTGGTACCGAGATATCATTTTTCTCTCTTTTCAAAAATTCATCAATATCTGCATCAAAATTAGAATCAATTAAGCGTCATGATTAAAATCCACACCAACTTCACTTTCTTCAGCTATGGAGTATACGAACCGGTCTCTTCATCACTTATGTGGTAACGGCAAGTCATTCTATAATAGTACTAATACCTAATTCCGTATGTAAGATAGATACCGTTTTCGCCTAATGTAGCCTACAAGATACAAATACTTAACTATAAATTTCAAAAAGTACTAAAGTAATAACTGATTTTTAGATATTTACCTTTTAAATTCTCGTAAATATATGAAGCAGCAATTACAGAACTATATTTTATTGATTTTACATAAATTCTTTATTTATTAAAAAACCACACTCTTTACAAATTTTCTTCGCAGAACCGCCATCACGTAAAAAAGAACAACTAGCTTATATTTTTTTACACTTGACGCAAAGAATACAGTGTATACTATACCATACGAGTACATTAACTATTAGTTTACAATAATTGTTATTATAAAAATATATGTTATAGAGGGTTAAACTAAACAAAACTTCAAAAAGTTTGATAATTTTTCATATTATCCACTGTTTTTTGTCTCCCTAAAATTTTTAAAATGTAACTTAGGGCTTTAATGAAATCATATGAAGATATAAATACGTGTATGAGAAAGATTTGGAGATATAATTAAAGAGAGCTTATTTCAATATGGCGATAGGATATACTACTACTGCCTATTGAAATTTTACTACTGTCACTGTATGGGAGTGAAACATCTTTATATACATATATATAGTCTTTGCTATTATGCTTGTTGAAGTTTTAGTTTAAAAATTTTACAGCAAGAATGTGACAACTTCAACAGTCGCGATAAAGGCGAATATTATAAATAAAGTTTCTAATTGTGAAATCCATATTTACTTCTCATTACAGTTTTAAAATTAGAGTTTTCAAAAGCCCGCCCATACCGAAAAAACAGGTTGAACAAAGTCAAAGTAAACAGATTTGTAAACCAATTGTTGCTTTATTTGTGCTCTACTTCCTTTTTTGTATTATATATGTACTACAAGTAATTCCTACCTATATAGGATAGGTAGGAAGCAAGCACAAAATTCGTGTAAAATTTTATAAAAAAGTCTTGTTTTACTAAAGCACCTGTTTAACAGAAAGTACAACTTGTTCTAAATAATATTAGAGAACAATAATAAGCAGTTCAAATAAAATGGATGTTGAAACTGGACGTCAAAATAATTGCGCAGATGGTAGTGGTGATTCGCGCGAAAGCTCTGTAGAGCGTGAACTTAATGGTGAAATTAAAGCTGTAGAGCTTAATGGTAACTCGGGCTCGCCAAAAGGTCAAAATGACGTTATGAAGAAACCCCATAGTGTAATAGATGGTCATGATGGACGTATTAAGAGGAAAGCTAAACGTCTTATACAACGTCAAAATAGTCGAGGTGAAAGCAACGCCGCCGTTGGTGGAATGCCTGCTGCCATGAATGGTCATGCTAAAGATTATGTTGTACCACACCGTCGTTGGAAGAACAGTCGCCGTTCACGTACTGCTTATGGTCGGGGTCTGCCTAAAAAAGGTGGTGCCGGGGGCAAGGGTGTTTGGGGTCTTCCTGGTTCTGAGGCTTTAGAAGAACTGTATGAAGATGAAAATGACCCCAATTATGACAGTGAAACCAATGATCAAAATATTGTTTTAACTGAAGTCATTCCGGAAGTAACACCCGAAGAATTTTTCAAATTGACTGAGCCTATTATTTTGGAATATTATGAACATGGTGATACTCATGAGGTTGCGGTAAATTTGGATGAGATTCTTACAGGTCCCTTGCGTCCTTTTGTTACCAGTGTTATCGTGGAAATAGCTATGGATCACAAAGATTCACAACGTGAAATGACATCGGTACTGATTTCCGATTTGTATGGCCGTGTCATAACAGGCAGAGACATTGAAAAGGGTTTTGAAATTTTATTACAAAATTTGCCTGACTTAACATTGGATACTCCCGAAGCGCCCACAATTTTGGGTAAGATAACATAAACAAAAAAATAATTTGTCCATAATTATGGTATGACTTTATTTTATAAAACCTTACGTAATGAAACGAAAAAGTTTTGTTTGTATAAAAAAGCATTTTGTTAAATTATCTCCCATAGGCAACTTTTTAGCTCGTGCGGTTGCTGATGATTGTATTCCACCGAAATTTGTCACTAAACCTTCCGAACATGGTGAACTAAACGAGCATGCCATGACAGCCATACGTCGTGCGGACACTCTTCTACACATGAAACAGGGTTGGGCCCATTTGGACAATGTCTGGGGCATGGGTGGTCCATTACGTCCAGTCAAAACTATTACTAAACAAATGACATTACTACTTAAAGAGTATTTATCGTCGCGTGATATACAAGAGGCTCATCGATGCCTTCGTGATCTTGAAGTTCCTCATTTTCATCATGAGTTGGTGTACGAATCCATAGTCATGACTCTTGAATCACTGTCTCTAACAACTGAGGAGGCAATGTGTGAACTACTATCATCATTGGATAAAGCTTGTTTGGTACTTCCAGCTGGTATGGAACAGGTATGTAGAGAGTGGATGACTGTAGTGTTCGTTTTATCTAATAAAATTTGAATTCAGATTGGCTAATTCACATAAAAAAAAAAAAACTTATTACCACTAAAGAGGTAAAATTCTTTTTATATCCGAAAGATGATACATTCGCAGAATAAGATTTTAAAATATTATATATTTTGTGACATAAAGTTAATGACAAGCAAACAATATCGTAATTACTGTTATTTTTTATATTTTTCTTATGATTTAATAGGGTTTCATGAGAGTTTTTGATGACATGGCTGATATCGTGTTGGATGTGCCACTTGCTTATATTATTTTAGATCGTTTTGTTGAGCGTTGCAATCGTGCTGGTTTTATAACCGATAAGATTTTAAGTAATATGCCCTCTCGGTAAGTTTTTATTTCTATATTAAAATTATTTGAAATTTTTACAAGTATGGCAAAGAAAAGACTATTTTAGTGGAATTCACGCATCAGTGTAAAGTCCCTTGTATCCCGGGTAAAATTGTAAATATAAATTAAATGCAATAAAATGTATTATCTTACATTTTGTACAACACTTCAGAAATACAATAAGGAAACCCAATGTAAATACGTTGTACAATTGTGAAAGTGTGTACCAGAGATGTACATGAATGTGATTCAAATGCCTTTTTTTAATTTTTGAAAATGTGTATTGAATCGTCACTGCTTGCAACGAATCAATTAAAGCTGTTTAAGTAAAGGCTTTTAAGTAAATATAATTCGGACTGTATTTAGATGTATGTACTATAAATAATAAAAGTGTTATCTTACAGAAAAAATATTTGAAACAAATTTCAGACATTTTTCTGATATTAAGAGAAAAAATAAAGCAATACTTCAAATTCAATAACTTATTATTTTATTTAAATTGTAATTCACGAGCTCTACGTCTTTTCTATAAAAAAGTTAAATATTTACTTAGTTTTCTTTGGCTAAATTTCGTTATTCGTCATATAGCATTTTCAGAATTTTTTTTTTATATTTATAACAAAAAAATTTTTATAAATATTAAAAATTCAAAATTTTGCTTTTGCTTTGTTTATTTTTTGTAAATCGAAAAACACCATTCTTAATATTTTTATTATTTCGCACTTTATTTTATCAAGAAAAAACTAATAATGTTTCTTAAATCACACGCGAAAACTTATTTAAAACAAATTAATGCACTGATATTGTACTATGCGTTCAACTTATCATTAAACTTTTATGAATACTTTGCATAAAAATAAAAACAAATAATAATTTTTGATGTGTTACTGCTAACGGCATATTTAAAAGAGTGTGAACAAAAGGCAAGCAGTTGTGAGAAAGCAAATACTGCAAGCAATATTATTAGAACATGTTGATAATTGAAAACACAACAAAAGCAGTTAGTAGATTGATATAAGAAAAAAGGGAATCAACTCCTGTACATCTCTGCTGTGTAAACAAGTATAAAAACAACTCGCTAACAATTTTACAATTATTTTTGTACATAGTTAAAGTTTTCCGTAAATATATATCGTGAATTATTTGTAACTGAAAAAACTCGCATGTTCGAAAAAATTATGGCATCGCCGAATTTTATTTCCGTGGGTTTTTTTTTCCAAAAGTATTGTGACATTTTCACAATTGGGAATAAAATTTAGATTTGTTGCAGCGGCAAATAAAATTAGAGGAACTGAAAATCAAGCAATCCTAATAGCAATGATGGACTGTAAACATGTAAGAATGTGATAATTTTTTAGTTTTAAAGACGTATATTGTGAATTTATTAAAATTTTTTTGTGATACATGAAGTACAACCAAAAACAACACAAATGTGATTTATTGTTTTTTAGATTTAAGTTTTCATATCTTTCTAAAGAATATATCTATTTTAATTTTTTGTATCCTATAAAAACCGTAAACATGTTGTCAGCAAATACGTCCCACATCACTGTTAACTTTGTTCTACACACTGTTTAAAAAAATTCAGTTTTTTAAACTTTTTTTTTTTTTTTTAAATATTAAAGAAAAAGCATCAGTTCAGTATTTTTTTTTAAGAAATTGCGTAAATTTTGTACTCGTTAAAAAATTACATTGATTGAAAAATAGGGGTTTTTAGCGTATCATAGGCAGCCAAATGGACAGACCTGAATGTGGTTGTGATATGTCCAAGGAAAGCTCCAAGGGAGTAGATTCCAAAACTGGAAACGACATATAGCCCCGTTTCTCAGGTAAGGTGAAAGTGGGGGGTAATAAAAAATATAAATTCAGTTAATTCATTTGTTTTTTTTTTTAAATAAAATTTTTTTTTATTACAAAAAATTAAAATAAAATATAAAAATATAAATTCGGTTAATTCATTTGTTTTTTTAAGCAAACAATTTTTTTTTATTACAAAAAATTAAAATAAAATAAAAACAATAAAAAATAAAAAAAATATAAATTCAGTTAATTTTTATTTAAAAAAAAAACAAATGAATTAACTGAATTTATATTTTTTATTACCCCCCATTTCCGCAAGACTTAAATTTGGCACCATTCGAAGTGTCATTGTTTGACATTTGAACAATTGTTATTGTTTGCTAGTAGAAGGTACGAGGTTAGTAAAAATGGAGCGCTAAACGAATGAACAACGCATTCTCATTGTGAAATTGTTTTACCAAAATGGTGAAAGTTTTGCGGCTACAGTTCGCAAATTGTGGTCAATTTGGGGTCACAATAATGCTCCAAAAGAGTCAACTGTAAAGAGATTAATGGATAAATTTGTCGAAACTGGGTCTGTTAGCGATGTAAAGACAACAACGCTCCTTCGACCAGGTCGATCGACCGAAAATGTCGCAGCTTTACGTGATGATGTCGCTCAAACTCCATCCACCTCAATTCGACACCGAGCTCAGCAAATTGGTGTCTCCAAATCCACTATGCAGCGAATTTTGACGAAAGATTTGCATCTTCATGCATACAAAGTTCAATTGATTCAGGAACTGAAGCCAGCTGACCATGGACAGCGAAGGAAGTTCGTTAATTGGCTATTAGAGAGACAACATGAAAAATGCTGATTTTGCCGATAAAATCATCTTCAATGACGAGGCCCATTTCCATCTTGATGGCTTCGTCAATAGGCAAAATTGTCGCATTTGGGGTGAGGAAAATTCTCGAGTGATTCACAAGAAGCAAATGCATCCTCAACGTGTCACACTGTTTTGTGGTTTTTGGGCCTTTTTTTTAATGAAAATGAGGCAGGTCAAGCGCAAACAGTCAATGGTGTTCGGTATCGTGAAATGATAACCAGTTTTTTCTTGCCTAGAATTGAAGAAATGAATGTGGAGGGCTTGTGGTTTCAACAAGACGGCGCCACATGTCATACAGCCAGAAAAACAATTCATTTGCTGCATCAGTCATTTCTCGGTCGTGTTATTTCGCGTTTTGGAGACCAGAATTGGCCGCCTAGATCGTGCGATTTAACACCATTAGACTTTTTTCTTAGGGGTTTTTTGAAGTCGATGGTTTACGCGAATAAGCCGACGACGACTCAAGCCTTAAAAGAGGAAATTGGACGCTGCATTAATGAAATACCGCAGTATTTATGCAAAATGGTCATTGAAAATTTCATTGAAAGATCGCGTGTGTGCCTCATTCTGTCTACTTTACGATATAATAAAGTTTCACGATTTTTTTTTAAATATCTGTGTTTTATTTAAAATTTAAATCTTGCGTTCTTGTTGGGACACCCTTTATAAGAAGAACAAGTTAAATTCGCCTGAGTCAAGTCCTACCCCTCGATTATGGTTTACAACACAAAAATGTTGTGTTGTCTCGCTTACAACACAACATTAATTGAACATGCGATTATGGTTCACAACATCTAGCTGTTGTGTACGTCACACAGTTCTATATTAATGTTAGTAGATTTTTTTCTTTAAAATACAAACGTGCATGCAAAAGAACTGGGAAGTTGATAGAAATCAACATTAAAAAAAAAAGAAAAGCGAAGTGCACTAAAATAAATCTATTTTGTTAAAGTTAAATAAAACAAAAACATTTGGAGATTAACGTTCTTCTATTTTTTTCGATAATGAGTACACAGAAAACATATCGCACGAGTTCGTAGAAAAAATTCAGAACAATTCCAACCCATTAGAACTGCTAAATACAATGTTTTTTCTGGAATTAAATTTTTTTAATTGTTCCACATAAACAAGGATGGTTTTGCTGGTGAAACAGACTAATTTTTTATAACCATCAATCCGGAGTTTATTTTTTTGCTGATGGTAGTTATAGGGAAGTAGAGGCAATGATATGATGCAGTTTCTCAGCCAACTGTTAGGTGAATTTTAAAAAAATTAATAAAAATCTTCAAACAAAATACATTCCTTACAATTTATATAAAAATTGTTCTGCATTTTTATTTTTAAACCGACAAAAAAAGTAATCACAACAATGAGACAACACCTACTAACCATTTGTCTATTTTTATAAGTTTTTACAACACATAAGACAACATGTTGTGAACGATAATCGCCGAAAATTAATATTCACAACTGAAAAGACAACACAACAGATAAGTGTTGTAAACGGTAATCGCAATTCACAACACACAACACCAAAATAGTTAAGTGCTGTGAACCATAATCGGGGCCTTAAAAAGTTTTTAAAAAATTGCCAGATATGGCACCTTGAAAGTATTGCATTATTATTCAAAGAATGATTTTAGAAGGCAAAAATTAAGCAGAAATAGAACAATTGTTCAATTTCTAAAATAAAATGATACATACACTGAGCCAAAAATCGCGTTAAAATATCAACGACGTACTATATGGATATTTTGACACCATCCCGTTTTCTATTTTATTGACAATGAATGTTTTCAAATTTTTAAAAAGCGTGTTGGTTGTCATCTTAGAAAAACTACTATTTTACTTTTTGACAATGTATGTTGTCAACTTTTTAACGAACATTGTGGAATTGACAACAATATGTTGTCAAATTTCCAACCAAGGCAAATTCATATAAGGTAAAATCATGAAGCATCTTTGTTTTTTCAAATTTTATTGATTTGTCAAAAAGGACAGACATGGTTTATATACTCCGACGTTAAATGTAACAATTTTTACAAGTCAAGAAAGAAGTTGAAGCTCACAGCTGCTTTCTTGATATCACCTTGTTTCCAACTTATTAACAAACATTGTCATTGGCAACTCTGGTCATTTCAACAACCATATGGTATCATTGCGACACCAAATGCTTTCATTTCGACACCAATATGGTGTCACTTTGACACCATTCGTTATCATTTGACACAATACGTTGTTAAAATGACACAAACCTGGTTGTGTTCATTTTGACAACTGATGGTGGTATTTTTTTTTCTTGGTGTAATATAATAACGTACTGTAAAAGTTTTTCACATTAGGGATTGGTACCAACTCATTACATAAACCAACAACGGACCAAATCTCTAATTTGATATTTTAGAAAAAGTGATACTGCCTTACCCCCCAGACGCACGAGCAATATGTTTAGCAACTATTGCCGTGGCAACTATCAAATTTTATTTCCAACACCAAATATTAACGTGTGGACCGGAATATATGTTGAAACATTCGTTGAGCAATAGTTATTATAAAATATTGCTCAACAATTATCTTGGACATACGCTGTCAAATTGAATTGCTATTTTTTGTGAAAAACTAAAAACGTGTGAAGCTAAAAAAACCAAGCTAATAAAAAATTAAATAATTCTTCAACGACATAAATCCACCACATTAATAATATCAATTAATTGCTTTAAAACAATAAATAGTTTAACGTTCTTATTTTCAATTTTCATTTAACGTTTTTACATTTTTAAAAACTTAATTTTTAATTTAATTTAGCAATAATTGCTAAACATATTGCTGTGGTTGGGGGGTTATTCAGAAAAAGATTTGCCTAAACATTGGATCATTAACAGGATAATGACGCGAAGAATACAAGTAAAAATGCTCGTCAGTTAGCAGTTTTTAGCCAATGATACTAAAGTTATAGACTGGTCTGTGGAGTCGCCAGACCTTAACCCAATACAAAATCTTTAAACCGAAATTATAAAGTGTGTGAACCAAAACCACCCACAACAAACAATGTTGGGCTGTAGTTCAGAAGCCGTGTGATTAACACCAAACCGAAGCTCTACGCCGCCGTTATTGCCACCGAAGGTCATATTGGCATAAATAATCAATTGTGTATTGCGAATTGGGAATATTATTCAGTTTAAAATGTTTTATTAAAAATAATGCTCATTTTTACTGGTAAAATTTTGACTATTAACCGTATTTAGTAAACCTTTGTCATAAAAGCCAATAAATTTAAAATTTTTTTTGCATAGCATAGACACTCCTTAGACCTATTTTAATTATTGTCAGAAGATTGTTTCGACAAGTAAGCAAAAATAAAAAAGCCTTGAATTCAGTGCTATTTTTTACCGCTACCGCAGTGTATATGAAGAAGATTTTTTAATGAAATGACAAATATTGATCAAAATAATTTTCTATAAATACCTATTTTTTTTATTAATTTTAAAATAAATAATTTATTTCAGTCAAACAAATTCAAATTATTGAGATGTAAGAAAAAATACGTTCTTGGGTCATTATTTTTTAAGCAATGAAAAGTTTGTAGGTAAATAGTATATTTTTAAATAAAAAAAAAGTAAATTCCAAAAAAATATCTAAAGAATTTAATTTAATTAGAATATTACACATCCATACAAACGTTTGTATAAAATGGACTGGTTTCGAGTTTGTGTGCACAAAAATTACGAACATGTACAGCTTAAAATTCCCATTAAAAAAAAAATTAATGAAAATCTAAAATTTCGGTGGTTTTGTTTTTTCATTTTTCTTAGCCATTTGTGAAGCGATCTTTCTGATTTTTTTCACGTTTTGTAGTTTATATAAAATATGCAAAAAAAAACTTCTCGGAAAAATGATCAAAAATAAAGGTAGTTGCGGTTTTTGCTCATAGCTCCGCTATTTCTGAACCGATCCGGCTGAATTTCAATAGCAATGGAATGACAACAACAACTGACAGTTTGGTATGCTATACTTTTCTTTACATTGCCAGGGACTTCAGAAAGTTGATTTCTACACGGACAGACGGACATTGCAATAAGTCAACAGAATGATTTTTAGTAACAATATGTTAAAAATTTTTTTAATTTCGGATAAAATTTGAAAAGCTCATAAAATTTTTTCAAATATAATATACATATAAAGTTACAATTTTACCTTATCAAATCGATAAGGATTAAATACACCTGTTAATATGGAATAAAATTTAAAAAAATGTTTTTGACAACATGATTAAAACAGCTGGTTCGCTTTGACTCAAGTAACCACCTTGTAATCAATTAGCCTTGTTTCTCTTTTACTCAAGTAACTATACCTTGAGAAAAGCTTACTATTTATTGTTTTCATAAGTTTATTTTCAAGTTGTATTGTATTTCGATTTGTTGGGTTCTTTGTATTGCCGTACAATTTTATTTTCTCTAATTGTAAATATGATTTGTTCATTTCTTAATGCAATTCACAACACGTAATTTATAAATAAATTAAAAAGTTTTCAATTAAAACTTTACAATGTTTGTATGTATGTAAATGTAAATGTTGTTTTGTTCATTTGTATGGTTGTCTTATCAAGTAGTCCTTAACAACATAAATGATTTGCATGTATATTTTTATCCAGTCTTTTTAATTTTGCTTCAAACTGGCAAAAAAAATTTTCTTTTCTGAAGCCAATTTATATATACGTAGTCTTAATTTCAATTATTAAATTAGGTATACATAAATAAATAATCGTAATAATAGTAATTTTTTTTTATTCATAGTAAACTTTTATGGATTTTTATTAACTACCGGTTCAGCGATGTCACAAGAAAACCTAAGCGAACGAAAGCAAAGCCCTCGAATTCGAAGCACTCGAAAGCACTCGAATTCGAATAAATTTGGGTTCTTTCGCTTGACTTACGTATGTCAGGTGCTGCCAAATCGATAAATTTCAGTTTTTGTTATCATTTTAAGTGAAATTTTCAGAAATTGGTACTAGTAATTTGCTTTGTGCATTTATAGTATAAACAAAAAAGTAGTTGTGAAGTATATCTGTGAATAACCATTTTTTCTATATAATTGTTTATTTATACAACCATATTTTTAAATTTTATTGCCTTGAATATTTACTGCTAACCTCCTATTTCGATGCAAAGCGAAGGCGAAAGAAAACCCGTCACTCATTTTCGACTGAAAACGGGGCTTACCAACTTTTGACGTATCGTTCGCATGGCCTTACGTTGTTTATCGCAAACCTTATCAATATCCTATATTGACACAACAACAGTTTCATAAATTAATCGCCAGTTTCAAAGAAAACCCGCTGTAAACTAGAAATATACTTTGAAAAACACTATAATAGATTATTTAAACTCTCAACGAAAGAGAGCAGAAAGAAAAATATAAAACACAGACACATACATTCACAAAAACAAATTGTAAACAAAAAAGCTTAAAAAATTCATTTTTTAATTAAAAATAAAATTTCATGTTAATTGTTAAAAAATCAATATTAGAAGATAGAAAAGAAATTTTGTTTCTAATTTTTGGTGATTTCTGCGCGTTTCGTGTTAATTTTATAAGAAAAAAAATAGCCAAACGACAACAAGAAAACAAGTGAGTGATTTTGGCATTTGTTA
The DNA here is from genome assembly GCA_947397855.1 of Thelaira solivaga. Classification (NCBI taxonomy): domain Eukaryota; kingdom Metazoa; phylum Arthropoda; class Insecta; order Diptera; family Tachinidae; genus Thelaira; species Thelaira solivaga. The sequence goes on from OX377612.1 coordinate 41,293,082, forward strand.
TCGTACAAAGAGAAAGAATATTTTTTAGTGAGCCGCAATTTCATATAGAAATGCTTACGTTATTGTTTGATTTTCTTTTCATAAGAATTTTCTTGTAAAAATTTTTTAGGGAGCCACAAATCAGCTGTTTGTCGTCTGAAGTCGCAGCGAACGATAATTTTCTTCTTGGGGAGCCTGGCTGTTAATTTTTTTGTTAAAACTATTTTGAACCATTTTGGTATGTATGCGACAACTAAATAAGAAGTCACTAATATTGGCATTTGAGTTCCCAATGGTTTTCGTATTGCTGAATCGGATTTTGTATGAAAGTACTTACGTTTTCTTTCTTGTTTTCGTTCGCATGACCATTCGCGTAGAATTAAGTTAGCTGAACCCAAATCAAATTTCTTTCGCTTAGCAGCGAGCGAAGATGTTCTTTCGAAATCGCTGAACAGGCTTTAAAAACTTGAGCAAAAGTCATTAGCAAAGCTTAACTCCGTTATACTAAAAAATTATAATTTACATGTTATTCATTACCATGGCAAATGCATGTATATTGTTGTTACTCTGAGACCCAACTAATATACATATATTTGATTTATTTATTTATATAAATAAATCTTTATGTAGGTACTGCTACTTTTTAAACTATGACTTTTTAAGACAATGGAATATATTTGGTTTTTTTTTCTCTCTCCAGAGCACGTGCCAACTACCAACCTCTAAGATCAATAATTATACAAAGGCGCATAAGCCTTCAAATAATTTTCCCGATGGTAGAATAATTATTACTTTTTTATATAAATACATATTTTATTTCTTATGTAAGCTGCAGTGCGCAATAGTCTAAACTTGTAATTCAATATTTGCACTAAAAAATCCTATTTAAAATTTTACACATTTTTGTTGATAAACAAATTTCAATTTGTAATTAAAAATTTTTCTAATTCATGTTTACTGTTGGTGTGTCTCTTTAATATTTAAGCGGCGATATGTATACGAGTATTTATTTATTCATCAATAACTATCTTGTCACCTTCAAAGTATTCCCCCTCAGATATAATACACTTATGCCAGCGTTTTTTCCAATCCTCGAAACACTTCTGAAACGCGTTTTTTGTTATCGCCAACAGCTCCTGTTTCGAGTTTTCTTTTATCTCCTCAATCGTAACAAAACGCTTTCCTTTCATCGGTGTCTTCAGTTTTGGGAAGAGGAAAAAGTCAGCGGGGGCCAAGTCTGCTGAATACGGTGGTTGAGGCAGGATAACGGTTTTGTTTTTGGCCAAAAACTCACGCATAAGCATCGACGTGTGAACTGGTGTGTTATCATGGTGCAAAATCCATGATTGGTTTTTTCACAATTCTGTACGTTTCTGACGAATTGCTTCACGCAAACGGCGCATACCTTCAAGGTAGTATTCCTTATTGACCGTACGACCTTGTGGCAAAAATTCATGATGCACCACGCCATTGCAATCCAAGAAAACAGTGAGCAAAACCTTCACATTTGACCGAACTTGACGACCAGGACGAGCATCGTCATTGACATCTTCTCGGCCTTCCTTAAACAGTTTATACCACAATTGAACTTGTGTTCTGCTCATAGTAGACTCGCCAAACGCCACAGTCAACATTTCAAATGTCCTTGCACATTTAATTTAATTTTTTACGCAAAACCTAATACAGTTGCTTGATCCATTTTTTGAAATAGTAAAAAATCGAAGACCACACCAAAACACGACTAATCTTTTTATGTCAAAAACAAACTGACAATCCAAAATGGCTGATATTGTCAACATAAATAACAGACATGTGTACCAACAAAAAAAAACAATGCGAAAATCGAACATACGAAAATTGAAAATAACGGTTATTTTTTGATCATACCTCGTAAGTATATGTATATCAGTATGTTAAATATAAAAAAGCTTTTTTGTATTTTGTTCATTTGTTTTTCTAAGTGCAACAACCTGCATATGGTTCAAGATCGTTTGCAAAAGTTCTGCTGCAAACAAGCAACAATAAGCTTTTTACAAGTAAACTTGTTGTGTTTAATATAACTGCATGTGTTGTTTATGTGTGTGTGTTTAAAAAAAAATTTTTATTTTTACATAAAACACTCCCCCTTAGCAGAAAAAAAAACAAATAAATATAAAGCTTATCAGTAGCTTTTTCTATATGAACTATTTTAGCAGTCGTCACTAAAGCCCAACCATACCCACCGCAATTTAAATTGCCTTGAGCTTTATAGGAGGCTAATGACATTTGCACTTAAAATAATAATAACAACAATAAAGTACAAAATGCATGTATTAGTTAAAAGCTGTGCAAAATTTGTTGTAATTTAGTAGGTACATAAATTTAATTTCAATATCTTTATAACGTTGTATTGCTACTGCTAGTGTTATATATTTCAAAGCCATTTGTGTTTTTAACGACTAAAATTTAACTCGCTACTTCGTCAGCGAAGTAACATAATGTCGCTATTATAATATCTTATTTCATTGTAGACCATTTAATCTCAGTTCTAAATTTTTTAATACAAATAGAATCAAAAGATGTTATTAAAGTATATAAAAAGTACCGTTTTATCAGTTTCTTGATTTTTCTGTTTACTCAGCACCGTTTTAGCTCGGTCTGATAGATCTAGATGTTAAAAAATCAAAAAGTACAACATAGTATATGACTAAAAAGTATCGTTTCTTTCTCTTAATTTTTTTTTCACCTGCTTCTGAACCATTTGAGCCCTGCCTAATAGTTCTAAGTTCGTTAATATTAAAAAAAATCATATTTAATTACTTTCCTTAGGACCGTTTGAGCCCAAACTTGTACCTCCAGGTTTGTTTACATTAAAAAGTCGAAAATTACTACTAAAATTAATAAAAGTACAACGATGTTCAGTACCGCTTAATTTTACTGTCACAATTCTAGGTTTGCACATACCCTAAAAAATGCCACAAAAATTATTTTTTTAAATAAAGTAACAATCATATGTAATAATTTCTATTTGGAATTTAAAAGTTTAACAAAATATTAATCTTTATTTGTGTTTAATATCAGAAATTGTGTTGGAATTAATTACATTCAGTAATACCCCCCTGGTATTCGAATGTAAAAGAGAAGAGAAGAATAAAAATAGAATATATAGTTTTCAATATTAAAATGTTGGTTGGGAAATTTATTTATTTATTCAGTTCAAAGCTTACTGAGTTTTTTGTTTGAATATTTGAACGTTTTGTAACTATTGATTAATAATTCTTATTTAGTCAATTGCTTTTACAATATAAAGGTTCTAATGTTTGCAAGAAACGTTGGGAGTAACCTACTGAGGATTCAGAGTAGCGTCTGATAAAATGGTCCATATAGGTATGCTCTCCCCTTCAGTACTTATTGTACTGAATAAATAACTCATGAGAATATCATGAGTAAAAGAATAAATTTGAAAACCAACACAATTTCTGGAATTAAGCACAAATAAAGATTAATATTTTGTTAAAAAAATAAATTTTTATATTTAATATAACCTCAAGCTTAATAAACAAAACGTTTCATTTACATAATTTTTTTAACCCTCGAAGTGGCACATGGTTCTGGCCAGACATATTTCATTTTCATGCTTCAATTTAGCATACTTCTATTTTAGGTACATGGCTGTAATTTCAGGTAATCTCCCAAAATATTGTTGGCTTTCGATGTATAAATTATTAATTGAAAAAAAGTCCTTGGAACAGGACAAAAAAGCCAAATAAAAAATCTTCACTTTACTTTTGGTACATAGTGTCTGGCCAGACCCCTATGCATTTTGTATGAACGCATAGGCAAAGCACATGGCACGAGTTGGGAATTTGTATTTACTTTATTCTTTTATGCTTCTTTCTTTCTTCTGATTTTGTTTGTGAATTAGTTATTCATTGAACGTTGAACAGTGAAGAAGTAATCTAGTTTTTGTGCGGTAATTTTGAACTTGTGAATAATTTTACGCAGGTAGATTTGTTGCGTTGTTAGTATATTATGGCTGATGAACTGGAATTTATTTATAATACACGCTTGCGTAGCGCGAATTTGCAACCCCAATTGTCAGAGGCATTAGTGCGTGATTTTCAAAGTCAGGTAGAAGCTGATGAAAATGATGATGTTTTTGAAAACGATGGTGACGACACTGCTGATTATGTGCCAGAAGATGATGCATCAGACATAGAAAATGATTTGGAAATTGAACCTAACGAACTTTATGATAGTGATGAAGACGTAGATGAAGAAGAAGAAAGTGGAAATGATGCTGAAGCAGCAAATGAAGTCGACTCAGGCTGTTTTTATAGTAAAGACGGTACTAAATGGAACGAAACTGAACCCCCTGCATCTCGTTTGCGCCAGCATAATATCATGCGTTTTCAATCTGGAACAAAAACAAGGCTCACCAATCCAGTTGAGGTATTCAAGCTATTTTTCTCAACCAATATTACGTTCGTCATCATTAGTGAAACAAATCGGCATGGGCGAGAATCAATTAGAAAATGGAATGAAGAACATCCAGAGTCTACCCAAAGAAAATAGATTGATTTGACAAGCTCTGAGCTAGATGCATTCATTGGGATTTTGTTAGCTTCTGGTCTCAGCCATAATAATATGCAAGACTCCAGTATATTGTGGCGTTCTGATTCGCTGCCCATATTCCGAGCGGCTATGTCGCACAAACGATTCATTACTCTGTCCAGATATATTCGTTTCGATAATAGTCGTACGCGGGTATTCCGACAGCAAACAAATAAAGCAGCTCTTATTCGGGACCTTTGGAATTTTCTCAATGAAAATCTGCAAAATTATTATGAACCTTAATGAAAATATCACCATCGATGAACAGTTGTTTCCGTATCGTGGGCGCACAAAGTTCACCCAATATATCCCATCAAAACCTGCAAGGTATGGGATCAAAGTTTGGTGGGCATGCGATGCTAAGACTAAATTTCCATTGAAAGGAAAACTATACACTGGAAAGGAAGGAGACAATCGGGAGATAAATCAAGGTGAAAACGTTCTAATGTATTTCGCAAATTGTTACGCAAACAGCGGCAGAACAATTATTTCTGATAATTTTTTCACCTCATTGAACGGCGCTAAACGACTTGCTGCTATGGGACTGGCATTTGTTGCCACCATTCGAGCAAACAAAAGATGTCTTCCTAAGGAAGTTATGAAGAGCACCAGACGACCAATTCTTTCAAGTGTGTTTGGTTTTCATGAAAATCTTGTTGCACTTTGCAGTTACGTGCCCAAAAAAAATAAGGCAGTCAATTTAATTTCAACCGTGCATTGCACGAAACATGTTGAAGGCGTAGCCATGAAACCGGAGGCAATTTTATTTTATAATTCAACTAAAGCCGGAGTCGATACGATGGATCAAATGCTAACTCATTACACAACAAAACGGCCAACCAGACGCTGGACATACGCGTTTTTCTGCAACATGATTGATGTGATGGCATTGGCAAGTTACATTATATGTAAGCTAAATGATGAAAATACAAGAAAAGAAAGAAGACGCATATTTTTATATAAACTTTCAAAGCAATTGGTACTGGCCAACGTTGAAAATCGCATCAATAATCTGCACATTGTGGCTCAACCAACAACTCGCATAGCATTTGAAGCGTTCTTTGGGAGACCTCTCAATATAGCAAACCTTAATGTGGCTTCACGCAGTGGTCCAGACACATTAGCTGCCAAAAAATTTTGCAGAATTTGCCTGCAGCAAGGTGACAAAATACGCCGTAAGACACGCTTTTTTTTGCTGCAAATGCAACAATCCTGTTTGTCAGCAACATTCAAAAGTAGATTATTTATGTTTTTGTTGCCTTCCGCAAAATTCTGAATAAAAAAATCAATGTATTCTTCATAATAATTTTCTATTTTGTCATAAAAATTTATTACTTTACCCATAATAAAGAGAAATATATATAGAACAAAAAAATTGTTGCCCTTTTCATGCCAAAGATTTTTTCAGATCTATTTTTTCTTCCTCAGGTAGCTAATAACATAGTAAAAAGAAATAGAAACACAAAATATAACAAATATTTTCCTATCTTAGTAAAAACTTTAACGGCAAACAGACCTTATTTCCATACAAATGCATGTAAATGTATAGGGGTCTGGCCAGACACTATGTGCCAGAACTAAGGGCTCAAAATATGTGCCTGACGAAGGGTTAAGGGAGTGCATGAATACCGAGTTAAATATGTTTTAATGTAATACCTTAAGTTTTTTAATATTTGTAAATATCTTTTCAGTATTTATGACATACTATATGAATAAATACCACCTACCACCCAAATATTCAGAAATTACTTTGTTTTAAAATTTTAAAATGTTGCTCTGAGATATTTTAGCCTCTTCCGGACGAACCATAAAAAATTACAGGATGGGACACATATCATTTTAAAGGAGAGTTCGTCTAGATTTGTAATCTTCCGCCCAAATACTCAGAAATTACTTTGGAGTATTTTTAAAAAAATGTTTAAATTTCCATATACCTAAATGCTGTTGCTCTGAGGGATTTTTACCATTTCACCATTTTCCAGAGCTACTATTCCCGGTTTTTGCATTTGAAAATTACCAAAACTAAAAATGAATTAAATCTATAGGTTAAAAGCTTTCTGGAAGTGTTTTAAAATTTACGGAAAATTTCGTAGTTTTTATTTTATGATGTAAAACGGAAATTCTCAAAACCCTTCAGAGCAACAGCACTGGAGTATATGAAAATTTAAAAAAAATTTCAAATAATCCAAAGTAATTTCTGAATATTTGGGTGGAAGGTTACAAATGTACAAATTAATAATGAAATGTTTATATGCTGCATTAATTTACAAGAAAGGTATATAAATACGAGTATAATACAGTTAAACCTCGATTAACCGGGCCTCTACTACTAAGTTACATCTATTAACCGGCATGAGGTTCTTATTATTTTTTCCCTCTATTTCCGTGCTTTAGATTTAATCCTCTATTACCGTGCTTTACATCTATTTTCTGTGCAGCATTCATATGTTTTTTATTATGTAAATTTAAATCCGGTGGTTCCCCTTTTTAAGTTCATGTACCCACACATAAGAACATATTTGCGTTTTTATTCATTTCGTAAGTGAAATTTGATCTGCTAACACCTGTTTTGGAATGATGGCTCCTTCAAATAGTAAATTACCAAAAAGAGCAAGAAAAGTTCTTTCATTTAAAGACAAAACTACTTTGATTCGTGACTACGACAAAAACATATTTGTTAAGTTGCTGTCTTAAAAATATGGAGTTGGTAAGCAAACTGTACGCGATTTGGTGAAGAACAAATTTTGCTATATGGTTCTAAAAGTGATTCAATCGACAGTTTAAAAAATAGATATACACTCAAAAATTCCGAAAATCCGAAAGTAGATTTTGCACTAAAAAACTGAAATAGAAACTGTAACGTTGGTACAAGCGATAGAGGCCTGTAATGTTCTGTTAAAGTTTGTAGAAAATTTTGCAGTTACTACGAGTATATCAGAACCAGATAAAATCCAGATGCATCGTATTCAAAACCAATTATTGAGAGAAAAATTAAAAGCAAATTAATATAAAAGAATATTTTAAATAAACAAATATTTCGTCAGAAGAAACAAATTTCTGTATATTTTAATATAACCTCTATTAACCGTGTATTTCGATTATCCGTGCTGGTTCCGATCCCACGAGACCCGGATAATCGAGGTTTAACTGTATTTAGTAATAGTAGTAAAAAGGGGTACATATTTTATTTCTTATGATGTGTTTCTATCATGCTAAATGTTAAATTGATATCGTGATAGAAAATCATCAGGTATAGACTTCATTTATTAGTGTTATCGTAGCGTTATGATAAAAAAAGCATGCTATGCGGTATGCTATTTCTATTTTGATAGCTAATGTCATTTTAGATATTAATTTGATTTTGAAGTTTGTTTACTTTCAAATTTTTGTTTAAAATAGGACCAAATAATTATTTTACAGCTTATATGTGCGTATTAATAAATATAATTTATCGTACTTATGCAAGAAACTAATTTTTAAAATTTTAAATGATAAAAAATAATAATAAAATATGTTTGATCATAATATAATTCCATCAACGTCTTCCCCTATGTACTGTCATTTGCTCTGGCGGCGTTATATCTACTACGAGTAGTATAGGGGTGCTAGACGATCATTCATTCACCGTCAATCATGGGGGTGTGTTCGTGTTTTTTAAACATGGCGGTCACACGTACATATATGTTTTGTGAGAATTTGATGAAAATCAACACTAGTTTGATATTTGGCCAAAATTTTGCTGGTCTGGCACAACTGTAAAATTTGCTGGTCTGGCACCACTTCTGTACTCATCATTTTTTTTTTTTTTTTGTGTAAGGTTGAGTGCACATCGCGGAAATTTTAGAAATAAAAATGGAAGAAAAAAATTTTTTACATTTAGTTTTTACAGTCCTTCATCTAAATTGATTTTTTTTATTGCTAGTGTTAACTATAATATTTACAGCCGATTTTTTTAAGTGTAACTTTTAGTCCCCTGTCTGGCAACACTGAAACTGCATTGTCAAATAGGAGTAGAAGTTTCTAATAGCGTATATATATATTTTTTTTTCGGGTAGTAACTTTACACCATATTTTTCTTAATAATTAACCTAGAATTAACCTTGCCAAAAAAGGCATTTGAAAATGAATTAAATAATTACTTTATAGAATTGAATAAGCTCGTTTTATTTCCAAATTAAACATTTTTAGGAAGTTAACAATCAGAAATGGGATAATATTACACACTAGCTGGCGGTAAAAGATTAAGGTCAATTTTTACAATGTGAAACAAAACATGTCGTGTGTGCCCTCAAAAGCATTGCTTCTGTAAAAAAACGAGTATAGTCATTTGTTTTAAATGTCTACGCTTTGTGGAAATATTTGTCGCCGTATAATAACTTTCTGTATCGTTAGCCGCCTGAATAAAAAATTTTACAAGAAAAATATATTAAATTTTTTTATCTAGTTTAGTTTTATCAATAATATTGAAGCAAAGAATATACAATTTTTTTGTAAAAGCTTATCATTTTGTAGCTTAAAAAGAAAACAAAATAGCTGTCCCGCCACCACTACAATAACGCAATGAAAAATATTTTCAGCGGCTATAAGCCGTTTTTCAAACGAAGGACGTGGGTATTTATGTAGTAAAAAGAAGAAGCACAGAAATAAATATAAATATTCTTTTTATAAAATTGGATATTGCAAATTGGTATTTATTAGACACCATTTACACAGGGAAAGTTTACTTTGACAAATTTTGTTGAATTCTCTTTTAAACTTTCTTTGGTGTTTACACAGGGAAAGTTTTGTTTCTCAAATTTTGTTTTGTTTTCAAATAAAAAGTTGCAGCTAACTTCAGTTATATAAACTACGAACAAAGAACAAAACGAATTTGCGAGTACAAGAAAGTCTGTACTGCCTCCCGTTCTCTTCACCCCTATCTCCTATAAACTCAAGACTTTGCAAAGTAAACTTTCCCTGTGTAAATGGTGTCTTATTAATTATATTAAAATTAATAACAATTGTATTTAAATATGGAAAAAGATTTGATAAAAGTGAGTAATATTTTTGAGTAGATCAGCTGTTATAAAAAACAGAGTCTATGTCAGACGTATTTGTACATGTCGTTTGTGACCAAAAATTATAAGCCTTCTATAAAATAAGAAATTTTGACAGACATGAAGAAAACATGTGCTTTTAAAACTAAAATACATATGTAAAAAACATGTCGTGTATAGGGATCTTTAAGAAGAAGGAATTAAATTTTGCATTGAACTGCTGTTGTTGCGGATTTGTGGTGTGACCTTGTGTCCGGATGTTGTGTGAACAAGGTTATGCTGGTTGGTATTCTAAGAAGATACTAGATTATTGCTATGTGTTGTGATTGCAGTAAGTGGCTTGGGTTATTGAATATTGACAGAAGAAAAATCAGAAGGAAGTTAGAGTAAATATGAGTTTACCGGGAAATCAACAGTAACCAGTGAAATGTTGGCACGCCTTTTGGAGCAAAATGCTGATGTTATCAGGGCACTTACGTTGAATGCCGTATATGCAGATAATAATTCGAGCACGAATTTTATTATTGTACCACACTTGCAGAAATCTATAAGAAAATTTAATTTGTTTATTCCCATGAACAATAATTTGGTATCGTGAATTGTTAGGGAATAAAATATATTTTCGAAACATATTGGCAAGTCGAACATACTACTGTGAATTGATGTAATTTAATTGTTTACTTGTTTTATTTGTAATTTTCTTAATAAATTGTTATTATTCATTAAAATGCATAGTATTTCGCTCCGATTTATGTTATTAGAAGAAGAGAAGAAATTATTGGAGAAAATAATATAATTACGTACGTACTCGTACATACATATGTATTTTATATTTTCGACTGTATTTTTTTTATTAGAAATAAAACGATTGATAACCACTCATGCACTCAAATGCGCTGTTTTCAAATAGTAAAATTGCAAAATGCTTTTCCTCGTTTAAAATTGTCAAATAAAATTCGCTAGCTTTAAATTGCTTTTAAAATTACTAATTGATTACAAAACTAAAAAGTACATGTACGTATATAAAAAAAAGGTTTATGCGTTGCAAAAAATAGAGATTGATGTTGATTCCACTTTGTCAAATGTTTTCCTTTTATAAATAGATTTTGTAAACAATAACATAAAGATACAAAATAATTATTATTAATTTATACGAAATTTTAATATTCTAAATTTACACGCACATCAGTGAAGATGACGCTTCGAGAACAAGTCATTTATTTAAATTTGAACCAAATTATTGCCCATAATTTGCTAATGGTAAAATTAAAACAATTATTTAAACTCAAGAATTTAATTTTTAATTTTGCGGTGGTGCATCATAATACATCAAAAAGTATTTATTAAATAATAATTGTGGGAGGAGCATAGCATAACGAAACCAATAATTTAGCAGTTAATTTTGAAATTATAGTGGATATCTAAAATTCATAATAGTAAAATTATTAACAAATTCAATTTAAATTGATATTGTTAACAAGTAAAGATCATCAATAACACAGGTCTGCGAAAAAAAATTTTTTTTCAGCTGCATGAGATATTTTTACTGAATTATATGTTTTAAAGTGCGCTGATTTCAAAAGTGATGGCCATTTTTTTTCTATCAGATAAGGATTTTTTGCAAATTCAAACACAAAAAATCCTTTATTCAAAATTTTCAAACAATAAATATTTTTTTTAAAGAAAACGAAACATTATTTTGATACATATGTATACTTATTCATGTTCTTTATGAAACCTCTTCTTCTTTTCCTTGATACTTTGACGAGTCCTTTTCCGATTTCCATCTTCAGTTTCTCGCTAAAGCAGCCAACAGTAGTCAGCAAGCATAGTGACATCCCATCGCCCTTGGTACCTTCTCTCGATATCACGGACATCCTGGTGAAATCGCTCCCCCTGCTCTTCACTGTAAGCCCCCAGGTTTTCAGGAAAATTGTCTATGTGAGAGTGTAAAAAATGAACCTTCAAGCTCATCTTGCAGCCTTGGGCTTCGTATGCTGCTAGCATCTATTGCACAATGGTTTTATAGTTAGGATCCTTAGTATTTCCCAAAAACTTTCGCACTACGTCCTTGAACGAAAGAAAATGTAAAAAAATTTGGTCGCAGACCTTTGTTTATTGATTTCTTTGTTTTTGAAATGAGAACTAAAACTAAAAAAAACATCTTTTTAAATTGTGAACTTGTTTATTTCGCACACAATGTAATAAAGTTAAGCCGAAAAAACGTGTTTTCCAAACCTGACTACTTACTTCATGCACGTTCTTTGATTACAATTTTCTTTTGTTGCAGAAGAAAAAGGTCAATGAGTGAATAAACTTTTGTAAAGAGAATTGAATTCTTTTTGTTATTGTATGAAAATATTATCCATGATCGAGTTGAGTGTATCCATTAAAATTACAATTTCTGATAAAATGCAATTCTACGTAATTTCAAACAAATGTTATGATGGTTTTTGTAGTCGAATGTTTTTTTTTTTTTTTAACCATTTTAATTATGAAATATTATAGATAGCGTTCTAGATTTCGATTTCGTTTTCTTCTGTTGTAAAAAAAATATTTTGAAAACATAAAGATTTCCACGGAAACAGGTAAAAATGTGCTAAATCCACTAGTTTAAAAACATTTTATTTATTAAAATATGAAAAGATGGCTGACAATCTTCCCTGTTCCTCACCTTCTGAAAATATAAAGTTATAAATGAAATAACGAACAGGAGTCAAGAAATTAAATTTCTCAGTATTTTATTTTGATATAAAAATTTCGGTATCTCATACCTACTCTGTGTGTGCTTCATTTGCTGATTAAAAAAATTTTTTTTTCTTTCCGAAATTTTGTTGCTTACAAAAAAGTAAAAAAAAAAAATTTTATTTGTTTTGTTTTGCAATTAAAATCTAAAATGCAACTGCCTTCAACCAAGAATATCCTTTCGTTTGTTGCAAAACGTCAAAGCTTTAAGACCTCTTGAAAATTATATACTTATTTTATTTCACAAATTTCATTACAAATAAATATGATAGAGTTCGTTAAACTGCAATGACCTAAAGTAGCAAAGAAATGAGCTTTTTCTCTTGCATAAGCGAACAACAAAAAAAATAAAGTAAAGCTCAATGGGAAACCGGTCGAGTTTAAGCTACAAATTTTATTTCGTAATATGTTGTAGCTGGCCGTGCAGTCTGCTTTTAAAAATAGATGCAAAAAAACCTCATTCAACCTAGATGTTTTTGTGTATAGTGGTTGCTACCCAAAAAAAAAAGAAAAAGCTTTTCGCTTTTGTTTCACATGTTTGTTCTCAAATAAAACTCACTCACTCACCTACAACAACATGCGAGCAAAAATACTTTTACTTTCTACTAGGGTGAAGAAAGTGAAATTTTGCACTACTAACGGCAGGGCAGGATTATTGATTAACAAACAAGAAAGAAGACAACTCACTGGGATTTATGTGTATGTGAGCTCTTTACATTCGTTTATCCCGACTCTTCTTTACATACTCTTTTCACCTGTTACCTAAATATAAATTTAATGTGATGGAATATGTGTTTGCATATTACTTGCATTTTCTGTTTAAATAATTGACCAATTAAGTTTTTTTTTGTATTTTATTATGCTCTTCACTCTATAAAGGATATATACGAGTATTATGGATCCTTATAAATAGTGAAGCCCAATAAGCGATGTCCGTCTGTCCGCATAGTCGTTGAAATCAACTTTCTGAAGTCCCTAGAAAACGTAGTATTGAAATGTCGGTATAGAAATTCAGCCAGATCAGTCCATAAATGGCGGAGCTATGAGTCAAAAAAATGGCGAAGAAAAATCAAAAATGCAACTGAAATTTCGGTTTTTCATTAATTTCTGTCTTATTTTGTTTTTTTTTTTTTTTTTTTCGGATTTTGTCTAAACTTTAAAACAGATAAAAAAAAACGTGGTACGCAGTTTTGTCAGAAATGAAAGTCTGTGCAAAAAATCTAAACAATCGCAAACGCAATTGGCCGTGAAAGATCAAGAATACAATCGGAATTTTAGTTTTTTTTTATAGAAATTTTCAAGCTGTACATGTGTGTAATGTTTGTGTAGACAAACACGACACCAGGCAGTCGGTCTTATACAAACGGTGTATGTATGTGTCTTTTAAATGCCTTGATTGTAATAGCATTGCTCATACAAACATCTTAATGAAAGAGAATTTTTCTATTTTTGTCGTTAATTTGAAATTCTTTAGTTGATGTTAAATATTTAATTAAATATGATTTACAGAATATGTGCAAAATTAAATTATATTTATTTTGCATTTCTATTGGATATCTTTCTCAGAATTAATTTTTTATTTTTTTAATTTAAAAATTGAGTGAATGTAGACATTTTAGTGCTTTTAAAAATAAGGTTCTTAGAACATATTTTTCACAGAACTCCTTAATTTTAGTTTCTTGAACATCACGTGAAAATTGGTATCATGAATTCCCCGTGAAATGTTTCTCCCCTTCAAATTTGAGAAAAAAACAGCTGTTCAGAACAAAGTAAGCTAACAGTGCATGTTGAAATTTTATAAAATTTTGTTAAAACTTTAAAACTGTATTACAATAAGAAGAGAGGAACCTACAGCAGCGGATCGTTAGTCGAGATTTGCGAGACGCATTTAACCCCCCCCCCCCCCCCCCCTTGGAATTACCTGAAACATTAAAAGCGACATTTTATAATTCAATAAAATATTTCTATGCTTAATTTTAATGGATTTTTATGAAGTTTGGTATGTACGATCTACATACTACAAAGAAGTTGCTTTGTCATTTTTTTGGGCCACGCCCACTTTTCAAAAAAGTACAAAATGTAGTAGTAATAAATATTCTGTTGAGAATAAAATTGTTTGTTACAATAAATTGTTTTTTCTGTTTACTTTTAATAGAAAAGTATTTTAACTATAAACACAAGCACTTTTTAAAACGCTTTATGTTTTGAAAATGTCTGAATTACTTAAGTAATTTAGTAAGGGGATTCCTCACATTATGCGACCTGATTAATATGTTCAGAGCGAGCTTTTCCTGGGGAGCAATTTGTAGCAAATGGAGGGAGGTAATCGTTTGGTATATTCCGAAACTAGGTAGGACGGACAACTTTCTACCCAAGTCGTATAGACCCAAGTCCATTGCCGTCGACGAACTATTAAACATATTGAGCGATAATGGTTTTGAGGTTCATAGTTTTGATGACATACTTGTGCTGATAAGGGGTAGGTTTGAGGATACCATATCAAACCTACTTCAGAGAGCACTGAACTTGGTATCAGATTGGTGCAGGGATGTGGGGTTGAACATCAACCCTAAAAAGACCTCTATAGTAATATTCACCAGAAAAAGACTCGGGAACAATTTTAGAGAATCTAGCATTTTTGGTGAACGTATACCGTTCTCAAGAGAAGTTAAATACCTTGGTATTACTCTTGATAACAAACTACTCTGGAATAGCCACCTAAAAAAACCATCGACAAGGCCAGGTCCACGATATGGATCAGAGATTGGTTGGTAAAAGCTGGGGGCTAAATCTTAGAATATCACTGTGGCTCTACAATGCGATAACTAGACCGCTGATTGCTATGCGGCTGCGGTCTAATTTAAAAAAGTTAGCAAGGTCTCAGCGCAGGCAAGGATCAATAGAATTCAGAGACTAGCCTGCGTCTATACAACAGCGCAATGAGGTCTTCTCCGACCGCTGCCCTCGAGGTCTTGCTAAACCTTCCTCCAATTCATTTATTCATCAATGCAAAGCTCATCGTGGGAGATGCGGAGGACTCTTCTCATGCACTCAGTTCTCTTTCTAGAGAAATTGCTGAAAGCGATCACTGTCGAACCAAATACAACTTCACTCGTAACTTCGAGGTCACATTCCCAAATAGGGTAAATTGGGAATAGAACAGACCCAAACCCGGTGTCGGGTCACATGTATGGTACACAGATGGCTCGAAAACGGTTGACGGTGTTGGAGCAGGGGTATTTGGTCTAAACCACAGAAAAAGCTTATTTGTCAGTATGGGTAGAGAGAAGTAAGTTTTTCAGACCAAAATACATGCAATATAGCTCTGCTTAAGACACGAACCAGAAAGAGACATAAATAACAGTACTGGCACTCAGTGCTTTGAGATAAGATCAAAACTGGTCTGGGGGTTACTCTCTATTGCGACGCGAAAAAAACTCAATGTAAAAATCATACAGATGCTAATGGTTTTTCTTTCGCATTGCAATAGAGAATAACCCCCTGGCATTGCCTAAAACTTCTAAAAAGACTATTATTTAATAACAGGGTTCACTTGGTATGCCGGGTCGTAGTGGATATGTAGGCAATGGGAAGGCATACAAACAAAAAAGGGCAGCTAATAGATTTGTTGGCCCAGTACCGTTCTGTGGGCTGCCTTAGAGCTCTATTAAGCTGATTTTTATAGAGTGGCTGGAAAGAGAATCGCAACAATACTGGCTAGAAGCAGCAAGTATCAGGGTAGCGAAAACATTCATGCCATCCCAGTCTCGAAAGAGAACAAGGGAATCACTTAGCTTGACCCGGTCAGGAACTTGCATTGTCACGGGATTCCTGACTGGACAATGCAGAGTTTTCCCGTTTTCGCTACTTAGGACAACATTACCTACAACCGTCGGATATGGCGAAAAAATCACCCAAAGAAGTCGATGAATTCTTAAAGAATACTAGACTCTGGGAGAATTTGTAACTTGAGAGTAGTGTCACAATAGGTCTTGTTCCCTCTCCTCATTCTAAGTCTAAGTAAAGGGTGTTTTTTATAGACGTATAGAACTTTAAATTGCAATAAAACAACGATGGATTATTCGATTGACATGAATTTTATTTATCGGAAAGATAATCTTGTGGCATTACATTTTAAATATGATTTCTGGCATATGACCGCCACGGCTGGCTCGGATGTAGTCCAATCTGGACGTCCAATTTTCGATGACTTTTTCCAACATTTGTGGCCGTATATCGGCAATAACACGGCGAATGTTGTCTTCCAAATGGTCAAGCGTTTGTGGCTTATCCGCATAGACCAATGACTTTACATAGCCCCACAGAAAGTAGTCTAGCGGTGTTAAGTCACAAGATCTTGGAGGCCAATTCACAGGTCCAAAACGTGAAATTAGGCGGTCACCAAACGTGTCTTTCACTAAATCGATTGTGGCACGAGCTGTGTGACATGTTGCGGCGTCTTGTTGGAACCACAGCTCCTGGACATCATGGTTGTTCAATTCAGGAATGAAAAAGTTATTAATCATGGCTCTATACCGATCACCATTGACTGTAACGTTCTGGCCATCATCGTTTTTGAAGAAGTACGGACCAATGATTCCACCAGCAAATAAAGCGCACCAAACAGTCAGTTTTTCTGGATGTAACGGTGTTTCGACATACACTTGAAGATTAGCTTCACTCCAAATGCGGCAGTTTTGTTTGTTGACGTAGCCATTCAACCGGAAGTGCGCTTCATCGCTAAACAAAATTCGTAAAATACGTATTCCGCACAGAACCATTATTTTCGAAATAAAATTACACTATTTGCAAACGTTGTTCAGACGTGAGTCTATTCATGATGAATTGACAAACCAAACTGAGAATAAATCACTTGACAGCTATTAAATCGGTCGCCATCTTGAGCAGTAATGCCAACTTAAAGTTCTATACGTCTATAAAAAACACCCTTTATATTTTGAAAATCTTGCGTTTTGCTTGTTTTCTTTTCTAAGATAAATTAGATCAACTGCATATTTTATTTTAATATCGTCTGTACCTGCTTCAACTTTTCTCTAGTGATTAAAAAAATAATTGCCTGAATGTGTATTATAAAAGTTTGTATGGTTGCGTGCTTGTCGCATGCACACATCGAACATTTTTTGCTTAACCGAAAATACACACATCAAATTGCAACATCAATCATGCATTTGTGTGCATTTTTATACCCTTCAATGTAAGTAAGAAGGGTATACATAACTTTGTGATTCCGCTTGTAATTTCTACACCGTACATGGAACACTCTATAAAGTATATATATATTCTGAATCCTTATGAATAGCGGAGTTTAATAAGCGTTGTCCGTCTGTCTGTCCGTGTAGTCGTTGAAATCAACTTTCAGAAGACCCTAGACAACATACCGAAAAGTATAGCATACCAAACGGTCAGTTGTTTCTGGAAGACTATTACTATTGAAATTCAGCAAAATCGTTTCATAAATGGCGGAGCTATGAGTCAAAAACGCAACTACCTCTATTTTTGACCATTTTTTGAGTGGGTTTTTTTGCGTATTTTGTCTAAACGAAGAAATTTACAAAAAAAAAGTGGTATCAGTCATAATACCTGTGCTAAAAATGAAAGCAATCGGTAAACAAATGGACGAGGAATATCAAAAATACAACCGAAATTTTAGATTTTCATTAATTATGGCTTTGTTTTTATTCGATTTTTATCTAAACTGAAAAAAATAGTACGCAGTTTTTTCAAACATCATATTCATAGTATTGTAACCAAAACATAGCTAAATTGGTAAATAAATGGCTGAGCTATGAGTCAAAAATTGCGAATGACCATTTTTTTGGTGCGTTTTTTGCGTAATTTATCTAAACTACAAAGCGGACAAAAAAACGTGGTACGCAGTTTTATTAAAAATAACAGTCGTATAGGGACCAAAATTCAGCTAAATCGGTCCATAAATGGCTCAGCTATGAGTCCAAAATCGCGATTACCTCTATTTTATTTTTTTTTTTTTAATTTTTGGTGAGTTTTTGCGTAATTTGTCTAAACTACAAGACGGACAATAAAACGTGTTACGCAGTCTTATTACAAATATCATCTGTAATGCCTGTGCAAATAATCAAAAATACAACCGGCATTTCACATTTTCATTAATTTTTGTTTTGTTTTTGCTTTGATTTTGCTTTGTTTTTTTTTTTTTTTTTGAATTTTTTTAGCTGTCATGTGCGTAATGCTTTTCACACACAAACACGAAAAGTAAAAAAAGTGTATGTGTGTGTGTGGTTTTTATTGCCTTGAGTTAAATAGTATTACGAATACAGACATCTTTATGAAAGAGGGTTCACTAGATCTTTCTCGATAATTAAATATGTTTGGCTGAAAAATTTGCAAAATTAAATGAAAATAAATTTTTTTGCATTTCTATTTAATATCTTTCTCTAAGAATTTCTTTTTTTTTTTTTATTAATTTAAAAATTTAGTGCCTGCAGACATTTTATTGCTTTTAAAAATGAGGTTCTCAGAAAGGATTGTTTCTTAGAACTCGTTAATTTTAGTCGTATTATAAAAAAATTTTTTTAATGATATTTCTTTCCTCAAGCTTAAAAAACAAGTGTTTCAGTTACATAATTTTTTGAAGTGAGTGAAGATAAATATATTTAGTTAAATATGTTTTCATGTAATTCCTTATGTTTTTCAGTATTTTTAAATATCTTCAGTATTTTTGACATACTAAGATACAAATGTGCATAAATACGTTGATTTCTCTAATAGGTTGCACCCGAACCATAAAATATTACGGGTTGGTACACATATCATTTTAAGCAAGAGGTCGTCTAGATTTGTAATCTATTGCCCAAGATTAAAAAAAAAAAAAAAACTTCGCAATATTTTTTAAAAAAATGTTGAAATTGCCTCACCCCAGTACTTTTCCTCTAAGGGATTTTTATCATTCCTCATTTTGGCGAGGTACCATTCCTGAGTTCGCAACAGAAACATACTGAATCCAAACTGGAATGAAATTTGTTAGTTCTACGCTTTCTGGAAATGTTTTAACATTTACGGTAAATTTCGTAGATTTTATTTTATGATGCAAAACGAAAATTGCCAAAACCTTTCAATAATTTTTTAAATTATCCAAAGTAATTTCTGATTATTCATGTTTTAGACTACAAATGTAGACGATCTCACCTTTAAAATGATGTGTGTGTTCCATCGCGAAATAATTTGTGGTTCTTTCGGAAGTTGCTAAGATACATCAGAACAACAGCACTGCGGTTTATGAAAATTTCAAAAAAAATTTAAAATATCCAAAGTAATATCTGAATATTTGGTTGGTTGGTTACAAATATAGATGATATCCTCTAAACTACTACTAAAAACATTTACGGCCAGGCTCCCCAAGAAGAAAATTATCGTTCGCTGCGACTTCAGACGACAAACAGCTGATTTGTGGCTCCCTAAAAAATTTTTACAAGAAAATTCTTATGAAAAGAAAATCAAACAATAACGTAAGCATTTCTATATGAAATTGCGGCTCACTAAAAAATATTCTTTCTCTTTGTACGATAACAAATGCCAAAATCACTCACTTGTTTTCTTGTTGTCGTTTGGCTATTTTTTTTCTTATAAAATTAACACGAAACGCGCAGAAACCACTAAAATTAGAAATGAAAATTTTTTTTCTATCTTTTAATATTGATTTTTTAACAATTAACATGAAATTTTATTTTTAATTAAAAAATGAATTTTTTAAGCTTTTTTGTTTACAATTTGTTTTTGTGAATGTATGTGTCTGTGTTTTATATTTTTCTTTCTGCTCTCTTTCGTTGACAGTTTAAGTAGTGTATCATGTAGTGTTTTTTAAAGTACATTTCTAGTTTACAGCGGGTTTTGTCTGAAACTGGCGATTAATTTATGAAACTGTTTTTGTGACAACATAGTATATTGAGAAGGTTTGCAGTAAACAACGTAAGGCAAGCGAACGATAAGTCAAGAGTTAGTGAGCCGCGTTTTCCGTCGAAAATGAGTGACTGGTTTTCTTTCGCCTTCGCTTCGCATCGAAATAGGGAGCCTAGCAGTTAATATTTTATGACGTAAGACGTATTTGACAAATAAGCCATTATAACTGAAAATATTTACGAATACTAAAACAAGTAATGGGGTACGTTAAAACATATTTAACGCGGCATATTTTTATTCATTCATTCAATTTTTACTTTTGATTTTATAGAAGAATGTGGAAAGTGAAAAAAATTAATATTTAGCTAACACAGTGAAGGGTATATAAGACTCGGCACAGCCGAATTTATAGACGTATAGAACTTTAAGCTGGCATTACTGTTCAAGATGGCGACCGATTTAACAGCTGTCAAGTGATTTATTCTCAGTTTGGTTTGGCAATTCATCATGAATAGACTCACGATCATCAAGTAAGGTGTAGATTCGTCGAATGGGTCCAAAACGAAATTGCCGTTGTTCCCGATTTTCATAAACGAATTTTGTTTAGCGATGAAGCGCACTTCTGGTTGAATGGCTACGTCAACAAACAAAACTGCCGCATTTGGAGTGAAGCTAATCCTCAAGTGTATGTCGAAACACCGTTACATCCAGAATAACTGACTGTTTGGTGCGCTTCATGGGCTGGTGGAATCGTTGGTCCGTACTTCTTCAAAAACGATGATGGCCAGAACGTTACAGTCAATGGTCATCGGTATAGAGCCATGATTAATAACTTTTTCATTCCTGAATTGAACAACCATGATGTCCAGGAGCTGTGGTTCCTACAAGACGCCGCAACATGTCACACAGCTCGTGCCACAATCGATTTATTGAAAGACACGTTGGTGACCGCCTAATTTCACGTTTTGGACCTGTGAATTTGCCTCCGAGATCTAGTGACAACACCGCTAGACTACTTTCTGTGGGGCTATGTAAAGTCATTGGTCTATGCGGATAAGCCACAAACGCTTGACCATTTGGAAGACAACATTCGCCGTGTTATTGCCGTGTTATTGCCGATATACACAAATGCCGATGCCACAAATGTTGGAAAAAGTCATGGAAAATGGGACGTGCAGATTGGACTACATCCGAGCCAGCTGTGGCGGTCATATGCCAGAAATCATATTTAAAATGTAATGCCACAAGATTATCTTTCCGATAAATAAAATTCATGTCAATCGAATAATCCATCGTTGTTTTATTGCAATTTAAAGTTCTATACGTCTATAAAAAACACCCTTTATAAGAGTAAAAAATTTACACATAACTATAAAAATTTATTAATAAACGTGGGACTAGATATGGAAAAGCAATTTCACGAAAAAAGAAAGAAACGTATTGTGCTATAGAAACATGTTTTAGAAAATATTAAATCCATAGACGACACGTTCCCATTTACACAGGAAAACATATGCAGAAAATTGTTAAAATTCATGGTAACATATACACGAATTAAGAAACGTTATAAGACGTCGGGCGAAGCAGCAACTACCTGGAGCTTCCTTGTTCGCACAATTCTAAAATATTTTTCAATAAAATGTTCTTTTCCGCCATTGGTCGCTTAATTAATGATACAATGCATATAAATGTTCCTAAACGATATCAGGGTTGCAATATCAGTATGCAAAGTATTAGAAAAGTAACTACACAATGTATCAACTTGGTATTAATACTGTATTGATACGTAGTAATTATACGTTTAGGAAGTCAGCTTATGTCTTTCGATTCGAATCGAAAAGACTAGAAGAGTATTTTCAATTTGAAAAAAAAAAATTATTATATAGAGTATTCAAAAAAAAAAAAAATTAAAATTACCCTTAAAATTGTTAATAAATACAACTCTGTTGGACTTTCGAAAGTTGTACATATTAAATTTTTGTTTCGAATTAAAAATTCTTTTCGAAAGCCATTTCGATTCAAATCGAAATACATAATGACCCCCCAGATTATGTGATTTTGAAATTTGATTCACTGAGTACATAGCTTTTTAGTTTTAAAAACTTTTATTTTATACCAATTTTTATTCAACATATGTGCTCGTACATGAGTATGTATTTATATATATATATATATATATATTTTTTTTTTTTTTTTTGTGGTTGTGATGAATTGCAATAAAATGGTATGTTTTGAGTTCATTTTATGTAAATGAAATTTTAAAAATTCCGTACAAACAAAAACAATATACGAACATTAGTTCTTGTTTTCAATACAAATGTAATATCCTGTTCAGACGTAAAAGTTAATGAAGCCAATTAAGTTTTAAATTGTGTGACTGATTTGGGTGTTCACACATATTCAATTAAGTTTACGCAATTAAGCATTTGACAACTGAAAATATTGTGACATTTATTTTTTTAAATATGTTTGAGTATTTATAAAATAAAAAATTAAAAGAAAGTCAAATTTTAAAAAAATGTTTTGAAAGCAAGCGATTTTTTATTTTTTTTTTTTTTTTTTTTTTTTTTTGAGTGAGTGAGGTAAGGTTGCAAATGCCTTCGCATTTCCACTAAAACACTCCCTCCTCTTATTCTGGGGGGATCCTTCCCGGCACTACTCTCTACATTACTTCGGGAAGGCCCAGAATCTCCGTCCAAGAGAGGACTATTCACAATCTACCCACGTCTGGGTCCACCATATTTTGAGTCAGCGTAGTGCTGCTTACTTCTTAAGCTCCTGCTTCTTGATGGATATCAAGATCTCTCTTCTTTGTACGCAAGATGCATTCGACATAATTCTTAATAGCGTTCCAATTGTTGACAACGCACTCTACTATTCTGTCTACTATGTTGGTAGGAGTAAAATCTCCGATCTGCTCCCTCACACTGTTTCTCTCAAAGTGCCTTCTGCTACAGTGGAAAAATGTATGTTTGGCGTCGTCGTCCATTGTTCCGTAATAAATACAGACTGGATCTCTTACCTTACCCATGCGATAAAGATACTTTCGAAAGTATCCGTGACCCGAAAGTAGTTGGGTGAGGAAGTAGTTCACCTCCCCAAATTCTCTCTGCAACCATACGTCTATATTGGTGAATAGCCTAGCCGTCCATCTGCCATTTACTTCCGCTTCCCATCCGTTCTGCCAACTCTGGATGGTTTGAGATCTCAGCTGTTTAGGATCAAAACTCCGCCGACGTTCTTTCATGTTTCACGCAGTTCTCCGTTCACGTGCCATAAGGTCAACGGGTATCTCACTGCTGATCACAAAAACTGCAGCTCCCGAAACCGTGCAATAGGCTGAGACAGTTCTTAATGCCGCTGTGCACTATACCGCCTCTAGCACTTTACGCTTGCTCTTTGCCCTTAGAGCATCTCCCCAAATTTCACTGCCATACAAAAGTATAGAGTTCGTTGTTTCCATGATCAGTTTCCTATTGCTCTGTGTTGGGCCGCCTACATTCGACATTAATCTGCTCAGCATACCGGTCACCTTCGCCGCCCTGGCAGCCGCATGTTGTATCTGGGCCCAATATAGGTCAGATTCCATAGATCAGGACCTAGAATGGATCCCTGTGCCTCACCGGATGTGATCGCCCTCACTCTCTGCGTCATAGAGAAGTTTGCGGTCTCGCAGGTAACTCCGAAAAATTTCCAGTAGATAGTCGGGGATGCAACACATTTCCCGTAGTGCTTTCATAATATCCTCCCATCGCAGGCTGTTAAAAGCATTCCGTACATCAAGGGTGAACAAGACTATTATACGTTTCGGGTAATAGCGTCTACTCTGTGCATACTCGAAGTGTCTCACTACATCTCCGATGGCACCAAATGTCGACCTGCCAGGTCGGAATCCGTGCTGTCGTTCCGACAGTCTTCCAGCTATTCTAATAGACTCTGCCAATCTACGTTGCACTAATTTCTCTAATAGTTTTCCGGCACTGTCCAGCATGCAGAGAGGGCGATATGATGACGGTTGCCTTGGATCCCCTCTTCCCTTCCCAATTAGAATAAGCTTCTGTATCTTCCATCATCTGGGAAAGATTCTTTGAGTCATGCAAGCATTATAAATTTCGAGCATCTCATCCGATCGGCTCTCCACCAAGAGCTTGATTACCTCAGCTGGTATTCCATCCTTTCCCGGAGCTTTACCACATTTGATACTTTTTGTCGCAGCCTTCAACTCTTCTTCAGTAAAGGGCGTGGGTACCTTACCCTCTTGAGTCTCCTGTTCCTCTTGGAGTGGAGGATGTGTTGGGAACAAATCCTCAACAATATTCTCAATGTCCTCGCTGTCCAAGTTAGGAGCGGCAGAGCTTGCACCTAATTTCTTTGTTACAATCTTGTAGCCAATCCCCCATGGGTCTCTGTTCAGCGATTTCTGCTGTCCACCAGTACACACTCCGTTTCCTCGGATGTTGCGTCACCCGGGTCATTGACGCGTTGCAGCCTTTGTCTATGCGCTGCAATTTGGCATCCGCCAAAAAGTTAGCCTCATTCGTAGCCTGTTGCATCGGATCTTCGTCGAAACTAGACTGGCCACATTCCATTTGCGTGTGCTTCTTTTCCTCAGTCCCAGAGCAGAATTCATCCTCGCTTTGATCTGGAAAGTAATATAAAGGTGATCGCTTCCAGTATAATCGTCCAGAACTGTCCATCCCTTGACTTAGCTGGCTAAGCTCTCAGTCACCAAAGTAATATCTGGCGTGGTGTTCTCACATCCCGGCCTTCTGAAAGTAGTGGCATTACCAATATTTGCCACTATCAAGCCCAGTCTAGCAGCCATATCAAGGATGCACCTTCCCCGCGTGTTCGTAGTTGAGGCACCCCATTCGACAGCCTTTGCATTGAAATCTCCAGCTACTACAAAAGGTCCGCCTATTTCATGAACCTTGTCTTTAATAGCATCAAGCTTCGTTCTAAACTGCTCCACACTATCGCTAGGAGTGAGGTAGGTATTCGTTCGTACGTAAGTACAGCAGCAACCGGTTCCAAATTGTCTGACCACAAGCCTGCTGCCATTGGTTAATCAGAGTGCAGCAGTACCCGTTTCATCCTTAGACCAGGTTCCACGAGATATCCGTACGTACTGTTCGCTAATAATGACCACATCTACATTCTTTTCAGCAGCTAACTGTTCCAACAGAGCATCCGCTACCCGACTTCTATGCATGTTCGACTGAAGTACTTTCATGAGTTCCTACTCAGTGGGCACCTCTTTGAACCCGGTAAGTGATCTCTTTGGTCAAGTTTTGCATCTGCACAGTGAAGACATTCGAGAGCTGCTTTGCAGTCTTTAATCTTATGCCCCGTTTTTCCACATCTGATGCATCTATCTCTCCTGTCTTTGCCAGAGCAGTTTGCTTGGATGTGTCCCACACCTAAGCAACGTTAACACCTTCTGATGTTTTCACAAGCTTGGATTTTAGCTCGAATCCATCCAAATTTTACGTGACCAGCTTCTACGAGCACCTTCTGTTGACAGCGTAATGAATCCTTGTCTGGATCTCCTAATCTGGGTTAGTGAGTAGCTTTCGGGTGGCAGTTTCTACCTCTTCCTTAACTGTCAAAATATCTAGATCACGTATCTTTATTGTAGCCCTTGGCTTTAGCTCCTCAATAGAGGCTGTTTCCCGTATAGTACCTTTTAGCTGCTGTAGAAACTCCGGCTTCACCTTTTTCCCTCTCAAAGTCTAGGTGGATGGCCCCTGTTTTTGTTTTTCTCACCGACCTTACCCCGACAGAATCGTCAGCTGGTATTCCACTCCGTATATTTCTCAGCACATCTGCGTAGCTGTGACTTCCCATTGGCTTTATTATTACCGCGTCAGATCTTATACGCGGTCTATTCCTCTTCTTAGGTTCAGATGAGTTTTCCTTCACTATTTTTTTACTGCTTTTCATGGAGATAGTTTGCAAGTTCTCTTCCTTGTCTGCGGGGGTATTCACCCTGTTCTCCCTGGGGTCTTTTGCTCTGGCTTTCTTCGATCTTTCAAACATAGCCGCACTGGTAGCTGCTCGTTTTGATTTTGCTGTCATCGGAGTGTTATCATCTGTTACTTACTTGTTAGCACTGGTCCTCTTGTTGCGGCTCGATAGTATACGTTCTCTATCTGCCGCTTTCCATGTACGCCTGTAGTTAAGCGCAATATCCAGCAATTCAGACATTTTGGATATGCCCTTCTTGACCTCGATGCTTAATTACATCCTTGCACTGAGAGATTGTATCCTCTTCCATCGTTCTCATCCTTCGAATCAGCTCTAATCGAGGAGAGCTTTCCGTTGTCCCGCATGATGTTTCATCCATTCCAACAGGCTGTTCCTTCGCTGCATGGGTGCCAGTTGGTGTCTGTTCCGCTGGTTCGATAGCTCCTTTAATTGTACGAGGAGCATTTTCCATTTGGGTGTTGGTGTCCAGTTGCAAGCTGCCCTCCTTGGTGGTATCAAGTACCAACCCGGTTACAACAGGAGTCAAGCCTCGTTCACTTACATCCGGGAGCGATGCACACCTTTGTGGTGCCGATCTCTGCAGCAAGCTGCTCCTTCTAAAGGCTGTTCCCACAGCCCCACTGACATCGTCATGTCCTCTCCCTCTTTTCCTATTATCTGCATTTGTGTTAATCATTTTTCTTTTCGTATGGGTCCTCGCTTGAAGTCGTTATCTCCGTTCGTCGTCGTGCAATCACCCCTTATGACCCCGAGGGTCCCTTATGCAAGCAGTGAGGTCCTCGCTAGGGTTGACGCAAGCCTTCATGGGAATTTGCGTTCAGAGCCAGGTCGAGTGCTAGTTGGGAGTCATCTCAACCAATCCTGCACATCCAACTCAATGGATACAAACATCGAGCGTTCTCCAAGCCCCTGCCAGGGTTTTACCGGGACGAAGAAGACTGTCGCATTAGCCTGTAAGCCGTTTCAGCTCGATGTCACTCGCACCTACTAAGGTTACAGAATACGACAACCAACCCCCAGCCCAAAATCATCAACTCACGATCAGTGTATCCATCAAGAGAATCCATGTCATATCCAGTCCGTCACCGTGCTAGTTTTTGATCACCTCCAGGTATTTTATTTCCCTGGTACCCTCCACGCCTTTAAGAAAAAAAAGGCGCGGTGAGCGTCCCTAATTCGTCAATGGGAGGGTCCCGATGGAGGAACTAGCATCCCCACATGAGAAGAAAATGTGGAACGCTATTGATTAAAAGAAATTAGTTATTTAAAAATTAATTTCAATAGCAATTTTATAAAATTTATTTAGCGGTAACCGGCTGCCATTTCCTTTTTATGACATTTATTTTTAAATTTATTTACGTTCTCTTTTTTTTAATACTGAAAATATCAACTTTT
Source organism: Thelaira solivaga (assembly GCA_947397855.1). Classification (NCBI taxonomy): domain Eukaryota; kingdom Metazoa; phylum Arthropoda; class Insecta; order Diptera; family Tachinidae; genus Thelaira; species Thelaira solivaga. Next base: position 41,320,714 of record OX377612.1, read on the forward strand.
CTCACTTTTCAGTTGATATTTAAGGGCACAACAAAGAGTTGCATTTTGATTTTGACTTCATTAACGTGCAATCAATTTTTAATTGCACAATTATTTAATGGAAATTTGTGTGGTAAATTGAGCTCAATAAAGGCGATAATTGCGTAAACTGCTTAATTGCTCAATTAACGTGTATGTCTGAATAGCCTATAAGGAGGTAGCTTATGTTCGCTTGTAGAGAAATAAGCAGCTTAACTCTGTTTAGTTTTTCCATTTTGCCATACTTTTTTTGTATATTAATTGAAATTTTTGAATCTTTTATTAATGAATTTTATGTCTTTACAGAGGACGTAAACGTTTTGTGTCCGAAGGAGACGGTGGCCATATTAAACCACCAACTATTCTAATTCGAGACTAAATAAATCCATTTTTCTTTTGCAAATTGAAAATATTTTATGTGAAACAATGAAGCATTTTTAAAATTAACAATCACAACAGCAACAAAAACCCATTAATCCAACATCGTAAACATCCTCAGTTTTTATTAATCACTTGGAAAAAAATGTCTATACAATTTCTTATTAATACAAAAACAACAGCAGTAGAAAACTGCTTTAACAATATTTCGACTTAACTTATATGAATAAGAATAACAATAATAATAATGAACTTTTTTAAAAGCAAAAAGATATTGGAAATTTTATATGCAATAGAATTTTTAAGCCCAAAAAAGAAAAATTAAATTAATAACAATTATTATATTATAAAAAAAAATACAAGTCAAAATATTACATTTGTATGTATATATGTATGTACATCTAATATAAGAAAAATATAACACTGTGCTACAAGTGGAAGAAAGTTTGTTTAAAATAATAAAAAGTCACAGTCTATTGTAATTGTTTAATTTACATAATATTGTTGAGTTGTTTATGCATCAAATTAAATACAATCGTAAAGTGACTATATAAAATACCAAATCTTATAAAAACGTAATTTAAAATTTTAAATTCTATTTTTTTATATGGATTAATTTGTGGCACATTTGATACACTTAGAGTATAAATAAAGCCACCTATAAAATTTTTTTTTCTCAAATTTTTTAATTTAATTGGGCACTGCTATTTTTTTGTACAATATACAATATTTATGAACTGTTATTTTTAAAAGTGGTACAAGTCTACGTTAAAAAAATGAGTAAGGTGTAATTTTTGTAAGATATAGATACCATCTTACTAAAATGGCCGCTAACTTATTTCTTTAAAAAAGTGGTATACACTTTCAAAAATAACAGGTTGTATTGATAGCGATTTAATATCGCGTCATTTATTGAATGGCCCAATATTTTGAATCTGTAATTCATCAATCCCATAAATGGATTTTTATCCAAATAGCAAAATATATATTTTACGTGTACCCAGTGCTCCTTATGAATTTTATATAATTTTATTTTTATTTTTCCTTGAATTTATCTCTATTGCATTCTTGATTTTGTACCGAAACTGAACAAATATTTGCATTTGATTTACAAGAACACTTTTTTTTTAAGATAGACTCGGTTTTTAAAAGGGTATTGATACATGCCTGATTTGCAGCAGAAGAATGTTGTTACAAGGTTTTCAGTGTGACCTGCTGCTATAACTCTTACAATATATATTATTTATATATACTTTAACACAAAATCATAAAGGATTTGATCTCTATATAATTGATATGTTGAATTTGAATTTCCTTTTTTATGTTTATCAAAGGCAAACACATCAACAATAATTAACACAATTCCTACCTTTGAAAATTAACAACAATAGCAAGCAAACTCCTCCTATACTAGAGTAAAAACTATCAAAATGTTAAGCAAGACAACGCAAAAAAAAAAATATTTAAAAAAATGTGTTACAAAAATGTATAATTGTAACATTCTACTTATTATTAAATAAAAGAACAACAACACTACATCTTCAAGAATGGCTTAGCTTTTTTTAACAATTTCTTAAATATTATACTTTTTAATTACTTATGCAAGAAATGCATTAATTTGCTAAATCAAAAATGAAAAATATATACTTGATCTAGTATTTCATTCAAAAAACCAAAACTTATAAAAAGAGTAAAATTTGTTAAATTCATTCATATTAAACTGGTAAAATTATTCTCGCCAAAAATATTCTTTAAGCACACAACAACAAAACAAGTGCAAAGCTTTAAAAAAAATTTGCTTATAAAAAGCACAGCCATATAGAAAATTATATATTTTGCAATAACTTTTGCAAAATTGCATGTTTATCACTAAGAAAATTATGCAAGTTGGTGCAAAATAAATTAACCAGTTGAGCAGGCTAACTAACACACATTGTAGAGCTTCAAAGGTAAAAGAAATTTTGCTTGCAAATATATATATATATAGTATAGGGCGGGTCGATTTGTATGGAAGCAAAAAAATCGCTCAAATTACAAGGAAAATCGTATTCTTGGGATGAAAATAAGAAACTTTGCCGAAGGAACCATACCTCTACAACGTATTTTGATATCCCGACTTTTGACCCAAAGGGTCAATAATTTTTTTATTTTCTTTTCTATTACTAAGTAAAATTCATTTTTTCATTTCATTCTGACTAAATAAATTTCTAAAGAGAAAAATGAACTCCAAAACTAAAAAAACAGCCATTTCGCTGATTTTTTCTTGTAAAGTGCCAAAAATGGTGATTTTTTGAAATGTTTGTTTGGGGTCGCCCCAGGGGTGGTTCCAGGGGGTGTGCCACTGGCATAGCTGGGTCGGCCTTCCAAGGTTAGTGGGTGTCGGTCATACATTTTGACTCGATTGAGGCACTCTAAATGGATCAAAGTGAGATTTTTCAAAATTTGACCCTTCGGATCAAAAGTCGGGACATCAAAATACATTTTAGAGGTATGGTTCCTTCGGCAAAGATTCTTATTTTGATGCCTAGACTACGATTTTCCATGTAATTTGTGCGATTTTTAAATCGACCCGCCCTAATACACATATACATATTGGCCCATAATCATAGTCAGAAAAAAAGTATACCTTAAGAGTACTTAAGTATATTTTTCTTTAATACGTACTTTAGGTCTACTATAACAAGCTAAAATTTATTTTTAGCAAAAAAGTCGATTTCAAATTTAAAATATACTGAAGTTGTTTTTAAATAATTTAGAAACAGAAAATCAAACAAGCAAAATAAAAAAAGATATCCTGTCATAAATAAAAATAGAATTATGTAAAAATTCCAAATAAATTATAAAAAAAAAATTTAGAAGCAAATTAAAAAATGTTTGCATTGCAAAACGTCTACAGAAATTTTGAAATTCTCGAGGACTTAAATCATAAAAAAAATTTATTACTTTTCAGTTTTTTTTTTTATATTTTTAATGTCACTTTCATAGTATAATTATACGAAGTAGACGCACCATATATCTTGTTAGTGTAAAATTAGATTTCGAATGTCAAAATTAAGAAAGAGAACATAACATAATAATATTATTTCGTAAACAAACAAAACAAAATGAAAAATATTTTGATATTCAAGTGTAATAAAATACAAATGTAAACCAAAAACACATGTAGAGTTGCGTCCACTTAATATAATTACACTACGGTCACTTTTTTATATTTTGCTGCATATTGTATACAAATGTTGGTTGAAATATTGGTGATACCCTGTTAAAGTTGATTCAACTTAAAACCTACTTTTGTTTTGTCTATAGTACTAAAATTTTTAATAACAGCTTTTAATTTTAAGGTTGTTTTTAAAAAGAACCGACTTTATTGTTTGACTATGATTATGGGCCATTACCTTTAAAAAACTATATTCTGTTAATTGCAATATGTTTCTTATTATTAATTTTAAGTTATTTCAAACATATTTTGTAATTTTTTATTTATCTCAGCAATTGCAAGGAATTCAGAATTTATTAATTTTGCATACTTTTTCCTTTACTTTAATTTTATTATTATTACAAGAATTACAATTGAAATTTTGATTAAAGAAGAAAATAAGATTGGTTCTATAAATTAATCACATAAAGATTAAGCAGAATCCTGCGTTAAATCCTTCGACATCAGCTTGCTGCAAGAAAAAAAAAAATAAACGCGTTATAAAGAAAATGTTGTTATTGTAGATTTAATATCATTTATTATTTCTTTTTATTTTTTTTAAACTGCGTTTTGCGAAAGTGAAGTATAAAAATTCATACAAAAATATTTGTAGTTTTCAAACAAAAAAATAAAGAGACAAGAACATCATAAGTTTATAAAACTTTAAATTTAAAAATATATTATACATAAAAAAAACGTGAAAATAAAAATATTAAACGTAATATATGAGTTTCATTTTTCATACATTTATTTAGTTGTTTTTGTAAGTATGTACTTAATTTAAAATTTTTTAATCACCCCTATCATGAATTTTTCTCGTAATTTTTTTCACATATTTGCAGTCATGTACAGGGTGGCCCAAATAAGACCAGCTGATGTGAAACACAAATAACTTTTTTATTTTTTAACATAATTTATTTTTTCTTTTTGCAGATTATAACTGAACTCTTGGAAATTTAAAATGAATACGTACAGTCCACAAAAACGCATTAAAATTATCGATTTTTATTATTCTTCTCATCGATCAATTGTTCTGACGCAGCGAAATTATCGCCGTTTTTTTAACGTAAGATCAGCGCCCACATCTTCCATGATTACAAGTTAAGTTCGCCGTTTTGAGGAACTGAGTTCAGGTGCCGACCGTCCATGAAGAGGTTTTCATCGAAATATTCGTACTGAACACAACGTGGAAGCTGTGCAGCAGAGTGTTGCAAATGATCCATCTGTCTCAACTCGTCGCCGTTCCGGCCAATTGGGTATACCCAGAACAACATTACAGAGAATTTTAAAGCTGTATCTTAAAATGTATCCATAGAAAGTTCAAATTGTGCAACAGCTTCTACCGCAGGACCCCCAACAACGACTACAATACGCTCACTAGGTCTTATTTGGGCCACCCGTTATAACTAACTCCAATGAAAAATAAACTTTTAAGTAATTCAATTGAAATTGACAACATGAAAAAATTTGTTCACTTTATATTTCCTGGAGAATTGTTTTCCTTCTGGCCTAGAACATTATTGTGGGTACCATAAATACATTCCAAAACAGCAGGTATTCCAAGTTTGCGATCAGCTGAATCATGAATATTCTCCAGTTTATTTTTCGAAGAAAATTTTGGTTACAGCTTGGGAGTCAACTGAGTAAAACAAAAGAAATATCTCAAACTTACCGAACCATCCTATATTAGAACAATTTCGGTTAAATCGGGATATTGATGCTGCTGAAGCATTTACAAAAAAGGACAATATATAGGGTCCGCCATCGAACGTTGTTTTTTTTTCAACTAGTGCTTATTTCGTGAATGGTAACACTTAGCTCATGTCTGATTTGACAGATAATTAATTTTATATGGTTGTGTTTTCGCTTCGCTAAGTGGGCCTGCGATCGACTTACAGAAGATGCCGATTATGCCAAAAAAATCATCTTTTCAGATGAAGCTCATTTTGATCTTGGCGGGTATGTAAACAAGCAAAATTGTCGCATTTGGGGCACAGAAAACCCGCACGCATACATTGAAAAGCCGACGCACCCAAAACGAGTCACTGTTTGGTGCGGCTTTTGGTCCAGAGGAAAATGAGCAAGGAGTGGCCGTTAGTCAATGGCGATCGTTATCGAACCATGTTGAACGAATTTTTGTTCACAAAAATTGAAGAGGAGGATATTGGCAACATTTGGTTTCAACAGGACGGCGCTACGTGCCACACAGCCGAAGCTACACTCGATGTTTTTATAGCATTTTAAAAAAAAAAAGTTATTTGGCGGACCCTATATAAACAATGATAAGAAAAAGCCAGGAAATGTTTTAAATGCAATAAGGAAGGACATTGGAGGAAAGATTGCCCATTATGGAAGAAAGTTAAAAATTCTGGATTACATAGCTCAAAGTCCAGTGATTTTATGAGTGGAAGCCAAATATTTCCAAACTAGATGAAACTTGGTTACTTGATTCAGGAGCATCTGAACCGTTCTCAAATTATCGTCCATTTGAAAAACCCTCTACAATTAAGATTGAAGATGGAAACACTTTGAATGCACTTGGTGAAGGAAATATTGTTGTTTAAGTTAACAGTGATAATGGATGGAAAGACAAATTTTTGGAAAATGTTTTTTTTGTACCTGGTATGAAAATCTATCTTTTTTCTACATGGATATTATTATATATTAGAAATAACAAAGTAGAAGCTATTTGTAATCGAATTTGAATTGTAAATGAAAGTTGTAGTAAAAGATAAAATAATTATTTTACAAACAGTGTTATGTAACGAACAACCGACCCACCTTTGGCTATCACTGGTCTGCACACCTAGATGTGCTTCGGTCTAGCTCAGGGAAATATGCGTAGGCTGTGATACCATTATAAGCGGTTCAGGTTACATGCATTTAAAAATAAAAAAAATTGCAGAATACAAAAATAAATTTTATGATAGTCTACTGAATTACCCAAGAAGTTAGGCCCATATGCTAAAAGAAAGGAGAGGAACTACTCGTAGCGTACCTCTAGGTCGGTCTTTTCCCACCCTGCTTGCTGATGACCTTATATGTTTAATCAGCCCATTATGATAGTTATTATGGATGCTAATATCTACATTTAGTCAACCTTTATAATTATAGTTTAGCAATACATTTTATTGTTCTTTTAAGTTTCAATATGTTTACTTCATTTGTTTATTTTTTTTTTCTTACTTATTTATAATTATAGTAATTAAATATATATATATAATTATATCTAATTTTTAATTTAATAATATTGTCACATTTACTTTATACTTGCTAATTTATTCATATATAAATATAATAATACATAGTTAGCTATGAAATATTGAATAGAAAAATAAAAAGAAATACGTTTATTAATTATTGAAAAATAAAAGAAATCGCATGACAATATTTTCTCATTGTCTACTCTACTTTTAAAATATTTTTAATTTAATATCTTTAGTAGCTGAGAGTAGGGTTCCGTCCCGTAAATTAAAAAAAAAAAACTTAAATATGTCAATATTCAATAACAAAAATAACAACAAGCATAAAAAATTTCAAAGTATCAAAGCTTCTTCACTTTGATAATATATATATATATATATATGTACTGGAAAGTACATAAAAGAAATATCGAATATAATATCTTCATGGATAAAAGCTAGGAACGGTTTTTTTTTTAATTTCAATTTTAATTTTATTTCATAACTACTATCAGCCTTATTCAGAGAAGAAATCTCTACTTTAGTTAATAAAAGCTTTAAGCTAATAATCCTATATTAACATTTTTATATTCAAACTTGTTGACAACACTGAACACTGAAAGTCTTGTATTTTTTACTGCGGAATAAATTATTTATAAACTTTTATTTGGAGTTTATGTATACAATTACCGCAATTTTAAACTGATAACTAAGTGGTTTATCTGTCTGCTGTTGTGCCTGCTGGAATTTACGCCTGTAAACCTTTTGGTGTCTGTTGCCTAAGCATCGTTGAGCTTCTTGTGTCACTGGTTATCGGGAATCCTTTGATTTGGTTGTATCAATATTAGTTGTTGCGGAAGAAATATTTCAGCGCTTGCCTTGATACCCATATCTGAAAGCTTATTCCTCTTGCTTTTGTGGCTGCTTGGTTGCAAGGTAAGGCCGTGTGTGGTAAAATAAAATATACATTCTGCAACCTATTGCTTTGTTGTTGCCATTCTACACTGTTGATCAGCTGTTTGCTAAAAATACTTTTTACTACTGGATAAGTGCTGCCAATTCCATTTTTTATTTGGGGTTTGATAATTAGCTAATATCTAATTGCTTATTAACGCCATCTATTTTATTTTACTTTGAGGATCTTCTTAATATATATAAAACAATCAATCCCAACAATCAATTTAATTGGTGTTATTGTAATATAAAATGAGTTGCTCAAAAAAAAGTTGCAACATTTCTGGTGAGGAGCGTGGTTAACTGTTGGCTTTGCATGGGCAGTTACCATTTGAAATGTAGCAACCTGAAAGCTCGTGATGCTGATGCACTTATGGACGCGTCCAAGCATATGCAATGGACTTGTCCCGATTGTAGAATTATTGGCGTAGAGTTCTATAACTTTTTTAAAAGTCGTAAGACTGAGTTCGACAGCATTAATAATGATTTCAAGGCTTTGCAAGCCAAATTATCTAAGTATGGTGAATTATTCACAAATTTCAAAAATCTAGAGCATTATAGTGCCTCGCCTAAAAAAAAACACGATGATCCTCCTAAGTATTCATCACCTCCAACTAGCTCAAGCATTTCAAAAAGAACTCGAAGCCAGGAGTTGGCTGTTATGAAACCTAGCTTGCAGACTCAAAATTCTGCATTTGTTTCACCTACTGATAACATAAGTCAGAACTCATATATCCGTTCATCTGTCCCATTGAGTACAAAGAGTTCAAGTGTCCCTGTCCAAGACAGCACAGTAAATGTTCATTCTGCTCCTTTTTTGCCATCGATAGTAATTGATGACAATACCAATAATATTCAAATGTCACCTAAATTCGATACAATCAATAATTCAAACTCAAATTCTCAAATTTGCGTTCAGAATAACACCGTTTCAAATAATAATCTTTTAGTACCAAACTTAACTTCCTTGGAAACTCGTAATATTCCATCAACATCTACATTAAATAATCAAATATTTCCTAATCAACTTAAAATTATTCCACCACGAAAATCTATTTTTATTTCCCGATTTGCGTATGATACCAGAACTGATGATATCGAAAATTATATAAAGTTTAAGTTGAATAATGTCTCAGATATATCAATTAAAAAATTTTCGTATGCTGAGCCAAGAGATATTACATCGTTTAAACTCACTGTTCCATTTAATATTTATGATAAAATTGTAGATCCCACTTTTTGGCCAATGGATGCATTTGTTCGTGAATTTATAACAAGAAATAATAACATTGTCCGGCTTAATTCAAGAGATAATAGCAATCAAAAAAACTAATCACGTCTACTGGCAACCAACTTAATATAATTTAGCAGAATGTTCGAGGCTTAAATACAAAACTTTCAAATTTATTCGTCAATAGTTTTGAGTTTAACTATCATATTATTATTTTTACTGAAACATGGCTAAGGGAAAATGTTTTTAATATGGAAATACTTTGCGATAACTACCATATATATAGGAGAGACAGGGGTGAAAATCGCATTGGTGGTGGAGTACTTATTGCTGTTTCAAATTGTTTGTCATCTGAACTATTTTGGTCTGGTCTAAATACAGAATTTATAGCTGTAAAAATTAAATTGCAAAACCGAAACGTATATGTTTGCTCTTCTTATATTCCTCGTGGCTCGGAGAACTCAGTTTACGAAAGCCATTTAGAATCTATTAAATATATGGTAAACTCAGCAAATTCGTCGGACTATATTATAGCAATGGGTGACTTCAACTTGCCTTTGGTCACTTGGAATTATCCACCCGATACTGTATACCTAGTTCCTTTAATATCAAATGAATTCCTGCAGCACTTAATGGATTTGTGCCTTTTTCAAATTAATGCTGTTTATAATTCTAATAATAAGCTACTAGATTTGGTATTTGTTAATGAACCATCGGATTGTACTATAAGCCGATGCTGTCCAATTACTAATCCTGAAGACGGTTACCATCCTACTCTTGAAGTTATGTGCTCATGTTTGCTTCCTACATCTCTTAACGTACCTCAAAATGATAAAAAAGTATTTTGTTTTAAACGAGCCAACTATAATATGATGAATCGTCTCTTTTGTAGTATGGATTGGCATAATTTGCTATGTATCACTAATGGCAGTCCTTCGAATTTTGAAGCGGTCATTACCTCATTTTACAGAATTATCTATTCTATAATGGAAAAATGTATTCCAGTAACTATGTTATACAATTACTCTGGCCCACCTTGGGGGTCTAAACACCTAACCAGTCTAAAAAATAAAAAGAATAAACTCCTTAAAAAATACAAAAAAACTAATTGTATTACGGATTATGGAAACTATTCTATTTGCCGGGCTGAGTATAATAGATTAAATAACTTTCTATATAAACACTACATCAACAAAATGAAAACAAATTTTAAAAACAATCCGAAATCTTTCTTCAGTTTTGTAAACTCTAAGAGAAAATCTCAAACTTTCCCAACTGTAATGAAATATCAAAATAACGAATCAGATGATAACACTGTAATAGCCAACATGTTTTCTAACTTTTTTTCTACTACTTATTCTGATGCTAAATATGATAATACCAATAGTTACCCTATCAAAATTGCAGTTAAACTTTCCTTTAATTGATTGTGCTGAGGTCAAAACTGAACTGATGAAATTAAAATCAACTTTTAGCTATGGACCTGATGGGGTACCGAATTGTTTATTGAAGCACTGTGCAGTTAGCTTATCTAAACCACTTTGTGATATTTTTAACTTATCTATCAAACACGGATATTTCCCTACTCAATGGAAGAGCTCCTATATAATACCTTTATTTAACTCTGGCAGCAAGTATAACATAACAAATTACAGAGGCATTGCAAAACTTAGTTCAATTCCCAAGTTGTTTGAAAAGTTCATTACTAGATATATAAGTCATAATGTATCACATCTTCTATCCCAGCATCAACATGGTTTTAAAAAAGGATGCTCCACTGTTATTAACATTTTACAACTAACTACTATAGTTAATAAAGGATTTGCTAAAAATCAGCAAACTGATGCTATATATACCGATTTTAGTAAAGCTTTCGATAAAGTCAACCATGACCTGCTACTTTCTAAATTATATATGATGGGCTTTTCTCCAATTAGCTTATCTAGAATAAAGTCTTATCTAAATGATGGAAAACAATATATACGAGTACTTTTTAAAGACTGCGCATCTACATCTATAAATGTTTCATCTGGAGTGCCACAAGGCAGCCATCTTGGGCCGGTCCTTTTCTCATTATTTATAAATGATCTGCCTTCTGTCCTGAACTATTGTAATATATTAATGTTTGCTGACGACGTTAAAATTTTTTTGACCTATGATGGGATCTTTGATCATTCCTGCTTACAACGGGACATTGACAATTTGTATACATGGTGCAATATAAACCTAATGGAACTGAACACTAAAAAGTGCAAGCATATGAGATTTTATAGACGCACTTTTGTTAATATAATCTTCTATCTGGGTGGACAACCGTTGGATCAAGTAACCTCTTTCCTTGATCTGGGTATCTTGCTTGATGCTAAATTAAGTTTTATTCCTCATATTAATATGACAGTTAATAAAGCTAGAGTAGTTTTAGCCTTCATTAAAAGATGGGCAAAAGAATTCACAAATCCCTATGTTACAAGATTATTATATACATCCTTAGTTAGACCCATACTTGAATATGGTTCGATTGTTTGGGACCCTATATATAATATACATATCGACCACATTGAGTCTGTTCAAAAACAATTTCTTTTATTTTGCTTGCGAAGCTTGAATTGGAACTCAGCAACAAATCTGCCTCCATACCATCAAAGATTGGCGCTTATAAAACTGCCTACACTAAAAAGTAGAAGAACGATGTTAAATGTATCATTTGTGTTTAATGTTATTAAAGGAAATGTGCAATCAGAGTTCCTTTTACGCCATATTACATTCAGTGTGCCAGTTCGTCCAACACATCATTTTCAATTGCTCTCGATCAAAACTTTTCATACCAACTATGCCAATGCTGATCCTTTGAGAAGAATCTGTGCCAGCTTTAATACCTTTTATCAATTTATTGATTTGTCTTTAAGTTTGGAAACTATTAAACGAAATATAATTTTATTTTTAAATCGCTAATTGTTTTTGAAAAATTTTTATAATTTTTGTAATTTTAAATCATTCATATATAGTCTGTAATTTAATGTAGACTTATTATTCAAATAAAATAAATAAGGAAGGTTTATTAACTAATATGCCCTTTAGCAAATTTTAAAATTCGATTCTGGCAATACTATTGTTTTGATTTGCCATTTTTTATATTATTCGCAAATATATATTTCATTTTTTTTATTAAGCCACAAAAAGGTTATTTAATTTAAAGAACAGCGTATATTACAACATGTTTACTAGTTTATCTTTAAAAAAATTAAAAAAGTAACAAAATTATATAGGTAATTTATGTAACCTCTTCACAACGAATAAAAAGAGAAATGATTACCCATTACTTTTTTATTTGTTTTGATTTTATTGAAAATTAAAATTTAAAATTTGTGAATTTGTGTTAGTTTTACCAAAAAAAAATTGTAAGAAAAATGGAAAATATTAAAAGAAAAAGGTGTGAAGGTGTGATTCCATTTTTTTAAATTAATTAATACTCTTTTTTCAGTAAAAAAAAAATTGTACTTTTAATTAAATTTTTTGTTAAATATAGGCTCTAGGTCTAGAGAGACCTAGAGCCTATATTTAAAAAAATTTTAATTAAAAATCATAGAAAATAAAAAGGTCGAAAAAATTATAAAATAAATAAAAAAAGTTATATTAACATTTATTTTGTTTTAACACAATGTAATAAAAAAAACAAAAATAAACAATCAGTTGTCACAGCTTAATATAACTTTAAAGTAGTGCCATACCTACTTTAAAATTTGTAGATTAAATAAAGGTTTAAAATAGGATTATTAAGATTAAAAACGTCTCTGAATATAAATTAAGAGATTTTAACTTAATAACGGCTTGCAAACCTATATTAAGTCTCTCTGAATAAGGCTGTATGTATGTAAATTGTTGTTGTGTATAGTAAATTTTTTTTCAAATGTTCACGTCTATCACATGTTTGATTTTATTCTCGTTATTTTCTTTATATTCATTATTTTACTTAATGCTTGTTCTTATTTATTGGTAGAATAATATAGGGATTCCTAAATGTTCATTAATATTATTCATGGAAGGACAATATACCATTTATTAATAATTTGAGATAAAAAAATATATAGTATAATAATTTTTGCTTTTAAAAACTTACATCTCATATCTCCATCGCTGTCAGCAGGCCTGTTGATTACGTGGATAGTATGCAATAAGATGAGATGATGATGATAAAAATCCGGGTAGTAGTATTAGTTAGTACTAATAGTAATATTGTTGGACTATATTTCCATATATTTTCTATTTCTATAAGTTTATACTGAATTAATATTAGATTGAATTAGTATTAGGGATAAGTTTGTACATATAGGTCAGTCTAGGTGAGTATAAATAGTAAGGTTAAGTAAGTTTAATTTAGTTTAAGTATCACGTCGGATTAATTAATGGCACACACGTATGCTTATGATTATGAATGAACGGGTGGAATGCTCCAAATTCATAATTCTGGTTTTGTTCTGCAACATGACACTTTGGTATTCTTCTTTTCGTATTTAGGCGGAAGCTTCTAAGTATGTCGTAGTATTAATTTTGGGCGGTGGATATAGGGCTGGTGATAAGGGTATATATATGTCTATCCCGTCAGAAGATATACACCCAATAATTTCTGTTTGACACTTGATCTTTCAATTACGTCGTCATAAGAATTGCACTCGCACGAGAATATAGTGTCCTGCTTTTCTGGATATAACAAAAATAATTTCGTGGCTCTTAGTCTGTCCTCCTATTGCACCCGTATTATCAGCGTTAATAGATTTTTTTATTCTTCACATGCGCTGCGTGTATACCTTTCTTTAACACCAAAAAAATGGTTGGTGCAATCGTGACAGAATTATGACGTGGTTATAAAAACCGCGTGAAGGTCGTCACAAAAAAAAAAAAAACAGCCTATGTGTATAAAAACAATTTCACGAGGGTATAATACCATAGCTACTTTAAGGTTATAGTTACCAGTCAATATATTTGGTAATCAGCTAAGAACTCACATCAATCGTGCTGAAAGTATTACATTTGTGTTATCAGGTGATATCAGGTGTTCATGGTAGAAAAATTTTTCGTCGATAATAATGACAACAGAGAGGCAGTTATATTTATAGATATATTTGAATAGTTATAAATATATGTATGTGACTTTGCTCTCTTCTACTCTCTACTGTCTTGCACTATCACAGTTAATAACACATCAGAATATGAAACATGTAAGAAAAGTTTTAAAATCCAGAAAAATTGAGTATGGGAATTATGATGATAAGATTTGTGAGGGATGCAGTTTATGTAAGCTACATAATTTACCTTATACTCTAAGTGAAAACAAATCAACCACTCTTGGCGAAATAATTCATACTGATGTTTACGGTCCAATGGAAGAACTTTCAATTAGAAAATCAAAATATTTCTTACGGCTTAAAGATGATTTTTCCAGATTTAAGTGGGTCTATTTTTTACAACAAAAGAGTGAAGTTTTTGAGAACATAAAAAATGTTCTTAATATTATGAAAAATCACAATATTAAAATAAAATGTTTTAGATCTGACAATGGCACAGAATTTGTTAATAAGAATATGATTCAATTATTTAAAAATTTTGGTATAATGCATCAAAAAACTGTATGTTTTACCCTGTAAAAGAGAAAAGAAGAATAAAAATAGAATATATAGTTTTCAATATTAAAATGTTGGTTGGGAAATTTATTTATTTATTCAGTTCAAAGCTTACTGAGTTTTTTGTTTGAATATTTGAATGTTTTGTAACTATTGATTAATAATTCTTATTTAGTCAATTGCTTTTACAATATAAAGGTTCTAATGTTTGCAAGAAACGTTGGGAGTAATCTACTGAGAATTCAGAGTAGCGTCTGATAAAATGGTCTATATAGGTATGCTATCCCCTTCAGTACTTATTGTACTGAATAAATAACTCATGAGAATATCATGACTAAAAGAATAAATTTTAAAACCAACACAATTTCTGGAATTAAGCACAAATAAAGATTAATATTTTGTTAAAATTATTATTTTTTTTTTGATAAAATAGTCATATTATTTAAAAGAAAAAGGTCAAATAAAACTAACTGTATAGTGTTTTCAAACTGAGTAAATTTAACATAAATGTGGTTTTAACGTTAAATCCAACTTGTAAAAACTGTATTTACCATACAAAGTGAATTTGATAAATCCGTATTAAATGCTATTTTGAAATTGAATTTAAGTTGGATTTGTGAAATACAACACTATTTTTGTCTGTTAAGCTCAGTGCTACCAAGTTAAAAAGATCTGTAAATATAGCAACAGCTGCTAATGTTATTGAATGAAATGAAAAAATAAAAACCATTTAAAATATTTTCCGAAGAAAATGCTTTCAATGGCAGCAGTAGTAAACGAATTTCGAAGAAAACGAAGTTTTTGGACCAAGTACAAAAAAAAATATGTGTCTCGTAAGTGTATTTATCAAAGGTCACACATGTTGTGGCTGCTGTACAGTTGGTCAAATAAGTTTTGTACAAAGTAACGCATAAAATACACTTATTTCTATGGGAAATTTTTTTTGTTTTGTAGAAATTATTTGACAGACTGCATGTTAAATATTGAATTAAAAAAATTTGCAGTGTAAACGCAAAATCATCTGTTGGTGAATTTAATGTTAAATTCAGTATTTAACTTCCAGTCTGAAAACATTTTACACCAATTTTTTTTAAATTGCAGACAAAAAAAAACCCTAGTTGTTAGTTACAATATTGATTTTTGTTTGTGGGGTTATATTTTAAATCTAATAACAATATGGCTTATAGAAAATACTCTCTTTGTACAGATAAAAATGCAATAGATTATATACAACACTATAGAAATTATCTAAATAAAATTAAGGAAAACTTCAAACACAATCCAAAATCATTCTTCAATTTTGTTAACTCTAAAAGAAAATCTTTTGAATTTTCGCCAGTATTGAAATACGAGTATCAATCTGATGATGGTCTGAATATATCTAACTTGTTTCCAGATTTTTTGCTACAGCTCATTCTGCTCTTCAACATGATAATACTATAGAATAGCCTTATATTACTTCAAATATTTGAATTGTCTTTCTATTTATTGTTAATTCAGAAATTGAGCTTGAATTAACAAGATTTAAGTTTCGACCTGATGGAATTCCAAATTGTATACTAAAATGCTGTGCAAGAAGCCTTTCTAAGCCACTATCGTTATTTTTTAATTCTTTCAAAAAGTCATAAAATGTCGCATTTAATTTCTTGTCAACAACATGATTTTATACTAGTACTAACCTTATAATTCTGACAACACTTATAAACAAGGAGTTTGTAAATAATAAACAAACTGATGTAATTTATACTGATTTCAGTAAAACTTTTGATAAAGTTAATCATATATGTTAGGTTTTTCTCCAAAAAGTGTATTCTAGATTGAAACAAAACGTGCTTTCTACAAATGTTATTTCAAAATATATTAGAGTGATCTCTAATGTACCGCAGGGCAGTCATGTTGCACCAATTCTTTTTTCTCTTTTTATTAATGATCTTCCAATTGCAATCAAACACTGTGAAATTGATGTTTGCTGATGATGTAAAAATTTTGTATACATTTAATAAACATTCAGATCATATAAATATTTCTTGCAATCTGATATTGGCAACTTTTATAATGGGTGTAACATAAATCTGATGGAACTGAACTTGGCGAAATGTAAACATGAGATTTTGTAAAACAAACTGTTTCGAAATAAATTTTCACCTGGTTGGAAATCCTTTGGAACTAGTGAGCACTTTCATTGTTTTAGGTGTCATACTGGATGCTAAACTCAGCTTTACTTGTAATATTAATATAATGATCAAAAAAGCCAAATAAGTTCTGCATTTATAAAAAGATGTGTAAAGGAATTTATTGATCCATACGTCACCAAGCACTTATTTGCAACACTTCGTCTTATATAAATATAAGTACTCCTTTTAGAATGTGTTAACTGCCAAGTCAGCAGAACCGACATTATGCAAGCTACAATACTTGTCGCATACGTTGTGCAGACAAAAAATTTGTCATCAGGATAAACTCAATGATAAGCGCAAGTGCAGTTTACGTTTCGTTTTAGGAATTTGATATATAAATGAAAAATTTAAAAGACATTAGTTCGGTTCGATAGTGTTTTGTTGCTGATTACGTGTTGAAATGGTAAGCACAAAAACAAGAATTTTTTATTTTTAAAATAATTATTTTATTTATTTTAATATAATGTTTACTATATTACTAGTTATCTAAAAATTTAGTTTAACTCACTCTCATTCCTGCACTTAATGGCATATTGGCCTGTTGATTTGACACTTGTGACTGTGACATTACATTCTGCTTACGGTAGTTAGTAAAATGTTCCAAATATTGATTTATTGTATCTATAGGTTCGTATACATCATTTTGTTTAGCATGCATTTGTTGTTGACCCATTGCATTAACTATTGGTTGTGGTGTAAAATAAGCTGGAAACTCTTTAGCAACGTTTACGCCTAGAAAACTTTGTAATACTTCACGTATCATTTCCCAACAGTAGAATAATACTACACAGGGACGATATTCTATTTCAATTAAAATGCCTTTAAAATTTTCCATCATTGTAACAGAGCCTAACTTTATAAAAAAATCACCATATTCAAACCTAGCTCCTTTAGATTCGATTTTTGTTTGTTTTTTGGATGTATAGACCGAAGTCATTTTCAGCATTAGTAAATCAAAAAGATTATCAGCCACCAATGGTATTTGTTTGCCGGTACCAGTGTCTAGTATGGAAAAAGTTGTTACTGGATACTCTGAGTCGTGCAGAACATGTACAGCTTTTGAAGGTCCGTGCTGAGGGGCGGATATATACGTTTCACAATCAACTAAAAACTGGCCAGTGTGCACAGCGCCTAGTGCCAACAATCTTTTTGAAAGGTAATCAATAGCCTGAGCTCCACTTTTACCCTCCGGTATTTGATACGGTTGTAAAACAGTAACTCCCATTTATTTTTTTGTTAAAAAAAATAGAACAATTAAATTTGTTTTTTTAGGCTGCAAAAGCAATATAAAGAGTTGCTATAAACAAATGCAGCTGTTGTTTTTTACTCAATGTTGTGCAGAAGAAGAGTGCGCTACCAGATGAAAAAGGTTTTAAATAAGCAGTTGCCAGATTTAATGATACAATATAATTTGGCGATTCTAGAATAACAGATTTCACAACCCAATTCAAATATTAAAGGCCTAACCATGGTGAAATTATACAGATGTGCGCATCCAGAAAATCATAACAAAGGTGAATTCATTTTCTACCAATTTGACAAAATTGTTCAAGAAATTTTTTTTTAACTAACATTTTTATTTATATAAATAATATAATATAAATTAATAATAAGTACTTCGTTATTGAGAAATCATAGTTAGAGGTAAGTTAAAATTAATTAATTGTAAATGAAAAGCAGTTTTGACAACTTAGGATAAATCAGCTGTGGGCGAATTGCCTAATGCGCACACCTGCATAATTTTACCATGGGTCTAACTATAATAGGCATAAGCTAGCTTAAACAATTGGGCGATTACACAGAAACTGTACTAAGAAAACTATAAAAGACTTAACAAAAAGTTTCTTCATATGTCGTTTTCTTAAGCAAACATCTAACTGGTCGTACATTACGTACGTAATCAGATTTTTTTACATTTGGTATATATGCATATATAAAAAAATGCCTTAAAATGCAGGAATTTTAACACAAATCACCTGTAATATTTTAAATTTTAGTTTTGTGTATTTAGAGATGCACATTTGCATATTTAAGTACTTTTACCGACGAATAAAAAAAAGAGCCAAATTTCAGTGGCTTGATATCAAAATTACTTATCATAATTAAAAATAAAATATATTTTTATTTATTTATGGTATGAGACAAATCAATTATGATCATTATATAACAAACTGTGTAAAATTGTCGTTTATTTAGGATATAAAAATATATTGAATATTTCTCCAAAAGTGCCAATATTCTCTAGTTTGCAACTGCGACGAAAGTTCATAAGTACATTACACCTACCTAAAGCTGTGTTCACATTATGTGTACAAGTCATATAGAATGCCAAAAGTTTTTAATTATGGATTTTCATATGTACGTTAAAATTTGCGTTTTATATACGGTTTATCATTTTTGTGTTCACAGACATATACATATGTTACGTACATATGACATAACCTCTAATTTACGAAAACAAACAAACATTTATTAAAGCAGCTGCTTTATAAAGTGTTTCCAGTAGTGTTAATTATACAGCATTTTGATATATTGTTGCGTAATAAACGTTCTACACAATTATGTTAAATGTTTGCTGGCAATTTTTTTTAACGATACATATAAAAAAAAGTTCAAATATATATAAAACGAATAATAATATCAACAAAAATTATATACTAAAAGCTTAAATAAGGAAACTATGGTTAAAATAATCTTTTTTGTACGCTGTCCCCTTAAATTTGGTTTGAGGGAAATTTGAAATGAAACATTGACATCATTCAATACATACGCTTTTCCACATCAAATAGAACGAGCTCTAAATAAAAAAATATAAAATTGCTATCACACATAAGAAAAACACATATGTTATATTTCAAGAGGATCACACTATGGGTGTTCTTTTATGTATGTTAAATTTTGACATTCCATATGACTTGTACACATAATATGAACACAGCTTAAAAGTTTTTTTTTTTAAATTGCTTAAACAATGGACTTTTCGTTCAATTTTGACAGTAGTTTAAGTTTTGTTATGCATATTATATCATCAAAAAATGTCGTCTCCTACCAATGCTGCCATCGCACACTCAAGCTGGAACGTTTCGTGACGCTGTGTCTTCACATAACATTTTTCTTTTCTAACATAAATAACGTCAGCAGAATAACAGTACAAAAGTGTTGATGTTATAACTTATGTTCTAAGGTGGAGAACACATACATATTTTTGGACACAATATTAAGAAATTTGTTAAAGAAGGTTGTCATATACTTCTGCATTGTGTAAGCGGGCACTGCTTGTTATTGTGCCTTTACACTGCAGTCACACGATCAAGTTTTTTTACAATTCTCTTCCAAGAAATTTACACATACTGCTTGTCAAAATTCACAAAAATTGAAAGCAGTGACGTAGGCTGCACTCAATTTCAAAGCAAGTTTTTAAACAAGATGTTTTTTTAACCTCTTCCACCGACAGTTTTGTTTCGACGGCAATAGAGTTATATGCCTTAATTTTTAAATCATTCCGTCTATATGCAGGAATATTCATGTTCCACAGAACTTCATGCCTTCTGTATATCTCTATGAACTGCAAAACGTTATATTTGTTTAATTTGTTCACAAACATATTTAAAAAAAAACAAAACAATAATGGCGGCAGAATAAGAATTCAAATATGGAATAAAAAAACTGCAGTCAGCTGTTTTCTTGACTGTAATTTGAAACACTCAATTGAACGAAAAATTGAAAGCAAACTCTCAGCAAATTTTAAAAGTGTGAGTGTATTGGTAAAAAATTGAGAGAAATTTTAAAAATTGAATGAAAACTTGATCGCGTGACCCCCAAGTTATTGAAAAAAGATTTTTGCTAGTCTTATAAAAAATATAATAATAATGGACGAGTATAACTTAAAACTATTGATTGAGTTAAAGCAATTAATCGACAGAGTTGATATGGTGGATGAAAATGAATACTCTAAAAGAAGGTATTGGGTAAATCCATTTCTTCAATTAAGAGAAGTTCATAGTCTGGAATTTCATCTTTTAAAAGACATCTTGTGGAATACCGATGATTATAAAAAAACTTTTGCCGGATGGATATTGAAAACTTTGAGTTTTTTCTTGGAATGGCTTTAGCAAAACACAAATTCGTAAATATTATACAAAATAAGTTTAGTTACCAAAGTTAACGTGCCGCTCCTTTATTCCACAAAATACCTGTTTGTTCATATATTTCACTTACAATTATGTATATTTCTAAGCTGCTTTAGCTTTATTTTATGGCTTCCTTTTTTATTAAGCTTTAATATTTATAGTTTTAAGTATACGTCTTTAATTTATTTAATAAATAAATTATATTACCTTATATTCAATTCTTAAATATTTAATAAGCTAATTCCACTTTTGCTTTGTAATATTTATTGCGAAAAGTATGTAAAAAAAAAATCAAATTTGACAGCTTGTGTTAGAACATTGTTTCTCAGCAATGTGTTTTAACATTTATTTTGCAATAGATTTTCAAACACTAACATGTGCGGTCCACACGTTAACATCTTGTGTTTGCAATTGATTTTGACAATTGCTAACATGAAAATTTCCAATCTTATTTCTGGTGCAGACCACATGTGAGATTTCGTTACCAGCTGATTGTTTTTGTTAAATGAGACAATGAAAATGCTTATCGAAATCAGATGTTACGTTGACGTGTTTACGAGAAGTTTATGAACAGAGTAGTTTTTTATTGTAAAAAATAAAACAGTATTTCAGCCTTAAATGATTTAGTCAATTCACAAACTGCCGTAAATGGCAGATTACTACTTAGATAAAATAGTACTGTTGTGAACGGCCAGTCATATTGCCAAAGAATACACTCGCTTAAACGTCAAACTCAGATATCAAGGAAAGCTATAAATTAAAGCATAAAAAATAATAAAAATGTACTCCTTGTGTTTTCTCCATTTTATTAATTTTTTATTGCATCAATTTAAATTTTGCTTCCAATTTTGAATTCGTAAAAATGGAGGGAAATTATTTTTGTGTTAACAAAAAACAGCTGATTAAATAGCACACTAAAAAACACAGGAAACAAAGTAGTAATGTCCTAAATCTCTTATATAATAAATACCAACAACATTTTTACAACAGTCATAAATTTAGGACGATACTACCCTTAAGACACTTTAACACACCTTGTGAATTTGTTAATTGTTCTTATTTATTTGCGAGAAAACTGTGGCAGCATCATGAATTATAAAAAAAAAAGTGATAATAAAACAGTAATATAATATTTAGAAAATGGAAAAAATAACATTAAATCAAATGAAAATAAATAAAAAATTTTGTTTTTATTGTCTGCTGTAAAACAGTACAGCAGGATAATTGAAAACATTATTATAACTTTTTGTTTTTTATTATATTTATTAGATTAAACACAACAACTCTTTTGTACGAGATACACAAAAAAAACTGTCAAAATCACATGTTTAATATGTTCAACTTAAGTGCACTTTAAATGCCCAAGATTGGCCACTTAAATATAATTTAAGTTTATATTTAGAAGCTTAATTTTGTATCTAAATGAAACTTAAAGTTGATATGACACTTAAGTCCGAAGTCAAATACTGGGCATAAGCCATAGAAAGATTATTTAATTATTAATTAAGAAAAGTGTATATTAAAACTTTTTTTACTAGTTTATCTTTTAAAAAAATTTAAAAAAAAAAACACAAAATTATATAGGTAATTTATGTAACTTCTTTACAACGAATAAAAAGAGAAATGATTACCCACTGCTTTTTTATTTGTTTTGACTTTATACACGTCATTGACATTTAATATTGTAACATCTGTGAATCTGTTCCGCTTAAGTGTAAGAAATATTATTTTGAATTAAAAATTTTAAAAGAAAACGAACTGAAAATTAAAGTCCAGACGGTAAAGTAAGTAAAAGAAACATGTTTAACTAGGTTTTATTAATATAGTGCATTTTCATTTAAATCCCTAGATACCATTACAGGAACTTATTGAAGAATAAAGTGAAAGTAACAGAAAATTTTTATTTTACAAGGACACGAACAGAAATAATTAAAAAAGACTTGGATGGATATACAGCCGAGATTTTTACAATTTAATGTTATACAAATTTTAAATATATGCATATTTCTTCAGGCGGTGGCTCAGCGTTTAAGATCGGCTGGAACTCATCTACATTCATTTTAGAAGAGAAGCCAAAAAAGTCGATAATACGAAGCCGATAAGCACTTGCAGCCCACTGTGCGTTAACAGGTCATAGCTGACTTTGCAAACACAAAAATATTGACGAGTGAGGACAATTTCGAAAATGTTAGTCGTAATTACTAAAATATAATCATAAATATAAAAATTACTTAATTTTAAATCAATGTGATTTGATAACATAGAAGGCGTGGCTGAAAATTATGTCAAGCAAGGCGCAACAATGGGTTGAAAACTGTAGTTATTATTAATGCTTAAATTTTGATGATGATAATCAATATTAAAGTCGGGACATAATGAATGTGAAGATGATTTAGATATGCATTCTTCCATGGGTGTTCGAACAGATTCAATTCGTGAAGCTGACATAACAAAACCAGTGTGTGGTATTTCAGCCATTGAGTGTCTTTCATTGAAGTACCAACCGGATAACCAAGAAGCATTACGTGATTTTAAATTGCTTTTGCTATATCTAGTAGGAGAAACTAACTTATGCTGAGCGTTGGACTTTTAATTTTGATATTGCTGACGATGATATACGGCACTACTATAATTGTATAATGATTTAGCGTCCTCATCAATAAAACTGCAAAAACTACAATTGGGCGATATTTGAGTACTGGATAATTGCACAAATACTAATAACAAAGTTATATTACACAATTAAATTAATTAAATTTGTTGCACTTTTATTACTTTTTTTATTATTAAATTAATATTTTCTTTTTCTTTATAATAAATTTTATTATTTGTGTGGGAACGGGGTGATTACGTACTAAGTTATCAACACTGTAAGCAAGGGGGAGAGTTGTATTCGAGACGTGGAAGAAGTAAGATCGGTCATCAAACCGCTTACGGAAAAGAGTTGTGCTTAAGACGAACAAAGAGTAGATCGGTCGTTAAACCGTGTGTAAAATATTAAACCGTGAATGTGTCAGTGTGTATTTATAAAATCTATACCTAATTAATTTAACTTAAAACAAACTTAAGGATAAATGCTGACTATTATATAAAACCAATTAATCTAGTATTCTTATTCTAAAAATAATAAAAAGAACTACAAATATTGAACTACAAGCCCATATTTTGATTCATTGGAATAAACCGTTCACACGTAAGATAACCAAATCCTACAAATGGGGGCTCAACCGGGATCCGAACAAGCCAGTGTTAACTGAATTTTTTTTTCCCAAATCCTACATTTGTTCACTTGAAAATTTTATTTCATCCCCATTTTTTTCTCTTTCTTTTGTTTCTTTATTTTGACAGTGAATTATACATTTTACACTAACAAATTACATGGTAAGTTCATCTTCTATGAATTCGACTTGGGTGATTCTTATATTTAAAATTGGCTTGTAAGAAAACATCGGCGACGCGGCTGTTAGCCGGCTTAGCCGATATGGCTTGTAAAGGGTGTTTTTTATAGACGTATAGAACTTTAAGTTGGCATTACTGTTCAAGATGGCGACCGATTTAACAGCTGTCAAGTGATTTATTCTCAGTTTAGTTTGGCAATTCATCATGAATAGACTCACGCCTGAACAACGCTTGCAAATAGTGCAATTTTATTTCGAAAAAGAGATTGCCGTTGTTACCGATTTTCATGAGCGAATTTTTTTTAGCGATGAAGCGCACTTCTGGTTGTATGGCTACGTCAACAAACAAAACTGCCGCATTTGGAGTGAAGCTAATCCTCAAGTGTATGTCGAAACACCGTTACATCCAGAAAAACTGACTGTTTGGTGCGCTTTATGGGCTGGTGGAATCATTGGTCCGTACTTCTTCAAAAACGATGATGGCTAGAACGTTACAGTCAATGGTGATCGATATAGAGCCATGATTACTAACTTTTTCATTCCTGAATTGAACAACCATGATGTCCAGGAGCTGTGGTTCCAACAAGACGGCGCAACATGTCACACAGCTCGTGCCACAATCGATTTATTGAAAGACACGTTTGGTGACCGCCTAATTTGACGTTTTGGACCTGTGAATTGGCTTCCAAGATCTTGTGACTTAACACCGCTAGACTACTTTCTGTGGGGCTATGTAAAGTCATTGGTCTATGCGAATAAGCCACAAACGCTTGACCATTTGGAAGACAACATTCGCCGTGTTATTGCCGATATACGGCCACAAATGTTGGAAAAAGTCATCGAAAATTGGACGTCCAGATTGGACTACATCCGAGCCAGCCGTGGCGGCCATATGCCAGAAATCATATTTAAAATGTAATGCCACAAGATTATCTTTCGGATAAATAAAATTCATGTCAATCGAATAATCCATCGTTGTTTTATTGCAATTTAAAGATCTATACGTCTATAAAAAACAGCCATTATCTCTGTTTCTTTAGCTTCAATGAAATGTGCACTGGTGGCGAACGCAACATAGCTCATTTGAAGACGCAATTGGTGGCTACTAAGGTCAGAAAACAAGCTGCTAGCCATCTAAAAGAAATGTCGAAAACCGGTGGAGGCTCCCAACCTTCTGAATTGCCAATTATTTATTTGAAATTTGTAATTTAATTTATAACATGCGACCTGTGAATATCCATAATGTTTCAGTTATTTATTTGTTCTTATTGTTATCAACATTTATACACATTTACAAACCGTTGTTCCTTTTTTGTTGATCTTAACGCAGTGTCTTTTTCAAGTTTATCCCGTTAATCGGTAATGGTTAAACGTACGTGCGCAGCCAGCGACAAATTTTATTTCGCATATCCTTGTGCGGAGTTTTTGCGGTTCCTGCCGAAACAAATTATCGGAGAGTTTGTACATTTGTATGAAAGCTGTAGTTCCTACTGGAACAAAACATTGACAACTTTGTATTTGTGTTAATGATCTTGTTTGCTGGAGCAAAACATTGAACTTTGTAATTGTGTGAAAGCTGTGGTTCTAGCCTGCCGAACCAAATTATTGAACAGTTTGTACTTTGTAAGAAATCTGTGGTTCCTGCCTGCCGGAACAAATTATTGAAGACTTTGTGTTTGTGTTGTGTGCTGTGGTTTTTCTCTGCCAAGCTATCGTCGTTGATACGCAAACATTTGTTGATTTATTTAGTACTGCAACGATCCCCTGTAAGAAAAACTACACTCTCTCAAACAAAAATGAATGACCAAGCTAGTGGCTCCTCCTTATCAGGAACAAAAATTACGTCTCATCAAATAGCTCCCTCTACCGCTGGAGTGTCCCATCTGCCTGTTAATACTGTAACTACGTGTCATCTATGTCTTTCTTTCTCACTAAAGATTCACAAACCGTAAGTACTGCAATTGCCTCAACTAACGGACAAACTGTAGACACAGCTGTGTCTGCAGACGCCAATATAATAACAGAGTAAAACAATATTCTTGTAAGTGAAGAAGTTAACAACCCCAGTGGTCCTCAACACAATGTAAATACCGCTGCATAATTGCCTTTACTCCAACCGAATCCCAATCCCGTTGCCTCTACAAAGTGCTTCAGCTTCTTCACTAAAGAAAATCTATGACTTGCCAGATTTTAATGGAGTACCTGAAGATTGGCCGATGTTTTCATCAGCTTTTAAACATTCAACTGCGGCATTTAATTATAATAATTTTGAAAATTGTTTAAGGCTTCAAAAGACCTTAAAGGGCTAGGCTAGAGAATGTGTGAAGTCCCTACTAATTCATCCAGATAATGTAAGTATTTTTATGGAACAGTTGTGCTCTCAATATGGTCGCCCAGAATTACTTATTCGTTGCCAATTACAAAAAGTGAAAGAAATACCACCCATAAGTGAGAGTGCACTTGATAAACTTGTGTCATTTGCTGTCAAAGTGCAGAATCTTGCCGCCTTCTTGGAAACTGCTAATGGGCAACAACATTTGTCAAATCCAACTTTGGTGGAGGAATTAGTAGACAAGAAGATCCCAATGAGCAAACGTATGGAATGGGCACAATATGCGTCAAATATAAAACCTTAAAAGGTGTAGCTGATTTAGTAAGAGTGGTGCAAAACGTTTGTGGAAGTCGTCAAAATAGTGATTCAAAGAGAAAAGTTCTACTACATGCTGCTGATGGTCAACGGTCTAAAATTACAAATAAAAATGTGCTGCTATTCCGTGTGGTGCCTATTGTACTCTATGGATCTAGTATTAAAGTTGAAACATATGCTTTATTGGATGAGGGATCTTCAGTTACAAGCTGCTAGCCATCTAAAAGAAATGTTGAAAACCGATGGAGGCTCCCAACCTTCTGAATTGCCAATTTTTTATTTGAAATTTGTAATTTAATTTATAACATGCGACCTGTGAATATCCATAATGTTTCAGTTATTTATTTGTTCTTATTGTTATCAACATTTATACACATTTACATATATCCGAAATTTAAAGTTCTATACGTCTATAAAAAACACCCTTTATAAAATGTGACATTAAAAATAAATAAAACTGAAAAGTAATTTAAATTTTTTTAACATCCCTCTAAGGAACTCGTGATATACAATGCGCTGTGAACCACTTTACAGACGTTATTACTTGTGCAGCTAGGAATGCAACTTCAATGAGAAAAACATATAGGAGGAAACCATTCAAGTCATCAGCTGATATTGAAGCCGTCATCCGACAAAAAAGAAAATTGAGAAGGGAATGGCAGAGAAATCGTTCTCCAGCTTTAAAGACCCAATTGAATTTCTGTCAAAAATTACTTAAAGAAAAGCTGCGTTTACAGAATGAGTCAGCGCTTGCAAATTATTTAAGTAACTTGGATCCGACAACAAAAACCGACCACAGCCTATGGAAAGCTGTGAAGCATATGAAGTGCCCTACTTCCTCCGAACCTCCACTAAGACTTGAGGACCTTAGTTGGGCTTTTGCTAGTCATCTGGAAAACGTTTTCACTCCAAATGAAATAAATGGTGAAATTAATCCTCCATACATCAGCGATCAATTAAAATGGCAAACAAAAACCTTGATGCGAAAAAATCGCCGGCCTTGATCGTATTACCAGTTCAATGCTGATGAACTTGCCAGATTGCGTTGCGAGAATTATGTTATTCATTTTTAATGCCATCTTAAGAGTGGGGGATTTCCCGTCCTCTTGAAAAATTTCAGAAATAGTCATGATTCAAAAACCGGGTAAAGACGCTACTCAAATTACGTCATATAGACCTATCAGTTTATTATCCATCCTTTCAAAGCTGTTCGAAAAGGTCCTCGTCCAGAAAATAACGCCCCATCTAGCAGAGCGAAATATTATTCCAGAACATCAGTTCGGCTTCCGGGCTGGTCATGGAACTACAGAGCAGGTTCACAGAATTGTTACTGCTATCAGGTCGTCCTTCGAGAAAAAGCTGTTTTGTTCAGCATTGTTTATTGATGTCTCCCAAGCATTTGATAAAGTTTGGCATGATGGTCTCCTCACAAAAGTAACACGACTTCTTCCTGCTAACACCCACAAGCTGATTAAAAGTTACTTGACTGATAGAACATTTAAGGTACGGTCAAAAAATGTATTTTCACCAGTTAAGAAGATTTCTGCAGGCGTCCCCCAAGGAAGTATACTTGGCCCGCTATTATACATCGTCTATACATCCGATATGCCTACAAATCGACATACTATCACGTCAACGTTCGCAGATGACACGGCATTTTTAAGTGTGAACAAAGATCCAGGAACTGCATCTGAGCACTTACAAGCTTATATAAACCAGCTGGAAGGTTGGCTAAATAAATGGAAAATCAAAGTAAATCCATCAAAATGTGCCCATGTGACTTTTACACTAAGAAAGGCTAATTGTACGCCAATAAAAATAAATAACGTCATTGTGCCGGTGGAAACCCAAACTAAATATTAAGGAATCCATCTAGACAGACGAATAACATGGTCACGCCACATTGAGGCCAAAAATTCAGCTATGAAACTAAAAACAGCTCGACTAATGTGGCTAATAGGTCCATTTTCATCTTTTTCTTTGGAATACAAAGTTCTATTATATTAAGCCATTATTAACCCAATCTGGACATATGGCATTCAGCTTTGGGGAACTGCGTGTGCATCTAACATCCAAAAGTTACAAAGAAGACAGTCGAATATTTTACGAACAATAGGCTGTGCCCCCTGGTAAATAAGAAATGAGAATATCCACAGAGATCTAGAAATTCCAACGGTTCGGGAGGAAATTGAAAAATATTGTACTAAGTACGTTCATAAACTGGCGACACATCCAAACGCCATCGCCAGGGACCTGTTACAGTTCGAGGGACACAGAAGGCTTAAGAGAAGTGATACCTTGGGCCTAGTGAGAAGAACTTTTTTATTATTTTTTTTTATTTAAACGAAGAACATTCCTTTTATTTTAAGATTTGAGTACAAGTAACTAGTTATTACATTGGTAATAATTATTTAAGTTTTTTCTTTTTATATTTAAGATTTGGATACTTATTGTAATTTTCTTATAGAAAAATTCAATAACAATAAACAATTAAAAAAAAAAATTTTTTTTAAAAATCGTTATTTCTATATTTTCAATTTTTTTATGATTTAAGTTCTCGAGAATTTCAAAATCTCTGTAGACGTTTTGCAATGCAAACATATTTTAATTTGCTTATAAAAAATTTTTTTTTTAATTTATTTGTAATTTTTACCTAATTTTATTTTTATTTATGACAGAATATATTTTTTTGTTTTGTTTGTTTGATTTTCTGTTTCTAAATTAAATATTTAAAAACAACTTCAGTATATTTTAAATTTGAAATCGACTTTGTTGCTAAAAATACATTTTAGTTTGTCTATAGTAGACCTAAAGTACATATTAAAGAAAAATATACTTAAGTACTCTTAGAGTATACTTTTTTCTGACTATGATTATGGGCCAATATAATTAATTATAATAAAAAGTTTTATTGTTAGATTAATGCCCAGTATTTGACTTCGGACTTAAGTGTCATTTGAACTTTAAGTTCCATTTAGATACAAAATTGAGCTTCTAAATATAAACTTAAATTATATTTAAGTGGCCAATCTTGGGCATTTAAAGTGCACTTAAGTTGCACATATTAAACATGTGATTTTGACAGTTTTTTTTTGTGTATCTCGTACAAAAGAGTTGTTGTGTTTAATCTAATAAATATAATAAAAAACAATAAGTTATAATAATGTTTTCAATTATGCTGCTGTACTTTTTAACAGCAGACAAAAGAAAGTCAACTTCAGCTGAAACAAAATTTTCAGTTTTTTTCATTTGAGTTAATGTTGTTTTTTCCATTTTCAAAATATTATATTACTGTTTTATTATCGCTTGTTTTTGCTTTGACACAGCTGTTTTTTTTTGGAAAATTATCATTTATTTTTAATAATTCATAATGCTGCCACATTTTTATCGCAAATAAATAAGAACAATCATTTAATAGCATGTTCACACGACCAGTTTCAATTCAGGTTTCGCTCTCTGAACCTCGATTGTGAAAATTTGCGTTCAGACGACACATAATGAGTTTCATTTGACAGTTGCTTTGTTTTGTTTTTTGTTGTTTCACATTTGCTCGCGTTTGTTTTTTAGTTTTGAAATGGATAAAAAAGGTACATTTTCAAATATAAATATATGTATTTTTAGAAAAAATAATAATTTATAAAAAATGTATTTATTATTTCAAAGAATTTAATATGTTGTGTTATTTATTATGTTTATTTTTATAATTAAGCAATTTAACACTCTTTCCTTTGTTTCTTACTAATTCAATGAAATGCTTGCAAAACAATAATATTTCTGTTTACAATTTCTTTTGTTTGACAGCTAGTTAAGATAAACTAGCGATAGAAACTAGGGATGATATCAAATTTTCATGGTTTCGGCAAGAGTTTCAAAATGAAACCTGCAGATTCGCTCACTTAATTTTGTATAGCGAATCTTCCTGTTTCATTCGAGATTGGGTTGTGAACCCTCAAAAGAGAGCGAATCTTGTCTCGTGTGAACATGCTATAAGACTTAAAAACTGAAACTGTATTTATGTACCACTTAAGCTCAAAGCGACAATCAACTAATTCTCGATTTAAATACGAAGTCAAAAACTGGGGGATAAATTATTAAGAAATATATGTAATGAATATACTCGTACTATGATTTTATAAATAAACGCACACGCACACGCACACACACGCTCATATGCTCCCATATGCCAGCCTCTGCAGGATTGTTCGGACAATTGAACTGCCAATCTATGCCCTTTGCTGAAAGTTCGTCTTGTATTCGATTCACGTCAAATACTTCACTAAATCTTTGAGCCACATGGTTAGCACCAGCAAAATTTTTCCGTATAGCTAAAATACATGTATCTGTTGACAAATCAAATGCAATTTCCAAGTGAATAGCTTCTGATGGTAAGGCAAGTAAATAATAATACCCAGCGTTTTTCATGACGGCGGCCAATAGTTACAATAATTGGTCCAAAATAGTCCAAACCAGTGTAGGAAAACTCACTAGTAATGCAAATTTCTGTTTTTTCAGCATCATATTTTGGCCACTCGCTCTCTTCACAATAAAGAAATTGAGGACCTTTAAACCAACAGGAATTTTTTGAAAAAACCATTCTACCTTTCATCCCGGTAGTTTCATCTGCAACGTTGAGATCTGTTGGCAGCCACCTCCAGTCTGATGGGCTTGTAGTGTCTAAAATTCTATGGGCAACAAATGGCTTATATTTACGGCTTTCTGAACCAATCCAGTTAATGACTGTTGTTGAATCACTCCAGCATATTGTTCTTGTTTTAATTTTATGCTCTTTTAAAATTGTAGACATTAATCGAGCACCTAAAACAGCAGCCTATAATTCACGTCGAGGGATACTCCTAAATTTCAAAGGGACACATGTGGATTTAGCTGCAACAAACGACACTTCAATATGACCATCAGCACTTAATGCTCTCCAGTAGGACACGGCACCAAATGCGTCTTCACTAGCATCAACAAAAATATGTAATTTCAGGCGATAAGGAACAACAATTCTAAAATAAAATCGAGGCACTTTAACATATAAAACATTTTTCAATTCTTGCCGCCAATTATTCCATTTGACACTTATTTCACTTGGCAAAATATCGTCTCGCATCAATAATTTTTCTGTTATCATATAGTTGCTTAAAAAACCAAGTGGGTCAAATACAGACATAACCACACTTAATAACTCACGTTTTGTGGGACACCTTTTTCCTTCTATTACTTCGACATTTACGTTATAAAATTTCAAATGGAACCTGAACGTATCATCTTTAGGCTGCCAATACATACCAAGAATTTTTTCTGAACGTAGCTCGATTATATCGCCAAAGAAATTTACTTGCTTTTCCAATGTGCTTTTTAGCGCAACAATTACTTCCCGTGAGTTTGATACAAAATTGCGTAATTCAAATCCAGCTGCTTTATGAATTTCATAAGCTTTTGATGTAATTTCAATAGCTTTCGAACGCGTAGGGAAGCTATCTACGAAATCATCTACATCATGATGGTCTATAATAGACTGCACAGCTCTGGGATACTGATTGCGAAAACTTAAAGCATTTGTTTCCTTGATATATTGAGCTACACAGGGCGAGCAGGCGGCTCCAAAGGTCATGACAAGCACTTCGTATGTATCAGGTCGTCTTTTATCTTCTTCCCGCCAAAGAAATCGTTGACAACGTCTGTCTTTAGGATCCACTAGCACTTGGTGAAACATTTCTTTGATGTCTGAGCAAACTGTTATGGCACCAACGCGAAAATTAAATAAAACTGATATTAGTGGCTTATATTCTTGAGGACCTTTCAGTAAATTTGAATTCAGAGAAACACCTTCAACTGAGGTGGCAGCATCAAACACTAAACGAATTTTATCAGGTTTATTTGGGTTGACAACTCCAAAATGTGGGAGATACCAAGTTCGTGGGCAAACCTCTGCTGCCTCAGTCAGTGATAATTTACGTACGTAGTTCTTATTAACATATTGTTCTATAATGACTTTGTAGGCGGAGCCGAATTCAGGGTTTCTTTTCATTTTTCGCTCTATCCCGTAGAGCCTATTTAGAGCCATTGGGTAACTATCAGGAAGCACAACATCATCATAGCGCCACAAGAGTCCTGTTTGAAATCTTCCCTCAATTTTAATTGTTGTATCTTTCAGGATTTGACGAGCTCGTAGGTCATCTTTAGATTCAACAACCGGCAAAACTTTGACACCCAAATTTTCTGTGTCAAAATAATTTGTCACTAAATCATAAATTGGCTCTGGCTGAGCCGACAACAAACACAAATGAGAATCAGATGGCTTACCCTTCATTTGACCAAACACTACCCATCCCAGTGGCGTTTTGGCTGCATAAGGGCCATTTTCTTCTAAAGGTACTATCTCATCAGGGAGGCCAAGGTGACAATGATCTAACCCAATCAAAACTTTAGTCTCAATATTACCATAAAACTTAATAGGCAATTCTGGAAAATCACTTAAATCCATATTAAAACTTTGAGCTGGCAATTTCAAATTTGAGACACCGTAAACGTTTCGCAGTACGAAGTTTCTACGACTACCAATTCCGCTTATGTGCACATTAACAACAGTTTCCATTTCCTGTGCTGCTTTACCAGCATACCAATGTAAATTCAGTGTACTTTTTTGCCCCTGAAGACCCAATTGCTTCACCAAGGAGCTATCCACCATAGTAACTGAAGATCCCTCATCCAATAAAGCATATGTTTCAACTTTAATACTAGATCCATAGAGTACAATAGGCACCACACGGAATAGCAGCACATTTTTATTTGTAATTTTAGAAACAAAACTAAGAACAGACTCACTCTCATTTTTTGAACCACTTGCAGTAACTAGTCCCTTGTTTTCATCATTTCTGTTTTCGACTTTATGTAATAATTTATTATGTTTTCTTGGGCAACCATGAACGGAACACGGTTTTCTAATACGGCAAAATTTACCCGAATGTGCAGCCCTAAAACATGAAAAACATAACTTTAATTTTTTTATTTCGTCCCAACGACTAACCACATTTAATGAACCAAATTTTTGCACTCATTTAATTTATGAGATGCGTGGCACATAGGGCATGTTTGTTTACGTTGACCATCAGCAGCATGTAGTAGAACTTTTCTCTTTGAATCACTATTTTGACGACTTCCACAAACGTTTTGCACCACTCTTACTAAATCAGCTACACCTTTTAAGGTTTTATATTTGACGCATATTGTGCCCATTCCATACGTTTGCTCATTGGGATCTTCTTGTCTTCTAATTCCTCCACCAAAGTTGGATTTGACAAATGTTGTTGCCCATTAGCAGTTTCCAAGAAGGCGGCAAGATTCTGCACTTTGACAGCAAATGACACAAGTTTATCAAGTGCACTCTCACTTATGGGTGGTATTTCTTTCACTTTTTGTAATTGGCAACGAATAAGTAATTCTGGGCGACCATATTGAGAGCACAACTGTTCCATAAAAATACTTACATTATCTGGATGAATTAGTAGGGACTTCACACATTCTCTAGCCTCGCCCTTTAAGGTCTTTTGAAGCCTTAAACAATTTTCAAAATTATTATAATTAAATGCCGCAGTTGAATGTTTAAAAGCTGATGAAAACATCGGCCAATCTTCAGGTACTCCATTAAAATCTGGCAAGTCATAGATTTTCTTTAGTGAAGAAGCTGAAGCACTTTGTAGAGGCAACGGGATTGGGATTCGGTTGGAGTAAAGGCAATTATGCAGCGGTATTTACATTGTGTTGAGGACCACTGGGGTTGTTAACTTCTTCACTTACAAGAATATTGTTTTACTCTGTTATTATATTGGCGTCTGCAGACACAGCTGTGTCTACAGTTTGTCCGTTAGTTGAGGCAATTGCAGTACTTACGGTTTGTGAATCTTTAGTGAGAAAGAAAGGCATAGATGACACGTAGTTACAGTATTAACAGGCAGATGGGACACTCCAGCGGTAGAGGGAGCTATTTGATGAGACGTAATTTTTGTTCCTGATAAGGAGGAGCCACTAGCTTGGTCATTCATTTTTGTTTGAGAGAGTGTAGTTTTTCTTACAGGGGATCGTTGCAGTACTAAATAAATCAACAAATGTTTGCGTATCAACGACGATAGCTTGGCAGAGAAAAACCACAGCACACAACACAAACACAAAGTCTTCAATAATTTGTTCCGGCAGGCAGGAACCACAGATTTCTTACAAAGTACAAACTGTTCAATAATTTGGTTCGGCAGGCTAGAACCACAGCTTTCACACAATTACAAAGTTCAATGTTTTGCTCCAGCAAACAAGATCATTAACACAAATACAAAGTTGTCAATGTTTTGTTCCAGTAGGAACTACAGCTTTCATACAAATGTACAAACTCTCCGATAATTTGTTTCGGCAGGAACCGCAAAAACTCCGCACAAGGATATGCGAAATAAAATTTGTCGCTGGCTGCGCACGTACGTTTAACCATTACCGATTAACGGGATAAACTTGAAAAAGACACTGCGTTAAGATCAACAAAAAAGGAACAACGGTTTGTAAATGTGTATAAATGTTGATAACAATAAGAACAAATAAATAACTGAAACATTATGGATATTCACAGGTCGCATGTTATAAATTAAATTACAAATTTCAAATAAATAATTGGCAATTCAGAAGGTTGGGAGCCTCCACCGGTTTTCGACATTTCTTTTAGATGGCTAGCAGCTTGTTTTCTGACCTTAGTAGCCACCAATTGCGTCTTCAAATGAGCTATGTTGCGTTCGCCACCAGTGCACATTTCATTGAAGCTAAAGAAACAGAGATAATGGCTGTTTTTTATAGACGTATAGATCTTTAAATTGCAATAAAACAACGATGGATTATTCGATTGACATGAATTTTATTTATCCGAAAGATAATCTTGTGGCATTACATTTTAAATATGATTTCTGGCATATGGCCGCCACGGCTGGCTCGGATGTAGTCCAATCTGGACGTCCAATTTTCGATGACTTTTTCCAACATTTGTGGCCGTATATCGGCAATAACACGGCGAATGTTGTCTTCCAAATGGTCAAGCGTTTGTGGCTTATCCGCATAGACCAATGACTTTACATAGCCCCACAGAAAGTAGTCTAGCGGTGTTAAGTCACAAGATCTTGGAAGCCAATTCACAGGTCCAAAACGTCAAATTAGGCGGTCACCAAACGTGTCTTTCAATAAATCGATTGTGGCACGAGCTGTGTGACATGTTGCGCCGTCTTGTTGGAACCACAGCTCCTGGACATCATGGTTGTTCAATTCAGGAATGAAAAAGTTAGTAATCATGGCTCTATATCGATCACCATTGACTGTAACGTTCTAGCCATCATCGTTTTTGAAGAAGCACGGACCATTGATTCCACCAGCCCATAAAGCGCACCAAACAGTCAGTTTTTCTGGATGTAACGGTGTTTCGACATACACTTGAGGATTAGCTTCACTCCAAATGCGGCAGTTTTGTTTGTTGACGTAGCCATACAACCAGAAGTGCGCTTCATCGCTAAAAAAAATTCGCTCATGAAAATCGGTAACAACGGCAATCTCTTTTTCGAAATAAAATTGCACTATTTGCAAGCGTTGTTCAGGCGTGAGTCTATTCATGATGAATTGCCAAACTAAACTGAGAATAAATCACTTGACAGCTGTTAAATCGGTCGCCATCTTGAACAGTAATGCCAACTTAAAGTTCTATACGTCTATAAAAAACACCCTTTACAAGCCATATCGGCTAAGCCGGCTAACAGCCGCGTCGCCGATGTTTTCTTACAAGCCAATTTTAAATATAAGAATCACCCAAGGCGAATTCATAGAAGATGAACTTACCATGTAATTTGTTAGTGTAAAATGTATAATTCACTGTCAAAATAAAGAAACAAAAGAAAGAGAAAAAAATGGGGATGAAATAAAATTTTCAAGTAAACAAATGTAGGATTTGGGAAAAAAAAATTCAGTTAACACTGGCTTGTTCGGATCCCGGTTGAGCCCCCATTTGTAGGATTTGGTTATCTTACGTGTGAACGGTTTATTCCAATGAATCAAAATATGGGCTTGTAGTTCAATATTTGTATTTCTTTTTATTATTTTTAGAATAAGAATACTAGATTAATTGGTTTTATATAATAGTCAGCATTTATCCTTAAGTTTGTTTTAAGTTAAATTAATTAGGTATAGATTTTATAAATACACACTGACACATTCACGGTTTAATATTTTACACACGGTTTAACGACCGATCTACTCTTTGTTCGTCTTAAGCACAACTCTTTTCCGTAAGCGGTTTGATGACCGATCTTACTTCTTCCACGTCTAGTCGTCGTAAAAAATTCCTTTCAATCCGTATTCGATATCATTTTACATAATAAAATACGTTCAATGACAATCAAAAGTATAAGCGATAAAGATACAAAAGATCAAATGAACTAAGTGAACGAACTATTCCTTTTTAGTTTTTGAACTAAGAAGAGCCTCACTAAAAAAGTCTAGTAATCGAGTACTGTTGCCAATCATTTGAAATTGTATAAGTCGCGACGCAGTCACTAGTGAGTTCAATTGTCTTCGTTTTTGTGGTGTTGACTCACAAAAGGTATACATATATAAATACATACTTGCCTTTAAATTTTTCTAAAAAAACAAAATTTCATACATAGTAAAAAATAAAGAACAAAATTAAAATACAAGCCCCAAACAATTTGAAAATTTTAATCAGAGTGTAAGCCCAGTTTAGCAAAAGGTTTTCAAATAGCCACAAACCGAATAATTTTAAACATGACTGAAAAAAATTACGTTAAAATTGAATTCTAAGGGACCACCAATAAGAAATAGTGATGGTTGACCAGACACGGCAAGTTTAGTTGGGCAATTCTTGATTTTGTAGGAGAGAGGAAAGAAGAATGGAAAGGGGAACAAACATGCTCCTACTCTGCAATTTCCTTTTGTTTTTTGCTGTGTGTAGACACAGCGGCAATTTTTAAAAGAGAATTGAGAAAGAATTGCCCAACTAAACTTGCTTTGTGTGGTCCTGGTCAATCAAAAGAAAACATTATTTGTTCATTCGCAATATGGAGTTGGCTTCATAGTTACTACATCATATATATCATATATATATATATATATATATATATATATATGGTGGGTCAATTTAAAAATCGCACAAATTACAAAGAAAATCGTATTCTAGGGATCAAAATAAGAACCATACCATAAAATATATTTTGATGTCCCGAATTTTGATCCGAAGGGTCAAATTTTGAAAAATCTCACTTTGACCCATTTAGAGTGCCTCAATCGAGTCAAAATGTATGACCGACCCCCACTAACTTTGGAAGGCCGACCCAGCTATGCCAGTGGCACACCCCCTGGAACCACCCCTGGGGCGTCCCCCAAACAAACATTTCAAAAAATCACCATTTTTGGCACTTTACAAGAAAAAATCAGCGAAATGGTTGTTTTTTATTTTTGGAGTTTATTTTTCTCTTTAGAAATTTATTTAGTCAGAATGAAATGAAAAAATGAATTTTACTTAGTAATAGAAAAGAAAATAAAAAAAAATTATTGACCCTTTGGGTCAAAAGTCGGGATATCAAAATACGTTGTAGAGGTATGGTTCCTTCGGCAAAGTTTCTTATTTTCATCCCAAGAATACGATTTTCCTTGTAATTTGAGGGGTTTTTTTTGCCTCCATACAAATCGACCCGCTCTAATATATATATATATATATATATATATATATATATATATATATATATATAAGTTAAGGTGTGATGTCACATTCCTTAATTTTTATTTTTCAAATTTATTTACTTTCCCACGATTTAAGCTACACGCGCAACGTATTTTATGCTGACGCAATGTGAACTAAAATTATTTTAATAAATTTTTAATTGCAACACTAAACCGTTGTTTTTAACTCTGACAACGTGATTGCGTTTTTTTTTATTAAAAATGTAACGTGACTGCAGACAAAATTATGCTTCTTGCCAATTAAAGGTTCTAATTAAGGGTTAGTTAAGAATAACAATTAAGATCAGCCTGATCATACACCAGCATAACAAGCGGGTCCCTGAGATGGCTTTAATAAATAATAAACTTTTAAATAATAATAAATTTTAATATAAAAATAATAATAAATTTTAATATTAAACAAATATAAAATGAAATCCTTAAAAAAGCCAAATCCTGAAAAAAACAAGTAAGGATATTTTTAAGGAAGAAAGAAGCCAAATTAAAAATAAGTATCTTTATAAAAAGGAGAAAAAAAAAACAACAAAAACTTAAAAAAAATTAAAAGTATCCTTGTTAAAAGAAAAAAATAATAAAAAAACAAAAACTTTAAAAATTAAAAATATGAAAACTTTTTCATCAAAAGATAAAAAAAGAACTGAATTTTATTGAAAAACAAAGATAAGAACTCTTTAAAGAAATAAATTTAAATAAAAAAACATTTCATCAGAACAACAACATCAGCCGATTGTCATCATAATTCGTTATTACGGAAGACAACAACGATTCCCATCATAAATTCATCATTACAGAAGACAACAAGGATTCCCATCATAATTCATCATTTCGGAAGATAACAGGGTATAGTTGTAAGTAATTTTTAATCAATTTAAATTGTGAAAGAAAATAATAAAGTGAAATTTTAAAGAAAATAATTAATTGAAAGTTGAAATTTTGAAATATGAAAATAAAGCAGTTAAATTAATTTTCTAAATTTAAAAAGAAGAGCATAGTAATAAAAAATTATAAATTGTACCTTTAAGCCTTAATTAATAAAACGAATATATAATTATTAAAAGTAAGAAATAAGTGAATAAACTCAAATCAAATAAATCTAATAAAAAAAAGAATTTAAAATAAATTTAATAATTTCTGTGGCTATTTACTGTTTTTAAAAATTCGTGAATGTTTTTTTTGTTGAAAACATTTATTCAAAAGTTTTGGCTTTATTCGATTTTTGTGTAGATAAATTTTGTTGAAAAATAATTTAAAATAGCTGAATTCAAGCTGGATTGAGAAATAAAAAATTTGTCGGATTTGTTCAATAGATTGGAAACAAATTCAGGAAA
This sequence comes from Thelaira solivaga, assembly GCA_947397855.1. Classification (NCBI taxonomy): domain Eukaryota; kingdom Metazoa; phylum Arthropoda; class Insecta; order Diptera; family Tachinidae; genus Thelaira; species Thelaira solivaga. The sequence goes on from OX377612.1 coordinate 41,360,749, forward strand.
TAAAATGGCCACGTCAGACCAAATAAAAATTCTAATAGAAGCACATACTGCTCCTTTGGTAGCTAGTGTAGAAGAATTAACGAGGAGCATTGACAAATTCTGATACAGTAGGTGAATTTCAAGAAGAGAAAATTAATGTGGCAGTACGATGTGACGAACCATTAGATGTGATCAAATCCTTGCCAACGTTCGATGGCAAAAACTCTTTCGTTAGCTGGCGAGAGGCAGCTACGAATTCCATGAAAATATATGCGAAAGGTAGCAGACGTTATTTTTCGGCTTTGACCATTTTGAGAAATAAAATTGTTAACGACGCCAACGAGTATGAGGTAAATAAAAAATTGACAGACTTGACAAACAAAACAATCATGACTTACGGAACAAACTCGAACATAACGAATTAACTTAACAATAGAAATAGACAGTATGCTCTAAGGGTTTTTATGACAGGACTAAATGCGCCTTTGGCAGATATCCTATTCTCCATTTCTCCCAACAGTCTACCGGATACTTTGGCAAAAGCACAGGAGCTGGAAGCAAATAAACTTAGAGCTAATTTTGCTCTACACTTCAATAAACCGATAATTAATAATCATATCAATAGAGGAAATAACGCTCTACGTTTTCCTAACCGTAATAATAGGGACTATCGTCCTAATGAAAATGCAAATAGGTTATTAAATACAAAACCAGAGCCAATGGAACTGGGAAGTTCGACTTTTAAATTTAGGCAGGAAAGGCAACCAAATTACAAAAACAATTTTCAACAAAACAGAGCTTTTAATAATTTTCAAAATACAAGACCCTTCAACAACTATCAAAACGGTCTTAAGCGACAATCAGATAATAGTGTCCAAATAAGCCACCAACCACATCAAAAATTTCAGCGAATCAACAACCTAAATGAAGATTCTTTTTTAGATCAAGGAACGGACTGCCCTACATTATTAAGGCAGCCACCACAGGAAGAAAATATAAAATTCTAATTGATAGCGGTGCAACAAGTTGCTACTGCAGCCCTGGTGTTCTAACGAATAGGCAGGAATTAGTCATTAAGAAGAGGGTAAGAACCATTAATGGTTTTACCATCATTAAGTATTTTTATGAAGCCAGCATTTTTGGTTTTAATGAAAGATTTTACGTAATTGAGAATTTAGAATCAGACCTTCTTATAGGTTATAAGTTTATGAAAAGAGCTAACATTATTTTAGATTTTGAGAAAGGAACATTAACTTGCGGTAAGCACTGCGAGAAAATTATAAATATTGAGTCAAGAAACTCAAGTGAAAATACAGAAACAAGAAATAAGCATTTTAAAGGAAGTGCTGTTAATAAAATAAAAAATGAAGAAATGTTAAAATTCAGTGATGAAAGTGAAAAATCATTGAATGATTTAAGAAAAAATATTATACAAAATATTGAAAAATTGCATTCAGATATAAATATGAATTTAACGTTTAGAACGGACATAAGAGCAGAAATCCGAATAATTGCTGAAGCGCCAATATGGATCAAGCAATATCCATACCCACTTTCTGCAAATGGCTTTGTTAACAATGAAATAAAAAAACTACTACAGGACGAAACAATTCGCCCAAGTAAAAGTCCTTACAACTCCTCAATATGGGTAGTTCCGAAAAAAGGAATAAACGAAGATGGTACGCAAAAATTGCGTATGGTAATTGACTATAAAAAATTAAATGAAAACACAATATGCGATAAATTGTAATGTTATATTGTCCAATCTGGCTACAGCAAAATATTTTTCAACCATCGATCTGGAATCAGGTTTTCACCAGATCCTTATGAAAGAAGAAGATATTAAGAAAACCGCATTTTCTGTGAACAACGGTAAATATGAATTTTTAAGATTACCCTTCGGTCTCAAAAATAGTCCAAGTATTTTTCAACGGGCTATGGATAACATTTTACGCGATTTTATTGGAAAAATATGTCATGTTTATATAGACGATATAATAGTGTATTCAAAAACACTAGAGGAACATTTTAAACACTTAAAATTGATAATTGATAGATTAAAAGAATCAAATATGAAAATATCATTAGAAAAATCAAAATTTTACTCTAAAGAAGTAGAATTTCTTGGTTATGTTGTAGGCCTTAATGTTATAAAAACTGATCCAAACAAACTAGAAACAATAAATAACTATCCATTACCTAAAACCTTAAGACAACTGAGGAGTTTCCTAGGAATGATAGGATACTACCGAAAATTTATAAAAAATTATGCTCAAGTAGCAAAACCATTGTTCAAATATTTAGCCGGGGAGAATGGTAAAGTATCACAGTATATGTCAAAGAAGATAGAAATTAAATTGGATGAAGAGGGTATAATCACTTTTGACAGATTAAAAAATTTATTATCCGAACAGATTGAATTAACTCAGCCTGATTTTAATAAAAAATTCATCCTTACCACTGATGCCTCCAATGATGCAGTAGGTGCTGTCCTAAGTCAGGATGATAAACCAATAACTTTTATATCAAAGACTCTTAATGCAACAGAAAAAAACTACGCAACCAATGAAAAAGAACTTTACGCAATCGTATGGACGTTAAAGAATTTAAGAAATTATTTATATGGTAGTTCAAATCTTGAAATCCATACAGATCATCAATCATTAACATTCGCAGTTTCTACACGAAACCCTAATCCAAAAATCAAAAGATGGCGATCATTTATTGAAGAATTTTCACCAAAAATGATTTATAAACCAGGTGCTCACAATATAGTAGCAGATGCTCTTTCACGTCAATATTTAAACAATATTTCAGACGAAGAATCTCTTCATAGTACCCAACATTCTACAGAAAGTAGTGACAATTTCAATATTCCAGAAATCTCAAAACCTTTAAATGAATTCAAGCAACAAATACTTTTGTGCAAAGCAAATTTTACAATTCATGAAATGATCATAACTTTTGGAAGAACAAGACATATTATCAAATATGACACAAGAGAAAATCTTAAAACAATTCTTTTAGAGTTTATTAAACCAAATTTAGTTACCTGCATTCATTGTACAGCAGAAGATCTATACGATTTTAAGGAAACTATAAAAGGAGTTTTCACAAACAAATTTGTATATACTAAAATATTTCCACTAGACATCACAAATGTTAACGACCAACAAAATATAATTGAAAACACCCATTCACGAGCTCATGGAAACTGTAAGGAAAATTGCAAACAAATATATAAACAGTACTACTGGCCGAAAATGATAAAACATTTAAAAGAATTTATCAAACACTGTGCAATTTGCAATAGAAATAAATATAATAGACACCCACAAAAAGTTCCAATTGGAGAGGCTCCAATTCCTAAGGAATTGAAGGTCTTAAATTTATTACATGTGTCGATGCTTATTCTAAATTTCTAGTTATAAAAAACATAGGAGAAAAAAAAAATTACACTCGATAACGAACCAGGCTTTTTAACTGCTCAATTTAAATCAATTAAATAATGCAACGTTTGCAAATTGAAGTTTATTATTGTACACCGCGGCATAGCACAACGAATGGTCAAGTCGAAAGGGTCCATTCTACGTTAATTGAAATAGCTAGATGTATCAAGGAAGAATTTAATCTAATAGATGCCACTGAGGTTTTTTATAGAGCAGCCCAACAATATAATAATACAATACATTCAGTTATAAAAAATAAACCAGTAGATATACTTTCTAACAAAATTCCACACAATTTAGTAGATATATTAAAAAAGGCTCAAGAAAATATGATATCAAGAAATAATCTAAGCCAAATAAAAACTTATCAACCAGGCGAGGTAATGTATGAGAAGATTATAGGACAAAGAAATAAACTTTTGCCACGATTCAAAAAACAAAAGGTAAAAGAAGACTTAGGAAATAAGGTTAGAATTAATTTTCGTGATAGAATAATACACAAAGATAATATAAGAACTTAATTCATAAAATGATTTTTTTTTTACTTTTTATACATAATTATTTTTTTTTTCTTCCTTTATAGAAAATGAAGTTTTTAATATTTTTGTTTATATTGTTTGAGACCTACAAAACAGAAGTCCAGATACTAGACTATACAAACTCACAACTGATTTCAATACACCAAGGACAAGCAAGATTACAGAACGGAAACTTTAAACTTATTCATATTTTAGAACTTGACGAATATGAACGAACAATCAATAATTTGAATAATGAAATTCAAAGAAGAGTATTAGTAAATAGTACATCGCTACCATTTTTGCTTCATGATATAGAACAAATTAGAAATCAAATTAAACGAATGAAACTAAGAATTAAACGCTCAATTGACATTATTGTCACAGCTTGGAAATGGATAGCTGGTACATCCGACCACGAAGATCATAATATTGTAGTCAGTAAAATAAACGGATTACTTACAAATAATGAAAGACAGAAAATTATTAATGAAAAGTTTATTGACAGAATCAACTTATTGACGAATACTACTAATCATATTCTAAAAACAATTCAGACCTTAGAGGAAACTCAATTAGAAACAGAATAAATATTGTTAAAACAGATGTTTATGTTTATTTTTTTAAGTTTATTTGAGCCTTGAACAATTTTACATTAGAAGAGAAAAGAGTAAAATTACAAAGATAACTTAAAACTATAATGTTTTGAATTAATAAATAGTTTTTCTGAAATTCTACAGTACCTAACTTAACATATTAAAGAATTTGAAAACACATGTTGACAATAAGATGGCTTATGCTTGCTCCCGGCATACAATATATAGTTAGGATTAAATTAAACTTAGAACTAAACTTAATGCTAATCTTAAATCTAAAAAGAAAAAAAATAATAATTATCCTCTATGGGATCCTTCAATTTTGGAGATAAAAAATTTAGGTAATAAATTATTTACACATAAAATTTCTTGTTCTACATAACCCAATGGTGAATAATAATTGGTATTTAACCAATTTAAACCAGATTGATCATTCAAAATCCCCTGAATCAATACATTATTCATATTATATAGGGAGTCGATAAATTTCTTCATTAAATCAAAAGCATAAGAAGCCAAAGGCTTAATTTTTGTTAGTTTATAAATGTGTACATTTGAAAATAATTTATTATTACTTTCAAAATATTTATTAATACAAGCTCTAAGAACTTTTCTTTCAAATATTTGAAATTCCTTCATAACTGTTGGTGACAAAGAAAACCAAATTGAAAAAGCATATAATAAAATTGGTCGTATACTCATTTTATATATTAATAATTTTGTCACTTCTGGCAAATATCTGCTTTTAAACAATTTCCCAAAAGAGATTTTAATCCGAGGAGCTTTATTAAGAAAAATTCTTGCATGTCTATTAAATTTCAAAAGTTTATTAAAATGTACGCCTAAATATTTAAGATTATCTACAAAAGGAATTTCATGTCCATCTAGAATCAACTTAAGTAATTTACTTTCCAGCACAACGAAATTTTTACATTTACCAGACGCATTTCTTAAACAAATCGCTTCACTCCTAGATATATTAATTTTAATACCCCATAATTTGTAGAAATTATTTACTTCATTTAAATACCTTGTAATTGAACTCAAAGTATCAATTGGAGAAGTTCCATCTGCGTATAAAATACCAGTTGAACTTTGAAATTCATGTGGAAAATCATAAATAAAAATGTTATATAAATGAGGAGCTAAAATAGAACCTTGTGGAACTCGACATTTAACATCACCAAAAGTAGAAAATTCATTATGTAAATGTACACAAAATTTTCTATTTTGAAAAAAACTGTGTAATAATTTAATTATATGTGGCTCAAAACCGATGTTAATCATTTTGAAAATAATTCCATCATGATAAGCATGATCGAAAGCTTTCTCTATATCAAGGGATACCGCAATAGTACATCGTTTTTGCCTCAAATTATTCACAACATCATTTTGAAATTTTAGTAAAGCATGACAAGTAGAATGACATTTTTTAAATCCAAACTGAAAATGTGGAATATAAGAATTATTTAAACTTAAATCCATCTTTTCACGAATGACTTTTTCAAAAAGTTTACCTAAGTTAGATAAAAGAGATATTGGTCTAACATTGTTTAAATCAAAATTATTGGATTTTTTAGGAATTGGAGAAATTTTTGCTGACTTCCAAGAATTTGGAAAATAACCATTATTAATACAATTATTGAAAACAATAGCTAAGTAATCAAAAGCTAATTTTGGAAGTTTTTTTATAATAAAATTTGAAATTTCATCTAAACCCTAAGATTTTTTATTATTTATAGATTTTGAAATTAATATAAGTTGGTCAGAATCAGTTAATTTTGTATTACCATGAGAATTAGAAGATGGAAATTGATCATTAAAATTGAACAAAAAATTTGGTGTCTGGGACAAATGTAATCTTATTGTGTTTTCTATTTCTGAAACATCTCTACAAGGTATAGAACCACAATAAATAGAAGAAAAATGATTTTTTAAATGTGATAATTTCTGAGTATTATCAATTACTTCCACACCGTTGACTATTATTTTTGAAAAAGCATTTTTTTTTCTGGATTTCCTAAAATGTTATAAATTTTTTTATAAGCTGTTGGACCAGGTTTTATATTTGAAAGACGATTTTGAAAAATTTCTGCTTGTTCAATTTGAACTTGTTCTCTAATAATTATTTTAAGCAATTGAATTTGTTTCGATAACAAAATATAATCTGATTGAGATCTATTTAGAGTTCGTCTAAATAAACGCCTTAAATCTTTCTGCCATGTAAATTTTAGTTTATATAAATTTTTTATTTTATCTGACACAAATATATGTTTATTTTTAATCTCTATTTTTTTACTATGATTATTAGAAGTCTGATAAATTGAAGAAGAAAATTCATTAATAAATTTATCAATTTCCAAATTTGATAAATTATTATTAACAGGAGGAAAGTTTAAGGTGATTTTTGAAGTAATTTCATTTTTAAAAGAATTCCAATTAGTGTTCTTAAATGAAGTAAATATACGAGGTTGCTTTAAAATAAATTCTAAATTTAAAAATTTGAGGAAAATGATCTGAAAATGTAGGAAGAGATTTAATTATAAAATTTGGAATAAATGTATTGACCAAATTTGAACTTATTACGAAATGGTCTAAAAATGAATTTCCATTAGGAAAGGAAGGCAAAAAATCAGATAATCTTATAAAATCTTGAGAAAAATTTGTAAACCAATCAAATAAAGCAATACCATTGCAATTATTTGAAATGTCTCCCCATGATATATGTTTTGCATTAAGATCTCCACCTAAAATAACGCCATCATAGTTTGCAGATACTCCACTATAAATTAAATTATAATTCAAATTACCAGGAACGTATAATGAACCAAAAAGAATTCTTTTAGAAAAACCATTAATAACCAAACAAATTTCAGCAAAAATATTTGGAAATGGTATATGATTTTTTGTATTTATGTATATTAGCTAATAAGGCCTAAATAATTTAATGTTAATAAAACCAATGTTTTTATTACATTTTTCCCGACGTTTTGTCAATTATTTGTTGACTTTATCAAGGGAGGGGAATCTATTTTATTTAAAACATTATATCAAAAACAATAATACAATAATATCAATAAATACACTTACGTTAATAACAACTGTTTATCACATTAGAAATGAAAATAAAAATTAAAAATTAAATTGTTTTTAACATGTACTTAACAATGATTTAATTTAACATGACTAAAAGAATAATTTTCTTTCACAATAATCGCTACGCCCACAGAACTCTCATCTCTAACAATCGAATAATTTTCCAAAATGATTTTATGATTTGAACTAAGATGTGTTTCTTGTATAAAAGCAACATCTATCTTATTACATTTTAAAGTATTAAATAAATCTATTCTTCTGCTAGAACTAATAAGTGAACGAACATTAAAAGTTAAAATATCCATTATTTTATTTACCATAAACAAATTCTATTTCTTTGAAAAGTTTTAAACAATCAGATTTTGCCTGTGATTTGGAACAATCTTTGTAATTACTAATAAAATTTCTCAATTTATCTTCTAATGACATCGTTTCTTCCGTACATATTACCTTCGCAATTTTCAGAAATTCTTCAATAAGTGGCGGTTTTTTTATAGAAGTTTGATTATTGTTCTGAGAGTTACTAAAACAATTAGCAAATGTTTTATTAGGATTAGTAAAACTAGATATCATTGTCATATTTCTAACATTTTGTGTGGCTAATAAATTTCTCTCTTTTATAACATTAGTCAATTGTTTTTTTTCTTTCAGTAAATTTTAAAAAACTAGGACAACCACGCCAACTAGCTGGATGTCCAAAAGTTTCGCAATTAATACAAAAAGGTTTTGAAACATCATTCATAACCAACTTACATTCACCAAGGTCATGTTTTTCAGAACATTTTACACATGCTTGCGGTCTATTGCAATTGCTGGAATAATGTCCTCATTGTTGACAACGCCAGCATTGTACTTCTCTAGAATTTATTTTAGGAGATTCCCAAGAAACAAACTGACTTAATAAATACCTTATATGTGTAAAATCATTCGCACTTTTGCCGGGAAGCAATGTAATTAAACATAGTCCAGTGTCAATATCAAATTTTCTTGAATATTTTGTTTTGAATTTTGATATTGAGTCAACAGTATTTGGCAAAATTAAATCAAGTTCTTTTTTAATATCTTCAATATCTGTTTTATGATACATACCTCTAAGAATGATATTTGTTTTCTTTAATTCTTTTGGAGTAAAAGAATATGAATCTATATTCTTTTCCTTCAGCAATGCCATCATTTCCTGATGAACACAAGTATCGCGTACATAAAGTTTGCTCTTAAATCTTGATTTGTTTATAATTTTAAAATCAACATTTTTGTTTTTTAGCTGATCCACCAAACTTTTTATATTTAGATTATACACAAATATAGGTGGACAATAATTCTTTTTCTTCGGTTTTTCAGATATTTTCACTTTTTGACTCTTGAAAATATTAGTTGAGCTTACTTTGTCCATTTCAATTTCCCCCAGTATTTGAAACCGATTGTTGTTATTTATTCCATCCGTATTATTTTCAAAATTCGTAAGATCAATCTGGATAGGTTCATTGTACCTACGTTTCTTGTTTTTAATTGTCACAAAATCCTTATGTTCATTCTTCAAATTATTACTTTCAAATTCCATAGAAGAAACAGAGGATGAACGCGAAAGAACATTTTTATTTCTTTCGTCAACTATTTTTGAATTATCTTTATTTAAATCCAAATTTCCTTTAGACGATCCCAATCCAGAAGCTGACATGGAGTTCGTCAAAATCCTGTTGTCAATAATAACAGGCTTATCCGGAGGCAATCTTAAAGGATTCCCAATGGGATCCAATTGATCAAATGGCAAATTCATATCCGTTCTCCCCAGAAAAACTTATTCAATATTCAATATTTATACAATATTATCCAATCCAATATACGAGTATATATTTAATTTTTTTTTTTTTTTTTGATTATTTTATTATAATTTTTTATTTTTTTTTTATTTAACAAAAAAACGTTCGCTTTCTACGAAACTTTTTTTCCCCATCTTAAAACAGATGTTATTAATATAGAATACGCATTACAATGGGCGAAAGTAGGAGTAATTAATTCATTTATACTTTCTGAAAAAGAGATCAATGAAGCCAAACAATTTTTGGATCTTGAAGAATTTCCATACAATAATTTAGAAGAAGCTTTAAGTTTTGCTACAGTTAAAATAGCTACAGACTATTCATCTTTAATCTATATAATAAATTTACCTGCAATTAATAAAATAAATTGTGAAAAAATTTTAATTAAGCCAGTAAAACAAAATCAAAAAATTATAAAAATCAATTCAGAAAATCTAATTAGATTTAAGGATAAAATCTTTGAAATGAAAAATAATTGTAATCAATTTAATGATTTATGTATTTGTAATAATGAAAATTTAATAGACATAAGTGAAACAACTTGTATACCGCTACTATTGAAAAGCAAGAATCATAATTGCACATTTATAAACAATGAACATGTTCCTACAATACAAGAAATAAGTGAAGGAACAATACTTTTAAATCAATTTAATGGATTTTTAGAAATATTTGAAAACAAAACATATCAATTATCAGGAACATACTTGATTAAATTTCATAATGAAACAATTAAAATTTGAAAATCGAATATTCACTTCAAAAGAAGTTTCCCACTTGAAAGCACTCCCAGCTGTACTATAGCTATCATCCAATAAATCATGATATGATGAAAAATATTCAAGTTAATAATATAGATGAAATAAATTCGATATCAACTAAGGGATACCTAATGTTTTCGACAAATATCAGTTTATCTACTTTATTGGTTATCGCAATTTGCTTAATTTTTATTAAACTAAAATTAAAATCTAATTCTGACATAAATATTACAACCAAAATTGAAAAAGAAAAAGAACAAAATATCTCCACAGTTGAAAAGTCAAATTTTGAAGAATCTAATAAAAGATTCTGTAGTGCTAATGAATTACCCACATTTTAACAATCGGGACGATTGATCTTACAGGGGGAGGAGTTAAAGTGTGATGTCACATTCCTTAATTTTTATTTTTCAAATTTATTTACTTTCCCACGATTTAAGCTACACGCGCAACGTATTTTATGCTGACGCAATGTGAACTAAAATTATTTTAATAAATTTTTAATTGCAACACTAAACCGTTGTTTTTAACTCTGACAACGTGATTGCGTTTTTTTTTATTAAAAATGTAACGTGACTGCAGACAAAATTATGCTTCTTGCCAATTAAAGGTTCTAATTAAGGGTTAGTTAAGAATAACAATTAAGATCAGCCTGATCATACACCAGCATAACAAGCGGGTCCCTGAGATGGCTTTAATAAATAATAAACTTTTAAATAATAATAAATTTTAATATAAAAATAATAATAAATTTTAAGATTAAACAAATATAAAATGAAATAAAAATTAATAAGAATAAAATAAACAAAATATATATTTTTTTTATAAATAAGATGTTAGTGTAATTAACTCCTTGAATAAATATATATATATATATATATATATATATATATAAATATAATTACTATAACTATATATGTACTTAAATAAAGAAAAAAGGGAGAAAAACTTTTTGGCATCAATTTAATAACAATTTATTTATATAAGATAATTGGAAAAATATTCTTTAGTTTTATTAAGTTCAAAAAGATTTTTTTAAATACTAGATTCTAATAAACGTAGTATTTAGGTTCTTAATTACAAACGCTGGCATAATAACAAAATTAAATTTGCAAACTGAAATGAATTAATGAATCACTCATTAATTTTTTTCTCTGGGGAACCTTTTTTGCCAAAAGGTTTCATTTCTATAAAATCTGTTTTTAAATTACGAAAACTTTTCCGCAGTGTATTTGAAACACGCTTTTTATAACTGACACTTGTAACAGACATTTTGTCGTCGACTGGACTTTTAGGCGATAGTGGATGCTCGTCACTTGAAGAGCCATCGCTTGAATTTGCATTTGGCTTAAGATATTTACGATTAAAATGCAATTGAGGTGTACCCCATTTTTTGGCAATGAAAGCTTCAAATTCTGGATCTGTATCAGAGCCACTGTCACGTTTCTTTTTAGTTTTTAAAGACATTAAGTATTCACGTCTCATTTTATCAATTTCATTTTCGGAAGTAGCGTCACAATTGCTGGTTACTATTGAAGCAGTATCAGCATAAGGTATATCATCTGGCTTTCTGGTTACAATGACATCTGAAGGGACATTTTTTAAGTTAACTCCTTGAATTTGTGTGAACTGGAAATCTATGGGACGGTTTCCACTACTGGGGCTAATTGCGCGTAAGGCTCGAGATCGACGAGGCGATTTAATTTCCACAATACGTACACGATAATGCAGAATCTGTAAAAAAAATTAAAATAAAAAATAAAAAAAAAATAAAACAATAGCTGGAAACTGAACTTACCCTGGCTTCATCCAAAAACTTTGCCAAGTCACTTAAAATAAAGCTAATGCAAGTTCCTTCTGCCAAAATATCTTTGTCATATTCACTGTGAACGGGAAATTTTTGTGTAATAGATAAAGCTTCAAAGTCTTCGCTAATTAAAGTCACCTCAAAGGCAAACTGATGTTTCTTCTCTCGCTGCGTTGAAGTACAAGTCATTGTGAAAAGTATCCTCTCCTTGTCATACACCTCATAGAAATTGAACATTTCATTGTACACCTGAAACACATAGTAGCCAGATAAAGGTTTCTGTTTGCCACTCATATTCCATTTTAGATCAATCGTATCATTAGTGAAAACTTTATTTGAATGTTCTTCTTCTAAATGATCTTTCCAATATGCTTCACGCCCATTCCATTGACAATCACCCCAAACTCGACCCATAAAACATTTCATGGGTTTGTAAATGCATTGCTGTTCATGCCACGAAAGTAAATCTATTTGCAAACGTACTGTACAGCCACCAGAAGCATTTTGACATTTAAAATGAGCTTTTGAACATAAAGCCTCTACCGTTTGTGATCTTATATTAGTAAATCCTTCCTGAAATTGCAGACATACATACATACATAATAAGTTTGTTTTATGTGCACTTTTTACCTATCGTTAATACCTATTACAAGTTAAATTCGGCTGTGCCGACTCTTATATACCTTTCACTTTGTGTTCACGAAATATTCTTATTTGCACTTTCCACATTCTTCTAAATATCAAAAAAAAAAAAAAAAAAATTTAAATTAATATAATTTGAATGGCTAGATTATTAAGCTTAAGGTCGTACTTAAAAAATTTATTTATTATTGGAGCGAAATATCGATATAAAAATAAGTTTTTATAATACGACATCAATCTTAATAAACTAGCCGTTTCAATAAAAAAAAAAACTTAAATAAAAATAAAAAAGAAATGAAAAATATTGATTAAAAATTTTCTTTAAATACCCTATAATCCTATAATAAATAATTAATTTCAGTGCAAGAAAAAATCCTTTATGAGAATCTAGTTTAAAAAGCAATAAAATGTCTGCAAGCACTCAATTTTTTAAATAATAAAAAAAGAAATTCTAACAACGACATCCAATAGAAATGCAAAATATATAATTTAATTTAATTTTGGAAACATTTTTAAAGCCAAATCTAATTAATTAAATATTTAATATCAATAAATTAAGGGCAAAATGGAAAAAATTCTCTTTCATGAAGAGCATTCGTAACACATGACAGCTTAAAAATGTCATAAAAAAAGCAAAATCAAAACAAAAATTATTCAAAATCTTGTTATATTTTTGATATTTCTCGGCCATTTGTGGATCGATTGTTTTGATTTTTTTGCACAAACATTAAAGCGATTATTTCTAATAAAGTTGAATAAAATTTTTTTTCCGTTTTGTAGTTTAGACCATATAACAAAGTGCGGTTGCTCGGAGGGATTTCAGCGGCTTCCGGGCGAACCACAGAAGATTACTAGATGGGACATATATCATTTTAAAGGGGAGGTCGTCTAGATTTATAGGCTACTGCTCAAATACTCAGAAATTACTTTGGATTTATTATTAAAATTTCGAAATTTTCATATAACCAAGAGCTGTTGCTCCAAAGGATTGCAGCGACTTCCGATTTTTGTCGAGATAGTAGAAATATGATCCATAAAAAAACTGTGTACTACTTTTTTTAGCTTAGATAAAATACGCAAAAAAACAAAGCAGAAATTAAAAGGAATATAAATTTCGGTTGTATTTTTGATATATCTTGGCCATTTGTGAACCGATTGCTCTCATTTTTTGCACAGATATTATGATTTGCATATCTGCGGTTTTCAGCTAATAACTCCTCCGGTTATCTTACAGAAACAACTGGCAGATTAGTATGCTATACTTTTCTATACGTTGCCTAGGGACTTCAGAAAGTTGATTTCAACGACTTGACGGACAGACAGACGGACATCGCTAAATCGGTTCCGCTATTCATAAGAATCCAAAATTTATATATACTTTATAGGTTGTATCAGTCAAGGGTATAAAAACTTCACAATTTTTAACCATTAACTTGTTAAATTTTTTGCACAATCTTATCACCGGCAACTACAATCCATATAAACCTCTCCATAAATACATACGTGCACAGTACATACGTACGTACTCACCCAGTTGACCAAAACTTGCATCATCATACATTATTTGGTGGCGAATTGACTTACAAGTACATATATATTTAGTTATCTTGTTACAAATTAATGTAAGCCATTATAGGTTTTTTGATTCGTTTAACAAGAACTACTTTTTTTTTCGTGAAGAGTTATATACCGACAGTGAATGGTCTTAATATATTTACTATACAGAAACTTAGAATCTAAATTATTATTTTTGCACTTCATCAATTTAAATGATATTTAAAAGCAAAGCCTAAAAGCTCATCTGTTGACTTCTTCAAGCAAACATTCTATTGCTTATTAAAATTATCAATATTTGTGTGTTAAAAATTAAGTTTTCATTGTTGTCTTGAAAAAAAACTTATTTTTTTCATGCTACAATTGCTCTTTTATATTTTTTTAAGAATAAAAGCTTACCACTCACCTTGCACAGTGGACACATCATCAAAATTCTTGTACATTGGTCACAAACGCTGTGACCTGTTTTACACAAGTACACCGGCGATTTCATGGGATAAGCACAGCCAGGGCACTTTAGTTCTTCAATTATGCGTTCATAATGCTTAATAGATATTTCCTTGGACTTGGGAGATGAGGTGTTCGATGGTCCATTTATGTTATTACAGCATATTTGACTTGATCTTAAAAGCACCTGCTCGCCATCAACGTTCATCGTGTCATTACCTTTCTTTGTATCGTTCAATGGAATGCTGGTTGTCTTTATTTGTTCCGGTAGTTTAGATGTTGTTACAATTGTACTTGTGGTTGGTTTTATTTGAATATTTGTTGTTGTTATTATTGTTGCAGTGGAGAAACTTGAACTGGGCTTTGCAGGTACAACAAATTTTTGCGTTGTAGGAGATGTTAAAGAAGAATTATTAGATAGATTATCACCTACACCAACACTACGTGTACGACTTAACATGGGAGGCTTAGGTGGTGGAGTAGTTGGTAAATGTGGTGTCCTTAAAGGAAGAGTAGCATATTTTTGTAAATGGGGCTTTTCCACAATTGACGACTTTGCGTTGTCGATTTTTTGTTCTTGCGCCAAAGATTTTTTCTCCTTGTACTCTGAACACTGTGGTGCATCATTAACGACGACACCGTTTTCGGCTTTCTTTGATTTGGATTGAGTTTTTTCATCACTTTGATGTTCCGAAGTTAACGAATTGGATAAAAATACTCGCCGTTTTTCATTTATTTTCACAATATTTTTAAGGTGACCCACAATTTTTAAATCTTCTAAATAATCCTCAGAGGATGAAGTGCTTAAGCCATTAACAGGAGAACTAGGGGTAAAATTTGTTGAAGAGTTAGCATCATTGGTGGCTGATGTTGAGGAAGAATTATGGGAACTGGAAGAACTAGTGTTAATTTTTTTAGTTGTTATTCTTGAAATTTTGTTATTAAGATCTTCGGATCCCTGGCTCTGGGAAATTTCAGTGCTTTCTTCAATTGTGTTCATGTTTTGTTTCAAAATTTGTAAATTCTAACTTATTGATTTAGTATTTCTTTTATTTAACAGGCAAAGAGGGTGAAAATAGTATGTGAGTGGTTTTGATGAGTTAGGATTTTGTAAGAAGGTATTTTAATAAGTAAATTATTCTTTTCAAATACACCAATTGCCGTTGGAAATTAATGAAATAAAAACCGTTGCGTGTTGTTAACTGCCCAGCTTATTAACACGTTCTGAGTGTGAATATTTAAAATTTTAAATGATTGTGATCGTTGTGTTATATATATATATATTATATTTACTTTTTGCTATTGCTGATATCTTATCAATGAAACACTTTAAAACTTAACTAAACCGAAGACTAACTAACAGCAAAATGATTTCTTTTAATGATTGTATCCACTTTTGTTTTTAAACTGGGAATTGTTTTAGCAAATTTTGTTGAATAGATTGCCAAACTTAAAAAGAGCAACACTTAATTGAGAATTCTGCCGTTTTTATCAGTAAAATGATTGAGGAATTTTTGCTTCACAATTGAGACGGATTGAAATAAAATCTTTTTTTTTCCAATACTTGTTCTCTTTACTCGCTTTGAGCAGCATAACAATTTTTATATATTTTTTTTTTTTTGTTTATTGAAGACGTCACTAGACAAAGTTGTAAGAGTGAATAGATTTTTTTCAACAGAAACTCTTCAAAGTTCTCAAATTTGCTACCGTTGGGGTTTCAAGTTAATGTTGGTTTTAAACCTTTTGAACGTAAGAGAATCGGTACACGTTTTAAATGGGAACGCAAAATAAATAAATTATTTAATTTAAACCAAAATCGCAAATTAAAAAATAAAATTTTTTTTATTGAATCTTTCTATAAAAAATTACAATAAGTATCCAAATATTAAATATACAAAAAGAAAAAACTTAAATAATTATTACCAATGTAATAACTAGTTTCCTGTGCTCAAATCTTAGGAATAAAAGAAATAGACTACGTATAAATAAAAAAGTTAACTATCTCTTCTAAGTAGCGAGGGCATTTGGCTGGGCCATCAGTTTGTGACGTACTTAGTACAATATTTCGAAATTTCCTCCCGAACCGTTGGAATTTCTAAATCTCTGTGGATGTTCTCATTTCTTATATACCAGGGGGCGCAGGCTATTGTATTTAGTATTAATACATGTCAAAAATTCGTATATTAAGTAAAAATCCAATAGTGTGAAAACAAAATGTTAAACAAGTGTGGTGAGTGTGATGAAATACTTAAGTATTTTTGGCAGTATTATGCTTTTTGTCATATTTAGAATTTTTTCTAAGCTATCACACTTCTCATTTTAGCATTGTTGCATTTGTACAAGCAACAAAAGAAAGAACTACAAATCAGCTGTGAAATTATTTGCCGCGTTTTGTATTTTATTTGAAGTGTGATGGTATGAAAACAGAAAATATTTTCCTTTAGATTTTTTGACAGTCTATTTGATTTGCATTGAAAATGCGATTTTAGCCGACACACTTAAAACTTTCAATACGATTAAGAAATATGTTTAGACTTATGTATCCAAAGAAAACGGTTTTAATTAACGCGGATTAAAGTGAAGTATAAACAAGGTATTTCACCAACAAGTGTTGAGAAAAGTGACCTAATTGTGCTTTTATTTCACAATACGAGCTAAACGTTTTTATGATAGGGTAAAAACGTAACAATTGGTGTCAGAAGTGAAATTGTAAAATAAAATTAAAATAAGTAAATATGGAAAAAAAATTAAATACCCCACACACAATCATGAAGTTTATGGAGCTGAAAGTGGAACAGTTGAAGAAAAGGTTGAGCAAACTTAACCTTCTAATGCCTGGAAATGGAAAGGAACTCCAGATGAAATTATTGCACGAATTCGAGTGGTGTGCCATGGACACCAATACTCATGAATTCCAAAAAAAAGGAAAACTTGGAAATAAATACATGCACGCCATAAGCAAGTTGCGAGTAATGTAAATCTCAACTTAATGTTCTCGGCTATGATAGAGAAGCTACAGAAAGTAAGTGAGGAATCTACAGCCAACGAGAACAAGCTTCTAGAAATTAGAGAAGAGTCTAGAGTGAATAATAAAAAGCTTCTAGAAAAAGTTCAACACATATAAGAGGCAGTAAACAAATGAGTAGATGGCATTGTGGTATCCAATGTAGAAAAAGCCATTAACGAAAAATTGCACGATTTCGAAGATAAGGTGAATAATCTTCAAATTCAATACGAACCTGTGAGGATAGCTTCAGAAAGTGCAAGTAGAGACGCCTACGTTTGATGGCAGCACACCGTTTAATGTCTTCAAGATCCAGTTTGAAACAGTGGGCGACAAAAATATGTGGAACAATAAAGAAAAAGCTGTTGAGCTGATTTTGGCATCGAAGGGAATGACAGCAACAGCTCTGGAATGTATGCCAGCCAGCTGAAGAAATAACTATGACGACTTAATGGTGATATTTCAACGTAAGTACGGTGACGAGCATAAAAAAGAAATCTACCGAATAGAGCTGCGTACTAGAACACAAAAAGGAAGTGCATTTCTCCAAGATTTCGCCATGAATATAGAATGCTTGATGCAGCTTACGTATTCTGGAGAAAATCATCCAATCCTGGAACAAATAAAATTTGATGTGATTGTGAACAGTATTCGTGATCTCGATATTTTGCAGAAATAGTATCGTTTGCCCTTGTACAGGAAACTGCAAAATTAATATGAAAGTCGTAAACGTACAAAGTGAGAAAGGTAGAAGCTTGTACGGATGCAAAAAGTAACACCGTAGATGACGTGGTTGAGGCTGTATTGCGAATACTTCTGGCGGAGAGACAAAACAAGAAACCAGCGAAATGCAACAATTGTAGAAAATTTGGCCATATACAACGCAATTGCAGGGCACCGAGACAACACAACAGACCCATCTCTCCAGCAAATAACCACAACAAAAAAGTAAACAGTCAAGCGCCTTAGAAGTCACCGTTAAAACTAAAACGATACTAATTTTGTCATAACACTCATTTTTTATAATTGTCTTACTTTTACCTATACTTTGTTATCGTATTATTTATTTTCTTTTTATTTTAATGTAATGTTAATTTCTCTGATATATGTAAAATTGTTTTGAGTGATGAGCAACATTTACTTTATTGATCTCTAAAATTTACTTATATTGCCAAGATCATAAAAATAAAAACACATTCGCTTATGGACTCTTGAATAATCAAGAAGCCGAACAAAGAGCGGAGTTATTATTTTCAAAGAAGACTGACTAAAGGTAGGATCAGACGATTGCCGCAGTACACGAATTATTGGCTTATTTTATATGCCAATCGTGTGATTTCACAATTTATTGGCTCATACGGCAATCAACACCAATATTGTGCTTATTTGTCCCAATCAAATACAACCCTGGTGCGGCAATCATGGGAACGTTTGATAAACAACCAAGCGCCAATGTAAATGTTAAAAATACGCCAATAAATATTGCTTTCTCATACGACAATAGCAGAAGGCAATACGCGACAACTTTTTGGTTTTTTTTTATTGTATCTTTTTTTTATTTGTATCTTGCTTTTTAATGTATGGCGATACTAATTATAACAATTCCTTAAAGGTTCCATCGCCCATCCTGATAAAATTTTGAAATAAAAAATTTCGGTTTTCAATTTCACGAAATTCCATTAGTGTTTTTTGGTATGCACACCTTTTTGTGAGCCACTCTCTGGTCCATACATTTCTTTTAATACTTCTCTTTTTCTTTTTTTCATATTTTGCTTTATAAAGTGCACACAATATAATTAAAGCTGATGCAACTTTCTTTTTTTTTCAGCGAACAATTCATCTTTAAATAAAAGTAAACCAACAATTTTATTTTTTATGTAAATAAACAAAACAGCTGATTCTGGTAATTGCCACAAGTTAGAACAATCGTGTGACAGTGTTGCGGCAATTATTCCCACTGTATAGTTTAGCACCAACTACCGGCAATCAAATTTGTTTTAAATGAGACAATCGTGTGACGGGGAAAAAATTGATTAGGACAATTTCTTTATTGTGCACCTATTCAGCAAAATAAAAATTGGGCAAAATTGGTGCATTACGGCAATCGTGTGATCTTACCTTAAGACTTTATAGTTCGGTTAATCTCTTTGTTAAACTTATGCTACCTAGTTCATTTTAGTGAGCGCTCTTCTTAGTTCAAAAATTAAAAAGGAATAGTTCGTTCATTTATTTCATTTTATCTTTTGTATCTTTATTACTTATACTTTTGCTTGTCATTGAACATTCTTTATTATGTAAAATCATATCGAATAGAAGTTGAAAGGAATTTTTTAAGAAAATAGAAAGCAAAACAACAAAACAAAATTTGAAAAATTTTTAAATTTAGTTTTCGATTTCTTTGGCTAAAAAATATTAAGTTTTAATCTTAAAATTAAGCTTTTTAGCACGCACGTTCCTTCGTCATTGTTTTCGTTTAAGTTTAGTTCGTCCTTTCATTTATAGGTCGTTCATTTCAAATAAAGAGCAAGGAAATGAAATATAGGAATTCAAAACACAGACTAGTTCGTTCATTTCAAATAAGTGAAAAGTACAATGTGAATAGTTCGTTCGTGTACTACCCAAAACTACTCTTTGTTATAAAAAAATAAAAAGTATAATATAATCCAACTTGGACGTACATCGTTGGTTTGGGCTTACTAAATAATATTGTTACGTTTTTACCCCATCATAAAAACGTTTAGTACATTAAGGTTTGTATTGTAAAATAAAAACACAACTAGTTCACTTTTCTCAACACTTGCTGGAGAGACACACTTTGTTTGTAACCAACACTTTGTTGTTTACACACCTTGTTTACTATTTAGCGTCTCAACTAAATCTCAACTCCTGGCAATCTCAGCATTGTTTTATGTACTGTTTCACTCAGAGCCCACTAAATTTCTCTAATAACAATCTAGCAGCACAGCCTAGAACCTTCTGCAAACAGGTAGACGTTACTATATGATTCTAGGTATATCAAGTTATAGAACCAAAAGGTAAACGAAAATTACGGCCCCGATTCACAACACTTAACTATTTTGATGTTGTGTGTTGTGAATTTCGATTACCAATTACAACACTTATCTGCTGTATTGTCTTTTCAGTTATGTATATTAATTTTCGGCAATTAACGTGCACAACATGTTGTCTTATGTGTTGTATAAACTTATAAAAATAGACAACTGGTTATTAGGTGTTATCTCATTGTTGTGATTAGTTTTTTGTTGGTTTAAAAATAAAAATGCAGAACAATTTTTAAATAAATTGTAAGAAATGTATTTTTAGTGGATTTTTTTAAAGAATTTTATTATTTTATTTAAAATGGAACAAACAGTTGGCTGAGGATCTGCATCATATCATTGCCTCTAGTTCCTTCTAACTACCATCAGTCTGTTTCACCAGAGTTAGCGACGCTCATGCATTGACATGTCTTGTGTTATTAATGAACAAAGATCATGCATAGACATGCTCATATTTGTATACATAATTATAAGATAAGAAATAAGTAACTTTCCGTAAATAATAAAGAAGTTACAAAATATGTAAACAACTAGATTAAGGCAAAGAAAGACAAAGAACAAAGACAAAACTATTAAGGAATTATGTTAATATGTAAACAAATAGATTAAGATAAAAACATGTAAACTACCAAAATAAGATTAACAAAGGTTTAAGATCATAAAGTATCATAAACCTAAATATTGTAAACAACTAATTATGATAAGACAAATATGTTATTCGCTTAGTATATAAGACAAAGCGAGGCAGTTAGAAACAAGTAGTAGAGACGTATATTCGTCGTCGTGTTTTTAATTCCCAAAGTAAAATAAATATTATTAAATAAAAGGCACATACGTGGCCAAAAAAATATATTTTTTTACTTAAAACGTAATAACGAAAATTAATTCCAGCGAAACCATCCTTGTTTATATGGAACAATTTAAAAAATGTTTGCCAACATTGTATTTATCAGTTCTAATGGGTGGGAACTAGAGATGCCAAACGGGAAATCCCATTCCCGAAAATCCCGGTATTTTCTGAATTTTTTTTACGAACTCGTGCGATGTTTGTTTTCTGTGTACTCATTATCGAAAAAAATAGAAACACGTTAATCTCCAAATTTTTTTTGGTTTTACCCCCCGATTATGGTTCACAACACAAAAATGATGTGTTGTCTCGCTTACAACACAACGTTAATTGAACATGAGATTATGGTTCACAACATCTAGCTGTTGTGTACGTCATACAATTATATATTAATTTTAGTAGATTTTTTCTTAAAAGTACAAACGTGTATGCAAAAAACTGGAAAGTTGAAACAAATCAACATTAAAAAAAAGAAAAACGAAGTGTACTAAAAAAATTTTTATTTTGTTAAAGTTAAATAAAACAAAAAAAAAAAAAACATGGAGATTAGGCTTGACTTTTGATTTTCGTTCATCGTACACTGTACCATGATTTGTAACTTACGTTCATCGTTCCTTTCATATATATATTTAAAATGACCAAAATGACCAATAGAAATTGTAATATAAATCAGTTAAAACCCTGATATGTGATTATGTAAATACAGGGTGGCCCAAATAAGACCAGCTGATGTGAAACACAAATAACTTTTTTATTTTTTAACATAATTTATTTTTTCTTTTTGCAGATTATAAGTGAACTCTTGGAAATTTAAAATAAATACGTACAGTCCACAACAACGCATTAAAATTATCGATTTTTATTATTTTTCTCAACGATCAATTGTTCTGATGCAGCGAAATTATCGCCGTTTTTTTAACGTAAGATCAGCGCCCACATCTTCCCTGATTACAAGTTTAGTTCGCCGTTTTGAGAAACTGGGTTCAGTTGCCGACCGCCCAGGAAGAGGTGTTCATCGAAATATTCGTACTGAAGCCAATGCGGAAGCTGTGCAGCAGAGTGTTGCAAATGATCCATCTGTCTCAACTCGACGCCGTTCCGGCCAATTGGGTATACCCAGAACAACATTACAGAGAATTTTAAAGCTGGATCTTAAAATGTATCCATACAAAGTTCAAATTGTGCAACAGCTTCTACCCCCCAACAACGACTACAATACGCTAACTAGGTCTCATTTGGGCCACACGTCGCTTTTTCTATCTAAATATTTTTCTTTTAAGTATTTATCCAGTTCCATAATAGCAGCAACGGTATTGTTTTGTGGCCTTACGGTGTTGTTAATGTTGTGATCATAGATACTCCATATTGATCTAGAAATATTAGGAGCTGAAGTTGGAGCTGAAGCTGAGGCTGAAGATGAACTAAGCAAGAATTCATTCGAATTCGGTAATTTAATTTCACATATGCGATTTCTTAAAATTTGTAGTGCTTGCTCATATGCCGTATCATTTTTAAATACCTGCCTCTTAAATCTTGGGTCTAATATCGTACTTTCTGCATATAAGTAATTACGCTCCAAATTCGCAAAACGGGAAAGAATCTCTGCTTGAAATGTTTTTAGCATAGCTACTATTTTTAAAATAGAAGACTGGAACGTCGAAATAAGTCCTTCTAAAAGATTACTCAATACTATTGATAATGTAACATTTTTTTCCGCTGATAATTCTATTGTTATTTCATAAAAGGGTTCAAGTATTGGTAACATTTCTTCAATTACCTCCCAGTCTTCTAAAGATAAACTTAAGTCTGGACGAGTTAAAGAGATAGTTGCTAAAGGGCGTTTTTTATAGACGTATAGAACTTTAAATTGCAATAAAACAACGATGGATTATTCGATTGACATGAATTTTATTTATCCGAAAGATAATCTTGTCGCATTACATTTTAAATATGATTTCTGGCATATGACCGCCACGGCTGGCTCGGATGTAGTCCAATCTGGACGTCCAATTTTCGATGACTTTTTCCAACATTTGTGGCCGTATATCGACAATAATACGGCGAATGTTGTCTTCCAAATGGTCAAGCGTTTGTGGCTTATCCACATAGACCAATGACTTTACATAGCCCCATAGAAAGTAGTCTAGCGGTGTTAAATCACAAGATCTTGGAGGCCAATTCACAGGTCCAAACGTCAAATTAGGCGGTCACCAAACGTGTCTTTCAATAAATCGATTGTGGCACAAGCTGTGTGACATGTTGCGCCGTCTTGTTGGAACCACAGCTCCTGGACATCATGGTTGTTCAATTCAGGAATGAAAAAGTTAGTAATCATGACTTTATACCGATCACCATTGACTGTAACGTTCTGGTCATCATCGTTTTTGAAGGAGTACGGACCAATGATTTCACCAGCCCATAAAGCGCACCAAACAGTCAGTTTTTCTGGATATAACGGTGTTTCAACATACACTTGAGAATTAGCTTCACTCCAAACGCGGCAGTTTTGTTTGTTGACGTAGCCATTCAACCAGAAGTGCGTTTCATCGCTAAACAAAATTCGCTTATGAAAATCGGGATACGTATTCCATTATTTTCGAAATAAAATTGCACTATTTGCAAGCGTTGTTCAGGCGTGAGTCTATTCATGATGAATTGCCAAACCAAACTGAGAATAAATCACTTGACAGCTGTTAAATCGGTCGCCCTCTTGAACAGTAATGCCAACTTAAATTCTATACGTCTATAAAAAACACCGTTTATAACTGCATTTTTTATTTCCATTATTCACTATAGCATTTCATACGTTGAATTCCACTGTGTCACTACGTCTTGCTTAAGCTTTAAATCTGGTAATTCCATCTATTTTTGCGTTTCTTGTAAACGTTTTAATCCTTGTGTACTTTTTCGAAAACTCTCCACAACTCGTTTTAACTTAGTTATAGTATCTAAATTTTTATTAATTGCAGCTTGTACAACTTAATTTAAGGAATGGGCTAAGCATGCAATTCCACGCCATCCACCTTGACGAATAGCTGCAGTAATATTTGCAGCATTATCACTTACTATAGCAGTTATTTTATTAGATATTCCAAAATTTGCTGTCACTTCTTTTAGATATATCGATAGATTTTCCGCAGTGTGTTTTTCATCGAACTCATAGCAAACAATTAAAAAGCTTTTGAAATTTGATTCATTATCAATGAAATGAGCTGTTACTGCCAAAGAGCATTCATTTGTTTTAGATGTCCAGCCGTCCATCGTTAACAAACTGATGATGATTTTTGAGTTTCTTGCTTAACTTTCTCTAAAATTTCTGCATGGACAGCTGGTAGAATATTATTCGATAAATATTTTCTGCTAGGGAGTTTATAGACTGCGCAACTCGGCGTTAACTCAATAAGCGTTTTGAATTCTGGCTCTTCTACTATACGGAAAGCATGATTGCCTTTCGCAATTATCTTTAGCACTTGTCTATCGACTTGCTCCACTTGGCGAATAGGGGGAGGTCTTCGAAAGTATGTCGATATGACTGGCTGCTGACTTAAGATGGCGGATGAGCTTGATGGCTGTTGATTCTTCTCAGCACATTCAGAAGTATTAATTATATTTTGTATAGTGTTATTTTCTTCTCTTTCTAAAACTATGGTAGTTGTTGGGTGCTTCAATTTTAAATGCCGTCCTAAATTGCTACGGGATCCCCCAACAACACTAAGAGAATTTCTGCAATATTTACACCTTGCACGCTTTCCACCATCATCATCAAAATGTACCCACACGGCACTATGTCTTTTTGTATTTGTTGACATTTTTAAAATATAATATTAAATTTTAAATAAAATAATATATATTAGAATTTTCGCAGTTGATTGGAATTTCAAAATAACAAAAAAAAATTTAAATGATTACAATTTGTACTAACAACATAATTTTCCTACATTCTAGCGATTTTAAAACCAAAATTCAAAGTCTCAATCTAAACAGTAAAAGTCAGTGAACGATGAAAGGTGCAAAACGTACGTAAAAATCAGTGAACGATGGGCAGTGCAACCAAAAGTAAGAGTCAGTGAACGATGAACAGTGTAAAACGAACAAGGAAATGAGTGAACGATGAATGGAATATTTTTAAACAATTTTATCGTCCCAATCGTTCAATTTGCTGAATCGTTGATATGAACTAGGTCGAACATGAACGCCACAAGCCTAAAGCTGCCCATACACGTATGATTTGTGTGTCTGTATTTTGATTTGTTGGATGTGTATGGCGCTATTAGCAAACATGTCAGAATGAGTTTGAAAATTTTCAATTACAATAATTTGTTGGATGTTAATGGGCTGGTACGCGAGCATTCGCCATTTTTTATTTCAGTGTGCTACGAGACGTCAGTGTGTGTATCGCGGAGATGGCGAGCAAAGAATTTTCAATAGAATTTATTGAAATTTTAAAAGAGCAAACTGCCATTTGGCAAACAAAAAGTGACGTTTCTAAGGACAGAACTGCAAAACAAAAGAGTTGGGAAAACCTATTAGAAAAGTATAAAGAAGTAGACAAAAGAGCTACAATAGAAACAGTGAAAAAAAATTAATAAATTTACATGTGAACGCTTATTTCTTTTTAAAATCCATTTACTTCTTTTCTTTTTTCTTGTTTAGTACACAAAAAAATAACCAAAAGAGAAATTGCGCCGTTCGCTTTGCAATTCATGTTTACTCGTCGGCGTTTTTGTAATTCTGATTTGCTTAATGTTAGTGGTGTTCATGCTCTCAACAAAACCGTGCGCACAAATCACATGTGTATGCCTAGCTTAATGGAGATTAACATGTTCCAACCCTTTAGAACTGCTAAATACAATTTTAGCAAAATTTACTGGAATTAAATTTTTTAAATTATTCCACATAAACAAGAATGGTTTCGCTGGTGAAACAGACTAATATTTTATAACCATCAATCCGGTGTTTGTTTTTTCTTTTGCTAATGATAATTATAAGGAAGTAGAGGCAATGATATGATGCAGTTTCTCAGAAAACTGTTTGTTGAATTTTTAATAATATAATAAAAATCTTCAAAAAAATCCACTAAAAATACATTTCTTACAATTTTACTTAAAAATTATTCTGCATTTTTATTTTTAAACCGACAAAAAAATTAATCACAATAATGAGACAACATGTTGTGAACGATAATCGCTGAAAATTAACATACACAACTGAAAAGACAACACAACAGATAAGTGTTGAAACGGTAATCGCAATTCACAGCACACAACACCAAAATAGTTAAGTGTTGTGAACCATAATCGGGGCCTTATTTTATTATTAACAAAATAGATTTTTTTAGTGCATAATCGTATGTTCAATTAATGTTGTGTTGTAAGCGACACAACACAACATTTTTGTGTTGTGAACCTGTGAACCATAATCGGGGGTACTATTCTAGCTAATTCTAAAACATGTAACACTAATACAGATATGCATATTACACATTTTACTTTGTAACTCACTCACAAATTCCAGACATTAATTTCAATTCAAAATTGCTATATTTAAATACATACGTTCATAAATACAATTTCTTATGAATAACATCACAGAATGATTTTTCATAATAAAATGTTTGTTTTAAAAAGTGTTTGCCAAATTAAATTAAATTATGTTTATTTTGCATTCCTATTAAATATCTTTCTTCAAATTTCTTTTTTGTACCATTTACTGTAAGTAAGAAGGGTATATAAATATAACTTTGTGATTCCGTTTGTAATTTCTACACCGTGCATGGGACATCCTATAAAGTATGTATATTCTGGATCCCTATGTTGAGTACACACTTGTAAACATGTTTACGGAACACATTTTTCGTTTAGGTTCCAATGTTTGATACACACACTGGAACCAACAGGTAAACCACAAATGCAACATCTGTTCTGTACTTTGTATTATAGCATGAACATCACGGGTGAAACACATTTGAAAAAATATATACTTTTATTTTTGTAATTGTCACTTTTCACATTACATAATTCTGGTAAATTTTTATATAAATTAATAAAATTTACCCAACTCTCATTTCTTTCAATCGCCATTTTTCTTTTTCTTTACTTCAATTAATTTGTTCAGCGGTCGACAAAATCCTACATGTTTACAGTTTGCTTGTTTTAGGTGAACTAAATAAGTAAAAACAGTAAACAATGATACAGACTATGGAACCAACATCAATGCAACCAGAAAATTGCAAAAAAATTTTATATTTTGGAAACCTCGAAGGGAACAAGAAAATAATCAATAAACACAACGGAACGAAACACGAAACATGTCATGTTTACAGAACATGTTTCTAAGTGTGTACTCAACATTAAAAATAGCGGAATCGATTTAGCAATGCTCGTCAGTCTGTCTGTCCGTCAAGTCGTTGAAATAAATTTTCTGAAGTCAATAGGTAACATAAAAAAAGTTTAGTATAAAAATCTGTCAGTTGTTTCTGTAGCATTATTGCTATTAAAATTCAGCCAGTTGGCGGAGCTATGAGTGAAAAACCGCAACTACCTCTATTTTAGACCATTTTTTGAGTGCTTATTTTGCATATTTTTATTAGAAATGACAGTCGTAATACCTGTGCAAAAAATGAGAGCCATAGGTTAACAAATCAAAAATGCAATTGATATTTCACATTTTCATTAATTTTTGTTTTGCTTTGATTTTTTATGGAAATTTTTAAGCCGTCATGTGCGTAATGTTTGTACACACAAATACGAAACTTGGAAAGTGTATACAGGGTGGGCCAAAAGAAACCAAGGGGTGTAAAAGTTTAATAACTTTTTTGTTTATTAATTTTTTTTATTTTTTCTTTCAGATTATATAGACAACACTTGGAGAATTTATAATGGAGAGGTTCACAACTGAACAGAGAACCAGAACAATAGAATTTTATTATTTAAACCAGAGATCAATTATTTTAACGCTCATTTTCATTTGAATGGCTTTGTTAACAAGCAGAACTGTAGGTTCTGGGGTTCTCAAAATCCAAGAGCCATTCATCAACGACAATTGCACCCCATCAGGTGTACAGTATGGTGTGGGATCATATCTGAAAATGTCATTGGGCCCTACTTCTTCGAGAATGAAGATGAAAGTGCTGTAACCGTAAATGGAGAGCGGTATCGTTTTATGATAGAAAATTTTTTACGTCCTGCTCTTGAAAACAGACCTGGTATGTGGTTTCAGCAGGACGGAGCCACTGCCCATACTGCCCGATACACAATGGCACTTTTAAGTCAAATTTTTGGAAAGCGAATAATTTCTCGAAATTCGGAAATTATTTGGCCAGCGCGATCGCCAAATTTGACAGCACCCGACTATTTTCTTTGGGGTTTTTCGAAGGAGCGAGTGTATGTGAACAAGCCAGAGACAATCCTTGAACTCAAGGCAAACATTGTTGCAGAAATTCGAACGCTACAGCCACAAGTTTTGAAAGATGTTATGGAAAATGCTCTAAAAAGAGCCCATCAGTGCGAAGCTGAAAACGGTGGTCATTTAAGAGACATCATTTTTCATACTTAGTGTAAAAAAATTTCCATTTTGTATATTATATAATCTGAAAGAAAAAATAAAAAAAAGTTAATAAACAAAAAAGTTATTAAACTTTTACACCCCTTGGTTTCTTTTGGCCCACCCTGTATATGTGTGTGCGTGCGTGATTTTTAGTGCCTTGAGTGTAATAACATTACGAATAAAGACATCTTAAGAGAGAGAATTTTTCGATTTTTGTCGTTAATTAAATATTCAGTGAAATATGTTTGGCTTAAAATTTTTTTACAAATGTTTGCAGAATTAAATTATATATAATTTGCTTTCTTATTTAATATCTCTCTCACAATTTTTTTTTATTATGTATTATAAATTTAAGTGCCTGCAGACATTTTATTGCTTTTAAAAATGAGGTTCTAGGTTCTCAGAAAGGATTGTTTCTTAGAACTCGTTAATTTTAGTTTCTTGATCTGAAATTAATTATTTATTTTAAGATGAATAAAAAATAGGTATTCGAAGAATTTATTTTTTTTCAATATTTGTTGCCTTTTTTTTTATTTTTATGTACTTTTTAATTTGTAAGTTTATATGACCTTTTTTATTGAAATGCTAGTTGAGGTCGTATTATAAAAATTTATTTTTTATCGATATTTCGCTCCAATAATCAATAAATTAATTTTTATATATAATATGACCTCAAGCTTAATAAACTAGGCGGTACATAATTTTTTGAAGTAAGTGAAGATAAATATGCCGAGTTAAATATGTTTTAACTTAACTCTTTACGTTTTTTAGTATTTGTAAACATCTTTTCAGTATTTATGACATACTTATAAATATTTTTAGGAGAAATATAAGTACATACAAATGTGCTTAAATAAGTTGATATCTCTAAGAAATTTTACCAATTTGCAAACGAACCATAAAAGATTACATATCATTTTAAAGAAGAGGTCGTCTAGATTTGTAATCTATCACCCAAATACTTAGAAATTACTTCAAATTATTTAAAATTTTTTTTGAAATTCCCTCCAAATCCAGTACTCTTACTCTGAGGGATTTTTTTTGTTCCCAATTTTGCTAAGGTACATTTTGGAAAATGTCGTAGTTTTTATTTTATGATGCAAAACGGAACTTGCCAAAATCCCTCACAGCAACAGTACTGGGGGTGAGTAAAAATTAAAAAAAAAATATTTTAAAACAATCCAAAGCAATTTCTGAATATTTGGGTGATAGGTTACAAATGTGGGCGATCTTCTCTAAACTACTTTAGTAGTTTAAATATAGAAATATTTAATAACGTAAGGCGTATTTGATAAATATGCCATTAATACTGAAAATAAAAAACGTAAGGGGTACGTTAAAACATATTGAACTCGGCATATTTTTCGTATATTTTTGATATTTTAGGAGAATGTGCAAAGTGAAAAATATTAATATTTCGCTAACACAGTGAAGAGTATATAAGACTCGGCACAGCCGAACTTATCTTTTTTTTTAATTACAAAATTTATCCCCCAATGGTTTTTTTTTTTTAGTAAATTCAAATGAACTATTTATTTTAGAATTAACAAAAAAAATTGGTATTGAAAGAAAATTATTTTAAGCAATATTTGCTATTTCATTAAAAGTCTTCTGATTTTTTTTTTTTTTTTTGTCAAATATTTAATAAAAATAAGCAAATACAAAAATTTATATATTTGACTAACAAAGTGAAGACTATATCAAACGGTCGAATTAACTTGTAATTTTTTTGTATATTAAGTTTTTTTACTTGTGCTCTTATTTTACTTAAAATAAATAATTTTTTTGAAGAGAAGCTATAAATTAGTGATGTACACCGTTCATGCCATTCTTTCAAAGTTTCTTGTTCAAAACTATTGCTTCAATTTTAATTTGTAAAGTTTTTGGGCTCAAAGAAATTTCCCTAAGACGCAACACTAATCAACTACATATAGCAAAATGTCTAAAAATTTAAATGGCCAGCCTTTTGTTGTCTTTGTTGTAATTTATTACCGCAATAAACTAATGCGATAACGTGTTTCCACTTATTTCCATAAAAAATTTTATTTATCTATTTGAAATCTTTTACATTATTTAAGCCGCTACTAACATACATACATAAACAAATCTATTTATCTGTTATATAGATACTATTAATTAGTTAATTTCTAAATAAAACAAGTTAAAAGTAAAATTTAAATTTATAGTGAAAAAACTGATTTATTTATTTTTTTTTTTTTAACTTACCGAAAATAATATTTGTCTACATATTTGCAATTGATTTTATAAATAATATATTTATTTATTTGCACTTGATTGCCCAGTTTAAAATATTTTTCCTTTTTAAGTGAAAAAAAAATAAATAAATAAAACTTGTAACGTTTCTTTTACTCTGACACCCAACTCAATCATTAGCACTTAACAGCAAACCGACAACTAAAGTTAGTTTTTAAGGTTTTGTTTAAAAACAAAAATGTTCGACATTCAATGGGGGTAAAATTTATGTGATAACTAACCCCCATAGACATTATAAAAACACTTTTAAAAATTACAGTGAATACTTTAATTAAGAGTTAAACGTTAGACTAAAAAAAAAATAACCGAATAATATATGAATTGCAAAAAAAAAATTAATAACTTTAATAATCAAATGAAAATCAAACAAGAAAAATTGAAAAGTAAAAAATGTTCGATAACAGAGTGCAACATGTTTGAAGTCTTCGAGTGCTTTTCAAGCTCTTTCTCGTCTGAATTTTTAAGGAGAACATGCAATGATTCTCATAACTATATTTCAGCAACCAATTAAAATTTTGTTTTTCCGTCCTTGACAAAATTGTTGCTATATAGCGTTTTCCACACATGTTCTGGATGTTGTACATTTGATCAAATGAGTTTTGTAATCCTCAAATTTGACACACTGTATGGGAAATCCTGAATTCAATAAATGTACAGTGTGAACGTAAAATCATCTGTTGGTGGATTTAATGTTATATTCAGTATTTAACTTTCAGTCTGAAAACACTATCCGTAAGAAAGGAAAATTGTTCACCAAAAAAAAAGAAAATTTTTTTTTAATATTTTCATACAAAAAGACTAGAATTTCAATTGATTTCATTCGATATCGAATGCGGTGATTTGGGTAAAGATTAACAGACACCTAACATGCTTACGTCACATTGAGACCAAAATCTCAGCTTTAAGACTAAAAACAGCTCAACTAATATGGCTCATAGGTCCACATTCATCTTTTTCCTTGAAATATAAAGTTCTATTATACAAATTCATCACAAAATCAATTGGGAAATATGGTACTGCCTGCACATCTAACATTCAGAAATTACGAAGAATACAGTGCACATTTTATAGTACAGTAAGTATTTTATAGTTAAGATTTCGATATTTATTGTAAATTTCTTATAGAAAGATTCAATAATAACGAAAATTGAAAAAAATTTATAATTTTTTTTTAATTTTTCAGAGCAATTTAAGCCTTCAAAAAAGTATTTAGTTTTTAGTTTACGGTTTTGCTGTTAAAATTAAAAAATCTAGTAGTAAATTTTCTTCTTCTTATTTTTTTAAATCAACAATTTTTTCCAACCAAACTAAGCTGAAATAAATTTAATAAAATCTGCAAATGGTCATCATTTTCCATTTATAAAGCTTTTACTGTTTAAACGTATTATTTAAAAATTCTATTGTCTAAAAAATGTTTCACTAGACACAATATTTATCTTATCAAAAACAAGTTAAATTCGGCAGTGTCGAGTCTTATATACCCTTCACTGTGTTAGCGAAATATTAATATTTTTCACTTTCCACATTCTTCTATAATATCAAAACCATAGAAAAAATTAAATGAGTGAAGATAAATATGCCGAGTTTAATATGTTTTAACGTACCCCATTACGTTTTTTAGTATTTGTAACTATATTTTCAGTATTAATGGCATATTTATCAAATACGTCTTACGTCATTAACCTACCAGCCAAATATTCAGATATTACTTTGGATATTTACAATTTTTTTGGAAATTTTCATATACTCCAAGGATTTTGGCAGTTTCCGTTTTGCATCATAAAAAAAAACTACGAATTTTTCAGAAAATGTTAAAACACTTTCCATTTTGATTTTGGCAATTTTCCTGGCCAAAATCGGGAATGGCACCCACTCAGCAAAGGGGGTAATGGTAAAAATGGAATGAGAGAATTTTAAAAATTTTTTAAAATAATGCAAAGTTTTTCTGAGTACAAATCTAGACGACCTCTTGTTTAAAACGATATGAGCAATCTCTTAGAGAAATCAACGTATTTATGCACATTTGTATCTTAGTATGTCAAAAATAGTGAAAAGATATTTACAAATACTAAAAAACATAAAGAATTACGGAAAACATATTTAACTGACCATATTTATATTCACTCACTTCAAAAAAAGTATGTAATTGAAATGCATACTTTGTTCAGCTTGAGGTCGTAATAAATATGAACTTTTAAATTCATAAAAAACATATTTGCTTAATAAGGGTCTATTAAACAAATTTTCCATGGGAAATTTGCTTAATAAGTCCTTATTAAAGAAAAATATTTTTTATGAATTTGGTCGGAAAAATTAATTTATTTATTATTAGAGCGAAATATCAATAAAAAAATAAATTTTTATAATACGACTAAAATTAACGAGTCCTAAGAAACAATCCTTTCTGAGAACGTCATTTTTAAAAGCAATAAAATGTCTGCAGGCACTAAATTTTTAAAAAACAGACATTACGGCAGTTATTTTTAATAAAACTGCGTACCACGTTTTATTGTCCGTCTTGTAGTTTAGACAAATTACCAAAAATGGTCAAAAAAATTGAGGTAATCGCAATTTTTGACTCATAGCTCCGCCATTAATGAACCCATCCAGCTGAGTTTTGGTTACGATACTATGAATGTGATGTTTAAAAAAACTGCGTACTACTCTTTTTCAGTTTAGATAAAAATCGCATAAAAACAAAGGCATAATTTGTGAAAATCTAAAATTTCGGTTGCATTTTTGATATTCTCTCGGTCATTTGTGGACCGATTGCTTTAATTTTTAGCACAGGTATTATGACTTATACTTCAAACAAAACTGCATACCACGTTTTTTTGTCCGTATCTTCGTTTAGACAAATTAGGCAAAAAACCCACTCAAAAAATGGTCAAAAATAGAGGTAGTTTCGGCTTTCGACTCATAGCTCCGTCATTTATGGACCGATCTATACTTTTCTGTATGTTGTCTAGATTCTTCTGAAAGTTGATTTCAACGACTACACGGACAGACATACGGACATCGCTAAATCGACTCTGCTACTTATAAGGATCCAGAATATATATACTTTATAGGGTGTCCCATGTAGGGTGTAGAAATTACAAACGGAATCACAAAGTTATATTTATATACCCTTCTTACTTACAGTGAAGGGTATAAAAAAAATCGTACAATTCCCTATCGTGATGTTTAAAGTATATAATTGCAATGTTAGGTGTTAGTGTTTGCTTAAAGAAAATAAAATAAAATCGTCATTGTAGTTGTAAATTGCTTCTATTCTTCTCACTGTAGAATGGCGTTGGGGATAGTTTTATTCAGTTTAAACGGAAATGACCGACCGCATATTTTTTATAAAATTTTCAAGCTTTCTTTCATGCAATTTTTTTTTTTTTTGCATTGTGCATTACATTAACTCATACTTATTTATGTGAATACAAACATACATTTCTATATACAAACATAGTAATTCGCAAATACCAATGTGCATAAAGTATTTGCAAAATAAATTGAAAGCAACGAATTGCATTTGTTTTTTTTTTTAATTAAATATAAACGACTAAAATTTAAAGATATGTTTCTTTTTTAATACAAATTGATAATAAATGAATATGGATTACTTAAAACTGCAACTAAAACTTCTCTGCACCGTTTTTATTTATAATTTCATTAAACACGTTATCGTGCATTTTCAATAGCTTTTTGTTGTTTACAGTGAAAACGAACGATAACATTTCATATTGTTATTTTTCATTGTATGTAGTTTCATTTAACACTGAAATTCAATGGTCAGAAAGACAATGACGTTTGAAAAATAAAACTGACCGTAGTTAATTAATTTTCTGTTCCTTGAGAAGTTAAAAATCGGGCACCATTACAGTTATAGAAACTATTCAAAGAATGCAAATGAATAAAATACAATACTCATTCTTTATTTGCATGTAACAAAATTAAACGAAAATAATTTAGAAATTACAATGTAGGCTTTTTAAAACACAACACTTGCGTTGAAAATGGTGATGGTATAGTGTTAGTTAAAAAAACTTGCTTATTTCAATTTTAAATTAATTTTTTAGCAAATATTATTTGTTGCAATTATTGGCGCTGTAATTTTTTTATTTTAGATTTGTTTAATTTACTAATTGAAGTCTCAAATTTTCACATACTTTTCCAATTATTTTGAGTTTTTTTTTCTTATACTCCAAGTAATTTTTAATATAAAAATAAAAACACTGAATAATATTGGTTGAAATACCAACACTGTTGATGAAATTGAAATAAACTATGGAAGAACGTATAGAAAAAGAACTAAAATTACAAACTATCGAACGAACCTTACTAATTGAATTAAACAAAGGAAAGCAATTATTTAGCAAAAATTACAAAATAAATACTAAAAGGTTAAAATGTTGACATCAACAAAAATAAATGACACGTTTAGATAATATAATCGATTAGAAAAGGCCAAACAATTTCACTTTCATATGAATTCCAAAATTCTGACACCTATTTTGTTAAAATTACAGACTTTATATGAGCATGTATTACAAGTATATTTAAATTTATAACAAAATTAAATTTCATAATCCTCTGGATGATAAAGCTCTGTCAGTAAGCGATAAACATAAGAAGGAGCATGACCGCCACTAGAAATAGAAAAAATTATTACAAATTATAAATTTTCCCATTTAAACTCAACATACGTATTTGATATAAACAAAGTCACCAATTCTGGTGGTACGTAGTCAAAGATGGGACTATAGATTTTGGCACAACGTGCCGCAGATGAATCATAAGGTAAAACACCTTCGGAACAGCCTAATGAATTAAAAGCATCTTGCTCGTATGAACACAAATGCACTGGTGCTAATTTATACATAGGGGCAAGAACAATAACGGGAACTGAATAATATTTAGCTGCTAAAGCTACAGTGTAAGCGCCACAGGCGGCTCTAAGACCTCCATTGGCCAAAACACTATGTGTACCAATAATCACTTTATTTACACGGGACATCATGGCAAATATAGCTGAATCGGGTATAACTATGATCTCAACATTATTACTGGCCAAACTGGCGGCTAAATTGTGACCCTGAAGAAATAAATAATTTTTAACACATTTAAAAATAATTTTTTGCTTTAATCTTACTCTACATGCCGGTGCACATTCTGCTATAATGATGGTTAATGATTGTCTCTTTTTAATTGCTTTTTTTAAAAAGTGCTCTGCACTTCTTGAATGTCCCAATGTTAATATTACTTCGCTTGAATGTACATGTTGTTCTGCTTGAGCACAAATACTTTCACAACTTGTTTCCAATTCCGTTTCAATTTCTTGCAGATGATCTAAAAGCGCATCCTTAAGTCCAATTGCTGGTTTTGCATAATCCACGCAAACATCACATTCACTGGTCTGTGTTACCAATTTGTGCAGAGATAAAGTAGCCTGAGAATCATCAACGAAATGGTGTACCTAATACAAAACAAAATAATAGATTTTGATACTGTCAAGCTAACATTTATATTTTCGTTCGGGGGAGTTTCGTAAGGTCTCGAACGTAGTAAAAGTTTAATTCATATTTATTTTTAAAATAATCTAATAATAAAACTCTTAATCATGCAATACATTTTTTAAGCTATTATTATTACCAAGGTATATTTATCAATATGCCTTGATTATTACAATCAAACATATATTTATTTTCAATGCTCTTCCTTAGCTTCCTTTATAACCACGGATGGAAATTATAAAAGCATTAGAATATAACACATATTATATTTAGTATTAGCGTCCAAAAATTAAAAGTTCAAGACAGACACTTTTTTAGGATAGATAAATTAATTAAATAATAGTCATAATTAATGATTTACTTTTATTTTTATAAAATTATTTATTATTTTCAATATTTCGCTGTGGAAAGCTTCGTCAGGAAAATTATAAATATTAATCAATATATTGAAAATAATAAATAATTTTATAAAAAAAACGACTAAAGCTTAATAATCATTAATTATATATAAAAATAAATCTAAATAAATTATTATATAAATTTATAATTAATTAAACTAAATTTCTTTTCCTTTACCTTAGCCTGCAGTACATCAAACTCTTCTCTGATGATTTTAAGCAATCTACGGGTCATATTCGATGCCACAGTTTCTTGTGGTAAAGCTGATTGCAAAATATGCCCCTGGGTTTGTATTAGTTTCATTAGTTCTCTAATATGAAAATTAAAAAAAAAAAACTGTTTGATATCAATATTATTTTATATACATCCTTTCAATTTACTCTGCATGTTTCCATTTGGTATTCAATATCAAATTTTTCATTAGTTCCAACGTTTTGGTGGTTATATTAAATGATCCATCCACTTTTCTGCAATAATATTCATATTAATAGTTAAAATAAATTTCTATATGTAATAATTTTATTTGTTGTTTTTCTCATAATATTCTCATAAGTTATTTATTCAGTACAATAAGTACCGAAGGGGATAGCATATCTATATGGAAAATTTCATCAGACGCTACGCTGAACCTTTACATTGTAAAAACCATTGACTAAATAAGAATTATTATTATTTTGGAACTATTAATAAATAATTCTTATGTAGTCAATGGTTTTCACAATGTAAATGTTCTAATGTTTGCCAAGAGTAATCTACTGAGGATTCAGAGTAGCGTCTGATGAAATGGTCCATATAGATATGTTATCCCCTTCGGTACTTATTGTTTTGAATAAATAACTCATGAGAATATTATGAGAAAAACAATAAATTTAAAATAACCTAACACATTTCTGGAATTAAACACAAATAAATATTAATATTTTGTTAAAATAAATTTCAGTAAAATAATTTTGTACTCACTTTAACTTAATATCGTGTATAAATTGCTGAACTTCTGGCAGAGGGAATTCTTTCATTTTCAATTTAATATTTTATCTATAAGTTAAATAAAAAGAGATATTTAAAATTATCTACGCAATTTGTACAAAAAGTGAGAAATCAAGAAATGTTTACAAAAACCGCACAGCAGAGATACAAGCCATATCGGCTAAGCCGGCTAGCGCTGCGTCGCCGATATTTTATTAAAAGCCGCGCCGCCGCTGAAACCATCGGGACTTAAGTTGAAAAATTTTTCAACAAAAATTTTTCTATTATCGACTTCTGTGGGACACCATTTACACAGGGAAAGTTTACTTTGACAAATTTTGTTGAATTCTCTTTTAAACTTCTTTGGTGTTTATACAGGGAAAGTTTTGTTTCTCAAATTTTGTTTTCCTTTGTTTGAGTGTTCTTAATTTTTTGACAGTTATATAAACTACGAACAAAGAACAAAACGAATTTGCGAGTACAAGAAAGTCTGTACTGCCTCCCGTTCTCTTCACCCCTATCTCCTATAAACTCAAGACTTTGCAAAGTAAACTTTCCCTGTGTAAATGGTGTCTGGCTCTCCTCTAAAGTTTGTTTTAAATGTAAATGAGTTCCAGCCGATCTTAGAACCCGCCGAACAACATATTTTTCTTGAGCCGCCGACGCCGATTTTTTGCTACGGCTTGTTTCTCTGACGCACAGCTGTTGTATGATTTTGTTTTTGCAAGTAAAATTTTCAAAGTTGCCAGATGTATTTGTGTGAAGACCACTAAAAGTACAATGCTGATTTTTATATGAATATATTGAAATTAACTGCATGTTCAGAAACCCGCATATAAAGTAACAGAGCAAATTTACTCCAAATTAACTAATTTTCTTTTATCTTATAATTATTGAATAAAAATCACAAATTATTTTTGAATAATCTATGATAAGGTCAATAAAGTAAATTTGGTAAATTAGTACGGTAATATAATTTTCACAAGTAATTGTGGCATCTCTTTTAGTATATACATATTTGTATTCTTTCTTGTTTTAGCTCGATTATTGTTTATTGCAATTTACTACTGCTTTCCATAAAATTTGACATTTGCAAATTAGGAAGAAAATTAGCAAAAGAAAGTTGAATGCATTCTGAGAGCACCATTTTGCATTCATTCTCAAATCAGCAATCGTACGGCGTAGTGGCGTCTGAGTTGGTCGCGAGTGCATAACTTAAATTTTTTGGGAATGAACTTAAGAAAAATACAATTTGGATAAATTAAATTGAAGATGATATGATTATACTATATAAACCAAGAACAACAAAACGAATTTAATTAAACTACAAAGTGTAGCAGTATCAGTACTTCTTTTATATAACTACGAAATTGTGAAAAACAAAACTTAAAAAAAATTTAGCAAAAAGTAAAATTTTTTTCCCTTTACAATTTTTCATAAAAAGTTAAAACTTGCACCCTTTTTGTTTTTTTTTATTCTGTGTTACACGCATAAAGATTTTAGTGGTGGATACGTGTGTGTTTGTGTGTACATAATACTTTTTTCTAAAATGTTTTCACTTGATTTATTTATCTTTCTTACTCCTAATTTTTCCATAATTGTAGCGTTTTGAAGTGTTAAAAAAATATTAGTAGAGTACAAAATTTAATTATATCAAGTGAACGTCATAGAAAAAGATTAAGAATAATAACGCGACTTACAAAATTTAGTAAACAAATGCACAATTCTGTACTTTTTAATTGTTAGTTGTTCAACTAATTAAATTAGTGTCGCTCATAATTTTTGTCTCTGTGTGAGTTCTTTAATAAATCAGAAAAAGCCAGAGAACAACTTTCTAAGAACAATTTCAAAGTCTATGATTTAATATTAAACGAAAGGTAGGCATATCAAAGATACTTATCGTTCTAAGACAGAGTTTTTAATTTAAATAAAATTATACAAAAAGCAAAAAATTATAACTAATTTATATTTTTTTTTGTAATATGTGGGAAAAATTTTTTCTCGGCTCAATATATGTATGTACTTATAATTTTTTTTATTAAAAAAATTCTCTATTCTTTCGAGCTTGCCAGACTTTTATATTTGAATTGTAGTCTTCATATACATAAATTAAATCAATAAAAATTTTCATTAATTAGAATAAGAATATATTTTGAAATATTAATATAAATTTAAATTGATCGTTTTTACTGTAGTACCAAAATTCATTCATTATATTTGTTCATAAAAATAATTATATATAAAACATGCTCAGAAACAAAAAAATATGAAAATACACTAATGTATTTTGAACTAAATTTTCTGGCTCTTCTTAAAATCACATTGTTCCAAATGGATTATGTATTTTATCTTATATCGAAAAAGGTCAATTATTAGAAAAAATAACTTTTCGGCTTTTTTTCGCGTAAAATTTATTCAAAATTTCTACGGTAAAATACTGATATCATAATTTATTTGTCGTCATATTCTTGCAAAAGCTACTGGTAAAATGTCATTTACTTTTAATAAAAATACGTTGGTTTATACCAGTAGGTATGTTATATTCAAAAATATACATTTCTTATACCTTAGCGATAACAAAGACCAGAATTTTATGGCTTTTTCTATTCTTAAAAAACATTCTGTATTACATTATGTAATATATTAAACAGGGTGCGTAAGGGCTTTTTAGGCGACCGTAATTGTAAAAATGTAAATGTAGTTAAAAATGTAACCGTTGTTGTAATTATAGAAATGTTATAACGTATCATGTGCTTTTGATAGTAAAAAAAACAAACACAAACAAGTATATACACTCTGGTTCACTTATTTAAAGGCACTAAAAATACCATATTCAGCAGCCTGTATTTTTTCCAATTTTTAACCGATTGCAGAATTTTAAAATGGGAATGGAAACTAGACACCTTAAGATATTAAAAAAAACATGACAATAGTGGCTTCTTTACTAAAAAACTTTTTTTAAACAATTTATCAAAAAAGTCCAAAAATGTGAAATTTTTTTTGCTTCACTTGAATAAAGGCACTTTATTATTTTTAAAGTAAGCGATGACTTTTGTAGAGAGCGTTTGTTTATTGCAATTTATTACATCTTAATCATTTTACGAGTCAAAATGGCTGAACAAAAACTTTTAAATCTATCAGAAAAAACTGAAATCGATGTTTACCGTTCTGAAGGATACTCCAACCGCGTAATAGCTAAAAAATTGAACGAAGCCCAGCAGTTGTCGACAATTATATCAAGGACCCCGAGGGGTATGGAAAAATTTTTAAAGGAAGTGTTTCAATGTCTATTACCGTATGAGAAAAGAAAAATCACCAGAATTGCTTCTAATTCTGCCTTATCCTTGTCAAAAATAAAAACTCAAGCTGGAGAGCAAGCGAGCAAGTCATCAGTACGCAGAGTAATTAAGATCTGTGAGTATTTTAAATACTTGATATTACAAAAAAAAGCCGCCACTTAATGCTCTTCGTAAGGAAAAGCGGCTTCAATTCGTGAGAGACTACATATTATCGGATGTGAAGCAAAGAGGTCATGTAAATGACTGGAGAACCGTTGTATTTACAGATAAGAAGAAGTTTAATTTGGATGGGCCTGATGACTACAACTATTATTTCCTTGATCTGCACAAAGAAAAGCGATTTTTGAACTGACATCACAGCGTACTATGGCACCATCGATCTTGAATTTAAAAGTGCAAAAATGACTAGTGCAAGCTATAAAACGTTATTGGAATCGGATATTGCAACAGGATAATGCAACTATACACAACGCCAGAGTTCATTGCAAGCCAAAATGTTAACGTTTAGATCTGGCCACCCTATTCGCCAGATCTAAACATTATCGAAAATGTCTGAGGTTAGTTATTTCGTAAGGTCTATGAAGGAGGTTGACAATTTTATGACAATCAGTCACTAATTCAGGCCATTTAGGATGCTTGGAATCAAATTTCGCTGGATTACATAAATTCTCTTTATCTGTCAATGAAAACCCATGTATTTGAAGTTATTAAAAAGAAAGGGGGTTGTATCCATTACTAATAGTTCTTAAATAAAGTAAAACAAATTAAAAAAACAAGAAGTGAACAAAAAAAAAATAGAACATTTTTAGACTTTTTTTGATAAATTGCTTAACAAAAGTTCTTTAGTAAAGAAATCATTATTATCATGACTTTATTTATATCTCAAGGTGTCTAGCTTCCATTTCCATTTTAAAATTCTGCAATCGGTTAAAAATTGCAAAAGATACAGGCTGCTG
Organism: Thelaira solivaga; assembly: GCA_947397855.1. Classification (NCBI taxonomy): domain Eukaryota; kingdom Metazoa; phylum Arthropoda; class Insecta; order Diptera; family Tachinidae; genus Thelaira; species Thelaira solivaga. The sequence continues at coordinate 41,403,271 of OX377612.1, forward strand.
AATATGTAATTTTTGGTGCCTTAAAATAAGTGAACCGGAGTGTATATCAAAATAAATACATTTATTGCATCTGATATATATAATAGACTAGCCTGTACTTAATTTAAGCCTAAAATTATGGTTTTAAATATTTTATTTGTCACTTTGGTTGGCGTTTCTGAAAATAATGCTCACAAAAACATGATCCACTTTATAAAGTAGTTAATGACTTGACTGTATTTATTTGGTTGGTTTTTTTTTAACAATTAAAATTCTATTTGTGAAGGGATGTCGCTAAAAATTGATACCAATGCTTTCTAAGGATACCGACCGGGCCGGGTGAGACCGGACAAAAACATCTAGTATTTATATAAACTACAAAATAACTGCGTATGTTCAACGTACTTACACTACTGGACACTAGAACAAAACGCAGTTTCTAGTGTCCTTTTAACAGTAAACTACAAAGTTCTGTGCAAAAATAACGCAACAGAAGAAGCACTGACACTCTTTGATTTTTTTACAGTTCTAACATTACTTGCGTTTCGTACGGCAGTAGAAATTCAAGACAAAATTTTTAAAACTGTGACGTCAAATTAAACTGAGTATATTAGGTACACTAGAGCAAAGGAATTATACAGGCATGTATGTACGTACATCCACACATATTGCTTTAATCAACGCGAGCGTGGCCAAACACATTAGGCATGTCTTTTAAAGACACACATCCATACACATGCTTGTATAACACTGACTGCCTGGCATAGTGTTTGTGTGCATAAACGTAATGCTGAGTACACACTTGTAAACGTGTTTACGGAACACGTTTTTCGCTCAGGTTCCATTGTTTGATGCACATACTGGAACCAACAAGTAAACCACAAATGCAACATCTGTTCTGTACTTTGTATTATAGCATGTACATTTGCAACATTTGCAAAAATATATACTTTTATTTTTGTAATTGTCACTTTTCACATTACATAATTCTGGTAAATTTTTATATAAATTAATAAAATTTACCCAACTCTCATTTCTTTCAATCGCCATTTTTCTTTTTCTTTACTTCAATTAATTTGTTCAGCGGTCGACAAAATCCTACATGTTTACAGTTTGCTTGTTTTAGGTGAACTAAACAAGTAAAAACAGTAAACAATGATACAGACTATGGAACCAACATCAATGCAACCAGAAAATTGCAAAAAAATTTTATATTTTGGAAACCTCGAAGGGAACACGAAAATAAACTATAAACACGACTACACACTACGGAACGAAACATGTCATGTTTACGGAACATGTTTCTAAGTGTGTACCCAACATTACATACATATGAAAAAAATAAGGACATGTGATTTATTTGGGAAATATAAAAAAAAAGAAGAAGAGTATGCTGCAAAATGTGAAGTAAAAAGTTAGTTCAGTAAACTTATATGTTCAAAGTTTGACTCATATTTTGCCATCCATGGCTATTTGTAGTCTGAAATTGCTTGGTCAAGTTTCGCGAAACTGAAGCTAGTATTTCTCGACATGTTACCTGAATAAGTGACCAAAGCTCATTGTGTTTAGATGGATACTTTTCCTTTATGAAGATTTAACGATATTGAACAAATTCTCAGAGAAATTCAGAACCTATGATTGTCCCAACCACTCCAAAACATTAATATTCCCGTTCTTAAATAAATTTTTCGTATGTTGGACTGTAATAATAAGGGCTTTACCCTGTTGGTAGACCAATCGGAGTGCATTATTTCCTTTGGTATATGGTAACACATTATTCCTGAAAATATTAACGTAACCTGTTGCATTATATTCTGTGTGCGGTATAAAGATCGAACAACATTATATGACAATGATCTCCACCAGTACTGTGTCTAACATCGTGTTTAACCTTCTATTGCTGTATTAACTGACTTTCTTACGTGATGGATACCTTTTTATGTATGTACGTTGAACATATGCAGTTATTTTGTCATTTTTAATATAAATATATGTACATACAATGTTTAATAAATATTAATATAAATCTTTTGCAAAAAATAAAAACTAAATATATTAAATATACAAATTTGACCATTGAAAGGGCTATGTGGCACACTCTCATCCAATACACATACATACCATCACTGTGTACATTTGGTTACGTGAAATTTTATTTTCTATTTAGAACGTTTCACTTACGTGACATTACATTTAGCTAAACATTTGAATAGCTTCTCATATACCAGAAACGATCAGCTGATACGGCAGCATTTACATTACTAAATTAACGGTCGTCTAAATAGCCTTTAAAACTGTACAAAGTGATGTTTTTTTTTGGGTTCAATCGATCAAAAAAGTGTTGATGTAACATTTAGCGTTCAAGCGTTTTGCGAAATCTGATTACGTTAACTCCACTGGTAAGCAGCTGACACCAAAAAAAATCCGCCTAAAATACAATAAAAATAAAGTTTGTTTTAAAAGTGACCAATAATGAATTCTTATGAAAAATATCTTGACGAAGAAAATGTTGAATCTCTTATATAAATACAAGTTGAATACAGTGCCACCTCGCTAATCCGAAGGTGGGTAATCCGAATTATCCAGTAATCCGTATTGAATTTATAATGTATCACATACTCTATATTCGGCATGTATTGCAAGTTCGGTAAACCGATTTTTTTTTATTTTGTACTAGTTGACCCGGCAAACGTTGTCTTGCCTTAATATTTTTATATATTCAATCTGCTTACACTAAGAAATCGTACTCATAGAGTAAAGAACCGTGCGAGACCGGGTAAAAACAGTTAGTAGGCAAATAAGCCAGATACCGACTATAGCGCTACCTGTCGGGCGGATTTGTGGCGTTAAACCTTCCAAGATTATACATATAAACCTTTCTCTTCAATCACTTTATCTATTTAAAAAAACCGTATCAAAATCCGTTGCGTAGTTTTAAAGATTTAAGCATACATAGGGATATAGGGACAGAGAAAGCGACTTTGTTTTATACTATGTAGTGATTTTTCTGCTTTTTTATTATTGTGTCCGTTTTTTTACAAAACCATGTGTGGAATTTTAAAACAGGACATCATTGAGATGCAGAACCTTCTATGATTGGCGTTGCACATATTAAGTATGTTTTATGTCTTGTTGCTGAATGGTATTAGTCGCGAAAACATCATTTTAAATAATATTGCAAAAAAAAAAACCTGCGCATAAAACGATTTCATTAGCAGATAAGCTTAAAATAATAGAAGAAGTATACAAGTATCGTGGTAAATCAGGAAAAATTTTAGTAAAGAAATTTTGTGTAAGCGCTTCCACAATTTAAAAAAAAAATACTGAAAATATTAAAAAACCTGAGTAAAAATTTTATTCACAGATAATGTAGAATCAAAGCCTATAATTATAAAACACGTTAAAAAACGTGTAGCTGTGCAGGCCTTAAATACTTCAATAGATTGGGCAAGGGAACGAGGTATTCAAACAGATTACATATTGATGCTAAAAGAATTGCGGAACAAGGCTTTGGAAGCATGAGCACACAAATTATGTATGTTAAAAAAAATAGTATTTGAGAAAAGCTTTAATTTTTTCATTATGGATTAATAAAAATACAATAAATTTCTTTTGAAATCTTGGCTTGTGTTGTATTGTCGAATACAGTGAATTATAATTAACAGTACATCCAGTAATCCGAATATCTTGTTAGTCCGAATCAGGGTCTGCAACATTAATTCGGATTAGCTAGCTGGCACTGTAATTTGCTTATTGTGTAAACAAGTAGTAAAAAGGGCAGTATCTCATCCCCACTTATAAATTGAGTGCAAGACATGTACCATTTTTGCATCTTTTATATGTAACATGTAGACAACAGAACGCGAATCAGATTTTAACTATTAAATTTTTTTTTGACAATAGAACGCAAAACTTTCTGCAACATTTTTGTTAGAAAATTAAAAGAATTTTGTTCTTATAAGCATGTAGTTATATATCACAGCTGTTATTTTTGAAAGTGGCACAGTTCACTTAAAAACTAATCAGCTTTAATTTTAATATCTTTCTAAAACTACAACTCATATATTTAAAAAATGGACTTATACCACTTTCAAAAATAGCTGCTCAATTGTCCAATTTTGTTTTAAAGATTAGTCATTTGGATGAAAAGTTTCTAGTCGTGTTTTTTTAAATATTTTTTATTTAAAAAAAATGCTTGCTCTGCAGTATATATTTTTTTCAAAATTATCAGTTTCGTTTGTAGGTATTTGTTGGTTTTTAATTCTCTATTTTTTCACAAAATTCTTAATCAAAAACTACTAAGCGATTTTCGTTATGAACTAACACATAGATTCGAATCACAGTTCGATTTATTAAGAAGCTTGCCGGGCTAGCCCAATTTCACTACCTCTGCAAAGAGATTACTTAAGTAGACTAGTAAGATTTCTTTAATGGAGGATTACCTTGAATTGAATTTTTATTAAAATAGATAATCCTACCATTATTACTTTATTTTCATATACTGCAATATTTTAAGTAGAATCTCATAAAATGTATACAATATAATGTAATTTCAAGCTAGCTTAGTGATAGTAAATAAAAATAAAATTCCAATCGGCAAATCTTATTTACAATCAGGCAACATGAAATCCGGTCTTTTTGTTATATTTTTTTATAATTCCAATTTTTGTATTTAGTTTTCTCTTACTCTTTCAAGTAGTATGAAAAAACCAACTTGAGCAGCCTCTCAATTTTGTGTATTTCCATGTGCATGTTCCTTTTGTTATGTTATTTTTAATTCTCTTTTGTGTTTTTACCCCCGTGGGATATTTTATTGATTTTTTCTTTTTCGTTAATTCCTCTAAAATTTTGCCGTAGGTTTTGCTTTTGCCATTTATTTGTTGTCATATATAAAGTCTTTGGCAGAGATGCCAATGCGGTACAGAGTTTTCAATTACAAAAGTACAGTTTACTTAACCCTTATATTTATGCATGTGTGTATGCACGAACTGAAAAGTATAATTGTGTAATAAATATTTACAAATAAAACAATTTGGCACAATCGAAGGTGTTTGTAATGACCACCCTTAACATTTTCTACCTATGCTGCATATTCGAATTTTCGACATATAACCGAATTTCGAAATATTTACCTTTGGTGAATTCTACACTTCTGTCAACTAAAGTTTTTCAATTCATATTGACTCATTTTGGCATGGAGTTAAATTATAAAGCAGATTCATTCAATTCATTGTTATATTTCTATTTATTTCACGGGCATCTACCATTGTTTTTTGAAATAGAAAGTAACTTTTTTCAACTGGCCTCACCGGTTATCTTAATATATAAAATTCGACTGTACGTGTGTTTGACATTGTACTCCTCCTAAGCGGCTGCACCTATTTAATTGAATATCTCTGAATATACAAAAATGAAGGGCAGTTTCCGAAGAGCGGCCCTTCAAATAGGCGTGTTGACATATAGAGAGTTTCGACGAACTCTTAAGTCTCTGCCTAATGTGTATATCGATGAGCCTCTCCATCGTCTTGAGTAGGAAAGACGAAAGACAGATTGGTCGGAAGTTTTTAGCATCCTCGTGACTCCTTTTACCAATTTTTGGAATGAATATAACCCTTAATCTCCTCCAACTAGTCGGAATATAATTGCGCGAAAGAGAGAGAGGTATCAACAACTAATGAAAAATAAACTAAAAAGAGATATTGTTACAAATTATTTTGTCATTTTAAGGAAATTTAGGTATAAACATATTTCCCTTTTTTTTTGGAAAAGTAAATTTAATATTATGTATTACAAATCTATATTTGTCAAACAAAAAGACGTCAAATATGTATTCGATAAATTTTTTATATCGTTATGTATGCTATCGTCAGCGTTATCATATTGTAAGATTTATCTTTTTTAACTTTTTGGAGATGCTAAAAGTTTTTCTTCTCAAATAAAAGCTTTTTGGAAATTTGTATACCTAACAATAGCTTAAAATAATTTTTATATTTTGTTACACTTCACTATTTTTCGTTAATTTCAAATATTGTTCAAACTTATAGGCTGTTCAGACATACACGTTAATTGAGCAATTAAGCATTTTACGCAATTATTACCTTTATTGAACTCAATTTACCATACAAATTTCCATTAAATAATTGCGCAATTAAAAATTGATTGCACGTTAATGAAGTCAAAATCAAAATGCAACTCTTTGTTGTGCCCTTAAATATCAACTCAAAAGTGAGAAAAGTTGATATTTTCAGTATAAAAAGAGAAAACGTAAATAAATTTAAAAAAAATGTCATAAAAAGGAAATGGCAGCCGAAGTAACCGTTAAATAAATTTTATAAAATTGTTATTGAAAATAATTTTTAAATAACTAATTTCTTTTAATCAATAGCTTGCCTTCAAAACATTTTTTTTAAATTTTACTTTCTTTTCATTTTTTATTTTATAAATACTCAAACATATTTTCAAAAAAAAAACTATCAATATTTTCAGTTGTCAAATGCTTAATTGCGTAAACTTAATTGAATATGTGTGAACACCCAAATTAGTCACACAATTTAAAACTTAATTGACTTCATTAACTTTTATATCTGAACAGGGTATTATTTTATTCTTTTTACTACCTTTTATTGCAGCTATGGTTAAAATTTGCCTCTCCCTGCTACATACAACATTGTTTTATGGTTTTTATTTTGAATAGTAAATTTGTATTTTTATTCACATTCCACAAATTGTTTCGTTATTTTAGCTGAATTTTCTTATCCAAATCAAAATAAAACAGTAAAAGCCTTAAAAATTCATTTCTTTTTAATTCATAAATCTGTGTTAGCTGCTTAACATGGCTAAATATTTAGTAAACAATGGTAAGAAAAAGTTTTATATACATATGTATATAATTTATAGAACATTAAATAGCATTTTGTGTGATTTTAAAAGTATTCAGTGAGACAAACAACGACAACAATACCTTAAGCTTTGTTATGTTGGATTATGTCCATATTAAATATGAAACAAACTGAATGTTTAATTACATTTTTATAAAGACATTTTCGGATGTATGTTTGTTATTTATGTTACGTTTTTTAATAAAATAAAAATAAAAATAAATAAAAGTAAAAATACACACCTTTATACTGCTTTTTAATGACTTGTAAGAAAAAAGATTTTTTAGATCAAAAAAGTTTTTTTTTTCTCAGAAATTTTAAGACAAAAAAAAAAATTAAAAAGAAAAAGGTCAAATAAACTTTAAAAAAATATGACAATACTGGCTATCGTTAACATTCTAATAAAATATTTACGAAGGAAAAAATTCTTTAAGAATTTCACCACTTTCAGATTTTTATAATCACAATCAAAATAAAAGCTTAATTACGAAATTAAAAGATTTGTTGCTTCTGAAATGTGAACTAATTTTTTTTGTATTTGCAAATACACTACGGAAATACAAATACATTTGTGCAGATGTCTAATAAATATGTACATACATAAATACGGTTTTTTGTAAATAATAATACAGTGGTTCAACATCATAATTTTTGGTAACAATATGTAACTACATACATATACATATGTGCCTATATCCTTTTAAATATTTGAAAAAAAGTGTTAACCTGACCGAGTGTGCTTGCACTTTTCCACTTTTAATTTATTTTATATTTTACATGTTCAGTTTTAGAGGCAAACTTATTCCTATTTTTTTTTGCTTTTTGTATAAATTTAATGTATTCAAGTATTTAAATATAACCATACTGAAATAAGCTATTTAAAACAACACAATTCCAGCAAAATAAACAACCTTAAATTGCATGAAATATTTAATTGCATAAGTATTTACATATTCTACATATTTTATTACTTTTAATATTATTATTATTTTTTTATCAGCCTTAATTACATATTTTCTTTTTCCCTTCCCATTTTTTCTTTTAAGCATAAATTCTGTACATCATCTTTATGCAAACGAACAAAATTTTGATATGTAAACAAAATTTATATAAAATTATAAACATTTAAATTAGAATATACGCACATATACCTACTTATATGTATATAGAAATACATAATTGAAATAATTGAGAAAAGAATACATAGTATTTTTAAAAGAAAATTTTAAGTTTTCAAGTCTTTAAAAAAAAGACTACAAGTAACAAGATCAATCAACTTCAGAAAACAAATTCCTCAAAATTCAGATCATGTTAAACAACGCTACAAATGTTACGCCGCATGTAAGTAGTTTTTTTCTTTTCTTTCTTTCTTGTTTTTATACAAAATTCAAAAATATTTTTATTAAAACCTGTTAAAATATTTTTTTTTATTTTGAAATTAAATATTAACTTCACCATAGAAAATATATAAAAAATTTTTTTTTTTTTTTTTTAATAAAAATAGTTAAATAATAATTATTCTTAATAATCACTAATTTTGATTTTATTTCACTAATGTAAAAAAGTGTTTCTTTCTAAGTTGTTTTTCTTTAATGTAAAATCCTTGTTATTTATTTTTTCACCCTGAATGTTTTTTATACCATTCACTGTAAGTAAGCATACCAATCTGTCAATTGTCGCTGTCTTCAGGTTGCTAAAAAAAACTCGGCCCAATCGGTTTATAAATGGAGGAGCTATGAATCGAAATCTGCAACTACCTCTATTTTTGATAATTTTTTGAGTGTTTTTGCATGGTATGCAGTTTTGTTTGTAATGACAGTTGTAATACCTGTGCAAAAAATGAAAGCCATAGGTCCACAAATGGCTGAGGAGTATAAAAAATACAAGCGAAATTTTAGATTTTCTTTCATTTCTGCTGTTTCTTTTGCGTATTTTAAATAAACTAAAAAAAAGTAGTACACAGTTTTTTCTCCATCACATTCATAGTATCTGGACCAAAACTCAGCTGGATCGGTTCATAAATATTTGCAAAAAAAGAGAGCAATCGGTCAGCAAATGGCAGAGAAATATCAAAAGTGCAATCGATATTTCACATTTTCATTAATTTTTGTTTTGCTTTTGCTTTGTTTTTATGGACATTTTTAATCTCTCATGTGCGTAATTCTTTGTATGTACACACAAACACGAAACTTAAAAAAGTGTATGTGTATTAAAGGGCTGCACAAGCATACTTGAAACACCTTTCAAGCATCATAACTGATTTCAAATCACCGTTCTATCTCATATCAAAACAAATACTTGACTGACAAAATGTTTTGCACCGCAGTAAAAATTACAACCCCTAGAACATAGAACAACTAGATCACAAATACACTAGCGCAAAACTAAACATAACAATAATGCAGTAGAACAAGCAACTTTATAAAACTTTGCTGTATTCACATGTATGGATGTGTTTATGTGTGTACTTTCACAGCCGCATGTTTTTTTTTTTCAAATGGAAATTTTCATGCGTAACGTTTGTGCACTCAAACACGATGCCAGGCAGTCGGTATTATACAAACATGTGTATGTTTGTGTGTCTTTAGAAGACATGCCTAATGTGTTGGGTCACGCTCGCGTTGACTAATAGTGTTTTTACACTAGAGCACATTTAACATCTACCATCTATTCGGCGAGATGACAACATCTTCCCATATAAAATGCATGTAGAAAAAATCAACATCTTCCAACATCTTTACATGATGTTCCTATCTCATTTTGTTTCACTCAACATCTTTCGATAATTTTCGTGCCATCACTAGAAAAATGGCAATATTTTCGATTTTAGTGGCATCACTGATAAAGTAAAATTTACTTATACAGACATATCATAAGTATTTGCACATATTAAACAAAATAAAAATTAAAATTTTCAAGCCAAATGGATTTGATCTTGCAAAGCAACACTTCGTCCAATAATGAATGATTTTTCTAAATTTATTATTTGTTTTAAAAAATTATGCGTATTCTTTTCTGTTATTTTTCGACAGTTTAGTTGATGGTAGATGTTGAGAGTGTAAACAACTTTTTTCATTTTCAACATCTTCCATTCTTCTAAGATGTACTGTAGTGTAAAACCACTATAAAGCAATATGTGTGGATGAACCATACATGTTAAATTCCAATTAGAATTAGCAATTGACGCAATTGATTTATATTCTCTAATTCATCAAACAATTAGAATTAGTGCAACTAATTCCCATTAGATGATTGAAATTTTTATTCCAATGGTAAAGCTAATTGCAATTAGTTGCCATTAGCAAAAAAAATTGGTTTACCTTTACAATTAGAAATCTAATTGAATTCTGCTAATGCAATTAGATATTCAATTAGCTCGAATTAGAATCAATTATTTTGATATTTAAAATAAAATAAATAAAATATTCATAATATGAATTTCACACATATATATATATATATTACTTATGTACATAATACGTACTACATATATTACATACATGCACACCTATTTCATGTACGTTCTAACTGTTTAATAAATACAATGACCGGGTATATTCGCCTTCAGTAATACGAGCTTTTCAAAAGAAAAATCCGTCAAGCGACCCCGCCTTGGACTATTAATAATGCCCGCAAAGGAAAATAGTCGCTCCACAGGGCCTGAAGACGTAAGCGGTGTGTTGCAAAACAGTGATATTTCCTTTAATGTAGGATATTTGGACCATATATTGGAAGTTTTATCAGCATCATTCAAATATTGATGCATCATATTCGAAATAAAATGCAGGCTTTCTTTGGAAAAAATTTATTTTTATCAAAATAATTGATTCTAATTCGAGCTAATTGAATATCTAATGGCATTAGCAAAATTCAATTAGATTTCTAATTGTAAAGGTAAACCAATTTTCTTGCTAGTGCCAACTAATTTCAATTAGTTTTACCATTGGAATAAAAATTTCAATTATCTAATGGGAATTAGTTGAACTAATTCTAATCGTTTAATGAATTAGAGAATTTCACAAAAGAAGATTAATTAGCAATCATTAGCATTATCTAATCATTATTTAACATCTATGGGATGAACGTACACATGCATGTATAATTCCGTTGCTCTAGTGTACTTACTATGCACAGTTTAATTTGATGTCACAGCTTTAAAATAAATTCTTGTCTTGAATTTCTACTACCGTACAAAACACAAGTATTGTTAGAATTGTAAAAAAAAAAATTCAAAAACTGTCAATGCTTGTTCTGTTGCGTCATTTTTGCACAGAACTTTTTGATCTACTGCAAAAACGACACTAGAAACTGTGTGTTGTTCTAGCGTCCAGTAGTGTATCGTGTATTTCAAATGGGCTTATGCAGCCCATTTAATGCTTTAAGCGTAGCATTACGAATACAGACCTTCATGAAAGAAAATTTTTCGATTTTGCCTTTAATTTGAAAATCTTTGTTGATAAATATTTAATTAATTAGGTTTGGCTTAAAAAATATTTGCAAAATATATAATAAACTCCCGTTTTAACATTTCTTTAACTGCAACAACATTTATATTAGGCTACATTCACATTTTTGCATTTACGGTCGCCTCAATAGCTCTTAATGGGTGCGTGCATAAGACGTAACTGTTGAGCTCAACTGCTACACAACTGTTGAGTGCAACAGTTACAGTTACTCAGAAATATTTTGCTTTTGTAAAAAAAAAGTAAAATATAAAAAAATACTGCATAAAAATATGTTTAAAAAAAAATTAAGCTTTAATTCATTATTGTAAAAGTTTAAAAATCATTTGGAGTTCATGAAATCTTTAAAATAATATAAAATAGTTGCTAATTTTTTAGGTCACAAAAGTATTTTGCTTTTAAATTTTTATTCACTCTTTGGTTGGTCTAAGAAAAAAATTAAATTTTTAATATTTTGTATGGTATCCATTGTTAGCTATAACTGATTCCAGGCGTCTAGGCTTTGATTCCACTAAATTTCTAAATTTTTTCAGCAGATATTTTGTACCATTCTTCTTCCAATATTTTTTTAAAATTTTTTTTCGGATGAAATGCTATGTTCCCGAACAAATCAGCCCAAACGTCTTCGATGAGATTTATATCGGGACTTTGTGGTGGTGTTGGCAGATGTTTGGTGTTATATAAAAGCCATAGTTTAACATGTTGAAAGTAGTACCCATTCCTAGTTAACCCCATTTTTTCAGCACTAGCCCTATATAAACACCAACTTTCCGACATACAGCCCCACACCATAAAAGAACCACCACCATGTTTTACAGACGGTTTTATATTTTTTATATCTAGAGATTCATTTGGCCTGCGCCAGACCATACGTCGTCCTTCCGACACAAAAATATTAAATTTGCTTTCTTCACTGAATATTATTGTCTTCCAAAACTCAAAAGTCTTAGTTTTATGATTTCAGAAATAAAAAGCTTTTTTCTTGCTATGCGACCGTCAATATCATTATTTTACGAATCGTTTCGTCACTTACCCTTGTTCGTAGCATCGCCCTAAGATTTGATTAATTTTCGGTGATGATGAATGGGGATTTTCACGGTTTTCTTTAAGAATTTGTCTTTCATTTCTTAAAGTCAACAACTTTGCGCGACCCTTTCGTGGAATATTTTCGATACTACCGCGCTCTTTGGCTCGTTTTATCACGTTTTCAATTGTTTGCCGGCATCGATCAAATATATCACAAATATATTTTATTGATTTGCCTTGATTATGGAGATGCAATATAATTTTTTTTTCTGAAATATATTAAGTCCTTTCTTTTTGGCATTTTTAGATCAAAAACTTTACGCCTGCTCACAAAATTAACGATTTTGCAACTAATTATGATGCACAAACACATTAAATAAGTGATATTTCAAGAGAAAAGAAAAAAAACACAAATTTAAAAAAAAAAATAAGGGTAGTCTTCGGTTTTTTTTTCTTTTTTTTCAAGTATCATCCGAAATAGTAATAAAATTAAAAAAAAAAAAATAAATAAATAATAAAATACTTGAAATGAAATAAATCAATTTAAAGTATATATAATACAGAATTTGTAATGGATTTTTTCTTGACCGATGTTGAAGGAGTTGTTTTAAATTTAGTTAAAATATTTTATATTTAAAATATTGCAGAAAATACGCAACTGTAGAGTTGAGTGGAATTGCTCAACTATGCGTTTCTAAGGCGAACACTCAACAGTTGCACAACAGTTATGAACACCTAATATACTTACGCACGAAAATGATCAAGATCTATTATACAGGGTGGGCCAAAAGAAACCAAGGGGTGTAAAAGTTTAATAACTTTTTTGTTTATTAACTTTTTTTTTATTTTTTCTTTCAGATTATATAATATACAAAACGGAAATTTTTTTACACTAAGTATGAAAAATGATGTCTCTTAAATGACCACCGTTTTCAGCTTCGCACTGATGGGCTCTTTTTAGAGCATTTTCCATAACATCTTTCAAAACTTGTGGCTGTAGCGTTCGAATTTCTGCAACAATGTTTGCCTTGAGTTCAAGGATTGTCTCTGGCTTGTTCACATACACTCGCTCCTTCAAAAAACCCCAAAGAAAATATTCGGGTGCTGTCAAATCTGGCGATCGCGCTGGCCAAATAATTTCCGAATTTCGAAAAATTATTCGCTCTCCAAAAATTTGACTTAAAAGTGCCATTGTGTCTCGGGCAGTATGGGCAGTGGCTCCGTCCTGCTGAAACCACATACCAGGTCTGTTTTCAAGAGCAGGACGTAAAAAAGTTTCTATCATAAAACGATACCGCTCTCTATTTACGGTTACAGCACTTCCATCTTCATTCTCGAAGAAGTAGGGCCCAATGACATTTTCAGATGTGATCCCACACCATACTGTACAGCTGATGGGGTGCAATTGGCGTTGATGAATGGCTCTTGGATTTTGAGAACCCCAGAACCTACAGTTCTGCTTGTTAACAAAGCCATTCAAATGAAAATGAGCGTTAAAATAATTGATCTCTGGTTTAAATAATAAAATTCTGTTGTTCTGGTTCTCTGTTCAGTTGTGAACCTCTCCATTATAAATTCTCCAAGTGTTGTCTATATAATCTGAAAGAAAAAATAAAAAAAATTAATAAACAAAAAAGTTATTAAACTTTTACACCCCTTGGTTTCTTTTCGCCCACCCTGTACAAAGGGAAAAAAGAAACAAACAAGCCTCCTTGACTGCTTCTTACATACATAAGTATATCCAAAGAAAGATGTATTTTATTATTGTAAAATTTTTATTAAAAGATAAAAGCGAAGAAAATAGAATACACTACAAAAAACTGAGATTCACGTTTAATGCGCAACTACGATCATCTTCTAGCTCGCTTCAAACCAGGGCTCGAATCGTTACATCCGTGAACGTGTTAGCAATCGTACGAAAATAAATTACGTGCTACGATAATCGTATGAACTGAATGGTATTACCACATACGATTATAAACTTAACGGAATTATTTTCTTTATTCACAGCAAGGCGAATTCATTTAATTAACAATAGTTGTAAATCTTTAAAAAACTTAAAATTATTGAAATATAAATCAATGAATTAATTATATTTTTTTTAATCATTACCAATTTAAATAGGTTTTTTTTTTAAGAAAAAGGTACATTCTTATGTACGAGTATGTAGTATATCACATTTATATTAATTAATAGGTACTTCAGTTACATACATATATGGATATGAATATATTTGGTTTTTTTAAAATTTTTTTATTGCAGTTTTACTACAGGTGAGCATTTTAGTATCTAAACTTCTGTCGTTAGAAATTTCAGGTTCATGTTGAATATCTAAATTTTAATTATTACAAATGCCGAAATTGATTTGTTGCTTTCAACAGTTGCTTCGAGTCCGACTGACTCACTTAAGAGGTCCTTATTTAACGTCAACAATTTTTCCTCACAAAGACCTCCACCAAATTTTTGTTGTTTTGACAAATTCATTAAATGAGAGTTTTTTGAATGTTATTTTTGGTCAGCATAGGCCTGCACCACAGAAGCATCGATAAGTATATTTTTAAGAAAAATAAATGCAATTATGGTGAGTGTTATGAATTAAGACGCTTTGCAAGATCATGCCACAGGCAGTTGGAGGTGAGCGCAATTTGGCATCAAGTTTTTGTTGCCAAGTTTTGGTGTTCATTCATAAGCTCTGTCATTACTTTCTTTTGTTTAGGATTAAGTTTATTGTAGTTAGTCCTAAATAATTACAGCATTAGAAAACAATTTTTTGTTCAAGAAAATTGCAAGAAACTATTTTTTTTATATTAAAACAATTTTTATATGCTTTCGAAAGCAATTTAGTTAACGGATGATAGTTCGTAAAAATAATACGTTCAATTTTATGATCACGTGTGTTATAATATGAATTATTGTGAATTGTTGTAGGTTTTCGTATGTTATAATTTCAAAATCACATTTTTACGTGACGAGTTGTACGCGTACGGATGTAACGATTCGAGCCCAGACTAAACTATTGTCTGTGTTGCGACAAATTCGTTCCCACATTACGCATTTATTAATAGCTTTGGAACATTTCGGTTACTTTTTTAATATTCTATTGTATATGGATTGATAGTTGAAATATTTTTGCTTTAGATTGTAAATATGAACTCACCGTAATTGTAGCTTGCCAAAAAAATAATTACGTTTCCCTAGAAGCAGTAACATAAGGCATACAACGATATAGAATCACTTAAAACAGTGCATTTATAAGTCATGATTTTTGTTCGCGATCAGCCATCTAGAAGCTACTAAACAATGATTATTTTATGCATTCTATGCGTTAAATTGATGTTCTATAGAAAACAAATGCATACTATTAACTGGACTCAAGCCAGGGAATCTGCAGTGAAGAAGCATTAACTCGCCCCTCAACCACTTCAGTCACAAAGCTTTGTTAAGTATGAATGGTTGAGTTTTTGTATTATTTTTACTTTCAATAAATATTACGTATGCGCAATGTGTGTGCTCACACACAGAAAAGTAAGCACAAAGTCGATGTATGCAGAAATTTTGAGCTCTCGCTTATGTTAGTGCTTCTCGGAAGCAATAAATTGCAATTTGAAGATTTGTTCTTCTGAATTGTGTGAATTTAATAACAAATATCGTCGTTTTATGTCGTATTTATTTAAAGATGCTCCCCTTAATGTACAAAACTGAATAAAATTCTATTTTTAGCTTGTGAGAATACATATTGAAACCCATTTCCTTACGCTATTGCATCCCAAAATGCAACGAGTACATTGCTTCTAATCGTTGCTATTGCTTTTAAATCAAGATTTTTTGATGGGTTATCTGTAAGCGATAAATTGAATTTTTTTTAAAAGTACTATAAATTTGAAATGGAGAGGCGAGTTTGTTCTCTTTATGTAGAGTGAAAAAAATGTGTATGCAATAGTACATACAAGAACTAGAATATTTTTTTTTTTAAATTTGTAAAATCGCTTCTAGAAATTCATGAAAATGCAAAACGTTGTTAATTTTTTAAATTTTCATTTTGACAAAAATCAAGTTTTTAATATTATTCAAGTTTATTTGTGTTCTGTACAACATAATTAAAACAAATTTTCAATATTTATGTTTTATTGTGTTACGAGTATTAATGAAATAAATTTAATTAAATGTATTTAATTATTTAATTTGGGCGAGCATATGTTGTATATATTTCAGTTTTTCTCTTTGCTTTTTTTTTTATTTAATTAACAAACATTCAATTCAATACCCATGAAGTATTTTATTTCATATAAAATATTTATTAACAAAGAAATGAAGTTGCATATTTGAAGATTTAATTAAATAAAATAAGCAAAGTTCCTTACTGCATAGAAAATATAAAGCAGTACTGATTGATGACAACACAAATTCATATTAAATAAATCTGCTATTTACTCGTAGATTGAGATTGAGAGAGAGAGAGAGAGAGAGAGAGATTGAGAGAGAGAGAGAGTATTTAACTTTCAGTCTGAAAACACTATAAGATTGTGTTTCATGTATTAAATTTGTTTGTTTTTGTGTCACTAATGGTATGTAAATCAGTAGAAAAAAAGGACTTAAATGACGTCAGGTGTGTTTTATAAATAGAAAAATTGAAAACTGTGTCCAAATAAGAGTATAATTGAAAAACATTATTTTCAAAAAATGTTTTGTTTTCTTTTACTTGAAAGCCGTTAATATTATTTGGTAAAAGAGAAATTCCGAAACTCCGCAAAAAAAAAACTTTAAGTTCCACCTGCATTGTTTTCAAATATGCTCAGCAATATTAAAATTATCAAAATATATGTGATGAAAAAGAACTTTTTATGCAAAATGAAGAAATTTTTAATTAAAAAAAATTAAAATAAAAGAGCATGTACCCATATAAGTTTCAAATAAAATGAGCCCTACTTTATCACACACTAAAAGATACAATTTTGTTAGAAAATTATAGGGCTATATGCTTGTAAAGAAAAAATATTAAACATTTTTGAAAAATATTTATATAAAAAATTTATGTATTTAAAAAAAAAATTTTAGTTCTGACTGGGCTGATTTCAAAATAATCTAACCATACTATGTTTCCACCAGAATATGATTGCCTCAACCATATTTTTTTTTTTGCCTGCAGGTAATCATGTAACTGCAAATACAAATTACTTTTCTGCAATTTTTTGTGCAAAGCAGTAAAAAACTAATTTTACTTTATTATCACAATAAAATTATTTTTAATTACATGATATTCATTTGTTTAAAGTGCCTGTTAAGCAAGTTTATCTACATAAATGAAAAATAGTTCTTTTCCGGAAATGCGTATTTTAGAATGTTTATTTAAATGTTTTATTCTCTGTGAAAAGAAATGGAATGAAATACATTTCGAAAAAGAAAACAAAAGAAAAACTGATCCATCCTTCCTGTTTTGTTTCGTCTAAGCATTATTTAAGCTTATGACTGCATCTAAAGTTATTTCTAAAAATATAAAATGCATGTAAAAAAAAAAAAAAAGAAAAATAAAGTAGAGGATTAATTTTGGGAGAATTTTGTTTCCTCTTACAAAATGTAAAAAACGTAGATCGTTTATGTATGATGTGCCATTAAGTTTACCTGCACTTACTGCTAAATAATTCTAGATCAGCTTACGACTGCTTTAATCTAAAAGCCAAATCGTTGCATGGAAACCGAGTTGAAGTAATTTCACACAATTTAAATCAGTTTTTTTGAAAAGTTTTATTAGGGCGCTTCATGAAAAATTTTAAGTTTTACGAAAGGTAAATGTTATGGAAAATAGTATTTGGTTGTGTTTTAAATCAAATTTTATTCACAATTTTTAGCAGGTACATTTATTTTTTCACCTTGTAGAGGCCTCACTGATTAAATAGAATTTTTCACTATCATAAAAACGATTAGTTATTAACGTTCAAGTTAATGTTTATAAATCATTCTATAGTTGGGCTACAAGTGCCAGCTATAGGAAGATCTTAATTATAATTGGGCTCGCGGGTATGGAACAATTATAATTAAGTAGGGGTTATATAAGGTAAGACAAAGAAACAAGGGAATTAGTTTCCTTTTGAAATTATAGTAAGCTTGGGGATACTTACGAGCTTGTGTTTACTTATTGTTAGGCTAAGTTAGTGCACAGGAAATTAGGTATTTTTCACAGAATGAATTAATTTTATTATAGATTTTAGAAACTGCTTCACAATTAATTAAATTAGAGCTTGAGTTTAAATATTGGGTAAATTTAAATTTTAGTATTGCGTAGGCTTAAGTTAATTTTAATTACATTTAAATTTCAGCAATGCAAAAGGTAAATTAAATATAGAGCCGTTGTTGGCTGTTTAAAGGTAGATTAAGAATTGTTTTGAGACGTTTTCTATGAGAAGTTGTGAAGTACTTTTTATCTTAGTTCAATTTCATTTTATCTCACTCTCAACTTTTCATATTGTAAAACTACATATGTATCTTCATGTAGCTTATATCAAAGACTATAAAACTATAAAGATGTTCTACATAGTGTAAATTTTTTCTGGTGCTAAATTTGTTGATGGATATTGCTAGTAATATCCACGAGAGCGCGAGAATTTAAAAGAGAGTATAATATAACATGCAAGAGAATAATATTCAGCAAGAATTTACACAACTTCACTTTTCAGTACATCCATATACAAACTTTATATGAATGTGTACCAAATTTTAATGAAAAAGTTGTTTTCTTCCTATAGCTCTACTAACATTACCGTTTTTGTTAATGTAGGTAAATACATGCATTTTATTGTTGTAATACATATAGTATATGAATTCACACCGAATTTAAATTTCGTTACTATCCGCAATGGAGTTACAGAATGTCAATAAAAATTTTAATATTTTATTTTGATCAACATTTCGGTAATTAGTTGCTTAACTTCTTAACTATTTTGAAATAATTTTAAATATAAGTATCCTGAAGAAGCTAAGCAGAGAATTAATTTATAAGAAAAGATAAGCCAAGTGCAAAAACAAGACATAACCAATAAATTAAAAAAAAAGGGAAAAAAAATTTACAAACATGCAAATTCATTTTTCAACATTTAACACACATAACATGTTTGCTGTTGTTGGAGTTGTTTTATTTTACGCAACTCTATTTTAGGTCTAAATTAATTGTAATTTTTTCATTTTTAATTCAACGTACCCGAGCATAAAAATTTTTACTCACTTTTCTTTAAAGCAAAAATAAATAGAACTGAGTAGTTTTTGTTGTTAGTGCTGTAGTTTCGTTAATCATTCACTTAAAATACCACAAGTGTTAATCTTTCACAATCCTCAAAAACATCACCAAGAACATTCAACATAAAAATCAACACATGCTTGCCTTTAGAGAATTAAATTTTTTTACCCAACAAACATAATATCAAACATTTCCCTAATCACTTCATAATCGTATCAAATATAATTTTTAAAATTAAAAAATCGTTTAAATTAAATTAAAAATAATTTTTTAACATTTTGATGCTGATTATTTGAAAAAAAACATTTCTTGATTCAATAGATCAAGAGGGATATTGAAACATTCGATAATGATAATTTCTTTCGAAATTTTGAAAATTATGGCTGCCTTTCCAACAGTCTGTATGCAGTGTCAAAGCAGTGCTTAATAAAGCACTGAAAATCAAATGCATTGTCAATCATTGCATTGCGTTTATTTGCAATTCTGTTGCTAGCAATATAACTTTAGAAATGGCATACTCTGTCAGGGTTTGCATAGCTTAGTAAGGCAGCCTATTTTATACAAAAATACTATGAATACCAACGTTTTCATTTGATAGTGACTGCCACTATTTGGCTTCTAGATTGATAAAGCCCTATAGATATACTTGCATTAGCTTGTGGTGTAAACATTAACCAATCACTCATTTCCTTTCGAGGAACGTCCACATCCAAAACAAAAAAATTTTATTTTTGTTTTGTAGACTGAAATGATTTATTTAAAGAATATTCCATGCTGAGATAAAAACTTTGGTTGTGAGAACTATATTTAATAGCAATTGAAATTTTAGTATTAAAATAATAAATTTTTTTATTTGTAGGTACCACAGTTGGATAATACACTCCAAAATTTAGTTGTAATTTGATATTATAACCCATTTATGCTACTACTGAATGCAACTCTGTGTTCGTGCACTTGAGAACACATACAAATATACAACTCATTAGTTCTCTTAAAAATATTTCGAGCTGTAATACCGATTTTCTATTACAATTAAAAAATTCGATTATCACAGCTGAATTTTTAATAAATTTAGTTCTCGCAACCGAAATTAATTTCTCAGTTCAGGTTAAAATTTCGAGGAAAATTTTGTTTTGAAATTGTTATATAATGTATTTCCAATTTGTAATTGAACCCTTTATGTGTGTTTGGCTTAATAAAAATTTTTTTGTCGTTACATTGCACAGCTAAATAGACAAATTTTTCTTTAAACCAAAATAAATGTATGCGGGTCTGAGTCTGTAACTATTGGTATGTGTATGAGTGTGTGTAAGTGTCTGCAGAGCTGGCAAGAATTGGCAACCTCAAACTAAAAAAGTTAATTTTTTTTTATATAATTTCTCCTTTCGAGTTTTAGTTTTTTTTCTGCGTCAGTGGCAGGCACTAAATTTATGTGCAAATTGCCTAAGCAAAGTCGTTCGGTTAAAATAGCCTATTGAATAAAATTGTGTTACTGATTATTTAAATTCTAAGAAAAAAATAATAAACTAAGGACTCGGAGAAAAATAAGGTTTTAGGTATGCACTTGTTCAAATTTAAGTGCTTTTTTTTTAAAGAAAATATGTACTTTTTGACAACGTTAGACAAGTTTTTATAAATATTTACTTCTTAACCATTGTCAAAGAGCTGGGGCTTGTGGTGATAATTTTCCCTGCCCATTTCCGAGTTAATACACAATTTAAACTTATAATCATGTATGTTTGGCAATTTAATTTTTATTTTTATTTTAATTGAATTTTTTTTTTCTTAATTGGCTTGAGTGTCGTATGTGGCATTTCTTGTTGCAAATTTGACATACAAAAATAGTTTGTGTGTGGATGGTTTAAATGTTAACGATATTTTTAAATTGATTGATCGCGTAAAGAAGTAATTCACGTGTAAATGGTCATAAACCGCATTTATTTTGGGTAACAAAGTAGCAAAATGTATGTTTATGTGAAGTAATCATGTACTTTATTTTTTTTTTATTGATATGAAGTAAAACTTTCTTCGAAACCTAATTAAAAAATAGAATTTTAATTTTACATCTCAAAAACATTTATTTGGCGAACATAATAATGAGAGTTTCTTTCTGCTTGATTTAGTACAATTGGCAAATTGCTGTAAACGCTGACTGAGGGTTTTTTTTTTTAAATTTCTTTTAATTGTGTGTGTGCAATTAAATAAAAAAATTATATCATTTTCGTGTTAATTAATGAAATATTTCTTACAACATTTTCTACTTTTAGTTTTAGTTAAAATTTTTTTTTTCATATTATTTAAATCAGTGAAGTTGCCAACATAAAGATTTTTACTGTAAAATATCTCAAAATCTGTACAGTTCTTAAAACTACTTTCGAATAGCTTTCGATGGATCTACTTTCGAATAGCTTTCGATGGATCTACATTCCAGTAGCTTTCGATTTTACAACATGTTAAATTATGTATTTGGAATCAAAAAGTTTGACAAAAAGTAATCTTTATGGGTGCTTAATTCCAATTATGCATTATTTTCCACGATATTCAATAAGTACAAAGGGGGATAGCATAACATCAGAGTAATCCACTAAGACCAGGACCACACACGGCAAGCTTAGTTGGTCAATTCTTTCTCAATTCTCTTTTAAAATAGTCGTTTTATCCACACACAAATTTTTTGTTTCAGCAATTTTTGCATTCTTATTCATTCCGCATTCAAGCAACCTGTCTTCTTTTTTTTTACAGCTTTAAAAGATGCGAAGAGAGAACAAAAGGAAATTGCCGAGTACCAGCAAGCTTGTACCTCTTTCCATTCTTCTTTCGTCCCTCTCCTACAAAATCAAGAATTGCCCAACTAAAATTGCTGTGTGTGGTGCTGGTCTAAGGATGCACAGTAGCTTTTGATGAAATGGTCCATGTGTATATGCATAATGCATATAACATGCATCATTAGCCGGCTAAATAAAAAATTTTACAAGAAAAATATGTAGCTGAAAAAGTAAAAAACTATTTAGTTGTCTCACCACCACTACAGTAACGCCATAAGACATTTTTCAAATGAACTACTAGTAAAGAAAGAAGCTTACACTACAATTTGCTAATTTTTTGAATCCATTTTATTTTATTTTATTAAAATACAAATTCTTAAAAAAAATAATAAGAAAATCAATTTCACGAAATTTTAATGTCCCTTATTTTATTTTAAAATTAAGAAGCACATGTTAAAACATGTCGTCTATTAGTGCCTTATTATACTGAGTAAATAATTTTTTCAATTTTGAATGAGAATATCATGGAAAATAATGAATTTTACACACCAACGTATTTGGAATTAAGCACCAATAAAGATGAATTTTTGTTTTATCAAATTGTTTTCTTTTTCCATAATTTTTTATGAAATTATTGAAAATACTTTAATTATGTTAATTTAACAGAGCTAAGTTAACATGTTACAGAATTAACTTATTTCAATTTATTTAAATTTTTTGTTTATTTTTAAAATCTCGACGATTTTTTTGTTTTATTTTATATTTAATTTTCTTTTTTTTATTTCCTAGATTTATTTATTTACAAAATGTTTAGTTTTTTGTCATCTAAATACTATTTAATTCCTAATTAAACATCACATCTAATGACATGATAATTTAGTTTCTCTCTGTGTGCGTGTCTAAACGTGTGGCCAATCGAAAACAGACAAGATTTATTATTGTAAAATTTGCGTATAGAAAAAGATTACTTTTTCTTTTGTTGTTCTTGTTGCTATGTGCACCAGAGAACTGCAAAAATCGGATGCTTAATTGATGGCACATAATTAAAAATTTTTGTGTATAATTAATCAAACCACAAAAGCACATAGAGCATATAGAAAGGCTTGCCTTTAAATCATCCTGTGAAATCCTTCTAAATTACTAACGAAGTAAACTGAATGTTGTGTCTTTTGTGTTTTTATTAAATATTTTTCTGTTACGAATGAGTTGACTAGTCTAGCCTAGTCAGGCATTTGCTAAAATTTTGTTAACAAATAAAGACACTCATTACCTATTGGATTATGGGCATTAGATTAGATTGTCGTTCATTTATTTTTTCTTTGCTTTCCCCTTCAAGAAAAGGCTTATTTTGTAACACAACAAGCAAGACAATTAAATACATAATTATAACTACACTAGCTGACCCGGCAAACGTTGTTTTGCCTTCAAGTTTTATTTATATTTATATTGAAAAATAATTAAAAAGAGAAGAAAATAACTTATTTTTGATCTTGATGAAAAAACTTAATTGGGTTGTTCTGAAAATATATGAGAAAAAAATTAATCAAATCGGTCTAGCCGCTCTTAAATATGAGATAAATTTGAAAAGTGGGCGTAGAGAGGAGCGTGGTAAATTGTTTTTTCATAAAAATCTCCAATTTGAGAAAAATGTAAAAAGTAATGGTAGTAATGGGCGTGGAAAATTTTTCTTTTCATTAAAATATAACTTGGGTTTTGATAAAATATAAAATTTTTCTATATTCGATCTTCTGACTCGTAATCATAGAGCAAAGTACCGTGCAAGACCGAGTAAAAACAGGTAGTAGCGCCATCTGCCGGGCGGATTTGTGACGCCAAAGCTTCCAAGGCGTAACCCAAATGTACGAGGGCGGATCAATAACTCCGTGACTTTTTAAATGCAACACAGTGTTTTTTGCAGAACAAAAATTAATTTTTCAACATAATAATTTCATCGTTGGAGCTAAATCTCTTTCCAATGAACCATTTCTTTAGGTTTTAAAATAGGAAGTAGTCACTAGGGGCTAAATCCGGAGAATGTTGCGGATGAAGTACCAATTCGTAGCCCAATTCATAGAGTTTTGCCATTGAGACTGTACAAGTCACACGTTTACGTTTATGGTCAATTGAGAGCAAACGCGGCACCCACCTTGCAGACAACTTTCTTAAACCCAGCTGATCATTTAAAATCGAAGCAACACTGCCATATGAAATGCCTATGGCATCAAAAATCTCACGCACTTTTACTCTTCGATCGGCCAACACCATATCGTGTATTTTTTCGACATTTTCGGGTGTACTGACCTCAATTGACCGTCCAGAACGTTCAGCGTCATTTGTACTTGTGCGACCACAACGAAAGTCAGTAAACCTTAGTTTGATTAACAGTTTTTTTTTTCGCAAAAAAATAATGTTTAATGAGTACTCGAAATTCACTTTTTTCCAATTTTTAGAGAAATGCACGAGGTTGTATGTTTTGAAGAGCTGTTAAACGCAAAGTAAATGACGACACTTGCTAAAAATTTGACAGTAGTCTATTAACAGGTGGTACTTGATGGAAACAGTGTTGCATTTCATATAACTACGAGGGAAGTTCGAAAGTCACGGACTTATTGATCCGCCCTCGTACACACAAAATTTCTATTAAATTGTTCCAGTCGTTTAGGAGGAGTACAATGTCAAGCACACGTACAGTCGAATTTTATGTATTAAGATAACTGTTGAATTGAAACACTAATTTTTGTAGCTTTTGTTGCTTTAAAATTCTACAAGCAAAATTTATTAATTTAACAATTAAATTCATTTTCAATAAAATTACCTTAGTATTTTCTCGTTCTTATCTAAATTCAATTTTTACAAAAGAATCTTCTTCAATATTTGAGGTACATGTGATAATTAAAGAGTAAAGTATACAAGCATATATAAAAGCATAGTTGCGGAAAAAGTAGATAATACACAGTTGACGATTTGGTAGTTTTAATTGTCGGTAACAATTCCCCCTCCAGTAAATCCTGAATTTGGGATTTTACTCTAAGACTGCCAACTTTACGGCTGGTCGCTCTATGACGCCAAATTTAGTTTTTATTTTGGCTCTTCGCACCTGACCGTCTTTAGCTTGAGTTACCTCCACAATTCTTCCTCTAAGCCACGAATTTCTCATTGAATTTTCATCCACTACGATTACAATGTCACCCTTCTCAATCATTTTAGCGCGTTGTGACCATTTGTTTCTTCTGGTCAAAGTAGGTAGCATTTCCTTAACAAATCGCTTGACGAAGACACATTTTATAATTAATATTTTCCGGATTACAGAATGGTTTTACGCCACTCGAACTGCCTATTAAAAAGTGATTCGTGGTGATTGCTTCCTGATCTTCAGCTTCAAGTGAGACATATGTCAGAGGTCTAGAATTGACTATCAACTCTACTTCCATTAATGCACTGCGAAGACTTTCATCGGTAAATTTTTGTGAAGGAGAAATTTTATATAAAATGTTTTTGATTGATCTCACCATTCGCTCCCATGCTCCACCCATGTGAGGTGCAGCCGGTGGATTAAATCTCCATAAAATTCCTTTATAAGCCATTTCTGATTGTATATCATCAAATTTTATATTAGAAAACTCTTCTTTTAAAAAACGATCAGCACCTCTAAAATTTGTGCCGTTGTCACTGTAAATTTCCGCAGGAAGGCCGCGTCTAGCTATAAAGGCTCTGAGTATCATTAAAAATGAATCAGTAGAAAGGTTATGGGCTATTTCAATATGAATCGCTCTTACAGTGAGGCAGGTAAATATTACACCCCACCTTTTTAATGATTTTCTGCCAAATGTAACCGTTAAAGGCCCAAAATAGTCCACTCCAACGAAGGTAAAAGGTCTTTGGAAAGCACCAAGACGTGCTGGAGGTAGTGAAGCCATTTGAGGTGAGATAGGCTTAGCAGCATCGATTTTGCATTTTTGACAATTGCGTCGTACAAATTTATAAACTATTCGCAATTTAATGATAAAATATTTCTGACGAATTTCATTTATTATAGTCTCATGGTTCGAGTGATGATAAACTTGATGGTAATGCATACCTATAAGTCTAGTTAAATGATGCTTACCTGGCAGCAAAATGAAATCGCTTTGCGGACCACATATCAAGGGCGCATATTGTGCTCTGTTTTTTACTTTTATTATGCCATTATTATCAACATAAACATTCAATTTATGGAACGCGCCTTTAATATTGGTATTACCATTTTGAATTAAAGCGTATTCATCAGGAAAAGTTAAGATCTGCACTGTTTTATATAAAACATTTTCCGCTTTAATCAAATGTACTGCGTTCAGCTTATTAACAAGCGTATCATTATGTAGTTTTTGTTGTTTGTGCTCGAGGTACATAATCCAGTTCGCAATAGCGCGGTGAAGTCTAAACCAGCTTGAAAAATATTCAAAATTAATCGGTAATAAAATCTGTTTTCGTGTGTGTATATTCAGATAACGAGGGCGGATTTCAGATGTATCTATCTGACCAACTTCTAATGAGTTATCCGGCCATTCATTTTCGTGAAGGTGAAGCCAAGATGGGCCATTAAACCACTCTTTATAATTGTCAGTGGAGGGTCTATATTTTGTTGCAAAATCAGCAACATTCATTGTACTTGGCACCCATCTCCAATCAGATATACTCGTAAACTCTAAAATTTCTGCTACCCGAAACATTACAAACTGCTTAAATTTCTTTGGGTCACCTTTTAACCACGTTAAAACTGTGACGGAATCAGTCCACATAATTTTCTTCGTTACTTTTAATTTGTGGCTATTTATTGTGTTAACTAATCTTGCACCTATAACTGCTGCTTGTAACTCAAGTCGAGGTATGGAGAGAGGTCGTAGAGGGGCTACCTTTGACTTTGCTGCCACTAGTCTTACTTCAACTTTACCATTATATTTTATTCGGAAATATGATACAGCGGCATATGCTTCCTCGCTAGCATCAACAAATGTGTGCAATTCAGCGATATAATCATGACATTGTAGAGCTAAAGAGTAACACCGGGGTATAGAAACCGCAGTAATAGTAGGCAGAAATGTTAGCCAGTTTTTCCACTTACTAAATATATCATCGTTGACCGTCTAAGCCGTAACGCCATATTTCTTGAAGAATTGACTTTAAATACGATACAAAGCATGCAACAAATCCTAAAGGGTCAAAAATGGACATTAAAACTTGAAGGACCTCACGTTTTGTAGGCAATATGTCTCCATTTAAAATAGGTCTACGAAGTCTAACAAAATTTAAATTCATTTGAAAGGTATCTATTTTGGGATCCCAATAGAGTCCAAGAATTTTTTCAAGTTGTGTAGAATTTTCGTTGCTTTCAAAAGATTTAATTTCAGTGCCTTTTGTTTCTCCGACAGCCTTTAAAACATCAATCGAATTAGATACCCAATTTCTCATATAAAATCCTCCCTTAGCATGAACATCCCGAACACCTAAGGCTAACTGAATAGCATTTTCGATAGTATCAGTAGAGTCAATGAAATCATTAACATAGTGTTGCTGCGTAATAGCCTCATATATTTGATGGTTACCACTGAAATTTTTCGCATTTTTATCTCTCACATAATGTGATATACAGGGCGAGCATGCAGCTCCAAATGTAAGAACGTTTAGTTGGTAAACTTTTATAGAGTTGTCCTTGTCCCACCATAGAAAACGTTGTGCACTTGAATCTTCTTTTCTGACCTTAATGCGGTGAAACATTTCTGCAATATCACCACACACGGCAATGGCGCCAATTCGAAATTTGAATAAAATTTTTATAAGTGGAATTAGAAGATCAGGGCCCTTCAACAGAAAATCATTAAGTGAAAAATTTCCAGACTTGGCGGCAGCGTCCCATACAAGTCTTAATTTATTTGGCTTATTAGGGTTCTTAACAATAAAGGTAGGTACATATCAAATCTTTCCCTTTTTTCTTGTAAAACATTTGATAGTAGTTCCTCGGCATACTCTTTTTCTTTTAAATTAGAAATTTGATCATTTAAATTTTTTGCAAGCTCAGGATCTCGATTTGATTTTTGCTTTATACACTGTAAGCGTCTAATGGCTGTTGGCAAACTGTTTGGGAACTCTGGATTCTCAGTTCTCCATAGAAGACCCACTTCGTAGCGGCCATCTTTTAATTTACATGTTTTGTCTAGTATGTCTAAAGCCTTCTGGTCTTCTTTCGACATAAGTACCGTACCAGGAGGCGTTATGCCGATAGTTTCGTCTGCGAAATACTGCTTTACAGCACTATGGAGTTCTTCACAATTACATTTGTGAAAGTTCAGCCTACTATCAGCCCTAGAGTTTCCGCCAACGAGCGTCCACCCTAATCTAGTCTTTGACGCTACAGTTTGCTGCCAACCCCCTTCAATTACTTTAAGAGATGTAATTAAGTTTGGGTTGTTTACACCTATGATCATAGACGGTATCACATCTATGTAACTCTCTAGCGGTATGTTTTTGAGATAAGGGTATTTGATTTTTATATATTCGGTGACCATAGTCTCTTTCGGCAAATTTAATTTTTTTACAGTATGTATATCGCTGATTTGAAATAATTTTGATTGCGGTTTTATTGAAGAAATTTTTAAATCAAATCTTCTAGTCATTTTCAAAACGAGAGACGTCACCTGTCCATTGAATACAAAGTGGCTCATTGATACCCTTTACACCTAATGAGTTGACTACGTGTTCTTCTAAAAGAGTTAGGGTTGAACCGTCATCTAAAAGGGCGTATATTGTTGTTGATTTTTTTATCACTATATAGGGTTACAGGTACAATGCGGTAAAATAAACCTCCGCCGAGAGAATCCTTATGATTGTTTAAGGTGCCACCTGCTGTTTGTTCTTCAGTATGTAGTAATGAATTATGAAGCACCGTACAACCGTTAATTCCACACGGCTTTTGAGACCAACATCTTTGGCGATGTTTGCCCAAGCATGTGCGGCATAAATTTTTTAAGTTTATGATATCCCATCTTGCAGATATAGGCAAGTCCCTAAACTTTGAACACTGTGTCAATTTGTGAGATTCTTTGCAAGCTACACACTGTTGTTGTTTTTCTATTGTAGGACTGTAGTGGGCATTAAGGCGACCTTCTCTTTTCGGCAGTTTGTTATTGTGGAAAGCGTCAAAAATGGGCGTAGTCACTCGCGAAGTCGCTTCTGCGACCATATACAACCAGTCAGAAAAATCAGCCAACGTCGGAAGTGATAAGTCCTTAGAATATAGGGCCCATTGAAGTATAAAGTCTGGTGGCAACTTATCTATGAGTTCCTGTAAAAGAATTGGATTAATCAAATAATCTTCTAATTTGGATGCTCGAATAGTGGCACAAAGATTTTTCACGGCAAAGGCGAACTCAATTATTGATTCCAATCTTCCTTTCGGCAGTATAAATTTACGTACTTCATCGATTAAATTTCTTATTATACTGTCAGGTCTGCCAAAATACATTCTCAATGTTCTTATTATGTCTGGTACCATATCTGGCAGCATTAAACAATTTCGTACTGTTTCTCGTGCCTTTCCGCATAAACAATTTTGCAACCTTATGAGGTTTTCCTCATTGCTATATCCTGCGACACGGTTGCTGTGGTCAAACGCACTTATAAATAAAGGCCACTCTTTGGGATCACCATTAAATATTGGAAGATCTTTTGGTATACATTGCCTGGCTACTAGTTGTGTCATAGTGATATCAGAATCGTCGTTTATACTACTATTTATATTTTGTGC
Source organism: Thelaira solivaga (assembly GCA_947397855.1). NCBI lineage: Eukaryota > Metazoa > Arthropoda > Insecta > Diptera > Tachinidae > Thelaira > Thelaira solivaga. The sequence goes on from OX377612.1 coordinate 41,433,390, forward strand.
TATATCTTTATTATTGTTGTCTTTTTCCGAATTAATTGAAGGCCTATACTGTACAAATTTGTTCTGATGTGCGACGTTACCTATATTACTGTATGCATTAATTGGGAAAGTTACGTTATTAGGCAAGTTATCATCTGCAAATGAAAATTTTCTATTACTCAAAGTTGCAATTATTGGGGACGTTTGTGTCTGTGATAAAGGTTGATATTTTCTGCTGCCATTATTTAATGACGTAGAGTTAGCATTATGACGTTCATTTTGTACACACGGTGTTCTAGTTGATAAAGCATTATTAGTTATACTAGGTAACACTGGCCGTAATTGTCGCGGATGCGAGCTATTGACATTTTCGTAATGTTCCACGTTTGCAACACGTAGCAATTCGTACTTACGCAGCAAATACTCTTCTCTAAGTTGCACTTCTTCTTCCAATTGTTGTAATTGCAATTGTGTTTCCCTATTGTTGCTAATCTGGCTAACTGGCTCTCGTGCTTTAGACAGAATTTGTTGTGGAGGCTGTTGCAAAAATTCTTCAATGATGTCCAAACTGGAGGTTGGCGATGCGCCCATCAAATTGAGGTTATGTGTAACACCTTTCTGCTCTGCCTCCGCCACACATAAGCGACATCTCCACAGAAATATATCAGCCGCACTGTCAATATCGCAGCAAACTCTATGGTAGCTGTGAAGACAATTGGAGCGAGCTACCATATTCTCATCATTCGGGTCAGTACATAAACTGCAATTGTCTAACAATATCGGATGACGTTGCGCCATTTTGTACTTAATTTTCTTTTAACATAAGAATTTTAAAGAAATTGCTGAATTGAAACACTAATTTTTGTAGCTTTTGTTGCTTTAAAATTCTACAAGCAAAATTTATTAATTTAACAATTAAATTCATTTTCAATAAAATTACCTTAGTATTTTCTCGTTCTTATCTAAATTCAATTTTTACAAAAGAATCTTCTTCAATATTTGAGGTACATGTGATAATTAAAGAGTAAAGTATACAAGCATATATAAAAGCATAGTTGCGGAAAAAGTAGATAATACACAGTTGACGATTTGGTAGTTTTAATTGTCGGTAACAATAACCTTCTTTATTATGCGCATTTTAAATTGTAATAAAGACGAGACCAACAAGCCTTGCAGCTCTAGAGAAAGAAGATTTCACGTGGTCATAAGTAGTTTGAAAGTGTCGGCATTATTTTCCCACAATATAACTTAATAAATATATCAATTTGAAAAAATTATCTGTTGTCTATGTGTTAACCCATTAATGGACATGAGTGCCATACGGCACTCCAATTAATCTGATGATGTTTAGCATGTTAAAAAAACAAACTGAATAATTTTTTTTTTTTATTTAATGTACCAATAAAACTGTATTTCTTTGGAATAATTTCATGTGCTTCGCGACTCATTACTTTAGAAACTGTTGAAAGTATAAAATTTTATTACAGTGTGTCTGCTTTTTTATGAAACTCATGTCGACTAATAGGTTAAGCCTCTGATTGAAACCTGAGATGTCTAATAGATCTTTTGATTTATCGCTGAAGGTAAGGATTAACCTAACCCTTTTTCATCATTTTTCTTAGGGTGTATTTGTATGTTGTTGTTGTTGGAACTGCCATATTCATTATTTATTATTTTGGATGGCAATACAATGAGACAGATGAAGACATAAGATTTTTGCCGTTAATTCGAAATTCTTTATTTGTTAGTATTGTTACGTTTTTACCCTATCATAAAAACGTTTAGTTTATTAAGGTTCGTATGGTAAAATAACAACACAATAAGTTTTCTTTTCTTAACTCTTTCAGGGGCACTACCAGAATTAAATAAAAATTAAACAAACTTTTTATTTTCATTGTTAATTTGTTATTGAAAAAACATATATAAAAAAATTTAATCCTTTCAGGATTAAACGTAAGGGTATGGTAAAACATATATACCACCGCGCTTTTTACTTATGAAATTCAGTAAAACAAAATCTTATTTTGCTAAGGCAAAGTGGAACGTGCAAGTAGAGCACAGTCCTTCTTTGGTGGCCTTGAACACTGCAGTGAGCACATCTACGTAGTGTAGTTCTCATTAGTTGATGCGATGTTGCAGCTCTCGAATTTGGGTCAACGTTTAGTTTGTGTTGTTTTACAAGAACTTTGCTAATTTTTTTTGTAGAGGTGGTCGCTTGTTCATTTGATTCTGCTTGACACAAGACGGAAATTATATTCAGTTTAAAATTTTTTAATGGTGATTGATACCCGTTGGATTTAGAATCTTTCCTGCAACATTTCTAAAAACGGTTGAACTTTATATAGTTTATTAAACGTTGGTGACCCCTTTTTTGGCATAATAGAAGAATCATTCAAATGAATATTGCTCAAAAGCCAATCGAACCATTTTATAGGCATTAGACTAAATATATAATTGTCGTTTAGTTCTGGACGAGATGACCAGTAGTCTCGATAGCTGCCCTGATGTTTTAATCCCATCAAAAAGTTTATTCCAATAAAAACACGAATTTCTGATACGTTTGTTGGTTTGTTGATTTTTCCGGATTATTCAGCATACAAGTTTGTTTGAAACACTATGTGATCAATTATTTTGGGTGTTACAAGTGCATTGAAAATTGAGTAACTGTCATGAGATGGCAAACTTTCGATTTCAGAGGAAGGACCCTGCTTCGGACCTGTAAATGGCTCTACTATACCCATAGAACATCTTCTACCCCATATATGTGGTACAAATACTTCAACATGATACTCATTCTCACTCTCAATATCTTCATTTACATTTTTATAATTATTTACATCATCATTCTCGATGATACAATTAAAAATATCTTGAATTTTAGTTTCCTCATCGAAAATCTCGAGCTTGTTGTCAACTGATTCTGCATCGGACGGTATTTCCGCTAAGTCAATATCATCGTTGATTATTTTCAAAATATAGGAAATTTCACAATCTTTCAATTTTTTTTTGGACATTATTTAATATTCAGTGGTATGAATGTTATACCATGAAATTTCAATGATCACTATAACGTTATTTTTTAAGAATTTTTTATACACCTGTTATTCATTCTGTACTAAATAAAACTTATTGCGTTAAGAAGCCAATTTTTTTTTTTTATAAAAAATTACTAAAATAACGGAAAATCGTCTGGCCTTGTCTAATGCACAGACTTTAAACTTTAAAAAAAAAACCTATTTCTATTCCTTTTTCGCACATGAACACATTTTTTTCCTACAATATAAGCTTAAATCTATACTATAGAACGATATACATGCCAAACCGGCGAACACTTTATTTATAAAAAATAATTTAAAAAGTGGTTGCCAGGCTTTTAGAGTCTATTCTCTTATTGCCCGTTGCGTGATTCGCTCTTCTCGCTGAGCTCTATGCTTCCATTTTCTCATACTTTCAAGAACCAATAGGTCAATGGGTATCGTTCCCTTGCTAATCAAAACCAGTTTCTGAATCTTCCAAACCTGCGCGAAGATCCCGTGTACTAGGCATGCATTATATATTGCCAGTAAGAACTGCGGCCACTCTCTTGCTAGTATTTTGAGGACTTCCGTAAGTATGCCATCCGGTCCTGGGACTTTTCGATCTTCAACATTATTAAGAGCGTGATTTTAATCATAATCTTTGTTATTTTATTCTGCTTAAAGTATCCATTACATAAGAAAGCCAGTTAACACAGCATTACAAAGTTAAACACGGTGTTAGAAACATGCGCTAAACTAACATGCACATCATGTCCTTACTATTTTTCGCACCCCTTTTTTGAATTAAAAAATAAGAAAAAATTTAAAAATTTTTACTTTTTAAAAATTTTAAAAATTAAAAAAAATTTTTTTTGATTAAAGAAAAATTAAATTAAAAAAAAAAATTTTAATGATGAAATTTTCTTATGTTATTTGAAGTCCTAATTTTTTGCTCGAAAATTTTATTCTTTCTTCTATTTACAATTTAATGCATAAGAATATAAAAAAGATAATGATAGACACAATATTTCATGTAATGCCTGATAACCTAATAATCGATTAACCTTAAGGTCTAGTCTTCGGCATTACAAAGAATTCACAAAACATAAAAATTCTAAAAGCAAATTTCTTGTTATTTCGCTTTAAAGAATTTAAATAAAAAAATAAATAAAGCATGTGAGTGACCATTAATTTAAAATTATCTGTATGTGTCATTTTCAAAAGCTTATTCTTTCAAACTTGACAAAAAAAAATTAAATAAATAAGAAAATAATAGAAGTAAACTTAACAAACAAGGAAAATAAATCAATGCCGCATTAAATAAAAAAAAATCCTAAAAGAAACAGACATTAAAAAAGGAACTGTTTAAAAAAAACATAAACGAACGAAATGAAATGACACAATTTGTTTATTCATGTGAATGGATTTTGTAGTTCCTGAAATACGAGAGAAAAAAAAAATAAATGAAAAAGAATTTGCTATTTTAAAAAATTTTGTGTTTAATTAATTAAATTTAATTTTAATTGAAAATATAAAAATAATTATTGGCAGAGTGTGTCTAACAAAAAATAAGTTCATTCGATAGGCGATCAATCAATTGCATTCTGTATGATGGCTGATCAGTTGGAAATTTAAAACCAAAGTGCGGCATATCACACAAAAAATTTTGCTACGTCTCCCAGCATTTTGAGGCGCTCATGCGCTCATTATCATCAAATGAGAACCCAAAAATGTCACATTCAGTATCAAGCACATTCCATTTCAAGCTATTATATTTTATTCGATATCAAATTTCAAAATTTGAGCCCAAGATCTTATAATAGAAACGAAAGAGCTCTGAGTTTTATTTAAATCCAAACTTTGACTTTTTTTTAATCACATAATTTTTTCAAATAAACTTTTAACAAGCGTACAGTTCTTTTTTATATTAAATTAAGCTTACATTTTTTGAATTAGATTTTTAGCCCATATGAAAATTCATGTTCATGGTGCTTTCCTGTACTTGTAGCAAACTTCACAATGAGCAGTCAGGTATACTAGTATTTAAATCGCACGAGCTTGGTTGCGAAATCATGTAAAGCAGTATAACACAATACTTTTAATTTTTTCCACACTGTTAATGTCAAAACAAAAACGCTTTTTTTGGTATCACCATTAACCTGTATCTGTTACATTCTCGCTCTCATTTAATCATATGTTTCTTAACGAACCTTATTGTCATATTTAAAGAAAGAAAAAGATATTAGAGCGAGAATTCGTTTTGAGTCAGTGCTCCCTATCTTTTAAAAAGTGAAGTTAAAGAGTGTTGAAATAAAGATTTTATGCATTATACATATTGGTAAAGTGTTTTCAATCATTTTTGAAAACGAGTAAAATCACACCTTTTATATACAGTCCACCCTATCACATATGTATATATTATTATCCTTTGTTTTATAAAATGACTCCTTAATTTCATCGCTGTCACCAATTAGTATCTTTGTTGTGAATGCAAGTCGCCTACTGAACCTCTTTGCTAAGGGTACATCTTCGGGAAATTGAGGCTGTGTCTAAAACGCTCCACGGCAAACTCTAGCTCTTCTACACTATTAAACTTATAATAGTGTCCATTGATTCATAAACAACAGATTACAATAAAAAAAACATGGACGTTGTAGGGCGCCCACATATATTTGTGCCAATTATACAACCCTTTAACAATACGAGCACATGCATTTTGAATTGTTTCTTTCTTTCCTTTTTTATTTTCAGTTTTCTAACATTTTTAAATTTCTTTTGTTGGTGCTACTGCTGCTGCGCTTGCCGCTGCAGTTGCAGCTTAACAACAATTCTATTGATTTAGGCAATGTGCCAAATTGCTGCAACATACTTTTTCTCTTTTTTTTATTATTCTTCATGTTGGTTTGTTATAGTTCTGTTCCTCAAGAGACAAACAAATAAACACACACATTGACAGACAGCAAGAACAACAACAATAGGAGAAAATTGTAACAAAATGGTAGAATGAAACAAACGACAATGTAAAGGTGTACAACTACATGAGAGTTTGAGTTTCAAGCATACATTTTGTGTATAATAACTGGCACAGCAACAAATTTGCATGCAACAAAAAGACCAACCAACATCTTGACAATTTTTGTTATTGTTCATGCAAAATTTAGATGAACTAAAATGCAAATAATAATTTCGGTTTGGAAAATGTACACTCAGAAAACAAATTTGAATGTTGGGATCTAAGTAAATTTGTCACCAATCCGAAATTTGGTTATACAGCTCAAAATATTATTGACAGGATGATTAGTGTAACTAAAAAATTAATTTATCATAAATGAATTTTTAACTCATCACCGAAGTTGGTTTTTGTGTGTAGAAAGTTTTTTTTTTTTTTTTTTTTTTTTATAAAAATAATAAGATCCAGAAGAATAGAACAAGATTTATTGCTTCAAGGAAGATGGACGACAATAAATACGAAAAATAATTTTTTTCTAAGAAACCTGCACTGAGGAAACAACGCCTAAATTTGTTACCGATAAAAAGTGCATCTGTGATAATCGAAATATTTTTGAGAGAACAAATTTTTGTCTATGTTATCGAATTCTGGTTACTATTTTTATTTTATTTTTTGTAATAAATGTACTTATCGCACACGAAGTTGTTTTCTGTGCGTGCGAACCTAAAGTAAGTGCTTGTCATTCTGAGTAAAAAAAGAGAGACACTTGAACTCATCCCAATTGTATGTAACCATTATTTCGCAACACCAATAGATATTTTTATTAAAAAAGAAAGGAAAATACCTTTAAGAATAACTTAACAAACTGCGCACTTCAGTCACTAAAAACAACAAAAGTAATAAAAAAAAACTTTTTAGACAGACAATCTGGCAGACATTTTACAATCAAGATGGTGAAAAATGTATGGCACACGGCCAGCAATCAGAACAGAGCACCATTTCTACTCGCTATTCTACATATTTAACTATTATTATTGTTATTATGGAAACGGAAAGAAAAAGGAAAAAAAAAATACCAAGAGTGAAATAAATATTCTGCTGCTAGTGCACATGCCACCACCTTTCATTTATTCAGTTTAAGTATCCTTCTGTTTAAGTTTTACTCAGGCAAGTTTTATAAAATGTGAAATATTTAGTTAGGTTATGCTGCACAGGGCACCCTAAATAAGAGGCTTCTCACTTGGATATTCTGATGTGGGCCCTTTGTGATACCTGTATTAGAGCTAAACTTCTTTTGCTTCACTGGCGTACGCTATTCATATGTCTACCAAGTCAGCCCTACTTTCTCGCTAAAGTATTTTAAATAATTTGATAACATTATTCCTCAACTAATCAAAAAATTGCTTTATTTTGTTGTTTTGGGGAAAAAAAAAGAAAAATATATTTTTTTTTGTTTTTCTGAAATTTAAACTAAATAAATAAATGGTGCAGCTTAAAATGAAAATTGTTCATTTGGAAAATTGTTATGGAGCCAAATATATACCCACTCGTAAGTGCAATTTCCTTTATATTCACTACTAGCTGTTTTTGCCCGGGCTTGACCCCCCGTGGGTAGGAATTCTTAGACTAAGCCGTTTTTACCCGGTCACGCGTGGCAAGTATACCCCTAAAAGAGAGCGTGTCCCATCCTAGAATATATGGTAACCATTCTTGGAATATATTCACCCCATAAAAGTGAATTTCTTGTTCCCTTGAAATTTTCATTCCCCTCGAAGGGAAAATTGCTATCGGGAATCTCACGTGAAGTTTTGTTCACGCTATCAGTGCAGAGTGAATATATAATAAAGAAGAATTTATTAAATTTTCTAAGTTTTTAAGAGATAAACAATAAATTTTTGTAATTTACGAATCAACTTTTGTTGTTAAACAGTTTTCAGTGTCCAGTGCATATAAATAAGAAAATTCTGTAATTTTATAAGATTTTAAGAGCAAAAAAATACATTTTTTTACTGAAGCGATTTATGAATGGTTCTTGTAGTAAAGGTGTCAACTGTTGTGGATAAACGATTTTATCAGAAAATAATTTTTAATTCATTTGTTAGAAAATTGCTTGATAAATTAAGAAAATTACAATAAGTATCGAAATCTTAAATATAAAAAAAGAAGAGAAGAATAAAAATAGAATATATAGTTTTTCAATATTAAAATGTTGGTTGGGAAATTTATTTATTTATTCAGTTCAATGCTTACTGAGTTTTTTGTTTGAATATTTGAATCTTTTTGTAACTATTGATTAATAATTCTTATTTAGTCAATAGCTTTTACAATATAAAGGTTCTAATATTTGCAAGAAACGTTGGGAGTAATCTACTGAGGAATCAGAGTAGCGTCTGACGAAATGATCCAGTATTCAGTACTTATTGTACTGAATAAATAACTCATGAGAATATCAAGAGTAAAAGAATAAATTTTAAAGCCAACACAATTTCTGGAATTAAGCACAAATAAAGATTAATATTTTGTTAAACATTTAAATTCCAAATAGAAATTATTGCATATAAAAAGAAAAAAACTTAAATAATTATTACCAATGTAATAACTAGTTACTTGTACTCAAATATTCTACGTTTAAATAAAAAAGTTATATGTCTCTTCTCACTAGGCGCAAGGTGTCACTTCTCTTAAGCCTCCTGTGTCCCTCGAACTGTAACAGGCCCCTGGCTAGGGCGTTTGGATGGGTCGCCAGTTTGTGAACGTACTTAGTACAATATTTTTCAATTTCCTCCCGAACCGTTGGAATTTCTAGATCTCTGTGGATATTTTCATTTCTTATATACCAGGGGGCGCAGACTATTATTGGTAAAATATTCGACTGTCGTCTTTGTAAGTTTTGGATGTTAGATGAGCACGCGGTTCCTCATAGCTGAATGCCAGATTGGTTTAATAATGGCTTTATATAATAGAACTTTATATTCCAAAGATAGAGATGAAAATGGACCTATTAGCCACATTAGTCGAGCTGTTTTTAGTTTTATAGCTGAGATTTTGGCCTCAATGTGACGTGACCATGTTAGGCGTCTTATTGGCGGACAATTTTCCTTTCTTAGTGTGAATGTCCAGTGGGCACATTTTGATGGATTTACTTTGATTTTCCATTTATTTAGCCAACCTTCCAGCTCGTGGTTTGTTCACACTTAAGAATGCCGTGCCATCTGCAAACGTTGACGTGATAGTAGATATTTAGACGATATAGATGTATAGACAATAGCGGGCCACGTATACTTCCTTGGGGGACGCCTGAAAAAGCTTCTTAACTGGTGAAAATACATTTTTTGATCGTATCTTAAATGTTCTATCTATTGAGAAGAAACAACTAATATATATTCCTAAGATTGAATACAGTAAACCAGTTAGTTATTAAATTGGTAATAATTATTTAAGTATTTTATTGTTAAGATTTGAATACTTACTGTAAATTTATTATAGAAAGATTCAATAAAAACAAAATGTCGAGAAAATTTGTAAATAAAAAATTAGATTTTAAAACTTTTAATTAAAAATTTAAAATATTAAATCGACCAAGCAGTTATCATTCAATTGTTCGCTATCGCGAGATTAGAACTACGTACCAGCAGTTGTTTTAAATAAATTCTAAATATGTAAATAATTTTGTAAAGCTCCATCAAGTCATAAACACTTCTGTTTTTTGATTGTTTTTTTTTCGTAAAACTAACTCTAAATCAGAGAACGAAGCCGACCGAATTTTGAGCCGACTAACAGCCGCCGCCGATTGTTTTTTAATTGCACAGCCGCCGCCGATAGGTGCGGCTAAATTCGGCTAAGTGTTTCAGTCGCTAACAAACAGCTAGCCTTTTTTTCAAATGGGCGAAGAATATTGTAAGACTACTATAGACCATAGTGTAATTATATAATTATACTATGCCATAGACTAAACACACATTTTCTGTTTTAGGAATATGACAATAAACACTAATGTTTGTTACTAAAGCTGCCAGAAATTTCTTATTTGGGGAAATGGACTTTTATCGCGAATTTATTTTTTTGTACAATACATGTACGTAGATATCAACTTTTTTTATTTAGGACAGTATTCTGTTAGATTTTTATTGGTTGATTAAAAAGACGTTTTTATAACTTAAGCTGCGTTAAATAATTATTTTTAAGTTTACCAACTAAATTTTATTTTTTTGCACTAATGTAATATGGCAGCTTTATTACATGGCGTACTTTTTCCCGTTATATTTTATACAAAAAAAAGAAAACAAGTGCGTCTGTGTGAAAGATGACTTCTTTAAAAAATTATTTTTCTAGTGTTTCAAAAAATAAAAATTCAGATTCAAAAGAATCTGAATCAGAAAATTATAAAAAATATATTGTCCCTACAGCAGATATTTCATATTATGAAAATTTGCTGAAAGCACAAGCTGATATTAAAAAATTGGCAAATATTTTCATTCGTTTTTTAAATAAATTTTATTTATTACAGACATATATAAATATTTATATTTCATATATTTTTTTTTTTCGTTTGTACTGGGGAACTGTCAATTTTTTTTTCTTAACCCAACAACAAACCATGTAGCAATCAAAAAACGAATGAAAATATTTTTTTTTTTAATTATTATTTTAATATTTTTTTCAAGTGATTTGGTTTGTTGGGTATATTAATTTTTTTTTTCGCTACACAGGCACATAATTTTACAATAAATGCCTAAAAATCTGTTTTTGTATTCTCGCATTTACCTTGAAAAAGAATATACCTTGATCTACACCAATAAAAAAACAAGCCGATTTCATCGAATTTGAGCCGCCGCCGATTGCTACATTGCCGCTGAAAATTTTTCGGCTTCAGCCGCCGCCGGGTGTTTTTGGAATGGCAGCCGCCGGTCGAAAATTGTCGTCGGCTTCGTTCTCTGCTCCAAACATTGGCCAATTGTATATTATACATATATATATGGGATGTATGATGTTGCGTAGAACGAGTAAAATCAGTAGATGTTACACCGCCGGTGTGTAAAGACGAAAACTCGCAGTGTACGCGATTCAAATTTAACTAATAATTCACATTCACATTCAAAATTAAAACATTCTAACAATATAATTAACAAACGTTTTTGTAATAAACTTTATATGGTTTATTTTTAATAAATAAAAATAATTTAAATAAATGACACGACATACGCCTATCGAGAAGGATATGTTGCCAAAGCAATACCAGCAATAATGGAAAAATTCAATACAATATGTTAACTTGTGTTAGTATACTCCACTGCCCTCCCCAATTTCACTTTACCTGAGAAATGGGGGAGAAACGTGTCTACATGGCCCTCTATTTTTCGCGATCTTTATAATTTATTAGCGCGTACAAAATTTGGGGGGTTATTATGTATTTCGATTCGAATCGAAGAGACTTTCGAAAAAAAATTTTCAATTCGAAAGAAAAATCCAATTATGTGGTACGTTCGAAAATCCAGCAGGGTTGTATTTACAATTTCAAGGGAAATTTTAAGTGAAATCAGTTTTTTTACATGTAAAAACTTGGCATCACTTTGCATATTGCTATACAAATGCATAGAAAAAAAATGTGTACAAAAATTTATATAAACATACATATGTATGTGTACATAACATTCAGAGATGTTTCTCCATACATACATATATTGATATTATTTACCCTTATCGCGAATCTCAAGGAAATAAATTCCCATGAACAATAATTTGGTATCGCTAATTGTTAGAGAATAAAAATAATTTTCGAAACATATGTATGTGGCAAGTCGAACACACTATTGTGAATTGATGTAATTTAATTGGTTACGTGTTTTTTTTTTTTTGTGATTTTCTTAATAAATTGTTATTATTCAATAAAATGCATAGTATTTCGCCCCGATTTATGTTATTAGAAGAAGAAAAGAAATTATTAGGGAAAATAAAAAGACGGAATTTAAGAGAATCATCAAATCCATTGTGCTTACCAGAAACAATGTAAATGAGAACATGAAGAATTGTTGTTAACATTACAGTACATATAAATAAATTCTTTGCAGGTTCGAACAACATTTTCTAGCTAACAAAGCAGTTTTTAAATACTTTTTAGATATATTGAACCAGAACTGCCTACCAGATATCCTTTAGAAAGATACGAAATCTTAAATCTAAAAAAAAAAAATAAATCACATTTATATTACTTTCGGTTGTACTTCATGTATCACATAAAAAAATTTTAATAAAAAAGGACACTTAAAAAAGGCAACCAAAATTCTAATTCATAATTAGTATACGTTTTTAAAACTAAAAAATTATCACATTCTTACATGTTTACAGTCCATCATTGCTATTAAATTGCTTGATTTTTAGTTCCTCTAATTGCATTTGCGGCTGCAACAATTCTAAATTTTATTCCCAATCTAAATGTTTGTGAATAAACCCACGGGAATAAAATTCGACGATGCCATAATGTTTTCGAACATGCGAGTTTTTTCACATACAAATAATTCACGATTGCAACTTTAGGGAAAAGGGAAAATATTTCGAGGGAAAAAATATTCACGTTAGGGGTGATTGTCTTCTATTACTCTTGATTATTGAAATTTCATAAATGTCACCAATTTTTTCATCATTTCTTGGCTTCTTGTATAAATTCTTTATAGGTGTTTTTCTTTAATTCAAAATCACATCAAAGCAATTAAATCATTTTTTAATATAAAATGTAAATATCTACATTTTTAAATGTAAGTAAAAAATGTGTAAAAATTTCCGATAGCAAAATGTCATTCGAAAGAAATATGTACGAGTACGTTAATAACACTTTTCGCATTTGCTTTTGTACTTCATGAATTTTCGAAAGGGATTTTTCGGTTTTTCGTAGATTAACAAAAAAATTCCCAAAATTTATTATACGAACGTTCGAAAATAAATTTTCGAAAATAATATTATGTAATGCCATTTGTACGAATTCGTAAATTTTCCGATTCGAATCGAACTGATGTTTTTTCTTTAATAATATATGTATTTAAAAAATTTTAAATTGTAATTTTTAATTAAAAAAAGAGTTTTAAGAACTAATTTTTATTAACAGTGTGTTTAATAAAGTTAGCAGTAGTGCAAGACGTATATACCTTGCGAATTCTTTCTTCGGGCTTTAAAATTTATTATTTCCTTAAATTATTATCTTGATTCGCCATGATTTTTTTTTTTTTTGCTGGTGGTTGGTTGTTAAATTGTTTTTTCTATGTACCAGTCACAATCAAAAATGCTACTCTGTGGCCATTTCAGCCACAAAGTGTTGGTTGTATTTTTCGTTGCTGATTTCTGTTATGTTTTAAGGAGGGAAAATGAAAAAAAATAAGATTGAAGAAAAAGAATAAAACTGAACCCTAAACATCATGTTGGTGCTGATTTTAACAATTTTCTGCAGTTGTATAACAGTTAGTTTTAGTTCATATCAATTGACTTTAATTGATTAAATTTAATGCTTTTTTAATGATTTTTTTAAGCTTTTATTTTTGTTGATGCTGTTGGAACTTTTTCTATTGAAGGAAAACTTTTTCAATTGTTGCTATTTGCTTGCTGCTTTTCTTGTTGTTAAAATTGTGTTATGGACCAGAAATAAAGCATTTTTTTATATAAAAAAAATTAACAGAAAGATTTTATTTTTATTATCCTTAAGTGTTTTATTTTTATAAATTTTCGTTTATAAATAATGAAAATGTGTGTGTGAAGTCAGTTAACTTTTAAATTTAGAATCTGGTTGGGTATTGAACCCATGGCCGTTAGGTGACCCTTACCATACGTCTTCCGTACTGTAAGCGGTTTCCTTTGAATTCCTTTGCTTATTTCTGCATAAGAAATACGCTTCACGTTTTATAATCCCCAGAAATTTTTTTAAAAGACAGAATATTCTTTCAAAAAAAAAAAAAAAATTATAGCAAGAGAAAAGAAAAAAGAAAAACTGTCTGAGAATTAGTGTTCATAATTCTTCCTGAAAAAAAAGAACTTGATGGAGACACAAATGACAGTCACATTTATATTCACTCTGACAGCAAGCACTCAGTGCCTTTGAAATAAGATTGAAACTGGTCTGAGATTGCCTAACACTTCTGAAAAGACTAGTATCTAATAATAGAATTCACCTGATATGGGTGGCAGGTCATAGTGGATATGTAGGCAATGAAAAGACAGACGAACTTGCAAGAAAAGGTGGGGCTAGTAGCTTCATTGTGAGTGAAACATTCTGCCGACTGGAAAGTAAATCATAGCAAGAGACAAGGGTATCGAAAATATTGTTACGAAAAATCATTCTGTTGAACCACTGTGTTATTATTCATAAGAAATTATATTTATGTATGTATATATATCAATTTTGTATTTAAGCTAATGCGTAGAATTTGTGAATGTACTGCTTGTGTGTGAGTTATAAAGTAAAATTTGTAGTTTTTATATCTGTGTTAATGTAAAGGGTGTCGCAACAAGAACGCAAGATTTAAATTTTAAATAAAACACAGATATTTACAAAAAAAAAAAACCGTGAAACTTTATTATATCGTAAAGTAGACAGAATGAGGTTATATATGGAACAACATATCGGGCAGATGGCCGCCGCGGCTTTGCTGGCACACACGCGATCTTTTAATGAAATTTTCAATGACCGTTTTGCATAAATGCTGCGGTATATTGAGTCGTCGTCGGCTTATTCGCGTAAACCATCGACTTCAAAAAACCCCAAAAAAAGTCTAATGGTGTTAAATCGCACGATCTAGGCGGAAAATTCTGGTCTCCAAAACGCGAAATAACACGACCGGGAAATGTCTGATGAAGCAATTGAATTGTTTCTCTGGCTGTATGACATGTGGCCCCTTGTTGTTGAAACCACAAGCCCTCCACATTCATTTCTTCAATTCTAGGCAAGAAAAAACTGGTTCAAATGTCAAACAATGACACTTGTTGGGACACCCTTTACAAGCTTCATGTTAGTTTTAACTCGATATACCTAGAATCATGTAGTAATCTACACTCTTGTAGAAGGTTCTAGGCTGAGCTGTTAGATTTAAAATGACCATTACAGCTAGGCATTGTTATGTTAGTATGATGAGATTGGCACAAGTTTAGATTTAGTTGAGACGCTAAACAGTAAACAAGGTATCGTTGTGACGGTTATAAATAAATTGTGTTTCTACAATTAGCGTTGAGAAAAGTGAACTTCTTGTGTTTTATTTTACAATACGAACCTTAATAAACTAAAATGACATGTTTTTACACTATTATAAAAACGTAACAATATTTATGTCATTTGTGCTCTCGCTAGAGAACAAATAACTTACTAGGGTTGTTGTTGTTACCCTAAACTTCTGTGGGGCTATTATGTATTTCGATTCGAATCGAAAAAGAAAAGAATTTTTAATTCGAAAGAAAAAGAGTTGTATTAACAATTTTTAGAGTGATTTTAAAAATGTTAATTTTTTTTTCGAATTTTATACATAAATAGTTTTTTTTTTTTTCAAAATGACAATTCTCTTCGACAGTCTTTTCGATTCGAATCGAACTACATAATAACCCTCCGTAGTTTATGTAACAAAGACGAATAGACAGCAGAACATGTACAAGGGGGGCCAAAAGGATTCATCCGATGTTGTTTGGCTCACTTATTTTTTTAAAATGAAAATGAAATGTGTGCCGTTGCTCCGTCATGTTGGAACCACATGTCCTCCAGTCCGAATTCGTTTAATTGCGGCAGAAAAAACTCTGTTAACATGGCGCGCATCGTCCACTGTTGTCATTTGACCAAGCCGATGATTCCTCCAGCGTGAACAGTGCACCACTTGTGGATTTTCGGTGCCCCAGAAGCGATAGTTTCACGTACCCGCTGAGGTGGAAATGAGCCTCGTCGCTCATTATAATTTTGGTCGGAAAATCGTCCGCGTTCTTGGGGAGTGTATCGCTCCATGGCTTGTTCACTTGTATTCTACATCTGTCTATTTCACAAATGTGAAAACAGATTTGACATTGGCCGCCATTTGCAAAAATAAGAGCATCTTCCAATAGGGTGATTTCTTTTAGCCCACCTTGTAATTTGAATTTGCAATCGTCTGATATTTCGGACAAATCACCCCAAAAGTCTTTGTATTCTTAATTTAACATGAGAGTAGTGTCACAATATATCTATTTTGGGCACAGTGACTAGTTCAAGCTTCTAATTATAATTCTAATTCTGGGCTGAATATTTTTTTATTAAAAGCCCGCTAAAGTTATTGCAATTTATCTCATTAAGTTTTTTGTTTTACAAAATGAAACGCCACATTGTATTTTTTGCAGATTTAAAATGGATGTACTGTAAAAGGCTGTTTATAACGATATCTCACCACCAACTCACCTAAAAGCCCTTTGTTAGCAATAATAATAATAAAAATAATAATTTTAAAAAGAATCACTGAACCATCATCATGTACGAGTACATGGCTGAAATCTGTGTGCACATGCTCTTGCTTTGGGTTTTCTTCAATTTAGTCACAAGGAAGAAGGAGTACGAGGAAGCAAGAGCCTTTTGTGTATTCATTTCAGTAACTATAAATTCCAAATGAAAATAACGCAAAAGCTCTTATTAACAATTCAGGGCAATAGTCGGTCTCAGATAACAAAATTTATATTAAAAAAAAAAAAAACAAAAAAACAAGAAAAAAGGAAAAACTCATCATCTTTTTCATATGAAAGCACACAAAGAAAGACGTGCAATTTCATGCATTATTTATTATGAAATTAAAATGAGAAATAACTTCCGTGTATGTCATATTTGCTTTGCTACTTCTTCTACTTCTAAATAAGTAGTTTCTTTTTATGAACTCCTTTTTTCTTTCCTTTTAAATTGTTTATTTTCTCATCTATAAAATCATGACAATTTAGTTGTGTTAAAAATAATACTTAAGTGGATGGAGAAAGTAAATAATAAAGAAATGTCGATTAGGGCGATTAAGATGAATTCAACCACAAAAAATTAATTATTTCAAGATAAAAACTAGATGATAAGAAATGTGAAAAAAAAAAGACGTATTTTTTGTTTTTGCCAAAAAAGATTTAATTAATTGTGAGGAGTTTGAGTAAGAAAAAAAAACCGAAAATACAAATTTAATTCAAAAATTTTTCTTTCACTGCACTTTTTACAAAAGAAACGGAAAAAATATTCGCGGTGTGAGGCAAATATTATTGGAAAAGGACAAAAGCAGAGAGAGAGAGAGAGTTTTAATTGAATTTTACAAAACACTGAGAAATGAGTTTAATGAAATTTATGTTATTATTAGGGCAAGGATTTTCATGCAATACTTGCATTTGCGAATTCGAGAATTTATTGAAAAATGGCTTCATTTACATATTTTGCATATTTTATTTATTATAAATGCATATTTTTGGTGCACAATTTTTATCAACTTTCATATTTCAAACGTGTTCACCTACTGATAACCTGTAAAATATTTCCCAAATAAAAAGTCACAAATCGTCTTTGTATGCTTGAATTTATTTTGTCATTCTAGTATATTACTTCCCAATAATGTTGCCAGATGAAAACAATTTTTGATTCTTAAATTCATCAAAACAGCCATCACGCAAAAATTACTATATTGACAGGAGTCGTCATGTACAACATCACTGTTATTTATGTGATAATTAAATCTACAATGTCCTGTCAACAGTTCAGTGTAGAGTTTGGTGTCATTTCTGCTAAGGCTAAAGCGGCTGCTACATTATAATTCATTCAACGTCAAATAATGCATTTGTGCTGGGGTGTTACTCTCTATTGCGATGCGAAAGAAAACGCATCGCAACTCAATGTAAAAATCATACAGATGCGAATGGTTTTTCTTTCGCATCGCAATAGAGAATAATCCCCTGGTAGAAAAATTAAATTGGCTGATACACACATCAAATTTATTGACATCAACCTCATTTTTATGTGATTTTCTTAATATGCACATTAGAGTGGTTTTAAAAAATCGATGTCGGATTTTTTTTGGGGGCACCCCCCTAAAATGTTTCATTTTGTCGGATTTTAAGATTGCCAAATTTTGAGCACAATTGGAAGATGTTAACCCGTGCCACTTTGGCCTCAAAATTTTGAAAATCTCGATTTTTAGGTAGTTTGGTGACTTCGGCGACCCATATCTCTGGAACGCCTAAAGCTATTTGCCCTGTCATACATCAAATTAAAGGCCATACTGTGTTTAACATTTTATAGTCTACACAATAAATATGCAACTAGTACTGAAACCGAAAAAATAGAGCCAATGTCCCTAAAAACGTGACTAGGTACCCCTGAGAGCAAAGATGCGTTATTTGCATTATTATTGCTTATTATGGACAGATACTTGTAAAGGGTGTTTTTTATAGACGTATAGAACTTTAAGTTGGCGTTACTGTTCAATATGGCGACCGATTTAACAGCTGTCAAGTGATTTATTCTAAGTTTGGTTTGGCAATTCATCATGAATAGACTCACGCCTGAACAACGCTTGCAAATAGGGCAATTTTATTTCGAAAATAATGGTTCTGTGCGGAATACGTATCGCGCACTACTACGTTTAGCGATGAAGCGCACTTCTGGTTGAATGGCTGCGTCAACAAACAAAACTGCCGCATTTGGAGTGAAGCTAATCCTCAAGTGTATGTCGAAACACCGTTACATCCAGAAAAACTGACTGTTTGGTGCGCTTTATGGGATGGTGGAATCATTGGTCGTACTTTTTCAAAAACGATGATGGCCAGACGTTACAGTCAATGGTGATCGGTATAGAGCCATGATTACTAACTTTTTCATTCCTGAATTGAACAACCATGGTGTCCAGGAGCTGTGGGTCCAACAAGACGGCGCAACATGTCACACAGTTCGTACCACATTCGATTTATTGAAAGACACGTTTGGTGACTGCCTAATTTGACGTTTTGGACCTGTGAATTGGCCTCCAAGATCTTGTGATTTAACACCGCTAGACTACTGTCTGTGGGACTATGTAAAGTCATTGGTCTAATCGGATAAGCCACAAACGCTTGACCATTTGGAAGACAACATTCGCCATGTTATTGCCGATATACGGCCACAAATGTTGGAAAAATTCATCGAAAATTAGACGTCCAGATTGGACTACATCCGAGCCAGCCGTGGCGGTCATATGCCAGAAATCATATTTAAAATGTAATGCCACAAGATTATCTTTTGGATAAATAAAATTCATGTCAATCGAATAATCCATCGTTGTTTTATTGCAATTTAAAGTTCTATATGTCTATAAAAAAACACCCTTTATTTTGTAATCCCATTTCATTTAAATATGTTTTTTTTATGTCAGGTATGTATCTATTATTTCCTCATACTGTATCACTTGTGACCCCAAGCAGGTAAAACCAAACTAGTTTAAAAATGTATTGGGTCACCCTACTACCTATTGTTATATTTTAAGTAGAAGTCCGGGGGATCAGAATCTGTTATAGCCCAAACGAGGCTGTTTGCGTATACTGGGATGGAAAACTCCTACCAGGTATCCTCAAAACAGAGCAGAAAGAACGGGTTGCTGTTCTGGTATCACATGGGACTAAAGAACAACTTCTGGGCGTTCCTGAAACTGACAGTAGCTCAGGGGAGGAACAAGCCCTAGCAGTGTTCGAATGTCTAGAGGAATGGGGTCTCGACAGCTCGGTCGTGACTATGTGCTTCGATACAACAGCATCAAATACTGGGGGACTCAATGGAGCGTGCAATGTCCTGGAGCAGATGTTAGGTCGAGAGCTCCTATACCTAACATGCCGACACCACGCCCTAGAAGCACTTTGTGTTTTCATTGTTCGAGTCTACTGTAAAGCCTGATTTAACGCCCCCAGAGAGTGCTTAGCACCAAAACAAGACCTAGACCTTATTGAAAATCTATTGAAATAGAAAATCATTGACAAAAAATATCGGAAAAAGGGATTAACAAAATGATAAATCACCTGTGGTGTCTTAGTCCTGAACTGGTTGCCCTGGCATTGCTTGACCCGACAGTGGAAAACACCGTAGAGCCAAATGGCGACAAAAATCTTAACAAATCAAGTAGAAGAAAATGAGATGTGCTCCAAAAATATGCCACCCAAACTAAAAAAAGAACAACTGCCTAAATTCCCAAAAAAAAAGTCTCCCAGCCCTAATTACAAGTGAGATTTACCTGTTGTTCAAGAGATTAAACATTAACTTCGAATTTCTGGAAAAAGATTCTGCAACTTGACCGCAGAACATCAACTAACAGGAGGGGCAAAGGATGGTAAACAACTTGAAAGTTTTTAACGACATGGCAGAGCGAGGAGTCAAACTCATCACAGATTGCAACCAATTACTTACAAAGGACGACCAACAAAAACAATACGTTCTCCAAGTAGTCAGCAGATGCCGTCAGCTGTATCCAGATAGCTCCAAAACCACATTATGTCAGTCCCTTGAATAAATTTAAATAAGTATAAAATGAAAAAGACATTTATTATACTTGACTTTTTAAATACATAATTGTTTTCATTCCAAAAATTGATAATATAGGAAGGAAAATGGGTTTTTTTCACAATAAGTTCCATCTTCGCTCTAAGGGGTACATAGTCACGTTTTTTGGGACATTGGCTTCATTATGTCGAATTCAGTACTACTTACGTATTTTTTTATTACATATAAAATATTATGAACAGTATCGCCTTCAATTTGATGTATGACACGGGCAAATATATTAAACTGTTCTAGAGATATGGGTCGGCAAAGTCGCCAAACTGGCAAAAAATGGCGATTTTCAAAACTTTGAAGCCCCAGTGGCACGTGTTAACATCTGACAGAAAGAAACATTTTAGTGGGGTGCCCCCAAAAAAGTTCTGACATTTTTTTTTACCCTATGAGATAAAACCACCCTGTGCACAGACTTACAATTTGCCGCCGGCAAAACACATTAAATAAAAATAGTACATTTTGCCGTCGGTAAAACACTTTTATTCTGATTGTACATAAAGAAAAAAAATAAGACTCGCAAAATTTTTTTATTGCTATTGCATTGGATGAAGGACTGTAAAAAATAAATGAAAAAAATTTTTTCTTCTATTTTTATTTCTAAAATTTTCGCGATGTGCACTCAACCTTACCCAAAAAAAAAAATAAAAATTATGATTACAGAAGTGGTGCCAGACCAGCAAATTTTGTTTACAAGTCTCTGATTGTCGTATGCCCATTTCGACTATCCAGTAGTCTTGCAGACGAATGAAGTTGTTATTCACTGTTGTGACAATTCAGTGAGAATCCTGTGTTACTGCACTTCCAACGTTAATTACACTTTTCTGTAATCAACAAATTCAATTCTTACAACCGACCTTTTCTTCGCTGTGTGTAAATTCCCTACCATAAATGTCTGATAGAAACTAGCACATATTATTGTTGACATTTATTTGATCCATGTGTAAGAGAGAGACACAAAATCACACGTGCACAAAGTTTCTATGATATTTTTCACAATGCCCTTAAGAACTTGATACAAACTTTCTTCTTCGCTGTGATAGATATTTCTATCCACAATATCAATCAAATGGCAGATCAATTGAGTGTCACTGCTCTTGTACGGTCTGTTTTCCATTAAAATGAAAAAAAGTAATTTTGCCTACATCTAAAGGGAACAAGCTGCAATATTTCTGTGGCAATATGGAAAACCTTATGTCTTATTAAGTCATTTCTCTCAGAGTTCTGCAACTTTAGAAACCCTAAACGTTTTTCTTATCGCGGATCACACCACAAGTCCATTTTTACTTAAGTCGACTTAAGCGATTTTTGCTTATTAGCTCAGATTTATGCTTTTCATTAGCTACATTGTTTCATTGATTCAATGAAATATTTCATAAATTATGTGAATGAAATGAATTTATTTCATTATAAATAATGAAATTATGTAATTGAAATAATGAAGTATTTCATTAGTCTAGCGAAACGTTGTCGTTTGGTGAAAATAACTTATTTTTAATTTAAAATTCTTTTACAGTAATAACAAAATAGAATTTTTCTCTAAATGTTTCTGTTCCCAATAGTTCAATCCGAGTGCGCGCCTGTACTAAAATGAAATTCGTTACAAAATGATGACAGTTAAATACCATAAAGAAAAATCTAGTGAAACCTTCCTTAAAAAAGTAAAAGAAGATGAAATATAAAAATGTTACACACGCACTCACACACACACTCACACACACATACACAACACATTTCATACTCACAGGGCAGGTAGCCTTAAGGTGTAGCCAAATATTAGCGTGTTGAGGGGAGGGTAGATGGATTGTAACTATTGAAAAAGAAACTTTAGAAATCAGAGCGCATAGAGTCTTTTTTATTTTGCGTTTCATATTCATATTGCTTTTTGTAATGAGGAAATATTTTGTAGTTTAAATAAATTTTTCTTTTGACAATTTTGTTTGCGAATTAAAAAAACCCAGTTTATTTTGTAAAAAGTTCTTTCTTTAAAGAAAACTAAATATCCTTTTTTAAGAAAATTTTTCTTTCGACAATAAAATTGGTTGCGAATAACAAAACTCTTTTTTGCTTGGTAGGCTTTTAATTTCAGGTTTAATTAACAATATGAGCTGTTATTTTTGAAAGTGGTATAAGTGCTGTTAGCCATACTGAAATTACCACTGGCTCATTTTTTTTTTAGAAAGTGGACTTATACCACTTTTAAAAATTGCAGCTTTAATAAATCAATAAAAAAAAAAAAACAAAAAAATTTAAATTTAAATAAACGACAGAAAATTTAAAAAAATAATTTATTATTTTATATATATAAAAAAATGAAAACAAAAACTAAAGTATTCGAAAGTGCATTCAAGGGGATCACCAAAATAACATTGCTATTACAAAAACTTTATTTCTTAGAGAAATACATTAAGAGCCCCGTAGACTAGTAGCTAACGTACTAACCTATCAATCGGGGGGTCGCAGGTCTAGACCTTGGGTGTTTTCTGCAGACAAATCAAGAAGCTTAGCGGATAAGAAGCTTTTCCAAAAAGTCTACCAATCGTACCAAAACAAACATCTATTAATGACATTTTTACGCTTATTTAGTTACTAATCTTTACGACCAAACTCTTTTTAGTACATGTTTATGTATAAAGAATTATTTTTAAAATTATGACATTATGACTGTCATTTTTGATAAAACTGCTTACCACGTTTTTCTGTCCGTTTTGTATTTTAGACGAAATACATCAAAAATAGAGGTAGTTGCGGTTTTTGACTCACAGCTCCTTCATTTATGGACTGATGTGACTGAATTTTAATAGCAAAAAACTGACAGATTGGTATGCTATAATTTTCTGTACGTTGTCTAGGGACTTCAAAAAGTTGATTTCAGCGCCAATATAGACAGACAGACGGACATCGTTTGTTCGACTCCGCTGTTTATAAAGATCCAGAACATTTATACTTTATGGGGTGCCCCATGTACGGTGTAGAAATTACAAACGGAATCACAAACTTATATACAGGGTATAAAATAAGCCAAAGCTAATCAGGCAGTGCAAAACAAGAAAAGAAAATAAATTGGAAGAATTTAAAATAACTAAAAAAACTTTTTTAAGAATTATTTAAATTAATGAAGTTATTTCATTAAATGAATGAAATAATGTTTAATTGAATTAATGAACCATTTCATTAGTGTAATGATGTGTTTCATTGGTTGAAAAACGTCATTGATTTAATGAAATAATTGATAAATTATGTGAATGAAATTATATCATTAAATAATTCAGAATACATGGGGTGGTCTAACCAAAACGCACGATATTAATTTTAAATAAAATAAAAAGTTTTCAGCGAATTATCTTAAGATTTTTTATTACGTGGGCGGATCAATAACTCCGTGACCTTTTGAATGAAACACAGGTTTTTTTGCAGAACAAAAATTAATTTTTCAACATAATCTCCTTTTAACTCAATACACTTAGTCCAACGTTTCTCCAGTTTTTGTACCCCTTCCAAAAAATAGAATTTTTCAAGGTCCTTAAAATAGGCATTTGTTTGGCAATAATTTCATCGTTGGAGCTAAATCTCTTGTCACCAAGCCAATCCATTAGGTTTGGAAATAGGAAGTAGTCACTAGGGGTTAAATTCGGAGAATGTAGTTGATGAGGTACCAATTCGTAGCCCAATTCATAGAGTTTTGCCATTGAGACTGCACAAGTCAGACGTTTACGTTTATGGTCAATTGAGAGCAAACGCGGCACCCACCTTGCAGACAACTTTCTTAAACCCAACTGATCATTTAAAATCGAAACCACACTGCATCAACAATCTCACGCACTTTTACTCTTCGATCGGCCAACACCATATCGTGGATTTTTTCGACATTTTCGGGTGTACTGACCTCAATTGGCCGTCCACAACGAAAGTCAGTAAACCTTAGTTTGATTAACAGTTTTTTTTTTTCGCAAAAAAATAATGTTTAATGAGTACTCAAAATTCACTTTTTTCCAATTTTTAGAAAAATGCACGAGGTTGTATGTTTTGAAGAGCTGTTAAACGCAAAGTAAATGACGACACTTGCTAAAAATTTGACAGTAGTCTATTAACAGGTGGTACTTGATGGGAACAGTGTTGCATTTCATATAACTACGAGGGAAGTTCGAAAAGTCACAGACTTATTGATCCGCCCTCGTATATTATATGACAATTGTGTGTAAAAGCAATGCCCATCACGGCTTCGGTGGCATACTTCTATTTAATGGTCCATATTTTCAATGACTTTAAAACATAATTGAGGTTCAATGTCCTTTAGCTCTTGAATTGTTCTTGGCTTATTGACGTACACTTTTTCTTTTAAATATCTCTAAAGAAAGAAAGGAGACCAACATCGCCACAACATGAGATAACACGGCCATTGAAGTTCTCGTGCAAAAGAGCTATTGTTTCGTTGGCTGTGTTGTAAGTGGTACCATCCTGTTGAAACCTGGGCACGACGATACGTCAAGGCTGACAGCTCTTCTGCTACTCTATCGCGAACAGCAGTAATGTTTTCCGCAGAAAAACTGGGTGAGCATGTACAAGTTTTTTCACATTTCCTACAAATCCGGTTTGCTGAAATTTCACACAATTCTCCCGATTGTGGACACATTTCGCCGATTATGCTGGCTTTAACAATTTAATGTGCTTCACAATTAGCATCGTGCATTATTGTTCTACCACGTTCTCTCAGACTCTGGCCAAGTATTAAAACAAAAGTTGATTTTTTTAGTTTAGTTAGGTTGTAATAAAATTTTGTTAGCATTTAAACTAAAACTAGATCCAAATCGTGGATCTCGATATCGAATGGAATCATCGAAGTTTTAATCTTTCTGTATGACATAATTTGAAAATTTAAATATCGAATGCGTCAATTTGGCCACAATTTTAAGTTTACAGAAATTCGTTCCTGACAAAGTTTTACCAAAAAATATTTTATTTGCATTTTATGAATTTTTGTTTTCATAAATCTTCATAGAAAAATTTTTTACTTTGTAGAAATTTTTTTTGGCAAAAATTAAAAGAAAATAATTCAACAAAATACCCAAATGCCTTAAAATGTTTTTTTTTTTTAAAGCAGATGACAATGAACACGTTTAGTGCTGAGGGTACGAAAAGTTTGAAAAATTAATTCAACCTTAAAATGCTTTAATGAAATAAACATTTAATTAAAAATATTTAAACACATTCAACATTCATTTGCGTGTGTAAAAATCATTTTTGAAATTATGAAATATTGTTAATTTGAAAGCAAATATTTTATTAATTTTAATAAACGGAAACTTTAAAATTTTTATACACAAAAAAGTGTTTATAAAAAAAGAATGAAAAAATGGTTTTTTTTTTGTTAAATTAAAAAAAATGTTTTTTCCTTCAAATTACATAACAAAAAAAAAAGCAAATCGCACACACCAACAAAATTGCGAGTTTAAGAAGAGTTAATCTCTTTTAAAAGGTGATTTTATAAGAACTATCGGAAATTAAAAAAAAAAACACATAAAATTCAGAAAAATGCATGAAATATTTATTTGGATCGATAGTTGGGTCGATATAATTTAATGTTTAAAGATTATTTCATGCAAATGTTGGCCGCGGCTGCGCCTCAAATGGTCCATCCGCTTAGTCCAATTTTGGCATACTCTTTCCAACATTTCGGCCGGTATCTCACGAATAATGTTGGCAATGTTCCAGTGCGTCAATCGAAGCGGGCTTGTCCCTATAGACATTAGCCTTAACATAGCCCCACAAAAAATAGTCTAGAGGCGTTAAATCGCACGATCTGGGCGGCCAATTGACTGGTCCCAAGCGTGAAATAAACTGTTCACCGAACTCGCCTCTCAATTGGTCCATTGTTTCGCGTGCTGTGTGGCTGTGGCACCGTCTTGTTGAAACCACATGTCATGCAAGTCAAGCTCTTCCATTTTGGGCAAAAAAAAGTTTGTTATCATCGCACGGTAGCGCTCACCATTCACAGTAACGTTGTGATTCGCATCATCTTTGAAGAAATACGGCCCAATGATGCCGCCAGCCCATAATCCGCACCAAACGGTTGTTTTTTGTGGATGCATTGGTAGCTCTTGCAATGCTTCTGGCTGCTCTTCACTCCAAATACGGCAGTTTTGCTTGTTCACGTATCCATTCAACCAGAAATGAGCCTCGTCGCTGAACACAATTCTTCGATAAAAAAGTGGATCTTCATCTAACTTTTCAAGAGCCCATTCACCAAAAATTTGGCGTTGTGGTAGGTCGTTTGGCTTCAATTCTTGCACCAGTTGTATCTTATAAGGCTTCACACCCAAATCCTTCCGCAAAATTTTCCACGTAGTGGAGTAACAGAGGCCCAATTGCTGCGAACGGCGCCGAATCGATAATTCACGGTCATCACCAACACTGGCCGATACGGCTGCGATATTTTCTTCAGTTCGCACTCTACGTAAGCGTGTTGGTGGTTTAATGTCCAACAATGTAAATTTGGTGCGAAATTTTGTTACAATAGCCCGAATAGAAGCCTCAGTAGGTCGATTAAACTGACCATAAAATGGAAGAAGCGCGCGATGAACTTTCTTAACAGAGCACGCATTTTGGTAATAAAATTCAATAATTTGCAAGCGTTGTTCGTTTGTAAGACGATTCATGATTAAATTATAGACCAAACTGAAGATGTTTGACAGTGACACAAGATACAAAACGTGCGTGAGCTGTCAAAACTAGTGTTGCCAAAAAGATATTTACGTTCGAGCGATAATTAAATGGCGTGTGAACTAATTGCAGTCAAGATACAGTGAATTAATTGTTGCTGTTCGTGTTGTTTGTATGACCAAGAGACGGGTCTAATTTGGACCCGTGTTCGTTACTTACAATCATCTGACAGGGTGCACAAATTGCCCAAAAAAGCCTTTGAATTCGTAGTGAATACCGAACTTATGGAAAATTTTAAACTTGAAAGTAGTGACTAGTTCCCGCTCTTAATTCTAATTGTAACTGTAGTTAAGGTCCAATTTTGTTTTAACACGTGCTTGCCACTCAGCATCACGTACTCGTGACCATTTATTAAATTATAATTTCTACACTTTTGTGAAACGCTAATACTAAAAAAATATGTGATAATACAGTTTGCCTTTAGAAACACATTTACAAAACTCTGTGAGTTTTTAAAAAAAACAAAACAAACAAAAAAATATTAGTGATAAAAGTGTTAAACAACAAACTAAAAAATTAAACAAAAATAGAAACTAGTGATATATAAATTGAAATAATCTACACTTTAGGCGCACGTAGTCTAACTAATTTTTTTTAATTACTAATAGAGATAATAGTGCGTTTCATGTTTAAAAAGAAAAATATATAAATGAGAGGAGTGATGTGAGGTAAAGGAAGTATAATTCTTCATGGTATCACCTGTATACACCAATACCTCGTTTAGTTTTGCATTTTTTCCAAGTTGCGTCGCTGCTGAATTAGTATGTTCTAATTTTCACTTTTTTTAGTTTTTTGACATTTTCTTTTTTGTTTCTAATTGCGTCATGCCATTAAAACTCGGAGATTCCTTTTTTAACTGAAAATCAACGCAATTTTAATATAGTTTTATCTTCACTTTGTTTTGCTAATTTTAGAGTTCAGTTTCAATTACATATTTTTGTTTTTTAAATGTTTACTTTGTTCAATTTTCTTTTTAAAAAGTAGTATTTTCGTAACACTGGAACCTTTTTGCGATCTTTACATGGTTTGGTATAGAAAATCATAATTCACTTTGCGTCGTTTAAATTTGCTTCGTGTTTTTTTGGAACGTAACCACGACGCAAAGTGAGGTATTGGTGTACTTGCACAGCTTCATGCAACTGTGCCGTTAAAGCTCAAATGTAATAATAAAATCCATTTTATTTACTCAGTCAGTCAGTTTGTTAAATTTGCTAAAAAAAGAAATCTTTGGAATTGTGCTGGAAGAGGGAGGGAAGGTAGTGCTGCATGTGTAAGCATTTTGTAACTACATTTCTTTAATGTCTTTGAAGAAACATACTCGTATGTATTTGTTATTGTAATAATAATGCCTGTAGCTGTTTCTTCTTTTTTAACAAATTAAATTAAATAGTCATGAACACACGCAATTTAATGCATTGTAAACAATTGCATTTTTTTCATGGCAAACACTTGAGCAAAGAAAAGCACAAAAAAAATATATAAATAAAATAAAAATAAAGCAAACGCCTAAATGCATACTGCGATTATGGCACAATACAAGCATATTCTTTAATATTATCACACAACACGTTTCACTCCCACTGCCTTTCACGCTCTCACCAAAGACTATTAAACTATAAAGATGTTCTACGTAGTGTAAATTTTTTCTTGTGCTAAATTTGTTGATGGATATTGCTAGTAATATCCACGAGAGCGCGAGAATTTAAAAGAGAGTAATATAACATGCAAGAGAATAATATTCAATGCAAGAATTTACACAACTTCACTTTTCAGTACATCCATATACAAACTTTATATGAATGTGTACCAAATTTTAATGAAAAAGTTGTTTTCTTCCTATAGCTCTACTAACATTACCGTTTTTGTTAATGTAGGTAAATACATGCATTTTATTGTTGTAATACATATAGTATATGAATTCACACCGAATTTAAATTTCGTTACTAGCCGCAATGGAGTTACAGAATGTCAATAAAAATTTTAATATATTATTTTGATCAACATTTCGTTAATTAGTTGCTTAACTTCTTAGCTATTTTGAAATAATTTTAAATATACTCGTAAATATCCTGAAGAAGCTAAGCAGCGAATTAACGAAATAATGATCAAAATAAAATTTTAAAATTGTTATTTATCTTAACCTTAAATATTATTAGCATTGTCTACTTTTATCTTATACATTAACCATTGAGTTTTTTTTACTTTATATATATTTTATTAAAGAAAAACAGTTACTTTTAATATTTATTTTTCAAGAGTTATAAATAAACGATAATAAAACATTTTTATTTGGAACGAGTTTACGTCATCCCGCGTCAAATTTTGTTCTTTAACAGACCGATTTCGGCAATTTGTCATCTTCAGTGTTTTATCTCAATGAGATACAAAAAATGGGAATAATAATAAAAATGTTTTAATTGATTAATATTTATATTGCTTACGACTCAATATTTATTTTACATTTTACTGTAAATACGTATTGGATTTTTATTATTTTTATTTTTGTATTTTTAATATTTTTCTTACACATTAGCTTAAATTTCCGAACTGGAATCTCTAATGTAGAAAATATTGAAGAAAAAGAAAATATATTTAAATGCTCACCAAGTTTCTAAAAATGTTAGCGAAATTGAAATTCTCATTTGGTTTGATAAGTAAATATTAAACGTATAAGTTCAAGACTTTTTATGAAAGGTATTGTAGAGTCTACTGATGATATGCCTAGCAGCAATGAAATCGCTTATACTCGTATAGATAGCTATCCATCAATCGTAGAGCATTTAAAAACAAATTTTTTTTTTTAAATAAGTAAATTGTTTTGTGACAATACCACTAAACAAAAAATGAGAAAAAGGCATAAAAATGTCTTATTATGATTTACATATTAATTTCCAAATAATTAGATTTTTATTATAAATAAATTTTGTTCATAACATAAAATCAATTTCTGTGTTATTTGTTATCAACAGTCTGTGAGTTTTAAGACTCTTATAGATATATACAACAGGACTACTTCTCATTATAAAAATAATATCTACAAATCTATAATAAGAGTTTAATAAAGGTTCAAATTAATGAATCATAAATTCGTTGCGAACTAGGATAAATTTTATTTTTACAACCATAAACAAGATATTCTACCCTACAATAACGCAACTAGTCATATTCGTTCTATTTATATTTGCTCCTAAGATTTCAATAACATTTTTGTTGAAAAATTTCATAAATCTCACACAGAAAACATGTCAAAGATATAAAATTCATTTTAAGTTCTAAATGCTTGGTTTATAAATACATACATACATGCTCATTTATATGTTGTTAAGAATGTGTTTATTCTCTGTTTATCTCAGTAGCTAAATGAGAGAAACTTTTATTTGAAATGCGCATGCTCAAATATTCCCTTGTTACTTCCCCCCTCATCTGTTTAAGCTATTCATTTTTGTTTTTAGATTTTGTTCTACGTAGAACATCTTCTTAGTTAATAGTCTTTGCTCTCACCCTTTCTTATCTTTTTTGCGCTTCCTCTTTCATCTGAGTGTAAAAGTCTTACTGTTCTGTTACATTCTGGTCCTTTTAGTTTTATTAATTTCTTTGTTGAACAATTTTTTTTTAAATTAATTTTCATTCTTAATTTTTCTACATAGATTCAGTAGAAAGGAAAACAGGCTTCAAAGTTGACTTAAACAAACAATAAATTCAAGACATCAAAAATAGCTAAACAAATTATTTTTTTTAATTAATTAAAACAATTAGCGCTCTTCAGATACAACTTATTGCGAGCAAACCTAAATTAAAGCGGCAAGCGTTCTTATCTGTTAAAAATTCTTATGTTCATACAGCAAGTATGAAGCAAACCGAAATAGCACGCCACAATGCTGAGCAATTTGAAAATCCAATTTTGCAAGTTGTGAAGTTGGCTGCAAAACAATAGTTTTTTTTATTGTTGACCAGTTTAGTTTTTTTTTTATTTAGCGTTTTTACTCTATCGTTGTTTTATTTAGTGGATTTTTTAAACTATTTAGATGATTTAACATTACTGCTGAAGACGTTGTGTTTTTAGGTATCAACTTGAACACTGGGTGCTTGCCGCGCTAATTGAGGTGGATCTGTTAGTTCTTTTCTATTGCAGAATTTCTTATGACATGATAAGGCGTTGCTATTGTTGAACTCTTTGCTGCTTTAAAAATGTTTATTGTGCATACTTTAGAAAGATAAAGGGACAGTCTCTCTTAATTTTGCAATGCAATATAAATCAATTACAAGACACAACCATACACCACAATATAATTTAAAATAGAGAAATTAATATTATTAAAAACTGTATGCTTGTGTCTTAAGTATGAACAGATTGTGATTATGAAAAATTCTCGTATTCCATTTTCACTCTTGTTGTTGACTTAAATGCTACCGATGAGGAAAAAGGGATTTTTCCGAAAGCGTCGCTCCAGCAAACCAGTGTCTGGGAATAATTAAAATTTTTCTTATTCAATAAAATTAATATACAATGAAAAAGTTGATTAATAATAATTTTAAAAACAGCAATATAAATTTTATTTTAAGTTATACTTATTTAACAGCCAATACATTAATTGATTTCCCTTCTACACATTTGAAACAGTTAAATTTATTTCGTTAGAATAAAATCTGGTATTAGTGCAGTGTAATGCAGTGGTATAAGCCATTAACATTTAATTTAATCAACTGTTAAAATAACAATAACAACAAATGTTCTGTTTAATTTATTATTGGTCAGTACTTGAAATTGTAATACGATTTCATTGCAATTTTTTTTTTGCAGCAACAAATTTGTTGAAATTTTAATAAAGATGTTCCGGAAAGTGATGGAAATAAAATTCACACTGCTGAAAAAAAGTATTTATTCATAGAACTATTACAATACCCCCTAATGAAGACTTAAGAACCAGAAAAAGCAATAAGGAAGGAGGTAGAAGGGAACTCGCTTTGGCCCTTTCTTCCTTATCGCAGCTTAAATCTGTTGTGTTCAGAGAACTCTTCACATCAGTAATGTCCTGGATTTAGCACTGAACTCAGCTAAAACGATTTATTAGCAGTTTAATTGAATTAAATCCAGGAATTGTGTTTCTTAATGAAATCAATTTCCTCTTGATGTTCAAAACTTGTAGATTATTCTGTTGGGAGGCATATCTACTAATTAAACTAGAGCTAGTAATCAAAAACTCAGATTAGCTTTCAGCAGAATAACCATCGACAGCTACTGCAGTAAAATAATCGTTTAACCAATAGCGGGTTAATAGCTCGTGGTTGAGATTCGTTATTTTAGTTTCCCAACTGACTGATCTGACACCTGCTTGTTTGTTTAAGCCTTTTTTATTATTGAATTTTCCTTTTGCTTTTGATCTTAAAAAATGTGTAAAACGCTGTACAGCTGCAGCTTTTATATTATACCCAGTAAACACAAATTTGAGCATTTAGCACACATTAATTACATATTTGTTAAAGTAATTTTTTTGAACGTTTTGCACTAGTAAAACTATAGGCTACAGATGAATTTAAAAACTGCTTTAACTAATTTTTATTTTGTCTTAAAAAAAGAAAAGTAAGATTCAAAATAAACACGAAAGCTTTTAGACTGTCACTGTCATAATGTGTTTGTAGTTTTTCCTTATTAAAGTAATTCGGTAGAAAAAGTTTTGTAAAACAATTTTTATTTGGCACTGCCAGCCATCAGCATGTGAACACAGACCCACATACACAATCATTATATGTAAAAAGAACAGGTGCAAAATTTTGTTTGTTTAAACTTTTTTTTAATTTGTTCACTTGATTAACGAGATAAATATTTGCTTGTTTTCACTTATGTCTATGAATTATTATAAAATAGATTCGTAATTTAAATTGGACTTATTTTGTGTTCATTTTTTATATTTGCTCTTGAAGACATGAAGAATTGTTGGTGCGTTAAAATTTTTTAAAACCGAATGTTTAATTTTATTAGCCCATTTCGTGCTCTAGTTTGCTTTTCCTTATTGATAAGTATACTTTAGGCTGCTGATTGTAGTTCTTTAAAGCCGTAATTGCCGGTGATAACTAAAGAAGGTACAGAGCATGAAGACAAAAGTAAATTTAAAAAACCAACTGAAGCGCAATTGAAAAATAAAATAAAATTAAAATAAAATATAATAAATTGTAAAAAAAATTAAATGTCAAACAAAAAGCTAAACAATTCGCTAATTTATGCGCCTATAATGGTTCACAAATTAACTACACTTTAGTTAATCAGTTTATTTTATTACTGATTACAAGCCTGTGTTCGTGCATTTGAAGAAACCATTCAAAAATAACAACTCATCAATAAATCAATTACAACTCAAGTGAGTTGAGTTGTGTTCAGACTAATAATATAACAGCGACTGAAAAACTATGGCCCATTATCATAGTTAGAAAAAAAGTATACTTTAAGAGTACTCAAGTATATTTTCTTTAATACGTACTTTAGGTCTACATTATTTTTAGCGAAAAAGTCGATTTCAAATTTAAAATATACTGAAGTTGTTTTTAAATAATTTAGAAACAGAAAATCAAACAAACAAAGAAAGATATCTTGTCATAAATAAAAATAAAATTAAGTAAAAATTCCAAATAAATTATAAAAAAAAAAATTTATAAGCCAATTAAAAATTTTTACATTGCAAATCGTCCACAGAGATTTTGAAATTCTCGAAAAAATTTAAAATATACAAACTAACGATTTAAAAAAAAATACTTTTCAGTTATTTTTATTTTGCTGCATATTGTATACAAATGCTAGTTGAAATATTGGTGATACCCTGTTAAAGTTGATTCAACTTAAAACCTACTTTTGTTTTGTCTATAGTACTAAAATTTTTAATAACAGCTTTTAATCTTAAGGTTGTTTTTAAAAAGAACCGACTTTATTGTTTGACTATGATTATGACCTTATGTATACAGAAAATTAATATTTTTTAGTATATTCCGTACAACTTTAATATTATAATTAATTGTAGAAATAGTTGAAAACTTTTTAAAAATTATTGGGGGCATAGCTATAAACCAATAATAATTAAAAAATAAATAAAATGGTAAAATATTACACAATTAAAAAAAATTAAATATTAAAAAAAATTAAAAAATTAAATAAAATATTAAAAAAAATTAAAAAAAAAATAAATAATTTATTAAAAAAATAACATTAAATAAAATGATGAAAATAATGAAATAAAAAATTAGTTAATTTAAAAAATTTTAATTTGGTCATGTGGGATTTTCGCTAAAGTTTTGAATATAATGAATGCCACTGGATATAATTACAAAACAAATATTGTTATAGATTTCCTTCACTGTAAATGGTTTCAACTCTTTTTAGATTTCCTAAATAAAAAAAAATTTTTTTTTGTGGCAAAAACCTTTGACATAAAAATACGTCACTTGCATTAATAAAAATGTATTTATATTTTATTTATTTTAGGGAATCAACTTGTTGAGATATTAAATACAAACCATAATACCACAACTCTCCACACTGGTTAATTTAATTGTTTGTATTGTGACTAGAGATGCTAAACGGGAAAAGCTAAATCCCAATATTTGGGATTTTTTACTTTTTAAATTCCGGGTTTTCCGGGAATTTCGGGATTTTATTAATCCCGTTTTAATTATATTTTTATTGTCATATAGATACATTTTTCTGTGTGCCCTTATTAAAAACAAATACTTCTTATTTGAAACGCTCTGTTAAGAAAATCAACACAACAACTGTGATATAAGTATTAACAAAACTTGCTGTATATTTCTATTAAAAAGTAAAAAAAGTGAAAACAAATAAAAAATCAAATATTTTTTGCGTGAAATAAAAAAAATTAGCTTTAAAGAACACAAAACAAAAATAACGATAAAAGTTCAGTTTGGAGTCATTTTCTATGTTTTTTATGTTTAATTGAAAATCCCGCTCGGGATTTCGAGATTCAGTTAAAAATCCCGTTTTCATTGATTTTGGAAAACCAGTCCCGCCTGGCATCTCTAATTGTGACGTATAATTAATATAAAACGACAAACAACAAAATAACTCATACGGCCCCACAATCAAAGTTGCTACAACTAATTTACGCTTGCTCGTTCCCTTTTATCAGTCAACACTTGCATGTGGTGAGAGTTAAAAAACAAATTTAAAAAAAAAGAAAACAAAACACAAGCAACTTCATTTAGATATATTAGTTAATTCTTACAGGAAAAAATAAACATTTTATTATAAGAAAAACAAAAACTTTAAATAATTGATTTCATTTCAACATATTTTTTCAATTGAAATGCACGGAAAGCTGTCACTCATACACAATTATTTATTTATTTTTATATTTTTTCAATACATGCTCGTACTTCAAAATTTAAAAACTGGTTTGTTAATTTGACGGAAAAACTACAACAAAAATGCCATAGAAAAACTAAAATTAAAATTAAAACAAACAAGAGTTAATATGCCTAATAATAATAATAATAACAACAACAACAATAAAAAATATATTTATTAAGAGCATAAACAAAAAAAAAACATTTTTTTTTTTCATAAAAATACTATTGGCGCAAAAGAGAGAGCTAAGTTTACCAACTTTTTAAATGAAAAATATAGAAATTTTGTTGTGACCCTATACCGAATATCATAGGCTGTTTTCTCTGGTGCTTATAAGACCAACTTAGGGTTTTAGAAAATGAAAAATTGACCATTTAAATGCTTGGGCTGCTGTGGTAAATTTTTTTTTTCATTTTTGTACGAAAAGAGAAATTGTCCACAGCTAATTTGATCGGGTAAATTCATATTCAAATTTAATTTTCAAATAAAAGAACAAAATATCACGTCAAGACCATACATTTTAATACGAAGAATTGATATCTGCGGTATTAAAGCAGTTAAAAATTTAAACAGTTGGCAAAATAATTCATTTTTGTATGTCATCTTCACAACAAATAACAATAGGAATTACACCCGAGATTTTAAGCTCTCTAAAATTACCAGGATTTCTAATTAACAATCTACAGCTAAATGTCGGATTGGTAGTTGTTATATAGCGAAATATAAACCAACCACGTCTTTGCAATGTCACTCGGCTTTCCGTAAAACCGCTAATGATCAACGTTATAGAAGCTACAATATTTAGTGGCATATACAAAGAACAAGAAGTTTTGATACAATTAACCCCAATGGTTCCATTTTAAACGCTTTGCAGTATCCGGTACGACTTGCATTCGCAATGACAACTAACAAATTTCAAGGCCGGTCATTACGTGTTTACGGCATTTACCTTTAAAATCAATGATTCTCCCATGCTGAATTGTATGTTGACTATTCCCGTTTCGAAACGCTATCAGCATTTTATGCTTACGAGCCAGTATTATTCAGAGTTATACTGAACGGAATTATGATATCACAGTAAAGCAATAGAAGAAACTATTTATTGAATTCAGTTGGTTATCTGAATATCCAATTTATGTAAATAAAATGTCTTAGAACTCATTGTAAATCAAAATGTAAATTAAACATGCGGCAAGCGATCATTCAAAAGTACTTTCTTTTTTCTCTTTTAACTATTTTTAGCATTTAAATATACATAGATAAAATTTGAAGGCAAAACAACGTTCGGCGGGTCGGCTAGTTTATATATAATGACTAATTGGCATCATTATAATCAAAAGCATCCAATCGCAATAATAAAATATCCATTCACAGGTACATGCACATTACCAACATAATCGAAAGCAATAACTGTTACCACCCTGCCGTAAATGTCAATAGTGAATCTATACTGACTCACATTTAACATGTACATGTCACTGAGAATGCACTAGTTCTATATGCACTACTGACTAGGTACACGGCCTGGGGTCATACTCATATGTAGACATTGGAACCATATATTTACTAAAGACAAAAGTTCTACTGACTATGTATTTATTTCTTTTGGAGATATATGCAGACAATGTAGCGACATTGGAACTACTGATTTTCTATACCTTTTACAATGTAATGTGCTATGGACATTTAACCAGAGATTCGCTGTATTTAATATTTTATTTGTTTAAACACATATAAAATTAAAAAAATGCAATTAACCAATTCATTACCATTACTTATGGCTGCATTTCACGTTGGCTTGATATCGGTGAATTGGTTTTAATGGTTTTTTGTTTTACATTTTATTTACACTTTTGTACGACTGAGTCCTATTACCCAAAACTGCAAATCACATATCTATAATTAAAATACATTTTAAATAAAAACAAATATTGTAAACCTGTATGTACAAATGTTTGTATGTACTTACAAATGGGTCTGGCTGCGTTTATAGGATGTCGTCAAATTCTTTCAATTTGTCTTCAGTAATTATTGCGAAAGTATCCAACATATTTCAGAAACATCTTATTAATAAAATATCCACATAGTGTAGATTTTTTTAAACATCCAGTAGTGATGTAATAAATGATCGTATATGTACATAGTAAAGCATTGTTCACACAAAATGGAGACGCTTAATAAAATCATTTTGGAAAAACCTAGTGGCATCACTTGAATTTATTAAAAAAATTCTAAAACTATTCACTGTTATGTTGTCAATATCAGTTTATTTTTAAGCACAACACGAGTTAAAGTAGAGCAAAAAGAAAAATTAAATCGTAGTGAAAAGAAGACTCCTAACTTTGTGCACTCAAACACGATGCCAGGCAGCCGGTGTTATACAAACATGTGTATGTATATGTGTCGTTAAAAGGCATGCCTAATATATTTGGTCGCGCTCGTGTTGACTAAAGCAATATGTGTGGTTGTTTGTAAAGGGTGTTTTTTTATAGACGTATAGAACTTTAAATTGCAATAAAACAACGATGGATTATTCGATTGACATGAATTTTATTTATCCGAAAGATAATCTTGTGGCATTACATTTTAAATACGATTTCTGGCATATGACCGCCACGGCTGGCTCGGATGTAGTCCAATCTGGACGTCCAATTTTCGATGACTTTTTCCAACATTTGTGGCCGTATATCGGCAATAACACGGCGAATGTTGTCTTCCAAATGGTCAAGCGTTTGTGGCTTATCCGCATAGACCAATGACTTTACATAGCCCCACAGAAAGTAGTCTAGTGGTGTTAAATCACAAGATCTTGGAGGCCAATTCACAGGTCCAAAACGTGTCTTTCAATAAATCGATTGTGGCACGAGCTGTCTGACATGTTGCGCCGTCTTGTTGGACCCACAGCTCCTGGACATCATGATTGTTCAATTCAGGAATGAAAAAGTTAGTAATCATTGACTGTAACCTTCTGGCCATCATCGTTTTTGAAGAAGTACGAACCAATGATTCCACCAGCCCATAAAGCGCACCAAACAGTCAGTTTTTCTGGATGTAACGGTGTTTCGACATACACTTGAGGATTAGCTTCACTCCAAATGCGGCAGTTTTGTTTGTTGACGCAGCCATTCAACCAGAAGTGCGCTTCATCGCTAAACGTAGTAGTGCGCGATACGTATTCCGCACAGAACCATTATTTTCGAAATAAAATTGCCCTATTTGCAAGCGTTGTTCAGGCGTGAGTCTATTCATGATGAATTGCCAAACCAAACTTAGAATAAATCACTAGACAGCTGTTAAATCGATCGCCATCTTGAACAGTAATGCCAATTTAAAGTTCTATACGTCTGTAAAAAACACCCTTTATTTTGCTGCATATTGTATACAAATGCTAGTTGAAATATTGGTGATACCCTGTTAAAGTTGATTCAACTTAAAACCTACTTTTGTTTTGTCTATAGTACTAAAATTTTTAGTAACAGCTTTTAATTTTTAGGTTGTTTTTAAAAAGAACCGGCTTTATATTTTGACTATGATTATGGGCCATTATATTTAAATAAAATTAATCGTTTACAATGTCATATTTTATAGGCTTATAATATACAAAACAGAGTTATTAATATCTGTCGATTTTTGTTGAATGATTTGACGATTTCGTGTTAAGGAGTGTGGTAGCTCCAGCAAAGTATTTGGTGTTCCGCAAATACAGTACTCATTTTTGTAGTACTTTTTTCGCTGAGTTATTTGCTTGCTTTTTTTTTGTTCCTATTTTCGGAACAAGATTTTTGCAAATGCTTACGAATAAGAACTTGAAAAGCAACACTTCACTACTCTTCACTATTTCAGCTCTGTGAGCAAGTATCTGATTGTATTTACTTTTGACAAATGTATTTACAAATACAGAATTTAATTTGACATCACAGCTTTAAAACAAAATTTTGTCTTGAATTTCTGCTGCCGTACACAACACAAGTACTGTGTCAATGCTTGTTCTGTTGCGTTATTTTTGCACAGAACTTTTTG
The DNA here is from genome assembly GCA_947397855.1 of Thelaira solivaga. Lineage (NCBI taxonomy): Eukaryota > Metazoa > Arthropoda > Insecta > Diptera > Tachinidae > Thelaira > Thelaira solivaga. Next base: position 41,472,944 of record OX377612.1, read on the forward strand.
GTCTACTGCAAAAAGGACACTAGGAACTGTGCTTTGTTCTAGTGTCCAGTAGTGTATCTTGTATTTCAAATGGGCTTGTGCAGCTCTTTAGTAAATATGTAATTTCTTATGCGGCTCCATTTTGTGTGAACAATGCTTTATATGAATCGAATTTTTTTGAAAGCTCGTTGCATCCTTGACACTTTGAATTTACTTAAAAGCAACAATTAAAAGCTGTTGTCAGTATAATGAAAAAGTTATATTTTTCTTGTTGATTAAAAATTGCCTTTGCGGAATAATACGCTTGGTCAGACGACATTTCTGAGGAAGGCAGCTGTGTAAAATTGGTGTTAAATATTAAAAAATTTGTATCTACCTATCTAATGGGGTTTGCTTAACCATGTTATATAATGGGTTTTCCAGTGGAGTTTTTTCATTTTGGAACAATTTGCTATCTTTCCTTAGGTATACCTTCTTTAGGAATAGTCTGCATCAGATATTAAATTGCCACTAAAAGTACTATATACGAGTATGTGAGCACCTTTGCAATCCTTTTGGACACTTGTGTACAGCAATAAGATAATGTGTGTCCTGGTACCCCACAGACAAACGCTTTTACAGACTTGTGACATGTTAAACAGCGAAATGAAATGTGTGTGCGTAAATTACTTAACATATGTTTTTGTGTGTGTGTGTTAAATTTTCTGCAAATAGCATTTCGTACTTGTACAAGACAATATAGGTGTAAGTAAACCAGGGGTTATTGTGTATTTCGACTCCAATCGGAAAATTTACGCATTTGTATAAATGACATAAATAAATTAAGCAAATTATGAAAAATATATATATAAAAAATTTTCTTGACAAAATAAAATTAGGATGTGCAGAAATAAGGTGATACCAAACAAAATATTTAAATACAAAATTAAAAAAATATATAGAATTATGTGTTTATATACATAAAATATTCTAAAAATTATACAATTAATAATAATAAAAGTAATATGTATGTTAAAAATGTCCGCCAAATAACTTTTTTTTTTTTGAAACAGGGCGCAAAACATCGAGTGTAATTTCCGCTGTGTGGCACGTAGCGCCGTCCTGTTGGAACCAAATATTGCCAATATCCTCCTCTTCAATTTTTGTGTACAAAAATTCGTTCAACATGGCCCGATAACGATCGCCATTGACTAACGGCTACTCCCTGCTCATTTTCGAAGAAAAATGGCCCAATTATGCCTCTGGTCCAAAATCCGCACCAAACAGTGACTCGTTTTGGGTGCGCCGGCTTTTCAATGTATGCGTGCGGGTTTTCTGTGCCCCAAATGCGACAATTTTGCTTGTTTACATACCCGCCAAGATCAAAATGAGCTTCATCTGAAAAGATGATTTTTTTTTTTTTTTTGGCAAAATCGGATCGCAGGCCCACTTAGCGAAGCGAAAACACAACCATATTCTTTCAGCAGAAGGATAAAACTAATGAGCTAAGAGTTACCATTCATGAAATAAGCACTAGTTGAAAAAAAAAACTTTAGATTGCGGACCCTATATAAAATAATTGTTATAAAAATGCATGTGTGAAATGAATGTATGTAACAATCAGCAAATTAACAATTTTTTTTTATAAAAATATTAAATATGTATGTACGTTTATATAATAATTCTGTTAATATGGTCAAATAAATATATAAAACTTATATACAGTTACTTTCAGAAATATTCTGCTTAATTTTTTTTAACAAAAAATTTTTTTTTATAGATAAATAATATGGAAGGTTTTAGCAAAGACTATAAAACTATAAAGATGTTCTACTTAGAAGAAAATCTGAAAACAAAAATGAATAGTTGAAACAGATGAGGGGGGGAAGTAACAAGGGAATATTTTAGCATGCGCATTACAAATAAAAGTTTCTCTCATTTAGCTACTGAGATAAACAGAGAATAAAAAAATAAACACATACTCTACAACATATAAATGCGCAAGTATGTATGTATTTATAAACCAAGCATTTAGAACTTAAAATGAATTTTATATCTTTGATATGTTTTTTGTGTGAGATTTATGAAATTTTTCAACAAAAATGTTATTGAAATCTTAGGAGCAAATATAAATAAAACGAATATGACTAGTTGCGTTATTGTAGGGTAGAATATCTTGTTTATGGTTGTAAAAATAAAATTTATCCTAGTTCGCAACGAATTTATGATTCATTAATTTGAACCTTTATTAAACTCTTATTATAGATTTGTAGATATTATTTTTATAATGAGAAGTAGTCCTGTTGTATATATCTATAAGAGTCTTAAAACTCACAGACTGTTGATAACAAATAACACAGAAATTGATTTTATGTTATGAACAAAATTTATTTATAATAAAAATCTCATTATTTGGAAATTAATATGTAAATCATAATAAGACATTTTTATGCCTTTTTCTCATTTTTTGTTTAGTGGTATTGTCACAAAACAATTTACTTATTTATAAAAAAATTTGTTTTTAAATGCTCTACCATTGATGGATAGCTATCTATATAGGATTTCATTTTCTGCTAGGCATATCATCAGTAGACTCTACAATACTTTTCATAAAAAGTCTTGAACTTATACGTTTAATACTTATCAAACCAAATAAGAATTTCAATTTGGCTAAGAAGTAAAAAGTTTTAAAAATTAAAATTATATTGCATCTTCATAATCGATGCCGGCAAACAATTGAAAACGTGATAAAACGAGCCAAAGAGCGCGGTAGTATCGAAAATATTCCACGAAAGGGTCGCGCAAAGTTGTTGACTTTAAGAAATGAAAGACAAATTCTTAAAGAAAACCGTGAAAATCCCCATTTATCAGCACCGAATATTAATCAAAAGCTTGGGGCGATGCTACGAACAAGGGTAAATGACGAAACCATTCGTAGAGTTCTAAAAGATAATGATATTGACGGTCGCATAGCAAGAAAAAAGCTTTTTATTTCTGAAATCAATAGACAGAAACGCGTTTCATTTGCTGAGCTGCATAAAACTAAGACTTTTGAGTTTTGGAAGACAATAATATTCAGTGAAGAAAGCAAATTTAATATTTTTGTGTCGGAAGGACGACGTATGGTCTGGCGCAGGCCAAATGAATCTCTAGATATAAAAAATATAAAACCGTCTGTAAAACATGGTGGTGGTTCTTTTATGGTGTGGGGCTGTATGTCGGAAAGTTGGTGTTTATATAGGGCTAGTGCTGAAAAAATGGGGTTAACTAGGAATGGGTACTACTTTCAACATGTTAAACTATGGCTTTTATATAACACCAAACATCTGCCAACACCACCACAAAGTCCCGATATAAATCTCGTCGAAGACGTTTGGGCTGATTTGTTCGGGAACATAGCATTTCATCCGAAAAAAAATTTTAAAAAAATATTGGAAGAAGAATGGTACAAAATATCTGCTGAAAAATTTAGGAATTTAGTGGAATCAAAGCCTAGACGCCTGGAATCAGTTATAGCTAACAATGGATACCATACAAAATATTAAAAATTTAATTTTTTTCTTAGACCAACCAAAGAGTGAATAAAAATTTAAAAGCAAAATACTTTTGTGACCTAAAAAATTAGCAACTATTTTATATTATTTTAAAGATTTCATGAACTCCAAATGATTTTTAAACTTTTACAATAATGAATTAAAGCTTAAGTTTTCCTTAATTAATATTTAATAACCCTTAATAAGCACATAATATTTTTTATGAATTTGGGGGTAAGTGTCTATAATTTTGAGCTATATTTTCGTTATCTGACTTAAAATTAATTCTATGTGTTGTAATTGTATTAGTTATTTGTAACATTTTTATTGTGTACCTTCTTAATTATTTTACGTATGTATATATACATAAGCACATAATCTATACATATAAAAGAGTAACGTTACTGACTGACTGACTGACTGACTTATCATCGTCGCAGCACAAAAAATTAAGTTGTATTCTTCTCTTCTTAAAAAGGTCTCCAATGTATATTGGCATTTTTATAAAATTCGAGCAAATAAGGGGTAAAATATATACCCCTTTTTACTACTATTTCTAAATATGTTGGTTTACGTGGCGGCCTAAACGGCCTTCAATTAGAGTCGCAAGACTGCGTTTTGAACTTCTAAATATGTAAGTTGATGCAGCATATGAACATTCAATAAAAATTAATTTAAAAAAAAGTTTTTTCAAGGGAGAAAAAAAAGTACCAAAAGGGAGAAATATGATTGCTACTCTATATTTATATAACTTCAGTGGCATTTTTTATGTTATGTGCAAAACCTAGAATTAGAATAGTAAGGAATAGTAATAGACACTTTATGGTACTTTTTTTTATATTGATTTTAATGGTACTTTTCGATATTTTAGTATTAACAGCTCTAGAACTACGAGACTAGGCTTAAACGGTTCAGGTCAAATTTAAAAATCATTAAGGGACAAAATGGTACTTTTTATACATTATAATGGTACTTTTTGATTTTTTTAATGTGAACAAACCTGGAAGTACGATATTGAGCTCAAATGGTCCCAAGCAAAGTGAAAAATCATTAAGAGGACAAATGGTACTTTTATAATTTTGTGGTACTTTTTAGCATTTTATTATTAAGGAATGTAAATGATCTAAAATAAGGTGGAAAGCCATAAATAGGAAAAAATGGTACTTTTTATTGTTTTTATTGGTACTTTTTCAGTGTTTCATGCTAACAACGCTAGAACTATAAAATTGGGGTCCAACACTCTTAAGCAAAAAAATCATTAACAGGCAAAACAGTCCTTTTTATTGATTTGAATGGTACTTTGATTTTTTAATATGAACAAATCTATAACTATTAGACTGAGCTTAAACGGTTCTTTTTCTATATTTTAATGATACCTTTTGTTTTTATTTGTATTAAAAAACCTAAAACTGAGATTAAATGGTCTACAAAGAAATAAAATATTATTGTTTTTAAAAATTTTGTTGGGTATAATCTTTTTTTGTACACCCTAATTTAATTTTGACAAGAAAATTTTTTAAATATGTATTTTTAATAATTTGACTAATTTATAATTATATCCTGAAGGAGCTACGTAAGTTGGAGCGTATATACAATACAATCTCAAGCTTAATAAAATATTTAATTAATACTTAAAAATAATAGCAAAAAATAATATCCATATATGTAGGTATGTATTTAGAAACATCTCTGAATGTTATGTACACATACAGATCTATGTTCGTATAAATTTGTATATATATATTTTTCTGTATATTTGCACAGGAATATGCAAAGTAGTGCTAAGTTTTTACATGTAAAAACTGGACTTGAAATTGTAAATACAACCCTGCTGGATTGTCCAACGTTCGACATAATTGGATTTTTCTTTCGAATTGAAAATTTTTTTCGAAAGTCTTCGATTCGAATCGAAATACATAATGTTTTTTTTGCTAGATTTAGGCCCCTCTTGTCAAAGAGAGATCAATGTGTTGAAGAGAGACCAATAGCGGATAAAAATTTTTTAGTTTTGGTCTAGCACACTTCTTGCTTTCAACCCTCTGAAATGTCTTTTGACAGGAGAAGCTCCTGTATGAGGTTTTTGTATTGTTATTTTTATATTCTTGGGTTCACATGGTTCTAATGCAACATGAAAAACGAGTTAAAATTCAAGTGGTGTAAAAATATTAAATAGAGAATTTAAAAAATTGGGAACTGTTTTACAGGACAAAAAAAGTGAAGCTCATTATCTGCAGTACGTAGCAAATATGGTCTTCTTTTAAAGCAGACTCTTCAACTTTAGTCTGTACAAAATATGAGCTGTTATTTTGAAATGCACTTTAAAACAAATTAGTTGACAGTAATTTTAGTAAAATATGCACACCGTCTTACTAAAATAACTGCTTACAAATTTCTTTCTAAAGTGGACTTATACCACTTTCAAAAATAACAGCTCATAAAATTACGCTGATTCACAATATATAAATAAAACATACGACTAAAAATTTATAAAATAAAATCATCTTTTGTAAAAGAGCAATTGTCTTTAGATTTTAAATTAAAGAGAAAATTCATGTCTGACCCCACAGCAATTTTAGTTGGGCAATTCTTGTAGGAGAGAGAGGAAAGAGGAATGGAAAGGGGTACAAATGTGCTCGTGCTCGGCAATTCCCTTTTTTCTCTCTTCGTATATTTTATGAAGATGTAAAAAAAGAAGACAGGTAGCTTGAAAGCTTAATAGACTGAATAAGAATGCTAAAATTGCCAAAACAAAATTGCTGTGTGTGGCAATTTTAAAAGAGAATTGAGAAAGAATTGTCCAAGTAAACTTGCTGTGTGTGGTCCTGCTCTTAGTAAACTAGAACTGGTTGGAATGAATTAATTAAATTTTAGGCATGATGTTTGCCTTTCTGTAATACAAGAATAATATTTTCCTCTTCTAATAAGCAAAAATCGTTTTAGTCGACTTAAGTAAAAATTGACTTGTCGCTTTTAACTCAATACTTTATTATTGTGGTTCAGGTATGGTGGAGCGATATATTCCACAATTACGGAGATTGCAATAAAAATAATTCCGCTTACCAGAACTGAAATAATTTTATAAAAAAACGTTTATTCCTTTTAAGGTTGTATTTCGATATTGCCACAGAAATATAATAATTTTTTTAGGTATGTTTTACTCGTATGTCAGCTCTATAAAACCCATAAAAGTAGCTGTTCGAAATTAAATTATTTCACTCATGTATATAATGCAACACATTCGTTAAAAAAAACTGTTTAGTTCTTTAATTTCTTATATTTGAATTGTTAAAAAAATCATTTTTTTTAATTTTTTCTTCTTATTTTCAACATAAATCAATTTGAGTGTAATCGCACAGAATAATTAATTCTTCTTGTTGTTGCAAAAAAGGAAAGTTTTACTACAATTTTAAATTTATTTGCCTAGTTTTAGGCTGTGTAATGTGAATGAAAACTTTTAAATAAAATTCATTGAACTTAACAGGCATTAAATTTTGTTGCTCTGTTTCTCACAAGTGTGCAACTTAAAAGCAAAGAAACAAACTTGAAACAAATTTCATTTACTCACACTTTTGGTGTATAATGTTGTACAAGACTTTTTTTTGCTGTTTGAGATGTTTACAACAGCTGAAGAATATAAAGAAGAGTATGCAGGGATCAAACAAAACAAGAAATCGGATGAAAAAAATTCACATCAAAAGCATGCTTGATGGCGGTGATGTTGTTGAGGATGGTGTTTGTGATGACGATGTTGTTGATGCTGTTGACGATGACGATGACGTCAACGTTGTACATGATGTTTCTGTTAATTTCAATTTGCAATGATATGCTACATACACACATACTTGCGCATACATACGTACCCTAGTTTGTAGATTTTTTTGCTTAAGAGCTAGAGGTGAGGCAGTGTTTCATCTTTGTTGTTGCTGCATTTTGCGGCAAGGAAAAAAAATAATACAAAACCAAGTGATTTATAAGCATAATTATTTTTACAAAATGAAAAATTAGTAGGTATAAATGGCAGGGAGAAAATGCCATCAAAACAGTTTTAATTATCAGATGGATGGATATACAAATGAATGTGTTTTATAACAAAAAAGGGGCAAATGCTTTGACTAATTTTTCTAAAATGTGCGCAAAAATAAAATTTGACCCTCCTTTTTCTCTAACAGGGATAAGAAGAAGTTTCGGTGTAACTTGTGAACCTACCTGACATTGTTCTCTGCTACTAGGTCGTAGTGGCTTATAGGGTAAATGTGCCGATTAAATACTTTTTTTTTTAAACTCGTGTCATTTTATATGTAAGTACTAGATCAAGGTATTATAGCGTAGACAGACGACGGCGTTAATTTGCATCAAAATTTCACTAATGCAAATTAAAATTTAGGTTGACAGACGACAGTTTCTGCATTTTGTATTTAAACTTATGTACGGTAAGGTATTCCCTACAGCAAAAATTAAATTACAAAAACAACCCTATCGTATGCGCTAAATAAAAATTAAAATCAATGCAGATCCGGCATACACTCGCATTTCTCTATGTATTTTGAGCACAAAAACAATTCTAATAGAATCTGCGTATCTCTTGCGAACCACGCACTTCCTTTCTTTCCCTTGGAAATCTAATATTTTATAAAATGCTTTGTAATTGTAATATTCCTTTTTGTTCCTAAAAACATCCATTTTAATTTAACAACTACAAAACAGTTTGACAACAACTGTTTGATTTTCGACGTTGTTGCCATATTGAAAAAGCTAAATGCAGTATAAATTCAGTTTGACTTCATGCATTTACGCTAAAGTTAATTCACATTAAATGGAGATAATTCACAAGTTAATTTGAATTAAGAGTGTTAATGCAAATTAACGCCGTCGTCTGTCTACGCTATTTCTCTGATAGCCCACTGTAATGATGCAGTGTTGGGTATTTAGTTATTTTGTAAATCTATTTTAATAACGTGATATATTGAATTCGAAAACTATTCAATCATAATTTTATTAAATTGAAGTTTTGAAATTAATTATTTACAATTATTTACTGCTTAAATTATAAAGTTTATTTATAAAACAAGTATTTAAGTATTAAGATAATAAACAATATCTATCAAATAAATACATTCCTTTTTCCAGTAGTCGGCATGCTTTTACCAATTCTCGCCTCGGTGAGCCTATTGTTGGCACAGCCTTTTTTCTTAAAATTTTTGCAATACAACCGTAGACAATTTTAACTTATTTACCTCAATGTTGACTACAGAAAATCATAAACACTTTTTGTGCCTAAGGGCGGTCATACTGAAAATAAAAATAATTTTTTCTTCAATTTTGATTTATGAAAGATAATCAATCAGCTTTATTACGGATATCGTTCTAGTAGGCGAATTTTTGATAAGCCGGCGTTGCCACGTATTACTATTTTCGTTGCGACTAAGACACTCATAATGAAATCATTACAATATGGCAATTGTGTAAAATAGAAAGGTTTCCGAACCCCATTCAAAAATGGCCTTGCCACAAATTTTTTTTTTAGATTAACGCATTTGAAATAGATAGTTGAGTATATTTTTAAACAAAATTAAAAAATATAAATTCTCAGTTACTCCTATTTATTTGAATTATAAAATCAGAAATGCCGAATTAGGAACATTCCTGTAGTAAATAACCAGACTTTGTACTAGAGCTGTGTGATAGCTCCCTGACTTTTTGAATATTCTTCGCAGAAATTTTAATTGCAACACTGCAGGTGTCAAGCACCACCTGCCTTATTTAGTTTGTGTTTGGCAGGCACTACAAGCAGACAACCTTTTCAATTTTAACAAAAATGGAAAAAGTGGATATCTTGTTTTTGGCATTATCCATAAACTGGACTACGAACTGTTGTCACATTCAACATATTCTAAGATTACTTTTAAATTTAACCCAATATGAGCATTTTTTTTCCAAACCTGAAGAAATGACTAGGTGGTAGCAGATTTGGTTTGAATGAAGAGGTCATTACCGGAACAAACGCGTATTTTGAGTGCTTTGACACTAGACCAAATGTATGTATGCATCTAAAAGGGGATTATGTTGAAAAATAAAACATTTGTAAAATTAGATTCAACGCTGTCAGCTGCCTTGAAAAAAAAATGTACCAAAATTTAAAAAAAAGTTGCCTTTAATTGAGCTTGTAAACATCTAATTCGAAGATTTTTAAAACTTTAGAAATTATTTTCTATAAATACTGACCATTGTCGAGAAATTTCTTGGTGAACTCATATTTTTTCTAAAACGCAGCCATAATTTAACACAAAACATTTATGTTTTCTATCAGCCGAAAAAATGGGCTTGATGAATGTGTAACAAAACCTTTAAAGAACTACTTAAATCTATTTAATGACTGTGTTTTACTGAAGTGTAAATTTTTTTTATTCTTGTTCGTCTTATCAGTTCAAAATCTTTTTTCTTAAACAAATTTTTTACAACAATTTTATACAATCTTGTCCGTGTGTAAGTGGTGTGTGCAAACATGCATTTAAATAATTTTGCATGCTGGCGTTTTTTTTTTTTCATTGCTTTTTATTATTCTATTTCTATGTCCCCTCTTCAGCAGCCGAGTTAAGAATTATAATTTGAGCATTTTGTTAGTTAATTTGTAAATTTGTTTATTTTTATGTTTGTTTTCATTTTGATTTAATTGAGAAATTAAGCGGCATCAACAACAACAAATTCCAATGCTGCTAATGCCCCTAGCTTCTGCTGCAAGTAGCCAGCGTCTTCCGAAATTATTTCACTAATAATTTGATTTATTTGCCTAATAATGCAAAGAGAAGAGTGAAGTGTGTCTATTTTTTCTTTATTATTTCTGTATAGTTTTTCTAATTATTTTTATTTTAATTAAGTTGAATACATAATTCTGCAACATGACATTTGATTTTTTTTTTTCAATTTGTTTTATTTTCTTTTAATAAGTTTTATTTTTATAAAAGGAAAAATTGATAACATCAGCTGCTGTAATTTGTTGTATCCATACTTTAGACATTCATATCTACGCAATTTTCTTTTTTGTTTCGTTTGTGCTTGTGTTTGTGTCTATTAATTTTATGATCAGTTTGATTTTAAGAGTCTTTGGTCATTGTTGTCGGTGTCGTTGAGGTTGTAACGGATTATACTTTTCTTAAAAACGTGTTTGAAAATAAATTTTCACTGAAAAAAAAATGTTTCCCGATTTTTATATTCACAAAGATTTTTTCATGGAACAGTGGTTCGGCCACAAAAACCACAAACACCATTATCATCGTTCCATGTTTGCGTTACGTGCAAGAGTGAGTTTATTTTCATTCTTGGTAAAATTTACTTTTTTTTTTAATTAAAAATGTGAAAGAAAAATCCTTTAAAAAAGTTCATTAAATTAATGTTTTACAGTCTAGTGATTTTTGGTGGCTAAATGTATGATTTAAAAAATTCTCAAAAATTGTTAAAAATAAATGAAACTTAAACGATTTTTTAAAGTGTTAATAAAAACAAACAGATTCTTGTTTTTGAAAGCTAAAATGAAAATGAAATTAAAAAAATTGTAGTCGTGTGAACAGTAGAAGTTTTGGGTAGAAATGAGGGCGTTTTATATCGAACAAAGTTTTTATTTTACTTCAAATGAAAATTTCACCTCACTCAGAAAACAACTTCGGTTGTGATACTCGAATTCGTTGCCAATGAACTACCATAGAATTCGAGTACACCAACTGAAGCAATTAGGCAGTCACAACTTATAAAAGGTGATTTTATAAGAACTATCGGAAATTAAAAAAAAAAAAAACACATAAAATTCAGAAAAATGCATGAAATATTTATTTGGATCGATAGTTGGGTCGATATAATTTAATGTTTGAAGATTATTTCATGCAAATGTTGGCCGCGGCTGCGCCTCAAATGGTCCATCCGCTTAGTCCAATTTTGGCATACTCTTTCCAACATTTCGGCCGGTATCTCACGAATAATGTTGGCAATGTTGGCTTCCAGTGCGTCAATCGAAGCGGGCTTGTCCCTATAGACATTAGCCTTAACATAGCCCCACAAAAAATAGTCTAGAGGCGTTAAATCGCACGATCTGGGCGGCCAATTGACTGGTCCCAAGCGTGAAATAAACTGTTCACCGAACTCGCCTCTCAATTGGTCCATTGTTTCGCGTGCTGTGTGGCATGTGGCACAGTCTTGTTGAAACCACATGTCATGCAAGTCAAGCTCTTCCATTTTGGGCAAAAAAAAAGTTTGTTATCATCGCACGGTAGCGCTCACCATTCACAGTAACGTTGTGATTCGCATCATCTTTGAAGAAATACGGCCCAATGATGCCGCCAGCCCATAATCCGCACCAAACGGTTGTTTTTTGTGGATGCATTGGTAGCTCTTGCAATGCTTCTGGCTGCTCTTCACTCCAAATACGGCAGTTTTGCTTGTTCACGTATCCATTCAACCAGAAATGAGCCTCGTCGCTGAACACAATTCTTCGATAAAAAAGTGGATCTTCATCTAACTTTTCAAGAGCCCATTCACCAAAAATTTGGCGTTGTGGTAGGTCGTTTGGCTTCAATTCTTGCACCAGTTGTATCTTATAAGGCTTCACACCCAAATCCTTCCGCAAAATTTTCCACGTAGTGGAGTAACAGAGGCCCAATTGCTGCGAACGGCGCCGAATCGATAATTCACGGTCATCACCAACACTGGCCGATACGGCTGCGATATTTTCTTCAGTTCGCACTCTACGTAAGCGTGTTGGTGGTTTAATGTCCAACAATGTAAATTTGGTGCGAAATTTTGTTACAATAGCCCGAATAGAAGCCTCAGTAGGTCGATTAAACTGACCATAAAATGGAAGAAGCGCGCGATGAACTTTCTTAACAGAGCACGCATTTTGGTAATAAAATTCAATAATTTGCAAGCGTTGTTCGTTTGTAAGACGATTCATGATTAAATTATAGACCAAACTGAAGATGTTTGACAGTGACAGATTTTCAAAAAACTTTTTCACACTTAAAATTACTTTATTAACATTTTCGGAATGATTTCTAAATCACTATAATATTATTCATACTTCTGTCTTTTTCACTCGTACGCATAAATTCATGTTGTGCATAGAGGGAGAAAGGTGATCTTTTATATCAAGTGATTTTAAATTTTCATTTATGTTTGTCAATTGATCGGTAAATAAAAAAGTGAAGAATATTTTTGGTTTTACTGCTAAAACATGGAAAAATTAAAACAAATATATAAAAAAAAACGCAAAAACATGCTTTTTAAAATAAAATATGCAAAAATATGCACTAACATGTCTATGCCAAAAATTTTTAAAAAGCTGTGAAACATACAAATAAGTTGTAATAGCAAAAACATGCAATTGCATATTTTCGGGTTCCCTGGTGATAACAATGATAGTTTCCAATGACAACAATATAGTTCTCCAATTAATCAATTACATCGGCAAGAATGGATTCACAAATTTCAAACAGTACTCGTATGTCAATTTGACTACTGCAAAAGACACAGCAGAACTACAGGACCCACAAGAATCAACTCATACCGATAAAGTAGACCTACAGAAATCTCAAGAACTTTCGTTTAAAAGGGAATCAACTCGTTACTTGGATAAAATAACTAAACCATCACATTCGACGACATCTAGTGAAGACCACCAAGGATTGAAAGTGTCAACAGCAATTCAACCCAAGAATCAAGAACAAAAGTTGTATGGATACAAATAAGTGTGAAGGAATGTTACAAATAATTTAAAAGCGATTGGTTTTATAAAAACTTTTACGTATTGATTTGAACTTTCAACGAAAAGGGTCTAATAACTATTGAAATATAATTTTAACAGTAACCAAGACGAAAAGATAGCAAAACATGTACTACGCTACTGGATTGATCTAATTTGTACCAGTTTTCGTTACTTAGGGTCTGATATGGCGGTCAAATAATCCAAGGAAATTTTTAAATTCTTAATGAATACTAGACTTAAAGAGTAGTATTACAATAGGTTTATTCAGGTGACTCGTTCCGGCTCCTAATTCTAATTATTATCGGATGAGGTCTCTTTTTGAGGGCATGTGGCTTGTGTGAGTGTTATCCAAATCGCACTGCGCTGCTGAATTTTGGTAAGCAGTCGCTTTGTGACACAAACTTTAAATAGTTTCTAGTCCTGAATAAATAAAACTGTTTTTCATAAAGGGTGTTTTTTATAGACGTATAGAACTTTAAATTGTAATAAAACAGGTTTAAATGGTCGATTCTGACTTTCACTAAGATAACTTTCCGTTTTTGGCAATTCCGTCATATTAAACGAATATTCATATCTTCATGCATCACTATTTGTAGCAAATGGAAGCATTGGAAACTGTTCTTGATTCGATTATTTGATTATTTTCTTTTCATAGAGTATTTTTTAAGTAAACTTTTTGTTTGTGAAACGCATCTCTTGCAGAAACGTTTAAAATGTTTTTTCCAGTTGCTTTAAGAAAAATAAAACTAGAAGTTTAAAATATAAAGTTTTATACGAAGAAGAAAAATTAAAAAGTATTAATTCATAAAAACAATTAATCCTAGACTTTTCTACACAAGCAAAATTGAAATGTTGCATAATCCTGTGTGCAACACACATTTTAATTTTAATTTTTTTAATTCTCAAAAAGTAAAAGTAAAACTTTTGCATAATTTTAGGATTTCTATTCATACCTTCGTTTATTATTGTTGATTAACAAAAGAATTTCTAAGAACACAATTTATAGCAAGACATTTTCAAACATCTTAGTGCTTTTTTATATTTCAATAATGTTTTCTACAGTCCTTGTTTAGTTGTTGTCGTCCTACTTGTGTAGGTGGGCTTGCATGTGTGAAACACCAGCTCCTACTTGTTAATACAGTGGCAGCTCGCTAATCCGAATTTATGATTGCAGACCCTGATTCGGACTAACAAGATATTCAGATTACTGGATGTACTGTTATTATGTATTATAATTCACTATATTCGACAATAAAACACAATCCAGGATTTCAAAGAAATTTATTGTATTTTTATTAATAAAGAAAGAAAAATTAAAACTTTTCTCAAATTGTTGAAGCTCCTACAGCAAAATTTCTTTGCTAAAATTTTTCCTAATTGCCCGCGATTTACTTCTTCTATTATTTTAAGCTTATCAGCTAATGACAGCGTTGTATGTGCATGTTTCTTGGCAATATTATTTAAATTGATGCTTATGATACTAATACCATTCAGCAACAAGTCATAAAACGTACTAAATATGTGCAACGTCAATCATAGAAGGCTCTGCATCTCAATGATGTCCCGTTAGTTTTAAAATTCCACACTTGGTTTTGTAAAAAAACAGACACAATAATAAAAAAGTAGAAAATTAAAAAAAAAAAAAAAATCGGCTTAGCGAACTTGCAATCAATGGGGACTATAGAGTATGTAATACATTATAAATTCAATTCGGATTACTGGATAATTCGGATTACACACCTTCGGATTAGCGAGCTGGCACTGTACATACTTGCGTCATGCCGTTTGTTTGAATGGTGATTGTACTTCTAATTCGAATATCTTTTACTTCCTTTTGACTTAAAAATAACTTGAATTGAAATATAAAAAAAACTAGTAGAATGTTTTTGTTGTTGTACCTTTTACTTTTTTTTAATAACGGGTGGCCCAAATGAGACCTAGTGAGCGTATTGTAGTCGTTGTTGGGGGTCTTGCGGTAGAAGCTGTTGCATAATTTGAACTTTCTATGGATACATTTTAAGATACAGCTTTAAAATTCTCTGTAATGTTGTTCTGGGTATACCCAATTGGCTAGAACGGCGACGAGCACAGCTTCCACGTTGTCTTCAGTACGAATATTTCGATGAACACCTCTTCCTGGACGGTCGGCAACTGAACCCAGTTCCTCAAAACGGCGAACTAAACTTGTAATCATGGAAGATGTGGGCGCTGATCGTACGTTAAAAAAAACGGCGATAATTTCGCTGCATCAGAACAATTGATCGTTGAGAAAAATAATAAAAATCGATAATTTTAATGCGTTGTTGTGGACTGTACGTATTCATTTTAAATTTCCAAGAGTTCACTTATAATCTGCAAAAAGAAAGAATAAATTATGTTAAAAAATAAAAAAGTTATTTGTGTTTCACATCAGCTGGTCTTATTTGGGCCACTCTGTATTTATATTCTCTTTTGTGGTTATTTCTATTTAATGTTCTTAATGAAAAATTGCCGCATCATCTTTATAATTTGACAAAAATAATGATGAAGATATGGTTTCTTTGTTTTGTACTTTTTATAAATTATTTTTTTATTTTTTAAGTAAGGTTTTCTCTTTTTTAATTTATCTCTCTTGAATTGTTTCTACAATGGACAGTTTTTTTTAATTTAATAAAAAAATTGTTTAGTTTTGCAAATATTGTTACCTAAAAGTAGGCAACATTATTTTTTTAAACTATATTTTTAAATATGCTTTGCTTTTGTGTACACACTTAATTGTTTCTGACCTTTTTTTTTCTTTCATAAAATTCGCACACACTTTCAAGTTTCTGCTTCAGTGTTTGTTTTTGTTAATTTTTTTTTTTTATTTACATTCAGTACGTTTTCTCATTTTCATAATAACTACTTCAACATCTGTACATTCTAGAACTGCTAAACTACTTTAGTTTCTACTCTTCTTTTTTTCTGTTTGCACTATATTCTTTTGCTTAATTTTTTTATTTTAGATCTTTTGTTTTATGCAGTTGCATACGTATAATATTAATTTTTTTTTTTCATTTTAATAGTTTTTTGTTTTGTTTTGTCGTGTTCTCCACATGCATACAAGAGTATTTGTGTGTATTTGTGTTTTGTCATTAATAAATATTTGTATACATTTTTTATGTAAATTACATGCATTCACTTGTAAGAGTTCGAGAGCTTTCTCATGTCATCATCTACGCTTGTGATAAAATGTAGAAAAAAAAAAACTAAACAAACACTGGCAAGCCTAAAAATAAAATAGCACACAGCATAGAACAGAAATTGTTTATTTAACATAAAACAAATGCAGCATACTTTTGGGATTGTATATTAAAAAAAAAATCATAGCAGAAATTAAGGAATTTTTTTTTTAATATTTTGTTTAAATATTTTTGTTTTATTTAAATAATTTGTAAAATATATATTTTAACCCGGAACAAAATTAAGGCAGATTTTTTTTTTGAGTTGTAGTTTCAAATATGGGTGTTCTAGTAAGCAGAGTAATAACCTACCAATCCAGGTTCGATTCGCTGGTTTGTATTGTTTAACAAAAGATTAAAAAAAATTTCTCTTGTTATTACATTCTTGTCCGAAATATTCACAAAACTATTACATAACAACCTTTGGATACATACAGAAAGAAATAGGTATCTGGCTATGTATTTTTACTACTAAAGTCTCAAATAATTTGTTAAATTCTTGGCCAAACATTTGAATACTTATTTTATTATACCAATTGACCAAGTGAGAATTTTAGTCAATAGATAAACAAAAAGTTTCAAAATATTTAAACAAGAAATTAAAAAACTAACAAAGTAGGCATTAAACCAAATAAATAAAATTTCCCAACCAACAGTTTACAAATGACCAAAAGGATTTTATTTTTATTCTCTTCTTTTTTACATAGAAAAAATAATACATTTTGCACACCAACATAAATTGGAATTAAGCACCAAAAAAAGAAGATTAGTTTTTATTAAAAAAAAAAATTAAGGTTGACTTTGAAGTCAACGTTATGGAAATTTTTCATATAATATTTTCAAACATTTTACTTTAAAGTCTACGTCAATGTTTTATGAACCTTTATATCCATTAAAGACGTGCACGAGTGTACCTACAAGTGTTGTCAAAACAAATATACCAAATAAGTATTTGTTACTGCTGGTGTAAGGCAGAGAGTGAGTATAACAAATATGATATGGTTTTGTTTTTGCACACTAACTCAACTCATACACATATTCAGAGTTATAAATAATTTTGCAACGAGTGAGGAATTTATTTGTTTCTCTGCTTCAAATAACTGTTGTACTACAAATGTTTTCAAATAATTTGTTGTATAAACAGATATTTACGGCTCGGTTCCATAAAAACGAACGATAAATTCGTTCGTACATTTGTTGAAAACAAAAATATACGAAAATTTGTTTTTGTTGTCAATTCAAATGTATGTTTGCTTTCATTATACAATAACAGCCTTATTCAGAGAGACTTAATATAGGTTTGCAAGCCGTTATTAAGTTAAAATCGCTTAATTTATATTCAGAGACGTTTTTAATCTTAATAATCCTATTTTAAACCTTTATTAAATCCACAAATTTTAAAGTAGGTATGGCACTACTTTAAAGTTATATTAAGCTGTGACAACTGATTGTTTATTTTTGTTTTTTTTATTACATTGTGTTAAAACAAAATAAATGTTAATATAACTTTTTTATTTATTTTATAATTTTTTCGACCTTTTTATTTTCTATGATTTTTAATTAAAATTTTTTTAAATATAGGCTCTAGGTCTCTCTAGACCTAGAGCCTATATTTAACAAAAAATTTAATTAAAAGTACAATTTTTTTTTTACTGAAAAAAGAGTATTAATTAATTTAAAAAAATGGAATCACACCTTCACACCTTTTTCTTTTAATATTTTCCATTTTTCTTACAATTTTTTTTGGTAAAACTAACACAAATTCACAAATTTTAAATTTTAATTTTCAGAGACGTGTATAAAATCAAAACAAATAAAAAAGTAATGGGTAATCATTTCTCTTTTTATTCGTTGTGAAGAGGTTACATAAATTACCTATATAATTTTGTTACTTTTTTAATTTTTTTAAAGATAAACTAGTAAACATGTTGTAATATACACTGTTCTTTAAATTAAATAACCTTTTTGTGGCTTAATAAAAAAAAAATGAAATATATATTTGCGAATAATATAAAAAATGGCAAATCAAAACAATAGTATTGCCAGAATCGAATTTTAAAATTTGTTAAAGGGCATATTAGTTAATAAACCTTCCTTGAATATAAAAATGTTAATATAGGATTATTAGCTTAAAGCCTTTATTAACTAAAGTAGATATCATATAGAAATTTCTTCTTCTCTGAATAAGGCTGTAAGTAACTTATAGTTTTTGCCTAAACACCTATTTTATTTGTTTGAGCAACAAGACTCACTAATACGCACTGAAGGCAGAAAAACATAGAAACTGGTGCATTTGAGTGTAACTGTGCACGTCTTTAATATCCATATCCTATAAGCAATTTTCTTTGACAAATTAACTGAGATTTTTGTAAAAAAAAAAATCAAGTTCAAAAAATACTGTTGCCTAATTTTAGGTAACAATTTTTTTTCATTACAGGTTTCCATTTGTAAATAGTATTTTTTTTACAATTTTTAGCTACAAAGAACTGTGATACAAACATATACATTTTTCAAGTATGTAGATAAGTTTGTTTTCAGTACTTAAAACTAAAAGTTGCCACCATTAGCGATAGCTAATGTTTATCATATTTACATTCGGTTTTGATATTGTATTGTAGAAAATAGTGAGATAATGCATTTTTACATTTGTACACTCGGGCGTGAACTCTGCTACATACAAGAACAATTTAAAAGAGGTGAATTGCCAAAGAGAAAATCGTTTTTAAAAATTAAAATCAAAAATATAAATTTTAAACAGATTTTGAAAATGTTTTTTTATATAAATTTATTTATTATTTTATTTTTGATAATGCGACACATTTGCCAGTATCAACTTTATTATTCTGGCTGTGGAAACCATAATTAGTAGCAAAGTTTTAAGCAATAAACTAATCACCGCTTTCGGTATAAAGCAAACTATCGTATCATATGAAATATCGATTGCATACGATATCTATCGAATGGTAATATTTTTCAAATTGTAATAGATTTATACAGAAATGTTTGTCATATGCAAGCAAATAAAAAGTATAAAATGAACTTTTTTAACATGAAAATATTTTTAGTTCTTGGTATCTGTTTGAAAAGCTTCTTTCACAAAACAAAAATAACAATTTTTCTTAAGATGCTTTTGTTTTCATAAGATTATTTCTTTAAATCTCTTTTGAATATCGAAATTTTTCCAGCAGAACACAGATTTCCGTTTGTTTTATTAACTTCACTCAAAGTATACCAAATTTTTGTACAAAAACTTATAACTCAACCTTTTTCCCTTCGTATTTTGCCAAATGAAAAAAAAAAATTGCCATTTTTCAACTCTTAAGAACTCGGAAAACATTCTCGTATAACGTATAAAAACTTGGCATAAAATTTTAATATTCATGAATATTTAAAAAACTGAAAATATAAAATAAAATCAATAAGATTTTGCAGCCAACAATAATAGGAGGAAGTAAACAAGCTATGTCTGTGTCTTAGAGAAAACAAAAAACAAAATCTACTTTTAAGGTAGAAAAGTGGTGGCTTTTGCTACAAAAGCACACTAATTTCTTTTTTTTTTTTTTAATTTTAAGAGCAAGAGTAAAAACTTCTCAGTTTAAAATTTTTTTTTTAAAGCTAATATTGTTGAATTAAATATACAGCTGAAGATAGACGTGGAGAAATTAAATATGCAATTGAGTTTTTTCATTATTTGCAAATGAAATTTGTTGTTGTTATACTAAAATTTAGCCTAAATATAAAAGCAGCTACACAAAGAAACTGAACAAACGTTGCAACATGGAATTTGTTAGTATGTTTGTAATACCGACAGATAGCTTAAATACCCGATCATGTGTTTAAGTCAGCAGAAATGCAGGCACAATGGGAACCAGCAATTACATACATACAAAATAAATATTCGTTTTTGGCACAGTTTCAAATAGTATTTAGACGTTCAAGTTCTTTTTTCTTTTTACTTCATAGAATTCACTGCATTACGAACACACGGACAGTCATGTCATGTGAGTGTTAAACAAAAACAGCCTGTCAGAATACAAGAGTCAAGAGACACAGAGTAAGAAAAATTGTATTTATGTATGTTTGTTAGCACGTGCACGGAATTTATTTTGATAAATTCTAAAGTTTTTCTCTTAGTTTGTTTTCTCTAACTGATTTAATGGTATTTAAGCAAAGTTTTTATTGTTCTTGGATCCCTATTTCTAAAAATTCTTAAAAAGTTTCATTGAATTTGAAAATGTTTGCTGAATTATTTGTGCAGCCCTTTTGGTATGCTACATAAAATAATTTAAATACTAAAAATTCAAATGCTTGCTAAAAAAATGGTAAAAACTTTTTTTTTTAGTGTATAAAGTGAACAAATTAAATAATTTAGAATTTCGATATAAAAGGGAAATTTAGTCTTCACAAAAATTACGTTAATGCAGCCCTTGGTTATGCAATTAAAATAGCACAACGGTGACACAATTGGCATGGCCATATAATGATGGATTTTAAGTTTTGTTGGATTAGACAGTGATTTTTAAAGTGCTTTATTAAAAATATTAAAGAAATTTAATTAATTACAAATTTAATTTTAATAATATTTTTCGATCTGTTTGTTAATTTCAAAGTAAAGTTTTTTTTTCAAACTCGAGGTTGAATTTATATTTAAAATATTTTTATTTTTATTTTATTGGCAATTTTTCGTTACACCATCGCGTAACATCATCAGGGTGGGCTTATTTTGCTAAAAATAAAAATATTACAAATATCATCAGGATAATGTGAGCTACCTTATTGTAACATTAAATTTCAATTGAAACTTTTGGTGAGTTTTTAAAATTGCTTACAATTTCAGGTTTTTTATTTTAAAAGTGGAAAATATTGCAGGAACTTGCTTGACATCAAAAAGTCGAATGTTAATTTTTTTTTTTTTATTGTAACCAAAGGCTTTTTTGAGGATATCTATATGACGAAATATAGGTTTAAAGTTTTTTTATTATCTCACAAAATATGCTAAATTTTTTAACAAGCAAATCCGTATTTAATTATATAGTAATGAAACTATCTGCTACAAACAAGTTAAGCAGAAAAAGAATGTATTAAATTAAAATTTTGTTTTATAGTTTCTTTTGAAGGACTTTAGTTCAATTTTTTTGTTTGTTAATTTAGGGTGTGTCGACAAACATTAAATACAAGTATCACTTTTAAACACTTGAAGAAGTTCTGTGAATGGCACTTTTAAGGTCTGAAAGTAAACAAAAGTCAGTAAAGCGTATTAAGCTCCAGTTACAAATTAACTTTAGACAGGAAAAAAATAAATAAAAATTTAATTAATGGCTAACATTTGTCTTCTTATAACCCTGAAAGAGGTAAATTGAAATTAAAAAAACTTTTTTGGCAAAAATTATGCAAAATGAGAGAAAAAGCAAAAGCAAAAAAGTTAAATTCGTGTAACCATTTAAAAAGCCTTGTAAAACAGGTAACTAATTGAAAAGATGAGTTAAACATTACACCTAAAAATATGCTATATTATTTATTACTTATAGTGCATTTACATTGAACCAAAATCTAAACATTAGTTTTTTTTTTGACATAAATCAGGATTTCATTTTCGTAACAAAAACAAGCTGCATTAATTTCATATTAATATAATAATTAACACAATCTTTTTTTGTGTATGCATTTCCGTCCATTTTTAAATATTTTTCTTTATTTTAATGTGTGTAATTTAATTGTTTTTTCCATCAAAATATCAAATTTTCTTGTGTAGTGTCGTATTTTTTGTTGTATGAATAACAAAATCACAGTTGTATGACTAAGTACACCAAGATTTTGACTAGATTTTGGCAAAATCTAGGAAATCTATTTAAAATGAAATAGATTTCGTTCAAAATCTCGTATGAACTGGATTTTGCTGCATTGTAAATTGCCTATTAGACAATTTCACTTACAAGCTTAAAAAATTTCATAATTTTTTCTAAGTTAGCACCCTTAAAATAGGCTAAAATTTATTTTTCTTTTCTAGTTTCTATCTTTTGTTGCATTTAACTATATATTTTGAGCAACAACACCGACAGCAACAACCTCATTTATTTATTACTGTAAATGGTTGTTTTAGTTTTGTTTATTGTTATTACAGTTGCTGCCGTTTTAGTTTAAATTTTTTTCCGTTTTTTTAGTGTTTCTGTTTCGGTTACTGTTTTAATTCTTTTTCATTTTCTCTATTTAAATAAAAATTTATGTTGTTCTAAATTAAATGTTGCTTTATTTACACCACAATTGAATTTTTGAGCCGTTTACATAATTTTTACTCAAGTGCTAAAAAAGGTTTTTAAGGTCTGTTTTCACAAATTCAAACAGAGCAACCATTACACACACACACTTTTGTAAATTTTTACAAACTCCAATATGATTATAACACACATTGATACGATGTGCGGCACATTTAGTAAAAAAAAAAAAGGAAAAAGCAAAAGAAAACGTATAATAGAGACAAGCAACTAACCAACCAACCAACCAGCCAACCAGCCAGTACTAAGTACTACAACAATTGCTTCAAGAACTGCAACTAATACACATGAATGTTGTAGAAAAATTACTGAGGAAAGCAAACTTTTTTTTGCTAGTTTTTTGTGTAAAATGGAATTATTAACATTTGCTTAGTTAGAAGCCGCTGCTCCAGCCAGCAATTTTATTTTTTTCCTAGCATATTATGAATGCCATCAGCATTAAAGCATTAAAATGGCCTTTGCCACACAGCTCATACATTTAAATGAGTTTTTTTTGTGTATTTTAAACTCTTGTCATTAAGTTCGACTATTGGGGTCTAGTGCTACAATGCGAGCCCCCACAAAATGGAATTTTCTGTTTGCTCTTCTACCATTGCCAAACTCCTGCCGTTTTAAAACTGAAAAAATTATAGAAAAACACAAAAAAAAACTTACAAGTTTAATTGTGTTTTCATTCATTGTTTTACCTTGTCTGTGAGTTATTGGCAAAAAAATTGCAAGTGTTTTTCCGAACCGAATGTCAGAGCTTAAAGTTTAATGTCCTTTTATTTTACTTATTCTTCTTGTACATAAATTTCAGTGTTTAAATAAACACAAATAAAATTATTTGTATCGCATTTTTAATAAATTAGTCTTCCACAGCAATACTTACTCTATGAATGGTGTTTCTGGAAAAAGAGCAGAAAATAAAAAAAAACGAGAAAATTTACAAAAAATCATATTTGATTTTAAAATAAAATCAGGAACCGAAATACGGCATTCGATATGGAATGAATTTTCCATTTAAAATGCATAAAAATTTCCACTGTATTTGATTTTTTTATATTTTTTTAATAAAAATAATTAAAAATCTTCAAAAATATTTAAAGATTTTGTGCAAATAAATACGACACAACTACAAGTACGAGCACAGAAAGCAGTCTGAATGAGTTGAGAGAATTTAGTTTCAAAATAGCACTGAAAACTACTTGAACGTTTAATCCCAGTTTGAAAAGTTGTTAAGTCAACGTGAACTTAGTTTCTCTATTGGATGTAATTTCATTATTATTTTTTCAAATTTTTTTCAAATTAATTTAAATATAATTTTTTTTTTTCAAATTAATTTAAATATCATTAACAACAGTTTATAAAACAAAAGTTTCAAATTTGCCAACTTCATTACTTCACTTCCTATTTCAATATACTGCATCCTCAATGTAGGCAGCAAAAAATATTACAATTAATAATGTTGCACAGGCCTGTGTTTTTTCTATTTGTGAGTACATTTCGTAATATAAATTGTGGCCAATAAAACCAACTTAATTATTAAAAAAAAACCAAAAGAACTAAAACCGAATTAAATGTTTAAATTAAATTTAAAAGTTATTCGCTAAGTTAATTATTAATTTGTTTTATATATATATGTGTGTGTGTTTTTTCTATAATAGGTGTTTTTTTTTTTGAATTTTTTAAACTCTCAATGAATGTCGTAACAATTTAAAAACATTGTCTAACAAACGCATACACTTCTTAATAAAATTTTAACTTTTTTTTGTTTCTTAAACAGAACGTTTTAACTCCATCAATCGATATGAACGGCTATAGTCGTAAATCACCCTCAAAGCGGCGTTATGAAGGATCCAAGTATTCAGGTATGTTTTGATTTGAATTAAAAGTAAAACAAAAAATACTGTTTTTATTGCTCTACACTGGAAAATTATTTTAAACAAAATTTATCTTGAGCTTCCATTCGGTATAAATTTTTATTTATTTTTTTTTAATTTCCAAAGCTATTTTTGGTTTATTAAAATCTAAAAAATCATTCCCTTCTTTAAATAAAAGAACATAAATACCAAAGCAAACACCTACAATTATATTTTTCTTCTCACAAACAGTAAGAAATTCATCTGAGTCTGAGGAGAAAAGTCCTCAGAATATGAAAATATCTTCTTCATCAGGCGATATGAATGGTTACAGTCGTAAATCACCCTCAAAGCGTCGTTATGAGGGTTCAAAGTATTCAGGTATGTCTCTTCAAATATGAATTTTTGTTTGTTTATTTATGGTTAAATGATAAATGTTTCAAAATTACAATTCAAATCAAAAGTTGATTGGAAATTTTTCCAAAAAGCAAAAAAAAAAATATAATTTTTTTTAGCCGCTTATCAATTGCCTGATGCTTATCCAAATATTTAGTTCAGTGTAGCATTTAAAATGTAAGAACATATCACAGTTATTGTAGCAGTAATCAATTATGACAATAATTTTTGACTACCCCGAAGTCAATGTCACAATGGCAGCTGTAATACTTATTTGTATGAAATTTGTGTTCATTGTGATTGTGATTTTCATATGGATAGTGTAAGTTGTTACAGCCTATTTATTATTATTATTTTTTTCTATAAAGGAAAGAAGCTATTTTTTTATATAAATTGTGTCCCTAAATCTGTTTGCTACTGCCTCAAAGCAATCATTGCTTTTATATCAAATATTATATTTTAAGCACCACTTTAATGTCATTTTATATATTATAATGTGACAAAATAACATCATGACAGTTGTCATTAGTAACTATTGCAATCAAGTTACCTTGAAACGGTCATTCTGATTGCGGTAATTATTATTTTTATGTTAGTAATTGTCATTGTGTCTGTCACATTCCCTGAAAGTTTGTCATAATGACAGTTGTTGTTTCTCAATATGATAGCAATCATGATATGACATTGATTTTGATAATTATTGATACTCTAAAAGTTAACATGATAAAGTTTTCCTAAAAAGTTGCTTAAGAATAAAAGCGTGTAATTTTTGCTAAGTTCCTTTTGTTCTCTCATTCGGTAAATTACACTTGTTCTTCTGAGAGCCTTTTTTCAAGTTTTTTTGGGGTACCGTTGCTTTTTTTAGGTTTTCTTTTATAGATGATCGAAATTCTTGAAATTTTTCGCACCACTGAATAGAACAGTCTCAGTTGATACGATTTTTTTAAGAGTTCACTTGTTGTTAAAGTAAAAAAAAAAATTAAAAATGGGAAGAGGAAAGTGTCTGACCGAAGCGGAAAAAATAAAAATTTTTCAGGATTCCGGGAAATCTGTTAATCAAATCGCCAAAGAAATTGGTAGGAGTCGCCATGTCGTGTCTAATTTTATAAAAAAAAAAATGAAAATTACGGAAAAAATATGAAAGGCCGTACAAAAAGCGCGCTTTCACCTGCTGATAAGTGAGCAATTCTTAGATTAGCTTCTAATTCCCACGGTACTGTATCCCAAATAAGAGCTAAATCGGGTGTTTCCGCCAGTGTGAGAACTGTACAGCGTGTTATTTCCAAAGCTAGACATTTGAAGCGACTAAAATTAAAGAAAAAACCACCACTAACAGGGGTCCGCAAGGAAATACGCTTATCATACTGTCGCAGTCATATGACATGGAGTAATGAGTGGTACCGTGTCGTCTTTTCTAAAAGTGTAACCTGGAGTGTCCAGATATATTTAACTATTATTTTCACGACTTGCGGAAAGAAGAAAAAAATTGTAATCGCCTACATATTCGGTAAGGGGGTGTTATGGTCTGGGGCAGTATCTCTTATTATGGTACCTGTGAGCTGCAATTTTTGACCACTAAAATGAATGCGAATTGTTACAAGGGTGTGCTCCAGCAGGCTTTTCCATTCTTTAGCGTGCTTTTTGAAAACCTGCAGTAGACGTTTCACACCGCCAGAGCAGTGAAGTCATAGATTTGTGACCAGAATGTACGAATGCTTGACTGACCACCATACTCCCCAGATCTGAATATTATAGAAATTGTTTGGGGTTGGCTCGCTCGAAAGGTTTACGCTTCCGGTAAGCAGTACGATACCATTGAAGCGATCAAAACTGCTTGGTCTTCAATTTCCCTCGAAGTAATCTTTAAAAAAGGTGGCTCAACACGTTATTAGTATAGCTTTAGAACATTTAGAATTTAATAAAAAGTTTAAGTTTTATTGAGACATTTTTTTTCATACATTGTGAAAAATCTTTTTTTCTATGTGGCGCAAAATCTTAAGAACTCTTTTTTCATATTCAATATGAAAAAAATCTGCTTTCAATAATTAAAAAAAAAAATAAAGTTCTATCTCTTTGAGTTTAGAAATTATTAACGCATAAATTAATAGGAAAGGGGATGTCCTATTCAAGTGCCGAGGAGTAAAAATCTACTGTTTTTATTCAAGCATACACGCTTATAAGTTTCAGATAAAACGAGAAAAATTTTATTTAAATCATTAAAGAACTTTTGATTTTATTCCAAATAAAGGTAATCTATCACCCAGTACAAGCCTCTATTTTGCTAGAAACTAATGTTGCGCAAGAAATTTTGCCATATGCGCTCGCTAGGTCTGTTTGGCGTGTTTCACTGCAGTAGTTCGATTCAGTAATTTTTTTTTTTAAGATGAATCGCATCGTAAAAACCTATATCGATTTTTTTTATATCGAATTCCGTAAAATGTTTTTCGATTGTTATTCAATGAAGGAGTATCGAAAAAAAAACACTCAGTTTTGTTGACTTTCATTTTCAAGTCTCGCCAAACCTACCAATATATTCCGTTAAAAGCACTGCAAATTGAAATTAAATGGGTTGATACCTCTACGAAATCCTACTACAAGGGAAAGGTCTTTTTCAACAAATTCACATATTTTTCAAACTGGTTTAATTTGTCACTTAATTTTTTCCAATTTTTTCTATTTATTACTTTTTTTTAACACTTCAGCAGTTACTTAAGGTGATGATGACAAAAACAAGGTCGTTTCAATACAATATCGGCCTCGCATTTTCTTGTAGAATACCGAATAGAAACAAACACTTATCGATAAATAGCGATTACGACAACTGGAATTACGGGTGAATAAATTCTGTCGCGATGACAGTTAATGTCATTTATCTTGCATGTTGCTTGTCACATCCGTCATTATAATTATTTTATCAGATAATCTCCCCTATTCCAGTTGCCGCACTCAATAGATAACGACGTCATTTATTGTCTAGGACTTTAAATTAGTATTCCAGTTGTCGCAATCGTTATTTATCGATAAGTGCTTGCTTATAATTAGTATTTTGCGATATTGTATTGAAACGACAATGATTTTGTCATCACCGTTTTAGGTAACGACTAAGAAGTGTTAACAAAATAAAAAAGAAACATTAAAAAATAAAGAGACAAATATAAAGCAATTTAAAAAACTTGTGGAATTGTTGGAAATAGTCCTTCCATTTAATTTCAAAGCAAGTTAAAAATGAATTGCAATAAAATATATTATGATTAAAAATTCCCCGGAATTTTTTTATTTTCCTCTTCCTAGGGAATTATTTTTCTCAAAAAACGAAATTTTCTTTGGAAAAAATTTTTGGGGAATGTTCATAATTGAATTCTTAGCCAGAATTTTTCAAATAATTGCCCACCACAGTCGTTTTATATGCTGAGTTCATAAAATCTCTGGGCTAAAAATCTTAATCTCAATTTAATTTTTTTCGATACATACTTTCCTGATAAGTTTCCTTTCTATCACAAAAATTCAAAACAAAATAAACCAGCTGAATGAAATACTAGAGATGTGTTTTTGTCTTATTAAAAAACTAAACGATAAACTGCCGTCGTCGCAGTAAGACTGTTGTTGAATACCAAATCAGTGTCGAAGTTATGACGACAACGATGAAAAGCGAAGTTGAAATAAAAACGGCAACGAAGTAATAGGCGACAACTGGAATAGGGGTGAATGTCGCACATTGTCATTGTAATTTTTGCAGTAATTTATGCTTTAACAATTGCCATTATGTCTACTGTTTTCATTGCGGAACTCTGCTAATTATTGTTATTTTAGTGATTGGCGATATAATGTACTATTGTGCAGCCATAACGATTGTCAGAATGATAGTTGTCAGTGCGGTTAGGCTGACAGTTGTTGTCATTACGTAGAACAGCTAATTACGTCAAATTACACAGTTTTATATGAAACAAATTTATTTAATTTAGAGAGTCCTTCAGAAGATATTTTTTTTTGCACACGATTTCTTTTTGTACAAAGTATTTTTACTTTTTTTTTTCTATTAAATTTTTTTTCTTTCGCTCTATTTCTCTCTCACAAATTATGTTAACATTAAACAACATTAACAACAATAAAAGTTAAACCGTTACTAACATTAAGAGAGAATATTGAATTTTAATAATTTGCTTTAAACGAGTAACGTGCTAATTTTCTTTTTTTGTTTTTCTATTTTTTTTTTATTTTCGTTATCATCAAAATTCAACAGCCGCCCCTAAAAAGAAAGCCCGAACCAGCAAGGAACGCGTGCCACAACCTAAAAATACAGTGGCCATGTTAAATGAACTGCGACATGGTCTCGTTTATAAATTGGAATCGCAGAGTGGTCCGGTGCATGCACCATTATTTACAATTTCTGTTGAGGTAAGTGTCATGTAAAAGCCTTTTATTTCTTTCTATTTTTTTAATTATGCCTTTCTTGCTTAATATTTAAAATGTATCCGCAAGTAAAACATACAGAAAGTTAATTTAACATGCACGCAAAGAAAAAAATATGGATGAGGCAACCATATTCTGGTCAAAGCAGAGTATGATTGGATTTATTGTTGCAATAATCATAAAAGTGTTTCGGTTCATATTATTTTTATATGTAAGAACAATATGTTTGCACCTAATCAGATATATTTTAAACCCATTAACGAAAGATGGGTAGAGAAACACCCAAAAATAGAGCTATTTAAAAAAAAAAATTTAGAAAAAATTAGGTGACTGTTATCAAAAATCTGTTTCAAAAAAAATTATTTTACTAGATTTTCTAGCAGAATATTTTTTGGAGAAATTTGTGGGTCAAAAATTCGAAATTCGTCGTGCTGTGTAGTTTACAACAAGTCTACGGTTTTTATAGGATACAAAAAATTAAAAAAGAAATATTCTTTAGAAAGATATGAAATCTTAAATCTAAAAAAAACAATAAATCACATTTGTGTTATTTTTGGTTGTACTTCATGTATCACAAAAAAATTTTAATAAACAGGCACATAAAAAGGCAAAAAAAATTCTAATTCACAATTAATATACGTTTTTAAAACTAAAAAATTATCACATTATTACATGTTACCTTCCATCATTGCTTTTAAATTGCTTGATTTTCAGTTCCTCTAATTTTATTTGCCGCTGCAATAATTCTAAATTTTATTTCCAATCAAAATGTTTGTGAAAAATGTCACAATACTTTTGGGAAAAAAACCCACGGGAATAAAAATCGGCGATGCCAATTTTTTTTTCGAACATGTGAATTTTTTCCCATGAAAATAATTCACGATTGCAAATTTAGGGAAAAGGGAGATATTTCGAGGGAAAAAATATTCACGATAGGGGTGAATATAAAAAATTCAACCATATCTATGATGGTAAACATAATACTCGTATGGTTAAAAATAACTAATAGATTTAGTTTATGTAGAACTTTTTGTTTTTAAGGTCCAACTCCTACAGCAACTACTGTAAAAGGCAGCATCATTAAAAAAACTCCTGCACACCTACTTAAGCTTGTTCCTGTTAAAAAAAATTTCTATCACTTGGGACCATTAAAACGATGTGTTACTCCCATTAAAAAAAGAAGGGCAAATCATTTTTTATGACTGCAGTTTGTTATACTCGGATGAATTCTTGCATAAAAAAGGGAGTATTTTATGGCTGCATTTCGATGATTTTTCTTTTATGCTTGCAGCAATTCCTTTTGTGTTGTTTGGTAGCTTTTGCTTTTTTTCGTATTTTATGCAGAACTTTCCTGTAGAATATATTAATACTCCAAAATAAATCTTTTAAATTAAAAAAAGTGGGATAAAAAAATTCCATCACAAGAGTTGGAATAAAAATTGAAGCTTATAATTTGATGAATTTCCACAAGAAAAACTATCAAAATTTTCCATAAAAAGCTTAAGATTTTTTAAATCAACTTGAGCCTTTCAAGTAGCAACAGGAAGACATTTTCAGTGCTATTTTAGTTTTTCATGAAAAAAGTGAATCTAAATGAGTGAATTATGCACAAAATCTGAGCTTTATTGTCAAATATTTCATGTTAATGATTTATGGTAAGAACACTAGAGAGGTGTGGCGAACTTTACACCCTGAATATTCGTCGCCAAAAATAAAACCCATTTGTGTAAGTGAAAAAGCTTACAATCGCCATACGCGTAAAACTCTGTTCTTAAGCTACGGTCACATTAGACAAACATTTGCCACAAAACAGCAATTATTTTGTTTATGTAATCTGACCACCAAATATTTCTTAGCACCAAACAGAAAAACAGCTGATTTTTAGAAAATAACATTATTTGCTACCAAACAAAAATGCTTCTAATGTGACCATAGTGTGACCACTCAAGCGCAAATATTTGTTTCGTTTTTCAGTAAACAATTATTTGGTCTTGCGAAATTTTTATAAGATCAAACAGGAGCAAATAACAGCTGTGAAACAATGTTGTATGCTTTTAAAAATAATCAGTACATACTTTAGATATTTACGTCGTTATTTATAAAACATTGGCTTCTTTTAAATAATTTCTGTTGATATAGATACATATAAAATGAAATAAATTAATATCAATAATCAATAAAATAATTTAGTGAGTGTCAAGGTGTCTGTAGTGAAGTTATATTTTTAAAATCAAAAAAACCAAGGGGTGTAAAAGTTTAATAACTTTTTTGTTTATTAACTTTTTTTTATTTTTTCTTTCAGATTATATAATATACAAAATGGAAATTTTTTTACACTAAGTATGAAAAATGATGTCTCTTAAATGACCACCGTTTTCAGCTTCGCACTGATGGGCTATTTTTAGAGCATTTTCCATAACATCTTTCAAAA
This sequence comes from Thelaira solivaga, assembly GCA_947397855.1. Lineage (NCBI taxonomy): Eukaryota > Metazoa > Arthropoda > Insecta > Diptera > Tachinidae > Thelaira > Thelaira solivaga. Next base: position 41,504,733 of record OX377612.1, read on the forward strand.
CTTGTGGCTGTAGCGTTCGAATTTCTGCAACAATGTTTGCCTTGAGTTCAAGGATTGTCTCTGGCTTGTTCACATACACTCGCTCCTTCAAAAAACCCCAAAGAAAATAGTCGGGTGCTGTCAAATCTGGCGATCGCGCTGGCCAAATAATTTCCGAATTTCGAGAAATTATTCGCTCTCCAAAAATTTGACTTAAAAGTGCCATTGTGTCTCGGGCAGTATGGGCAGTGGCTCCGTCCTGCTGAAACCACATACCAGGTCTGTTTTCAAGAGCATAACGTAAAAAATTTTCTATCATAAAACGATACCGCTCTCCATTTACGGTTACAGCACTTCCATTTTCATTCTCGAAGAAGTAGGGCCCAATGACATTTTCAGATGTGATCCCACACCATACTGTACACCTGATGCAGTGCAATTGGCGTTGATGAATGGCTCTTGGATTTTGAGAACCCCAGAACCTACAGTTCTGCTTGTTAACAAAGCCATTCAAATGAAAATGAGCGTTAAAATAATTGATCTCTGGTTTAAGTAATAAAATTCTATTGTTCTGGTTCTCTGTTCAGTTGTGAACCTCTCCATTATAAATTCTCCAAGTGTTGTCTATATAATCTGAAAGAAAAAATAAAAAAAAATTAATAAACAAAAAAGTTATTAAACTTTTACACCCCTTGGTTTCTTTTGGCCCACCTTGTATAAAATCGAATTTAACGTTAAGTCCATTTCATAAATTCTCTATTTATTGTTTAATGTTTTTAATTGCTCATGAGAGCAAACTGTACTATTAGTTGAGTCGTACTTATCTATCTAGAAAAGAAAGGTATGAAAACAAAAAAAAAATAACACCAAAACTAATTAATAAGAAAAAGAGTTTTATTGCCTGTTATTGCAATTTTTTTCTTAAACCAGCGACACACACAACATCACATGTATACGTTGAGTGTGATTTTGAGGAAAATCAAAACCATTTAGATTTTTTGGATACACACACAAATTCATAATTTGATGTTTTAATTGCACTTATGAACCTAGAAAAGAAATGAATGAAAAAAAAAAAACGATAACATGACGAATGTCTCTTATTGTTATCTTTTGTATTCATAATTTTAGCACACAATATGTGTTATTTTTTTTTTTAAATAAAATTTTTGTTCCGAAGCAAAAAAACGAAAATATAAAAGCGCTTAATTATACATCCAAATCAAGTAACTAAATCTAAAAAAATAAATACTCGTAAACAGCTGTGGTTGGATTTACTACCCGCAGCTTAAATATCAATTTTTCACAATTTTTTAATCCTTGTCGGCACTTATAGCGTCTCATTTCTTTTAATTCCTCATAAAAAATTAATGCCTATGATGGGCTACGGCTTGGCAAGAGAAATATTTCAAAATTTTCTACAATAATTTCCTTTGTTTACGAGTGTGTGTATGGATGTGTGCATGTGCTCTTATGCAAATACTTTTAATTGTTTTGATTATTTGGCCTAATATTTATTTGTTTTCAAATATTAGTCATATGTTTTTTCACAGTTGTGCTTGCCCTATTTGTAGGCTGTTTGTACAGAAAAAAAACCGAGGAAATAAATGTTCCTAATGTGACCACAAATAAAACTTAGTACTAGAATTTAAAAACTTTGGGCAAATAAAAGCAAACGTATTTGCTGCTAACATTTGCTAAGTGTGGCCATAGCTTTAGAAAGTAAGATGTGTAGTATTTATATCTGTATTAGTGTATAGGTTTCATGTGTTGTAGAATTGGCTAGATTTAAAATGACGGTTATAGATTGGTATTATTACTAAATAAATCTAAAGCTATTGTGTAGCTAGCATGCAAATAAAACAATAAGTCACTGGATACTTAACAACTATTAAAGTAGTTTATTTATTAAACTTTAAAGAAATAAAAAGGTGCAAAACTATTTGGTATAAAATAATATTAAAATGCTTCAGTTGTAGCTGCAAAGACGACTTTTGGTAAAAGCTTCTGTTTTCGTCTGTCAAATCTTGTAGTAGAGTTGCCAGCCGGTTTATCAAAGGAACTCTGAATTCTCGGAGCTGCCACATCCACTCCCTCTCCAGTGACAAGATCAGGTTCTGGTTGGAACGATGTCGCTTGTTCGAGCCTGGGAGTAGCTGTCGTGCTTTGTTCACTAGTTGTTGTTATCCGAAAAGTAGATGGTGTAGTTTGTGAAGCAAATGTTGGACTTTGTTGCGTATCATTAACAATGAAAGCAGGTTTCAATCTGTCAACAGAAACATCTACATCCTTCTCTTTGACTCGTATAGTAAATATTCTATCTGAACGCCGCTCCACTATTTCACAAGGACCAGAATAGGGTGTTTCGAGAGGCTTACGAACAGCGTCAGTCCGAAGGAAAACATGAGAAAAATTATCGAGTTGTTTAAAAACAAACATTTTGCTTTTGTTGTGATGAACCGCTGGCAAAAGTCTCAGTAAATTAAAATGTTTCCTTAGTTTTAACAAGAATTCCGTAGAATCGATTACATTATCAGTTTTGTCAAAAAAATCATTTGGAAGACGTAATTCGCCGCCGTATAATAAGTCAGATGGTGATGCTCGAAGGTCTTCTTTAAACGCAGTCCTGAGTCCAAGTAGAACAGTAGGTAAGATTTCAATCCACGATACATCAAAATGACACGTGAGAGCTGCTTTAAATGTTCTGTGCCACCTTTCTACCATCCCCTTTGACTGTGGGTGATAGGCAGTAGTTCGAACACGCTTAGAATCAATAAAATTAGCGAGATCTTTAAATAAGCTCGATTCGAATTGCGTACCCTGGTCCATAGTTATAGTTTTAGGGCAACCGAATCGACATATCCAGTGCGACCAAAATTCCTTTGCAATAGTATAAGTTGACATATCTTTTAACGGAAAGCTTCCGGCCATCTATAAAATCGGTCGATCATTGTGAGACAGTATCTGTAGCCCTGTACCATTGGCATAATGACAATATCTAAATGTACATGATCAAAACGGCTGTCAGGAATATTAATCTTGTTAGGTGTAAGTCGATTGTGCCTTGTGATTTTCGCTTTTTGACAAGGCAAACAATTGCGTGACCAGTTGATTATCTGTTTTTTCATTTCAGGCCATACGTATTTTTGACGAATTTGTTGCAAAGTAGCCTTACCACTAGGGTGAGCAGAATTGTGAATAAAATCGAAAATCTTTTTACGAAGAGATATGGGAATGTATGGTCGTACATAACCGGTTGACACATCGCAATATAGTGGTGCTGAGTCAAAATGTACAATTTGTAGTTTCAAAGAGTTATTGCCCCTCATTAGGGTCTTTAATTCCTCGTCTGTTTCCTGAGCTGATTTGAGCTCTTCAGAACAAATTGTTGCTGGCATGGAAATCGTGTTTAAACGAGAAAATGCGTCTGCCACTATATTTTCAGGACCAGAAACATGAATAATTTCGGTTGTGAATTGAGACATGAAATCTAGGTGTCTGAGTTGTCGAGGTGATGCCTTTTCTGGTTTTTGGGAAAATGCATACACCAATGGTTTATGATCTGTTTTGATAATGAAATGTCGAGCTTCGAGCATGTGGCTGAAATATTTAATGGCGCTATAAATCGCAAGCAGTTCCCTGTCATAGGTGCTGTAGTTCCTCTCTGCTGTAGATAATTTGAGCGAAAAAAATCCGAGAGGTCGCCAAATTTTGTCAATCTGTTGCTCAAGAACAGTTCCGATAGCTGTATTAGTAGCATCCGTCATTAATACAAGGTCCGCTTTGGGTGCTGGGTGTGCCAACATTGTTGCTTCGCCGAAACTACGCTTGCAATCTAAAAAAGCGTTCACTGTTTCTTGTGTCCAAGGCACCTTCCTTTTATCGTTCTTCTTGGAATTCGTTAAAAAATCATTTAAAGGTGCTTGTAATTGAACTCCATGAGGAATACAACTGCGGTAATAATTAAGCAAACCGAGGAATCTGCGAAGTTCGCATATAATTTCCGGTTGAGTGTAGTTCATAACAGCAGTAATACGATCAGTTGGCGGTCGACAACCACTACTATTAATCACATAGCCCAGAAAATGTACTTCCTTTTGTCCAAAATGGCACTTATTAACATTAATGGTTAAGCCATAGTGACGAAGGCGCTCAAATACCTGTCGTAAATGAAATCTATGTTCCTCTACAGATTCTGACATGATAATAATATCATCAATGTAACAATAAACGTAATCCAAACCTCTCAAAACCTCGTCCATAAATCTCTTAAAAGTCTGCGTCGCGTTTCTTAATCCAAATGGCATGAACAAAAATTCCACCAAACCAAAAGGTGTACACACAGCTGTTTTCTGAATATCTTCCGCGGCCATTTGAATTTGGTATTACGCTCTTACAAGGTCAATAGTTGTAAAAATTGACTTACCATATAATTTTCCCGAAAAATCGTTGATGTTGGCAATAGGGTACCGATCAGGAACAGTCTGTGAATTTAGTTTTCGATAGTCCCCACATGCTCGCCATCCTCCACTTTTCTTAGCTACCATGTGAATTGGGCTGGCCCAAGGACTTTTTGAAATTCGGCATATGCCATTGTCTAGTAAAAAATCGATTTCTGCTTTTGCCGCTGCCAACTTGTCACCAGAAAGTCTTCTTGGGCGATCAGCTACAGGCTTACCAGTTGTCTCTATATGGTGAATGATGCTTTCACAAGCATTAGGCTTGCGTGTCAACGTTGCCGATGTGATGTCGATGAATTCTTCGAGCAAGGTTGAAAAATTACCTGTTGTTGGTAATAATGTTGAAATATTGCATTCTTTAGTTAAACGTATTGTACCACGGCTTGTTAAATTAGTTCTGTTATCAATAAGACGTTTTCGTTTGAGATCAGTAAGTAAATTGTAGTGACTTAAAAAATCTGCCCCAAGTATGGGTGTTTGAACATCAGTGATGATAAATAGCCATTTAAATTCACGCTGAAGTTCAAAATCTAATTTAAAAACACATTGGCCAAATGTAGTAATTTCACTACGGTTTACTGCGATAAGTTTAATATTTGTAGCTTTAAGTGTTGCTTTGATTAATGATGGCGGTACAACAGATACCACGAAACGTGAATCATTTAAAAAATTACAGTTGGTTGATTGATCGTAGACATGCAGACGATTTTCTCCTAGAGAGTTGCTGTTGTTGCTGCCGCCCACTTAGTTTTCCGATTTGGAGTTCCAGTGTGGACATGTCGGCTTGCATTGTCGCGCAGCCTCACCAAATTTCGTGTGATAAAAACATAATCGTGGGTTTACTGCATCCTGACGACTGCATGAACGATTCCGAGATGCTGAACGACTTTGCCTAAATTTACTTTTATTTAGTTGTAATTGCATTTTTTCCACTTTATTTGTTAAATTTTTTATTGCTTGCCACACATCTGTTAAATTCATTGTTGAGCCTACTGCGTCCATTGAAATATCGGTCTTCACACGCAAGGGAGCAACAGCACCTACCATGTTTTGATTTGCGTCTATCATTTTGTCAACCATTTTAGCCATCTTCTCTAAATCATCGTCTTCTAATACAGTTAATAGAGGGCGAATAAATTCTGGCATTTGACCTAGAAATATTGTACGAATAATAGGTTCATTTCCTTTACCAGGTGCCAAACGTTTCATAGCTGACAATATTTTAGATAGTTTTTTTCCAAGTGTTTTACCACCTTGCAAAAGACGTCGAAGTTTCGATTCGGATGATTCTGCAAATGTAGAAATAAGGCGTTCTTTCAAGGCCAAAAATTTATTTTCTTGTGAAGGTTCCGTTATAAGGTCCTCAATTGACAAAAGGGTGTCGTCCTCAAGGTGAACTGAAATTAAATCAAATTTGTCAGAGTCTGACGCAACATTGTTTAAAATAAGAGTTCTGTCAATTTGCGCGAACCATAAGTGTGGATTAACTCTATTAAATTTAGGAATATGTATTCGTTGTAAATTTGATCTCGATGAGTCGCTCGAATTCCCTTGAGCTTGTCGGAGTATTCCATTTTAACTTTGAAGATTCTCAATTTGTACCAGGAGATCCTGCATTTCAGTCATGTTGTGAGTTGTATCGTAAAAAACTTCTTTTTCGTTAGACGTCCTTTCTGTGGTCTCGCCTTCTTGCCGCTGTCTTAAATTATAACGTTGAACACTCCTAAGCAAAAAAAAACCGTGCCTGTCTCGATAAGAAAAACTATGTATGTAGTTTGCTGGCAGAATTCGTTAAAATTCGATTTTGCCGCAACTGCGCTGTCAATACGAAACAAACGTATCGTATATAATGATTCAGCACACAACACGGGGTCACCAATATAGTCACTGGATACTTAACAACTATTAAAGTAGTTTATTTATTAAACTTTAAAGAAATAAGAAGGTGCAAAACTATTTGGTATAAAATAATATTAAAATGCTTCAGCTGTAGCTGCAAAGACGACTTTTGGTAAAAGCTTCTGTTTTCGTCTGTCAAATCTTGTAGTAGAGTTGCCAGCCGGTTTATCAAAGGAACTCTGAATTCTCGGAGCTGCCACAAATCTAGAAAGTTAGCGACTGAACTGAAATGACGGTTATAGTTTTATTTAATTTAGAATGATCTAGGCTGAGCTGATATGACCGTTACGGTTTCATTACTTGATTAAAGTAGAAGGTTCTAGATTTAGGTGAAACGGTATATAAAGCAATGTTGAGGATACCACGAGGTAGTTTTTAGTTCAGACATAAAGGAGTAAACAAGGTGTGTCATAAACAATGAAGTGTCATTGTGGCGATTTGAATAAAAGTGTGTTAATACTACAATAACTGGCGGGTCACCGATGTCACAACAAAACCAAATAGTGTTTTCAGACTGAGTGAATTTAACATAAATGCGGTTTTAACGTTAAATCCAAGTCATAAAAACTGTATTTACCATACAAAGTGAATTCAATAATTCCACAATAAATGCTATTTTGGAATTGAATTTAAGTTGGATTTGTGAAATACAACACTATTTTTGTCCGTCAAGCTCAGTGCTGCAAGTTAAAAAGTCCTGTAAATATAGCAGCAGCTGATAGTGTTATTGAATGAAATAATAAAATAAAAACCATTTCAAATATTTTCCGAAGAAAATGCTTTCAATGGCAGCAGCAATAAACGAATTTCGAAGAAACGAAGTTTTTGGACCAGGCACAAAGAAAATATGTGTCTCGTAAGTGTATTTACCAAAGGGCACACATGTTGTTTGCAGTGTGAACGCAAATAATAAATTCAGTATTTAACTTTCAGTCTGAAAACACTATGAGAGAAGGAAAGTAAAGCACTAGCATCTAAATAAACTTGGGTTCAGCGATAAAGACAGCTTTCTTTTTGCTTGCCTTACATGTGTCAGGTGCTGCCAAGTCGATAAATTTCAGTGCTTGTTATGATTTTGAGTGAAATTGTCAGAAATAGGTACTAATAACTTGCTTTAGTGCATGTATAGTATAAAAAAACAAAAGCAAGTGCATTTTTGGATTGATTTACACTGAAGTATGTGTATGAATATAAACATGTTTTCTACATAATTGTTTATTTATACATTCACAGATTCTACGGATTAACTCTTATCCAAAAAAAAAGTTGACGTAGACTTTAATTTTTTTGGATAAGGGGGTAAATCGCTATATTTACATACATAAATACAATTTCTTACGAATAATAACACAGTAATTTAACAGAATGATTTTTCGTAACAGTATTTTTTAATTTTATTGATTTGAATATTTAATTATTTTGTTAAAACCATTTTTAACCAGTTTGGTATGTATTAGAGTCCTGCACAATTCAACATTTTCTGTAAAAATGTCATTCACAAAAATATAATGCATTGCTATGTCATGTCAACTTAAGTAAGGTGTTATACCATGTTATGCCAATCCAAACATACTGTCTTAGCATGTCATTATAACTTGCCTAAGCTGTTGTACCATGCTGTGTTTAATGGCATGTCTTTTAATGTTATTTTAGCATCATGTCATTAATACTGCTTAATCCTGTCTTGTATGAAAAAATTTATTGTTCTGTATTTTGTAAATAAAGATTGTAAATCAATGCCATAATTCTGTAAACTTTTTTAGTCAATATTAGTCAACAGTAAATGTCCGTGGCTATTAATTGTTTTATAACAAATTAGTGTAGATATTTTTTTAATAAATGTATGCACGATTTCCTTACACACATAAATTTTTTTATTTAATATTTTTTTTTCTTAATAAAGCTTAAAAAAATCCTTAATTCGTTACATTATTTGCAGTTTTATTGTATATAATGAGCCATTTAAATGATTAGAATACATAGTTAATAACACATAGCTCGCATGTGTGTTGACATACTCATTTTCCATGTTAATGTGTGCGAAATTACTGTAAAAACTATGCACAGATTTGATTTCAATTTAATCGACAGTGCCTTCATATGTTATTGTTAAATATGTTTGATCGGCATTGCATGATGCGACACATGTCGCTATGTTTTATAGTTCAATACTTGCAGGTCTCTAGTATGTATGCGTTCGCAATGGTGTCCTTGCTTTCGCTATTGCTGAATCGGGTTTTGTATGATCATTCGCGTAGAAGTAAGTTAGCTGAACCAAAATCAACTTTCTTTCGCTTAGCATGCGAACGAAGATGTTTTTTTCGAAATCGCTGAACAGGTCTCAAGTGTTGAGAAAAGTGAACCTTAATAAACTAATCGTTTTTATGATAGTGTAACAACGTAGCAATATGTATTCGTCATGGTGGACGAAATTCGTCGTTTGTTATAGTTGTGTTTCTGGCATCATTCCACTTATTCAAAGAGTTTTTTTTAGGTTTAACTACCACATTTGTGTTTGTTTAAAGTCTAACTTGAGCGCTTTAGTGTCTCTTAAGATTTTTCTAATCACAGACCCCTCTTACGCATTCCAAATCAACTTTTATCACCTTCCTCCCTGCGGTTACTCGAAATCAATAAATTTTGGCCAAATACTATGGCCACAAAAAGTTTTAAAAAAATTCTTTTTTTTCAATGAATAACATACAAAAGGTAGTATTTAGAATCAAAATCAGAACTCTCCTCTTCAAGCCATAACTGAGTTGTCAATGTGTTTCAATGGAACGTGTTATTTATGTGAATGTTGTGTTTATGTTTGCACTCCAAAGTAATTTCCTATTAAAAATACAAGCTTTGAAAAACCATTTTATTTTATGTTTTGATTGGTACCCATATGAATGAATGAATGTTGGTAGATAACAAACATTCCCTGTCAAAATCTAAAAAAAAATTGGCAAAATGGAAATGTACTTCAGTTTTTCATATTATAAAGAAGTTGTTACTTTTACATTGATGTTGTAACACCACAAAAAAAAAAACATCTGCATCCCAGTTACGTACTTGGCTATTTCCTGCTCCTCTGTTGTGGTGTTGGCTGGTATTTTTGGTTGCGTTCCAAACCAACAACCAAATACGTTTCATAAATATATAAAACATTATGAATACAAAGTGTGTGTATGTACTCGTATGTACTTGCATTGTTTTTGAGGTCATGACTTTTGTCACAAGTAAATATTGCGGTTTTTTGTATTGGTCAAAATTATTAGATATTTTTCATTATACAACTACAATAGAAGTTCTTTATGTTTCTTGTTAAAAAAAATCTCAAAAAAAAAGTTTCTTTTTTTTGTTGTATTTTTATTTTATTTATTTCAAAAGAAAGTGTTGTCGGTGATCATTTGGTTTATGCTGGAATTTAAAATTTTTTTCTTTTTCAACAGATATTGAATGATATTCCTGCCATAAATTCCGTTCGCAAAAAAAAAAATTATAAACGAATTAAATATTTTATTTAAAATAATTGTCGCTTTTATTTGAATCAATTAAATATCACAAGTATAATTTATTCATATAATGGCAATACTTATGATATGAAAATGAAATGCTGCAGTGGCAACACTAAGAAAATTTGAGATTAACAAAAGCTGTGGATTGTTTATCAAGGTCAATAATTCCCGTATTCTATTTTAAAAATACGCAGCATTCCAAAGTTGGTTACACAGATGGTGCTAATGAGGAGAAAAGGATTTCTCCTATACCAGTGTCTGGGGTTAATATAAATTTTCCTGCGTTTCAAATAATATCAATTATCGGAAACTGAATTGCACAGAAACATAATTAATAATAAGTACAAACAAATTCTGAACTAAAATACGCAAATAATATAAATATTCAAGAAACGTGATAAATATTACAAGTTTGCAAACTAAAATCATTTTTGGACTAGTAAAACTGAAAACTTTTTGCAAGGCTATAAAATCGCTGGTTGCAAATCTGCTCCAATTTCTGAAGGCAAGACGTGACGTGACAGATGTCAACAATATTTTAAAAACGAAAATCCAAAACTCTGCCATAGCATTTGGTTTAAGTCATACCTACATTGGACCATAATTATAGTCACACTAAAGTCGGTATCTTTTTAAAATGGACTTTAAATTCATATAATTCTTATGAACAAAAGTCAGCTCTTAATAAAAGCCTACTTTTTTTGTGACTATGCGATTATGGTTCACTACATCTAGTTGTGGTGTACGTCACACAGTTGTATATTAATATTAGTAGATTTTTTCTTAAAAATACAAACGTGAAGTTGAACTGTTTGTTGCATTTTAAACAAAATAGTAAAAATCTTTAAAAAAAATCTACTAAAAAACATTCCTTAGAAGTTTCTTAAGAATTGTTCTGCATTTTTATTTTTAAACCGACAAAAAACTAATCACAACAATGAGACAACACCTAACAACCAGTTGTCTATTTTTATAAGTTTATACAACACATAAGACAACATGTTGTGAACGATAATCGCCGAAAATTAACATACACAACTGAAAAGACAACACAACAGATAAGTGTTTTAATCGCAATTCACAACATAAGTGTTGTGAGCCTTAATTTTCATACGTAAAATGTTAATAATTTCGAAAAAAGAAGGCAGCCCTTTTATAAGCTAATAAAAGCAGCTGTTCTTTGTTTATGCTAAACAATATAAATTTTTCCCACGTCTGCTCCACAATACTTTTATTTAACCCGAATGAGTTGTGGAAGTTCCTCCATTTGGTCCACCAGTGTCTTAAACTGCAGATGTGTTGTTTTTTTAAATAAAATTAAAATACGTTCAAAAACCATATTCACATAAAAAAAATTTTTTATAATTTGTTTTCCTGTTTTTATTATTATTTACTTTATATATCATTATTTATATTTATTTTTCTATAAAATTTGAATAGAAAAGCAATCAGTTGTGTAGAAACAATCACTGTTTTCTGCTTGGGTGGTTTTTATTTAAATGGCATTTATAAATGAGATGTAAAAGCGAAAAAATGAGAGGTAAACGTCTGCTCTTACGTTTTAACTCAAAATCTTTTGACACATGGGTTATAAAAACGCAAAACAAAAATTTCTACTCAATCGTCTAAAGTTTTTAAATCACATGGGTTAAAAAACATGCCATTAATTTGAATTGTTTTTTATTAGTTTTTGTCAAAAAATTAATTATTTTTCACAACGGAACCGTAAATTTATAAATTTTAAAATACGCTTTATTTTGTGTGTAGAATTTTTTTTTATATTTTTCGTGATTTTTACGTCTTGTTCTTCTTTTTCTGAGTAAATTTTATTGTAAACATAAAGAAAGAACTTTAGGCTCATAATTGAAAACAGTAACAATCACTACTCAAACGCTAAAATCTCGTGATTCCCAGAACACAAAAAAATCACTAAAGTGATTTTAAAATCGTTCGTAGTTTGAAATCACCGTGTTTTCAGAACATGCCTGATAATAATTAACACTTAATCTTTTTTATGTATGTGTATTTCCGTCCATTTTTAAATATTTTTCTTTATTTTAATGTGTGTAATTTAATTTTTTTTCCATCAAAATGTCAAATTTTCTTGTCTAGTGTCGTATTTTTTGGTGTATGAATAACAAAACCAGAGTTGTATGACTAAGTACATCAAGATTTTGACTAGATTTTGGCAAAATCTAGGAAATCTATTCAAAATGAACTAGATTTCGTTCAAAATCTCGTATGAACTGGATTTTACTGCAGTGTAAATTGCCTATAAGTTTGAACATTATTTGAAATTAATGAAAAATAGTGAAATTTTATAAAATATAAAAATTATTTTAAACAAATAGTTAAAAACTATTGTTAGGTATACAAATTTCCAAAAAACTTTTATTTGAGAAGAAAAACTCGAGAAGTAAAAAAAAAAGTTAAATCTTACAATATGACAACGCTGCATGCTGCATTTATCAGATATTAAAGCCAGTTTTGAAAAAAAAAATTGATTTGAAATTAGCGCTCCAAAATACTTTTAGGAACACTTCAGTGTTCAGTTGCTTTGGTTGGAAATTCTGTATACTTGTGTAGTCAATGATTGTAAATGATCAGTGCTGAAGCCAAAATAAGAAGGCATAAATACCAGAGGTGGCCAGATGGCCCTGTTTATGATATATTGACAAAAGGGCTGCACAAGCATACTTAAAATGGCTTACAAGAATATAACATTTATTTGAAAACTGCCCAATTTCGCGTAAAGTATTAATCTGGACTAACGATTGCAATTTAGTGAATGACATTCTCATTACGTGAATTTGGTTTGTTTTATTTTTATTTTCAGTAATGAATAATATAGTTCTATAACTTTTTTTTTAACGAATAAAACATTCACTTTTATTCTTGTTTCAATTATTTACTGCAGTTGGAATGTTGTGGGTCATGAGTACATAATTAAGGAAGAAAGTCTGGATTTGAAACAACAACAATACTCGTATATACATTTTTATGCAAACTTGTTGGTGAAACAATCATTTTGAATTGACTTAATCATGAGATTTCTAGAAAAATAATTTCTTAAGATTTTCGTATTTTTACTCTTCTGCCTCTTTTATTATTTGTTGTTGTTGTTTCAATTCATGAATTTATTGTCTTGTAAAGATGCTGCTGCTGATGCTTATAACTTAAAATATTACAAACTTTTGCCAAGTTTTTTTTATATTTTTTTTATTAAGAAAATAAAACAATTTATTTTATTTGTTTTCTCTCTGGTAGTTTTTAAAGAAAAACATGCCATAATTGAACTTTTCTTTTTTAATATAAAACTCGGACAGTTTAGGCAACATTTAGCAAAAATGCAATTTTAACAAATTGATTTGTGCATGTTTAAAAGAAAATTTAGTTCTGCTCAAAACAAATTAAACAAACTAAATGAAACGTATCAATCGATTGCAATTCAATTGAATTGGCTTGAATTGAAAATGTGATGTAGAAAATGTTTGGATTGATAAATTTAATTCTTTTGCTGGGTTGCTAATGGTTTGATCGATTTTGCTTTTAATTTTTAGCCGAAAGTGGTGGAAAAAAACTGTATCAAGTGTGGGTAAAAATAAATTTTTTAAATATTTTTTTTTTTTTTTACTTTTCATTCACCAAATACGAAAGCAAACATGACCGCCGCCGCAGTCGCTTGTTAACCCAATTTCGTAAATCATTGCATTTTTTGTTTGTTTTGTATTTAACAGCAAAATTTACTTTCATATTAGATTTCTAATGAATTGTAGTAGCCTCCCTTTCAGAAAATATGCGAAAAGTGAGTAAAATAGGTATCTGTTAAACTCTTCAACTGAGTTTTATTTATGTACTTCGTTTTAAGTAAAATGATAATGAAATTTATTTAAATTCAAAATATTGTATGATGCTGATTTGTTTAAGAGTTTTTTAATAAAATGAAATTTTGTTGCACTGCAGCTCAACAACTAACATTCCTTTCGTTGTCAGTAATTTTTTAATGTTCGTTTTATATTCTTTCTTAACGAAGACGATAAGTACAACATTTAAACTAAAAAGTAGAAGATGTTTACACAATAATATTTTCCTTTTACTCTAAAACTGATTTTTAAGCTAAAGCTTTGTCTTAGATTCATATTTAAAGATTTTTATATATTTTTTTTGCTCTCGTTCTTTTTTTTTTTGTGTGGGACTGTGTGAGTGTTTGTGTAATAAAATACAATACGAAGGATAACCAAACATGTACAATTACGAGTACATTCCATCATATTTTCAATGTTTAAAGAGGATTCTTCCTTTTCATTTAAGTTGCAGTTGTTGTTCTCACAATTTAAAACACATCTTGTTTTCCTTTCAGACATTTCCTTCGTCGTACTGTTGCAAATCTTAGTCATGATATCGTCGCATGAACACTTTTTCAAAATATGTTTGTATACACGCACGAAAGCGTTGCAATTCAGCACAATCTAAAACTAACCTTCTTTATTTCCACTCAACTTAATAAAGGCCAAGTGTGTGCATGGACAGTGGTGTAAGAGTAAAAAAATGCACCTTTAAAAAATTAAATTAACAGCCAGAAGAAAACTACATTTCGCTTCTACTTCAGACAATAAACAGCAGCTGATTTTCGTCTCTTTAAAAAATTTTTACATGACAATTCTTATGAACAATAACGTAAGCATTTCCATATGAAGATTTTTCTCTTTGTAAAGGGTGTTTTTTATTGACGTATAGAACTTTAAATTGCAATAAAACAACGATGGATTATTCGATTGACATGAATTTTATTTATCCGAAAGATAATCTTGTGGCATTACATTTTAAATATGATTTCTGGCATATGACCGCCACGGCTGGCTCGGATGTAGTCCAATCTGGACGTCCAATTTTCGATGACTTTTTCCAACATTTGTGGCCGTATATCGGCAATAACACGGCGAATGTTGTCTTCCAAATGGTCAAGCGTTTGTGGCTTATCCGCATAGACCAATGACTTTACATAGCCCCACAGAAAGTAGTCTAGCGGTGTTAAATCACAAGATCTTGGAGGCCAATTCACAGGTCCAAAACGTGAAATTAGGCGGTCACCAAACGTGTCTTTCAATAAATCGATTGTGGCACGAGCTGTGTGACATGTTGCGCCGTCTTGTTGGAACCACAGCTCCTGGACATCATGGTTGTTCAATTTAGGAATGAAAAAGTTGGTAATCATGGCTCTATACCGATCACCATTGACTGTAACCTTCTGGCCATCATCGTTTTTGAAGAAGTACGGATCAATGATTCCACCAGCCCATAAAGCGCACCAAACAGTCAGTTTTTCTGGATGTAACGGTGTTTCGACATACACTTGAGGATTAGCTTCACTCCAAATGCGGCAGTTTTGTTTGTTGACGTAGTCATTCAACCAGAAGTGCGCTTCATCGCTAAACAAAATTCGTAAAATGCGTATTCCGCACAGAACCATTATTTTCGAAATAAAATTGCGCTATTTGCAAGCGTTGTTCAGGCGTGAGTCTATTCATGATGAATTGCCAAACCAAACTGAGAATAAATCACTTGACAGCTGTTAAATCGGTCACCATCTTGAACAGTAATGCCAACTTAAAGTTCTATACGTCTATAAAAAACACCCTTTACATATATTCCCTATTTATTTTAAATACCTGCTAGCATAAGAGGCATTGTATATTATCAAAACATTATCAATTTTGAATTGAAACCTATGTGCCTAGTAAAGGTTAGTCTAAAAAAACAAACTGAAAAAAATTTGCTAAGCATCCGCCACATGTTCATTCGCCGCTGTTTAATTGAGCGTAAGTATACGTGTGAGCACTCACTGGCACAATTGTGCTATGAAGCACTCATGTATGCTTTAAACTTCGAAATTTTAAATTATGGGGTACTGAAAAGAGGTACAATGCCTATTTTTCAGCCATGTTCTGACAAACGCGCTTTTGCAAAACGCCAAATTTATTTAAACATGTTCTGGAAATCGCTCGTTTTGCTTGCTTTTTATTGGCAAATTACCTGTTTGTTGAAAACGCCAGCTTATAAGTAAAGAATTGATACATACAATTGCCAAAATCAAAATAAATTTTCTCAAGTCGTATTTTTAATTAAAAAATGATCAATTTTAATTGAAATTAAATTTTTGTTTAACTAAAAAAAAAAACAATTTAATTTAAATTTTGCAATTCGGTTCAGTCTATGCTTGCGATTTGAAACCTCCAAATTTCTAGAGTTTACGTGTTGCAAAATATTTATTTTGGGATTTCAAATTGTAAAAGCAAAAGTTATTTTTTAACACAGAAAAATTAAAAAATTGCCAAATTAAACTTGCAATGTGTGAACTAAGTGTTACTTTTAATACATTTTTGTCATGATTTTACGTATTTGGTTTTCTAAAAAATTATTTATTTTTCTTTTTATATTCAGTGGTGTTCCGAAGACGAATATTTTATTCAGAAGTGAAAACTTTAACTAGTCTGTGCTCCACTTGGAAATTTTTTAAAATTATTTTTTGCTTTTGAAAAAAGTTGGTCAAATTAGAAAAAGAAAAAAAATCATATTATTTTACTAAAAAAAGGACCCACAGTTTTTAGCTGTGCCCACAACCAATTTTATATTTTTTTATGTGGGCAAGAATGGAGGTCTTATTGTTCTTGAGTTTATTTTCTTTTTATCGCATTTTGTCGCAAGTCTTGATACGAACGTTTTAATTTTTTTTTGTTAGCAAACTGAATGCATTTACTTTTTACAAAATTTTTTCTGTGACAATTTTTAATATTCCAAGTTCTTTTTTTATTCATTTCAATATTGTTTGTGTGTTTACACATGCAAATATTAGCTTGCTTTTTGTATAAAAAGAATATAAAATAGACAACAACAAAATCACTTTAAATCAAGGTTAGTTTATATTTCACCTGCGAGTGTATTTTCTTTTTGAATGATTTATAAACCAGGCATTCAGCAGCAGCCACCCACTTTACATGGCAGGCAATTTGTTGTTTTTTCTGTTTTTGTTTCAATTGTATTTGCTATTTTAAACAAGTAGACAAGCCAAGATGAGTGACAACATTTAAGAATACGTACACTTGCACACATACATACATACATACATTTGTATCTTAGGTTATAATAAATTATATATTCATTGTTTTAATATTATGGCATACTTAAAGGCTGGTATATGTATGTGAGGTGAGTGAGTGAATACGTAACGTTTTTCTTTTTTTTATGTCATCAGCCTAACAAATCAGTCCTAATAAAATATTCCTCGTATAGGCTTTCTGTATTCAGTAGGTTTGTACTGTAGAAATATTTATTTTATGCCCCACACATTTCTGTTGTCTCTGTGCAGACACAGCGAAAAAACAAAAAGGTTCTTTTTGACTTTCAAACATTTAACAACTACATTTTATACGATTTTACGTTTTTACGTATGGCCCTATAGCGCGCAATTTAAATAGAAGCTGTTGTCGTTGACTCCTCCAGCGTGAAAAGCGGGTGTAATGGGTTCTCGTGCATCACTCGTGGATTTTCAATGCCCCAGAAGTGATAGTTTTGCTTGTTTACGTATCCGCTGAGGTGGAAATGAGTCTCGTCGCTCATTATGATTTTGGTCGAAAAATCGTCCACTTCGATTATTCCGCGTTCTTGGGGAGTGTATCGCTCCATGGCTTATTCACTTGTATTCTACATCTGTCTAGTTCACAAATGTGCAATAGAGTGATTTCCTTAGCCCACGTATTCGTTTATTTTTTCTTTATTAATTTTACATATTTTTTTTTCTTTCATTTAAGCAGTTGTTTTTCTATTCTCATACTCATAATTCCTCTCCATCAGCATTGTTACTAACCAAACTCTAGTTTCGTTGTGGTTGTTGTTTTCTATTCGTCATACTCTTTTTCTTTTCTTTGTCTATTCATGCACATTTTCATGCTACTTTTATAATAACAACAATAAGAATAAGAATAATAGTAACTGTTGTGGGGCTTCTCTTAAATGTATGCTGTACGAGTTAAAAATAAATTTTTATGAGACTCAAGATTGAGTGACACTGATGAAGCGTCATTGTTATTATTGCTGCTGTATCTTAAGGGTTGTTGTAACTGTTATTTTATTTACTTTTTTTTTTTTTTTAATTAATTTTCTTTGCTACTACTGCCATTGTTTTAATTGTTGTTATAAATATATTATTATTACTGTCATTGCTTGCTAGTTGAGTGTGTAGCTTCGATTGTTGTTGTTGCTGTTATTGTTCTTTCTACTTATAGCCTTTTTTGTAATTATTTGTTGAAAGAAAATTATCATTTTGTTGGTTGTGTTTTCAGATAAAAAATATGTACCCTTCTGTAACAACGGTTCCCAAACCGTTCAGAGCACACGTGAGCTACAAAATTCTAGAGCTTATAAAAAAGTAAAGTATGTTTTAAAACTGTAGAATTAGAATTAAAAGTAGGAAGGGTAATGAGTCCTCTGATTACTGGGGTATCTCCAGGAGATCTCCAGTTATAAATTCTCTCTAAGGGCCATTATTAAAACTAAGCAATAACTAAAATTAGGTTTTTATCGAACAGATAAATTGTTTTTGGTTATTATAAACAGATTTTAACCAAAAAGTGTATGTGTTGCCCATAACTTTTAACAAGAACTTTAAGTATTTAAAGTTGCCATATTTTCGATTTTAGATATGGCAACTTCAACAGCCATAGACATAAACAAAGCAAAACAAAACAATAAAATTGCACCATAAAATAAAATATATTAAAATAAAATTTTAAAAGTACCGAAATTCTTAGGTATTTCAAAAATGATTATCAAATAAAGGTATGCCGTTGCCACTATGTATTTATAGCAACGCAGTGGTGCCACATAACAAATATTCTAATAGTTATCTTATTGGGAACTTTTAATAGTGGAAAAAAAGTTATTGATTAATTTTAACTATATGGCTCTAAGGGCCATTATTACAACTTACTTATAAGGTTTCAGATAGATATAATTAACTTTAGTTAGTAACTGATAAAGTGATCAATAACTTCTTTCCATTATTACAAGCTCTCAATATATTTGACTATATTATAATATTTGTTATGTGGCACCACCGATTACTTTTCGCTGCTATAAATAATTAATGGCAAAGCCATGCCATTTATTGACGATTATTTTTCAAATAACAAAGAATTTTATGTTTTTTTAAAATTTCATTTCAATATTTGTTATTTTATTCTGTAATTGTATGGTTTTATTTTTTTGTATTAATAAAAAAATTATTCAATGTCTATGGATGCTGAGGTTGCCATATCTAAAATCGAAAATATGGCAACTTTAAAAGCTTGAAGTTCACGTTAAAAGTTATGAGCAACACAAACCTATCTTTAGCTTAACATACACTTTTTACTTAAAGTATGTTTGTAATAACCAAAAAGCTTTTATCTTTTCGATAACATCCTACTTTTAGTCAGCGTTTAGTTGTAATAATGGCCCTAAGTCTAGTATTCATTAAGCATTCAAAGATTTCCTTAGCAAACATATTGCCAATTCAAAAGGTTGGAGGCTACAAATTAGATCATTACAGTGACAGAGTAAATGTTTCACTGTCTCTATGTTTAGACTGATCCTCATATATGCCAAGTGTTGCCAAACCCTGCAATGCCCACCCATCTCTCGACAATGCTACCCTGATACTCCTTCTCTCCAACAAATACTCTTAGTACTTCCTAAATCTAAGCAGTACACAAAATAGCTCTGGGCCAATGAAACTACTAGCCGCAATTTTTGTTGCTTTAAAACTGTAAGTCACTATTTATTTGAGGATTTACACTCTTAGACTAATTCTATTTAAAGAAAGTGTAATGTAATGTATAGAAAGCTATTATCTTTGTGGAGCTCTTTTTTAATCTCTTACACTCCCAAATGGTTTGTTATACACACTATTTTATTGTGGCTTCAATGATTTTAGATTTAAGTTCTTATCAAACCCCTTTAATCATCATTTACTGTAAAGCAAAATCATTAAACTTTGTTTTTCTAAACCATACTTGGGCAAAATCCAAATCTTCATGCGCCCAAGTGAAAAGAGCAAATTCACACATACGAGGGTTGCCTTTTATATTTCGGGATTAGAGAACAAAAACAAATATTAATCATCGAAAATCACTTTATTGTTTTTCAAAATATTCCCCATGAAGATCTATACACTTTTGCATGCGTTTGAACTAATTGTCGAAACACTTTTGCCAATCTGATTGAGGTATCTCCAAAACATGCATTCTGAATGCAGCAAACACCCATACAGTCGACTGCTGTTTACTTTCGGGCTCATATGCGTAAATCTACGATTCATCACCTGTCGCGATGTCATAGACGTGTTTTGAAGGACCGCGATTGTATTTTTGGAGCATTTTTTTTCGACCAATCGACACGAGCCTTTTTTTTTTGAGCGATTGACAAGTTATGTGTTTATGCAATATTGAATGTATGCTGGTCCCACTAATGCCTAAGGTTGTCTCAGTTCGCGCACAGCATCAATGGTTTTCGAAACAACAACTGGTTTTGGACGACCTTCACGAAATTCGTCGTGGAGTGAACTACGACCACGATTGAATTTACCATACCATCGATAAACACTGGTCCTTTATGGAGCTTCATCGCCAAAAATTGAATTAAGCTCATCCCTGCACTGTTGCTGAGTTAATCCACGTCGAAAGTTGTAAAAAATAATCGCACGAAAATGTTCACGACTTAATTCCATGTTTGGGCCGAGATGAATTTTTTAAGTTACTCTAAACAACACAAATAGCGCTCGTATGTCAAAACGTTCTGAGTATGTATAACCTCAAAAATGTCCAACTTTACGATACAGCTGTCAGTTGCCAGGTTGCAACACCAGGGTTGCCAAATCCCGAAATATAAAAGGCAACCCTCGTATGCTTACACTCATTCATTTAGTTGTCGATGGAACTGCGACCGAACAACATGTACGGATACTCAGCAAATTTTTTTCTTAATTTTTTTTGTTACATCAACCTAGTAAGCACGTGGATTTCAATTCAAAATTGATAATGTTTTGTGAAAAATATTTCATGGTAAATAATGCATTTGATAATATGCAATGCCGCTTATGCTAGCAGATATTTTAAATAAAGAAGGAATGTATTATGAAAAGACATTATGATGCTTTTCATAGTAATGTAATAGTAAACCCAATGATAACATTTACCAAATGCTTATCATCATTCTTACTGGGCTGCATTCTCACTAGCACTAATATAGCTTAAATTGTGCTTACCTATGTTCTAAACCTAATGGCAGCCCCTTCTGTGATCGCTTATACACAAAGTACTTTATCTTGCTGAGTAAGTAGTTCAAAACGAAATCTTGGAATTCGAGTTGGTGGCCTTCAGGCCGCCTCGCATACTAACCAACTTTCAGTCAACTTCTTCATATTTCTCAAAATATAGCAGCTTACACGATTATTCCTTTCCCTTGGCTTCAGCTCTTTATTGTTTTCCTCACTTTGAATTTGCTTTTGAGTGGAATAATGATTTATGCCCCTACTGCGGTTCACAACTCAACTCAGTTTGGTCGACTGAGAGTCAACCCAACTTTCACACGACCAAACTGCTTTTTGGTATTGTGGTACACCACTGTTTTTAGTTTAAATTTTTATGGCATTGCCAACATCAAATACAGAAAAAAATTCAAGCATATGTCAAAATTGAGTTAAAAAAAATAAAAAACGTGTTATAGTTCCTTTTGAGAATTAAAAAAAAATAAAGTGGATATATCTGTGGATTTATTTTATCAAGATGAAAACCAAAACGCCAATGTAGATGTGATACGTATAAGAAGAACTATTCGTGATAAGTCAAACCCTCTGGAACTACCCAATACAAGGTAAGAAATTGTTAAAATAAGAAATACATAACAAGAATATTTTTTTACAGATTCATAAGCTATTTCCGACTTAACAAAGAAGCATTTTGCTTTTTACTGGATGAAATTAAAGACCATTTAAAAAAATCTGTTATTCCACCGGTATTGAAACTGTGTGCTGTTCTTAGATTTTTTGCTGACGGCAGCTATCAAAAATGCAGTGGCAACGACTTCAATGTAGGATTAGCTCAGTCCACAATGTCACTTGTTTTAAAGGAAGTTTTAGCAGTAATAGAGCAACACGTGTGTCCCAATTGGATAAAAGCGCAAATGAGTGAAAAAGAAAAAAAATGCTTCCAAGGTTTGGTTCTTCAGAAAAAGTGGTTTTCCTATTGTGTTGGGCTGTATCGATGGTACACATGTACGAATTGTAGCTCCACGAAAAGAGATACAGCGTCTATATCTAAATCGTAAAGGATATTATAGCTTAAATGTTATGATTGTAAGCTATCTATACATATTTGTTTATTTACCAGCAAACCAAATTTTAAATACATATTTAAATTTTTTTAGATGTGTGATTACAAAATGAATATAAGATATGTTGATGCGAGACACCCAGCAGCAAATCATGACTATCTTATCTTTAGTTTGAGCAATTTAAAGACTTATCTGCAGAGGAACGTCCAAGAAAATTCATGGATTTTAGGTAATTAATTTAAACTGTTAAACCCTCCTTTATACAATTTGTATATTTAAGGTGATGCAGGGTATCGAATGGCAGATGGTCGTTCTTTAAAAGCTCGATATATACTGTCCATGCTAAAGCTCGCAATATCGTTGAGAGAACAATTGGTATTCTAAAGAGCAGATTTCGATGCCTCCTTTCTGCTAGAGGCTTGCATTATTCACCCGAAAAAGCAACACAAATTGTAAACGTTTGTTGTGTTCTGCATAACATTGGTCAACATTTCAAAGTGGAAATTCAAGACGAAACAATTATCGATGGTGAAGATGCGAGTGCACAGCACTTAATCTCAAATGTTGAAGATACAGAATTGGGAATGAGTATTAAAAATAATATAATGCGTTCTTTATAATTTATCTAAAATTCATTTATTCTTATTTACTTTAAGTTATGAATATAAATGAAAAACAAAATATATACTTGTAATTAAAAAATATGGTTTTATATATATATGAGTCCAGTCTTTGTGTTTATAAATAATAAATAACAAATGTAACAAAAAAATAACTTAAAAAACTTTAGTAACATAAAATAAATAATAAATTAAAAAAAAAAAATAATAGCTTCTGGTTTCTAAATATTTCCTTCCTTTTTCGCTTATCACATCTGAATCACATTTGAATTTATTTTTTTAATTTTTAAGTTTTCACACTCTACTTTGAGGTTGTGCAGTTCAGCAGCTTGATTCACCTGTATTTCGTACAGCGCTACTTTTTTCTGTTTAATTTTTAATATTTGTTTATTCAACTCGTAGTTTTTATAAATATTTTTTTCCAGGTCTTTTAAGGTTTTTAAAATTTCCGTTTGTGTTTGTGCTTGGTTAGATAATAATTCAAGCCGTTCTTTTTCCATACAATTTCGGTTTTCTCTCCTTCTTGATGTATTTGCTGTTGGTGCGGCACGGTGTATAGGGTCAACTAAATGTGCTGACTCATCTAGTTGTATTAGCTCAGGTTGGCATGTTTGGACTCCGCTAGACGGTACGGGAGCGTCACTATTTGCCGGAGGAATATTCTATGCACAAAATACTTGACCAGATGGTACAACCTGTTCTTTTAAGGAGATTAGGCGCGACACACACTCCTCAAGGGTGCTTAAGTAAATTTCTTGAGAAGGGCCACCACCTGTTGCCAGAATATTCCTCTTATTATTAACAATTTTTTTCTTCACGCTCGCTTTATAATGAATCCAAACCTGAATAAAGTACATTGTAATAAAATGTGATGCGTACATAGTTTATACTTACACGTTGCCATTCTGCTGAAGTTCTAGTTGGTGGTCCTAAACTGTTTAATTCTACAGAAAATCCTTCCCATAACTCTTTACACGAGTTTTTAGTCATGCTGAATTTCGGTTTCCCGCGTGCTATTTCCATAATCTTAACCAGTCGTTCAAATTGTGCTTTATTTGTGATTTTCAATAATCTTTAAATGTATTAAATGTATTAAATGCTTAAAAATTATAATATTAAGCGTTTAAATTATTATACTTACTGTTTCTCCATTTTCCTATAAGACTCAACTGAAACTGAAAGGAACTCAACTGCTAATAATCAGTTGTGTATTTACAACGATTTTGTCGACCAAACTAACACAGAGTTGTGAACCACAATATTACATAAAAAGTCAACTCAACAAAAATGTCAGTTGAGTTGAGAATGGCAATACCGATTTGTCAAACACAACCAAACTTTTATAAAAGTTGTGAACCGCAATAGGGGCATTAATTTCATAAAAATATAACAGCTGCCACTTACGTTCTATGTGTACCTATTCACTTGCATAAGTGCGAACGATAGCTTCTTTCGTGCAGTTGTATTGAAAATAAAAACAAATTTCGTAAAGAAAAAAGTTTTTCCACCGTATTGTTAGTTTTAAGCGCAATATTAATGTTATTTTTTTTTCATAAATATCCGAGTTTAAAATTCTTTCTGATAAACCTGGAATATGTATCAATGATTTAATTGTCTTTTCAGTTTTAATTATAGGCCCTTTGTCTATATTTTTCGTGACTTCTCTTATTATTTTGCTTGCCAAGTTATACGGAAAACTATTCTTTTGCAAAATTTTTTATTTTTCTGATATTTGTTTTGTGGAAGCGTTTATCACTGATTTTCAGGACTCTCTTAGTGAAATTATGTGCTGTTTGAGTTTTACATGTTTCGGATGGTTGGCAAAAATAAAAATATCCTAATTTTAAAAGCTGACAAAAGTAACACGACTGTTGCAAAAAATAAAATTGACTATTAAAAGAAAATGAATAGTATATTCCAAGACATGTGCTCATATAGAAGGTTAAAAAAGGACCCTACAACCGAAGATGTCCGAAATATTGAACGAATAAAATTATATTCATAAATTAAAATTTTTTTTATTTTTTATAAAAGTAAAATAAAGTTAGACCTAGAGCCTATATTAAAAATTTTAATTAAAAATCATAGAAATTAAAAAGATCGAAAAAATTATCAAATAAATATTATATTATTTTAATTAGCATTCGGGAACCGAAGCATTTACCCCCGTTCGGATCTAATTTTTTCTTTATTAGAAATGATAGTTAGTTTGTCGAGGCTGAAGCATTTAAGTCGATGGAGTATTTTATTTGTATGTTTTCATAAAACAGCCGAGGAAGTACTACACAACTTTGGTGGCGTAAATACAATGGAAGAAGAACTTTGTCGACCCTGGACAGACCCAACATACCTCAGCTGGATAATAAACTGCATTAGAAGACATCAATACTTTAAACCGTCTGACATGATGGATAAATCAGCCAAAGAAGTCTTTGAATTCTAACTCTAAAGCCCCGATTATGGTTCACAACACAAAAATGTTGTGTTGTCTCGCTTACAACACAACATTAATTGAACATGCGATTATGGTTTACAACATCTAGTTGCTGTGTATGTCACACAGTTAGTAGATTTTTTCTTAAAAATACAAACGTGCATGCAAAAAACTGTGAAGTTGAAAGAAATCAACATTTAAAAAAGAAAAACGAAGTACAATAAAATAAATATATTTTGTTAAAGTTAAATAAAACAAAAAAACATGGATCGATAATGAGTACATAGAAAACAGACATGGCACGAGTTCGCACAAAAATTCAGAACAGTTCCAACCCATCAGATCCGTCAAATACAATTTTAGCAAACATTTTTTGGAATTACATTTTTTAAATTGTTCCACATAAACAAGAATGGTTTTGCTGGTGAAACAGACTAATTTTTTAAAGCCATCAATCCAAAGTTTTTTTTTTTTTGCTGATGGTAGTTAGAAGGAAGTAGAGTCAATGATATGATGCAGTTTCTCAGACAACTGTTTGTTGAATTTTAAATAAAATAATAAAAATCTTGAAAAAAAATTCACTGAAAATACATTTCTTACAATTTTACTTAAAAATTATTCTGCATTTTTATTTTTAAACCGACAAAAAACTAATCACAACAATGAGACAACACCTAACAACCAGTTGTCTATTTTTATAAGTTTATAAAAGGTGATTTTATAAGAACTATCGGAAATTTAAAAAAAAAACACATAAAATTCAGAAAAATGCATGAAATATTTATTTGGATCGATAGTTGGGTCGATATAATTTAATGTTTGAAGATTATTTCATGCAAATGTTGGCCGCGGCTGCGCCTCAAATGGTCCATCCGCTTAGTCCAATTTTGGCATACTCTTTCCAACATTTCGGGCGGTATCTCACGAATAATGTTGGCAATGTTGGCTTCCAGTGCGTCAATCGAAGCGGGCTTGTCCCTATAGACATTAGCCTTAACATAGCCCCACAAAAAATAGTCTAGAGGCGTTAAATCGCACGATCTGGGCGGCCAATTGACTGGTCCCAAGCGTGAAATAAACTGTTCACCGAACTCGCCTCTCAATTGGTCCATTGTTTCGCGTGCTGTGTGGCATGTGGCACCGTCTTGTTGAAACCACATGTCATGCAAGTCAAGCTCTTCCATTTTGGGCAAAAAAAAAGTTTGTTATCATCGCACGGTAGCGCTCACCATTCACAGTAACGTTGTGATTCGCATCATCTTTGAAGAAATACGGCCCAATGATGCCGCCAGCCCATAATCCGCACCAAACGGTTGTTTTTTGTGGATGCATTGGTAGCTCTTGCCATGCTTCTGGCTGCTCTTCACTCCAAATACGGCAGTTTTGCTTGTTCACGTATCCATTCAACCAGAAATGAGCCTCGTCGCTGAACACAATTCTTCGATAAAAAAGTGGATCTTCATCTAACTTTTCAAGAGCCCATTCACCAAAAATTTGGCGTTGTGGTAGGTCGTTTGGCTTCAATTCTTGCACCAGTTGTATCTTATAAGGCTTCACACCCAAATCCTTCCGCAAAATTTTCCACGTAGTGGAGTAACAGAGGCCCAATTGCTGCGAACGGCGCCGAATCGATAATTCACGGTCATCACCAACACTGGCCGATACGGCTGCGATATTTTCTTCAGTTCGCACTCTACGTAAGCGTGTTGGTGGTTTAATGTCCAACAATGTAAATTTGGTGCGAAATTTTGTTACAATAGCCCGAATAGAAGCCTCAGTAGGTCGATTAAACTGACCATAAAATGGAAGAAGCGCGCGATGAACTTTCTTAACAGAGCACGCATTTTGGTAATAAAATTCAATAATTTGCAAGCGTTGTTCGTTTGTAAGACGATTCATGATTAAATTATAGACCAAACTGAAGATGTTTGACAGTGACACAAGATACAAAACGTGCGTGAGCTGTCAAAACTAGTGTTGCCAAAAATATAATAGCAAAAAAATCACTCTTTACAACACATAAGACAAAATGTTATGAACGATAATCGCCGAAAATTAACATTCACAACTGAAAAGACAACACAACAGATAAGTGTTGTAAACGGTAATCTTAATTCACAACACACAACACCAAAATAGTTAAATGTTGTGAACCACTATCGAAAACATTTAACATTTGGTCTACATGTCTGTGAGCTATTTTTCCATTATCCAGATTTATTTTGTAATGTAACGTACCTTGCCTATTATCAACTTCTCCAAAGCTTCATTTATCTTTACCTACGTAATTTCTGACTGCAACTCTTTCCCTCTTCGAAAATTCTTTAGTATTTACATTTGGATTAACTATTTTATATCCCGTTTCCTCCGGTTGTAATAATGAAAATTTTGTTCTGACTACATAACTAAATAACATTTCTGAAGGTGTTTTTTTTGTAACCGGATGTGGTGTTATACGGTAGTGCATTAAAATGTTATTCAGTTTTATTTCCAAATCTTCATTTTTGTTTAGTAAACATCTCAACTTATTTTTTAGGGTTTGCACATATCGTTCTGCTTGACCATTCGTGGCAGGATGATATGGTGCAGTTCTTTTATGTATGATGTTATTAACAAAACAAAATTTCGTAAATTTCCTATTAGTAAATTGAGTACGATTATCGGTACAAATAACTTTTGGTAACCCAAAGGTTGCAAATATTTTTCTTAGAATACATAGAGTAGACTCTGTGGTTATATTTTTTAAAATATGTATTTCTGGCCATTTCGAAAAAGCGTCTATTAAAATTAAAAAATATACCCCCATGAAAGAGCCTGCAAAATCTAAGTGATGTCTCCCCAGGACTAGATGGATAGCAATAATGATGTATTTCAACTTTAGGGGGATTATTCCTACATTTACTATAACTTATGCAATTTCGTACAAAATCTTCGATATGCTGGTCTATGTTTTGCCACCAGCAAAAACTACGTGCTAATTCTTTCATTCTAGTCACTCCAAAATGAGTAGCATGAAGATCCTAAAAAACAGTTCTCTGAAATTTTGATGGAATAACTACTCGTAATCCTCTCATTAAACAACCATTTTATATCGAAAATTCATCTTGGTTAATGCCAAATCGAATGTTTGATTGAAGTTGAGTCCCATTTTGAATACCCTTAAGCAATTGACTTAGTGCAGCATCTTTTTCTGTTTCTTCGGCAATCAGCCGTTCTGTCACAGGCATTCTCTTAATCTGATCAACTTCGAAGAAATCTGACTAATTTCTAATCTTCTAATTTTGCGCAATTTGTGGTCGAAAGTGCCAGACGCGACATAACATCTGCATTTGCATTTTGTTCAGACCGTTTATATTTACTTGTGTAATTAAATCGCTGTAAATATATGGCATAATGTTGCATACGCAACGCAGACATATGAGGTAAACTCTTCTCAGAAGAAAAAATTTGCACCAATGGCTTATGGTCAGTATATAAAATAAAATGTCGACCGAACAAAAACTGGTAAGATTTTTTTACCCCGAAAATTATTGCATACGCTTCCTTATCAATTTGTGACCATTTTCGCTGTGACCGTACCAATGTTTGAGAAGCAAATTGAATCGGTCTATCGCTGCCGTCTGGGTAAGTATGCGATAATACCGCCGCTAAACCTACCGATGAAGCGTCTGTTTATAAGCATAAAGGCATTTCCTTATCATAATGAACTAGTACTCTATCCGAACTTATTTCTCTTTTTATTGCTGCAAAAGCATTCTCACACTCTTCCGACCAATAGAATTTATTAGTTTTCCTCAAAAGGTTATGCAACGGTTCTAATACATTGGATAGGTTAGGTAGAAATCTACCATAATAATTTACTAAGCCCAACAATGATCGCACTTTAGATATACTTTTGGGGCGAGGAGCTTTAATAATAGCTTCAATTTTTCTTGATGTCTTATGTATTCCGTATTTATCTATTTTAAAACCGCAATACTCTATGGCATCTTTAAAATATTCTGACTTTTCCGCATTAATTCGCAGTCCATAAGAACTTAACCGCGCAAAAACTTCTTCTAATCTAGCAAAATGTGTTTCATCGTCAGGACCAGTTATACAAATGTCATCAATAAAAATTGCTACACCTTCAATACCTGGCAAAATTTCTTCAATTTTCTTTTGCCACTTTGCTGGCGCACAACTAAGGCCATACCAAAGGCGCGTACATTTAAAAAGTCCTAAAAATGTGGACAAAGTTAATTTTTCTTGATCTTTCTCTCTGACTTTCCATTGTAAATATGCACGGCAAAGATCCACCTTTGAAAATCTTTTACCACCATTCATTGCCTGAAACAATTCATCTATAGTTGGAAGAGGATGTTCTGTAGTTACTATAAACTTATTCAGTGTGATTTTAAAATCACCACATATACGTACTTTACCATTCGCCTTCACTACTGGCACAATAGGAGTGGCCCATTCACTATGATCTATTTTTTAAGAATACCCTGATTTACTAAATGCTCTACTTCTTTTTTAATTGGATCACGAAGTGCAAAAGGTACCGGACGATGTTTGACATCAGGTGTCAAATCTATCGATATTGGTTCCCCTTTTATCTCACCAGCATCATCGCTAAACACAATACTATACCTATCTAAAAGATATTTTAATCTAGGTGGTGGAGCAGTTAAACTTTTTGAAGAAGTTGACAATGCAGTATTACAATTTACGTTTACCTGATTACAGTTTTCATTTCCATTTTCGTTGCAAATATTTCTGAACATGTTAATAACCGGCCACCCGTTAAATGCAAATAACCATTCTCTTCTAAATAATGGATGCTTTTCTGAATCCACAATATACAATGGTAATTTTTTTTTTTCATTATTCTGCCATTCACTAAAATTGGGGAAGCAACAACCACCTCTGCAACACCTATAACGTTTAAAAGAGAATTATTATATGTGCTTAGCTTAATTTTAGAGTCTGTAATTGATAAATGTTCAAAATTTTTATAAAATTCATTACAACTTATCACCGATACACCAGCCCCACTATCGATTTCCATTTTAATTTATTTATTTTCTATATACTCGTTTACCCAAAGTTTTTTTAAAATTTCGTTTAAATCATTCACAGTATTTATATAAACAATATGATCTTCAGTTTGTTTGTAGTCGTCTTGCAGATGATTTATGTAATTCTTTTTGTTCTTCTTTCTTTTTTTTTTAAGCAAACCTTCTCAAGATGACCACGAATATTACAGAAATTACAAACAGTATTAATGTGAAAACATAAATTAGCAAGATGTGGGCTATCGCATCGAAAACATTTAACATGTGGCTTTTTATTTTTATTTTCCCCATTCTGAACTTGTGGTTTTTGTAATTTGTAGTTATTTTCATTCTTTCCGTTATCTTGATTTTTAGTTGAAAAAGTTTTATTTTGTCGGTCCTTTCTGTAAGTATTTAATGCCAACACTGAAGTTTTATGCATCGCTGCTTCATTTAGCTGCACAGAATTGTGTTGGGACATTTCCAAACTAGTAGCAATTTCTACAGCCTTTTCAAAAGTAAGATTTTTCGTCTCCAATAAGTGATCCTTAATACGCTTATCCCGAATACAACACACCAGTTGATTCCGGAGGGCGGTCATTAAGTAATTCCCAAAAATACAATGTATTGCCATTTTTCGTAATGACGCAACGTAATCTCGTACGGATTCACCTTCAACTTGCTCCCTATGGTGAAATTTGTAGTACTCAGCAACTTCCATAGGTTGAGGGTTGTAACGTTCTTTGAGAACCTGAACTAATTCTTCGTATGTTTTACTTTCAGGTGCTTGTGGTGAAATTCCGTCGCACAGTAAATCAAATGTATCGGGTCCTATATAATGCAGTAAATAGTTAACCTTAATGGCCGCATTTGATATGTAAAAAATTGTTAAAGCACCTTCCAAACGTTTCAACCAACGTTCAAACTTGCTTTTTGTTTCATAAAAAAATTCAATAGCAAAATTTGGAGGAACTCCATTAGCAAGCTGCGCTAAACTTGCACTAGAAACCTGAACGCCACCAGTATTTGAAGATCTAGTAGCCATAATACAGTCACCACTGAATTGTAATATCTTCGTTTCTTGTACCAGTAAAAAAATATAACTTCTCGCTCGTATACCTTACTGTATATTTCTCTGTGTTACTTCTCAATATGTACCAATTTGTATAACAAACCAACATATCCTATCCTCGTCGCCAGTTGTTGTATCCTTTTGTAGCAAGTTGGAATGTTAAGTAAAACACAGTAAATTATATACACGTTCTATATTTCTATAATGCTTGTTAACTCGATGGCTGCATAATTCAAAAAGGAACCACGAGGCCTTTATTACTTACAAACTACTGTCAATATGAGCAGCTGTTGATTATTAAAAGTTTACCAACTATATAACAATATGTTTAAAATTAAATTTCAAATGAGAACTTTCAAGTCTACAAATTTTTTATTTGTATTCAATTTTATTAAAATGTATTGAAACTTCTCTTGAAAAGTGTTTTGGTAGTTTTCCTTAATTTTTGTCTACTTCCAAAGCTAAAATTCCCACCATCAGCTATCCATCCAGGTAACTGAAATCTGTTTTGTAAATAAAATTTTACAATAATTACTAAACTACCTAATAAGTAACAGAAGAAGAAAGCATTGATATTGTTGTCATTGGGTCTATTAATCATATAGACCAGCCGAGTTAGCATGTGAAATGTTTATGTTTATTTTTCTTCTATTTTTTTTTTGTTTGTGTTCGCAAGTGCTCTGGCTTGGTTGCTGGCATTGTATTGTTATCGCTGATGTTAAATTTATTGTAACTGTCATTTTCTGTGCTTTAAAATGTTCAAAATTTATGAGAGAGAGGGTGTGTGTGTGTGTGCATGTTTTCATAACAGAAGTAAAAAATCACATAGCAAACTACTACAGGTTATGTACATTCCTACACCACACACATTCATACCTACTGCAAATACGCACATTGCTTGCATACATGTAACACAGTGGGGTAAAACTGACAACTACCTTTTTTTCTGTCCAACAAACTACGGAAAAAATCACACACACTTTTTCAGCTGGAAATATTTTCCTGACAAGATATTTATGAAGGGTGAAATGCAACAACACACGATTTTTAAACATGAATGTAAATGAGCACATTACTGAGAGACAGTCAGACAGGCAGACAGATATTATTAACATTAATCTGTCAGGTTGTACATGATGCTGTATTAATCTTAATATTGCGGTTAATTTTTTTTTACTAATTCATGTCATTCACAAGTAGGCACATCCTTGTCATATTTTCTCTTTCGTATACTTAAGCAAACTTACCATACACATGCATGTTGTTAAAAGCTTTATAATTATAAAAACCCTCTTATACATACATTCATATGTATGTAAATTCATTAGCAATTCTTAAATTATAATTAATTGCAGTACTAACACACAGAAAATATTTAATTTAATAAATTCTTGAATGAATAATTTGAATTTAATTTATTTATAACAAATATTTATTAAGAAAATTTTTAACTGTTATTTGGTAAGTGGTATAAGTTCACTTTTTACATAAAAATTAAACAGCAGTAATTTTAGTAAGATCGCGTCAATCTCTTACTAAAATTACCGATAACTAACTTTTTTTTTTAAGTGGTCTTACGCCACTTTCAAAAATAACAGCTCATTTATTCCTTTAAAAATTTGTTTTGTGAGTTTTTAAATTAAATCAAATACAACTTATTCCACACGGAATACTAAGCAGGGTTCTTCTTATATGTATATTTGTGCTAATAAGGAAAAATCGCGTAAGTCGACTTAAGTAAAATTTCACTTCTTGTCGCAATTAACCCAATAACTTTATTATTATGGTTCAGGGGTTGTTGGGACGAAATATTCCTCAATTATTTAGATAGCAATGAAAACAATACCTGCCTTCCTAAACGTCTATATGCAATGTTAAAGCAGTGTTTAGAAGAGCAAGAATGTAGCAAAACGAATGTTATAACACGAATATAATCGCGAAATTGTAATCCTTTCAAAAATCGAACAATTACTAATCACTTGTGGTTACAAATCATTGTGTAGGTAGTACGATTGGTACATAATTATGAATAAATAGAAGTACGAAAAGAACGAAGAACGAAAGAAGTTACCTAGTTCATTTAAATAAATTGAAAAGTCTGAACGATTCAGTGATATGACCGATAATGACCACACATAGTAAGTTTAGTTGGGCAATACTTTCTCAATTCTGTTTTAAAATTGCCACTGTGTCTACACACAGCAATTTTGTTTCGGCAATTTTAGCACTCTTATTCAGTCATTCATTAAACCTTCAAGCTACTTGTCGTCTTTTTTTACATCTTACGAATAGAGAACCAAAAAAAAAATTGCCGAGTACGAGCAAGTTTGTACCTTTCCATTCCTCTTTCCTCTCTCTGCTACAAAATCAAGAATTGCTTAACTAAACTTGCCGTGTATGGTCCTGGTGTAACGATCTTTTTGATTAAACGTAGAAGAAAGCCTTAAATATGCAGTTTACAGGCACTATGGTGTGTGAAACGTGAATGAAAGTATATTTCGACTGCTATTGAAGGCCCTTTTAAAAGACCTGTTATACCTTGCAATTAACGCTGGCCAGTTTTTATAGTTCACATAAAATTCTTCTATTTTCTCATTTCATAAACTTAACAAATTAGTTTTATAATAATATTTACACTTTATTTCAATGGAGATTTTTGTTGTTGTTGTTGTTATAGTTTTAATTAAAATTGTAACTTCATTACAAAAACAAAAAATTGTTTCATAAAAAAACACAACGCAAATGTAACTATAAAAAGTTAATTCATTTAAAGTGGCAATAAGTACGCAAAACCTCATTTTCAAATATTAAAAATTGCAAAACAAAAAGGTATAAAGTATAACTGTAGTAATAATTAAAAATCGCTTATGTCTTATTAAGTTATTTTAGAAAATTACAACTTTAAAAGCTCTAAAAGTTTTCCTATAAATATGGCTGCCTTCCTAAACGTCTATTGCTTTGCAGTACAACAACGTCACATATTCCTAAACAGAACTGTGCAAACTGTGACAAAGTATGTTATTCCTAAAGCTCTATTTTAAGACACAAAATTACAAATAAACGCAACTATAGCATCATTTAAATGGCAATACATTTTGTGGCAAGCATGTAATTTTCAG
The DNA here is from genome assembly GCA_947397855.1 of Thelaira solivaga. Lineage (NCBI taxonomy): Eukaryota > Metazoa > Arthropoda > Insecta > Diptera > Tachinidae > Thelaira > Thelaira solivaga. Next base: position 41,539,224 of record OX377612.1, read on the forward strand.
TGCTGCAAAATGATTTTACTGCTTTATTAAATTCAATTTTGGATGTTTTAATTTTAAACAGTAAAAGACAACAGTGCGACGAAACGTAAGATTCAGTGGACGATGAGCAGTTCAAATCGGATGTAGAGGCTTCACTGACTACATATTGAAAAAATGGAAGCTTCCGAATCATTCAATTTATTAACTCGTTCATTTGAACTAGCTGCTACATGCTTATTATGTACCAGCGATTTTATACAACGTCTCAAACCGTCTTTTAAGAAGAAATGCTTTCACATGGAAGTGCAAGTTGGAAAAACTCAATACACTCACCGTTTTCCCAGACACACTCACAATTTTCCAACTTTGCCGCCAAATCTTTACAGTCAATGAAGTTAGCTCCGAAAACTTAGTTGTAACATGTTAACATAGCTCTGTTAAGCTAACATAATTAAAATATTTTCAGGAATTTCGTAAAAAACAAAGAAAAAAACCAAATATTTTAATAAAAAAAAAATTAAATCGAAAGCTACGCGATTGTAGATTTCAGAACTGTAAAGCTTATATTCAGAATCAGTATAGGTTTTGAATAATTTCACGCAGAATATATTACAGTGAAAATCAATGGGTTAAAAAAATGGATCAAAACCGAGATGGTGTATGGTTGAAAGCTATTGAGGACTTTAAACTATAATATATCGGTCAAGAAAGCAACTACTCGTAATTAAAAATATCAAATGAAATTTGCCAACAATGCTTATTTAACATAGAGAGAAAAACTCTAAAACCACACACAGCAATAGTCATACACTATCGCGATTTAAAACAGTCGTTTTAAATCTAGCCCACTCTACACACATGAAACTTAAACTAACACAGATATAATTACTACACATCTTACTTTATAACTCATACACAAGCATTATAGCGTAGACAGACGACGGCGTTAATTTGCATCAAAATTTCACTAATGCAAATTAAAATTTTACCCTGACAGACGAGAGTTTCTGCATTTAGTAAACAGCTGTTTGCATTTAAACTTATATACAGTAAGGTATTCCCTATAGCAAAAAATTAAATTACAAAAACAACCCTATTGTATGCGCTAAATAAAAATTTAATTCAGTGCAGATCAGGCATACACTCGCATTTCTCTTGTGAACCACGCACTTCTTTTCTTTCCCTTGGAAATCTAATATGTTATAAAATGCGTTGTAATTGTAATATTTTTTTTATTTTTTTTATTTTTTTTTCCTAAAAACATCCATTTTAATTTAACAACTACAAAACAGTTTGACAATAACTGTTTGATTTTCAACGTTGTTGCCAATTTAAAAAAGCTAAATTCAGTTTGATTTCATGCATTTACGCTAAAATTAATTCACATTAAATGGAAATAATTCACAAGTTAATATGAATTAAGAGTGTTAATGCAAATTAACGCCGCCATCTGTCTACGCTATTACATTCACAGATTCTACGCATTAACTTATTGCATAAGTACAGTTTCTTATGACTAATAATAGTGTTTTCAGACTGAAAGTTAAATACTGAATTTAACATTAAATTCACCAACAGATGATTTTGCGTTCACACTGCAAACAACATGTGTGCCCTTTGGTAAATACACTTACGAGACACATATTTCCTTTGTGCCTGGTCCAAAAACTTCGTTTTCTTCGAAATTCGTTTATTGATGTTGCCATTGAAAGCATTTTCTTCGGAAAATATTTGAAATGGTTTTTATTTTATTATTTCATTCAATAACACTATCAGCTGCTGCTATATTTACAGGACTTTTTAACTTGGCAGCACTGAGCTTAACGGACAAAAATAGTGTTGTATTTCATAAATCCAACTTAAATTCAATTCCAAAATAGCATTTAAGGTACTGACTCACTATCCTACACGATCGTACGATTATGTCAAAATAATGTGTGACAAAATTCTGTCCTACTTGAAGAAATCGCTTTAAAATGGCGAACTTTATGCCACACTATTATAAAAAAAAAGATGCAAAAACATATGTTTACTCAGCTTAATACTTTTAAAAGTATTCATTTTCTTCTTTGCTGCAAAATATTTTTTTACAAATATGTACAATGAAAAATAACCTAAAAGTTTGTATAAACAAAACACAAGCTTGGTATTGTTGCTATTTTTCTGCCTGGAATATAGAAAATGCAACTCTGATCGCACAGATAAAATTTATTTTATGAAAATTTTCATAACATTAAAAAATCGGACAGACCTGTCAAAAAGTCTGCTTGTTCAATACACACTAACATACTTTTTTAGCACACATGGGTTTTTACACAGATCGTACGACTAAGTAGGATAATGAGTCAGTACCTTTATTGTGAATTTATTAAATTCACTTTGTATGGTAAATACAGTTTTTATGACTTGGATTTAACGTTAAAACCGCATTTATGTTAAATTCACTCAGTCTGTTTTTCAACAGAATGATTTTTCGTAACAATATGTATACATAACTTGAAGATAGTACCTGTGAAGGCGAATTCATACAAGCATCTCTGTGTGTAAAATGTTCATCGACTCCGACCATATAATTGTAACAACTTTGACAAAACAGAAAAAATCTGCTTTCTTGATATCACTTCGTATAAATTTGCCTTGATAACTGCATGTATAAAAGCACTGTTATTAAGAGCCTCTAGATTTGTGTTAAGTGTTTGTAAATGTATGTGTTTGAGAATATGAGTTAGCATGTGTGTGTTCCTTAATTTCTGCTGCCATATAATAAATGGCGTGTTATTTGTAATATTAAATTGATTATAAATAAATTCATTAGTTTTATTTAATAATAATTAGTTTTGTTTTATATCTAACGTATGTGTATAATAAACAACAAATAATAACAAAAGCAACAACACTGAAATGATATTTGAGCACAAATACTTGTATCCTGTAAAATTTGAAATAAAAAAAAAAAGATTGTTAAAGGCAGTAAATTTAAATTATGTGTGTAAAATGAATAAATAGTTTAATGAATTAAATTTATTGATTTCAATAAAATATTACGCCCCGTAAACATAACTATGCTACAGAATGGCTTCAATTGTACAAGTAAGAAGTTGATAAAATTCTTAAAATGAACAGCACGAGGTTAACAGTTTTAAGATCTTTACACGAAGAATGATTTACTTTGGAAGAGTCTATTTTTACATGTCCCTCTGACATGATGGGTCTAAGTAAATCAGCCGTGATCGAAATTGTTTACGTAGTGCAAGATAGTGCAAGACTTGCTAATTCTGATACCCGATACCAAATGAATCTAATTGAAGCTCCAGTGTTGCAAAGAACGCTAACGTATGTGTTTTACAACACTGAAATAATGGGATAATTGCAAAAAAAACACACTGTAAGAAAAAATAATTATGAAGTGAAAAAGTGATATTCACACTAAACAGCAAAAAAATGGCTGCTTCTGTATTTTTCTACTCAATCAGTTTTGAGTCGAAAAAAATAAAATCATTTTTATTAATTGAAAATGAATTTTTGGTATGGTGGACCGGTTGTATAGGGTTCAAAGATTTGTTTGCATAGGAATTACCTTACAATACTCACACCTATAGATTTGCATCTGATTTTTATATCCGCCTGTAGTACGACTAGGTTGTCTGCATCTAGCTGGTGGAAGCATAGAACGAGATTCATCTGGATCTTAGGGCCTCTATCGAATACATGGTTCCCCATATGAACTTTGGTAACTTTTTCTACGTTGTCTTCCCTTTCAGCCGGAAGTAGAAATTGGGCAGATAAGACATTAGAGTGTACACTGATGCATCTAAGATAATTTCGGGTGTAGGTTCTGGAGTTTGTTGTAGAGAATTTGACATATGAGACTCTCATTCCGACTTCCAGATAGGCCTAGAGTTTTCCAGACGGAGATAATTTACATTAAAGGAGGCTTGCATTTCTCTGTACAATAGAGGTGTGAAGGTAACTATACCCATATTCGTAGATAACGGCTCCCCTGCCACTTCTATCGAATATTTAATTCTCTACTCTATTCCTGCATACAGTGACTTCATCGACAACACGCAGACGGACGAATTGGCCAAGACTGGCTCTATGACAGCGACGGTCGCTTTACCGCTTAATAGCATCGCATTTTGGAGTACTATCAAAAGAAAGTGGAACCTCGAGACATGTCAATTATAGCCTCGCTATGACAGTAAATGCTATGCTCAGCTGCTGAACAGGAATAGGAAGGATATTTCTAATGGTTGCGATAACCGGTCACTGGCAGGCTTTGTTTGCTCTTCAACGAGAACTGCAGCAGCTGCCATGCACCTGAGAGTAAGGAGACAGTCTTTCACCTTCTCTGCGAGTACCCGGCTGTTCTGTCCTCGAGACATAAATTTCTCGCTGGGCATTTTATGAACAGACTATCTGAGTTATCGGAGAGAAACTAGGGGTCCCTTTATTCCTCTTGTGCTTTTGCTTGAAGGCCGTTACGCCGCCACGCAAACCAGCAACGCCCTTGAATAATTGATTTTTTTTCCATTTGTTATACCCTTTACTGTAAGTAAGAAGGGCATATGTAACTTTGTTGTTCCGTTTGTAATTCCTACACCGTACAAAATATATATATTCTGAATCCTTATAAATAGCGGAGTCGAATTAGCGATGTCCATCTGGTTTTCTGTCTGTTGTCTACGTAGTCATTGAAATCAACTTTTTGAAGTCTCTAGCAAACGTAGAGAAAAGTTAAGCATGCCAATCTGTCAGTTGTTTGTGTCGAATTTCAGCCGGATCGGTTCATAAATAGCTGAGCTATGAGGCAATAACTGCGACTACCTTTATTTTTCTGAATGGGTTTTTTTTCCGTATTTTTTCAAATTAGAAAACGGGCAGTTTTGTCAAAAATGACAGCCGTAATATCTGTGCAAAAAATGAGAGCAATCGGTTCATAATTTTAATTAAGTGCCTGCAGACATTTTATTGCTTTTAAAAATGAGGTTCTCAGAAAGGATTGTTTCTTAGAACTCGTTAATTTTAGTTTCTTTAACTGAAATTAATTATTTATTTTAGGATTAATAAAAATTGGTATTCAAAAAACATTTTTTTTATCAATGTTTTTAATTTCTTTTTTTATTTTTTATTTCTATATAATTTTTTAATAAAATTTTATTTCGCTACAATAATAAATAAATACAATTTTATAATAAACTAGCCGTTTCAATTATAAAATATAAATATTTTGCTAACACAATAAAGGGTGTATAAGACTCTACACGCCTTTTTTTTTTACTAACAAAAATAATTTTACCTTAAAATATTCAGTTATTAAACTGCAGAAGAACTTCCATCTAGCGACCTTGATTTTATATATTTTTTATATTTATTTTTTCTAACTTTAAAAGGTCGTGTGCCGTTTTCGTAGTTTGATAAACAAGTAAAAAAAAACATATTCTAGTAGAAGGTGTTATTGAACAATATTTCAATAGCATAAATATGAAAAAAAAATAAAAATAAATGAAAACTATTTCACTTTGATATGCTTTTTTACAGTGTGTTGTGGAAATGCAAGAAAATGTTTTAAATGAAAACGGAAATCTACAATTTTCAACTGGAGAATTAATTCAGTTCTAAAATTAATGGTGTTATTGTTTGTGTGTGTATGTACGTGTACGCTTGTGTGCAATTAAAGAAAGTGAATGGAAAATCTAAAATGAAAATTAATTGCACCAGTCAGCTAGCAAGACTAAATTATATTAAAAGGTAGCCAACATTGTGTAGAGATTTTGTTTTTTAAAACCTTTAATGATGTCAATCAAATTTATAACTAATACCCGTATGTTAGTTACCGACTCAAATTGAGTTTCAGACTGTAAGACACCACAAATTTAAAAAAAAAAAGTAAGTAAAAGTCGGATATGCCAAGTCTTATATACCCTTCACTGTGGTAGTCCAATATGAATTTTTATAATTTTGCAAAAATTTTCTTATTTCTGTACGTACTCAATTTTTAAATAAAAAAAACATAATTATAGGACAATCTTTGTATGTATGTGCTTAGTTCCAGATTTGTGTTGGATTATTTAAAATCTTTTGTCTTCCTCATGATATTTTCATGAGTCTATGTGGACTGAATAAATAACTCATGAGAATATCATGAGGAAAACAATAAATTTAAAATAACCGAACACGATTCTGGAATTAACCACAAATAAAGATTGATATTTTGTTAAACTTTTGAATTCCAAATAAAACTATTACATTTACATACGAGTAATTATAACAAAAATATCTAAAAAGAATGCAAAATAAATTAAATTCAATTTAGTTTAAACATTTTTGAAAGCAAACAAATTGAATTAAATATATAATTCAAATAAGGAACTTGAAATTAACGGTAAAAATAAAAAATCGTCTTTCAATAAGAAGGCATTTAAAAGACACACATACATACACCGTTTGCGTGAGATGACTGCCTGGTATCGTGTTAGGATGCACAAACATTACGCACATGTACAGCTTAAATATTTCCATAAAAAAACAAAAGACCAATTAATGAAAATCTCAAATTTCTGTTGAGTTTGTTCATAAAAATTATGATTATTATTTCTGATAAAACTGCGTACTACATTTTTTTCTTTGTTTTGTATTTTAGTCAAAATGTGCAAAAAACGCAATTTCGCGCAGGAGCTTCCAACAAATCTGTAGGTATTCTAGGAACTTCAGAAAGCTCATTTCAACATCCACAGCAACAGATGAACAGACGGACATTACTAAATCGACTTATCAATTTATAAGGATATAAAATATATATATAGTTTATAGGGTGACACATGTGCGGTGTACAAATTACACACGGAATGACAAACTTTTCACTTTTTGTGAAGAGTATAAACAATTCAAATTAAATTAAATTTAAAAATTATTGTTGTTGTCATATAATAAAATAATAAAATTTTATTAAATGCACAAGTATGTAGCAGCAGCAGGCTGTTGGTAAAAACACTTTGGTTTTATATTTAAGAAAGCCTTTCAATTGTCTTGTTTTTTTCATTCTGCCAACTCAATTATACCATAAATTGTGTCATAATGTTATTATGATTATGATTGCAATGAAATTATTATTATAAAAAAATAACTAAAATTACTTTTAATCCTTTTAGCATTATTTTATGACTGCAATTCAGTCAGTCACAAGTCACACAAACCAAAACAACAAAAAAAGAAAATTTATTTCTGTTTTTCAACACTTTTAATTTTTTTAAAACAAAATTTATGGTTTCCTCAATTGGGGCTATAATTTTAAGAATTCTCTAGACTAAATAAAAAAAAACAAAAAAAAAGTTTTTCTCTTTTGCCTTTAAGCTTCAAGCTAACACAACATTTTTAAACCTCTTGGTATGGAATTGCTGCTACAGCTGTTTTCTTCCCTCTTTTACAATTAAAAGTCATAAATCAGAACAAAGTATAAAAATTTAATATTTTAATAGGACACGCTATCCTATAAATGTTTTTTTTAAAAGTTGGTTTTTGGCTATAAATTAATTTATAATTTTTATTGTATCAGGAAAATGATAAAACACCAAAAGAGATATACATTTAAAAAGACATACTTGAATATTATGTGTGTGTATGGGTATGTGGTTGTGTGGGAGTTTAGTTGTTTTGTTTCATAAGATATTTTCAAAATAATTTTGTATTCTAATTATACAAATAAAATTGTTTTAATTTTTTTTTTCAGATTAAATTTAGCAAATTACACAACTATAGACGGTTTTGAGCCAGAGCTACTAAACACTGTTTCCGAAGTAAAGGGTGGTTTTTATAGACGTATAGAACTTTAAATTGCAATAAAATAACGATGGATTATTCGATTGACTGAATTTTATTTATCGGAAAGATAATCTTGTGGCATTACATTTTAAATATGATTTCTGGCATATGACCGCCACGGCTGGCTCGGATGTAGTCGAATCTGGACGTCCAATTTTCGATGACTTTTGCCAACATTTGTGGCCGTATATCGGCAATAACACGGCGAATGTTGTCTTCCAAATGGTCAAGCGTTTGTGGCTTATCCGCATAGACCAATGACTTTACATAGCCCCACAGAAAGCAGTCTAGCGGTGTTAAATCACAAGATTTTGGAGGCCAATTCACAGGTCCAAAACGTGTCACCAAACGTGTCTTTCAATAAATCGATTGTGGCACGAGGTGTGTGACATGTTGCGCCGTCTTGTTGGAACCACAGCTCCTGGACATCATGATGCTCTGATGGACGATTTTGTCGACGATAAAATGGACGTAGTGCGCGATACGTATTCCGCACAGAACCATTATTTTTTGAAATAAAATTGCACTATTTGCAAGCGTTGTTCAGGCGTGAGTCTATTCACGATGAATTGCCAAACCAAACTGAGAATAAATCACTTGACAGCTGTTAAAACGGTCGCCATCTTGAACAATAATGCCAACTTAAAGTTCTATACGTCTATAAAAAACACCCTTTATTTTGTTTTTTCAAGGTAGCTTTTTCTACCTTGTAGTAGTAGTAGTAAAGTTTTTATTGAGACTTCTTTTTTTCCATATTACAAGATTTATACTAACATAAATTTTTCGAAAATTTAAAACTATAAATTATTATTTTAATTACCTAAATATACATTTGATTATGCTTCTGGCTTATCAATATAGAAAATTAAATTGTGTACAATATAAATACTTAAAACATTTGAAAATCACTGCTTGCTCCCGGCGCTTAACTTAAACGATAGAGTATATACGAGGTATGATAAAAATATAACCGTTATTTTAATTTTTTTCAAAAAGTATTTATTTATTCATCAATAACTATCTTGTCCCCTTCAAAGTATTCCCCTTCAGATATAATACACTTATGCCAGCGTTTTTTCTAATCCTCGAAATACTTTTGAAACGCGCTTTTTGGTATCGCCAACAGCTCCTGTTTCGATTTTTCTTTTATCTCCTCAATCGTAGCAAAACACTTTCCTTTCATCGGTGTCTTCAGTTTTCTGGTGAATACTGTGGCTGAGGCATGATTACGCTGTTGTTTTTGGCCAACAAATTACGAACAAGCAACGATTTTTTTGGTTAAAATTCAGCAATTTTGAAACAATCTTCGCTGCCGCACGTTTCATGCCTGAAACATCCATAAAAATTGCTTGGCATGAGTCGAACGATATGCCAACATCATCAGCAACCTCTCTAATAGTGATTCGACGATTATCCAAAATCATTTTCTTCACTGCTTCAATGTTTTCATCGGTTGTTGACGTGGTCGGGCGACCAGGACGAGCATCGTTATTGACATCTTCTCGGCCTTCTTTAAACCGTATATACCACAATTGAACTTGTGTTCTGCTTGTAGTAGACTCGCCAAACGCCACAGTCAACATTTCAAATGTCCTTGCATATTTAATTTCATTTTTTACGCAAAACTTAATACAGTTTCTTTGATCCATTTTTTGAAATAGTAAAAAATCGAAGAGCACACCAAACAAATCTTTTTATCTGTCAAAAACAAACTGACAATCCAAAATGGCTGATATTGTCAACATAAATAACAGACATGTGTACCAACATTAAAAAAAATGCGAAAATCGAACATACGTACCTCACGAAAATTGAAACTAACGGTTATTTTTTGATCATACCTCGTATATCTACAAAAAAAAAAAAAAATTTTACTTAAAACTAACAATCTTACAACTAAATCTTAAACAACTATGAATAAATAAATAATAAACAAAATGAAATTCAAAGCTAAACTTAAAAAAAAAACATTTAAATAAAATAATAAAAAAATTACCCCCCATGAATGCCGGGAGTAGTATGTGAATAAAAGTTTTGACCAGGAAAACTATTGACCTGTTCATTTAAAATGCCAATAGCGGATATATACTGAGTGTTTGACCAACTGGGGGGTTACTCTCTATTGCGATGCGAAAGAAAAACCATTCGCATCTGTATGATTTTTACATTGAGTTGCGATGCGTTTTCTTTCACATCGCAATAGAGAGTAACCCCCCTGGAGTTTTCTTCGCTAGATAATAAATCTTGCATTTCACTGCCTTCAAAATTAAATAGCCTATGTAGGAAATTTTTCATTAACTCTAGGGCATAAAATGAAATGGGATGTACATTAGCCTTCTCATATATAACGGGTGGCGCAAAAGTAATCCTCCTATCAGAAAATGCTATAAATTTTGCGATTGGCCCTTAATGTCAGTTCTGTTTTGATATTTGTGTAGTAAACACATGCGAAATACACGTTAATAAACAATGTTGACATTAGGGGCCAATCGCAAAATTTATAGCATTTTCTGATAGGAGGATTACTTTTGCGCCACCTGATTACTTTTGCGCCACCCGTTATATTTGTTTGAAAATTTCTTATTGTATGATTTATAATTTTTCTCTATACATTTCCTGAGAATGCGACGTTCAAAAATTTCCATTCTTATCATCATGGTTTTCGAAATACTAAACAATATTGGAAATGCACAAAGAAGAATTGGTCGAATACTAACTTTATACAAAAGCAGTTTAGTCTCTATTGGTAGCGATTTACTAATAAAAAGCTTTGCAAAGGCACCTTTTACCATATTAGCTTTTTTTAAATTGTATGATACATGTCTGTTGAATTTTAAAAGCTTATTGAAATATATTCCAAGATATTTCAAATTATCCTTAAATATGATTAAGAGACAATTCCAAATTTTTGCTTTCTGGGACAACAGTATATTTACATTTTCTAGAGGCATTCCGTAAGCATATGGCATTACTTTTTCCAGAATTAATTTTAATTCCCCAGCTGGAGTAAAAATTGTCCGTCATTTTTAAATGTGATGAAACCAATTGCAGTGCATCCTTAGGAGATTCAGCATGTGCATAAAGTAAAGAGTCATCAGCGTATAGTATAGCTTTTGTGCTATGAAATTCATGTGGAAAATCATGTATGAAAATATTGTACAAGTGAGGTGCCAATACTGAACCTTGCGGAACACCACAAGACGTTATTACTTGATCTGCCAACACATTATCAACTTGTATGCAAAATCGCCTTTCCTCAAAATAGCTTTTAAATAGTTTTATAATTTATGGATTAAAGCCTATTCTAATCATTTTATATAAAATGCCATTACGATATGTCTTATCAAAAGCTTTGGCTACCTTGTTATATTGGATTATAAAATCCGAAATTCAGCAACAAAATTTACTTCAAGTCGTACCTTCATTGAAACATCTCGGTCACCAGATCCCGCTTAAAAGAACCAAGTGCAGTGTTTAGTTGTTATAATTCAGAAGTTGACTTAGAGTTGTAAACTTGTATCAAAAACTATTTGAGTGAAATTTACCACAAATAATATTTTCAAGAAAGTATAAAAAATAAATTCCTTAGAAAAGAAATTTTTTGAAAAGGAAAAGTAAAAAAATTATTCTGAACACAAAAATTAAAAATAAAAACTATTAATTTTTTTTTTTTCAGAAAATTTTATTTAGGGGATTCACACAGTAATCATAAAGTCATAAGTTAAAAAAAAAATAACACGAAAAAATATAACTGCTGTGATTAACCCTCATAACTTAGTGAGTACTTATGACGTAGTCTTGGGTAGTAAAGAAACGAACTATTCCTATTATACTATTCACTTATTTGAACTGAACAAACTAGTCCCTGTTTTGGATCCCTATAGTTCATTTGATTGCTCTTCATTTTAAATGAGCGACCTATAAAAGAACGACCGAACTAAACACAAGCGAAAACAAAGACGAAGGAACGAAAGTTGCCAATTATTTTCTTTTACAAAAATGGTATTTAAAACAAATAAACTGAAGAAGAGAAAATGTATTACGCATGCTAAAAAACCCAATTTTAAGATTTAAAAATTAAAACTCATTTTTTTTTATCCATAGTGACTAAAGTACTTGTTGAAATACATTTTTAAAAAAGAAATCGAAAAGTAAACTTAAAAATTTTTCGAAATTTTGTTGTTGTTTTGCTTTCTATTTTCGTAAAAAAATTCCTTTTAATCCCTATTCTATATCATTTTACATAAAAAGGACGTCCAATGAGGGTCAAAAGTATAAATGATAAAGATACAAAAGATCAAATGAACTATAGGAACGAACTATTCCTTTTTAATTTTTGAACTAAGAAGAACACTCACTAATATGAACTACGCAGCACAAGTCTACTTATGACAAAGTATTATATTAGACACAGTAGAAAAAGTTTTAAAGACTTTTTTGTTTGAATAAGATTTTATGGCTACTGCTGTGAATTCCCAATTCATTAAAAATTGTGGCAACAACAATATTCTTAAACGATGATTTATTTAAAATTGATTCCGCACGGAAAAGAAAATTTAGCGGCAAGAAATATCGATCGATATGCAAATTGCTATTATTTATTGCTGAGGAATTATCTTAGTATTTTGAATTGTTTCATTTAATTGTGAATTAAAAGGTAGTCCATTGTGCATGAATTCTATTTATTATTATTTCAGCTGTTGGTGATAATTAAACAAATTGCATATTTTTACATCGAAATAAATATTAAATAAACAAAAAAAAAAAAATTAATTTTGAAACAAAACGAATTTATTTCAAAAAATAAAACAAATTTAGCTAAAACACATTTAATTTTTGCAAAAATTTTTATTTTTTCCTACATTTTTGATCTTTCCGTGAGCGTAATCAAAATGTAAAAATGCATCTATTTACATTGCGGAATCAATAATATGGTAATACCGAAATTGTAGAGATGATACCACAACTGCGAAAGAATACCGGAGCAATTAAATGAATAATTGCAAATTTTTCTTCAGCACAAAATATGGTTTCCGCATCGCTGAACGCAATGAATAATTAGACACATTATTTTCTTTCTGCACTAAATATATATGACGCCAAATCGTTGCATTCGATATCGAGCAACTTCTATAGAAATTTTGAAATTTGTTCATACAAAAAGACTTAAAATTCGGTCGTTTTGATTCGATATCGATTGAGACGATTAGGTCCTGTTTATTGTCGCTTATAAATTAGCCTATTTAGACAACATCCGCAATGGTAGGAACGTTTAAATATAAGCGTGTGTTTACATTCTGTAGCCTGTGTGTTGTATGTGTTTAATGCTTCAGTCGTACTGCAATAATTTTTTAAATATTTCGACTAGTATTCAAAACGAATATTGGAAATTATGACCAACTTTTTATATAAATTTGTCACATTTTAAGTCTACTTTATTTCTCTTTGAATATCACATCTGTTTTTTTTTTTTTCTTAATAAAAATGTTTTTTTTGTGCTTATACTACCACTCGTGGTGGCATGTGCTCTGCTACACTAAATACTTCTAAAAATTCGTGCTAAATGAAAAAAAAAAATTAACACTCGCCAATTTATTAACTGGAGTTTATTTTTGGCATTTTTGTTTTCAACCTGGCTTGCCTTTACAAGTAAACGCCAGTGCACTGTCGTATTTACGTGCTTAAAATATTTATAAAGAATTTATTTAAACAGAAAATAATAATAAAGAAGCCCAGCAAAAATGTAAAGCTTTAATTAAACATGTGTAGGTTTAAAATGTATAAAGTGTCAGTTTCCTGGTATAAAAACCGCAAGAGAACACATACATACATTTTGGGTCACACGAGGACGATAGAGAAAACTTCTGCAAGATGGAGGTATACGAATATGCAAGCATTACAATGATGCCATTCAGAATCACCTGAACAAATGCATTCACACACACACTCTATTTCTGTTCTGTTTAATTTTAACTAAAAGTATTGCATTCAAGCATCAAGCAGGCATGACAACTACAAAGAGGAAAAAGTAATGGTAGTTAAATGATTATATGAATGTGAAGGATTATTAAGGCGTGCATGTACAAAAATATGTATCCAGTGGGTACAGCTTTTGTTTGTGTTTATTGTTGTTGTTACTTTTCTGTGTCATTTGTTATTATTGATATTCTGTTTACTGAAAATTGTGTAAAATATACAGAAAATAAGTGAAAAAATCACAAGAAAATCAAAAAAAAAAATATTAAAAATTAATTTTTTATTTTTTTTATTGTAACAACAAATCAGATTAGATAGTCTGGACGACACGAAATGGACTAGATAAAGCAAAAGTTTTAATCCCTCGAGAATAATTCAAAAAGCTTAACCCATAAAATACTTCGTCTGAAGGTGAGCTCTTAACACAAAATTATTAACGACTTTGTCTTATACTATGTCGTCAATGAGATACAAATTCGAAAAGTACAAACACATCTTAAGGTTAAAAATCTTAATCATTTCGTTTCCATTAATAAATTGTTTGTGTTTATATTCCAGTTCTTTCCATTTAGTTTTGAGTTACTATTTTACAGGCTTAACAGCTTTAAAAAGATTGCATTAAAATTATAATATAAGAGAATATCAAGATCCTTTCATTACTTTACTGTAGAAACAATTTGCTTAATAGATGTTGTAGTGCATGATGTCATTCTTAACTTTTTCCTCAATAAAGCTTTGCTCAATAAGTTAAAAAAAAATTACAAGTTACATGACTTTATCATCACAGTTTTTGCCAGCTGAAATTTAATTAATGATTTGAAAATGTCCTGAATGTGTCGTTAATAACCTGAAGGTTGCTATGTCAGTGACGGTCGCTGTACTGCTTAGTACCATCAGAAGCGGCATTATTGCATGTTACCAAAGGATACTAGCTGGATGGGTCTCAAGAAGTGCAGGGTTGCGCTGCCGGCTAACTGAGAGCAAGGAGAAAGTTGTTCACCTGGCTCTTCCGGCTTTAAGACATAAATTTCTCGACTCACATTTTGTGAACGGCTTACCTGCGATATCGAAGATAGCCTCAGATAACACTGGTCAACAAAATTTTGTAACAAGAAAGGTACTTACCAATTTGGAATTACCTAAATACCCTCATTTTATCACCGTATTTATTTTGATTCCATCAGTTCTAGTTTTCGTGTTACAGCTACTACCCGTAAAATTTAAAATTAACCATTTTTGTTCCACTTTTGCATTCAGAGATTTTATTTATGTGAATAGTATAGTGTTTTTTTCTATTTATTGAGTTAAGCGACTGTTAAATAATGTCAAGAAAGTGCAAAAATGATCCTGACAGGTTTTATTATATTTGTGGTAACATTACTTTTAAAACTCAGCGAAGGAATTTGACACCATTAGTGACTAAGCTATATGAACAGTATTTTGGCTTTGCCATCGGACAGCAAGACAAAGCGTGGGTTCCACACATCTGCTGTGTTACATGTGTGGGTCTTCTTACTGGATGGGCGAGGAGATCTCGATCTATGCCATTTGCAATCCCCGTAATTTGGACAGAACCAACGAATTACTCATCTGATTGTTATTTTTGTGTTACTGATACGAAAGGTATGACAATTAAAACAAAAAATAAAATAACATATCCTGACCTGCCATCTGCTAAAAGACCGATCCCTCATAGTGAGGAACTACCTGTACCAGAACCACCAGAAAGTTATGGACAGGAGTGGTGACGGCTTTTTATATTTGAAGGAAAAGTTTCCTAAATTGAGTGCGGCAAAAATTAAAGAGGGCATATTTGTTGGCCCACAAATCAGACAATTGATGAAAGACGACATATTTAAAGAAAAACTCAGTGATTTGGAAAAATCTGCTTGGGAATCTTTCATGAAAGTAACTTTCAATTATCTAGGAAATCACCGATCAAATGACTATAAAACTATTGTCGCGGAGCTGCTATCTGCTTATAAGGCTTTGGGTTGTAATATGTCATTGAAAATACACTTCCTTCATTCACATTTAGACTTTTTTCCTGAAAATTTGGGCGCCGTCAGCGATGAACATGGTGAAAGATTCCACCATGACATTTCTACCATGGAAAAACGATACCAGGGCAAGTGGAGTCCACGTATGCCAGCGGATTACTGTTGGACATTACAACGAGATGTACCTGAAGCAAAATACAGCAGAAAATCATAAAATTTTATTTAAATTAATACTGTAACATAATAAAATAACTTACTTTTGTTAACAAAATCTCAAATTTTCTAAATTTATATAACATCTAATTACAAAAAAACTATTCTTATTGGAAGCATTCTAATTTTATTTATATTATCCATATCCTTGTCCTAAACATAGCAAGGCAAAAGTTTTCATGTTACACACAAAAAGTTTTTTTTTTTTGTCGACCAGTGTAATCTTTTAAGGTAGCTAAATGCCGCAGGGCATTCAAAACGGAATCATAAGATTCTGATTGATGGCAGTTAGGCCGCCACCCAAACCAACCAACCATCATCAATATCTAGTTCGGTTACTGGACTTATTGCCACATGCAATTTGCTTAAACTTTTTTTTTTTTTTCCTATTGAGGGTCAAAGAAAATTGTTTCGGCGGCAAAATATAATTTTGTTGTATTTGTGAGAAACAATTTCTCTATATAAAAAAGTTTAAATTTTTCATGAAACATAAAATTTTTTTTAATTTGTTTTTCTTGTGAAAAGAAAAATTAAATAAAATAATTTTTACTTGAATATTTCTGCTCGTTAATAATAATTTTTTCATAGAAAAATTATTCTATTTGGTAAAAATTTTCGTATAGAGTGCTTATGGGTCTGTCCTTTTTATAGAAAATTTTTAGCAGTCCTCAAATTGAACATAGAAGTTCTGCGAATTTTTATTTTTTTTTTAATTTTTGTGCCAACTACGTTATCTGCTCTTTTGTTTATTTTACACTTTACTTGTTTGTTTTTTGTTGGTATTAAACTTTTTGTAGCGTAAAACTTTGCTAAAAGTGAAAGGTTATAAATTTGAATTGAATTTAGTTGAATCCGCTTCAGATTAATTGAAATTCAGTGTTCTTTTTCTTCTTAAATATTGTTTCGTCCTTTTTTTTGCATCCAGTTAAAGAAAACTTCCGGTTTGTTGAGAGTGTTTAAAATATTTTTATGTGATTAAAATGTATCTGTAGTTGAATAATGATGTTCTGATAAACAAATTTAATTTAATTTTATGCAATTTATTTTACTTTTATGAAAAATAAATAAAGCGCGTTTTGTAATGCAGTTAAAATTTAAATCAATTGATTAAAAAATAAATGCCAACTACAGGGTGTCCGCCGGGAAAGGTATACTACTCGCAGTAATTCCATTGTAATCCTGGCTGTATGCGATGTGGCACCGTTTTGTTGATACCACATGTTAATCAAGCCCAAAGCATGCAGTTGGGGCGTTAAAACAGTTTTCAATCATATCACGATATCGCTCTCTATTCACAGTTACCGTTACGCCGTTTTCATTTTCAAAGAAGTAAGGTCCAATGATTCCTCCTGACCAAACTACACACCAGACTGTCACTTTTAATGGATGCAAAGGTGATTGATGAATAATTTGAGGGTTTTCTGTTTATTCACATATCCATTCAAATGAAAATGTGCCTCGTCACTCATTACACAGTACAACAGCCAACAGGTGAGAAATTCCAAGTCAGGGTGATAGTACTAGGTCAGTATAGTAAAACCCTCAAAGGGTTTGGCGTTCGTATGTGTCAGTTTTTTTTTATGACCTTTTAAATTTTTTCCTTATCTTGATGTTTTTTCGCTTAGTTGTAACATTTTGGCAAAAACGTAGTTTAACATAACTCGAGAACCACTTGTCCGATTTTGCTAAAACAAACTCAAAAAAATTTAGAATTACAATTTCTCTAATCTGTTTCTATACCGTTTTCTTATATGTGCACCATTCGCGAAGTTAAAAATGAATGTATGAAGGGAAAAAAGTATTTTTTGCCTAAAAATTTAAATAATTTTTTTTTTTAAATTCATAAAAAATCCAAAATGGAAAAAAGTGCAAAAACTAATTACTTTCGCGTAAAGTCACATAACTCATGAGCAAAAAAAGGCATAGATCATCAAAATCGATGCACGCGTTTCTCATTTATTCACAATTAGGTAAATGTATGAATTTCAAAAATTTGCTCCAGATATGCACAACATTATTTGGAGAAAACATTGACACTTACAAGCCGAACTCTCTCATATTTTTCTACTTTACTAAAAGAGAAATATTGATGTGGCAACACTGGTTCTGTAATGTTCACATAAAACATGCATTGTCTTTATACTTCTTCTCTTTCTCACACTGGTTCTGTGATTTTTGTCATTCAACAAGTGCCGACGAACGCGAACAGTAAAAGTGATTTTTCTCCAGTTTTTTAAAAGTGAACAAAAGTGAACAGAATGTGGAACTGTGCAAGCCAGATATAAATAGCTTTTGCTACTGCTGTGGTCAATATGTCTCAACACATAAAAAAAGGAGAAATTTCAGTACTGATTTTGTTCAAACATACGAGATGTACTTCAACCAAAATGTTATAGTGAGCGAAAATTGGGTACCAAATATAGTGTGTAAAAGCTGCTACAACCGTCTAATGGATTGGAAAAATAGAAGACGTGAAAGTATGCCATTCGGTATCTCAATGACTTGGACTAATCCTGGCGAAGGTCACAATCCATTGAATTGCTATGCATGTGCGAATAAAGGAGCCGCAAAAAGGATAAGAAAATCGTATAATTACGTTGGTGTTGCAAGTGCCGCAACACCATTGCCTCATTCGGACCACATTCCTGTGCCAAAAGCTTCTAGCCCAGATATTTTCTCTTCTACGACTGCTCCGACATATCATGCACGTGATGATCCCCCATATGAGCCATCAGTATCCAATGAGCCAATTTTAATAAATCAAAATAAGCTTGATTCAATTGTTGCCAAGTTGGAATTAACACAGCATAAATCGGAAGAGCTGGCTTCCATTTTGAAATCAAACAATTTGTTGGCACCCGCATATTGCCCGGATGTAGGAAAATTGATGGACGCAATGGAAATAAAATAAGAAGCAGATGACTGGAGATTATTTATTGACAGTTCAAAACTCAGCTTGAAGGCGGTTTTACTGCATAAGACCTATAAAAAACCTTCAGTTCCAATCGCCTATAGTACAGAAACGAAAGAAACATATGATGCACTGGAAAATATTTTAAAAATGGTTAACTACGCCAAACATATGTGGCGCATATGCTGCGATTTAAAAGTTGTAGCAATGCTTTGCGGTCTACAAAGCGGCTATATAAAATATATGTGCTTTTTGTGCGATTGGGACACACGATTTTCCGGTGACCAATATGCATGCCACGGATGGAAACTCAGAGAGCACAGCAGGTTACAAACGGCCAATATTATTCGTGAGCCTCTAGTGCCGAAGGAGAAGATATTGCTACCTCCACTGCATATTAAACTTGGAATTGTTAAGAATTTTATCAAAACTGTAGTCAAAAGAGATGAAGTTTTCTTGTGTTTGAAACTAATTTACCCGAGACTCAGCGAAAGTAAAATTAAAGAAGGTAAGTTATAATATCACATTCATTTTCCATGATTTTCCATCTTAACAAATTAATTTTTTCCAATCAGGCGTAGTAAATGGTCTAGATATACGAAAGCTGATTAAAAGTGACGCATTCAACAATATTTTGATTGACGGTGAATTGAATGCATGGCAGGCAATCAAAGAAGTAATAGAAGGCTTGTTGGGAAAGCATCGTTCTAACAACTACGATGTTTCTGTCGCAACGATGTTAAGAGCATTCTCGGAAATTGGTGTCACCATGTCCTTGAAAATCCATTATTTACATCATCATCTGGACTACCTCAGCAAACAATTGGCTACCGAATCAGATGAACAAGGTGAACGCTATCATCAAGTTGCTATGCCATTTGAAATGAGGTAATACTGATTTTTTATTTTTTCAAACTCATTTTAATAAAACAAAAACTTACAGATATAGAGGCAAAAAGTCGCCGAGTGCAATAATTGCGGAAATTTGCTGGTGGAGTAAGCTTGTGTGGCAAGACAAGGATGATCTTGATGATAAAGAATTTTCAGAAGATGCAGAAGGGCCAACAGTGGAGTCACACATTGACATTATGTGTGGTTCAGAAACTGATGATAGCGATGAATGCGATGCCACTAGTCCCGAACAACCACCATCGAAAAAGTCTAGGCAATATTTATTAAAATAAATAAAAATAAATAAATAAAATAAAAATAAAAAATTATAAAAATGTTTACTTAATCAAGATCAAGGATCAAGATAAGGATCAAGATAAGGAAAATATTTAAAAGGTCATAAAAAAAAAACTGACACATACGAACGCCAAACCCTTTGAGGGTTTTACTATACTGACCTAGTACCATCACCCTGACTTGGAATTTCTCACCCCCCAGACAATAATCCCAAAAATGTTCCATAGTGTTATGATCGTCACTCATTATGAAAATCGGTTTTGTCATGGGCGAGCTGTAACATCCTATTGGCATATGTATGGCGTCGTAAATGGTCTTGTGGAAGAAGCTCTTGTGCCAACTGAATCTTATATGGAAACAAATGCAAATCCTTGTGCAAAATTGTGGCCAAAGTTGTTTTCTTGAAGGCCAACCTCCTGAGCACGGCGTCGAATTGAGGATTGTTTTGAACACTTTCAGCCGATCTTGCAGCACGTTGTGGTCCGTGCTTGGGCCTATCACCTACAGACCCTCTTTCTTCGAAATCATTCACTACACGATAAATAGTGTGTTTTGTTGTCACGTTTTTTCCCCAAAAATTTCACGTAACTTTCTCATCGCTACAGTAATTGATGATTGATTTTGGTAAAATGTTTTAACGATTAAGAAACACGTTGGTTTATCGAATATTTTTCCATAATAAATTTTGCCACGTGTCTACTTTACGACTGCCAAATATGAACTGTCAAGACTAATGCTTACCAAAATGGCGGCAAAACAAAGTGGTATACCTTTCCGCCGGACACCCTGTATTAAAAAAATATTAAAAGCCATTAATTTGACTGAATATCAAGGTATGACTTAGGCTCGCATTGAGCTCGGATTCGAGCAAGCTCTGTCTTGTGAGTTGATGCGAGCTGTGTGTATTAAGCTCGTAAACTCGCAAATTTTAAGCTCGGGCTTGATAGCCCAATTTGCTTAGCTCATTTTTAAATTAAAATCCAAAGTTGATTATTCAAGGTCACCCCCATTGCATATATGCGGTATGACAGCCTATTAAATTCACATTGACGGGGGATAAACATATCACATTGTGCATTTGTTTGCGTATCCAAAAAATCAAACTGGTTTTGATTTAAAAAAAACGCACACAAATGCATGATTGATGTTGAATTTGATGTGGGCATCAACCACTTTACAAAGTTCTTAAAAAATATTTACTTCTTAATTTTCTCCGACGCAACAACAAACACAACACATTATGCCGTTAACAAAATTAGGAAAATTTGTTTGCGCTTGAAAACAATTGAAAAAAGGATGAAGATAAATATGCCGGGAATATAATCTAAAGTACAAAAGGCAAAAGATAAAAGCAAAATAAATTTGCTGAAGCATCATAAATTAATGAGACTGTATTCTATAGCAGTTATTTACGAGTTACCGCCTTATATTTTAAAATCTTGCACTGAAATGTATGCTACGAATTTTGTTACTATTTTTTGTTTGCCTGTTTATTTCAGCAATTTGTTTGCTGTTGAGATAATGAGTGAATGAATGCGTAAATTTCGTAACCGTGTCGCGGTTGTTATAAAAAAAACTAAATTTGTTTTTTTGTTTTGGTTATAAATTTTATTTAATTTGACAACTTATTGACCGAATGGGAGAAACAAGACTGACTTATTCTAATTACAAGATCTTCTTATATCTTAAAGTTATTGTATTATTTGTTAATAAGTTTATTGAATATTGCATTTTCGTTTGGGAACGGGAATGCTTATTTGACAATATCTATTGCAAATTGCTTTCTTAGTGAAAAGTTAGTAAATTTGGGACGGTTGCAATTCTCAGAATTGCGACCGAAAAATATACTTTGTTACATTTCTGCATTTAGTGCTTTAATTTATTAATGAAGTTAATTCTTTTATATTAAATTGGGACGGTTGCAATTCTTGGAATTGCGACCGAAAAATAATTAATAAATTTTACATTTATTTTGTATTAATTATTTTGTTAATAACTATTGGCAAATTACGGTTGCAATTCTTGGAATTGCGACCGAAAAATAGTTTTGATTTATGGATTTAATCATAATTTCTTTAAACAAAGCGGAAATGGGTTTAATATTACACTTTGTCTTTAATTATGTTTGCAATAAATTCGTCTATAGGGTCGTTCCTAATGTAAGTGTTAGTGCTTGGTTTTATATACTTAACTTCTCCCTCCTTTAGATTAGAATTCTCCTGAATTCTTTTATTTAGTTTTATTTTTATCTGTTTATGTTTAGTTAAAATTAACACAATTAAAATAAGTACTACAAATATTATAAAAAAGTTACATCCATATGTTAATTTTGTATGATAATTTAATGCTTTAATATTCTTTACATTATTTTTTTGTTGTAATTCAATTTCTTGAAAAGATAATTTATGTGTAAAATTCTGAGCTCTATTTGGATTTTCGATAATTTGTTTTTCTTTTATATTTTCGATAGTGTTTGAAAAATAATAGTCTTTAATTCTTATTGAACAATTACTGAAATTTATTAAATAATTTCCGTTTAACATGACCTTTTCGGAATTACAAGTTTCATTAACACTGATGTTCATTGCATTCTTAATTATAATTGTGTCTATATCTAATTGTACAATTTCAAAATCTTTGTTACTTACTAGTTGACAATTATTTTTTATTATACAATGAGTGCTTAATTTTAAGTCTTTTAAATGCTTATTTTCTTCAAATCTATATGTTTTATTTTCAAACTCGAAGCTTTTTTCTGTAATAGCATCTATTTCGTTATTGTGAATATTGGGTAGTGGAACAATAATTCTTAATTTAACAATTATGAAATTTTTAGGTATTTTTACTCCTAAAACTAAGTATGAACCATTAACAAATGTTGTACCACACTGTATATATTT
This sequence comes from Thelaira solivaga, assembly GCA_947397855.1. Lineage (NCBI taxonomy): Eukaryota > Metazoa > Arthropoda > Insecta > Diptera > Tachinidae > Thelaira > Thelaira solivaga. The sequence continues at coordinate 41,562,212 of OX377612.1, forward strand.
CAACCTGTTATAATCGATATTGTATTTTTTAATTTCGTTACTGGTTAGAATACTTGGATGTACTAAACCATGTTTTGCAGAAATTACATTGTCTTGCAAATGCTCTATTCTACTCTTTATTAGTTGTATATTACTTAATTGCTCTAAATATCTACTTTTATTATTTTCTATTTTTAAAAACTTATTTATAGAATTTAGTTCTTCTTGAATTTTTTGTCTGTCATTTGTAATTACCATCTTTAAATGATTTATAGTTATATTAAAATAGTCATTAATTATAATTTGTTGATTGTTGTTGTTAACAATTTCATCAATATTAAACAACTGTTTTTGTAAGTTTTGCCTGTCTTCGTCGTCCATAGTCCCAAATAACCATTTTTGTATGCTTCCTATTCCATTGATTAGTCCTCGTCTTTGCCTATTTTGTCTTGGCAATAATGTCAATAATTTATTTTTAGCGTCGCTTAGTTCTAAATTAAGCATTTCTTTATTATCAATCTTCATTAATTTTATGTTTTCTGTCATGTTGTCCAAAATGGTTTTTATATCATGCAAGTTTATGATATGTAATACTATGTCCGTCTCCTTGACTATTTCCTGACTTTTGATATAAATGTCTACAAATCCTTTTTGTTCTGTAATTCGTTTTGTGTTCATTATTCCTTCAATCGGTTGTGTCCATAAGAGTATCATCAGTATTATCCCTAACTGTAAATTTAAGAGGTCGTTTGATGTTACAATGATGCACTCTCTCTAATTTGGATTTTTTATATTTTGGTTGTTCTTTATGCCTAACTGCCTTGTAGTTTTTAATGAATCCTTCTTCCCTACTTTTTCTGTAATCTTCTCTAGATTTGTTTAATTTCTCAATTATTTTTCTTTTATTTTCCTGTAAATTCCTTTTTATTATACCATTTTCAATTTTTCCCAAATGTACGTCACTAGGTGTGCATTTAATGCTTGAATGGTAACGCTCATTATAGCTTCTAATTGCTTTTAGAATCAATTGTTTTATTGGAATATTTTTCTCTAATTTATATAATATCCTGAATTTTTCGGCTATTGTGTTATGCAAACGCTCTATGTCTGCATTACCCGTGTGACTATTGGGTTTAGTTAGATGTAATTCAATGTTTTCTTTTTCTAAAAATTCTTTTATTCGGATTCCTTTAAATTCATTGTCTGCCACTATTTTCTTTGGTTTTCCTATTTTGGCGAAATGATCTTCTAATTGCTCGATAAGAGTCACGTGGTTTCTGTCGTTTAGCGGGTATGCCGCCCCAAATTTAGAAAATTTGTCTATTACCGTTAGAAAATAGTTCCTTTTCATTACATACGTGTCTATATGAACGATCTCATTCCTTTCTGAGGGTGTTTCTGTGACTAAAAATTTAGATTTTATTGGTTTTCTATCGTACTTTATTTCCTGGCATATCTCGCATTGATTAATTACCAATTGAATTACCTCCATGAGTTTTGGATAGTAAATTTTATTTTTAAGTTGGTTATATGTTTCGACTATCCCTGAATGCATGCTTTCCCTAACGTGATACAATGATATTTGCTTGACTGCTTCTACTTCTGTTTCTATATCTCTAGCTCTTGTAGTACATTTAGTGAAATTAATTTGTTTATCGTTGGAAAACATTTCTATTAATTTTTCTTGAACTATGTTGTAGCTTCTGTCTGAAAGTTCAGAAAATATTCCTACTTTACCTTTAGTGATATACCTTCTAAATATTTGTCCCATTTCTTCAAAATCACTTTCCGCAATATATATTATCCTTTTTCCATGTAATTCCTGTAGTTCTTCAACTTTATTGTTTGTTAATATAATTTGTGTCTTATACTTGTTTACTATTTCTTCCTTAATGTAGAAATGATCGTGCAAATTTTCATCTGCTGAATGGATTGTTGCCATAGAAACATTTTCGTCCTCCATATTATCTATTATTTTAAAATCTGATTCGTTATCCCAGTTTTCCCGAACATTTTTTTCATTAACATGTTCCAATCTACTTAGAAAATCGGCGACTCTATTCTCTTTTCCTTTAATATACTCGACCGTAAAATCATATTCACCCAATTTTAAAATCCATCTTTGATGTCTTGGCGACATGTCCTTTCCTTTGTACTTTGCATGTAAAAACTTAATGGGTTGGTGATCTGTTAAGATCTTAAACTTTCTCCCGTAGAGATAGGGTCTTAGGTAATTAACGCTCCATAATATTGCCAAGAATTCCTTGTCCGTTGCTGCGTAATTTCTTTCATGATTATTTAAGGTTCTTGAGATGAAACAGACCGGATGTCCTTCTTGTGATAAAACGGCTCCAATCGCATAATTGGAGGCATCTGTGGTTAATGTGAACATTTTTCCAAAATCCGGATATCTCAAAATGGGATGACCACTAATCAATAATTTTAATTTTTCAAATGCTTCTATATATGTTGGGTCGTTTATGTTTACTTTTATGCCTTTCTTTAGATATTTTGTAATAGGTTGGGCTACTTTCGCGTAATCTTTTATGAATTTCCTATAGTAACCGGTGAGCCCAAGGAAACTTTTAATTTGTTTCTCTGTTTTTGGTAGCGTGATTTCCTGAATTATTTTAATTTTGTTAGGGTTTGGTTTTAGTCCGTCTTTTGTCAAAATATGTCCCAAAAATTCCGTCTCTTTTTTTAAAAAATTGCACTTGTCCATTTGAACTTTTAAATTAGCTTTTTCTAATGCCGTAAAATTCTCCGTGATCGCCCTTATATGTTCTTTCAATGAGGTGCTGAATATCAATATATCATCCAGGTATACTACGCAGGTTTTGTTTATGAATTCTCTTAGAGTCTCATTCATAAGCCTTTGGAACGTCGCTGGGGCGTTTTTTAAACCGAAGGGCATCCTTACAAATTCATACAATCCATGTGGTGTCACAAATGCGGTCTTCTCTCTATCTTGTTCCCTGACCAAAATCTGGTGATAACCCTTCGCTAAATCCAGAGTGGTGAAATATTGTGCCCTGCCCAGTTTGTCCAGAATGGAGTCTATATTTGGTAGTGGAAATTTGTCGTCGATAGTTATTTCATTTAGTTTCCTGTAGTCCACCACGAGTCTATATTTCTTTTCTCCTGAATTATCGAGTTTTTTAGGCACCACTATTAAAGGGCTTGCATAACGTGAAGAACTTTTCCTGATTATCCCCTGTTCTTCCATTTCCCTTATTTGTTTTCTCACTTCTGCCTCGTGTTGGGGTGGATATCTGTATAGTTTTGAATTTATTTGTTCTTCGGTTGTTGTCCTAATTTCATGCTGTATTTTCATTGTACTAGTTAATCTATCTCCTTCTTTGAAGAATAATTTCTGGAATCTATTTAATGTTTTTAAAATTTCTCTTTTTTCTTCTTCATTCAGGTGTTCTAACTGAATTCGGTTTTGAAGTTCTCTAGAAAATTCTATTGCTTCTAATGTACAGATCTCTAAATTATTATATGGATTTACTAGAAAATTTGTTACTTTATCATTAAATGAGATATATCCGTCCTCCAAATTTACCATTGTTTTAAAACAATTTAACAAGTCGATTCCTATTATAAATTTATATCTTCGTCCCTTGAATTCAGCTACTTTCCATCTAATCTTCGCATAATGGGGTATATTAAATTCGTCGGGTGCATCCGTCACGACTTCATATCTAATAAAATCTTTTTTGTTAATGGTACTAAACTTTATTGGTTCTTTTAATAAATTTTTTCTAAAGTCTTTAACGTTACTGTCTATTAAACTAATACTCGCCCCTGTGTCTATTAATGCGTCATATATTTTTCCTCTTATTTTAATGTTTATGATGGGTAAAAAATCTGAGGTCGTTTTGAAAAAAACTGATCCTGGCTTTGTCGGGGTTGAGCCATGTTACTACAACATTTGTCGGGTTCCGAGTGTCCTGCCAATTGATCATATTCTTCTCTTTGATTATTACCTTCAAAGAATCCGTTTCGTTCTTGCCTAGGTTGCGTCAAGCGATATTGGCTGACGTCAATTCTAGGGTTTCCTAACTGGGCGGTTCTCTGATTATTAGTATTTACTTGATTATTATAATTTACTTCATTCACTTGCTTATTAAATTGAATATTATCTATTTCCATAGGTTCATCTTGCCTTTGCCTGGCCTGATTCCAACGGTTTTGACTTTCATATGGCCTAGGATTTCCTGCTTGATTAAACCTTTGGAATTTTCCTGACGTTTTATTATAATTGTTATTATTATTAGTTTGTGGAACTCTATAGCGTCCTGAATTATTAAATTGTTTGTTCCAATTATTCCAATTATTATTATTCCTGTCATTATTATTCCTATTATTATTATTATCATATTTCCTAACGTTATTATAATTATTACGATTGTAGTTTTCTATATGTTCCTGCGTATAATTATTATGTTTATTCTTGTAGCTTTGGTTCATATTTGAATCGTATTTAGTATTTTTGAATTTCCTATATTCTTGCCTAATGCAGGCATCTTCGAACCTTCTTCTCGTCAGAATTCTAAGTATGTCATTAATATTGTCCACCTCATAAATTTTGTCCAACAATACACCTTGTGTCATTTCCTTCACGGTATTGACTAAAAGGCTATCTATGTTCGATAAGTCAATGTAATGATCGTCCTGGTAATATATGATTAGTTCGTCTGCTTTATACTTAATGTTTTGTAACTCTATTATAAGTTCGCTTACCGAGTGTACCTTTAGGTTGGCTATTATTTTATATATATGGTGTGGTTCCACGTTGGGTCGGTACCTTAATTTTAGTGTCTCCTTTATTACGTTCCAATTGTCTGGTGTAGGTATATTGATGATGATGTCCTTGGCTTGTCCTTGGATGACTTTATAGAATATTATTCGGACCACTTCTTTTTTAAGATTTTCGTCCGAAATTGTCGAAAGCAAATACTCGATGCTGCTAAAGAAACTATTTATAGTCACCTCCCCTGTTCCAGTAAAGGTTGGCAGATGATTTACCATCTTAAAAATGTTGTCCCTCATAAGGCTGGATTGGTTTAATGGTTGTTCTTGTTGTTGCTGTTGGTTTCGTTGTTGTTGTAACTGTTCATTTTGTTGTTGCAAATTTATATACGCTTGGCGTAATTGCTCCAGTTGTTGGTCTTTTATGGCCAATTCTTCGGCCACGTTCACAGATGCGATGTGAGACCGTTCCTCCATTCTTCTTTGTTGGTCGTATGCTTGTTGCCTTTTTGAATACAGCTTGCCTTTTATTTATCGGTGTCCACTGATTTTTATTTTTCAGTGTCAACTAAATTAATTTTGTATCTTAATTGTGTCCACTGATTTTTATTTCAATGTCAACTAAATTAATTTTGTATCTTAATTGTGTCCACTGATTTTTTTATTTTTCAATGTCAACTAAATTAATTTTTTGTATCTTAATTGTGTCCACTGATTTTTATTTTTCAATGTCAACTAAATTAAGTTTATCGTTATAGTGATTTGTAAAAAAAAATTTTGTTTCTTTTTTTTTTTCAAAACTTTTCTCTGGTCCTATTCTTAGCAGGATACTCAGAGTTTTTATCACTTTTCGTACGATTCGTATCACTAGATCCTTATATTTTAAGGATCCTACCGACTGCGCCAATTTCGTAACCGTGTCGCGGTTGTTATAAAAAAAACTAAATTTGTTTTTTTGTTTTGGTTATAAATTTTATTTAATTTGACAACTTATTGACCGAATGGGAGAAACAAGACTGACTTATTCTAATTACAAGATCTTCTTATATCTTAAAGTTATTGTATTATTTGTTAATAAGTTTATTGAATATTGCATTTTCGTTTGGGAACGGGAATGCTTATTTGACAATATCTATTGCAAATTGCTTTCTTAGTGAAAAGTTAGTAAATTTGGGACGGTTGCAATTCTCAGAATTGCGACCGAAAAATATACTTTGTTACATTTCTGCATTTAGTGCTTTAATTTATTAATGAAGTTAATTCTTTTATATTAAATTGGGACGGTTGCAATTCTTGGAATTGCGACCGAAAAATAATTAATAAATTTTACATTTATTTTGTATTAATTATTTTGTTAATAACTATTGGCAAATTACGGTTGCAATTCTTGGAATTGCGACCGAAAAATAGTTTTGATTTATGGATTTAATCATAATTTCTTTAAACAAAGCGGAAATGGGTTTAATATTACACTTTGTCTTTAATTATGTTTGCAATAAATTCGTCTATAGGGTCGTTCCTAATGTAAGTGTTAGTGCTTGGTTTTATATACTTAACTCGTATGGCTATTTTATAGCGTTTGTGTTTAAAATCAACTTCCGGTTGCTATGAAGATTGTCTGACTTTAAATCGAAAGCAAAAAATACATGTTTGACATAATTAGGCCCAATAGAGTCAATTGAGTAAAAACAAAGAGAAAAAAAATTTATTTAATGTTATTGTTGCTGTTCTTGGCATAGTAAACGTTATTTATTCTCGGCATTCAAGTTTTTCAATAAATGTGTGTGTACACAATTGTTCACACAGCTGAAAAACCAACAAATCAAATAAAGCGTATGTTGCATACCTTTAGGCTTTACAGGTTTTTCAGTATACACAAAATACATTAACAATCGATTTTGTTGTTGTATGCGTAAACGTATTTTAAATAAGTAGTAGTAGTAGTAAAGTTTTTTCGAGACTTCTTTTTTTTTCCATATTACAAGATTTATACTAACATAAATTTTTCGAAAATTTAAAACTATAAATTATTATTTTAATTACCTAAATATACATTTGATTATGCTTCTGGCTTATCAATATAGAAAATTAAATTGTGTACAATATAAATAAAGAGTGATTTTTTTGCTATTATCTTTTTGGCAACACTAGTTTTGACAGCTCACGCACGTTTTGTATCTTGTGTCACTGTCAAACATCTTCAGTTTGGTCTATAATTTAATCATGAATCGTCTTACAAACGAACAACGCTTGCAAATTATTGAATTTTATTACCAAAATGCGTGCTCTGTTAAGAAAGTTCATCGCGCGCTTCTTCCATTTTATGGTCAGTTTAATCGACCTACTGAGGCTTCTATTCGGGCTATTGTAACAAAATTTCGCACCAAATTTACATTGTTGGACATTAAACCACCAACACGCTTACGTAGAGTGCGAACTGAAGAAAATATCGCAGCCGTATCGGCCAGTGTTGGTGATGACCGTGAATTATCGATTCGGCGCCGTTCGCAGCAATTGGGCCTCTGTTACTCCACTACGTGGAAAATTTTGCAGAAGGATTTGGGTGTGAATCCTTATAAGATACAACTGGTGCAAGAATTGAAGCCAAACGACCTACCACAACGCCAAATTTTTGGTGAATGGGCTCTTGAAAAGTTAGATGAAGATCCACTTTTTTATCGAAGAATTGTGTTCAGCGACGAGGCTCATTTCTGGTTGAATGGATACGTGAACAAGCAAAACTGCCGTATTTAGAGTGAAGAGCAGCCAGAAGCATTGCAAGAGCTACCAATGCATCCACAAAAAACAACCGTTTGGTGCGGATTATGGGCTGGCGGCATCATTGGGCCGTATTTCTTCAAAGATGATGCGAATCACAACGTTACTGTGAATGGTGAGCGCTACCGTGCGATGATAACAAACTTTTTTTTGCCCAAAATGGAAGAGCTTGACTTGCATGACATGTGGTTTCAACAAGACGGTGCCACATGCCACACAGCACGCGAAACAATGGACCAATTGAGAGGCGAGTTCGGTGAACAGTTTATTTCACGCTTGGGACCAGTCAATTGGCCGCCCAGATCGTGCGATTTAACGCCTCTAGACTATTTTTTGTGGGGCTATGTTAAGGCTAATGTCTATAGGGACAAGCCCGCTTCGATTGACGCACTGGAAGCCAACATTGCCAACATTATTCGTGAGATACCGGCCGAAATGTTGGAAAGAGTATGCCAAAATTGGACTAAGCGGATGGACCATTTGAGGCGCAGCCGCGGCCAACATTTGCATGAAATAATCTTCAAACATTAAATTATATCGACCCAACTATCGATCCAAATAAATATTTCATGCATTTTTCTGAATTTTATGTGTTTTTTTTTTTTAATTTCCGATAGTTCTTATAAAATCACCTTTTACTTAAAACATTTGAAAATCACTGCTTGCTCCCGGCGCTTAACTTAAACGATAGAGTATATACGAGGTATGATAAAAATATAACCGTTATTTTAAATTTTTTCAAAAAGTATTTATTTATTCATCAATAACTATCTTGTCCCCTTCAAAGTATTCCCCTTCAGATATAATACACTTATGCCAGCGTTTTTTCTAATCCTCGAAATACTTTTGAAACGCGCTTTTTGGTATCGCCAACAGCTCCTGTTTCGATTTTTCTTTTATCTCCTCAATCGTAGCAAAACACTTTCCTTTCATCGGTGTCTTCAGTTTTCTGGTGAATACTGTGGCTGAGGCATGATTTCGCTGTTGTTTTTGGCCAACAAATTACGAAAAAGCAACGATTTTTTTGGTTAAAATTCAGCAATTTTGAAACAATCTTCGCTGCCGCACGTTTCATGCCTGAAACATCCATAAAAATTGCTTGGCATGAGTCGAACGATATGCCAACATCATCAGCAACCTCTCTAATAGTGATTCGACGATTATCCAAAATCATTTTCTTCACTGCTTCAATGTTTTCATCGGTTGTTGACGTGGTCGGGCGACCAGGACGAGCATCGTTATTGACATCTTCTCGGCCTTCTTTAAACCGTATATACCACAATTGAACTTGTGTTCTGCCTGTAGTAGACTCGCCAAACGCCACAGTCAACATTTCAAATGTCCTTGCATATTTAATTTCATTTTTTACGCAAAACTTAATACAGTTTCTTTGATCCATTTTTTGAAATAGTAAAAAATCGAAGAGCACACCAAACAAATCTTTTTATCTGTCAAAAACAAACTGACAATCCAAAATGGCTGATATTGTCAACATAAATAACAGACATGTGTACCAACATTAAAAAAAATGCGAAAATCGAACATACGTACCTCACGAAAATTGAAAATAACGGTTATTTTTTGATCATACCTCGTATATCTACAAAAAAAAAAAAAAATTTTACTTAAAACTAACAATCTTACAACTAAATCTTAAACAACTATGAATAAATAAATAATAAACAAAATGAAATTCAAAGCTAAACTTAAAAAAAAAACATTTAAATAAAATAATAAAAAAATTACCCCCCATGAATGCCGGGAGTAGTATGTGAATAAAAGTTTTGACCAGGAAAACTATTGACCTGTTCATTTAAAATGCCAATAGCGGATATATACTGAGTGTTTGACCAACTGGGGGGTTACTCTCTATTGCGATGCGAAAGAAAAACCATTCGCATCTGTATGATTTTTACATTGAGTTGCGATGCGTTTTCTTTCACATCGCAATAGAGAGTAACCCCCCTGGAGTTTTCTTCGCTAGATAATAAATCTTGCATTTCACTGCCTTCAAAATTAAATAGCCTATGTAGGAAATTTTTCATTAACTCTAGGGCATAAAATGAAATGGGATGTACATTAGCCTTCTCATATATAACGGGTGGCGCAAAAGTAATCCTCCTATCAGAAAATGCTATAAATTTTGCGATTGGCCCTTAATGTCAGTTCTGTTTTGATATTTGTGTAGTAAACACATGCTAAATACACGTTAATAAACAATGTTGACATTAGGGGCCAATCGCAAAATTTATAGCATTTTCGATAGGAGGATTACTTTTGCGCCACCTGATTACTTTTGCGCCACCCGTTATATTTGTTTGAAAATTTCTTATTGTATGATTTATAATTTTTCTCTATACATTTCCTGAGAATGCGACGTTCAAAAATTTCCATTCTTATCATCATGGTTTTCGAAATACTAAACAATATTGGAAATGCACAAAGAAGAATTGGTCGAATACTAACTTTATACAAAAGCAGTTTAGTCTCTATTGGTAGCCATTTACTAATAAAAAGCTTTGCAAAGGCACCTTTGACCATATTAGCCTGTTGAATTTTAAAAGCTTATTGAAATATATTCCAAGATATTTCAAATTATCCTTAAATATGATTAAGAGACAATTCCAAATTTTTGCTTTCTGGGACAACAGTATATTTACATTTTCTAGAGGCATTCCGTAAGCATATGGCATTACTTTTTCCAGAATTAATTTTAATTCCCCAGCTGGAGTAAAAATTGTCCGTCATTTTTAAATGTGATGAAACCAATTGCAGTGCATCCTTAGGAGATTCAGCATGTGCATATAGTAAAGAGTCATCAGCGTATAGTATAGCTTTTGAGCTATGAAATTCATGTGGAAAATCATGTATGAAAACATTGTACAAGTGAGGTGCCAATATTGAACCTTGCGGAACACCACAAGAAGTTATTACCTGATCTGCCAACACATTATCAACTTGTATGCAAAATCGCCTTTCCTCAAAATAACTTTTAAATAGTTTTATAATTGATGGATTAAAGCCTATTCTAATCATTTTATATAAAATGCCATTACGATATGTCTTATCAAAAGCTTTTTCAATGTCAAGCGAAACAGCTACAGTGCACTTTCCCTTCCTCAAATTTTGTATAACATCCGTATGAAATTTTATAAGAGCATGTACAGTAGAGTTACCCCTCTTAAAGCCAAATTGTTTTTGTGGAATGTATTCACTGTGTATGTCTCTATCCATTTTCTCGCGAATAATTCTCTCAAATAATTTCCCTACGTTAGAAAGCATTGAGATAGGTCTTAAGCTATTTATATCATCACAGTTTTTTTGTTTTGGAATTGGAACAAGCTTAGCTTTTTTCCATTCCACTGGAAAATATGAATTGTTTAAGCAATTATTAAATATTATAGTCAAATACTCAAAAGCCTTAGTAGGAAGTTTTTTTATAATAAAATTAGATATATTATCCAATCCAAACGATTTTTTATTATTTATTTTATTAGAAATATCTAAAACAGAATCTATATTTGTAAAATTTGCTATTCTTAGATTATTCAATGATGTAGCATCATTATTAAATTCAAAATCAATTGAAACTTGCTCAATTGTATCATTTATTGTTTCATCTATTTCCATAACATCTCTATTTGGAGGAGAGCTTTGGAAAACAGTTGTAAAATGCTCCCTTAACACACACAATTTTTGGTTTGTTTCAGTAATTTTATTTCCGCCAACAGAAAATTTTTTTAAATAAGAATGTCTCCTATTACCAGTAATTTCAAAAATTTTTTTGTAGGCCCATGGTCCTGGTCTAATTTTTTTTAACTTTATTTTTAACAAATTGGCCTGTTCCAGTTCAATCTGTTCCTTAATAATAATTTTAATCAAATTAATCTGCTTAGATATTAGTACATGTTGGGGATCTCTTCTATTTAATGTTCTGGTAAATATAATCTTCAGTTCCTTCTGCCAGTTAAATTTAATTTTAAGGAAGCTTTTAACTTTTTCTGAAGGAATAAATTTTTTTTAGAATGGATTTGAGTTACCAAATTAATAGAAGAATTGAATTTTTTTTATAAAATCATCTATTTTAACATTAGATAAATTCCTAGTGTTTGGTGGAAAGTGATCTAATATCGCATAAATAATATCATATTTAAATTCATTCCAATTTGTGTCTTTGTATGACACGTAATTTCTTTGCGTTTTTAAAATAAAATTAAAATCTGGAACGTTGATTTCTAGCCTCAATGGAATATGATCGGAAAAAGTAGGAAGAGTAGAAGTTCTGTAATTAGAATGTATATGTATCACAAATTCTCCTAACTGTAATAGATTCATCTTGAAGCCAAGACTCAAGTATTTCACCATTAAAATTATTTAATATATCACCCCAAGTAGTGTGTTTTGCATTCAGGTCACCACCTAATATAAGACCATTATAACTTCTACCAAAATTTAAAATCAAAGAAAGACCTCTGTAAATATCATTACGATTATAATTTGATTTAAAGTAAATAGAACCACAAATAATTTTTTAACCACACCATTAATTGAAACTTTTATTTCAATAAACAAATTTGGAAATTTCAAACCAGGAATATCCACTTTCGAATAAATGAGATTGTTATCCTCTCTTAAAACATTATAATTATTAAGATAAATATTAGTGTTCGAATTCAAATGAGTTTCTTGTAAAAAGGCAATATCAATACTAAATTGATTCAATAGTATACTAAGTTCGATTCTCCTACTTATGTGTATTAAAGAACCAACATTAAATGTGACTAAATTGAGAGAATTACGGACCATATATATTTTGAATATCTTTCACTAGCTTCATGCACTCATTCCTAGCTTGATCCTTTTCCAAGAATTTGTATACCCTCATAAAATTAGATATTTTATCTTCTAAACTTAAAGGATTTAATTCGCATAAAATCTTTGCCACTTTGAGAAACTCTTGTATTAGTGCTGGTTTTGTCGGCTTGCTCTGTATTGGAATTGTATTAAATAAACTGGCAAACGATATATTCTCATTATTCCGTATGCTTTAAAATTGGCCCAGCCCACTTTTACGCGGGTGAGCTGAAAGTCGCCACTCTGTACTGGCCATATGAGACCGGGTAAAGGCCGCTTGTATAAAGTAGAATTTGCTAAAAATTGAACTTTAGGCATCCGAAATTGAAGAAAATTAGGCTTAAATTTATTTTACGCACGCACCGCAAATTCAAAAAAAAATTTACCACAGGTGATAGAAAATTAAATTCTAAAAAGAAAATATTAAGTAAAAGTTCGCGGGGGAATTTGTATAATTCCGAGTAATGAGCCTCCAAAGTTTTCTTAGGTTAAACACAAAGTTTTTAATTTTTCACGAAATATTAAAAAATAATGGAATTAATAGAAAATTTATTTCTAAAAAAAAAAATATTTAGTAAATTTTGTCCCTTAAGTCCTTTTTTTTCGAGTTCGACCCGATTTTGCAAACGAAGCCGGTGTTCGCCATACAGAAAGGATGTAACCTTTTAGTCCGGCCGAAGGCGGTCTACACAAGAAACCTTTTGCAAGTAAAGCCGGTGTTCGCCATTCCACAAAGAATGTAATCGTTTAGTCCGGCCAAAGGCCGGCTACACAAAAGAACTTTTGCAAGCGTAGCATAATAGCGTAGACAGAGGACTTCGTTAATTTGCATTGACACTCTTAATTCAAATTAACTTGTGAAATATCTCCATTTAATGTGAATTAACTTTAGCGTAAATGCATGAAGTCAAACTGAATTTATACTACATTTAGCTTTTTCAATATGGCAACAACGTCGAAAATCAAACAGTTGTTGTCAAACTGTTTTGTAATTGTTAAATTAAAATGGATGTTTTTAGGAAAAAAAGAAATATTACAATTACAACGCATTTTCTAATATTTTAAAAAAGAAGAGAATTGTGTGGTCCAAAAGAGATACGCAGATTCTCTTAAAATTGTGGCGGAACGTGTCACTGAAAATATCAATTTACAGAATGTAGTTTACAAGCAAATAGCCATGGCACAAGGTAAAGTATTTAAGACAGCTGTACATATTTTGCTCTCCTCATTTTAGTTTCTGAGCTGTTAATATTTGTTCACATTTTTGGGCACCATTATTTTTGTGCTCAAAATACATAGAGAAATCCGAGTGTATGCCGGATCTGCATTAAAGACGTGCACGAGTATACCTACAAGTGTTGTCAAAACAATTATACCAAATAAGTATTTGTTACTGCTGGTGTAAGGGAGAGAATGAGTATAACAAATATGATATGGTTTTGTTTTTGCACACTAACTCAACTCATACACATATTCAGAGTTATAAATAATTTTGCAACGAGTGAGGAATTTATTTGTTTCTCTGCTTCAAATAACTGTTGTACTACAAATGTTTTCAAATAATTTGTTGTATAAACAGATATTTACGGCTCGGTTCCATAAAAACGAACGATAAATTGGTTCGTACATTTGTTGAAAACAAAAATATACGAAAATTTGTTTTTGTTTTCAGTACAAATGTACGAATGAAGCATGTATGTATGTACATATGCATATATGTATGTGTGCTTTCAATATACAATACGTAACTTATAGTATTTGCCTTAAAAACTACTCTAATTGCTTCAGCAAATGGAAATAATAGGAATGTGTTACTTTACTTTTCTCTATACTCACTCACATTCAATTTAGCAAAGAGAATAACAATACAAACTCATACTATAAACGCTACAAAACTCACTAATACGCACTGAAAGCAGAAAAACACAGAAACTGGTGCATTTGAGTGTAACTGTGTACGTCTTTAATCTGCATTGAACTTAATTTTTATTTAGCGCATACAATAGGGTTTTTTTGTAAATTAATTTTTTGCTGTAGGGAATACCTTACCAAAGACTATAAAACTATAAAGATGTTCTACGTAGTGCAAATTTTTTCTGGTGCTAAATTTGTTGATGGATATTGCTAGTAATATCCACGAGAGCGCGAAAATTTAAAAGAGAGTAATATAACATGCAAGAGAATAATATTCAATGCAAGAATTTAGACAACTTCACTTTTCAGTACATCCATATACAAACTTTATATGAATGTGTACCAAATTTTAATGAAAAAGTTGTTTTCTTCCTATAGCTCTACTAACATTACCGTTTTTGTTAATGTAGGTAAATACATGCATTTTATTGTTGTAATACATATAGTATATGAATTCACACCGAATTTAAATTTCGTTACTAGCCGCAATGGAGTTACAGAATGTCAATAAAAATTTTAATATTTTATTTTGATCAACATTTCGTTAATTAGTTGCTTAACTTCTTAGCTATTTTGAAATAATTTTAAATATACTCGTAAATATCCTGAAGAAGCTGAGCAGCGAATTAACGAAATAATGATCAAAATAAAATTTTAAAATTGTTATTTATCTTAACCTTAAATATTATTAGCATTGTCTACTTTTATCTTATACATTAAACATTGAGTTTTTTTTACTTTATATATATTTTATTAAAGGAAAACAGTTACTTTTAATATTTATTTTTCAAGAGTTATAAATAAACGATAATAAAACATTTTTATTTGGAACGAGTTTACGTCATCCCGCGTCAAATTTTGTTCTTTAACAGACCGATTTCGGCAATTTGTCATCTTCAGTGTTTTATCTCAATGAGATACAAAAAATGGGAATAATAATAAAAATGTTTTAATTGATTAATATTTATATTGCTTACGACTCAATATTTATTTTACATTTTACTGTAAATACGTATTGGATTTTTATTATTTTTATTTTTGTATTTTTAATATTTTTCTTACACATTAGCTTAAATTTCCGAACTGGAATCTCTAATGTAGAAAATATTGAAGAAAAAGAAAATATTTTTAAATGCTCACTGTTGCCGCCGTCAACAAAGGGTTAATTCCAGCAATCATTTCTCTTTAATATTTTTCAATTTCGTATAACATACATATATTATTATATACGTACATACATACGTACATCGTATGTTTTTTACAGCTAGTTTTTTGCCTCAGCCAAGTACATAAATAAATATGTGCATAAGCTAACGGTCACTTACCGTTTGACAAAAAATAAGTAGACAAGAAGAAATCTTAATATTGAAATTTAGTTGAGTTTCAAAAGCGAGGCAAATAACTAATAAATTTTAAAGCTCTACCTCTACCTCTACCTCTAATTTACCTTTTATAATTTATTAATTGTGAAATACATTATTATAATAAAAAATAAAAAGAAAGGTGTTAAATTAAAGGTATTAGTGCTATTAAAAATTAGTTTCCTTGATCTCAACAAGTCTTTAAAATTTATTAATCTTTAAAGTAAAAACATAAAGTTGTTAACCATATTAAAATATGGAAATGGAGAAAACCATCATAGGCCACAGCTGCAATAAGTGTGTCCAGTTGGATAATGACCAAATGGTAATGTGTGACACATGTGATAAATGGTATCACTACACCTGTGTAGGAGTGGATAATAATGTGGCTAATTATAGTTGGAACTGCGATTTATGCGAACCCATAACAGCCACCACTACCACTTCAAACAATACTGTAGGTCAGACTCTTCCGAGCTCATCTTCATCACCCGTCATAATTCCAACAGTCACTACAGCGTTTGCTATAAGTGCCACAAGCAGTCTATCCCCAGGCATGTCACAGCCGACACAAAATATGGTAAACGTCACAGGTATACATCCTCATGATGCCTTTACAACAAGTGCGATCACATCTGTAAATGCACCGCTGTTCACATATACGGCATCGCCGTCAACAAATTTATTCAACACTTTACAGCAACAAACGCGAATGAGTACCTACGTCCAAAGTACGATGAATAAAATTGACACTTTACAAAGGCGACAAATGCATACAGCTCCAGCATCAATAGCTCAATATGCACGTGTAAGACAGCCAGTTACATTGCCTATTACTTCACAGCAAGAACAAGTGATGGTGAAAAATCACGCACAAAGTTCAATAAGCACGAAGGATAACTCTGACTATTCACAACTGCAAAAAATGCTACAACTACAGCGCTTAGAAGAAGAAAGGAAAATCCAACAACAGTTTTTGGAACGTAAGTACGAAATATTAGCTAAAAATATCGACTCGCCTATGGAGCAAATTAGCCCCTATGGTTTTGGTGTTAATCATCAAACGAGTGCACAAGTACACTCTGCAAGTGGTTCGACAAGTACTGCACAAATACTGCCGGCAAGTGGCGTGGTAAATAATACGCATATACTATATCCAGGTGGGATGATAAATAATACACCAATAATGCCCACAAGTCGCTTTGTAAATAGTGAGCCATCATACAGTATGCAAGAGTTTAACCCTACACCTTCACAACTAGCAGCTAGAGGCTCAATACCACGCGAACTCCCTATTTTCAATGGCGACCCAGATGACTGGCCAATTTTTATTAATAGTTTCCAGAATAGCACAGCTATTGCCAGGTTTTCTAATGCTGAAAATTTGGTACGCCTTCAGAACGCTTTAAGAGGAAAAGCGAGAGAGATGGTCAAAAGTAAATTGCTTTTACCAGCACTTGTCCCGAATATAATTGAGACGCTTCGTATGTGTTTTGGCCGCCCAGAATATATTTTGGAGCGTGTAATAAACAAAGCAAGAGCTATGCCACGTCCCCGAGAAAGACTCGAATCAATAATTGAGTTCGCTCTGAGCGTCCAAAATATATGCGCGACAATGGAATCATGTGGACTACAATCTCACCTCAACAATCCTTTACTAGTAAAGGAACTCGTGGATAAACTACCAAATCAGCATAAGCTAAATTGGGCCATGCAGCAGATAGATGAAAAAGTTCCAGTTATAAAAGGATTTAGTGACTGGCTTTATCAAATTGCGGAAGCAGCCAGCAAAGTCGTAACACCAAGCTTTGGTAAAAGCAACGCCACCGTGTATACTCACGCAAAAGTCAAAACTCACGACAATAAAATGTGCATCGTTTGCAAAATTAACTCACATAAAGTCCAGCATTGTGACCACTTTAAAAGCTTGCAGTTAAATAGAAAATGGGACATCGTAAAGATCAACAATTTGTGCCGTCAGTGTCTAAACACACATAAAGGTAAATGCCATAAAAACAAAGAATGTGGCATATCGGGATGCAAGTACAAACACCATCCACTGCTACATAGAGAGTGCAACGACCAGTCAGCCTCACAAACTGTAAGTACAAACCGAATTTATGATATACAGCGGAACGTACAAATTAACACGCACCAATATGATGCTAATGATAATCCATTTTTTCGTATATTGCCAATCCGCATTCACCTAAAGGAAAACATTATTAATACCTTTGCCTTTTTAGACGAAGGTTCCTCCGTCACTTTAGTGGACCGTAGCATATTTAATAACATGTCTCTCGAAGGAACATCTGACCCTCTTTGTCTGCAATGGACAGGTGGCACCACCCGTGTAGAAAATGATTCGATCAGAATATCTTTAAAAGTATCCAATATTTACAACAACGCTAAGTTTACGCTTTCAAATGTACACACCGTCAACCGTTTAGAGCTACCAACTCAATCTGTAAATATGTCCGAAATGGCGAAGAAATTTCCGTATTTAAGAAATATTCCTATACAATCTTATAATAATGCAAAGCCCATGATTTTAATTGGTGTAAATAATTGGAAATTGGCCGTCCCAATAAAAATACGCGAAGGTAGTGGACAACAGCCAATAGCCACTAAGACAAGGCTCGGATGGGCAATACAAGGCGGCGAAGTGAGTACTCCAATGCAACATATTTTGAATATACACACGTGTACCTGTCAAAAACGCTATGAAGAGTTACACGATGTTGTAAAAGATTACTTTAAATTGGAGACGCCTACTTCAGCAAGTCCACATGACATTGCTAATTCTGGTGCACTTGATACACTTAAATCTTCATGCCAGTACATAGATGGACAATACGAAGTTGGCTTAATAGGGAAAAATAACGACGTGCAACTACCCGAAAGCTACGACACCGCACTGAGTCGGCTAATGTGCCTCCGCAGAAAATTCGGTACAAATTCATCACTTCAACAAAAAATGCAAACTCAAATAGACAATTTGTTACAAAAAGGCTATGCTAAAAAGCTAAGCCCTGCAGAAATAGCGCTTCCTAGGAAAAAGGTATGGTACTTACCGATCTTTATCACCTTAAATCCTAATAAGCCCAATAAAATACGCCTCGTGTGGGATGCTGCCGCTAAGACAAATGGCACCTCACTGAACGATTTTATGTACACTGGTCCAGATTTACTCAAGCCTCTAGTCGATATTCTCCTCGCATTCCGCATAGGAAAAGTTGCAATTTGTGGGGATATCAGCGAAATGTTCCACAGAATCAATGTCCGGGAAAGCGATATGCACGCCCAGCGGTTTCTATGGTGGGACAAAGACGACGACTTATATCAGCCAAGCACATACGTTATGCGCGCGTTAACCTTTGGCATAAATTGTGCTCCCTGCATCGCTCATTATATTCGTGACGTTAATGCAGAAAAGTTTAAAACACAATTTCCTCGAGCTGTAGAAGCAGTTCAAAACTACCACGACGTCGATGACTTCATTGACAGTGAAGATACCGAAGAAAGTGCCGCCTATCTCGCAAAAGAAGTAGCAGCAATTCACGCAGCTGCGGGCTTTAACATACGCAATTGGGCTTCTAATTCAAGTTACGTTTTAAGCCAGTTGTCCAACATATCTAAAGAATCTCAAGATGCCAAACAATGGGGAGCCACAGAAAAGGTTTTGGGTATGTATTGGGACCCAGTTAATGATGTTTTCAAATATCTATGCAGATTTGCACGCCTAAGACGAAATGTAATTGCCGAAGATATTGTACCAACCAAACGAGAGTGCCTTCAAGTCTTGATGTCCATCTTTGACCCATTAGGCTTCCTGTCGTGTCACACTATTGGTCTTAAAATCCTGCTCCAAGAAGTTTGGCGTTCAAGTATCGGGTGGGACGAGCAATTAAGCGAAGTCCTGGACACAAGGTGGCGTCAATGGAAAGCCACAATACCTCTCATCATGGATGCCGCAATCCCACGTTGCTATTCTCCATTACTGCACAATGCTGAAAGTGTCGAACTGCATACATTTGTCGACGCCAGTGAATATGCTTACTCCGCCGTAAGCTATCTGCTCGTAAAAAGGGATGGCGTTGCAACAGTCACCCTCATAGCCGCTAAATCCAAAGTAGCGCCCCTTAAACCTCTGTCAATACCGAGGATGGAATTACAAGCAGCACTACTTGGCGTCCGACTGGCAAGTAAAATAAAACAAATCCGTCGTCTACCCATAAGTTCAAATCTTTGGTGGTCAGACTCTAAGACCGTGCTACAGTGGCTCCACATGGATCCAAGAAAATTGCAACAATTCGTTATGTACCGCGTAGGCGAGATTTTGGAGCATTCAAATGTTTGACGAATGGAGGTGGATACCTACAAAAATAAACCCGGCTGATATTGCCACGAAAACGACCGCAAAAAAAGATATTGATTTATGGCTTAGTGGCCCTGAGTTTCTGCGTAACGACAAATGTGAATGGCCTAAATGTGATGACCTAGGTCCGCCTGACACTACTGAAGTAAGACGCCACGTACTAATAGTTGACGCAAGAAACAAACATTACGATTGTTTGAATGTAGAATACTTTTCAAAATGGAAACGACTTTATAGAGCAGTGGCAACGTTCATTTTATATATAACTAAACTAAGATGCGCAAAGCAACAAGTAGTAGCTCCATGCAGCATCAATTATGAGATGATTCAACAAGCACAGCGCTTCGTTATCACAATAACACAGCAAAGCGAGTTTCATCAAGAAATCATCACTCTGAGGCATCGTCAAAACGTCGAAAAGACAAGTAAGTTGCACCCATTAAATGTATATTTAGACGAATACGGAATTATAAGGTGTCGCAATCGAATTACATGCCTCAACAATCACGAAAATGAAATAGTTTTGCCAACTGACCACCACGTCACCTTTCTTATAGTGCGTTCATTTCACGAAGAATTTCACCATCAATTTCACAAAGCCATAATAAACAAAATAAAATGTCAATATTACATATTTCGTTTACGCGTATTATACAAGAAAGTACGTGCATCATGCCAAATATGCAAAAATAATTCGGCTATTCCGCAACCGCCACAAATGGCCCCACTTCCTGCAGCTCGCTTAGGGGCATTTCAACGCCCTTTTACGTTCGTCGGCATTGATTATTTCGGTCCTTTACTGGTATCTGTTGGAAGAAGGCGCGAAAAAAGGTGGGGCGTGGTATTCACTTGCCTTACTGTGCGTGCCATCCATATAGAAGTATCACACAGTTTGGACACAAGCTCGTGTATTTTGTGCATACGAAACTTTGTCGCCAGGCGTGGAACGCCTCGAGAAATATACACGGACAACGGCACGAACTTTAAAGCAGCTGCAAAGATCCTAAATGAAAATATAAATCATATAAAATATTCAAACATATCCTCAGCTTTCGACGAAATAAAATGGATATTTAACCCACCTAGTGCCCCCCATATGGGCGGAGCCTGGGAAAGACTCATAAGATCAGTAAAAAACGTTTTGTACAGCTTGTACCCCAGTCTTAAATTTAATGACGAAACCCTAAAAAGTGCACTGTGCGAGATAGAATCGATAATTAATTCTCGGCCGTTAACATTTGTCTCAGTAGACCACGAAGATGATGATGCCATAACTCCTAACCACTTGTTACTCGGCTCCTGCGATGGCTACAAACCCTTTTTCAATGAATATGATAATCTACGTCAGCGATGGCATCAGACGCAATCATTTGCAGATCTCTTTTGGCAACGCTGGTTGAAGGAATACATCCCTATAATTTCTCGCAGAACTAAGTGGTTCGAAAAGGTACCACCCGTATCGATTGGCGCCATAGTAATTATCGCCGATGAAAATTTACCTCGAAGATGCTGGCCTAAGGGTAAAGTTATTGACGTCATGATGGCAAAAGATGGTCAAGCGCGAAGTGCCACAGTCAAGACACAGTTTGGTGTAATGCAAAGCCCAATAACAAAAATAGCTGTTCTAAACGTCGGCAATGAATAAGTGCAAGCTCGAATACAACTCGCTTACGGGTCGGGGAATGTTGCCGCCGTCAACAAAGGGTTAATTCCAGCAATCATTTCTCTTTAATATTTTTCAATTTCGTATAACATACATATATTATTATATACGTACATACATACGTACATCGTATGTTTTTTACAGCTAGTTTTTTGCCTCAGCCAAGTACATAAATAAATATGTGCATAAGCTAACGGTCACTTACCGTTTGACAAAAAATAAGTAGACAAGAAGAAATCTTAATATTGAAATTTAGTTGAGTTTCAAAAGCGAGGCAAATAACTAATAAATTTTAAAGCTCTACCTCTACCTCTACCTCTAATTTACCTTTTATAATTTATTAATTGTGAAATACATTATTATAATAAAAAATAAAAAGAAAGGTGTTAAATTAAAGGTATTAGTGCTATTAAAAATTAGTTTCCTTGATCTCAACACTCACCAAGTTTCTAAAAATGTTAGCGAAATTGAAATTCTCATTTGGTTTGATAAGTATTAAACGTATAAGTTCAAGACTTTTTATGAAAAGTATTGTAGAGTCTACTGATGATATGCCTAGCAGCAATGAAATCGCTTATACTCGTATAGATAGCTATCCATCAATCGTAGAGCATTTAAAAACAATTTTTTTTTTTTAAATAAGAAAATTGTTTTGTGACAATACCACTAAACAAAAAATGAGAAAAAGGCATAAAAATGTCTTATTATGATTTACATATTAATTTCCAAATAATTAGATTTTTATTATAAATAATTTTTGTTCATAACATAAAATCGATTTCTGTGTTATTTATTATTAACAGTCTGTGAGTTTTAAAACTCTTATAGATATATACAACAGGACTACTTCTCATTATAAAAATAATATCTACAAATCTATAATAAGAGTTTAATAAAGTTTCAAATTAATGAATCATAAATTCGTTGCGAACTAGGATAAATTTAATTTTTTCAACCATAAACAAGATATTCTACCCTACAATAACGCAACTAGTCATATTCGTTCTATTTATATTTGCTCCTAAGATTTCAATAACATTTTTGTTGAAAAATTTCATAAATCTCACACAGAAAACATATCAAAGAAATAAAATTCATTTTAAGTTTTAAAAGCTTGGTTTATAAATACATACATACATGCGCATTTATATGTTGTTCAGTATGTGTTTATTTTTTTATTCTCTGTTTATCTCAGTAGCTAAATGAGAGAAACTTGTATTTGAAATGCGCATGCTCAAATATTCCCCTGTTAATTTTGTGTTTAACCTAAGAAAACTTTAGGGCATTGGTCGTCAAAACTAAAAATGAGCTTGGGTTAGTGAGAGAATTACCCAGCAAACGCAAAATGAAGCATTTCAAATATAATTTATTTAAGAAATATTTTACCATTTGTCAATAAAACAGATACGTATTTTTTTTGTATAAATTGCATAAGTACGTTATAATAGTAAGAAATAGACACCGAAAAATAGGAAGAGTTCATAGGTCATCTAAAAAGCCAAATATCAGTTTTATGATTTCTTTTGCTTGATCTCTTTGAAAAAGTTTTTAATTTTACCACTAACCTACACGATAAAGTTATCTATATTTATGCTTTTATGGCAGTTTCTTATTAACAAAATATTTTTTAAGTGTGCTGAGCTTAATTTATTTCGCTGCTTTGTACAAATAAATTTCAAGTCTGAAAAAATTTGCTCACAGAGGTAAGTAGAGGGAAATAATGACAAATATTTTAAGGCATTTTTTGTAATTTGGGGATATGATGTTTTATCCAAGTTTTTCCAAAAATCTAATATATTATTTACCTCCGGAGCAGTTATTTCACTTCGTAGTATTATCAGCTCTGATTGTATATCAAACTCATACTTGCTTATATGGCAGTTAAAAGGGTTTTCAAAAAGATCAATAAATTGCTGTATATTTTTAAAATCTAAAAATCTGTCCTGAAAGCTATAAAAAATTTTTTCAAGTACTGCTGTATATTCAAATGTTGTGCTATTGTCCTGTTTGACATATATTAGAGAAGTTTTTGGAAAACTGGAAAAGTCACCAGCTTGAACTTCAGAGATGAGTAAAAATAATTTTGTTTTAAAATTAAATAAAATTTTAGAGAGAGCACACAAGTTTTTTTCTTTTCCTTGTAGTTCTAAATTAAATTTATTCAGAAAAGTGGTTGTATCCGCCAGAAATGCTAAATCTGAAATAAATTTTTTATCTTCTAAAGCCTGTTTTGCCCAGTCTGCTATATTTTCTGTTTCTAAAAACTGCAGCACTTCTTCTCTCAAGTTAAACAATCTATTTAGACAATCACCACGGCTCAGCCAGCGGACTTCAGTAAACATTTTAAGGTCATTATATGCGCTGTTTTTGCTTTTTAAAAAACTAACAAACTTTCTGTGAGTAAGTGCATGATGCCCTCCTCTTATTTTATTATTAATAGACTCTGCAGTCTTCATAGTGGCATGATTGGATAAAAATTTTGATGCAAGAGCGGCCTGGTGATTAATGCAGTGAAAGCTTAAAACTGATATTTGGTTTTTTTTAGATGACCTATGAAGCCTTCGCGTTTTCCGGTCATTACATTTGCCCCATCTGTACAGACTCCAACAATTTTCTTTGTATCTATAATATCAAAAAGCTTTTCACTGACTACTTCATATAAAAGCTTACCCGTTACATTTCCATGAAATGTTTCTAGAGAATACATTGTCTCAAAAACATCGTAGTTGCTATCCACGCAGCGAATACATAAAACCAATTGGCAAAAATCATTAATGTCCGTGCTTTCATCTAAACATAAAGAAAAATATTCACAATTTATTATTTTTTCCCTAATAGCGGATTCTACCGAATTTCCTATATCATCAATACGTCGTACTACACTTGAGGGCGATAATGGAAGAGATTTTATAAACTTAGTGTTATAATTAAGTTTTTCAAAAACTTTTTCTAATAAGTTTTTAAAAAATATCCCATCAGTGAATGGCCTACCATGCCTAACAATATCTAAGCTTATTAAGCTTGATACTTCAAATTTTTTTTTTCTGCCTTTGCTTTGTTTTCATCAACTACAAGTAACCATTCTTTAATTTTTTCTACATAAATGTTTTTTACCATGTCTAAATGGTCCTTTCTTTTCTTACCTTCGAAACTTTTCATGTCACTAAGAAAAGAATCGTAATGTCTTTTAATAACATATTCCCTATTTTCTTTGAACATTTGGTAACATAGAAGACATTGCATGTTACCAAATGCATTATTTATCATGAAATATTTTTCACATATCATTATGTTTTCAAAATGTTCGCTGGACAAGGATTACTGAAAAAAGAGAAAAAAACTGAAACAAAAATTCGTAAGCATCCGCATATGTGTAGCCATCGGTACCTAAACCACGACTGAATACAAGAGCGTAAGAGTATACGTGTGATTGCTTTAGCACAATTGTGCTATGGGACGACGACCAATGCTTTAGGGGCTCAAAACTCGGAAAATAGGAATTAAAAAAACAAAATTTACTTAATATATTTTTCTTAAAATTAAAAATTCTATTACTTACAACATTTGTTTTTTATATATTTCGCAAAAAAATTAAAAATTTTGTGTGGATCATATGAGAATTTTGGAGTCCCATAAGTCGGTAAATAGAGGCTTAAACGATAAAATTTAATTAACATATTTTGCTTAAAATTAAATTTTCTATTACTTACATTATTATTTTTTTTAATTTTTTGTAAAAACTTGAAAATTTTCTATGAATACTTTGGAGGCCCATAACTCGGAAAATACAATTTCCCCGAGAAATTTTACTTAATATTTTCTTCTTAGAATTCAATTTTCTATGACCTTTGATAATTTTTTTTAATTTGCGGTGCGTGCGTAAAGTAAATTTGTTCCGAAAATTATAAATTTTGTTTTCGTATTTTGTATGCTCAATCCAATATTTCTGTTAACTGCCATCTACTCGTACCTCTTAGTTTGTTATTAAAAAACGAAGTTGTATGACGAAATGAAAAATTCAATAAATTACACTAGACTAATGAAATAATTTTAATAATTGAATGAAGTATTTAGTACTTTCATTAATGAATTCAAAATTAATCATTAATTCACATAATTTATGAATAATTTCATTGAAACAATTATGACCACTTTTCATCTTTTTCCATTAACTTCAATTGTAAAATTGCTTAAAAAAATTATATTTTGTATTTTCTTTTTTTTCTTATCTACTAAAATTCATTGTTGGCATTTGTGAAAATTCTATTATTGACCAAAATCATAGTACTGCCAGCAGTAAAATAAAAAATGTGAATTTGTTTAGCTTTCTCTGTGCAGTGCGGTATTCCATACTCGTGCATGAATTATATTATCCACTAAAAGCATGCATGTGATCTATTTCAAATGTATTGCTTTTTCATCGAGCACAGCATAGTTTACAATATAAAACAAGTGGGCTATTGTATTATTCCTTTATAAAGGGTGTTTTTTATAGACATATATAACTTTAAATTGCAATAAAACTACGATGGATTATTCGATTGACATGAATTTTATTTATCCGAAAGATAATCTTGTGGCATTTATTTTAAATATGATTTCTGGCATATGACCAATTTTCGATGACTTTTTTTCAACATTTGTGGCCGTATATCGGCAATAACACGGCGAATGTTGTCTTCCAAGTGGTCAAGCGTTTGTGGCTTATCCGCATAGACCAATGACTTTACATAGCCCCACAGAAAGTAGTCTAGCAGTGTTAAATCACAAGATCTTGGAGGCCAATTCACAGGTCCAAAACGTGAAATTAGGCGGTCACCAAACGTGTCTTTTAATAAATCGATTGTGGTACGAGCTGTGTGACATGTTGCGCCGTCTTGTTGGAACCACAGCTCCTGGACATCATGGTTGTTCAATTCAGGAATGAAAAAGTTAGTAATCATGGCTCTATACCGATCACCATTGACTGTAACGTTCTGGCCATCATCGTTTTTGAAGAAGTACGGACCAATGATTCCACCAGCCCATAAAGCGCACCAAACAGTCAGTTTTTCTGGATGTAACGGTGTTTCGACATACACTTGAGGATTAGCTTCACTCCAAATGCAGCAGTTTTGTTTGTTGACGTAGCCATCAACCAGAAGTGCGCTTCATCCCTAAACAAAATTCGCTTATGAAAATCGGGAACAACGGCAATCTCGTTTTGTGCCCATTTGCAAGCGTTGTTCAGGCGTGAGTCTATTCATGATGAATTGCCAAACCAAACTGAGAATAAATCACTTGACAGCTGTTAAATCGGTCGCCATCTTGAACAGTAATGCCAACTTAAAGTTCTATACGTCTATAAAAAGCACATTTTACTCGTTGTAGTCGACGAGCAAGTTAAGGTGGTTGCCTTTAGGGAAATTAATGTTAATTAAAAGCTATAAATTTTCCACATATGTATGTGCCAACTTTTATATACAAAATAAATTTTTTGTTTTTCTTCTGACAGAACATACCAAATGTAGGCTACTGTTAAAATGATGTGTGTTTTGCTCCTAAAAGTAGGCTACTCATATGTTTATATTTAATACCACACAGTTACCCAATTTGTTAATGGCCAGCAGGCAGGGCAGGTTGCTCTGACAAAGCAATCAACCAAATAACATTTGTAGTTAATTAAAATAATATAAGTTTAAACAACTTTAATATAATTATGTGGTCTTTCGGAGAGGGAGAGAGAGAGAGAAGATAGGAAAAAGAAAGAAAGAGAGAGAGGATAAGAAGGAGAAAGAAAGAGAGAGATAGAGGAAACCAGTATTTCTTTAGCATAACAAACAAATATATTGAATGAATATAAATTTATTACATGAAAAAAAAAAATAAAATGAAAAGTTTTGTTAAATTATTTTAATAAAAGTGTGTGCTGGAAAAGCAGCATAAAAATAGTGATTTGATATTTAACATCTGCAATTTTAACTAAGTAAAAACCTTGGGTTATAAGGAACTAGTCATAGAATATATTATTGAACTAGTTCGTACGGTAAAAAGACAGACCACTATTTGGTTTGATCTGTTTCATGTAAGAGATTAGTCACTTTGACATTGCGATGTTCTAGGAAAGGTCAATTGCAACTCTTTACATACTACGTTACAAGTTCTGGAGCTAATATAAACAGACTTGTTTTACGGATTAATCTATATTGGACCAGTGTTGAAATTACTAATAGGGTGGCAGTCCTATAAATCCAGTACCGCTATTAGCACTAAATGAATTTGTTTATTAACATCTTACATTTTTAAACATTTTTTAATTAATTTATTTTCTTGTAAACAGAATAAACTTAAATAGTAATTGATGTTCTTGTGTAGTTTTTTCATACTTTTATGGTATTATAAGTTCTTCGTTAAACCCCCATATTTTTGCAATATATTCTTTAGGAACCATTAGTCCAGTATTTTCCAAAGGCAACTTATTTGTGTTTCCTTACACAAATTAAGCACACACTTATTAAGCATAAGTTACCGCATTCGATAATTTCAATTTAAATTGAATATTTTGCAGTTTCGATCGATATTGTGTGCTGCAATTTGGCCTTAGGTTTATTTTTATTTAAATTTAATATAATAATTTTGTTTTTATGTTTAACTTTGTAAAGCATACTTTGCAAAACTATTTAAATTAAACAACAGCATACTTTTAGGATCAACCTGAAGCTGGCAGTCTTTGAAAATCTATTAGCAAATTCTGTTAAATTACCTTTGCTAGACTGAATTTTCAAAAAAAAAAAAAAAAAAAAAAAAAAAAAAAAAAAGGAGAAAACAGAAAAGAAAAGAATTGTTGCATACAAAAATATGATTATAAATTGTTTAGTACAATTGCAAGGGAACTGACGCTGTCATTTAATGAAAGATGCAGAATGTCTTCGTTTTTATCAATAAGAAATTTGCTCAACAATCACTACTAATTCTTTTATTTTAAAAAATTTAAGTTAGTGTTTGTTTTTAAATTCTTTTTAACCTGTAGCAAGTTTAAGGTTTTTTCATAATACTTTTCCTTACCCCTGTGATATTAAAAGTTTCCTTATTTAATTATTATGATTTCTATTGTTGTAATACTTTTTAGTAAAATCTCATAACTATGTAAATATTACTTAAGATTTGTAAATGAATAAAGAGAGAGAGAGAGAGAGAAAAGCAAGGATAATAAAGTATACGAGTATTTAGCAGATATTTCTTGCTTTTTCTCCCTGTATTTAAAACACGCTCTATTTACTAAACGTTTTGACCTACAGTGAGCAATAACGGATTTAAAAAAAAATTAGTTTATCAGTGGAACTGAGGTTTTCAATTTTTATTTAGCTGACTTAAATAAATTTTCTTTAATATCTTCAAAACTTTTTATTTTCACCAACCAAATGTAGCAAATATTTTTTTGTATTATATATAATTTTTTTTTAATTTCATTTCTACTTTTCTTGTCTTTTTAGGTAAGTCTTCATGCAGCTGGCACGTAATCAATTGCATAAAAGGTGTGTCTGTTTAAGTTTATGAAAATGTAATTATTCAAAAATTAATTTACTAACGAGTTGAGTAGTTCTAGATAGTTTTTACTACTAATTTTAAATAAATTTAATAAAATATTTTTTTGTTAAGTCACTTTCGTGTAGTAGCGTATTAATAAAATTTCCTTAAAATCAAAACAAAAACGCTTAGAAAAAAATTAAAAAAGAAATTCATATTAAATCATTATGCCTGTACACTCATGAGTGTGTGCTTATTAATTTTTCGATTTGCCGTTTGGCTTAAAAAAATTATTTTGTTTTATACGTACCTGAAATTTTTCACGCTTCAATAAGGTTTGCCAATGAAAAATTTGTTATCGCAAATTTTAGGCAACACTTTCTTCTGGAAAAAATATATTTGCACTAAAATTTATTACAATATTTTTTTATCTTTTCGAAGAAAACTGGGAAATGTATGTGATGTAATTTTTTTCCGTCTGTGTTATTACCCAATAGAAATCGAAATTTCAATACAACTTAAATGGAAACTTCGATGCTCTGAAAAGTATTTCATGTCGCATGTTGCTAAAATCTTTCATGATACTAAAATTTTATTATCGGAAATTGTCAAAAATATTTTTATAGAACATTTTTTCATGCAAGTAAATGTTTAACGGACATCTAAACATTATTTTCCGAACAAGAGAAATTTTTTGCTTAAAATTTTCTTCACATACTTCACAAACATTGAACATTTTCGGTAGCAACTCCTTGACGTGGGATTTCATTAACAAATTAACATTTATGTATGTACCATATATATATAGCAAGGTGTTGTTTAATGTAATGCTTGTGGGCGAGTTGTAAAGTAAGATATTTAGTATTTATATCTGTGTTAGTGTATAAGTTCATTTAGATTTAAAATGACCGCTACAGCTTGGTATTGTTTCTAGATAAATCCTGAAGGCTCTAGGCTCAGCGGAAATGACTGTTACAATAAAGTTGTACCAGATTGAGAAAAGTCTACTGCTTGTGTTTTTTTTTTTATTTTACAATACGAACCTTAATAAACTAAGCGTTCTTATGTAAAAACGTAACAGTATTATAATATAAAACACAAGTAGTTCAGGTTCTCACATTTTCTTTATAACCGTTACATCGACACTTTATTGACACACCTTGTTTACTGTTTAACGTCTCAACTAAAACGTAACAATATTTTGTTGTTGTGAGGTGCAAAATTTAAAACTTTTTGCCACATTTGCAATATCTGCATGACTTGCAAGGGTTGTTTACTTTTAAGAGTTAATTTCGATAATATCATGGGCTACAATTGCACCGTGCAGCCCAATTCCTAACTACACTCCAGGCTCCTTACGAATTTTAATTGTTGTAGGATTTATTGTATGTAGGTGTTCACCGGCTGATCAAATAAAATTGTGATAAATTTAAAAATAAAAAATGCAAAAAAAAATGTCGGGTGCGATATTATTTTAAAACTAGAGACCGGCTGAACGAGTTTAAGCCAAGTCTTCAGCAATCTTGTAAGCTTCGTTGCCCTCCTAAGGAAAATATTTTGCAGGCGTTCAAAGAATTATTTTTCTCATGCGATACATTTTTTTTTTTGCATGAATTTGAAGGCCTCTACTTCACATCGAATTCAACTCCAATATTCTAAATCATGATTCTGTGTACTTTTATTTTAATTTTTTTTGATTGCCTGTTCTTTATATTTTAGCATCTCTATTTCAATTTTGCTATTCATGTGTAAAGATTTTTTCCTGGTTTATTCGTTAATTTTGCACATCTCCACATCTCCACTCATATAAAATTTGCTATTGAAGCGTTCATTTCTTGTGTCAACTTTTCCACACATGCAGTTTCAATTAATTTATGTTGGTTAAAGTAAAAAATCAAAATTCATTTAAATTTCTTTTATATGAGTATGAGAATGTGTAAGCACTTGGTACATTTAGTGCTTCATGTTTTGACTAGATTAGTTTTTTTCTGCCCTAAAGTAAATAGTGTGTCTCTCGCAAAGCAGAATACGTCGTGTGCACAGACGTATAAATGTTGAGTTGAGTTCATTAGGATGATTAGGAAATATACCCGGAAATAAAATTAAAAAAATGTTTAGGTCATTGTTTTATTCATTTTTTGAGGGGCAAATGTAAAATGTACGAATAGAGTTTGACAAGTAGCATCTCTTAAAGGCTTTAAAATAATTTTTGTGTACGTAAATTAGAATGCTGCTGGTTCTTTTTTTTAATTTCCCCTCAAAACTTAAAGCGCTCTTACAGTTATAAAGGAAATAACAAAATGATGAGCCTACAGTCGAGTGAATAATTAAAGCAAATTTTGAGCAGTTATTTGTGAAAGTGGTACAAGTCCACTTAAAAAAGTGAATCAGTGGAAATTTTAGACAGCATCCCATGTCTATATCTTACTAAAATAACCAATAATTAATTTTTTTTTCGAATAGCTAATTTAATGTACGAATTTAAAATTAAATAATTCGACTATTTATCTGTTGTTATTTTTGCTAATTAACATACTTGCACGTAACAACACTTCAAATTGTCAATTTGGTTAACTGATTTCCCGATTTTTGCTTTTTGAAAACATCTTAAACGTCTTGTTATACATATTTTCAAGAAGAGTAAAGTTTTTGTCAAGTACTGCTTAAGTTTTATTCCTGACTGACTTTTAAGTTCGTCCTGGCTCAAGTAAAGTATTTTTTATAATAGCTTTTCTTTGCTTTTATCTTTTTTTTTTACTGTTTTAATTCATTCATTTGTTCTACAATTTAAGAGAAACACTATTTGAATTTTTTTCACTTTTCGTTTGCTTGAATTTTCAGTTGAAACTCTTGGATTTCATTCTCTAATTTAATTTCTTTAGCTTTTTAAACATAATTGTTTCTGCTTTCAGATTTATTTTTATATATTTTCTGTACGGTTTTCATTCGTTTCTAAAATTTGTTTGTTTATTTGTGCTTAATTTTTTCTTGTCAAAATACGATTATTACAAAAACAAAATTATTATTTTTTTCTTTGCTCATTATAATTAATTTAAAATTTAAACTGCTGTTCTTCTTTGCAAACAAGTTTATTGCTTCTGTAGCCAACATTCACAAGTTAAGCTAAGAATTCTTTTTTTTTTTTTTCATGACAAAATTCAAATCTGATTTTTCTATGAAGACATAAGAAATCTGTCAAGTATTTGGCTTAACTGCAGGAAATATCCCGAGTCTATGTTAGAATCAAACCTTCAACGTTATCACACTGATACCACTACGCAACAGAATCAAGTTTTTTACTTTTTCACTGAAATGACATGTCATTTTTGTTAACACGTAAGGTCATTTGATTAAAAAAAAAAACATTTACAAAAATATGCATTACATCACGTATTTAAAAAATTTGCTGAATTTGATTTAAAAAAATTCAAAACTCCACAACAAAATTTCCTTTAAGCCGTACCTATATCGTTTTTAAATTGGCTCAGTGGTTTCATAACTATCGAAGAAATTGTGACATTTTTATGCAAATTTAAAGTTTTTGTACTAAAAAAATTTAAAAAATAAAACAAGTTAATAATCGGTCGTTATTTCCCATAGCGTGTTAGGCTCATGAGCAGAGGTTTAAGCTGGTTCAAAATATTTTTAGGCTTTTTAATCGATTTCATTAAAATTTTTGCAATTATATTGTATTTCTTACACTATATTTTATATTGTGAATATACTAAAAAAAAAGCACAAAATCTGAGGGGTTTTCTGAAGAGCGGAGAGTTTGGGAAGTTTCCTTGAAATAATAATTGTTAATATTTCTTTGTGTCATTAGATTAAAATTTTTAATTTGCATGTACAGTCAAACCTCGATTATCCGGCTCTAGTGAGACACAGAAATTTATTTCTTCTGACAAAATACTTGTTTATTTAAAATATTCTTTCATATTACTTTGCCTCTTTGCTTTTAATTTTTCTCTTAATAATTGCTTTTGAATACAATGCGTCTGGATTTTATCTGGTTCTGATATACTCGTAACTGGAGAATTTTCTACAAACTTTAACAGAACATTACAGGCCTCTATCGCTTGTGCCAACGTTGGAGTTTCTATTTCAGCCTTTTAGTTCGAAATCTACTTTTGGATTTTCGGAATTTTTGAGTGTATTTTTAAACCGTCCATTGAATCACTTTTAGAACCACATAGCAAAATTTGTTCTTTGTTTTTCACCAAATCGCGTACAGTTTGCTTACCAACTCCATATTTTTCAGACAGCAACTTACCAGATATGTTTTTGTCGTAGTCATGAATCAAAGTAATTTTGTCTTTAATTGAAAGAGCTTTTCTTGCTCTTTTTGGTAATTTACTAAAGAGTGATTTTTTTGCTATTATCTTTTTGGCAACACTAGTTTTGACAGCTCACGCACGTTTTGTATCTTGTGTCACTGTCAAACATCTTCAGTTTGGTCTATAATTTAATCATGAATCGTCTTACAAACGAACAACGCTTGCAAATTATTGAATTTTATTACCAAAATGCGTGCTCTGTTAAGAAAGTTCATCGCGCGCTTCTTCCATTTTATGGTCAGTTTAATCGACCTACTGAGGCTTCTATTCGGGCTATTGTAACAAAATTTCGCACCAAATTTACATTGTTGGACATTAAACCACCAACACGCTTACGTAGAGTGCGAACTGAAGAAAATATCGCAGCCGTATCGGCCAGTGTTGGTGATGACCGTGAATTATCGATTCGGCGCCGTTCGCAGCAATTGGGCCTCTGTTACTCCACTACGTGGAAAATTTTGCGGAAGGATTTGGGTGTGAAGCCTTATAAGATACAACTGGTGCAAGAATTGAAGCCAAACGACCTACCACAACGCCAAATTTTTGGTGAATGGGCTCTTGAAAAGTTAGATGAAGATCCACTTTTTTATCGAAGAATTGTGTTCAGCGACGAGGCTCATTTCTGGTTGAATGGATACGTGAACAAGCAAAACTGCCGTATTTGGAGTGAAGAGCAGCCAGAAGCATTGCAAGAGCTACCAATGCATCCACAAAAAACAACCGTTTGGTGCGGATTATGGGCTGGCGGCATCATTGGGCCGTATTTCTTCAAAGATGATGCGAATCACAACGTTACTGTGAATGGTGAGCGCTACCGTGCGATGATAACAAACTTTTTTTTTGCCCAAAATGGAAGAGCTTGACTTGCATGACATGTGGTTTCAACAAGACTGTGCCACATGCCACACAGCACGCGAAACAATGGACCAATTGAGAGGCGAGTTCGGTGAACAGTTTATTTCACGCTTGGGACCAGTCAATTGGCCGCCCAGATCGTGCGATTTAACGCCTCTAGACTATTTTTTGTGGGGCTATGTTAAGGCTAATGTCTATAGGGACAAGCCCGC
This sequence comes from Thelaira solivaga, assembly GCA_947397855.1. NCBI lineage: Eukaryota > Metazoa > Arthropoda > Insecta > Diptera > Tachinidae > Thelaira > Thelaira solivaga. The sequence goes on from OX377612.1 coordinate 41,596,801, forward strand.
TTCGATTGACGCACTGGAAGCCAACATTGCCAACATTATTCGTGAGATACCGGCCGAAATGTTGGAAAGAGTATGCCAAAATTGGACTAAGCGGATGGACCATTTGAGGCGCAGCCGCGGCCAACATTTGCATGAAATAATCTTCAAACATTAAATTATATCGACCCAACTATCGATCCAAATAAATATTTCATGCATTTTTCTGAATTTTATGTGTTTTTTTTTTAAATTTCCGATAGTTCTTATAAAATCACCTTTTATTTGAAGGAGCCATCATTCCAAAACAGATAATAGCAGATGAAATTTCACTTACTAAATGAATAAAAACGCAAATATGTTCTTATTTATGTGTGGGTACATGAACTCAAAAAATGGAACCACCGGATTTAAATTTACATAATAAAAAAAAAACATATGAATGCTGCACGGAGAATAGATGTAAAGCATGGTTAATAGAGGAATAAATCTAAAGCACGGATAATAGAGGTAAACCCCGGATAATAGAGGGAAAAAATAAAAAGAACCGCAAAAGAATAGATGTAACCGATTAATAGAGATCCGCTTAATCGAGGTTTAACTGTATATAGTATATGCAGTATTCAATAAGAAAATATAACGGGAAAAGTGTCAATCCTTTGAGTAGCACTTTTCAAGCGTTACCACACTGCTTTCTTTAACATAGAGATGCCAAAAATGTCAATTATATCGAAAGTCGAACAAAAATTTTAAGCCTTGACCGGAAGAATCGGCGGCATACCACCGGTTTAGAGCCAGTTGACTTAGATCTTTGCTCATGAGTTGAAATTGATTAGACTTGTGCTCCATAGTTCATATTAGTGAGTGCTCTTCTTAGTTCTTTTAGTTCATTTGATTTTTTGTATCTTTATTACTTATACTTTTGATTGTCATTGAACGTTCTTTATTACTCGTATGTAAAATGATATCGAATAGGAGTTGAAAGGAATTTTTTACAAAAATAGAAAGCAAAACAACAAAACAAATTTAAAAAAATTTTTAAGTTTAGTTTTCGATTTCTTTTTTAAGAATGTAGTTCCAAAAGTACTTTAGTCACTATGGATAAAAAAAATGAGTTTTAATTTTTAAATCTTAAAATTGAGTTTTTTAGCACGCATAATACATTTTCTCTTCTTCAGTTTATTTGTTTTAAATACCATTTTTGTAAAAGAAAATAATTGGCAACTTTCGTTCCTTCGTCATTGTTTTCGTTTATGTTTAGTTCGGTCGTTCTTTTATAGGTCGCTCATTTAAAATTAACTATAGGAACCCAAAACAGGGACTAGTTCGTTTAGTTCAAATAAGTGAATAGTACAATGGGAATAGTTCGTTCGTGTACTACCTACTACCCAAGACTAAAATTGATGCCTAACTTTTGATTTAATTCCCAATAAAGTGAAGCCAGAGCAGTATCAAACAGGGAATCAAATACTGCAAAGAAACACAAGCAAACTAGTCGCTTTTACTGAATGATAGACTGACTTTGTTGAGAATAAAATCAATTTTTTTTTTTAAAGTTAGTGAGAGCACTTTATTTGCCTCTTCAGAGAGAAAAGTCACATTGCATAGTGTACTTCAAGCAAATTTCCAACAAAATAACTTAAGATATTAAAAAAAGACTGTAGCATAAAATGTATTGAAGCTTTTTACGAATACAAGGACACCTGTGTTCATATATAGGCTGCAGCAATAGTCATACATAACCTACCAGTATGAAGAGGTATCATCCCTAAACGAGTACGGAATGACACATTTTCTTTTAAATATTTTGGTTCTTTTTAAATTAAGAAAACCTGCAGACATGACAAATACTACTGCAACTTTGGAATATTTTTAAAAAAATTTTAAAATTTCCATATACCCCAGTTGCTGTTGCTCTGAGGGATTTTAGTGACTGCCGTAATCTTCTATGGTTCGTCCGGAAGTCAGTAAAATCCCTCAGAGCAACAGCACTGGGGTATATGGAAATTTTAAAATTTTTTTAAAAATATTCCAAAGTAACTTCTGATTATTTGGGCGATAGATTACAAATCTAGACCACCTCCCCTTTAAAATGATATGTGTCATATCCCGTAATCTTCTTTAGAAGTCAACGTATTTATGAATATATTTTCCCATGCACTTATATTTCTCCTAAACATATTTATAAATATGTCATAAATACTAAAAACATGTTTAGAAATATTTAATGACGTAAGACGTATTTGGTAAATATGCCATAAATACTAAAACATATTTACAAATACTAAAAAACGTAACGGGTTACGTTAAAACATATTTAACTCGGCATATTTATCTTCACTCACTTAATTTGTGAGGTATTTAGAAGCAGAGCCAATTTGAAAAAACGAAATGCAGATTTGAAATCAGCGCTCCGAACTATTTTAGAAACAGTTTTCACTTAGTTTAGGCAAAGACTATAAAACTATAAAGATGTTCTACGTAGAAAAAAATCTGAAAACAAAAATGAATAGCTGAAACAGATGAGGGAGGAAAGTAACAAGGGAATATTTGAGCATGGGCATTTCAAATAAAAGTTTCTCTCATTTAGCTACTGAGATAAACAGAGAATAAAAAAATAAACACATACTGAACAACATATCAATGCGCATGTATGTATGTATTTATAAACCAAGCTTTTAAAACTTAAAATGAATTTTATTTCTTTGATATGTTTTCTGTGTGAGATTTATGAAATTTTTCAACAAAAATGTTATTGAAATCTTAGGAGCAAATATAAATAAAACGAATATGACTAGTTGCGTTATTGTAGGGTAGAATATCTTGTTTATGGTTGAAAAAATTAAATTTATCCTAGTTCGCAACGAATTTATGATTCATTAATTTGAAACTTTATTAAACTCTTATTATAGATTTGTAGATATTATTTTTATAATGAGAAGTAGTCCTGTTGTATATGCTTTTTAAAAGGATCTATAAGAGTTTTAAAACTCACAGACTGTTAATAATAAAATTGATTTTATGTTATGAACAAAATTTATTTATAATAAAAATCTCATTATTTGGAAATTAATATGTAAATCATAATAAGACATTTTTATGCCTTTTTCTCATTTTTTGTTTAGTGGTATTGTCACAAAACAATTTTCTTATTTAAAAAAAAAAATTTGTTTTTAAATGCTCTACGATTGATGGATAGCTATCTATACGAGTATAAGCGATTTCATTGCTGCTAGGCATATCATCAGTAGACTCTACAATACCTTTCATAAAAAGTCTTGAACTTATACGTTTAATATTTACTTATCAAACCAAATGAGAATTTCAATTTCGCTAACATTTTTAGAAACTTGGTGAGCATTTAAATATATTTTCTTTTTCTTCAATATTTTCTACATTAGAGATTCCAGTTCGGAAATTTAAGCTAATGTGTAAGAAAAATATTAAAAATACAAAAATAAAAATAATAAAAATCCAATACGTATTTACAGTAAAATGTAAAATAAATATTGAGTCGTAAGCAATATAAATATTAATCAATTAAAACATTTTTATTATTATTCCCATTTTTTGTATCTCATTGAGATAAAACACTGAAGATGACAAATTGCCGAAATCGGTCTGTTAAAGAACAAAATTTGACGCGGGATGACGTAAACTCGTTCCAAATAAAAATGTTTTATTATCGTTTATTTATAACTCTTGAAAAATAAATATTAAAAGTAACTGTTTTCCTTTAATAAAATATATATAAAGTAAAAAAAACTCAATGGTTAATGTATAAGATAAAAGTAGACAATGCTAATAATATTTAAGGTTAAGATAAATAACAATTTTAAAATTTTATTTTGATCATTATTTCGTTAATTCGCTGCTCAGCTTCTTCAGGATATTTACGAGTATATTTAAAATTATTTCAAAATAGCTAAGAAGTTAAGCAACTAATTAACGAAATGTTGATCAAAATAAAATATTAAAATTTTTATTGACATTCTGTAACTCCATTGCGGCTAGTAACGAAATTTAAATTCGGTGTGAATTCATATACTATATGTATTACAACAATAAAATGCATGTATTTACCTACATTAACAAAAACGGTAATGTTAGTAGAGCTATAAGAAGAAAACAACTTTTTAATTAAAATTTGGTACACATACATATAGTTTGTATATGGATGTACTGAAAAGTGAAGTTGTGTAAATTCTTGCATTGAATATTATTCTCTTGCATGTTATATTACTCTCTTTTAAATTCTCGCGCTCTCGTGGATATTACTAGCAATATCCATCAACAAATTTAGCACCAGAAAAAATGTACACTACGTAGAACATCTTTATAGTTTAATAGTCTTTGGTTTAGGTTAGGTTGCCCGCCCTTATAAGAAAAGCAGAAGAGGGCTCATTTGGGTCCTCCGATGTGATCCCTGGGGGGCTGTTATAGAATCCAATGTTGTCGGTATTGGATTCTTGTCATGAAATCCAATTTTCTCGGTTTCATTTTCGAACTTGAATTAGTGTCGGTTTTAGGTGTTACAGAAACCAATGTTATCGGTTTTGCTATTGGATTGAAACCAATCAGTTGACAGTTGTTGGTTTGCTTAATTTCAAATAAAGCAAGTGATTAAAGAGGACTTTTTTCATTAAAATTTCGCCTGCAGTTAGTTATTTAGTAAAAATGTAAGCAAATTAATATTAATTCTACAAAAATAAATTTTTATTCAAATTTATTTTTTTTTCTGTAACAAAAAAAAAAAAATAGCACTTAAAACTCAATAATTATGCATTTTATAGAAAAATATCCTGACATTGCAAAGGGATTTACGTTTCGCATCGCAACTGCTATCGATAGCGAAAGTGATAGAAATATGTCAAAGAAATAGGAGACAGAAGGAAAAAGAACAAAAAGGAAATAATAAGAATAGAAAAGAAAAATGAGTCCATCACTTAAACTAATTACTGCTTCTATTGAAACCAACTTTTTCAGTCGACAGCACAGTGAGGCCCTGCAGGTAAAGCTTACGCTGATCCTCCAGTGCCGAGCAAAGGCAGAGGAAGTGTTCCACAGTTGCCTCCTACTCATTTTCCTGAAAACTTCTACTGTAGTCATTTGATGGCAAACCCATTCTCCTCGCAATTTCTATTCAGTTTAGGCCAGATTATACTCCCTATACTGCACGTCCTTTCAGTAATTCTGCTCAAAACCGTGTAGGCTTGTGTAATTTTTTCACTTTTAACAGAGCTAATTAGTGTTATTTAATTTTCAATTTAATTTAATATAATTTTGTTGTTATTCGTTTATTAAACAAAAGTTTTTTTTTGCTCATTGGGTCGGGTCGGTCAGTCATTGTTCAATAATTTTTTCATTGTGGCTAACAATTTGCTGGTGACATGTAAAACGAACACTTCAACCCACTCATCCACCCCTAAAAAACATTTAATTATTAATATTAAGCAGCATATGAATGATCTAAGACAACAACTATTTAGTACGAGTGTACGAGTATGTGAAAATAATGACAAACTGCCAATTAGTCCACATTTCCATTCATCTATCTAACCATCCATCTATTGCCTGCTTCCTATAGTTTATTTAAAAACCAAAACAGAAACCAAAGTAAGAGAAAAACCATAAAAATCAATATACTTTTAAAATAAACGTTGATTTGGCACGCAAATATTGAAACGCACTGCAGCCGCAATTTGTGTACAGAAAAATGACACACGTACAAACACACACAGAGACACAAAGACACAACATGTCCTGATAAAGGTTTTCAGAAAATAAAATGAAACGAAACATTACAAACTAGAGAGACAACAACTATAACTGACCAGTTCAAATTGACTAAAGAATTTGAAATCCTTAAAAAAAAACAACAAACGAAAGAAATTTCATCCAAAATTTTAAATGAATGTGAGTGAGCACAATAATGCGCAAGGGAATTGAAATGCTGGAATTGATAAGTATGTGCGAGTGTAATTGTGTGACTGTGTTTGTAATACAAGAAGTAACACATATTTAAAGAGAAATCAAACCATCAATTGATGTCTAAATGTCCTTAAAATGAACCGACTTAAGCAAAAAAAAAAAAAAAAAAGAGTGTCCAACAGTTGAGACCACTAGATTGTGAATAAATTCAGAATTTATGAATGGATTTTGATGAAATATGGTTCGTTTTATTTGTATCAAATGCAGCTATCAACACTAAATACAAAATTTAAGATTTTCTTTATATTAAACTATTTGACCCGGCAAACGTTGTCTTCCCTTAAAATTTTTATATATTCGATCTTCTTACACTAAGAAATCGTACACATAGAGTAAAGAACCGTGCGAGACCGGGTAAAAACAGGTAGTAGGCGAATAAGCCAGATACCGACTATAGCGCTACCTGCCGTTCGGATTTGTGACGTTAAACCTTCTAAGATTCTATCATATAAACCTTCCTCTTGAATCACTCTATCTATTAAAAAAAAATGCATCAAAATCCGTTGTGCAGTTTTAAAGATCTAAGCATACATACAGACATAGGGACAGACGCGGGAAGCGACTTTGCTTTTTAGAATTTTGTTTTAATTTTTTGAAATTTTCTTCGAATAATTTGCTATAAAAAACCAGTGCAATTTTTATAATCAACACATTTGAATTAATCGAAAACGAATGCAAACACTGTGGACTTTTGTTGCGCTGTGTAATTCTTTAGTTGCAAATGAAATGTCAAATTTAGATACGAATAGTTTTTTTTTCTAGTTTTAACACAAACCCAGTGGACTTTAGTTAAGACGAAACAGTTGGTCATTTTATTTTTATTTATTTTGCACAAAGCGAATAAGTATCTTTGATTAAACGTGATAAATAGAAAAAGAATATAAATTTTGGGGAAAGGCAGTAATAGTCATGACAAACAGTGTTCGATTTACTAATCAGAGAGGCAAGTTGAGAATTTAGAATTTTCAAAGTCCCAATTTAATATTTTAGTTCATTAAGTACTTGTCTTTATATCGTACATTAATAAAAATAACAAGAATAACGAGAAAGTTTGGTGTATAGATGTGTGTTACTCGTTCACGCAAAACCTACTGAGTCGATTTTAATGACACATACTCGTACATGGGATATTATTGATAAAGTTACGACGATTGCAATCTTCTATATAAATAGAATTAATTTTCTGTTTGCTTGTAAGTCATGCAAAAGTTTGTTTTTCTTTGGTACCTATAATCTCTATTCTTCAAGGAATATGTCACGCCCACTTTTCAATACAATAATTTAGGTGGCTTTTTTAAAAGTTTAAGATACAAACGCCTTCTTTACTCTAAGGATACTAACTCACAAAGTGAAAGACCAGGGGAGGTCAGGCAAAAAAAGCTAGTGAAAAATAAAATGAAGGAGTTTTATTCAGCATTTTTTAACTTATCCAGCCACTTCAGCACAGCTAAACTGTTTTTTAATGAATTAATTAGATATTACATAAATATTGTTTTCCTTAAAATAATAAATTATTTTATTAAATACACAAATATTTCATTTAATTTATAAAATATTTCATTGAATGAAAGAAATATTTCATTAGTTTAATGAATTAGTGTCATAACACTGTAAAATTGTAATGTAATATACACAAAGCTGTAATAGAAATGAGTTGGTGAGTCAAGATGTTATTGTGTAACTCTGATTTAAGTACCTTTATAAACAAAACAAAATCGGAGAACAAGATGGTGTAGTTCTCGACCTCTAACCCTCCCAACCTATGGTTTTCATCATGGTCTATATAAAAATGAAAACCCCTAATACAATAAAAAAATTAATTCAAACAAAAAAATTTGATTCATAAAAAAAAACTAACGTAAATATTTAGATACTTGGTAATGGTAAAGAGATTTTCTTATTGATATTTTCAAGCAAAACAACAAAACAAAAGCAAAAGAAAACTTCACTATCATTACCAAAAAACTCAACAAAAAATATTAGAGAAGAATAAGTGTAACAATATCAATTTATTGAGAGTATACAAAAATATAGAAAAAGAGATTACTCGTACCAACTTACTCTTATTTACGAGACGCCCACGATGCATGAAGGCCTCCAGCATGTCGATGGTAGTGATTGAATGATAATTTCTTTTTTTTTCTCTTTTTTTACACTTAGTAAGATTAGGGGTATAAAAAAATTATTTAGGTTTTAAACATAAGTTAGGCGTTTAGCCATTAATGATAGGAAATAAAAGATGCATGAAAATTTTAGATATAATGAATAGGAAAAATAAAAAAATTTTATTTTTCTTTTTTTTTTAAAGGGGTTAAATATTTTTGTTATGCAATTTAGGTTTTCATGTTTTAGTTTGTTTTAGGTTAGAGAAAAAAAAAATAAATTATTTTCTTTTCCAATACTTAAAAGCTTTATATGTTCAAAAAAAATTTTAATTAATTAATCAAAAAAAAATTATTTAGTGATTAAGAAAGATAAATATAAAAATATTTTTTTCTTCCGATTATCACCAACACACGCTTTCTGCAAAATTATAAAGATGGCTTCTGATGATAACCTTGAATGAAGCACAAGGTGCTTTTATGCTAGTATCTAATACAGTTGGCTTTAATAAGGTAGTAATGAGGCAAGTAGTTTCAGTTCCAGTTAACCTGATCTGTAGCTTAAAATTGGCACTTTTTGTTTCGGGGTGAACCTCCTTAGAAACATTGGAACACCGCCTCAGAAAAATTTTCTCTGATGGCGTACACAAATGAATGCACATGTATATATGTAATAAAAAAATTTTCACAAATAAAAATTTACCTGAGCTTCCAGATTTTTTTTTTTTATATAATATGGCTATTTTGTTAAGCTTGAGGTCTTATTTTTCAAAAATTTTATTTTTATATCGATATTTCGCTCCAATTTTTGTAGCTTCTTCAGGATATAATTATAAATTTTTTTTTATATAAAAATAATTATTTATTTTGTATTAGAAATGAAAGTGAACTTCGTAAAATAACACAATTTTTCTGTTCAAAAAAAGTATTATTTTTCTTTTTAACTTGAAAAATTTTTCTTAGCTTTTCGATGTTTGTCGTTCGGTGTTCAAATGTAAAATGAACGAGCTATAAAAATTTTGTCCACAGCTAACTTACAAGAAGCTGTAAATATGTATTTTTTTTTCTCTGGAAATTTCCCTAAGTCAAGCTTAAACAAAAAAAAAAAAAAAAAAAATACATGCGTGTGTATATCACTCATTACCTGTTGGGGCTCTATTAAAAAAAAATTTAAACATGATTGCCAAAAATCACCAATGAACACTTTTGAACAAATATTGATTTTGTTGCAGAGTGCAATGAATGAAAAAAAAATAATTTTTCATTTAATTAATGACAAAATTCAGAAAATATGTGAAGAAAGAAAATTCTCTTAGTGTACCAAGCTTTGCAGTAAGTTGTCTAGATAGTTGGGCTAAATGCTATTGTGACTTTTAAAAGAATAGAAAATAAATTGAACGACAGATCAACGCTGATCACTGTTAAAATCGATGGACTTTTTCCCCCTCTCTTAAAAAGATTCAGAATTTATTTAAAACAAGCACTTAACTCGTTACTTTGTCAGCGAAGTATAATACTGTGTCTATTATAATTTATTATTTCGTTGTAGATCATTTAATCGCAGTTCCAGATTTTTTTAATAAATAAATAAAATCAAAATGTATCATTGAAATATATAAAAAGTACCATTTTGTCATTTTTCTATTTACTATTTACTGAGTAGTATTTGGTCTCTGAATGATTTTTTACTTTGGCAGAAGACAATCCCAAAAAGTATCAATCAGAGCTGTCATAGAATCCAAGTCGGTTTTGCTAATTGTCGGTTTTGCAAACCAATATTGGTTTCATTTGGTGTCATGAAACCAAGTCGTTTTTGTTATTTTCGAAGAAAATAAAACCGATGTTCGAATCAGTTGTTCTATACATTAGTTTATTTGTATAAAATTGTTTATGTAAATGTTTGATAACAATTTTTATAAATCGTAGTGTTTTCGTTTAAATAAAAATAAAAACGTGTTTTTTATTGAAAATTTTTAATATAAAATATATAATTTGTGTCAGTGAAATAAGTAGTGAAATAAAATCACTTTTGCCGTTGTAGGATTTTTATTATTAGAAGAAGAACGCTCACAGAAAGTAAAAAGAATATTCATAAATTACCGGTTAAATAAAGAAGTTTTCCGTTTACATATTTTTGCCGTGAACCTGCGCTTTTTATTGATTCATCCAACTGTTGTCAAAGAGTTGGCTTATCACGTTTTCTAAATCCCTTTGCAATGTCAGGATATTTTTCTATAAAATGCATAATTATTGAGTTTTAAGTGCTATTTGTTTTTTTTTTTGTTAGAAAAACAAAAGTATGAATAAAAATTTATTTTTGTAGAATTAATATTAATTTGCTTACATTTTTACTAAATAACTAACTGCAGGCGAAATTTTAATGAAAAAAGTCCTCTTTAATCACTTGCTTTATTTGAAATTAAGCAAACCAACAACTGTCAACTGATTGGTTTTAATCCAATAGCAAACCGATAACATTGGTTTCTGTGACACCTAAAACCGACATTAATTCTAGTTCGAAAATGAAACCGACAACATTGGATTTCATGACACCAAAGTAATTTTTTTGTCGGTTTCAAATCCAATACCGACAACATTGGATTCTATGACAGCCCTGAATAAAAAGTATCATTTTTTTTCTTAATGATTTTCATGTTGCTCAGGAATGCTTAACCCCAATCTAGAACTTCTAAATTTATTTTCTTTAAAAAAATCAGAAAGTACCATTGAAAACAGTAAAAAGTACCAAAATGTCGCTTTTCCGATTCCTTATTTCATTAAGTACTATTTATAACTCTAGACTTGCACATAATATAAAAATAAATATAAAGTACAAATCATATTTCTCCCTTTTAGTACTTTTTTTCTCCATTGAAAAAATTTTTATTGGATGCTACAAATTATTAATAAAACGTTCACATGCTACATCAATTTACATAATGGTACATATTTAGAAATAGTAGTCAAAAGGGGCACATTATTTACCCCTAATTTGCTCGAATTTTCAAAAAGTGCCAATATATGTACATTGGAGACCTTTCTAAGAAGAGAAGAATACAATTTAGTTTTTGGTGCTGTGATTGTTACTTTGAAAGATAAATGGGGTTAAAAAAAACAAACAAACATTAGTTTTTATCCTTTCTATCCTGTCAATGTACAAATATCGAAAAAGTGCTAAATACTCTCTTAAATGTTTGGATGAAATTTATTTGTAAGTTTGTTAGACCTTTTCCTTCTTTCATTAAAACGGCTAGTTTTTTAATAAAGCAGTGCACTTGAAAAACACACATCATTAGAAACATGTGTAATATTTTATACTTGAAAGTGCTTGTACATCATTTCAAGTATGCTTCTGAAACCCCTTATTGTTTGAAGCTTGAGGTCGGATTATGATTATTTGCTTTTAACTTCTTCAGGATATATAAAAAATTTTAAGCCACTCATGACAAAGTGTATGAAAAAAAAAATAAATAAAACCTTGCAGCGGCATGTAATACGACAATAATTTAATAAATGACCTGACCACAGCAATCAAGTACAAATTTAATTGAAAAAAAAAAAAAATAAACTGACATACCACACTGAAGTCGAGGTTCGTAAACATTTACGTTTATACGTGTGTACAGCTTGCAACTAAATGTCATTGCAAGAAATTGTGGGCTAACCAACAAGTACAACGTCAAAGTTTATAATCACAAATACTCGTATTTTACTATAAAGTTTTATAATAACAAACAAAAGACACGGTAATATTTAAAGCCTTATTCTCTGGCTGGGTATCTTGTATTGTGCGACAACAATAATAACATGAAAAGGAAGCAGCAGTGCACAATAGCACAATTTCAGACCCCCGCTGAGACCATGTGCCACATAATGCTGTTTAAAATGATGAAACTAGTATTTGATTTGTGTTCAAGTGACTGGTCGAGTGTATGACAAACTGAGTTTCTGTGGGTGTGGGTGTGGGTGTGGGTGTGGGTCTGTAGTTGTTTATTTGACTGCTTGCTGCCTCTAAGTTGTTGTTGAATTGTATGGACGCACATAATAGTAAAGTGGTATTTGGTTAGTTGCTGTTTCGCAAGACGAATTACTTTCTTTGATGTTCTCTGTCTTTATTTTCTTTGTACTTTAGCAGTTGGTGGCATGTTGCCGCAGTGTTAATGTGTCTAAAATTGTCGTTTTATAGTTGGTTTTGGTAAGACCTAGAATCACTTTTGTGGTGGAGAGTGAAATATCGTCATTGATTTTGCAATGAAAGCCTTCACTTTCAAGCGACTTATGTCTATTAAATTTACAATAAGAAGAATAGTTTTAAAAATTGAAAAAAAAAGTGGGGGAGAAAATTAAGTGATGCAAAATAACAGAGAGAGAGAAAGAGAGCGAGAGAGATAGAAAGAGAGAAAGAGAGAGAGAAAGAAAGAGAGAGACATAATATAGGTAATAGGAAAAATGAGATGGTACGCGGACATGGGATGTCTGTAAAGAACTGTAAGGCAGATAACCTGGCAAGAGACGGGTAGAGGTTGCCAGAGAAGAATATCGACATGTCCTGTGTCTTCCTTTTGCCGGTATGAAAGCAACAGATTGAGTGCTTTCTTTTACGTCAAGCACAGTCCAGGTGGATAGACGAACGGACGTGTAGCTTAGAGAGGATGATCACACTCAGGCTGGAAAGCAATCGCTGCAGAGACTTACTGGGACTCCATAAACCCAGTTGAGGAGAGTTGTGCCAGAAATTACGGGCCACTGCAGTTTTGGGAAAAATTCGACAAGCTGGTAATTATGAATAATTTTGATTTTGTTTGTCAATTATGCAATTTTCTGTACACATTTCTGTGTTTTTTGATGTACAAGCGTGGACTGAAAGAAGTCAAGTGCCAATTAATGCTGAATATGTAACTGTGTGAGTGTTTTGTGTATGTTCGGTGTTGTATGAAAATAGAATTGTTTAACAGAGTTGAAACGTGGGGAATGTTTCTTTCTCAACAACTGGGTTGCCATCAAATGACTATTTACTGTAGAAGTTGATGCGGGGGAGGAACTGTGAAACACCTCTGCCTTTTCGCGCCACTATAGGATCAGCGCAAGATTTACCTTGCGGAACGCTACTTACAGATCTGCAATGCGCTATTGCCTGCAGGGATGCACATTCTATTTCTTGACATCTTTCTATCGCTTTATTTCCTCTTATACAGTTATCACAAAGGAACCCAAGTGAGGTCCTTCTCTATTTTCTATTCGGGCTAACCTAAGCTACACGTTACTATTGTTGCTGGCTTCTGCCCTTTTTTTTAACAACTTTTCCTCAACATATTATAAATAAAATCAATACGTTTTGCTAAAATTATTTTCGTAACTTTAATTAAAAATTCTTAATGACTGAATAAATATGATTTGCCAAGAAGCTACCTTTTTTTTGTTGTTTATATTCTAAAAAGCATAAAATGGATTTTTTTCCTTTATGGTTCAATTAATATTTTCCCCCTAATTTGATAACTCAATCAATATTATACCGTTTTGTTTGTTCTTAATACACTAAACGTAAACAAATTCCAACAACATTTTGTATAACAAAACTTATGTTGATGTTGCGTGACAGTTACAACTTAAACTTCCATGATTTTGTTTTGGGGTTCCCTAAAAAATAAATAAACAACAGACGAGAAAAACTAAGTACAGGGTGGGCGAAAAGAAACCAAGGGGTGTAAAAGCTTAATAACTCTTTTGTTTATTAACTTTTTTTCATTTTTTCTTTCAGATTATATAATATACAAAATTTAAATTTTTTTACACTAAGTATGAAAAATGATGTCTCTTAAATTACCACCGTTTTCAGCTTCGCACTGATGGGCTCTTTTTAGAGCATTTTCCATAACATCTTTCAAAACTTGTGGCTGTAGCTTTCGAATTTCTGCAACAATGTTTGCCTTGAGTTCAAGGATTGTCTCTGGCTTGTTCACATACACTCGCTCCTTCAAAAAACCCCAAAGAAAATAGTCGGGTGCTGTCAAATCTGGCGATCGCGCTGGCCAAATAATTTCCGAATTTCGAGAAATTATTCGCTCTCCAAAAATTTGACTTAAAAATGCCATTGTGTCTCGGGCAGTATGGGCAGTGGCTCCGTCCTGCTGAAACCAGGAGCAGGACGTAAAAAAATTTTCTATCATAAAACGATACCGCTCTCCATTTACGGTTACAGCACTTCCATCTTCATTCTCGTTCAATATTTTCCGCAGTGCGACTTAAACGTGGTCTACCGGTTCGAGGCAAATCTCTTACGCTGCCATGTTGGTGATGACGATTAACTAAGCAACGAATCATCGCTTCAGAGGGCGAAATTCTGACGTTAAAATGTCGACGATATGCTCTTTGCGTTAAAATAATTGATCTCTGGTTTAAATAATAAAATTCTATTGTTCTGGTTCTCTGTTCAGTTGTGAACCTCTCCATTATAAATTCTCTAAGTGTTGTCTATATAATCTGAAAGAAAAAATAAAAAAAAATTAATAAACAAAAAAGTTATTAAACTTTTACACCCCTTGGTTTCTTTTGGCCTACCCTGTATAAAATAAAAGAACAGAGGTTTAAGCTCTTTTTATTGATTTGTTGTTCTTTTTTTTTGCACCTGTCACAATATTTAAAATATTTTAAGTAAATGGAACAGGAAGTTGTTAATAATGCATTTGTTATTTTTTTTTTCTAAAATTTTGCCATTGGGGTTAGAAATTTTGCAACAAATTGTTAAATATTTTCATTTATTTCAAATATGTTTTTCTACTTTAACATTTTTTGGCTTAAACTGTTTTTTTTTTTTTATTTATTTTTTATTATTATTATTAAAACTTGTATTTTTCCAAGTTTGCAATTCATATTATATATTTTGTTAAGGGTTTTTCATGATTATTACAAGAAAAGGAAAAAAATGGAAACTGTATTCGCTCTTTTGCAAAAAAAAAAAAAAAAAAAAAAAGGTTAAGAAATAAATTCAAATAAAGTTTTTTTATTTATAATCTGTGAACAGAAACCAACAAAATGTTAAAAGGTTTTATATAAAATTTACATTAAAACAAATTTTTTTTAAAGTAAAGCAAGGCTGGTCCCTCTAATTAAAATATGTGCTGTTTGCAAAATCTAAGCCATCAACCCTTTAGAAATTTTCTATGAAAAATACTCAAAAAAAAAAAATTATTTTTTACATACAAAATTTTTTAGACGAGTTGATCGCTTGTGTTATGGAAACAGCACATTAGTTTCTTATGTTTTGATATTACAATTGTCGTTGTCACAGTTGATCTCACGACATACCACTGCTTTCATCACGACAACGATACTCATAATCAGGACTATTATTTAAATCCACAGGCTGGGTCTAGATTACCTTATTATTCGTTATCTTTTCCATTGAAGTTAATAATTAAAGCAAAATGTTTGATTTCTATTTGCTTGGTGAAATATTGCTTAGTCCGGAAACACATACTGCACAAGTCTTGAGCTTAGAGGAGAGATAGGATAGGAGTAAAGGCTTACTCGTACTCAGCAATTCTACTTTTTCTCTATTCGTACTTTTTAAGATTGTAAAAAAGAACTTTCAAGATGGTTGTGTAAAAAATGCTAAAATTGCCGAGGCAAAATTTTTGTGTTTGCACACAGCGAAACTTTTAAAACCGAATTAAGTAAAAGTTGCCTTGTGTGTTTTTAGCCTTACTAATTTGATAAATAGAAAGCGATTCTTTTTATTCTCTCATACTTTTAGGTATTTTTTAAACAAAAACAAATATTTGGTGAGTGTGCATGAAAATATGAAAAAATTGCTTGCGAGTGATTAAAATTATTCTTTACGAAGCTAAAAAAAAAAAAACAGTCACTGCTATTGCTAGAAAAAGCAAATACCTTAACTGTACTTAAAATTATTATGGCCAGTGTTGTCTTTAAAGTTAAAAAACTTTAGTGAGCTGTTATTTTTCAAAGTGGTATAAGGCCACTTCGAAAATAAAAAGAGTTAGTGATAACTGTAGTAATATATAGACAATATCTTATACCGAAATTACCGCTGACTAATTTCTTTTACATGGACTTATACCACTTTCAAAAATAAAACCTCCAACAAAAATTTGTGTTTTTGTTGATTTTATTTTCATTACACAACCATCATCATTTCTACAATGTGATTTATATTTTATTAAAAGGTTAACTAACAACAACAACAACATACAATCAATTTAATATTTATGATATTTTATCATTCATCCTTCTCATCATCAATAAAATTTAAATAAAAATAAAGTAGAAAAAAAATTTTTAGAATTTGAATTCTGTTATTATTTTCATGTTGCGTTTATGTTAAAGTTATTAGGACGTGAAATTTGCTTGGATATTATTTGTATTGAAACAAATAGAAAACGATAATGACGGTGGTTTTGATTAGTTTTAGTAATGAATTGAAGCTCCAAATGTTTTTCAGATATAAATCAATTGACGACAAGTTTAAACGAATGATATGAGACCAACTAATGTCATATAAAAAGCAGAATATCAATATAGAAGAGAAGGGGAAAATTTCAAAAAACACAACTAAAACATTAAATAAATGACAAGTTTGTATAATATTTTTGTTATTTTTTCATGTTATTGTAGAAAATAATAAATACATTTCATAGAAATTTTTGTTTTAAGAAAAATGGGAAACATTTTAAATAATTTTGTCATCAACAAAGTAAAGTAATGAGCTGTTATTTTGAAAAATGTTACAATTCCACTTTAAAAAAATGTTAGTGGTAACTTTAGTAAGATGTAGACATCATTTTGTTAAAATTTCCAGCAAAAAATTATGCTTACCTAAAGGCAGTTATATAAGGCACGCAACGAGAGAGAATTCCTTACAACAGCTCATTTATAAGACATGATTTTTGTTCGCGATGAAACACCTAGCCTTGCAGTGATTTTCTATAGAATAAAAAACACTTAATTTTTTTATTTAATTGACCAGGACCACACACGGCAAGTTTAGTTGGCAATTCTTTCTCAATTCTCTTTTAAAATTGTCGTTTTGCCCACACACAAATTTTTTGTTTCGGCAATTTTAGCATTCTTATTCAGTCATTCATTAAGCCTTCAAGCCTTTTTGACATCTTTATGAAAGATAGGAAGAGTGAACAAAAAGAAATTGCATAGTACGAGGAAGTTTGTACGTGGGATTTAGCAACCCTGGTGTTGCAACCTGGCAACTGACAGCTGTATCGTAAAGTTGGACATTTTTGAGGTTATACGTACTCAGAACGTTCTTTATAGTAATTTAAAAAATTCATCTCGGCCCAAACATAGAATTAAATCGTGAACATTTTTGTGCGATTATTTTTTATAACTTTCGAAGTGGATTAACTCAGCAAAAGTGCTGGGATGAGCTTAATTGAATTTTTGGCGATGAAGCTCCATCAAGGACCAGTGTTTATCGATGGTATGGTGAATTCAATCGTGGTCGTAGTTCACTCCACGACGAATTTCGTGAAGGTCGTCCAAAATTAGTTGTTTTTCCGAAAACCATTGATGCTTTGCGCGAACTGGTATTGCCTAATCGTCATTTAACCTATCGTGAGATTGAGACAACCTTAGGCATTAGTGGGACCAGCATACATTCAATATTGCATAAACATTTGACTGTCAAAAAAATTTGTTCGCGGTGGATCCCACACAATTTGTCAATCGCTCAAAAAAGGCTCGTGTCAGAGTGGCAAAAGTGTTTCGACAATTATTTCAAACGCATGCAAAAGTATATAGATCTTCATGGGGAATATTTTGAAAAACAATAATGTCATTTTCGATGACTAATCCCGAAATATAAAAGGCAACCCTCGTATCCCTTTAAATTCTTCTTTCCTCTCTCTTCTACAAAATTAAGAACTGCCAACTAAAATTGCTGCGTGTGGTCTTGGCCATTCATACCACTAATTGGATTCGAACCAAGTCATCTGCAGTGAAGAATCATTAATTTGCCCCTCAACTACTTCAGTTACAAAGCTCTTTAAGTATGAATGGTTGAGTGTGGTGTGCAATGTGCGTGTTCACACACCCAAAAAAGGCTCTGGGGCTTGGTCACCCCATTCAATAGCGAGTAAACTATATTTTGAAGAAAATTTCAATCGTGTAAATATAGCTTTACGCTAGTGCAACCCAAAATGCAATACATTATTAGATTAGATGCATTAAACTACGGAAGCCATTATGGAATGTATATCTGTTTATGGCAAAATATGTTGTACCAAAAAATTCCTAAATCCAGCTTGTGCCAAAATCAAAAAAAAAAAACTAACAATGGAAAAAAGAAATTTTTAATGCAAAAAAAAAAAAATAATAAACAATAAATGAAAGCAAAATAGCAGCTGAATATCGAAGTAAAAACTAACCAGAAAAATGAGCAGGTCAACGTTAAATCGAAGCTTATTTGACAGCATTGACTAGCAAGCGGTAGTTTCGCGTTGAGTATTACCTGCATGAGTTTAGCTAGTTTAGACTTTGTTTATTCCTTTTTTTTCTATTTATTTTGTTGTTATGACTTTTAGAACTAAAACTAGCATCATCACCATCAGCAGCAGCAATAACATCTTCACCAGCAGCGGGTAATTACGAGTAATTTGCTAACAACTGTGTCAGAAAGTTGAAAAAGCACTTGTCAAAGTACTTTGAAGTTAAAGATTATGATGGGGATAATAACAATACTAGTTTTTCTATTGTCTTCCTTCAGGACAATTTAATACAAGATGCAAGAAAAGAAAGCTAATTGAATTTCTAAAAATAATTGGAAATAAAGAAAGGAAAATTATGTGGTTTATTTAAAATTATTAAGATTTTTAATATATTTTAATATATATATAAAATTCGATTGTATGTGTGTTTGACATTGTACTCCACCTAAACGGTTGGACCGACTTAATTGAATTTTTGTGTAAGCCTTTGGGTTATACCTTGGAAGCCTCAGCGTCACTAATCCGCACAGCAGGTGGCTTATTTATCTACTAGCTTGTTTTACCCGGTCTTGCACGGTCCTTTACTCTATGAGCACGATCTCTTAGAGTAAAAAGATCGAATATACAAAAATTTTATATTTTAACCAAAATCCAACTTAAATTTTTATGAAAATTAATGTTCATTTTTAATTATATGTTCGGCATAACCCAACTTAGATTTTACAATGAACAATTATTGATTTTAAAACATAAATTACTAAAGTTAAAAATGTTAAAATAGATTTTCAACACGCCTCCTCAACTTTAATAATTTTTTTTTTAATTTACTATCAGTCCTAATGCTTTTACACAGAACTGATGCTTGACTTTTGGAAGTGATTCCATTAACATATCGGCAATCATACGGTTAGTTTGTAGGTATTCTATTTTAACAGCATCACAGATAATTGTAGTTGGAACATTGATGGGATAACCGATTTCTTCCAATAGATATCAAAGATACATTGCTTCTTTTTTTGCACATTCCGTTAAAGCCATATATTCTAGTTCAGCACTAGATGTTGCAACAACCCGTTGTTTAGGTGATTCCCAGGATATGGCTGCGAGAATAAAACAAAAACCAGATTGACATTTTCGATCCTGCGCCCAATTCGCATCTACAAAAGCAATTAAAGGCAAGGAAGTTTTCCTATACATAAGCACATAATTTTTTGTCTCTTTTAAATATATTTTAAT
The DNA here is from genome assembly GCA_947397855.1 of Thelaira solivaga. NCBI lineage: Eukaryota > Metazoa > Arthropoda > Insecta > Diptera > Tachinidae > Thelaira > Thelaira solivaga. The sequence continues at coordinate 41,616,566 of OX377612.1, forward strand.
TGCTAAAGCTGCATTCCAGTGCTGCTTTCTTGGATCTTTGAGAGAACTGCGAAAGCTTGTTTACACTGCAACAAATGTCTGGTTGACTAAATATTGTAAGATTTAACAAAGAGCCAATAATTTCCTGAAATGATGTCTTATTTACTTTTTCCCTTTCTTCTGGTATTTTTCATTCTTTTTCAAGATTTATTTTCGGCTGCATGGGAATTTTACATGTTTTAAAATTTTTAAGAACATATTTTTCAATTAAATTTTCAATATAGCCTGGTTGGGAAATACTTAAAAATTCGGTTTCCTGGTGAATTTCAAATCCTATACAATGCTTAGGATCCTTCATATCACGAATTTCAAAGTTTGATAATAGTTTTATTAAATTTTCAGTGATATTTTCATTATTACAGGCAATAATAATATCATCTACATATAATGCTACTATTACAGTATCTCTGCCTCTGTTCATGGAATAAATACATTGATCATATTTTGATTTCCTGAGGCCAAATTTTTGCAAAACTGAATCTATCTTTTGATACTACTGGCTGCTGGCCTGTTTTAGACCATATAAAGACTTTTTTAGTAAACATACTTTGTTCTTAGCCATTTCATTTACAAAACCTTCTGGTTGTGTCATAAAAACTTCTTCATCTAAGTGTCCATTCAAAAAAGCTGTATTACAATCTAATTGTCTCAAAATCAAATGTTTTTCAACAGCAAGTTCATAGACTAAACGTCATGAAGTTTGCCTTACAACTGGTGCAAATGTATTGTTATAATCGATACCATATTCTTGAGAGTATCCTTTAGCTACTAAACGAGCTTTTCTTTTCTTAATTATACCATCAGGTGTGTATTTTGTCTTAAAAACCCATTTACAACCTATTGGTGTTCTACCTTCAGGTAAATCAACTAATTCCCAAGCTTTGTTCTTTATTAAAGATTTATATTCCTCTTCAGTTGCATATTTCCATTCTTCTACATTATCAGACTTAAGCATTTCTTTATATGAACTGGGATCACTGGTTTTATTGCCTATAGTTAATTATTTTGAAATAATGACCATGATCTAAGACGTTATTTTATTGAAGGTCCAGGTACTTCGTGTTGAGACACTTGATGAAGTATCTTCATCATCATCTGTTACTCGCAAAACTATATTTTTATCTAATTGGTTTTCACTATTTATTTCTAAAGTTTCTTGATTTTCATTAATTTGCTCAACAGATTCTGATTCGTTATTGTGTCTAGTATTCGAATGGTTGATTTGGTTTCTTTCTCTTTTATTCCAATTGTATTCGTAAAATTCTGCCTTATCATTTTGAACCATATTTTTTTATCAAAATCACCTTCTATAAATCTAACATCATGACTTTTAATAATTGTTCGTGTACCTCGTTTCCATAAACGATATGCTTTTGCAAGTATAAACTCTGAACTTCTAGGTTGCCATTTTGATTTTCCTGGCTTTTTGTCTAAAACAAAAGCTTTGCTGCCTAATAATGCCTAATAATGTTTTCTTATTGTTAAGCTTAGTTGGACATCTATTTCTAAGATAAAATGCTGCCATTATTAATTTAGCCCATAAAAATTCTGGTATTTCAGCCTCTATCATTAGTGTCCTAGCCATTTCAACGAGTGTTCTGTTCATTCGTTCCGCTATACCGTTTTGTTCAGGTGTATATTCTACAGAAAATTGGTGTACAATACCGCATTCTTTGAAAAAACTTTCAAACTTTTGACATTTTAATTCAGCGGCGTTATCAGATCTTAAAAATTTGATCTTGCCTGTTTCCAATTCAACTTAAATTTTGAAATCCTCAAAATTATTCAAGCAATCATTTTTCTTACTGTGAAATCATCAATAAATGTGGCAAAGAAACATTTTTTGCTCATGGACTCTACTTTCATTGGACCGCACAAGTCTGTATGAATCAACTGCAGTACTTCAGTAGATGATTTCCCATTTTTCTTTGGAAACGCTTGTTTAACTTGTTTACCACGAATACAAGTTATACATTGAAAATTTTTATCTTTAAATTTTGGGAGACCAAAAACCATTTTTCGAGATCCAAGTTTTTCTAAATCTACTATGTTCAAATGACCAAAACGTGTGTGCCATAATTCCAATTCATTTTTAGTTTTTCTAACTACATAGATGTGTAGTTGCATTACTTTGAATGGAATCTTTGGAGATATTGCAACCATTATCTGTTGCTTTTCCTATTGAAAAAAGATTGCTTTTTAATTTTTGTACGTATAATGCTTCCAGTAACTTGACTGTACTAATGTATCCATTTATTCTGACATTAATTTGAGCTGTACCAATTCCCATTATCTCCAAATTATTATCATCTGCTAACCGAACTGTTCCTCTAAAGGTTTCATCTATGTCAATAAATTGAGACTTTATACTTGTCATGTGAGACGAAGCTCCACTATCAATTACCCAAGTAAAACCCTTTTTACATGAAACAAAAAAATTATTGCTTCTTCAGTTGAAAATGCAAAACCTGACGTGAAATATGCTTCATTTACTCTGTTTATTTTAGCTTTACAATTTTTGAGCATGTAGCCTTTCTTTCCACATTTATGACAATTAAAAGGAAAAAATTTCGTACCTTGATTCTTCAAATTTTTGTAATAAGCATTTTATTTCTTGTTACCTTTTTGCATTTGATATCTCTTAAACGCACTATTTTGTAAGTTTTCTTCTTCTGGTACCACATCAATCTCCGAAAGACGTGAACGTAAATTGTTTAACTTTGGAAATTCATTTGCAGTGTCAAATGCTGCTTTGACCGCTTTATATTTGTTTGATAAACCATCTAATAGCATTACCGATAAAACATCTTCCTCTAAATCAGCTACCATTTCCCGAAGTTCAGAGACTGCAACATCAAATTCAACCAAATACTGAGAAACATTCTTATTTTCAACCATCTTCAAATTCAGCAATTTTCTATACAATTCGGCTTTCTTTCTCGTTGTCTTTCGCTCATAAATATTTTTAAGATACCATATTTCATGAGATATTTTAAAATTCTTTACCATTCGTACGATTTCAGCCTCTAAAGTAATTATTATTTCTGCACGGGCATCTTGATCAAAATCTTCATATTCACGTTGCGTCTTTAAATAATTTTCATACAATTTCTTTTCTTCTAGTGTAGAATTGCCATTGATAACAACAGCTTCCAGTTTAGCTTCTTCATTTTTCACCATACGCAATAATCGGTTTTTATGTAAAATTGCTTCCATTTGCGGTAACCATGTGGAAAAATTTTTTTCAATCAACAAAGGTATTCTTCCTGATACCATTGCCATTTTAATGTTCTATTCAGATTCTAAAGTACACAACTATTCTCTTCAAGGTTTGGGTCTGGGCCCATAACCTATTGAAACTTAAGAACACAATTTATAAAAGCAAAATATGTGTTTATTGTTTGAATATTATAACTAGAATAATAAGATTTTACAATGAACAATTGTTGATTCTAAAACATAAATTATTAAAGTGTAAAATGTTAAAGTAGATTTTCAACACTTCTTTATTTCTATCTGCGAATTTATACAATCATTATTTTCGATTTCATTAAAAATCTTATTTATATTTTTTTTTATTTAAGAATATTTAAGAAAAATGCGCAAAACTAAAAGTATGAATATGTATATGGCTACGAAGGGTACATAAGACTCGGCACAGCCAAATTTATCTGGTTTTTCAATATTTCTTTTATTTATTTATTGTATTTCCCTTAAACACTATAAGTAGAATTATTTATCTAACCATCATTAAAATGTTGCTTATGATTCCTATTTTACTCAATAGCAACGTAAAAAACAATATTTTCATACTTTATCAAGTATGGAATGGTTGCTTTGTTGAAAGAAAAAAAAAATACGGAAAACTTGAATCTATTAGAAGCAACAATAATGGGAAAATTGATAAAAGAAAAAAACTTGAAATTGATGAGAACTAAAAATAGAAAATGAGAAAAATTATTTGGAACAATAATATATTTTATTTGTAGAGCAGTCAATTTGAATGTTAGTGTGCAAGGATTGTTAGAAATTTAATACAAACAAGGCAAAGAATGGAAAGTACATTAACAGACATAAATATCATAGTAGAGGTACCTATTGCCAGAAGCAAAATGTAAGTGCGAATTGCAATAACTTTACTTGTTGTTGGAAAGCTAAGCAAGACAACTTCCCTCAAAAAAATGAAAAATCTTGAAAGAAAGAAATATTTTAAAAAGTACATGGAATAATTTCCTAATTTAAAATTAAAAAAAAAAAAGATTTTTAAAAGCTACTGGTATTCTATCAATTATGTTATAATTTCGCCATATGTGTGTGTTTTTGTTAATGATCATTATTACAGTTCTCATTAAGTTGTGTTTCTATTTTTTGCTTTACGACTAGTTAATACAATTGCTATTGTGGATTAAAAAACAAAAATTTTACTAGAGCGTATGATTTGTATGTAATTTTTCAGTGAGTCTGCCAGCCACCAAAGCGTATGATTAATGAGAATTATTACACACAGAACAAATATCATAGCGTATACGCTTACGTATTTCATGTATTTTTGTGTCTATTAATTTTTATTACAATTAATTGCAATTACAACATGGCCAATTATTATGGGCTTTAATTTGTGTGCATTTATGGTGAATAAATTATGAATTTTCTTTTTATTTTTTTAATACTGAATTTTATTTTAATGAAAGGGAATCACTTGACAAAGTGACCAATAATTTATGTATTTAAAATTCTTTGACAGTATTTAAAAACTGTCATAACGAGCAGTTTAACTTCCATAGAAATAACAAAAAGAATTCAGAATTTCTTTTGTTATATTACATAATAATTATAAAATTATTTTTAACAAATTCCGACATTTATTAACAAAAAAAAAAAAAAAAAAAAAAAAAAAAGACGGAACTTTGTTAAAACTCACTTTAGTTGTAGATTAAATATGTGGCAAAAACTACATTTGGTATTCAGAGTTTTCAAATACTTGATGACATGGGTAGAACAAAAATAATTTCTTAATTTCATTACGTTTCTGCTTTAAACAAATTTATTTGGTGAAACATTAATAAATAAAAATTATTTTTCATTTGCAACTTTCGCGTTTTTAAAATAAAGTTTAAAAAAAGTTTTTTTATGTGAAAACTGAACTTTTCAAGCTTGTTTCTATTTATTCAAATTACACACTAAAACTTAAAATGTGTGAAATGTTTCCACTTTCATCTGTTAATTTTATTTTATGTCACTATTTTTACGTCTAGTATCGTTGTTGCTACATAAAATAAATAAATAAATGAAGGCAGTGTAGTATGTCTGTAGAAATTTTTTTGCTTCCACTGGTTATTCATAATTAATTTTTATGCTTTTAGTAATATCTTTGTAGGAAGTATATTATTTTTGTGCTTTCAAGTGTATAACCTTTTTGTAAGAGGACCCTGTTTAGTAAAAATAAGAGCAGAAATAAAATTTTGGGAGAAGAAGATGGATACAAAGACACCTTACATTGTGTCTCTTGCAACCTTGCTTAAGTTAGTTTTCGGAAATTTATTTGTTTGTGGCTGTAATTTTTATGTACAATAAATATATTTGATGAGTGTATTATAAAAAAAAAATAAAAATATTGTTGTCAACTATTGAATTTCACAAAGCACCCAGCCAAAAAAAAACGGTTACTTTTTTTAGCTAGAATCCAACAATTAATCTTTTCCATATCTTAATTTTATTATTTATTTATAACTAGAATTGAAATAATCGGTAAAAAAAGGTCAACGCACATATTTAAAGCAAATTGGCTTTGACTGAACAAATAAAAAAATTCATAAGCTTATTTTGCTTTTATTTAATATCAATAACGAATAAAAAACAAAACCAAAGAAGCACAAAAATTAAAAAGTCACTAACTCGAAAATGAGAGTGTGTGGTGTAAAAGCAGCAGAAATGATAAAGAAATATTTGTTTGCGTTTTTTTTTTAATCTGAAGCAGACACTTAAAGGTCTTTTAAAGATGACCATCACACACAACGTATACATGTGTCGGCCATCTTTAAAAAACACGCACACATCCTCATGATTGACGTTGAATGATAGCTCGGCTAGCACTCACTTTACACGTGTATCTAAATTCGTGTTGATGTGTTAGAGGTCATGTATTACGTGTGCATATGTGTGATTGTGTGTGTGTGTGTTTGTATGCGCGTTTGTGAAAATAATTCTTGTGTAAGTACAAGTGTAAATAAAAGCCATAACTTGAAGATGCTTTTAGATATTTTTAAAACTAAATGAAAATTGTATATCCTTATACAACAATATGTGTGTTGCTTTAGTAATTAGTGACACATGTAAAACATGCTTGTCTGGAATGCAAGCCTTAAGCCCGCAGTATACGGAATGTAAAAAGCCACATTTGCATGTAGCTCTGATGTCACGATAAATTTATCATTTTGTTGTCATGCATGTAAAAAAGCGTTAGCAGCTGCATGTGTTAAAATTTTGATAGTACATGAAATGTTGTTTTGTCACAAAATCGAAGTGTAGTGCATGTAGCCAAGGCAGACGCATTTGCATATGTAAACATGTCAACCGCTGCGTATTTATTAGTAGTACACGGCATGTAGTAAATGTGCGCTTTTATTGGTGAGCATGTGCAAAGCTCATGTATGTATCTAGCTTTTTAGTACACGATATGCTAACATGCATTATATTTACAAAGGTACCAGATGAAATTTTAAATAAGTGGTAAGTTTTTATATAAAATAAATAGTATCGTCAAATTTGACGAAAACTGGTTTTATAAAATGCTTCATTCACTATTTAACATATATGTCCGCAAATATACATAACATGGCCTAAATAGGGTGTTTTGTCGCAGTTTACAGTAGGATACAGCCATAATTCTTTTGAAAAGTTTTTTTTATATAGTCGATCTTTGGCCAACTTAAGGATTTTATTCCCTATTAAATATACCAAATGGGTAAATTTTCTTAGTAATTTTTATAATACTTGATAGTATTTTTAATAAGCTTTTATTTGATATACATATTCTGGTATTACCTCAAAAATTTTGAACAATATTGTACAAGACTCAAAAATTTCAGAGGCAAATAACTCGGAAAATAAACCTATAACAAAATTTATTTAATGTTTTATGCTGAGAATTACATTTTTTTTTATCAGTTTCAATGTTCTTTTTTAATTTTTTGTTACAAATTTCAAATTTAAAATTGAACCTATGAAATCTTTGAAGGCCTATTACTCAGAAAATATGAATTTTCCCGAGATATTTTACTTATTATTTTCTTCTTAGAATTCTTTTTTCTATTACCTGTGATCATTTTTTTTTAATTAGCGGTGCGTGCTTAAAACAAAATTTAAGCCAAACATTCTTTCATTATAACGTCAAAACAAGTTTTAAGTAGTGGCAGCACTGTTTGTTTGTCACAGTTTGTTTTGGTTTTATTCATAGTGTAATTATATCAAGTGGAAGCAAGTCTACATGTGTTTTTTGTTTAAATTTGTATTTTGTTAGACTTGAATATCAAAATTTTTTTCATTTTACTTTGTTTCTTCATTTTGACATTCATATCTAATTTTTTAAACTAACAAAATATATGGTGCATCTACTTCGTATAATTATACTATGGGTTTTATTTATTTCTGATAAATATTAATGAAATGGAGAAAAAAAAGTGTGCTGCTATTGTTATTTTGGCCAGTTATTTACTAGAAAGAGAACATAATGGTCAACATAATACCAAGGATGAAAAAACGAAAAGAATACGGAGAGTGTGGACAAAAAACTGGTTGAAGATCCGCGAGACGGGTGGATATTGTGCCAAATTGATGAAGGAATGACAATTAGATAATCTATTGCATTTAGTGACGCCATATATTAAAAAACAGGACACGTACATGCGGTTGAGCATTTCACCAGCAACTCGGTTGTCATTGGTGCTTCGTTATTCTTCTCTCTCTTGCTGTAGACTTTTTTTCCGTTGACCCTTTAGTTCAGGTATCTTCCTCTTCGAAATTAAATATTTCTTGGCTCATATTTTCCAAAGTAAATAAACTTCAACAGAACCAAAAAGTAACTGTTAATAATTACATATGCATGTTGTTTCAAAATTCGAACTTCTACATGTCTTGTGACAGCCTAGAATATTTTTAATGTCAAAATCTTATGTAATTAGGTAGTAGATGGCATGTAGAAAAGTCGCATGCTTGCATGTGTTTAAAAAGCAACATAAAGTATACATGCAAATGTATACTGCATGTAAGGGTACCAAAAACTGATAGTACACTGCATGTAATGAATGTGGGTTCTTGATGACGTCTAAATTACGTCAGAGCTACATGTTCATGTCGCTTTTTGCATTCCGTGTACTGCGGGCTTTAGAAAGGCATAGTTGAGCAATTTCACTCGGCTCAGCAAGTACGTATTTGCTGCCATTTTTCCAACATAAAATATTTCAGTTACCTAAAGGTATTGAAGCCAAGCTTTCATACTTTAAGAAAAAATGCAATTTATTTAAAAAGTTGAAGGCCCCAATTATGGTTCACTACACAAAAATGATGTGGTGTTTTGGTTACAACACAACATTAGTTGGATATGCGATTATAATTCACAACAGTTGCATATTAATGTTAGTGCACTCACCCATAAAAATACACACGTGCATGCCAAAAAGTGTGAAGTTGAAAAAAAAAAAACCAAAAAAGAAGCTCACTGAATTTAAATATTTTGTTAAAGTTAAATAAAATATTTATTAGTTATATTTGTTATATCCTGAAAAAGCTACACAAATTGGAGCGAAATATCGATATAAAAATAAATTTTTGAAAAATAAGACCTCAAGCTTAACAAAATAGTCATATTAGTTAAATTATATAATAATCAAAAGCCAATTATGGGATGCTATGTATTGTTAACGTTGAGTATTTAATTCAAATATACTTGGGGACACAGTTGGTAATGATGAAAGGGATTTCTCCGAAAGTGATCGCTCCACCAAACCAGTGTCGGGGGTTAAAATCAATCTTTCTGCATTTTCAAAAAATAATATCAATTGTTAAATTGAATAAAAATAAAAAATATTTCATGCATATACATACCTTCAATAAAATTGATATTATTTTACTCGTATGTATGCATATTCAAAAAATTAAGAACTAATTAGCGTAAATACAAGAAAATACGTAAAAAATTTTTATTTATACAAAAAATTTTATATTAAAATTTTTTTAAAAAAAATGTATGTACAGTGCCAGCTAGCTAATCGGAATTAACGATTGCAGACCCTGATTCGGACTAACAAGATATTTGGATTACTGAATGTACTGTTATTATGTATTATAATTCACTGTATTCGACAATGAAACACAAGCCAGGATTTCAAAAGAAATTTATTGTATTTTTATTAATCCAGAATGAAAAAATTAAAGCTTTTCTCAAATACTATTTTTTTTAACATACATAATTTGTATGCTCATGCTTCCAAAGCCTTGTTCCGCAATTCTATTGAAGTATTTAAGGCCTGCACAGCTACACGTTTTTTAACGTGTTTTATAATTATAGGCTTTGATTCTACATTATCTGTGAATAAAAGTTTTACTCAGGTTTTTTAATATTTTCAGTATTTTTTAAGCCATAAATTTCTTTGCTAAAATTTTTCCTGATTGTCCACGATACGCATCATTTTATGTGCACGTTTTTTGGCAATATTATTTAAATTGATGTTTTCGCGACGAATACTATTCAGCAACAAGACATAAAACGTACTAAATATGTACAATGTTAATCATTAAAGGCTCTGAATCTCAATGATGTCCTGTTTTAAAATTCCACACATGATTTTGTAAAAAAAACAGACACAATAATAAAAAAGCAGAAAATTAAAAAAAAATAAAAATTCGGCTTAGCGAACTTGCAATCAATGCGGACTATAGAGTATGTAATACATTATAAATTCAATTCGGACTACACATCTTCGGATTAGCGAGCTGGCCCTGTATTTAAAAAAAAGATTAGCTCTGATTGGGGGGTTGAACCGCAACATCTGCAGTTTAAAAATATTTTTAATATGCTTGATTTGAAAATAAATATGGTTAGATGCAATCATAACTCTAACCATACTATGATTCCACCAGAATATGGTTGCCTCAACCATATTTTTTTCTTTGCGTGCATATGGGTCATTTATTGGTCTAAAATATATTTTCAAATAAATTTTCTGCTTCTATATATGCTGCAAGAGGTCGATATGCCTGCAATTTTTGTTCTTGTTTTTTATATCCTTCACTGTAAGTAAGAAGGGTATGAATGTGGATGATTTAGGTGAGCACCTGCCGCTAGGGCCTAATCTCACCGTGGTCAAACCACGAGTGGTATCCGTGCCTACCACTACAGCCCCTGTGACCAATTAAGGACACAGGTAGCAAATTGTGTATGTTTCTGCCATGTCACACACACCACCCTTGTTTAGGGAGTTGGGCCTATCCAAAACCCGTGTTGAGTGACATCTGTTTCTATGAAACAGCACATCGAAGAACATGCCACCCTGCCAACGGTGACATGAACTCCGTTCCCAGCGTACCTTTTGGTCTCAACCACAGCCACCACGTGAACCCCCGAAGGGGACCTCACCAATAACCGGTCACAGATTCCGCTGTCTGAGCATTTGGGTGTGCACGAAGTCCACAGACCGAACAACGAACCAGGGATGTTGTCCCCAGAATATCATCCATTAAACCCCGTGGGGTTGGAACGAAGTTCGGTCCACAGACTCCGAGCACTCATTGTTCAACCATTCGTGAGCATCAGCTCTTAACCCATTGCTCGGACATTAGTGCTTCCTCTGTGGGGCTACCGGCTCCCGTAGTACCAGTGTTGAGAGTCACTGGTCGGACCCCGAAGGTATCCTTTAGGTAAACCCTCAGGTTTCCTTCTGCCACATTCAAACCCATGGCAGTTCCAGGTGCTGGCGCACCTATATTCCTCGGTAGTGATACATCAAGGTGGAATTTCACCGAGAAGACACACCCCGGGGGTGTAAGAAGGGTATATATAACTTTGTGATTCCGTTTGTAATTTCTACACCCTACATGGGACACCTTATAAAGTATATATATTCTGGATCCTTATAAGTAGCGGAATCGATTTAGCGATGTTTGTCTGTCTGTCCGTGTAGGAGTTGAAATCAACTTTCAGAAGAATCTAGACCACATACAGAAAAGTATAGGATACCAAACGGTCAGTTGTTGCTGTAAGACTATTGCTATTGAAATTCAGCCAGATCGGTTTATTAATGGCGGAGCTATGAGTCAAAAATTGCGATTACCTCTAGTTTTGAATATTTTTGGTGCGTTTTTTGCGTAATTTGTCTAAACTACAAGACGGACAAACAAACTTGGTACAAAGAAAAATCAGTCCACAAATGGACCAGAAAAATCAAAAAATACAACCGAAATTTTAGATTTTCATTACGTTTTGCTTTGTTTTTTGCGTTTTTTATCTAAAGTATAAAAAAATTAGTTTGTCTAAACTACAAGGCGGACAATAAAAAGTGGTACACAGTTTTATTACAAATAACTGCCGTAATGTCTGTGCAAAAAATCAGATAGTTTGGTCCACAAATCGACAAAAAAAAAATCAAAAACACAACCGGCATTTCACATTTTCATTAATTTTTGTTTTATTTTTGCTTTGCTTTTGCTTCGTTTTTTTTTTTGCTCAAATTTTTTAACTGTCATGTGCGTCCCCTGGTATATAAGAAATGAGAATATCCACAGAGATCTAGAAATTCCAACGGTTCGGGAGGAAATTGAAAAATATTGTACTAAGTACGTTCACAAACTGGCGACCCATCCAAACGCCCTCGCCAGGGACCTGTTACAGTTTGAGGGACACAGAAGGCTTAACAGAAGTGATACCTTGCGCCTAGTGAGAAGAGGGATATAACTTTTTTTTTTTTTTTTTTTATTTAAACGAAGAATATTCCTTTTATTTTAAGATTTGAGTACAAGTAACTAGTTATTACTTTGGTAATAATTATTTAAGTTTTTTTTTCTTTTTATATTTAAGATTTGGATACTTATTGTAATTTTCTTATAGAAAGATTCAATAATAATAAACAATTAAAAAAAAAATGTGCGTAATGCTTTGTACACACAAACACGAAAAATAAAAGAGTGTTACTGAAACCAAACTGAAATGAAATTTGTAAGTTCTACGCTTTCTGGAAGTGTTTTAACATTTACTTGAAATTTCGTAATTTTTATTCTATGATGCAAAACGGAAATTGCCTAAACCCTTCAGAGCAACAAAAATAAAAAAAAATTTTAAAATATCCAAAGTAATATATGAATATTTAATTGGTTGGTTACAAATATAGATGATCTCCGCTAAACTATTGCTTAAAACATTTAATATTTAATAACTTAAGACGTATTTGATAAATAAGCCATTAATACTGAAAATATTTACAAATACTAGAAAACTTCGGGCTTTACGTTAAAACATAAATATTTAACGCGGCATATTTATCTTCACTCATTTAATTTTTTCTATGGTTTTGCTATTAATAAAGAATGTGGAAAGTGAAAAATATTAATATTTCGTTAACACAGTGAAGGGTATATAAGACTCGGCACTGCCGAATTTAACTTGTTTTTGTTTATTTTTTGTATTATAATTTTTTAATTCTTTTTTCCCTTGGTTTTCTTTGTATTCTTAATCTTTTTTTATTTTCTTGTTATTGAATTTGAGTTGCATTAAAATTTAATAAATTATAAAAAAAAATATTTGCCACATTCATTTTGTGGCTTATTTGGTAGAATAAATATTCCAGTTGCAGCATCACATTACGGTTGCAAAAAAAAAAACGAGTGCTTGCATAGACGTTTAATGTTAAAAGTAGGATGGGGAGCAACTTTTAATAGTAACACATGTCTTTCATATAAAATATAGAGGGCAAACATAAAATCATTTTATGCTGACACGTTTAGTCCACACTGTAAAGCAAACAAAATTTACAAATTATACTCACATATTTGTATATGATAACCTTCTCTAATAAAATATAATTCAACAAAAATTGACACAACACTGAACTGTACCAAACTCTGTATTTAAGTATCTGCTGCGAACAAGTTCCATTGATTTCTTTAAAAAGAAAACTATTAAATCGTCTCCATCGAATAGCAGTTTAGTTTTTTTTTTAATATTATTTTGTATTTGGATAGTTTGTTTTATTTGGAGAACGACAAGATTTCAAAACTTAAGTTGCATTAATATTTCAGCAAAATGTTTGTGTGTAGGTCACAAAAATATGTAATCTCAATCATATTTTCTTTTTGTCTTGAACACGATTTAACAAATAAACAAGGGAAATTTACTTTCAGAAGCTCCATAAAGTCGTTATCTTCCATAAACTCGTACTTTCACACGTTTTGGATGCTTGAGAACAAAAAACAAAAAATATTTCCTTTAAAGACTCAAACATACTCACGTGCGCGCAAAATAATTTTATTTTCCTTGTTTCTTTTTTTTTTTCTTTTATTTATTTTTTCACTTTCTCAAATTAAAATAAAATATTTTCCAAGTTTGTCATCGTTGTTACGAGTTGAACTACTTTCTTTTTATGATTTAATTTTTTTGTGCCTTAAAATGAAATGAACGTGTAGTTGTTTTCTTGTTAAAAAGATTTTTTTTTTCTGTAATAAAATCAGAGAGCGAGAGGGAGAGATTTTTGTTCAATGATACAAAAAATAAATAAATACGAGTATGAGATTGTAAATTATTGCATAAAAGAAGCTTCCACTTGATTTCACTTACTTACAGGCACGAAGAAGAACATAAGAAAATTAATATGAAAAGCGAATTTTGCTGAAGTACGGGTTTTCTCAACAATAAAATACTGTTTATTTAGTAATTGTTATTTCTTATTTGTAATTAATTCAAGAAGAATTGTTTTGTATTAAACTTTTCATGCATCAGCACGACTAAAACAAACAATTTTTTTTGTAATTGATACATGTTGAGATAAAGAGAAGCTTTGATATTTTCCACTCACATGTTAGTTAATTTATGTCACCCAACCACACAAGCAATATGTGTGGCAATTATTGCCGTGGCAACTGTCAAATTTTATTGCCGACACCAAATATTAACGTGTGGGCCGCATGAAACAGTACAATGGAACACTGCTATAATAAACCAGTTTATGTATACTCGTAGTTTTCAATTTTATTTACATTTTATGAAAATTTTGTACATTTTAAAGCCTTTTCAATAATGCATAGAGCCTCCATTTTTAGAGATTGCTTCGTAAATTCAATTGGGAATAGAATCATACAATGATTTTATGTAATCCAGCCAAATTGTCGGCCAATCCACTTTTATGGCTTTAATTAGTTTCTCTATGGTAGTAGAAGCATACACTTAAAAGGTAGCCATCTCCAAACATTTACAATGATGTAAAGGGCCGGTTAGTAAAATGGTCAATCGAGCACAATAACATTTTCTTTTTTTGCATTTTCATGCTGGAATGTCCAATGCAAGCTTCCAAAAATGTTCTGAAAGTGAGGAAACGCTTCTTGTAGCGTTCATGGTACTGGACAAAAATTTCAGCTCGCAGGTAAAATAATAGGATGTGGCTCCCAATACCATAACCCCTCCCACTCTGCTATACAAACGACTTAATTGATGCTACTCTTTTCGGAGATCGTTAAAATAATAATTGAAGCCATCAGCGCCTTCAAAATTAAATTATTTTCAATATACTTTACTCGCTCAAATTATATTTTTTACATGTTGAACTTAATTTTGCATATTTTACAGGATCTTATTTCTCTAAATCCTTACCAATATTATAAAAGCTATTTTTATGTGTGGGTGTCTGTTATTCTTTCACGCAAAACCTACTGAATCGATTTTAATGAAACTTTGCAATAATAAAGCTTATACATCAGAATAACATTGACTATAATTTATAAAGATATTGCGTAGATTGTCCATATTTGAAAGTTACGACGATTGCAATCATTAATTTTCTGTTTGCTTGTAAGCCATAAAAATTTTTTGATTTCCTACGGATTTTCCTAATAGTTGGTACCTATAATCTCTACATTCCAATTAGTCGTCCACGCCCACTTTTCAATAGAACAATTTAGATGGGTGTTAAGTACTTCACTTAATATATTTACTACTGACCCTGTTTACTTTTTTCACTACACACAACTTTGGTAGATACATGTAAACGTGTTACATTTTTTGCTCTTATAACAAACCAATAAAGTAATAAAACAGTACCGCTAATCGCGACAAACATTTGAAATCTAGTTATAAAAAATTGTATTTTGTCTATACAAATGTTATAAAGAAAACTTTTTACCTTTGTAGCACATTCTTTGTATGAATTAAATGTATTACTTAAAGGTTGCATATACGGAAATAAAATTATAAATTTGAATACGAAAACTCAATTATATTTGTGTATTATTGCATTTTGGTTAAATAGACAGTTCATTTTTGCATCAAAGGGGCAAAAAAAGGCTTTTTTAATGATTAAAATACTGCTTTTCAAAAGAGTTCTTTCTAGATACCAACGCCCCCTTTACTCTAAGGAGTAAAGGACCGGGCGAGACTGAACAAAAGAGCTAGTAAAAGAAAATTTTACATTAATTTCCAGAAAACCCTAAGCTACTTCTCACAATTTATTTTCTACTCTTTCGAAAACTTTCTAAATCTGTTGCTTTTTTTTTCCTTTTTTTTCAATTATAAAAATTTCCGTTTTTAAGAAAATTGTTGAGTCATTTGAGTTTTCAACATTTCTTTAATCAATGATTGAAGAAATGAAATTTGTAATGTTGGAAGAAGAACGCTGCTTCTTAGTTTATCACAAAGTCATCCATTCTTCTATATAAATAAAATTCATTTTCGCTATACAAATTTTTTGTTCTCCAACTGATCTTTGCCTTTCAGTACTTCAAAGAAGGTTGGATTAACAATGTTTTACGAAAAATGTTTAAGTAAAATATTTGAAATTGGGTTTTCAGTAATAAAAATTCTGTTTTTTAACGGATTTCTCTGAAATCCTACCAGTTTCACGAAAAATCTTTAAGTGATTAAAATCCTATTTTGTAAGGATTTCTCTGATTCTAGTATAAAATCTATCGCTTATAAAAATAAAATTAATTTTCTATTTGTATGTATAAAAAAATTTGTTTTCCAACGAATTTATCTGAAATCTAAGAGAGATCGTCATGTGCTTTTAAGTATATCGGTCATGCCTACTTTTTAACAAAATAGCTTAAATTGTTTTACTAATCAAAAGCCAGATTATTAACAGATTGTTCTGAATTTTTATATTAATTAAACTAATAAATCTTTCTCTTTTGATGCAAATATTTGTACGGTTTTTCAAAAAAAGTTAAAAAAATGCAAGTCTCATAAGACCTTTAAAAACACGTGTCTTTTTTTAAATTTCAATTATCATATTATTTTTTTTTATTGATTAAAAATAAAATAATTTAATAAATAAACCTTAAATTTATACCATGAGCTTATCAATAAATAAAATAGCCCACAGGGTATTGACACAAATGAACACAACAAAACTCTTAAATGTTTGCAAGCAAAATAAAAGTTTATTTAGAGAAAAGTGCCAAAACAAATTATAACTCGATTGCAATAGAATTGAAAAACTAAGCCAATAACATTTGGGCAAATAAAAAACTAACTATGTTATTCTATAGCCAACAACATTTATCAACTGACAACCAGTCAGGCGCAAGCCACTGAAATTTGTTAAGCAACATACATCAAATAGAAGAGTATGAAATTTTTAGTGACATTTAAAATTTTATATAAAAAAAATACTAGAAAATCTAAATTTTTTCTCTTTTAGTTATTCGTGGTAAGGAAAATTTTCTTTCGTAATTAAAAAGTATAAGCGGGTATTTTTTTTTCTTAATTTTCAAACGTGATTTCTTTTCTTTAATTAAACTAGCTGACCCGACAAACGTTGTTTTGCCTTCAAATTTTATATATAATACGAGTATATTGAAAAATAATTAAAAAGAGAAGAAAAATATCAAATTGATCCAGCCGTTCTCCGATATGAAAAAATTAAAAAGGTTGGTGTACTAATAGGTGTGGCAAATTTTTCTTTTCATTAAAATATAAGTTGGGCTATGCCGAAAATCTTCTTAATCTAAGAAATCGTACTCATAGAGTAAAGAACCGTGCAAGAGCGGGTAAGAACAGGTAGTAGATAAAAAAGCCAGATACTGACTGCAGCGCTACCTGCCGGTCGGATTTGTGACGCTTAGCCTTCCAAGGCGTAACCCAAGGGCATACACAAAAATTTCATTAAATCGGTCCGGCCGTTTAAGAGGAGTACTATGTCAAACACACGTACATTAGATTTAAATATATTAAGATAAATAACTTAATACTCGTACATTTTTATTTAATAAATTTATTTGGAAATCACAATTTTAACAAAACATTAATTTTTATGTGTGCTTATTCTTTTGGGCTTATTGTGTTGGGCTTATTCAGTACTAAATAAACAGTAACTCCTAAGAATATCATGAGGAAAACTATAAATTTAAATCCAACACAATTCGGAATAACCACAAATAAAGATCAATCTTTTGTTAAATAAATATTTCTTTAAATAAATCTTATTTTTATTATAAAAACAAAATTATTAAATTATCATTTAATATTTTGATACGCCTTTGTATCTCTTCCTCAAGGATTATAAAATTATTTATGTTGGGTGATAATATTATTAATTTTCCGTTATTTGTTTTTGTATTGCTGAACCTCTTATAATTATTAATATTGAAATTAATTTGTATTGCTGTTTTAAGATTCTTATTTATACAATTTTTTCATTGTACGAGTATATTAAATTTATTGAATAAGAACAATTTAAATTATTCCCAGACACTGGCTTGCTGGAGCGACGCTTTCGGAAAAATTCCTTTTTCCTCATCGGCAGCATTTCTGTCAACAACTTGGGGATACTGTTTGTTAATATCACGTATTTAAATAGAACAATTCTGAAAATGGAACACAAAAATTTTTCATAATCACAATCCGTTCGTACCTAAAACATAATGAAAAAACTATATAAATAAGAATCTTAAAACAGCAATACAAATTAATTCCCATATTAATAATTATTAATTTAATTTTTTTTAAATCAAGTTTATACGAAATACTCGTGCTTTTCTAAATAGCATTCTTTAAGCTACGGTCACATTTGACAAACATTTGCGAAATAAAACAGCAAATATTTTGTTTGTTTAATCTGACCACCAAATATTTCTTAGCACCAAACAGAAAAACAGCTGATTTTAAGCAAATAAAATTATTTGCTACCAAACAAAAATGCTTCTAATGTGACCATAGTGTGACCACTCAAGCGCAAATATTTGTTTCGTTTTTCAGTAAACAATTATTTGGTCTTGCGAAATTTTTGTAAGAACAAACAGGGGCAAATAACATACACATATAAAATGAAATAAATTAATATCAATAAAATAATTTAGTAAGTGTCAAGGTGTCTGTAGTGAAGTTCTATTTTTAAAATCACTTAAAGAGTTTTGGATTAAATATAAAATCGCATTTAACGGTAAATCCATTTCATAAATTCTCTATTTATTGTTTAATGTTTTTAATTGCTCATGAGAACAAACTGTACTATAAGTTGAGTCGTACTTATTTATCTAGAAAATAAAGGAATGAAAACAAAAAAAAAAATAACACCATAACTAATTAATAAGAAAAAGAGTTTTATTGCCTGTTATTGCAATTTTTTTTTCTTAAACCAGCGATACACACAACATCACATGTATACGTTGAGTGTGATTTTGACGAAAATCAAAACAATTTTGATTTTTAGGTTACAAACACAAATGCATAATTTGATGTGTAAACGAATGAAAACAAAAACGACAACGTGACGAATTAATAAGAATGAGTCTTGAAACTCTAATTGAAGGTCGTGAGGCTGCAACGTAAAAAAACCAACCAATAGAAAATTGAACTTTAAGAAAAAAATATTAAGTAAATTTTGTCGCTTAAGGTCATTTTTGCAAGCGAAGCCGGGGTTCGTCATTATAGAATGTAATCCTTAAGTTCAGCCGATATTTTTTTTTCCAATTTGCGGTGCGTGCGTAAAGTAAATTTGTTAATTTTTTGTGAAAAATTAAACATTTTATATAGAACCTATATAAAATAAAGCCAAGATCAGAAATGGCATGACGTTGCACACGATATGCCCAGGTTAATAAGAACCAGGCATCAGGTGCTCAGTTGTCAAAACGCTGCAGATCGGCTAATAGTTCGCCCAGTGATGTGGTGACACAGGCGAAAAAATCTAGAAAGCCGGTATCGATGGGACAACATGTAGATGGATGGAGAATATCTTAAAGCGAAGAATCATAAATTCTTCCCTGGGATCAGCGAACTTCAGAGTTAAAGAGTCCTCAAGCCGTGAACGAACTATTACACATATTGAGCGGTAATCGTTTTCAGGTTCAGGGATATGCTGATGACATAGTTGTGCTGATTCTCTATAGTAATATTCACAAGGAAAAGACTCAATGGCAATTTTAGGGAACCTAGCATATTTGGTGAACGTATACCGTTCCCAAGAAAATACCTTGGTATTACTCTTGATAACATACTACTCTTGAATAGCCACCTAGACAAGACCATCGACAAAGCCAGGGCCATGATATATACCAGTAAAAGATTGGTTGGTAAAAGTTGGAGACTAAATTCTAGAATATCGCTGTGGCTCTACAATGCGATTAATAGACCGCTGATAGCCTATGCGGCTCCGGTCTGGTCTAGAAAAGTTAGCAAGATATCAGTGCAGGCAGACTAGCCTGCGTCTATACAACCGGGGCAATGAGGTCTACTCCGACCGCTGCCCTTGAGGTTTTGCTAAACCTTCCTCCAATTCATTTAATCATCAAGAAATAAGCTTTACAGTTCAATGCAAAGCTTATCTTGGAAGATGCGGAGGATTCTTCTCGCACACTCAGCTCTTTTTCTAGAAAAATTGCTGAAACATGTGCGAAATTTGTAACCCTAAGCGATCACTGTCAGACCAGATACAACTTCACTCGTAATTTCAGGGTCACATTTCCAAACATTCCCAAATAGGGTTAATTGGGAACAGAACATACCCAAAACCGGTGTCGGGTCACATGTATGGTACACAGATGGATCGAAAACGGTTCAGGGTGTTGGAGCAGGGGTATTTGATTTAAACCACAGAAAAAGCTTATTTGTCAGAATGGGTCAAGAGAACTCCGTTTTTCAGGCCGAAATAAATGCCATAGAGCTCTGCCTAAGAGAGGAACTAGAAAAAGCCACGAACAACGGTCACATCTATATTCACTCAGACAGTAGATGGCATTACTGGCACTCTCTAATAACAGGGTGCACTTGGTATGGGTGCCAGGTCATACTCGATATGTAGGCAATGAGAAGGCAGACGAACTCGCATTCTGTGGGCTGTCTTGGAACTCTATTAAGCTCACTTTTAGGGAGTGGCTGGAAAGAGAACCGCAACAATACTGGCTTATAACAAACAGTAGCAAAAATATTCATGCCATTCCGATCTCGGAAGAGAATAAAGAAATTACTTAGCTTGACGCGGTCAGGAATTCGCATTGTCACGGGATTCCTGACTGGACATTGTAGAGTATTGAAACACTTAGCGAATATGAGGATCAGTAAAAATGACCTCTGCAGGTTATGAAACGAAGATGATTAGACAGCAGAACACATATTGTGTCACTGTAATGGTCTAATTTGGACCTTTTTTCGCTACTAGGGACAACATTACCTACAACCGTCATACATGGCGGACAAATCACCCAAAGAATTTTCTGAATTCTTAATGAATACTAGACTCTGGGAGGATTTGTAACTTGAGAGTAGTGTCACAATAGGAATTCAATTTGTGAAAATTTTTTTAGTTTCAGGTGCATGCGTAAAGTAAATATAAGCCCTTACTAAAATTGGCGCTGACTTATTTTTTTTAATTGGGCTGAGACCACTTTCAAGAATAAGAAATCAAATACCACTAGTCAGTGCAGTTTAAAGGTACGGTCACATTAGTCAAATATTTAACTCAAATTGTCTGTTCACGTGCGGAAAACCCTATCTCGCTTGATTAACATAGTAAAGTACCTTTTTTATACAACTATGTTGGTCAGGCGGGATAGACAAAATATAATTCTTTACACTTTTATATATAACCTTCGGTGAGTGTACGTCGTTTGAACAAACATTAAACTTTAATTACAAAATTCAAAAAATTTTATATATACCCAAAACTAAATTGAAAGTGAACTTAATAAAGACAAAAAAAAAAAAACAAAAAAAAAAACAAAAGAAAAACATAATAAGAACATCACTGGAAATAAAACAATACGTCAATGATCATTATCCACACAACAAAAAAACCAACCACCATCATCAAGGAAGACTTACCAACCAGCCTAACCCCCCATACCCAAATATTGTCAAATATTTGTTTGCCGTACTGTGACCACAAAATATTTTAGAGAGCCAAACAAGAAAACAGCTGATTTTGTCAAACAAAATTATTTGCCAGCAAACAAAAATGTGTGTAATGTGACCATAGTGTGACCACATAGCGGCAAATAGTTTCTTCGTTTTTTGGCAAATAATTGTTTGATCTTGCAAAATTTTTGTAAGAGCAAACAGTGGAAAATAACAGATGTTGCAAAAGTGCTGCCATCCTTCAAAACTTAATCACTCCATATTAACATAATATCTACTTACAATTTAGAATTCTTGAGTAATTTTTAGATTTAGTTTATATTCAATATATTACATATACATACATATATCGCTCATTTACTCAAAGAACGGCATAACTCAAAAAACTATTTTTGAGATAAATGCGTTTAAAGTTTTGCATTCGCTAGGAAAATGTTCTTTAAACGTGGAACTTGTAATTTATACACGATATAGAGCATGACCTGTTGCGAAATCCTGCATTATTAACTCGAAAACTCCATTTTTTGAGATATGCCGTTCTTTGAGTAAGTGAGCGATATACTCGTATATCAGGATATTTTTTTTGCGTTGTCACTCACATACAGGATTGGCCAGTACTTGGTGTTTATATTTCAACTACACTAGATGAAGGTATTTTGTATTTAGTATTTTAAATACATGATTTAAAAATATTTTGTAATTTGTATTTGAAATACTTATGGCTTTAATATACATTTCTTAATTGTAATAAATAAAATTCGAGTCGACGTTGGTGGCAATATTTTGCTTACTAATTTACTTCAACTGTTTTGTAAGCGACTTTGAATAGTTTTTTTGTGGATTTTCAAAATAAATCGCAATATACGATAAGTTTTGCTTAATATTATGTAATGACTGAATGCAACCGCTATTCGAAAAAATGCTAGTACAGTACATTATAATCTGACAGTTTAAAAATTGTTGAGTGTAATGTTGTTGTGTTTAAAATAATATTGTCATTGACCATTTTTACATATTTGGTTATCGTCCGACAATTTTTTTTTTTGGATATTATTACTTCGGGCGACAAAAATTTATATTCATTACAATGTATATTCTTATATATAGTTAATCATATACTCGTATGGCCCTATGGGCTCGATTAATTAAAATAAAAATGAAATGAAAGGAAATGTTTTCTTTTAAATGGGGTAAATAAATAAAATGGGGACTTATGTACATATACATATGTATGTCTATTATATATGCTTGTATTGGTAAGATTATTCACCTTCTTCTACGAAGTATTGGGAAAAATTTTCTCTTATTTTTGATGGATCTTCGCTTATATAAGAACGATGAGTTTGAAGATTAGAGAAACTTTGACCAGCCTGATCACTTCGCCATTCTCCAGGTATTAACGTGCCGTCTGCATCATAATGTTAAACAAGATTTTGGTTGAAATAAACACAGCTTTTTCGAGTCATCAAATGTAATGCACAGCACGCCAATGTTACGTGTTTTGCTTTAGATGGTTCCAGCATAATTGTTCTACGCATTACACGGAAACGCGCTGACAGTACTCCAAATGCATTTTCTATTACTCGTCTTGCTCTGGACAAACGATAATTAAAAATTCGTTCTATAATTAATAGCGTTCATATTTCTGGCACCAAATGGCTTCAAAATGTTTGCTGTCAAACGGAATGCATCATCAGCAATAATGACTTGTGGTACTGGCAGAGATCTTTTCGGTAGTGGTTTTGGTGGAGGCAATTTAATCGCGTTTTTTTCAGTGCTTCATTGAATGTAAAGGGTGTTTTTTATAGATGTATACAACTTTAAATTACAATAAAACAACGATGGATTATTTGATTGACATGAATTTTATTTATCCGAAAGATAATCTTGTGGCATTACATTTTAAACATGATTTCTGGCATATGACCGCCACGGCTGGCTCGGATGTAGTTCAATCTGGACGTCCAATTTTCGATGACTTTTTCTAACATTTGTGGCCGTATATCGGCAATAACACGGCGAATGTTGTCTTCCAAATGGTCAAGCGTTTGTGGCTTATCCGCATAGACCAATGACTTTACATAGCCCCATAGAAAGTAGTCTAGCGGTGTTAAATCACAAGATCTTGGAGGCCAATTCACAGGTCCAAAACGTGAAATTAGGCGATCACCAAACGTGTCTTTCAATAAATCGATTGTGGCACGAGCTGTGTGACATGTTGCGCCGTCTTTTTGGAACCACAGCTCCTAGACATCATGGTTATTCAATTCAGGAATGAAAAAGTTAGTAATCATGGCTCTATATCGATCACCATTGACTGTAACGTTCTGGCCATCATCGTTTTTGAAGAAGTACGGACCAATGATTCCACCAGCCTATAAAGCGCACCAAACAGTCAGTTTTTTTTGGATGTAACGATGTTTCGAATACACTTGAGGATTAGCTTCACTCCAAATGCGGCAGTTTTGTTTGTTGACGTAGCCATTCAACCAGAAGTGCGCTTAATCGCTAAACAAAATTCGCTTATGAAAATCGGGAACAACGGCAATCTCGTTTTCGAAATAAAATTACACTATTTGCAAGCGTTGTTCAGGCGTGAATCTATTCATGATGAATTGCCAAACCAAACTGAGAATAAATCACTTGACAGCTGTTAAATCGGTCACCATCTTGAACAGTAATGATAACTTAAAGTTCTATACGTGTATAAAAAATACCTTTTATATCAATATACAAAAACTTGTATGATGCATCGGCAATAGCCATGAGCACAATACGATGAGTTCCTTTAAAACAATAAAATGTATAAAATGAACTGAAAAATTAAAAATTTTTATTTACCTTTGTACTCGTAGTTGTAATAAATACTACCAGAATTTTTTGGCGCAGTCATCACAATATGTTTCCCATTCATCGGAAACTGCTTCCCATTCTTTATTTGTTGGTGGTATCTGCAAAACAAATAAAAATACAAATTTTCCTTTTTTATGGGTACTAACTTTACCTTCAAAAACTCTGGTTGCAAGACTTTATAAATAGCATCGCATACATCAGGGATAAGTCCAGAAAGTGTATTATGAAGGATGAGAAATGTATATTGAAGCGATCTAAAGCTGTCACCAGTTGCCAAGTACCGAAGTGTACTTGGAAGCGGAAATTGCTTCACGCAATTTGGTCGTCTGCTTCGTTATTAGTGGCGCTACTAATTCTAGCTGAAAAGATATTAATATAATGTAAAATTGTTATTTAAACACGATGTCATTAGCTCCTACCAAATAATCAAAATCAGTTGAGTTCATCCGCAAAAAATTTTTATAAAGAACGCAGCTCCAAAAGCAGTTTGGAACAGCATCCTTCTTCTGTTCGACGTTGAATCCATTTCCGTAACCACTCCCTTTCATTTTTCTAAAAACAATATTGATGCTGCTCCAGAGCTTAGCACAAAAAGTTCATCAAAATCTTCCATAATCACTTTTTAAACAAATATTTTTTTTTGTTTTGGCAGTTTGTTCAAATATTTTGTGTGGCCAAATATTTTTTCAAGTGTGACCACACATAAAGCAAGTTTTCTCTTAAATTTATTTCATTGTGTTTGACATCTATTTGAACAAATAAAAAGAGCAAATAAATGTGTCTAATGTGACCACAAAAGAAAATTTGTTTCGCTTTGAACAAATTTTGGGAAACCAAGAGCAAACATATTTGGGGCAAATATTTGACTAATGTGACCGTACCTTAAGACTCATTGCAAATCAACTACAGTTTCCATAAAAAATTTTAAGAGAATAAGTTGAATATTACATAATGAGCTTGAGCATTTTAAATTAAAAAAAAGTTAAAAAAATTAGAATGAAGAAATATTAAAAAAAAATAGTTTTTCGTAATCGTTTTTCCTACGCACGAATGCTGACCTTACCTTATTTTGCAGACCGTTCAAATATCTAAATACCGTATTTGATAGAAATTTGCATAATATATATAATTTATAACTCGGTTTACCCATCTTTTTTCGTCCAATAAACTTGTTAAACCTTTTAGTACGTAAAACAAAGCCCTGGCAATAGGAGCTGCAACAAAAATGATTCGTACGTGTGTGTTTGTTTGTGAAAGTATGTATATGTGTGTGTGCGATTAGTTTTTTTTACAAACTGAACAGCAAACAAACAGCAACACAACAATATAAACAAAATACATTTCCGGTTTCGATTCCATTTTGTTGTTCCACTACATGAACATAAATAGCAGTTTTGTAAATTACACAGTGCACGAGCTTACTACAACCAGTGAGTGTATTGATGTGTGTGTGTGTGTAAAAATTTAGGGAATTATTATTGCATTTTATTTAGAAAAAGAAAATGTGCGGAAATTCGCAAATATTTGCATTCAAATGCAAGAACAAGCAGACAAACATTAAAGTCCAAGTGGTGATATAACCACAACAACAACAAACATGAGATTTATTTGCTAAGCACAACAGTGCTGCCAGCTGTATTTTCCACTCATTTTTGCTGCTTTTAGGAATTTGCGCTGGGCCCAAAACGTAACATTCGATATCGAATGAAAATCTTTGAAACTTTAATTTTTTTGTATGAAAAAGTTTCCAAATTTCGACAAGATTTGCTCGATATCGAGTGCTACGATTTCACCTTTGATTTAGAGTCAATAATTTTCATGATGAAAATTAGACAAAAGGAAAATTGAAGCACATTAGCTTGACAGCAATACTAGTCCTATTAGTCGAATTACGGCTATCAAATTTTCAATACAATTTAAATAGAAGCTTTCACGTAAGCTCCTGCTTCTCTGCTAGTGCCCGGCTTTTCTGGCCTCGAGCTACAATTTTTTCTGTTTATCTGAGATATCAGGAATAGGGTTATTGGATCTTTTCAGATATCTCAATGCCACAAGGTGGGTCTAGGTCACGTTATTATTCTGCTGCGTTGGCGAGTAGGTGATTCAAAACAGAATCTTGCGATACTACTTGATGGCTGTCAGGCTGCCACGTAAAGTATCCAAACAACAAGCTCCTACTTACTTTTATTTCTAATTAAACTTCTTTTTGTTTATTTCTCCAAAAGTGATCGTTCTACCAAACCAGTGTCTGGGGTTAAAATCAACTTTTTGTATTTCAAAAAATAATATCAATTGTTAAATTGAATAAAAATAAAAAAATATTTCACACATATACACCTTCAATAAAATGGAATTGTACGGTAAAATATTGATAGGTACATATTAAAGACGTGCATGAGTGTACCTACAAGTGTTGTCAAAACAAATATACCAAATAAGTATTTGTTACTGCTGGTGTAAGGGAGAGAATGGGTATAACAAATATGATATGGTTTTGTTTTTGCACACTAAATCAACTCATACACATATTCAGAGTTATAAATAATTTTGCAATGAGTGAAGAATTTATTTGTTTCTCTGCTTCAAATAACTGTTGTACTACAAATGTTTTCAAATAATTTGTTGTATAAACAGATATCTACGGCTCGGCTCCATAAAAACGAACGACAACTTCGTTCGTACATTTTTTGAAAACAAAAATATACGAAAATTTGTTTTTGTTTTCAATACAAATGTACGAACGAAACATGTATGTATGTAAATATGCATGTATGTTTGCTTTCAATATACCATAAGTAACTTACAGTAATTGCCTTAACATCTATTTTATTTGTTTGAGCAAATGGTAATAATAGGAATGTGTTACTTTACTTTTCTCTATACTCACTCACATTCAATTTAGCAAAGAGAATAACAATACAAACTCATGTGTATAGTACACATGAAACGCTACAAAACTCACTAATTTTGAATGTTACTGTGCACGTCTTTAATGTATATACAAAAAACTAAGAACTAATTAGCGTAACTGTACTACTTTTAGTTTAGTATGTGACACCCATTTGGGTTTTAAAAGCATATTTTAAGGGGTTTTCAATTTATAATTTTGTTGCAGATTTTATTCTTAAAAGAATGATTATTAACATTTGAGAAAAACTTCAATAAAAAGATTTGTTTAATTTATTGATTAATAAAAACGACTCGTTTTTTCAAACTTGATACTTCACTTGAACTTTCAGGGTATATTAAATTATTTATTTTGCCGGTTGAACATAAATTTTATTATCAAATTTTTTTTAGCGTCCCTTAATGCTTGTCAATGTCATTGCTGCTGAAATAAATGAGAAAAAAAGACCTTGACCTCTTTTTACAGTTTTGTTGTAAATAAAAATTCTTACAACTTTAATTTTAAATCAATAAAATCTTCAACTATTTGTGTAGCTTAATCTAGTATTTTATTTAAAGAAAACTTTATGTAATTTGTTTCTTTGTTATTAAAAATTTAATCAGAGATCTATTTTTAAAGCACAAGCTACAAACGTATCCAGCAAAAAAAAAATTGATTTTGAAGCAATAGCGAAGAAAGTATTGCATTTCGCGATGCAATAGCGTAAGTAAGGCAATCGGTTTCAGTATATATTCTCACAAGCAAAAAATTGAATTTTGTTGAGTTTTGTGCTTCATAGTTTTTTAGAAAAGTTTTCAAATTCTCTCTTTATAGTAAACGAGAGCATCTTTAAATAAACATAATATAAAAGTTAAATGTATAAAATTCTATCCTAAGAACAAACCATTTTCAAATGAAAATTGATTGCTTCCAAGAAGCACTAACTTAAGCAAGTGTTCAAAACTGTGTGCCCGTTTTTTGTGTGTAAGCACACACATTTCGCAGAGGAAGTATTTATTGAAAGTGAAAATAAAATAAATGCTAAAACCTTTCAACTTTACATAGCTTTGTAGCTGAAGTGGTTGAGTGACGAGTTAATGTTGCTTAACTGCAGGGATGTCCTGGTTCGATCCCAGTGAGTGTTATAAATTAACCTTCATCTCATCATTGTGTTGAAAACGACATAAAAAAATTTCCTTTTCTAAATTTGAAAGAGAAAAAATTAAGCAATTCTCTCGAAATTTCTTGACTTTGTGCGCTTCATTATTTAATTATATAAAAGACAATTGAAAATTAAAAAAAAACTTTTTCTGAAGAAATTTTTCAAAAATCACCCTTTTGTACGGTTTTCCACACATATGAAATATGGACTATAATCGCACCGCGACCTTTACGATCTATTGTGCAGATTTCGCTCATTTGTCGTCTATGCTTCCCTCTCTTGATAGAGACGACATGAATCTTTCTGTACTATACCAATTTAATTTATGTCTCCATTGAGTCCAAAATGTTCTGTAAATATTTCTGTAGATTTTAAAATAATTTATGCTAAGGTTTAGAATAGCCTTAGTCTTTTTGACTACCGCATGTGGACTTTGTTTTTTTCCTTCACATAATAAATCACGTTTAAAGTAATGATTTATCCTGACGAAGAATTCTAGCCCAATAAATTTGTATCCGCACCAATTTTAATTGCATAGTCTGCAATTTCTCTGGCCACATACCGTTCCAGTCTCTATTACTATAGTAGAATAATGCAATATTTTTTTTTACAAACCATCGAGCATTTTATACATTCTTCATGCAGCTTTGATCGGAAAAAGCTATCAAGTACCTTTACTTGGCTATCCAATACATCATGAGAAGTATATAGTTGTAAGGTAAGAACGCTTGAGTATTGAAATATACTGCAATACGTTTCTCCAAGATTAGTACTCACAGATGATCACTTAGACTCGACTGTAGAAGTCTTCTATTCTATTTATTCTGCTTGAGATGGCAAGATGTGAACGACTCCAAAAATAGAGACATACAAGCATGTTCTGAAATCACGGTGATTTTAAATCACGAACGATTTTAAAATCACATTAGTGATTTTTTGGTGTTCTGGAAATCACGAGATTTTAGCTTTTGAGTAGTGATTTTTACTGTTCTCAATCACGAGCTTAATGCTCTTTTGTATTGTTTACAATAAAATTTACTCAGAAAAAGTAGAACAAGAACTACAAATCACGAAAAATATATAAAAAAAATTCTACACACACAAAATAAAGCATATTTTAAAATTAATAAATTTACGGTTCCGTTCTAAAAAATTATTAATTTTTTGAGAAAAAAAAAAAAAAAAAAAAAAACTAAAAAAAAACAATTTAAATTTAGTGTATTTAATTATTTTATTTAGAAATTCAAAGCAAAATGTCTAAAATGTCGCAAGTGATTTCATATCGTAAGGCAGTTTGCTGGCCGGTTTTAAATCACGAGATGTCAAATAATTTTGTGCACAGACCACCTTTTCCATGATTTTAAATCACTTTGAGGGAAAGTGATTTTCAGAACATGTCTGATACTGAATTGGTACATGTTCCTTTAAACTACAAGATGTAGGGAAATAAGTCTAGGGACCATTTCCAAAGGTAATGTAGTGCAAATCCTATTTGCTCCTGTTACACTATCTGAGCTTTGTTTTTATTTTAGTTTCACTTTCCTTCCTCCCACAAACTGACAACTTCAGAAGAAAAAAGGGAGACCCTTGCGCTCTGTGCAACCTACTCAGGAGGCATATCTGACCGTTGGTGTTATTTTAGTTCTTTACAAAAACTACATAATTTTTTATCGTAAGCATTATCTTTTTCTTAATGCTTAACCGCTTATGTACAGAATCTTATCTACAAGGTGGGCCAAAAGAAGTCATCCGATGTTGTTTGGCTCTCATTTTTTTTCTAAATGAAAATGAAATGTGTGCAGTTGCTCCGTCCTCCAGTCTTAATTCGTTCAATTGCGGCAGGAAAAACTCGTTTAAAAAGGCTCTATAGCGCGCACCTTCCACTGTTGTCGTTTGACCATCCCGATGACTCCTCCAGCGTGAAAAGCACACCATGCAGTCACTTTGAGCGTTTGTAATGGCTCCTCTTGCATTACTCGTGGATTTTCGATGCCCCAGAAGCGATAGTTTTGCTTGTTCACGTACCTGCTGAGGTGGAAATGAGCCTCGTCACTCATTATGATTTTGGTCGAAAAATCGTCCACTACGATTATTCCGCGTTCTTGGGGAGTGTATCGCTCCATGGCTTATTCACTTGTATTCTACATCTGTCTAATTCACAAATGTCAAAAAGATTTGACATTGGCCGCCATTTGCAAAAATAAGAGCATCGCCCAATAGGGTGATTTCTTTTAGCCCACCTTGTAGAATGACTACTAGTTAGTACCAGATTTTTTTCTGATAGTGGTAAATATATAATAAAAAATGGCGTAATAAATGTATTATTGCTGATAAAAAATTATTTTAACCGAAAAAAACCATGTTACTACCAGAAAATACATAGAAATGCCATATGTGTTGAAAACCACACTGAGGGTATGTAAGTTTTCTTTTTTATAGAACATCAATGTAATGCATCAAAGGATGCATAAAATAAGCATTTTGTGGAAGCAAAAACTATTACTTCTAAGTAACTCATCGCGAACAAAGTTCATGCATTATACAAGTGATTCCTTTCTGTTGTCTCCCTTACTAAAATGCTTCCAGGCAATCACTAATTTTATTCTTATGAAATAAGAGTTGAAATTAAAGTTAAAGAAAAATTTCCTTTGAAATCACATGTTAAACTACTTAATCATATTTGAAACGGATCAATTTAAGTTTGCTGGGATTGCTTTTATTGGGTTTGAATATACATTTTTTTATATAAAATTAAAAAAAAAACGTCCTTTAGTTTGGTTTGTTGCCGCTGTTGAAATGCATTTAAATTGCTTTCTGAGTTTTGTTTTTTATTTTTTTTGTTTTATTTTAAAAATGCTTAATGCATCATCAAGCACACAAATAACATTTTAACTTTTTTCTCTACCCTAGTAGAGTACATTTCATTTTATTTTGTATTTTACGGTTTATTTTTACATTCTTATTTAAACTGTTTGATTTCTTGATGTATTTTTTTGAGTGTTTATGTTTGTTTAATGTATTTTTTAATATCTTATTGGATTTTCTGGGTTCTTTCTTATATCATGCGTTATTTATAAACAAAATCTTCAATTACAATCAAGCATTTTAAAATAATGAAATCTTTGGCTTTAACATCGTAAAAATCTTTTATTTAAAGAAATTAATAAGAAAAAATATTTATGATTTTTTTTTACTGAAAAAAAAAATATATTTAGTAAGTGAGTGTTTGAAAAATTAAAATTTTACTTTTTTGATATTTCTGAACAAACCAACTTGAGAATCCTTTAAAATTTGTAGTCCTACTTAAGTATTTAAAGGGAACAAAATAAAAACCGAGACTATCGAATTGTAAAGGGTGTTTTTTATAGACGTATAGAACTTTAAATTGCAATAAAACAACGATGGATTATTCGATTGACATGAATTTTATTTATCGGAAAGATAATCTTGTGGCATTACATTTTAAATATGATTTCTGGCATATGACCGCCACGGCTGACTCGGATGTAGTCCAATTTGGACGTCCAATTTTCGATGACTTTTTCCAACATTTGTGGCCGTATATCGGCAATAACACGGCGAATGTTGTCTTCCAAATGGTCAAGCGTTTGTGGCTTATCCAATGACTTTACATAGCCCCACAGAAAGTAGTCTAGCGGTGTTAAATCACAAGATCTTGGAGGCCAATTCACAGGTCCAAAACGTGAAATTAGGCGGTCACCAAACGTGTCTTTCAATAAATCGATTGTGGCACGAGCTGTGTGACATGTTGCGCCGTCTTGTTGGAACCACAGCTCCTGGACATCATGGTTGTTCAACTCAGGAATGAAAAAGTTAGTAATCATGGCTCTATACCGATCACCATTGACTGTAACGTTCTGCCCATCATCGTTTTTGAAGAAGTACGGACCAATGATTCCACCAGCCCATAAAGCGCTCCAAACAGTCAGTTTTTCCGGATGTAACGGTGTTTCGACATACACTTGAGGATTAGCTTCACTCCAAATGCGGCAGTTTTGTTTGTTGACGTAGTCATTCAACCAGAAGTGCGCTTCATCGCTAAACAAAATTCGTAAAATATGTATTCCGCACAGAGCCATTATTTTCGAAATAAAATTACACTATTTGCAAGCGTTGTTCAGGCGTGAATCTATATATGATGAATTGCCAAACCAAACTGAGGATAAATCACTTGACAGCTATTAAATCGGTCGCCATCTTGAACAGTAATGCCAGCTTAAAGTTATATACGTCTATAAAAAACACCCTCTACTTAGATATGACAAGTTTTATAATATGGCAAATAAGCGTTTTATTTTTTTAACATAATCTCCTTTTAGATCAATAAATTTAGTCTATCGTTTCTCAAATTTTTTTTGTATTCCTTCCTATTTCTATAGGTTTTCTCAAAACCTTCAAAATAGGCGTTTGTTTCGGTAATGACCTCTTCATTCGACCGAAATCTCTTACCACACAGCCATTTCTTCAGGTGTAGAAAAAGAAAATAGTCGTAAGGAGCTAAATTAGGAAAATATGCTAAATAGGATAGCAGTCCGTAGCTCAATTCATAAATGTTTGCCATAACCCTAATTAAAACATGAAATTCACTTTTTTCCACTTTCGTTAAAATTGCAGAGGATATGTGCTTTTAATGGCTGCCAAGTACACACTAATAGGCTATTCAGACATAGACGTTAATTGAGCAATTAAGCATTTTACGCAATTATCGCCTTTATTGAGCTCAATTTACCATACAAATTTCCATTAAATAATTGCGCAATTAAAAATTGATTGGACGTTAATGAAGTCAAAATCAAAATGCAACTCTTTGTTGTGCCCTTAAATCTCTACTCAAAAGTGAGAAAAGTTGACATTTTCAGTATTTAAAAAAGAGAAGGTAAATAAATTTAAAAATAAATGTCATAAAAAGGAAATGGCAGCCGAAGTTACCGCTAAATAAATTTTATAAATTAATTTTTAAATAACTAATTTCTTTTAACCACTAGCTTGCCTTCAAACAATTTTTTTAAATTTTGACTTTCTTTTCATTTTTTATTTTATAAATACTCAAACATATTTAAAAAAAAAAAAAAAATTCACAATATTTTCAGTTGTCAAACGCTTAATTGCGTAAACTTAATTGAATATGTGTGAACACCCAAATCAGTCACACAATTTAAAACTTAATTGACTTCATTAACTTTTACGTCTGAACAGGCTATAAGCTTGATCGAAATTTTTCCATTTTGGTATCATGGCACTCGTAATTTGAGATGATTGCATTCGACAGCGCGTCTTTGAACCACTATAATCTGAGTAAATATCATTCGATAGCAAACTAGCTGTCGTAACCAAAACAAATTATTTTTTTAACGAGCACGGCCAAAAAACTTTGAGTTTTATTTCGTTTTAGGTTAAAACAATTTGTTATTACAATTTTTAATAAATTTTCATCTTTTGAATTAGAAGAAAAAGATGTCAGAAAAAGAAATTTGTTCCAGTTCTTTTTTATTTACTTGCATTTGGCCAAAATGTGCGTATAAATCTATTGCAATTTGAATAGATATCGTATGCGGTGATATGCTTACTCGATTAGTAGCGAAATACTATTCGATACGTTAGTCAACTCACTATCGAATGCGGTGCAACATTTTTTAGTGAGCAGCAAATCAATAGGCAAATCACGTCATTCGATATTGGATCACGTTCGAGTAGAAAAATGTTTCGATAGCTAAATTTTTTTTCATCACGATATTCGATCGTAATTTATATTAACTAATTTTTACATTGCTGGGGGTCGATTCTTGTTCTGTGAAAAGTTGAAATGAAAAGTTTTTTCTCATTATCATTGTAGTTTTGATTCTGGTTCTATGAAAAAATTAAAACTTACTTCAAAACTTTTTCATATGAAAAAATCAAAGAAATGAAACAATATTTTATCACAGTTTCATAGCATTACTGATTCTAGTTTTGTGAAAAAGTGAAAACAACTTTCAAAATATTATCATATGAAAAGAAGCTTTTCATAAATACATTTTTGATGATAACAATGGAGAAGGTTGAAACAGTATGCATTTCGCACTCCATATTGTGATAAATGAAATCTGCATGCATATACACACGAGTATGTACGTATCGCACCCTAATTCGAAAATCATGTATTCTCGTATATTAACTAATAAAAACATTCAAATTTAAAATAAATGCAAAATAAATCATCAGTTTTATTTGTAAACAAATTTACATTAGATTCTTAGAATGACCGCCATCAACTAATCCAATTATTCCTGTTAACTGATATTTTCCCATAAACTTTTTGCGCAGGAAACTCTTCAGGCTTAGGAAATTTTATGTGCTTGTGTGCTATTTTATTTGCATAAATCTGCTGACAGACGTTTGTGATAAGCAAAATAAATTATCTTGCTCTACACTTCGTTGAAAGCTGCGCGAATACAGCAATTTGGCTGGAAATAGCATGTTTAAGCTGCGAGTTTGGTAAAAATGGAACCAATTCGGTAATTAACTTCAAGCACAACGCCTTAGGAAACCGATATAATTTTATAAAGTGCTCGACAGTTGTCAATTCAAGCGGATTTTGACCATCACGAAGATTGCGTCTTATTGCCCTTAAATAATTCCTACGTAACACATAATTAAATATATTTATTACAGCAAAAACACTTTGAAGCATTTTTTTACATTTGCTCACCTCGAGTTCTTTGGCTTAAATCATATAAAACAATGAGTCCCGACATTTTTTATAGCAGCAATTTATATTTGTATTTATTTTTATTTTATATTTTACGTTCTGTGACACAAAAGTTTCATGACTACAGCCGGAATGAAATACTTTTATCACTATACAAACGAGAATCAGAAATTGTGTAAATGTGAAAAGTAAAGTGAAAAGTGTTTATGAAAACTAAAATGAAAAAATATTTTTCACTTCGCTTCATCTCGATCCTCTGTAAGCATATGTATATATGACAATAAGAAAAAAAAATTAATTTGTGAAGAACTGTAAATTTGTTAAAAACAATTCACAAAACTTCAATAAAAACAAGTTAAATTCGGCAGTGCCGAGTCTTATATACCCTTCACTGTGTTAGCGAAATATTAATATTTTTCACTTTCCACATTCTTTATTAATAGCAAAACCATAGAAAAAATTAATACGTTTTTTAGTATTTGTAACATTCAGTATTAATGGTACATTTATCAAATACGTCTTACGTCATTAAATGCCGGTTGTGTTTTTGATTTTTCTGGTCCATTTGTGGACCGATCTTTCTGATTTTTTGCACAGACATTACGACTGTTATTTGTAATAAAACTGCGTACCACGTATTATTGTCCGTCTTGTAGTTTAGACAAATTACGCAAAAAACCCACCAAAAATGGTGAAAAAATATAGGTAGTCGCGATTTTGGACTCATAGCTCAGTCATTTATTAACCGATTTAGCTGATATTTGGTCCATATACTGTGAATATGATATCTGAAAAAACTGTTTACTAATTTTTTTTGTACTTTAGATAAAAAACGCAAAAAACAAAGCCAAACTTAATGAAAATCTAAAATTTCGGTTGTATTTTTTGATTTTTCTGGTCTATTTGTGGACCGATCTTTATGATTTTTTGCACAGACATTAAAATTGTTATTTGTAATAAAACTGCGTACCACGTTTTTTGTCCGTTTCTTCGTTTAGACAAAATATGCAAAAAAAACCCACTCAAAAAATGGTCAAAAATATAAGTAGTTGCGGTTTTTGACTCATAGCACCGCCATTTATAAACCGATCTCGCTGAATTTTAATAGTAATAGTCTTACAGAAACAACTGACCGTTTGGTATGCTATACTTTGCTGTATGTTGTCTAGGGTCTTGTGAAAGTTGATTTCAACGGACAGCGCTGTAGAAATTACAAACGGAATCACAAAGTTATATATACACTTCTTACTTGCAGTGAAAGGTATAATAAGTTTTTTACCTATTTGTCGAAAATATCAGGAAAATATTTTCTTTTTTAATTATTTCTTTCTGTTTTTTTTTTGTTTTGTTGCGCGGAAAAAACTAGAGTTTTTTTGATTTCGATAGTAATCTACCAAGCTCGATTCGAATGCGGTGACTTGGCCCCAGCTGTAGAGCCTGGCCGTAAACTAAAAACATTTTGTAGCATTAAAATTTTTTTAAAATGTTTTTTTATTTATTTGCTAAAAAAAAATTAAAAAAACTTATTCAGGCATAGTCACAGTCACAAAAAATATAGGTTGATATATTGACTTTATTTGGAATAAAATCAAAAGTTGTGCACCGATTTGAAGAAAAAATATGGCTCATTTAGTTTAAGACTTATGGGGCTATATATTTGGATAAAAAACAGTTTTAATTTAAATAAAAAATTTCTTAATTTTGCTTAAACAATTTATTTTTTGATCACAACTTTTACGATATTTCTAAAACTACGAAGCAGATTTAAAAACAGTGTAGGTACGACTTGAAGCAATTTTTTTAAAATACTTTGGAAACAGTTTTCAGTTTTACAGGTCTAAAACCAACTCTTTTTAAGGGCATTAATTAACATCTAACATGTTGCCCTTCAAATAATATAAAAAAAAATTTTTAATTTAACTTTAAGAGAAGATTTTTAATTTGCGACTTGAATTATGCCAAAGGTTACACTGTACATCTTTAGCCTGATGGCTTTGTTTCATTGTCACCTTGCGACTTTGTTCTTGACGGAACAAAACATTAATGATAAATCATAATTATTGCATTTTTGAAATAGTTCTTGCCAGATGCAGATACTCGTATGGTGATAGAAAGATCTCTAGTGCATTTATTCAAGCAGAAGAGTGTAAATATAAAACAAAATGAAGCCAGCAAACCTCAAATTTTTATTTTTATTTGTTTTTATTTTATGAAATAAATTAATTATTTATTTTTCATTGCAGGTTGATGGTCAAAAATACTTGGGTCAGGGACGCAGTAAAAAAATTGCACGCATTGAGGCGGCAGCTACCGCACTACGCAGTTTTATACAATTTAAAGATGGTGCAGTTTTAACACCACTGAAGCCGGCCTGCAATTTGGACTTTACCAGTGATGAGCATTTGGATAATGGTAGTGTTAAACAAACCGCAACAAATAATTTATTATACACCGTTAGTCCCAGTTGCCATAACATTCCTAATGCAGCCATCACATCTACTTTAGATGTTGAGGCACTAACACAAAAAGAATTGGTTGAACTTGTTGACACTTGGCTGAAGCATAATAAACACGCCGCTAAGCAAGCAAAATCCCTAAACCAAAAAAAATTAACCTTTGAGCAAATTGTATTGAGCATGAAATCAAGCAAGTATTCGTTTTATTTGTTTTTATTATTTTGTTATTTTTTTGTTTGTTCCTTTTCTTATTTTCTTATTTTTTTATAATTTTTATATTTTGTTTCACTTGGAGATTAAATTGAATCAGATAGAGTGTCATCATATTGATGTCTCTATATTCTTATTCTAAAAAAAAAAATTATAATTTTGGCTGACAGTGTTTTTCACACTGAAAAATTTTGAACTGCATCTTCATTAGAGAAATGGAAATCGTTTTATTCAGCTACTAGTCTGATAAATTTTCTGGTACGAATTGTGTCTAAAGTTATACATTTTCTGCCAAGTTAACTGTTTATTATTTGCAGGTGCCATGCTTACGTCTTAACTCCACGCACGTTTCAGTAAGCTAAAATTGTTTTCGCATTGTTTTATTCCTGTTCATACTCAAATGTATGTTACGCCTAACGCCAAAATAATGAAAAACTATTGCATACTAAGAAAAAAAAACGTTTGTACGGCCTACAGAGCTAAAATATCTAAACTGTCCGGACTACCGAGTGTCCGGATTGTACAATATTTTTTTAAAATTAACAGAAAATATTTTGTTGTTTCAATAAAAATTATTTTTTAATTTTTTTTTTTTTAGAATTATTAAGAAGAAAGCACAAAATTAAAAATACGAACATTTGACTATTACAATGAAGAGTATATTATAAAGGGCTGCACAAGCATACTTGAAACCGCTTACAATCACTTTTTATTATAAAATATTACACATGTTTGTAGTGATGTGTGTCTTTCAAGTATGCTCGGCAGAGCAGAACTTTACTTTTTTTTATTGTGCATAAGAAATGATATTAATTTCAAGCAAAACAATAGTTTATGGAGTTTAAAAAAGTGCTGTGAAAAAGTTTTTATTTGCAGTACTAAGTACGAGTACCTATATATGTAGTGTTTATTTGTTTTATGTTAATTCAACATTTATTGAAATTAAAAAAAGCTGAGTCAAATCCACTCGGACTTTTTAGACTATGGAGGTGTAATTATAATACACAGCAAAAGGGGAATAAATCTTAAGTATTTAAAATTCTATGAATAAGTTTTTTCTTGAGATTCTTTTTTTTTTAATCTGAAAATTTTGAAGAAACTGCTTCACACGGAGTCTCTTATAAAGCGGTGTTTTTATAACGCTATTGCAAGGGTAAAGAATAAAAAACAAAAGAAAACCACAAAAATATATAAAAAAAAAAAGAAAAAACGTTAATCTTCAAAAAGCAAAATAATTTTATGACGCTAAAATTACGCAATTGACAAACAAGTGTCATCCGACAGATTACGAGTATGTTTTATTACCACAAGAAAAGAATTTTATATGTATATCTTTTGCCCGCGGCTTTGCACGCGTTAAATTCGTAGTAAAACAATTCCCCTTTCCCTATATTGTGAAGATTTCCTGCTATCTTGGGAATATCTAAATTCATATACTACATTTTTACTTATTAATTTTTTTACTTTTATAGTAAATATACTACGGAATCTCTATATATACAACAGCTTTATTGTTAATTTCACTAATACTAAATTGCCTTACCTTTAAATTCCGACCAAGATCTTAATAGAAGAAATAGAATTGATAAATTATGGTTTTAATCTAATATTATCTAAACTAATGTAAGTACTTATTAAAATTAACCTTAATACCGACTAAAGTACGACCGTACAATTTCGAAAAAAAATGTCGCACTGAAAAGCAGGTTTTTATTAAGTTTTTTATTTTCCTAGCTAGAGAGCTCCGATAAACGCGTGTGATCGATGCAAATCGCAAAGTCATATAAGGAGGGGCGCGCGCCGGCCGTTTCCGCCGCAACCGCGATGTCCCCATATTTTATCTTCGAAAATATTCATTTAAATTGCATGCTGTAAAGGGCTATATTATTCCATATTAAATGTATTTAAGGTACTTAATTAGATAAGGATTAATGCTGTATTGCTTAAAATCGCTTTGTAAATAATCCATTATTTCTTGTAAAAAGTAAAAATTGGTTTTTGTATGTTATCCCTAAGAGATAAACATATACCATTGCGGACTTTCTTGTAGACCTTTTTAAGGTATACAATACCTTTTATTTTGATCTATCTCGTAGAGTTCAGCCAGCGTTTGCAATGTAAGCGCAAAAAAATTTGTTTATTTACGACTTCACATTAGAAATCTTGAAATTATCAGTGGTTCTCTATAATATATTAAGCATGTTATTATACATATAAACCTTCCTCTTGAATCACTCTATCTATTAAAAAGATCTAAGCATACATACAGACATAGGGGCAGACGCGGGAAGCGACTTAGCTTTATACTATGTAGTGATAGTGGTAGTGAAGTGATGATGATAAAAACCAATTTTTGTTAAAAAAAATTTAAACAAAATATTTCTATGAGAACATGGAACGAATTCATTTTAAGTTTCTTATAATGCAGTGTCTATAGAACGCGGTATAGATTAATCTGTTTTGACTTATTTATATGTTTCTCAAAACGTGGTTTCCTTAGAACGCATATTCCATAACACGGTTTTCATATATAATAACGCTTGACGAACCATTACGAATTTTTTTAATTTTCCACGATACTTCTTTACGCATGTTAAAACATGTGCTGGTTTAAAAAAAATTAGAATTAATTTAATATAAAATTTTGAACGACTCATAAAAATAAAAAAAATTTTACTAAAGAAAAATTAAAAGTTTAGTTTACTCTGCAATTCTAATACTCTAATGCCACATTTTCATGCGTCTCAAATAAAAATTTACCACATTCCAATCTATCACACAGCCACACATAAGCAAAGTGAATGTTGGTACAAAAAGTATAAAAGGCTTATAAAGGGTGTTTTTTATAAACGTATAAAACTTTAAATTGCAATAAAACAACGATGGATTATTCGATTGACACGAATTTTATTTTTCCAACATTTGTGGCCGTATATCGGCAATAACACGGCGAATGTTGTCTTACAAATGGTCAAGCGTTTGTGGCTTATCCGCATAGACCAATGATTTTACATAGCCCCACAGAAAGTAGTCTAGCGGTATTAAATCACAAGATCTTGGAGGCCAATTCACAGACGTGAAATTAGGCGGTCACCAAACGTGTCTTTCAATAAATCGATTGTGGCACGAGCTGTGTGACATGTTGCGCC
This sequence comes from Thelaira solivaga, assembly GCA_947397855.1. NCBI lineage: Eukaryota > Metazoa > Arthropoda > Insecta > Diptera > Tachinidae > Thelaira > Thelaira solivaga. The sequence goes on from OX377612.1 coordinate 41,657,578, forward strand.
GTCTTGTTGGAACCACAGCTCCTGGACATCATGGTTGTTCAACTCAGGAATGAAAAAGTTAGTAATCATGGCTCTATACCGATCACCATTGACTGTAACGTTCTGCCCATCATCGTTTTTGAAGAAGTACGGACCAATGATTCCACCAACCCATAAAGCGCAGCAAACAGTTAGTTTTTCTGGATGTAACGGTGTTTCGACATACACTTGAGGATTAGCTTCACTCCAAATGCGGCAGTTTTGTTTGTTGACGTAGCCATCAACCAGAAGTGCGCTTCATCGCTAAACAAAATTCGCTTATGAAAATCGGAAACAACGGCAATCTCGTTTTGGGTCCATTCGACGAATCTACGCCTTACTTGATGATCGTTTGGCTTCAATTCTTGCACGAGTTGGATTTTGTAAGCACGCAAACCAAGATCCTTCCGCAAAATCTTCCATAAAGTGGATGGACACAGATCCAATTCCTGTGCTCGATGGCGGATAGACTCATTCGGGTCTTCCTCAATGGTACGCTCTACAGCAGCAATAGCTTCTTCTGTATGCACCGTCCGAAAACGTTCCATGGTTAATCGAATTAACTATTCTGATGGACGATTTTGTCGACGATAAAATGGACGTAGTGCGCGATACGTATTCCGCACAGAACCATTATTTTCGAAATAAAATTGCACTATTTGCAAGCGTTGTTCAGGCGTGAGTCTATTCATGATGAATTGCCAAACCAAACTGAGAATAAATCACTTGACAGCTGTTAAATCGATCGCCATCTTGAACAGTAATGCCAACTTAAAGTTCTATACGTCTATAAAAAACACCCTTTAATTTCAAGTTTCAAAAGTAAAATTATTATTTTTATTGCTGCCCAGCAATATGATTTAGTGGTATTTGTAATTTGCTTCTCTTGAAATCTGTTTTTGAAATGGTATCTTTAGTAAACGTAAAAATTTGCTTGCGAGCCGATGTTTTATACCCATACATACATAGAAAGTGTAGTTGTTTTTGCATTTTAATGTTTGTTGTAGATTTGTCGCTACCGTGTATAATTCTGCCACGACTTTAATATTTTAGTTTTTGTTCGGCTGTCTACACGCATGCATTTGTATGTATCAAAAGCAGCCGATAGAAGTTTATCTTGTAACTTAAATTAAAAGGTTTTTATGAAAAGCAAGATTCATTCGCAATTAGTTTAATAAAGTCATTCACTATGAAACCCACGCTTAAGGGAATCTGTGCAAAGTGTTTATACAACATTCGTAGATCACATGTTACTTGTAACATGTGCAACAGTAAATTTCATCGAGATTGTTGTGGTCTTGGTGTTGACAAGCAAAATATTATTGTTTTTAATTGTGCAAATTGTTTGTATGTGCGAAAAGATCTAACTGAACAAATTCTTTATTTAAAACAAGATGTTCAAGAGCTCAAAATGATGCTGCAAAAGCTTTTGCTAGTGACGAGTTTTAAACAAGTAAAAATTTTAAATCAGGAAAATTTCAAAAAGATCTTGTCTAATTTGGCTGATATGAGGTTCGGTAAGTGCCACTCAAATAAGATTTCCAGTGTTCAGCTATAGCATAGTTGTGAAACCAAGTTTAATGGCCACATTTAATGATAAACGTTTTATTTTTGTTAATTTTATTTATCGTTAAGCAATACGTGATCATTATTAAATGTTTGCATCACTAACGTGAGTACAAAAATAATTTTTATTTTTGCTGTTTCCATGCTCCCAACACAAAATGTTAAGACATTCAATTTTGAGTCTTTGATCAACTTGAAATTTTTTAAACTTGTATTTACACTGAAAGAAGTTTGTTCATTAATCCAATGAAAAAATTCATTATTAGACTACTGAAATATTTCATTGAATCGATGAAATGTTGTCATTGGTTGAGTAATAGTGAATTATATTTGTTCTGACAATCCATAAACTTTTTTTAATTACAGTTAAACCTCGATTATCCGGCTCTCGTGGGACCGGCCCCAGCACGGATAATCGAAATACGCGGTTAATAGAGGTTATATTAAAATATACAGAAATTTATTTCTTCTGACGAAATATTTGTTTATTTTTTTGTTATTTATTTATTTATTTAAGCCAATGGTAACAAAAGTCCTTACAGGTTAGCTAAATATAATAATATATGTATTTGTTATAATTTGATTATCTAAACTTAATTTAAAGTTAGTTTTGGACATAGAGAAATCAATACTAAAACGATAGTTAATCTTATTGCACAAAGTCATGGCACATAAAATAGGCTCGTCTGTTAGATAATTTGTGCTATGAATAGGTACATAAAATATATTTAAAGATCGTAAGTATCTACTAGGTATAGCAAAGGAAAGTAAGCTTAACATATATTTACAATTAATATTATTATTGATCAAATCAAAAATTATCATTAGTGAGTTGATTGATCTTCTTATAAACAGTGGTTTCAAACCCAAAATAAACAACGAGCATAGTATGAAGGGGAGGTTGTAGCTACAATGCTATTTCGAAGCACGTATTTCACAAATTTTTTCTGAACCATTTCGATTCTATTCACATAGAGAGCATAAAAAAGGCAATACTCCAGTTTAGTGTGAACGAAAGCGGTATATATTCTTTTATATTTATTACTTTGCAACTTTGCTTTTAATTTTTCTCTCAATAATTAGTTTTGAATACAATGCGTCTGGATTTTATCTGGTTCTGATATACTCGTAACTGCAGAATTTTCTACAAACTTTAACAAATTTTAACTTGTGCCAACGTTGGAGTTTCTATTTCAGTCTTTTAGTTCAAAATCTACTTTTGGATTTTCGGAATTTTTGAGTGTATTTTTAAACCGTTCATTGAATCACTTTTAGAACCACATAGCAAAATTTGTTCTTTGTTTTTCACCAAATCGCGTACAGTTTGCTTACCAACTCCATATTTTTCAGACAGCAACTTACCAGATATGTTTTTGTCGTAGTCATGAATCAAAGTAATTTTGTCTTTAATTGAAAGAACTTTTCTTGCTCTTTTTGGTAATTTACTATTTGAAGGAGCCATAATTCCAAAACAGGTGTTACCAGATGAAATTTCACTTACTAAATGAATAAAAACGCAAATATGTTCTTATCTATGTGTGGGTACATGAACTTAAAAAGGGGAACCATCGGATTTAAATTTACATAATAAAAAAAAGTATATGAATGCTGCACGGAGAATAGATGTAAAGCACGGTTAATAGAGGAATAAATCTAAAGCACGGATAATAGAAATAAACCCGATAATAGAGGGAAAAAATAAAAAGAACCGCAAAAGAATAGATGTAACCGATTAATAGAGGTCCGGTTAATCGAGGTTTAGCTGTATTTGTTTGTATTTTGCATATAGTTTTTATTGTTACTAGTTGGTTGTCAACAAATAATTGTAAAAATTTATTTACGGTTTTGTGCTTTCCATGTCTTGTGTAAAGATTTTCTTTTTTATAATTTGACTTTTTTATTATTTCTCTCACTTTAAAAAAATAAAATAAGTCATGCTCAAAACTAAATGATTCTATTTTTAATCTTTCTTGTACAATCCTTCCAATCTCTCTTACAAACAATCCATTCATTCCCTGGACATCAGCTTAGTCAGTAATTCAGTGGCCAATAAAAGAAATTTTGTAAAATCATTTTACTGCCTGGTATCAAATATTTATTACAATAACAATTTTGTTTTTTTTTTTCTTAGATTCCAATAAAAGCTCATTAAGTGTTGATGGTCAAAAGAAAGTACCAGATAAGGGACCTGTTATGTTGCTTTATGAGCTGTTTACTGATGTTCATTTTGAATGTTCAACCATTGATGGGGCCCAAAATAATTGTCGGTTCAAAATGACAGTAACTGTTAATAATAGTAAATTTGATGGTACAGGTAAGCAAAGTTTAATGATTATAAAAAGAATATAATAAAACTTTTTAAATTAAGTCCATTATTAATATTATAAAGTTATAATTATATCCTGAAGAAACTTTACAGAAAAAACTTACGAAACTAATAAAACTTTAGTTAAATAAAGTTTATTTCAATTCTTTTTTTTTTTTTAATTATGAAACTTCTCATCACAATTTAGTTTTATTATTTTTGTTTATCAAAATTAATTTCCAAAATTGTGCATTTCATCTATACCGTCATTGTCCTAATCCTTTAATGAGAAAAACATTTTTCAAATAATTTTATTTTATTTGTTATTTCAAATTAAATTTTCTCTATACTAAGACTTGCCTGTGAGAACAGGTTAGGACGCAAATAGAAAAATGCAAATAGGCCAATGGTAAAGTAAAAGTGTCGGTGTATCTATAGATTATACGATTATTAAATAATTAAAATAAACCGACGAGTAAATACGCTACATATGAATTTAATATCGCTATTGCTCTTTTATATAAATAACTTGATATTTGTATAAATATTGGAATTTAATTAATGATAAGCAAACGGTGTCTCAGTAAGAGTGCATTTTTTCATTTTATGCTGCAATAAATCGATTGTGTTATGGGCTGTGTGGCAGTTGGCGCTGTCTTGCTGAACCACATGTCTTCGAAATCCATGCCGTCCAGTTGAGGCCACAAGATCTCTGCTATCATGTTCCTGTAACGAATGCAGTTTCGGCCTTACCCTCAAAGAAATAAGGCCTGTCTGAAAATGGATTGCATACGTATTATGTATTGACTAAACCATGCAGATGGAAATGCGCTTTTTTTTCGAAAATTTGAATTGTCTTCACTTTGCCCCATCACAATAACGCGTTGTTCTTTCGTAAAGCGCTCCATTTTTAATAATAGAAAAAGGCATATATGACAGCTGCCACTTTCACAAAAAAATGTACACTAAATTCAAATAGTGCACTCTTACTGAAACAACCATTTTAAATAACACAGGCCATGTAATAATTTCTATTTGGAATTTAAAAGTTTAACAAAATATTAATCTTTATTTGTGCTTAATTCCAGAAATTGTGTTGGTTTTAAAATTTATTATTTTACTCATGATATTCTCATGAGTTATTTATTCAGTACAATAAGTACTGAAGGGGATAGCATACCTATATGGACCATTTCATCAGACGCTACTCTGAATCCTCAGTAGGTTACTCCCAACATTTCTTGCAAACATTAGAACCTTTATATTTTGACTTTATATAATTGACTAAATAAGAATTATTAATCAATAATTACAAAAAGATTCAAATATTCAAACAAAAAACTCAGTAAGCATTGAACTGAATAAATAAATAAATTTCCCAACAAAACTAATTTTTTGTGCCTAAAGTTCATAGTCAATTTGAATACATTTCCCCGGCTTAGAAAGTAAACCCGCTAAATCAATTTTTTTATTGAAATATTAATACCGTTCGAAAGAGATGCCACATTGTCCCAGCGACACATTTACTTCAATCTGATACTACAAGTGTCAAAAAACTAGTGATGAGTAAAACTGTTAAATGCGAATCAATTAAAATATCCCTGCTAACTCCATAATTGCCACAGCTTGGATATTCTGTTATAAAATATTTTTTGTTTCTGTTTAATTCTTTTTACTAACTCACATACATACATATTAAAAGGTAGATATTTTGTAAAGGTAAGATGCCTATTATTTAGGTTCAGTTCAAGTTTTTTCTTTGATTGGTTATTATAAATTAAATTGGTACGTTCGTACGTATTATGCTGCTGCTTGTTATAGATGTCGTTACCTAAAAACGGCACTCACAGCCACAAGTCCACAATGAATTTTACTAACAACAAGTAAAACAATCAATGGGATACAGGATTCAATAACTGATGACAATGAACAAGAAGATTTGGTTCCATAAGATATAACTTCTGATGGTTGTTCAGTAAAAATAAATGTAGAAAGAAAAGAGCACAAAAACAAAAGTCTGAGTGACTTGCAGAAAAAATAAGAAATTAAGAGAATCGAGAAAAAGTACTATGGCAGAGAAAAAGAAGAAACATGGAATTTGGATATGCCAAAAAATCTAAAAATAATGAAACAAGGAATGTAATTGTAAACAAACTAAATATGTGACAGTGAAATGTGCAAGTTTTACAGAAGAAAATGTATTTATAAATGTTTGGGCTATAAGCTGGTAAGAAAATTAAAATGTAGATTGATGGGCTTATGACTTCGTTACCTATCAAAAAGTCCCGAAGAATAAAAAAGATCAAGAGTCTAGACGGAATTAATCATTTGTATACAATTTAAAAAAATAAGACGAACAAATTAAAGTCTGTAGGACAAGATCGATATAGGAAGGTGGACTGCGCTTAGCTGGAAAAATAAGAAAACAAATTACTACAAACTCAGATAATGCATCCAAAGCCCTAACAAGTCTTGTAGCATTAAATTTAGCATCTCAACGATTTGCTAAATAACGCTAAAAGATCAAATACTTTTACCACAAAATTTCTTAACAAAATTACTTAAAGTAATATTTTATAGTGATGGACGCACCTTTCAGAATAATAACGACATGTCTATTGCTTTGTTATCTACGGCTATGAACCACAACATATTTGTTACGTAAAAGTTTCTCAAAGTATTATTATTATTATTATTATTTAAGATCTATTATGCAGCCCAATTCCTAACTACAATCCGAGACTCTACGAATCTCGTAATTGTTGTAGGACTAATTTTGCCTAGATCTTCTGAGAGCAGTCGGCCATACTCAAATAGAATTCATTTCACCATCGACACGATTACTTAAGAATAGAGACATACATACGTGTTCCTGCAGATTATGTTGAAGTCTGTAAATCAGCTAAAAAAGCCAAAGCTCAGCTTTTAAAAAATTTGACAATGTTCAATTCTTCCAAAGGATTCGTCCTGGACGCAGCAGAGACTACGTTAAAGTCATATTCATCCGACCACTACACTGCAGCTCAAGTGATGAAATATTTTCTGATTGGAGGACCTTCCAATATGACTGTTTCTTGAAGACAATGGTTCTTACTATGTACGAGTATAACAATTTACCACATAACTAAAAAAAAGCCCAAGATATGTTTTTTACTTGAAGTGCCTTTCGTGTTAAATTTAAAATGTTTTTTATTTAAGTAAAAAGTGAAATATTTTTTTTGTTAATTATTTTGTGATTTATTAAAATCCATTTAATTTAATATTTCAATACATTTCGTGAATATGTGAATTCTAAAGTTACTAAATTGTATTTGTTTGCTAAGGTTTGTATTTATATGTAGACTGTTGCTAAATAAATCAACTTAAATAATAGTAATTTTTTTAAGCTGCAAAAAAAAAGTTTTTTGACTGCATTTTAAAGTTTCCTAAAAGTTATTTGGCGGGCTTACACTCTAAGCTTTAAATAACTTTTGAATCCTACGTATAGTGCAATAATTCAAGAACTAGCTCTGCTTCTAATTGTTTACCGACCTTGTAGTTTCTAAAATTTCTTGAAAATGAAATGAAAAAATGTACGCTTACTGTGACAGGCTTTATTTTGTAAACACAAACACGTTGTTCGGAGCACACATTTTAAGAAAATGTTTTTTCATATTAAGTTGAGAAATATGTATGTATGAACCGTAATTTTTTTTATTTTAAAATTCTAGGTCCTTCAAAAAAATTAGCCAAAAATGCTGCAGCCAAAGCGGCTCTAGCTTCTCTTTGCAATATCTCATACAGCCCCATGATGCATCCACAAAAAAGCTTACCCTTGCCTATGGATGATAAGTCAGCATCTATGGAATTACCACAAATACATGCTGATACAATTGGTCGTTTGGTATTGGAGAAATTTATGGAAGTTATTAAAGGCCAAGAGTCGTATTCACGTCGTAAAGTTTTGGCTGGCATAGTAATGACGGAAAATATGAATTTTAATGAGGCTCAAGTAAGTTTATATGTTCAAGTACATTTTAAATAGTTATAAAACACATACAATTTCGTATATAATACATTAGCTCTATCAAGGGCGGAATTATGCCACTCGTTATTGATTGAAACTTCGGTATAATAAAACAAGTTAAATTAGGCAGTGCCGAGTCTTATATACACTTCACTGTGTTTGCGAAATATTAATATTTTTCACTTTCCACATTCTTTATTAATAGCAAAACCATAGAAAAAATTAAATGGTGAAGATAAATATGCCGCGTTAAATATGTTTTAACGTAAAATGCGAAGTTTTCAGTATTAATGGCTTATTTATCTAATACGTCTTAAGTCATTAAATATTAAATGTTTTAAGCAATAGTTTAGCGGAGATCATCTATATTTGTAACCAACCAATTAAATATTCATATATTACTTTGGATATTTTAAAATTTTTTTTATTTTTTTTAATTTTCATATACTCCAGTGCTGTTGCTCTGAAGGGTTTAGGCAATTTCCGTTTTGCATCATAGAATAAAAAAAATTACGAAATTTCAAGTAAATTTTAAAACACTTCCAGAAAGCGTAGAACTTACAAATTTCATTTCAGTTTGGTTTCAGTAAGTTTCTGTTGCCAAAATGAGGAATGATAAAAATTCCCCAGAGAATGAGTACTGGGGTAGGAGGGAAATTAAAAAATTTTAAAAATAATGTAAAGTTTTTTCTGAGTACTTAGAAAATAGATTACAAATCTAGACGACCTCCCTTTTAAAATAATATACATCTTATCTCGTAATCTTCTATGGTTCGTTCGGAATTTCCATATACCCCAGTGCTGTTGAACTCAAGGATTTTGGCAGTTTCCGTTTTGCATCATAAAATAAAAACTACGAATTTTTCAGAATATGTTAACACTTCCAGAAAGTTTAGAGCCTACAGATTTAATACCTTTTTGATTTTAGTAATTTTCCTGCCCAAAAATCCCTCAGAAGAAGAGTACTGGATTATGAGGGAATTTCATAAATTTTTTAAAAATAATGCAAAGATTTTTCTGAGTACTTGGGTGATTACAAATTTGGTGATGACCTCTTGTTTCAAATGATATGTGAACCAACCCGTAATATTCTATAGTTCGTTTGCAATCTATTAGAAAAATCAACGTATTCATGCACATTTGTATCTTAGTATGTCAAAAATACTGAAAAGATATTTACAAATACTAAAAAAACATAAGGAATTACGTGAAAACATATTTAAGTAACCGTATTTATCTTCACTCACTTCTAAAAAAGTAGGTATGTAATTGAAACGCATACTTTGTTCAGCTTGAGGTCGTATTAAATATAAAAATTTATTTATTTATTATTGGAGCGAAATATCTATAAAAAAAAATAAATTTTTATAATACGACTAACATTAACGAGTTCTAAGAAATAATCCTTCTGAGAAGCTCATTTTTAAAAGCAATAAAATGTCTGCAGGCACTCAATTTTTAAATTAATAAAAAAAGAAATTCTAAAAAAGATATTAAATAGAAAAACAAAAAAATTTTTTTCATTTAATTTTGCAAATTTTTGTAAAATTTTTTAAGCCAAACATATTTAATTAAAAGACTAATTATCGAGAAAGATCTAATGCACTCTCTTTCATAGAGATGTCTGTATTCGTAATACTATTTAACTCAAGGCAATAAAAACCACACACACACATATACACTTTTTTAGGTTTCGTGTTTGTGTGTACAAAGCATTACGCACATGACAGCTAAAAAAATTCCACAAAAAAAAAATTAAAGCAAAAACAAAACAAAAATTAATGAAAATGTGGAATGCCGGTTGTGTTTTTGATTTTTCTGGTCCATTTGTGGACCGATCTTTCTGATTTTTTGCACAGACATTACGACTGTTATTTGTAATAAAACTGCGTACCACGTATTATTGTCCGTCTTGTAGTTTAGACAAATTACGCAAAAAACCCACCAAAAATGGTGAAAAAATATAGGTAGTCGCGATTTTGGACTCATAGCTCAGTCATTTATTAACCGATTTAGCTGAATTTTGGTCCATATACTGTGAATATGATATCTGAAAAAACTGTTTACTAATTTTTTTTGTACTTTAGATAAAAAACGCAAAAAACAAAGCCAAACTTAATGAAAATCTAAAATTTCGGCTGTATTTTTTGATTTTTCTGGTCCATTTGTGGACCATTTTTCTGGTTTTTTGCACAGACATTACAATTATTATTTTTAATAAAACTTTGTACCAAGTTTGCTTGTCCGTCTTGTAGTTTAGACAAATTACGCAAAAAACGCACCAAAAATATTCAAAAATAGAGGTAATCGCAATTTTTGACTCATAGCTCCGCCATTTATGGACCCATCCACCTGAGTTTTGGTTACGATACTATGAATGTGATGTTTGAAATAACTGCGTACTACTTTTTTTCAGTTTAGATAAAAATCGCATAAAAACAAAGCCATAATTTATGAAAATCTAAAATTTCGGTTGCATTTTTGATATTCCTCGGACATTTGTGTACCGATTGCTTTAATTTTTAGCACAGGTATTATGACTTATACTTCAAACAAAACTGCATACCACGTTTTTTTGTCCGTATCTTCCTTTAGACAAAATAGGCAAAAAACCCACTCAAAAAATGGTCAAAAATAGAGGTAGTTTCAGTTTTCGACTCATAGCTCCGTCATTTATGGACCGATCTGGCTGAACAACTGACCGTTTGGTATGCTATACTTTTCTGTATGTTGTCTAGGGTCTTCTGAAATTTGATTTCAACAATCACACGGACAGATGGACATCGCTTGTTCGACTCCGCTATTCACAAGAATATAAATATTTTATAGGGTGTCCCATGTAGGGTGTCGAAATTACAAACGGAATGACAAAGTTATATATACCCTTCTTACTTACAGTGAAGGGTATAAACAAAAAAATATTAACGACATCGAATGTCGTAATTTAATTTTTATAATAAAAGAAAACAAACAAAAAACTTGTTTGACAGAACGGCTAGTTGAGCTCGGATTATAATTACACAAAGCTGAAATGATATAGCGATATAAAAATAAATCATTATAATCCTAGTTCAAGCTTTAAAAATCTATCCGATTTAACAAAAGAAGAAAGACGTCCAACAAGCTTACAAATAATTGTTTGATCTCTTGCGTGCTCATTTTTCGCAAGGGAAAAAAACCATGGCACAAGAAATGAGCAGTTACTTTTTAAATTTGTATAAGTTCACTTTAATTAAAAAAGGTGTGTCTGCGATTATTTTAGCAAGATGGTGTCTTTATTATCGATAACTCATTTTTTTTTAATAAAAACCTATTCAGCCTAATTGTGAATATTTCCCCGAAAAATTTTTCCCAGGAAAAAATTTGTTTCGTATGATAAATCCTTTTCATGTTAATTTTTTTGACTTCAATTTTGTTATTTTGAAATTTCTAACCATTATGAAAAATCGACAGCCCTCATACGTTTACTCTGCTTTTTTACTTTTCAATGATAATTAAAATGTCAGGGTCATAGAATCATAGAATGCTTTTGTAATACAAACTTGGTGCTTAAGAATAAATAAATTTTAAAGAAAAAAAAAACTTATTTGTCGGCATAACATAAAAATATTAAAATATTTTTTAATCTTTTACTACATTCTTAAATATGAAATGACAACCATTTTCTTTTAGGTTATTTCCGTATCAACTGGTACCAAGTGTGTCAGTGGTGAGCACATGAGCATTAATGGGACTGTTCTTAATGATTCACATGCAGAAATTGTATCACGTCGTTGTTTTATGAAATTTTTGTATGCACAATTGGAGCTACAATTTACTCAAGGTAAGTTGGCTTTATTGCAAATATTACAAAAATATGCATTTTATTAATTCAGTTACTAGTAGTTTGCCAAAGAGAAACAAAAGTTTTAAAAAAAAATATAAATTATTTTCTGTAAATATACTAATTGTAAACAGAAACATGTTTATATCATGGATAGCATGATAGCATAATAACGCTGCATGTTTACTCATTTCCTTGTCCCACTAAACTACAGACAAGTATTTACAGCCCGATTGTGAATATTTCGTGGAACATTTTATTATGCGGAATAAATTCCATCAATTATATTGTTTTCTGTGATTACACGAAGAAATTGAATACAAATAAAAAACCATATTCAGAGGAATTTTATTCAAAATTGGGCTGCTAATAAAAAGAAACCCCTATTTGTGCACTGAAATATTATTGTGGATATTAATAAGTAAATCTTATAATTTAATTTTTGCATGTCTCTAATATACAAGTACTCATATCCAAACTATCAATTTTTGTATTTTTTGTTTGTTTTCGTTTTGTATAGAGTGTAATAAATTCACAATTGGTTAATAATTTGGTTTATTAAAAAACTATATTCTGAATGATGTGCTCATGTTTATCATTCAATGCTTTTAATAATTTCTTATTTTTATATTTAAGTATTGCATTATTTGTTTTTAATTCTTGTTAATAATTTCATTCATTGGTGTGATTTTTACTTGGCTTTTATCTAATTACATTATATTTTTCACAAGACCCAAACTGCCATGTTTTTAAAAAAAATATTTTTAACTTAACAATCTTCGCTGATGATACAGCGATTCTTAGCTCTGAATTAATAGCAACGGACGTAATACTTAACCTTCAAAGAGCCTTAATTGAGCTACAAACATATTTTAATAACTGGAAAACTAAGTTAAATGCTGACAAAACTCGTGTACTTTACTTTACACGAAAATGTAAGGCATGCTTTTTACCCCAAAGTAACGTTATTTTTGACAACTGTGACATACAATGGCAGCAAAATGATAAATATCTTGGAATCATACTTGATCCCAAAATGAAGTTCAAAGAACATATACTGTACATGATCAACAAGCTTAACGTTCTTACACGAATACTATACCCCTTTCTAAATAGAAATTCCACTCTCAGCATGAGTAATAAACATATAATTTTGAAGACAATCTTTTATGGTGTTATGTTTTACGCAAGTGCAACAAGTGCAAAGTGTCATTTAAAAAAAATGCAAATTTCTCAAAATAATTGAAACTAAATTATAATCGACCAGACGTCTTCGTTCAGTAGCGAAAACTGATCTAGTTACTGATAAAATTCTTAAACTAAATGAAAGCTTCAACTTAAGATGTTTAAGTTCTGTTTATGAACACATCAACGAATTAGCTCGCTAAAAAACTTAGTTAGCTCGTAAAGTAGTTAGGCTAAGTGGTTTTAAATAAAATAAAATAAAATTTTTGAAATAGGTTTTTGGAACAATTTTTGCCTCAAATAAAATATTGTAAATATGTAAATATAAATTTTGAAGAAATGTAAATATAACTTATTGTGAATACTCTAGAAAAAACAAATGTAAATATTATTATTATTAAATAAATACTCAATTAATTTTTAACTTATAAAAAGTTTAAAATCCTAGTCACTAGACCATATGGGATATATCAAATGTCGTGTACTGCTTTTTTCTAAGCAAAAATAAATAAATTTTCAAAACACAAAGAAAAAATATGTATTAAAAAACATTTAAAAATGCCTTTAAACTGCAGATGTCCCTATTCAACCCCAGGTCAAGGCCAAAAATATTTTTATACAAAATTTTTATTAACTCTAAATAAAAATATCTTTTTGGTTTTGATCTTTTAGCTACCATTTTGTGTAAAACATGATTTTTCACAGAAACATCGCTATATCTCGGAAACCAATTGAAATTTTATTTTCATGCCTTCAAGATACTTGGAACTATAGACTAGGAGACAAAATATGTAAAACAAAACCCAAAAAGGATTTCCACACGGGAATAGTTTGTATTTTATGTGTTGCATAGAAAATTTTCTCTAAATATAAAAATATGAAATGATATTTTTTCCGCAAATTTGGCAAACTTCTAAATAAAATATTTGGACGGGGAATACAGATCAGCAATGACTGATTTCACAAATTTTTCGCAAAATAAAAGAAGAAGCTTCCCATACCGGGAATCGAACCCGGGCCTTCTGGGTGAAAGCCAGATATCCTAGCCACTAGACCATATGGGATATGCGAAATATGAGTACTAAATTTTCCTTTTATAATAATAACTTTACTTTTGTTATAGTTTTACTTAAAGTAACAAAAAGTTCCATTTGCATTTTTTTAAATTACAATAATTTGTGTAATGAACTGTATTCCAGATATGCTGGTTAGGATAATATTAGGATAAATTGAATTTTCATTCGCTTAGGATGCCAAACTGCCTTTTCAAATTAGCATTTTTGTCTTCAATGTTAAACAAAATTATGTTCCGAATTAAATGCATGATTGTTTGATGTGTTTTAATATAAAAATGTTAAAAAGTATATGTATGTGTGTATAAATAGCAAAAAGTGATTATGATTTATTAATTATTCAAATATTTTCTTTTGTTGCCAATAAGTGTTGGATTATACAATAAGTTAAATACAATATTCATTTAAAAACTAAATCAATACCAATCAACAACACATACTCGTACATAAAAATGCTTTAAAAAAAGTCACAAGGTAATTTAATTAAATATATTAAAAATATGTATTAATTAAAAAAAAGAAAAAAAAAATTCCCATACCGGGAATCGAACCCGGGCCTTCTGGGTGAAAGCCAGATATCCTAGCCACTAGACCATATGGGATATGAATGAAAATTAATAAACTAAACTCACAAGACAATCAGCACCTTTAAGTCATTTGATTTTATACTCACCGCTAGTTTAACATCTGATTAATTTGTCAATAGCAAAAATTATGGTTTCAGTTTTTTTTTACTAAAATTAAAAATTTAATTATTTTTCTATAAAAATTATATTCTAAGTTTAATTAATTCATATTTCTTTGTTTTTAATTTTGTTTCTTAGTAGAATAACAATTCAAAACTGTTTATTTACAAAATTAAAAATTAACACATACAAACATACTTTAATAACTTCTTGATTACTAAAGAAAAAATCAAATTATTTCTTTAATTAACAAACACACTCCCTACAGTTATTTTTGTTTGTTTTTGATACGTTTATTTGTAAAAAAAATGATGCCGCCAGCAAAAATAAAAAAAAAATATTATGACATTAATGAAAACAAAAATTTATTTTATTTATTTTTATAGCAACAGCAAATCAGTCAATTTTCGTGAGGAACCAAGAAAATGCGCAATACCCGTACAAATTGAAAACCGGTGTACATTTTCATCTGTACATTAACACAGCGCCTTGTGGGGATGCTCGCATTTTTAGTCCCCACGAAAATGACTCGAGTGTTGATAAACACCCAAATAGGTAAAAAATTAATATCTTTGATATATTCTTTTTTATATAATAATTTTTCTTGTTTTTAAATACATTAAAAAAAATAAATTTTTACATACATAAGAAAGTAATTTAAAAAAAAGAAGATAATTTACCAATTTCTTTTTGTAGAACAAGTAGAGTAAAAATAATAACGAAAAAACAAATTTTTGGATATGTAATTTTCAAGAACTAAAGTATTTAAAAATAAATGAAATACGCCACAAAAAAAGAAAAAAAAAAAGAATTGAACAAGAAAAAAATACTTCCCATGCCGTGAATCGAATCCGTGCCTTCTGGGTGATAGCCAGATATCCTGGCCACTAGACCATATTTGATGTGAACGGCTGGTTGGCTAAATTAAAACTGGTGTTTACATTATACACACACACATGCACACAGAAAGAGAAATAACATTTATTTTTAAATACTTGAATTTTTGAAAATTCTCAAAAATGAACTTTAGTTAAATTATTTAATCAATTTAATTCCATTAATTTTGCTTTTAATTTTGTTTAAATAAATAAATTTTCATTGTTCATAGACCTAATGTTTTTAAAACTGTACAAAGAAAAAAAATGTTGAGAAGAAAAATAAGGTTTCATTGGCCAAACGAATTGGCAGAATTACCCGGCAGACAAAAAAATGTTTGCTAAAACTACTCGTATTCAGTTTGTTGTGTTTCATCATAGAGGTTTTTAATTGATAAAGTGGGCAAAGAATTTTCATATGACAAGTCCTCACAATGGATACGCGTTGAGTTTTAATATTTTGTTCTTTTTATATCTATGTCAAAACCATAAAAATTAATCAGTATCTGGTGATTAAAGTTGCAGCCGCGAAATGGTCATTTAATATGCTGTAGTTTTGATTTATTGTATTGACTTTACATTCTTCTTTTGCTATAAGCAAAAATCACTTAGAAACAGTGTCTGTGTGTCAACAAAACCCTTTTATATTCAAATATAAACGAAATTCACCGTTAAATGCAAACTTCTTTTGCAAGTCATGCATATATTGCAAATGTTTAAAAAAATGTTTAATTTTGCTCCTCACAACAACAAAGTACGAGTATATGAAACAGATGAATGAAACGAACAACTAAAGTTCAGAGTTATTAAGTTTAACGGCGTTAGTAGGCAATATGTAAATTACCAACGTTGGCTAAATACAATTTAAGTTTGGCTAAAATAAAGGAAAATTACAAGAAAGTTCATACAATAACTGGAGCTTATTTTGCATTGCAAATTTTGATGTCGTACTCTCTTCTCTATACATGTTTTTTGTACAAAAAAGAAAAATAAACAAACAATAAATTCATGATTTTTTTTCTGATAACTTTGGCATTGTCGTTGGTTCCAGGATTTAATTCATTCGCAAATTTACTTAAAAAAAAAAAAAAAAATATACATGAGGCTATTATTTAAGGTTCTGACTGACTATCCTACACGATTGTACGATTATGTCAAAATAATGTGTGGCAGAATTCTGTCCTACTTGTAGAAATGGCATTAAAATGGCAAACTTTATGCCACACTATTATACAAAAAAAGATGCAAAAACATATGTTTACTCACCTTAATACTTTTAAAAGTATACATTTTCTTCTTTGCCGCAAAATATCTTTTTTACAAATATGTACAATGAAAAATAACTGAAATGTTTGTATAAACAAAACACAAACTTGGTTTTGTTGCCGCCTTGGTTGCTATTTTTCTGCCTTGAACATAGAAAATGCAACTCTGATCCCACAGATAAAATTTATTTTATGAAAATTTTCATAATGTTAAAAAATTGGACAGACCTGTCAAAAAGTCTTTTTCACATATGCTTTTTCAATACACACTATCATACTTGTTTAGCACATATGCGTTTTTAAACAGATCGGTCGACTAACTGGGATAGTGAGTCCTAGGCTTTACGGGTATTTCTCTGAAATCACCTGTGATGATTTTTTATCTACAATCTTAGCGAAGGTCTCTCACATTGTAGTAAATTTGCTTTAATTGTACATATGCCTACAAAAGTGAATTGCGCTATACTCTCTCTTTCTCGGTGCATCTAATCACTTTGAACCCTTTTAAAAAATTTAATTTAATTTGTTCCAAGTGTACGCCAGCCAGCTCGGGTAGTTCTGAAACCGCCTGCCTGCCAGTTATTTAATCTTCATTTCGTTTAATGCTATTTATTGTTTTATTTCTTTTTGTAAATGAAAAACAAAACGCCCTAAACAACATTCTGTTTATCTCTCTTTTTCTATATAAATTTTTTTCTTCTAAAATTTTTCGTTTGTTTAAAAACATTGTGGTTTTATGAAATCAACTTGTAAAAATCTTTTAATTTTTGTCCTTTTTTTTATTATTTTATGATTGTAAATTAAATTCTGTTGACCTCTTTTACTCTACTACTACAACTACAAATTTATATTTTACTTATTGTTGCTGTAAAAATGTTTTTTCGTTCTTTTTTTTTTTTTTTTTTGTTTTTTTGTTTTTCTAACACAAAAACTTTTTTAACCCAATAATTTTTATATGTATTGACAAAAAAAAAAAAAAAAAAAAAAATTGAAATAAAAAAATTAAACAAATTCAAACTCTAAAATAAAACACCACTACTACTACCACCTCATTCCTGCTACTCCAACTATTGCCATCAACAAATAGAAAAGCCCGTGGTCAATTGCGTACAAAGATTGAGTCTGGTGAGGGCACTATACCAGTTAAGAGTAGTGATGGTATACAAACTTGGGATGGTGTTTTGGAGGTAAGTTTGTCTTTTTAAATTTGCTTTAATTTTTATTTATTTGTAATAAATCGGGCCATGTCTAGCCCGACATGCTCCTTTATTACTTAAATCGGTATCCTTAGAATATAGAGAGCTTATGTACCAGTTTTTTTTTTAATCCGTTTACAAATAGAATTTTAATTGTTAGAAAACCCATCCAAAGAAATAGAGCCATTCACTACTTTATAAAGAGGTTCATGCCTTTGTTAGCATTATTAGCAGAAGCATAATTTCAGACATAAATTAAGTACGGCCACACATCTCTGTGAACAGTTGTGAATGAAAAGTGAGCGTAAAAATGGTAGGGGCTGATCCAAAAGTATTTGGCAACCTTCCTTGAACTATAGATATAATATGTGTCAAATTTCAGACGAATCCGTTCTAAAACAGCAGAAAATGAATTGTATTTATGTAGATAGATTGAGGAACATATTGTAGGTACATTTGCATTGAGGTTGTAAATTTAAGTGCTCTTGAATGTGTCACCTAAATCCAATGATGCTCAAACGAATTCAAAAGTTTATCACAACTAAAAACAAAAAAGAATTTACGCCTTTTTAACTTATTGCGTTTAGAAGAAAAATACAAAAATTTTATGTCATTCCAAACTTATATGCTAATTAATTTCATTTTATTTATTTTACATGAAACAAAAAAAAAAAAAAAACGAAAATAAACAGGGTCATCGTCTACTCACCATGTCTTGTTCGGATAAAATAGCACGCTGGAATATAGTCGGCATTCAAGGATCTCTACTGTCCTCTATTATAGAACCAATTTATTTGCATTCCATAGTATTGGGCAGTCTTTTACATCCCGAGCATATGTATCGTGCTGTTTGCGGCCGCATTGAAAAATCCATACAAGGTCTTCCACCACCCTATCATCTCAATAAGCCACGCTTGGCCCAGCTTACCTCATCGGAGCCACGTAATCAGGCCAAAGCACCAAATTTCGGTATTAATTGGACAATCGGTGATACAGAGGTGGAAGTGGTGAACTCGTTGACTGGCAAAACCGTCAACAATCAAATATCACGCATAACGAAACAAATGTTTTTCCGTAAATACGGAAACCTGGTGAAAAATCTACCCGGCCTACCAGAAAAAAAGATACAAACCGATTATGGGCAGACCAAGGCTAAAGTTAAAGATTATCAGGTGGAGATGAATTTAAATTTTCTTTTCAATAATTTTTTTTTATTTTATTTTTTTTTTTTTACCTTTTATTAATCAATGTTTGTTTTCTTTATTTCAATAACAAAAAATGAAACGGTAGATTGCCAAACGTGAACTGTTTGCTGCTTTTAGACGTGAGGATTTGGGCAATTGGTTAAAGAAACCCCAAGAACAAGATGAATTTGCGCTTCCGGAATGACTGCTTAAATTAAAATATTTTACTTTCCAGTTGAAGAAATCAAAACAACAACAATTAAAAGAAAAAATGAAAATTTCACAAATGATGGTGATGATGATCATCGTCATGAACATTAAAAATGTTATGAAAATAATTAATTATATTTTCATTAAGCAGAAAAACTTAATTATAATAATACAACTAAAACTATATTCATCATCACAATTATTAAAAATTCAATTAGTACTTCGGACAGAAACTTCATTATTATTATTATTCTTAAAACTACAATTACAACTACAATCGTTAAATTTAAAAAATAAAAACCAAAAACAAACTTTAGTAGTAATTTTTAATTTAAATCATTATTATTTATTTGTATTGTTACAACAACAACAACAACAACAACAACAGCTGGCTTTTCTAGTTCAATATATAACTGCTAATTATATTAATAAGGACAATAGTACTTGTTGTTATAGTTCTGATCCTGATAATAATAATAATAGGAAAAACGTTGTTTCGTACATCATTTTAATTGCAAAAAAGACAGAATTATTTTACCTTAAATGGAAAATAATTGAAAAAACTATTTTCTTTTTTCAAAGTTACTTTTTCTACACTTCTTCCTCTTCTTTACGTAACGAGTTAATAAAAAAAAATATTAAAATAATTTTTCTTGGCATTCAACAGAAAATTATTGAAAATTTCATAAAGTTTTTAAAAGTTTTATCACAAGGACCTTTTAAAAAATCTAATGCTAATGCTTCTAACGCAATTTTTATGGCATTAAATAAATTGAGCTCTAGAATATTTCTAGAATAGAATGTAGCTAAGATGCTGGAACTAAGTAAAGCAAGTATTATGGCGTTTTAGTCCAAAATTAAAAAAAAAAATAAACAAAAAAAGCAAAACGTAATAAAATTAATATTTCGAAAATAATAAAAAATTCAATTGAAATAATAACAATAATACTACACACACACACACGCCCAAAGACTAACATTAAAACACACACATTCATATTAATTTAAACCTTTGACGACATCAGTTGGGGCTGCGCATCCAAATATTGACCTTCTATACACAGACAAAAGTATAAAATTATATGAATTTGAATTTTAAAGGTTTTATGATTTTTAATTCAATTGCCATTTTTGGTACCTTTTGTTATTTTTATAATTATTTGAAATTTAACTTTTTTTTTGTGCTCTTTAAAGAGCTACTAAACAGAAAATAAAACTCATGACTTTTTTAAAAAAAATAAACTTACAATTACCATAGATTACTAAAAAATTATACAGTAGAATCTTAAAAGGTTAACCTTTAAATACATCTCGTTGCCATTTGGCAACAAAGTCTTTAGAGCGCTATAATTACTGTTGTGATAAAAAAAAATTACTGCTAATTCATCGTGTTGTCATGTGGATATATACCGTCTATAAGATTTAGTTAATTTACACGTATTTTTTGTCAAAGCCAGATATTTTTTGAGAATTTTTTAACGGTAGCTCTAATTTTGCCAATCCGCACAATATGCGGGAAATGTGGCATTGTTTGAACAAAAAAACAGTTGTTTTAAGAACTTTCATTTAAATTGAAATACGTAGTTTAAAAACACTATTAAGCCTTTTGGCAACAACACTTATCCTTACAAATAAAGGACAATTTTGAGATAAAATTTTTTTTATTAGATTTCCGTGACCTTGTGAGCCGTTAACTATTCTTATAACTAAGAATTTTCCAAAAAAGAAAGTCATGCATTTAAGGGTTAACTGGCGTAAAATTTTAAAACTCGGATATGCTTACAGTGTTTCAGAATCAATGTGTCGCTCTAAAAAGTACAGTTTTTAACTTTTCAGTTAACTGTTCAGAAATTTTTCAAAAACTTTTTATAAAAGCATGAAATAATTTAAAAAACTATTAAAATAAGGTAGCAGACTTTGGTAATATGCACACAAAAAAGGGGAAAAAAACGAACAAGTCTTGACTGCTTCTTTAAATCACTCGATACAAATTGATGGCCTGTTCAGCGTTGTCACAAGAAAACCAAAGCGGACGAAAGCAAAAACAAATTTTTGTACATTGTTTTTGTTTTTGCTTTCGTTCGGTTTGGTTTTCTTGTGACATCGCTGAACAGGCCATAATATTTTTTATTCACGAAAATATTCAGAGCGACAGTAAACTTTTAACCAGCTAGTGCAAATCAAAATTCTCTTGACCTTACCTTTTTACACTTTTAAAGCTATAAGTTCCAACGCTTTTGACGTTTTTTATTTTCGTATTCAAAACTTTGTTTTTTTAATTTCTTCTATTAATTTTTTCTCCATTATTTACAATATGCATTTTATTTTTGAAATATTATTAAGATTTTTAATAAAATTGGTTGTAAACCCAACTTGGTTACTTGTCAATACGCTTGTAACGTGTGAAAAGATAAAAGTTGCTTAACTTTTTGCGTCCTACGCGTTACACGTGTAGGCTTTTATTGAGAGCTGACTTTTGTTCGAAAGAATTATATGAATTTAAAGTCGTTTTTAAAAAGATACCGACTTTAGTTTGACTATGAATACGGCCCATTGTTTTAACTTTTTTGACAGGAGCGTAGAACGCGTTGAAGCACATGACTACTTCTTAAGTCAATAAATAAAAATTTAAGATATTACAAAAAGGTTTTTATTATATTACATATTTATTTCTTTTTTCGATTTAAAGAAAAGCTCAAAAAAGTTAATAGCCCTTTGAACATTTAGTTAACTGTTTTAAGATTCTACTGTACGTACGAGTATTAAATTATATTTTACAAACGAAATGACTTTATTTTTAATAAAATTTATTTTATAGGGGTTTTTCTTTTTAAAGATCAATTTTTTTCTTCCTGCCACGTTCAAATGTGACTTTTCTCAATGAAACGTTGAATGTGAAACTTTTGGACACGGAATTGAATTTAAGTTCAGATAATTTTCCTAAATATATTTTATCTTAATCTAAATATTTTGGGCCATAATCATATCGACTATGATTATGGTCTTTAATTTTTAAAATTGTTGTAGTAGACTTGGACTGTCTTTAAAAAAAATTTTTTTAATAAAATAAAATAACACACATTTTCATATTGAAAATTAATTTTTAATTATTTAGAAGCGTATTTAATTTTTATTTTTTATAATAGTTAGCTCTTTTATATTTAAATTTTTTTCAGTATTTAATGTCAATCCCAATGCTAAAAAATATTTTTATGTAAAAAAATTTCGTTTTAATTTTTGTTAAGTTAATTTTTTATTTTTATTATTTTGATTCATTTATAAAATAGTAAGCTTTAAATAAATGTAATTAATTTATTTGTTAATTTTTTTTTAGTGTGTCAAATACATAATAAAATGAGTTTTTGTTTGCTTTTGTATGAATTGTTTTATGATTTTTATGATTAAAATTTTACAGTATAATTTTCGAGCACACCGGGTGGGTAGTAGTGTATCAAGGTTTAAAATAATTAATGGTGAGTTTTGAGCATAAAAATAAATTTCTGCTTGGGGTTATTTACTTACCAAAGCATTAACCAACCAACTACACCGATAGTTATGAATGCTTGCGTTTATACTTGAGTTTGGTTATAATTTTGCATTTATATTTTTACCTTTCATAAAAAAATTGATTTAGACTTGCACAGGACCAAGTTCTGTTTTTCTTATTTGGGCGCCCTGTGTAAAGTTTATGAAGATTAATAAATAATTTCCTTGCAGAAGACATCCAAAGGATAATTGAAATATTTTAAAATAAAAATAAAAACGATGTTTATGGAAGACCTTAAGCTTGAAAAATTTATAAAGGTCGAATAATTGAATTATATAATTATAATGCCTTCTAAGCAGTATTTAAAAAAAGCTAAAAATATAACTCTAGGAATACTATACTTTGTCAACGTGTGTAACACATGACGTTGTTACACTGCAAAGCAACAGATGTTTATGAAGGCAGCCAATTTGTCATAAAGTTGATTTCAAGCCCGTTATTTTTTTATTTTTTTGTTTTTGATAAATACGTTTACCAGAAGTTTTTTAGTCAAAATTTAAAAACTTTTCCACAGATTTGAAAAATAATAATTCGAATGTGTTTTAAAAACTTTTGCTGTTTTTAGTACTTATTGAAAATTCTTATACAGTTCTTAAAATTTGAATATGGGCATAGCTTAGGTTCAACAGAACGAAAGACATCACCGATATTAAGTAAGTTGCTGGCAACTTTTTGTTTACTTTATTGTCACCGTCATATTATAGCCACTATTTCGTCCTCTGGATACTAAAGTGTTATTTAGCAGGGTTTTTACACTAGAGCGCTTTTAAAATCTACTATGTATATATATAGCGAGATGACAACATTTTCCCATATAAAATGAATGTAGAACAAAAATCAACATCTTTGCAAGATAATTTTTTTCACTCAATATCTTTCGATAATTTCCGTTCCATCACTAGGAAACGTATAATACAATCAGAACTAGTGTCGGTTTTAGGTGTCAAAGAAACAAATGTGATCCGTTTTGCTATTGGACTGAAACCAAACACTTGACTGTTCTTGTTTTGTTTCATTTCAAATAAAGCAAGTGGCTAAAGCGGACTTTTTTCATCAAAATTTTGTCTGTAGTTAAATATTTTACAAAAATAAATATTTATGCATAATTTTTTTGTTCTTATTCTTATTAAGTGACAAAAGAAAACATAAAAAAATAGCATCTAAAACTCAATAATTATGGAGCTTATGGAAAAATATCCAGACAGTGAACTGTATAAACGCAGGTTCACCGCTAAATGATGTAAACGGGAAGCATTTTTTTCGAATTATGAAAAATTTTAAAAAAATTTCACCGACACTACATTTTATGTTACAGTTTTTCAATAAAAACACGTTTTTAACTTTATTTTAACGAATACACTAAGATTTATCAAATTAGTTGTCAAACATTTATGCATTAAGCACATTCGAGACAGCAGGATACCGATGACACGAATACAAATGACGTTGGCTACAAATGTCGCCGTGTAGCCGGTTACTTAATTATTTTAGAAGCGGCAGCAGCAATTGTTTAAAAATGTAAGACCAGGACCACTGTAATAATAAAAAAAAAGTTTAAAAAATAATGGGCCCCGATTGTGGTTCACAACACTTAACTATTTGTATGTTGTGAAGTGCGATTACCGTTTACAACACTTATCTGTTGTGTTGTCTTTTCGGTTGTGTATGTTAATTTTCGGCGATTATCGTTCACAACATGTCTTATGTGTTGTAAAAACAGATAAAAATAGACAACTGGTTTTTAGGTGTTGTCTTATTGTCGGTTTAAAAATAAAACTGCAGAATAATTATTAAGTACATTGTAAAGGTACTGACTGACTATCCCACACGATCGTACGATTATGTCAAAATAATGTGTGACAGAATTCTGTCCTACTTGAAGAAATCGCATTAAAATGGCGAACTTTATGCCACACTATCATACAAAAAAAGATGCAAAAACATATGTTTACTCACCTTAATACTTTTAAAAGTATTCATTTTCTTCTTTGTCGCAAAATATCTTTTTTACACATATGTACAATGAAAAATAACTTAATTGTTTGTATAAACAAAACACAAACTTGGTTTTGTTGCCGCCTTGGTTGCTATTTTTCTGCCTTGAACATAGAAAATGCAACTCTGATCCCACAGATAAAATTTATTTTATGAAAATTTTCATAATGTTAAAAAATTGGACAGACCTGTCAAAAAGTCTGTCACACAAATGCTTTTTCAATACACACTATCGTATTTTTTTTAGCACACACGCGTTTTTAGACAGATCGTACGAGTAAGTAGGATAGTGAGTCCTAGGCTTAAGGAATGTATTTTCAATGGATTTTGTTTGAAGATTTTTATTAGTTTTTTTTTTAAAATTCAACAAACAGTTGTCTGAGAAACTGCATCATATCATTGCCTCTATTTCTTTATAACTACCATCAGCAAAAAAAAAAAAAAAAAAAAAAAACCGGATTGATGGTTTTAAAAAATTAGTCTGTTTCACCAGCAAAACCAAAACCATTCTTGTTTATGTGGAACAATTAGAAATTGTTTGGTAATATTGTATTTGGCGGTTCTGATGGGTTGGAACTGTTCTGAACGTGCCATGTCTGTTTTCTGTGTACTCATTATCGAAAAAAATAGAAACACGTTAATCTCCATGTTTTTTTTTTATATTTTATTTAACTTTAACAAAATAGATTTATTTTAGTGCACTTCGTTTTTCTTTTTTTTTAAATGTTGATTTCTTTCAACTTCACAGTTTTTTGTAATTTTAAAAAAAAAATCTACTAACTATGTGACATACACAACAACTAGATGTTGTGAACCATAATCGCATCTTCAATTGATGTTGTGTTGTAAGCGAGACAACACAACATTTTTGTGTTGTGAACCGTAATTGGGCCTAACATTAAGATTTATTTAATCTTTTATTAGTTGGGTTGAGCTAACTAGAGCTTGTTGGCTCCAACCTTGATGATAAAAATGCGATTAATTATTCTTATCAAACTTGTCTGCTTATATACTATATAGACTACTCGAACTGAGTGACTTTTTACAGTTACACTCAGTTTTCTAAATTTTGGACTTAACTATGCTTATAATGTAAATATACAGTATTTTACCAAGCAATCATGAATCTAGGAATATTCCACAATTCATAATTGAGTGCCTTTAATAAGTCACATCTATCCCATATATTTAGTATTACGGGAGCATACAAAGACATACTAGTATGATCTACCTTTAAATAATTTCTTTATGTTATTATTAAAGTGTTAGGCTCTACGTACCGATCGGCATGTGCACCACATGAAAATATGATTGAATCAGTACAAAAGCTGTTTCTGTTATATGATATTCCATCATATAGTAGCAGACTCACGTTAATTAGGTTGCCTTCTTTGAAAAGTCGGAGAATATAATTTTCCTCGAATTTTGTTCACTCTCACTTTGATAGCAATTATGAATGAATTCCCTGTAAGTTCCCCTTATCATAAATAATTTTTTTCCCTTGTTTTGTTCATTTTTTTTGCTTTAATCTGTTCACTTACTTTTTGCTGGCGAACACAAGTATTTTTGTTTGTTTTTTTTTTCCTAAAATTTAATTTAGCAACCAGAATTTAGCAATTTTTTAACAAAAGAATTAAATAGTGGTTGTCTACCTATAAAAAATTCATTTATTTTCTTATAAAATCGTTTATACACAACAGTTAACACCTTTATTACAAGAAACATTTGCAAATTACAAAAATGTATTGTTTTGCTATTGAAAACTTAGAAAATTTAATAAATTCTTCTTTATTATACAATCACTCTGCACTGATAACGTGTACAAAATCTCACGTGAGATTCCCGATTGTAATTTTCCCTTCAAGGGAACAAGAATTTCACTTTTATTCATGATAGGGGTGTATATCATTTATAATGAATTTAATTAATGGCAAAATTTTTTCTGGATTTTTACTTAATCACATATCTCTTAATATACCTCAACGCCCCACCCGTCATTATGAATTGCTGTCAGTTGCCTATTTTATAACAAACTATGATAATGCTGATCCATTTCGGAAAATATGTACTGAGTTTAACAGACTAAATCGACTCATTGCTTTTTTTTTAAATTCAAATAATTTCAAGTATAAGATTATACTCGTATTGTTTTTAAATAATCAATAATTTTTGTTTTATATGTACATACATATTTTATCATTATCATTAATTTGTTGAAAATTATTAAATTTTGTTTTATGTTGTAATATACGCTTTAAACTGTCTAAAGCTACGGTCACATTAGACAAATATTTGTCGAAATAAGCGTAACCACTATTTTTGCCAAATATTTTTATAGTCTAACATGACTTGTATTAATTACATAAAATTATTTCAAATAATATAATAATGTAAGTATGTTGTGTTTTAATAAAAAATTAATCTAATAAATAATCGAATATTTCTTCAAAAGATGTAAACGTATATGTAGATGACATAGTGGCTATGCTTGTTTCGACAAATATTTGTCTAATGTGACCGTAGCTTAAGGGTTTTGTATCCATAGACTTTAATAATAATAAATATAAAAACAACAACAATACAGTATAAATCAAAAGAATGTATTATTGTAATTGAAGACCACTTAACTGTCGGTATGTGTGTTTATGAGTTTAATATTTGTTTGAGTTCTATTTATGATTTTTAGTTTTATTTGTTTATATTTTGGATAAAGTAATTATTTTATGCGAGTTGTGTGTTGTGCACTTATATTAGGGTTCGGCCGATAGATTGGTTACGTTACACCACACATGGCAAGTTTAGTTGGGCAATTATTTTGTTTCGACAATTTTAGCATTCTTATTCGCATTTTTATAACAGATACGAAGAGAGAACAAAGTACGAGCAAGCTTGTACCCCTTTCCATTCTTCTTTCCTCTCTTTCGTACAAAACCAAGAATTCCCCAACTAAAATTGCTGTATGTGGTCCTGGTCTAAATACATAGCTGTTGGTTATAGAAAGACATATTTCAGGGATGCCACGTTCAATTTTTTAATATGTGTGAAAATAAAATTATTTATTCAAACTCACAAAAAAAACACGTAATAATGTAAAAATAATTCGAATCATTTCTTTAGCACTTCTTGATTGTCAAATAAAATGAAATACTTTCA
This sequence comes from Thelaira solivaga, assembly GCA_947397855.1. NCBI lineage: Eukaryota > Metazoa > Arthropoda > Insecta > Diptera > Tachinidae > Thelaira > Thelaira solivaga. The sequence goes on from OX377612.1 coordinate 41,685,665, forward strand.
AACGCTATTTTTTTATTATACTGGCAGCACTAGATTGTTCATTGGCGTCGACGAAAATAGAAATTAGCGTAAGCTGGCGACAGCAATAACAGTGGTCGTGTGCTGTCGTGAAAATAATCATTTTCATATAAACACATGTATTCTGCTTTTGACAGGTTGTAGGCGGTATCCTGCTGTCTCGAATGTGTAGAACAACTGATTCGAACATCGGTTTTATTTGTCTTCGAATATAACAAAAATGACTTGGTTGCATGACGTCAAATGATACCAATATTGGTTTGCATAACCGACAATCAGCAAAAACGACTCGATTCCATGACAGCCCTGAATATTTTCGATTTTAGTGGCATCTTTGATAAAATGATATTGATATTGATGACGTACCACAAGCATAACACATATTAAAAAAAATTGAAATTTTCAAGTGAAAACCCTTCCAGTACTAACAATTCTTTTTAATTCTGTTTTTTCAGAATTTCTTCTATTAAATCTTTAATCTTTCTTTATAGTCGCATAATGAATGATTTTTTTAAATTCATTTTTATAGTTATTTTGTTTCCAAAAATTATGCGTGTTCTTTTATTTTATTTAGTAGATGGTAGGTGTTGTAAACATAAACAACTTTTAATTTCCAACATCTTATACGCATTCCTCTAAGATGTGCTCTAGTATAAAAACCATATCAGTTTGTATTGAAAGCAAAAACAATCACCGCAATTATGAATTAAAATTAACTTTTCCCTTTTTTCTTAGTACATATGAAAAAATGTAATCCTTTTTATTATATAGTGCTGTGTTCTGTATGGCCAATGGAATTAAAAAATGTTAAATTTTTTTCTTCTTAATAAATGACCTTTTTGATTAAAATTTGAAGTCCCCTGCTTTTTCACACCCAAAAAAGCAAAGAATTCGCAAATGGAGTGGTTATGGGGTGATGAATTTTTTACTTCCAAATAAAATATTCGGATTCGGAACACAGATAGAAAATTTTCTGAATTAAGTGAAATTTTTTCTAGAGAATATTAGTGATTGGGCTGGATATGTTTCTAGTTTATCCTCTAATTTAGATTTTGTTATGTAAGCTTGAAATTAATTTGGTAATTATCATTGTTAATTGGTCTTTGACTTGTATACCGTCATAACTAACAATAACCTCTCGGTAAATATTTCTTTTATTTTTCGTAATGTAGGATCGACTTTTTTCTACTACGTAGTTTTGCCATGATTAATTTAATTGATTTATTCAATTAAGATCATCATTACATCTGTACTAATGGGAAAAACTCGCTTAACCCGACTTAAGAAAATATTGGTTTTTATTATTATAATTAACTTAGTAACAGCGTTGCCATTTTAGCCTTTTTAAAGCTAAATTTTGCTTTTTTTCGGTTTAGCCTTTAGCTTTTTCTTAGCCTTTTTTTGTTTTTCAAAATAGCTTTAAATAGCATTTTTTAATTTAAGACAAATCATAGATAAAGAAATTAAAAATTAATAAAATTCCTGATCACAAATGAGCTTGTTCTGTTAACTTCGAACTTTAATTTAATTCAATTTATATTTTGTCTGCATAAAAATTGTATAAAAAAATGTTTACATATGCTTTGGGGGACAAATATTAACCAAATTACCTAGATTAATATTTTCGATAAAACTTTGATATGTAAATTGATTAATTGGTCGAAAGAAAGGTAATTTTAATTAATTCACTTTTTTCTCAAGACACTTTATTTTTCAAGACACATTTTTCGAAAACTATCACTAGTTGATTAATAAATTTATTTTTAATTTAAAAGTTTAACAAAATATTAATATTTATTTGTTTTAAATTTCTTGTTTTCTCATGATATTCTAAGTACAATAAATACCGAAGGGGATAGTCTGATGAAAACTTAGAATATCTTGTGGAAAAATTTTAAATAACCCAACATAATTTTGGAATGAGCACAAATAAAAATTAATAATTTGTTATTAATTGATTAATTTAGTCGTCTAGTACTATTGTTTAGTAATAATTAGGTTGCTCGATAAATTAAGTTAAATGTCAGAAAAGAAATCACATTGAAGTCAAAAAACTAATTGAATTCGCTAATAATCATTGTAATCAATGTAGAAAATGATATTTTTTCTTTAGTTTTCTCATTTTGGTTTTTTAAAAAAGTCATAATTATACTTGCAATAAGAAATGAATAAAATCTTTAGTTTTAACGTTTTCCTAACTATTTTTCTTCTTCGTGGTTTAGCATTTTCTAGGCTTATTTTTTTTCTAGCTCCTAGCAACGCTGCTCAGTAGTTTCTTTATTCTGATTCAGGGATGGGGGGGCGATATAAATATTTAAAATGAAAACAAAACTGTTTGCTACAAACGAAATTATTTTATGAGAAAAACTTTTAGGGTTTTTAAAATTTTAGTTCTCTAAGTTAACTTAATAAAACTTAACCGGTTTTTCGACATTTCCATTTAAATTTTATTAAAATTTCGATCGTTATCAAATGTTATAATTTGGCTCCTGATTACTTTTAACTAATTTTTATTTATTAAATTTTATAACTTAATTTCAATTTTAATTTTAAACACTCTACAATACAAAACATAAAAAACATCACATTGACTATACATACACACATACGAGTACATATTAATTAAAAAAAGGCTTTAAAATGTAATATTTATTAATGAAATAATAGTAGACTTTAAATAAAAAGAAAAAAGTTTAAATTAAAAACAAACATACAAATGCATAGTGGTAGTCTTTTGAAAATGTCTTCTTAAAATCAATAAATTAATATCAGACCAATTAACTCATCCATACATATTTATTAACTAGCCTCTCACACGTACACAATCAATCAGTCAGTCAGTTAGATAAACACCTGCTTCAAAGTCCAATAGCAAAACCAACAATTACACAACACCAACACACACGCGACCATTCACTTAAAACCCAAATTTAGATCAAGAAAATTTAAATCAAAAGCTAATTTTTTCTTTTAAAATTTTTTAATTTTTAAAATGTTCATCTTTCACCTTGAATGGTCTATGATTTGGCTTTGACATAAAATCTTCAAATCATTATTAAAATAAAAGAAAATAAAAAATTTTTAATAAATTGAAAAGCAAAGAAAAATAAAAAACCAAACAAAAAATATATATATATATATATATATATATAAATTTGATCTTATATAAAATACTGTGATACTAAATTTTACTAGTACTTCCAGCATAGCTGCATTTTATCCATTCTAAAATATTCTGAAAATGCTAAAAGAAAAATGATTAATTAATTAACCACAAAAACAAAAATAACAAATTAGAAACAAACAAACAAAGATAAAAATTATATATACGAGTATATATGAAAAGAATGATTAAAAAAATTAAATAAAAATTATTTAAAAAGTAACGTTGTAATCAAGTTTAAATAATTAATTAACTAAATAGACTAGTTTAGTTATTAGAAATTTTTCTGAGAAATTCTCCCAAAGATTAAAAATATTTAACAATAACAACAAACATTTAATAATAACAAGCCTAAGTAATATATTTTTAAAATTAATTAACAACAAGCAAACAATTTATTATTTAGAAAGACAAACAAATAATAATAATAACAATAATAAATTTATAACAACAACAACACAATGTTTGGTTTCTTTTTGAATGAAATTAAAAGCAAAAGCAAGCAATATATTTCTGTTTTTTTTTTCTTTTCCAATGGAAAAATATTTACAATATTATTTATATTTAATAATAACAAGAAGAAAAAAAATTAAAAAAAAATATTAAAATAATTGTAACACAAAAACACACAATTTTTAAAACAAAGAAAGAACAAAAAATAGCAAAGAAAAGGGAAAGTTATGTTTTAAAAAAATTAACTAAAAAGGAAAAGCAAAAGAGCAAATGAAAACCAAAAAATACAAATTGAAAAAGCTGGCAAAGCTATTCTTATAAGATACAATAACAACAACAAAATATATTTAAAAATAAATAAAAAATTGTTATAGAAAAACCAACAAACACAGTCAATGAAAATTACAACGTAAATTAATAATCAATCAAATCAAATCAATCATCCAATAAACTTAAGAACAAGTAAAACGCATCATCACTAAAAAATAAAAATAATGAATAAAATGTAATGCTTCGTAAGCATCGCCATATCTAAAACAAAACTTATTCTACACGATAACTGTGATGACACTGACACCAGAGGCCAAATCACCGCATTTGATATCGCGCAACTCATATCGCAATTTTTATATTTTTTCATACAAAAATACTAATGTGCTCTTTATAAATAGGAAACGATCAATCCAACCTTTTAAAATTTTTTATGGACAGCACTTGATAAAAAAGATTACCAAAAAAAACAAAAAACAATAAAAAAATTTAATGTTTGTCATACAATTTTTTTATTGTTCGTTTCCTGTGAACAGCAGATAGATTTTCTTTAGTTTTCATTCACTATCGAACGCGTTGAGTAAGGCCCTGTTTTTGAGGGACTACAGATTTTATTAATCGTTTGAGGCCTAAATCGGGGAATTGTACCCATATTATCAAGTTCGTTAATTTTTCCTTTTTATGGCTTAAATCCAATTATGAATAAAAATTCCCTGGAAGTGTTTTTTCTTTTTAACTTGCCCTTTTCTGTTATTATAAATAAAATTTCTCTCTTTAATCGTAAAAAATTCTACGAATATGGCAATTTTCTGAAAATCACTTTTCCTCAAATTGATTTCAAAACATTCAAAAAGGTGTTCTGCACACCAAAAAGGTTTGGAATCTTATGATTTAAGACCGGGTGCCCCCGTAAATTTGAGGGCACAGTACTAACCTATGAACCAGTCGGTCGCAGGTTCGACCCTGAGTATTTTCCGCAGACAAGCCAAGAAGCTTCGTGGATTTATGCTGTTTTTATAAATATATAAAATCAAAAGTTGTGTGAAATTGCTGGATTCATTGCTTCGTATGTTAATATACTCGTATTAACGTTGTCAATATGGCTATTTACTTTTAAAATCTGTTTTTTAACTAGAATAAGCGAAAGTCTACAAGTAGCACTAGATTTCCATACCGGTCTTTCTTATTTGAATGATTTGATTTCGTCTTTTAGTATCGTCTGGCGCAAGTCCCTTTACCAATTGACTTTTCTTTAATTTGTTTTTTTATAAAATTATAATTCTTTACAACATAAGCAATAGTCCTTAGTAATATAGCTTCAATGCCAATCTTTAATTTCTCTCAAATCTAAAATTTCGCTTACCCGAACGGCAACGTATCCTTTAAGCTGGATACGTTTTGATTACAGTTCTCGAATCTGTCCAAAATATTTTTGTATTATATTCTTATTAGAGCGGCCATTGGCTCTAATCTTGTCATCGAAGCTAATTTTAATGGTGATTTTTGAGCCAATCAGTGAAATAACCATATTTGCAGAATTGCTTTTCTTAAATACGAAACAGCCGCATACGCATTTTCACTAGCGTCAACAAAAGTGTGAAGCTGTAATCTGCGTTCAAATAATTTGGAATAAAATTTCAAGTAGCATCTTGGAATGTTTTTGTTGCCGTGATTGTTACTTTGAATGGGGTTAAAAAAACGTAGAAATATCGAAAAAGTACCAAATACCCATTCGCTTATTTTGTTAGTAGAATATTTTGTAGTTTGAATTTTAGCTCTATCTGTATTAGTTCCGGAGAAATAAGTAGTTCGATTTTCCCCGTTTTTGGCCCCTTAATCCCTTTTTATTCGTCAGGACAGGAACTTGCTCACCGAATTTCAAGTCCGTAGCTTTAGCCGTTTGGGTTGTTCGATGATGATAAGTCAGTCAGTCAGTCAGTCAGTCAGTCAGTCAGTCAGTAACGTTTAGGTTTATATTTTTCCTGTTTCGTAGTCAACTAGTACTGTTTATCAAAAACTAATTTAAATTTTGAAACATTTTTTTTTAAATAAATTACTTTATAAAGGAAGAATAAAATAATTGTAAACAAAACGAAAAAGCTTCAAGTTGGTGATTTAGAACAATAAAAATCATTACTAAAAGTTAAAAATCTGGTGATTTCTAGAACAGCAAAAAATCACTTACACGGTTTTAAAATCTTTCGACGTATAAAATCATCGTGATTACTGTTATATTACAAAGTGGTACAAGTCCACATTAAAAAGGAAAATAAGTCGATAGTAATTTTAGTAAGATTACCGCTAATAAAATTTAATAACAGTTAATATAATATTTTCTGATCAATTTCCAATTTTTCCAAAAAATATTATCCCTAAAACAAATAATTCGAGAATATTACATAAAAAAACAATCGAACAAAGTTTAGTTAGGGCTTGTGCTACGGCATTACATTTAAAAAAAATGTATGATTGGTCTTTCATGTCAGTTGAACAGTTGAATTTCACAGTTTGCTTTTTTCACACAAATAAAATTAAAAATAAAATTTAATAAAAAAAAATTAAATTCCAGAAATTGTGTTGGTTTTAAAATTTATTCTTTTACTCATGATATTCTCATGAGTTATTTATTCAGTAAAATAAGTACTGAAGGGGAGAGCATACCTATATGGACCATTTCATCAGACGCTACTCCGAATCCTCAGTAGGTTACTCCCAAAGTTTCTTGCAAACATTAGAACCTTTATATTGTAAAAGCAATTGACTAAATAAGAATTATTAATCAAAAGTCACAAAAAGATTCAAATAATCAAACAAAAAACTCAGTAAGCATTGAACTGAATAAACAAATAAATTTCCCAACCAACATTTTTAATATTGAAAACTATATATTCTATTTTTATTCTTCTCTTCTCTTTTACATTTGAATGCCCGTTGGGTATTACTGAATGTAATTAAAGAGTATATGAAAAACAAAAACAAAAAATTATATAAAAAATAATAAGAAAAACAGTAATACCCAACGGGCATTCAAATGTAAAAGAGAAGAGAAGAATAAAAATAGAATATATAGTTTTCAATATTAAAAATGTTGGTTGGGAAATTTATTTGTTTATTCAGTTCAATGCTTACTGAGTTTTTTGTTTGAATATTTGAATCTTTTTGTGACTTTTGATTAATAATTCTTATTTAGTCAATTGCTTTTACAATATAAAGGTTCTAATGTTTGCAAGAAACGTTGGGAGTAACCTACTGAGGATTCGGAGTAGCGTCTGATGAAATGGTCCATATAGGTATGCTCTCCCCTTCAGTACTTATTTTACTGAATAAATAACTCATGAGAATATCATGAGTAAAAGAATAAATTTTAAAACCAACACAATTTCTGGAATTAAGCACAAATAAAGATTAATATTTTGTTAAACTTTTAAATTCCAAATAGAAATTATTACATAAAAAAAATTAAATACTTAAAATAATAAACAGAAACAGATTACTCATACTCACTGATATTTTTCAGCTTCCTCATTAAATATTTCTCTTTCCATCTCCCTCTCTCTATATACATACATATATACTAAGAGTCCCTTTATACTCTCTCATTATTATTTAAGAAAATTATTATTAAAATGAAACTCTAAAGTTTAAAAATAAAACAAATTAAAAAGAAATCTTGTAACACTTTAGAATTGTTGCTTATTTTAGATTTTTAAATAAATTTCGAATATAAAAAATTTAAATTAAATAAGAATATTTAATTAATAAAATTATCTTAACGAATATTTATACTTACAACAACAACAACAACCACAACAAAAATGAAAAACAAAAAATATTTACTGACATTTCAAATTTAAATAAAAGAATTAATTAATTAATTTAGATTTTTAATTTGTCATTCTCGAAAATGATAAACAGAGTTTTTTTAACTATAAAAAAATATGAAAATAATTACAGATTTAAACAAAATGAAAACTAATTAAAACTATAAACTTTTTGAAATTTCAATTAACAATAACAATAACAACAACCAATTTATAAACAAGCATGAACATGAAAATATAAACAAAAAGTTATTTATTATTATTGTCCTTCTATCCCCTTAAAAATAAATTATTTAAAATAAAATAAAAAAAAACAACTAAATTCCAATAACTTAGAATTTTAATTAAAGGAAAATGAAAACCGTTTAATAAAAATTATATTTAAAAAACCATAAACAGCAAACAAGTACTTAAATTTATATGCAAAAGAAGATTTTAAATTATTGTAAAAGGTGGACCAAAAGAAATCACAGTATTTTAAGATGCTCTTATTTTTGCAAATGGCGGCCAATGTCAAATCTGTTTTGACATTTGTGAACTAGACAGATGTAGAATACAAGTGAAAAAGCGTAACAATTCGTCTGTGGTGTTGGCGCAGCGCGAATTCCGTCGCAGATTCCCCAGTCGTCCGACACCGATTGTGTAAACACTGCATCGCTTGGCCGTTGGTGTTGCCGAGGATGTCGAGCTGTCGCCATAAACATCGACTAGACGCCGTGCTTTGCAATTAGCCATCAGCCGGTCGTCCCTAACGCGAATTTTGATCAAAGACCTGCACGTGTTCCCGTACAAAGTCCAGTCCGTGCATCAGCTGCTGCCTGTCGACCGGCAAACGCGTGTAACCTACGCCCAAGCCATACTCAATCTCGAGGACGAAGTGGACGATTTTTCGACCAAAATCATAATGAGCGAAGAGGCTCATTTCTACCTCAGCGGGGTACGTGAACAAGCAAAGATTTCGCTTCTGGGGCATCAAAAATCCACGAGTGATGCACGAGAAGCCATTACACCCGCTCAAAGTGACTGGTGCGCTGTTCACGCTGGAGGAGTCATCGGGCTGGTCAAACAACAACAGTGGGCGGTGCGCGCTATAGGGCCATTTTAAACGAGTTTTTTCTGCCGCAATTGAACGAATTAAGACTGGAGGACATGTGGTTCCAACAGAACGGAGCAACTGCACACACTGCGCGAGCCACAAGCGATATTCTGAAAGCGGCGTTCCCGGGTCGTCTCATCTCTCGTGTTGGCGATTTTCACTGGCCCTTTCCAAACCGTTTTTTGTGGGGTTTTTTGAATTCCCGTGTTTCCCGAAACCCTGGAAGCCCTCAACTCTCGCCGAAGTGATTAAAAATGTCATAAAACCAGCCCGTGTAACTATCAATTGTAATGGCACCCATTTGGCCGATATCATCTTCTCGACTTGACCAATAAAATTCTAAAGGTTCAAATAAACATAATCAAAAAACAGAATCGAAGTTTTTCATTTAGAAAAAAATGAGAGCCAAGCAACATTAGATAACTTCTGTTGGCCCACCTTTTATTTCCTTTGATTTTCAATTTTATTTAATAACTAGACGTTTTTACTCGCTATTTGAATGCATAATTTCAGGCTTAAATTTAGTAAGGGTACACATCTTTTTGAATAGTGGCGAGTGAAAGTGTATATGTATTTGTTTACGTATGCAACAATTAATATTTTTTCTCAAAAATAAATAATATGGCAATTGATTGCCATTAAAGGCATTTCGATGAGGCCAGGTGTAACATGTCTTTATTTGTATTTTGAATTCCTAATTTAAAAGTAAATTTGTCTGTCATACCATATCATTTAGACGGCTACATCGACAATAACAAATACATCATTTACTTCAAGAGTGTAATAATCAAAAAAAATTTGTTTTTTTTAAAAGATATGGGTTAGAATTATATTATATATTACGAACAATATCGCTCAGTTAGAAAGTGTATTATTTCCTGGAGGACCTTTTCGAACAGCTTTGAAAGGATGGATAATAAGCTGTATGACGTAATTTGAGTAGCGTCTTTACCCGGTTTTTGAATCATGACAATTTCTGAAATCTTCCAAGAGGACGGGAAAACCCCCACTCTTAAGATGGCATTAAAAATGAATAATATAATTCTCATAGCGCAATCTGGCAAGTTCATCAGCATTTAACTAGTAATTCGATCAGCGCCGGGCGATTTTTTCACATGAAGGTTATTGATTGCCATTTTAATTGAGGGCAACCGCATCTTTATATGATTTTCAATGGAATCGCTGATGTATGGAGGATTAATATCAATATTTATTTCATGTGGAGTGAAGACGTTTTCCAGATGGCTAGCAAAGGCATTTGCTCGTTCAATTGGATTTTTAGCCCAACTAAGGTCCTCAAGTCTTAGTGGACGTTCGGAGGAAGTAGGGCACTTCATACGCTTCACAGCTTTCCATAGGCTGTGGTCTGTTTTTGTTGTTGGGTCCAAGTTACTTAAGTAATTTGCAAGCGCTGACTCATGCTGCATACGCAGCTTTTCTTTAAGTATTTTTTGACACAAATTCAGTTGGGTCTTTAAAGCTGGAGAACGATTTCTCTGCCATTCCCTTCTTAATTTTCTTTTTTGTCGGATGAGGGCTTCAATATCAGCTGATGACTTGAACGATTTCCTCCTATGTGTTTTTCTCATTGGAGTTGCATTCCTAGCTGCACAAGTAATAACGTCTGCACATTGTATATCAGACGAGTTCCTTAGAGGGATGTTCTGGGAGAGATGAGAGCTCACATACATTTTATACTTTAGCCAGTTCATGTACCGGTTCGGATAGAACGTAGGAGATACTTCAGAGTTTATAAAACTATTACGTAGTGTACAGTCCCTGGCCAAATTATTAGACGCACTGTATTTTTTTAGTAATTTTATGTTTCTTAAGTGTTTTTATCCAATAGTGGTATATTTAAACTACAATGTTATTGATTTTTATTTAAAAGAGTTGTTGTAGACTACATATTTGTATTTATTTTTAACATATGGCAACACTGTGTTGAAAAAGTGGTACATGAACGTAAACAAGTACAAACCTGTATCAGTCGCGATCAGAATCGAGTCAAATACGGACGTGTTTCTGTGGCTTATTGGACTCTGATTGTTTGTTTTACTGTTTTATACTATACAGTTATTGGTTTATTTTGTACGCAGTGTTCTAAAAAACTAATTGGACTATATTAATTATGGGTAAAAAAGCTGAAGTGAAGGCCCTTGTGACTGCGAAAATATTTACAAACCGAGAAATATAGTATAAAAATAAAAAACAAATCAATTTAAAATAATAAAACGGTACAATATCACTCGGTAACTAATATTTTACATGAAATCTTGCAGTGTGTCTAATAATTTGGCCAGGGACTGTAATTATAGTCGGCGAATGATCAGATGATAAGTCTTCTAGGGGACTAATCAGAAGTTGGTCACGTTTAATATTTTTTATAACAGTGAAGTCAATAAGGTCTGGCTTTTTCGTACAGTCTGTAGGCCAGTATGTGGGCTCACCGCCAGATACGACATCTAGACTTTTTGAGCAATAGCATTGTACAGCTGTCTACCTCTTGGGCTAATAAGTCTAGAGCCCCAGTGGGTATGTTTAGCGTTGTAGTCTCCTGCTGCCAGGAACTTGTGTCCCAATGTTGCGAAGAAGCTTTTAAAATGGTCGCTATTAATTATGTGTCTTGGAGGACAATATACACATGAAATTGTGGTATGAAAATCAGTAAGACTTATAGAGGTTGCTTGAATATAATCCTTGCCAAATTCTGGCATAACAAAGTACCTCACGTTTTTACTCACAATGACGGCCGTGAAACCGCATGCCTTTCCACTTGGATGTTTAGTGTCATATATAATGAACCCGTCAATTCTAAAGCAATTCTTTACAGTAAAGTGTGTTTCGGATACCAAAAGGATGTCTATTTCCTGCCTGTGTAGGAAATCTTCTACCTCGAACCTATGTTGGGATAACCCGTTCGCATTCCAGTAGCAAATACGCAACTGCGTCCTTTTATTTTTGTCTAAGAAGGGTCTGCAGAATCATGTTCTGATTCCGCATCATCTCCTGAAACATGCCCTGCATATTATTCATAAAACTGTTCATGTTGGTCATGAAATTGTTCATTGTCTCCGTCAGCTTGTCGATTGAACTAGAGCTGGTATCGTTGAAGACCTGAGGGCTGCTCCTTAGTACTTGGGCATATGAAAGATTTTTCACGTTATGCCTATTTGAAGATGGTAAGCCATCGAAGTTTTGTTGTGCATAGTTCACTCTATCCACATGTACACTATTAGGTATTGCAGTAGCTTCAGTATGAAGGCTCGGGTAGTCCAATTCGCGATATTTCGCATTTGCTCGACTTCGAGGTTGATTCGAATTTTTTATCCTCTCGAATACTTCACATCCTCTATAATTAGCAGAATGTCTTCCACCGCAATTACTGTACTTTCTCACATTGGGGTCGTGTTTAGGTGCTGTACACTCCGTGGTTTTATGCGCGTTACCACACACTACGCAAACAGATGGTAGCTTGCAAAACTCTTGGTAATTGGTGCATTATGCTCCTCTACTGTTATTCTTCGGTTAAGAAGATATCTCTAATTTTAAATAGGATGCGTTGAGTTTTTGGTCTTAAGAAGAGCTGCACTAAAGGCAATCTCCACACGGTGCATTGGTTGGGGAATTTTATCCTTGTTGTATATGTTGTGAACATTTCTCACATCGTAGCCTTCATTCTCAATAGCTTTCTTGATTCCTTCAGCAGGGACGGAACTGTCAATGCCCGTCACCACAACCACCAGGCCTTTAGCACTTTTCAGTTAGTACGTGTAGTAATTCTTTTTTTCGGCATTAAGACTATTAACAATTAGACGATAATTCTTCTCAGTATGGGTTTGGATTTTCGTTTCCTGTATCTGTCCCCTTCGTATAGAAGCTACGTAAAAATTATCTTTTCCCACAATCTTTGATAAAATATTTACAATTGCGTTCGATGTTTGCTCGCGCAAATAGATAGGTGGAGGTTTGTGTTCCTTAGACGCAGGTTCTACTGGTGCATCGTCTGTGGGTGCAAGTATTGAAAATCTATTTTCGGAGACTGGTATCGTAGCCGCCTGACTGCCTTTGTACTGTTTAGTTCTAGGACTAGACTTACGTTTGGTAACAGTTACGTATCTGTGCATGGCGGTTTGTATTTCCTTACCTGTCGGAGTAGAATCTGCCTTTGGTGTTGGTGTATCAACCTTAGTCTTCGGAGTGGTTCCTGTTGGACTAGTTGCCTTGTCAAACTGGCGCGTAAAAATTTGCGCGTCCTCAATCGCATTTGGCGTTAAAGAGCTTATCCTATTCTCAGGTCTGGCTGTTAAATATGCCCCGTCCTCTTTCTTATTATTCATACTATCTGAGAACACATAGTATGCATTGTTCCTACTCACTTTTTCGCTTGGCTTGTCATTTATTTTTTCGCTTGATTTTGTTTTTTTATTTAATGATGTCATTTTTCTCTATATGGGTCCCAACTTGAAGTCGTTATCTAAATCCGTAGTGCAGTTACCCCTATGATGACTACGAGGGTCCATTTGCATGCAGTGAGGTACTCGCAAGGGTTGACACAAGACCTTATGGGCGCTTGTGTTCAGAGCCAGGTCGGGCGTTAATTAGGATGTCGTATCAACTAAACCTGCACGGCCAGCTTAACGGCAACGTGATTTAGAGCGTTCTCCAAGTCCTTGCTAAAGTTTAACCGGGACGGAAGGTAGCTGCGACATTAGCCTGAAAGCCGTTTCCACGCGATGTCACTCCTGTGGCTGAATGCCACAGCTGTCAGCCTATTTGCAACCAATTCCAATAAATAACACAGGTCTGCGAAAAAAAATTTTTTTTCAGCTGCATGAGATATTTTTACTGAATTATATGTTTTAAAGTGCGCTGATTTCAAAAGTGAAAGCCACTTTTTTCTATCACAAGGATTTTTTGCAAATTCAAACACAAAAAATTGGTTAAAGCACTCCTTTATTCAAAATTTTCAAACAATAAATATTTTTTTAAAGCAAACGAAACATTATTTTGATACATATGTATACTTATTCATGTTCTTTATGAAACCTCTTCTTCTTTTCCTTGATACTTTGACGAGTCCTTTTCCGATTTCCATCTTCAGTTTCTCGCTTAAGCAGCCAACAGTAGTCAGCAAGCATAGTGACATCCCATCGCCCTTGGTACCTTCTCTCGATATCACGGACATCCTGGTGAAATCGCTCCCCCTGCTCTTCACTGTAAGCCCCCAGGTTTTCAGGAGAATTGTCTATGTGAGAGTGTAAAAAATGAACCTTCAAGCTCATCTTGCAGCCTTGAGCTTCGTATGCTGCTAGCATCTGTTGCACAATGGTTTTATAGTTAGGATCCTTAGTATTTCCCAAAAACTTTCGCACTACGTCCTTGAACGATACCCAAGCTTCTTTTTCCTTCTCATTCATAGTTTCCACAAATGAAGGGTCCGTTAAAGTTTTCTTATGTCGGGGCCGGTGAAAACTCCCTCTTTCAACTTTGCTTCTGACAGCCTCGGGAATTTTGTATATAAATATTTGAAACAGTCTCCATCCTTTTGCAGCGATTTTACAAATTGTTTCATCAACCCCAATTTGATATGGAGAGGGGGCAACAAAATCTTTTCAGGTGGTACCAATGTAGTGTTTATAACATTTTTCTCCCCAGGTTTTAAAGTTTCTCGGGATGGCCAATCACTTTTTTTCCACTGCTGTTCTCTGGCTCTACTATCCCACAAGCATAAGAAGTATGTCTACTGAGAGCTTTTCTTTGTTTCAAGCGATGTAAAATAAAACACTGCTGTTTTCACTTAATGTAGAGCGGTTGTAAGTTCACTCTACGACGGTTGATAAAAAACTCTGTTTATTTTTAAAAACTATCTTCCTTAAATACTAAATCTTAAAACTAATTTGGCAAACATGCGTACCTGTCATTTCTCCTATTACCACACACACACATACACACGATTCCCAGTCATCTTTTCAAATGCATATTAACATTAGGTAGTACCTAAAGTCTTAAACAGATTCCAAGAAACAATTAGCACTATCTATTAATTAGTGTACACGTTTATTACTTCAAGGAAAAACAAATAATCCTTTCTGCGGAAAATACGCTAATTTGTAATAGTAGACCTTCGCTAATCGGTGTGTGAGATAATAGGGTTGGTTTTTTTCAAGGCCATAAATGTCACACATATTCGTTCAATATTGGGTACCTGCGGTAAATTGAGAATAAAATCCGCATTTGTTATTCGATTTTCATGATTTATACCTTATTTTATTCTTGAGGTATTTAGCTTTCAGAAAAATGTGCAAAATATAAAATTTTTGTTTTCTCTTTTTTTTTTTCTTGCATTTTTAAACTGAAAAAAATGCGAATTTTGCAAGAAAAAAATTTTTTCCCCTCTTAAATTTTTGAATAATTCCAAAACGATAAAATATAGAAAAAAATTATATTAAATTAAATTAAATATAATTTTGTTACGCATCTTTTGGTGTTTTGTTTGTGAAAATCGGATGAGCCGTTCGTACCTGACTAATTTAGGGGGAAAAAATTGCCACCCCCATAAAAAAAGATGCCATTTCATCATAAAGTGCTGATATAACTAAGCAACCAGAAATGAATCTTTTGAGGTTAGAATTTTGAAAAACTCAGCGTTTTATTTGAGGTTTGTATGTAAGAGATAGATATAGTGTTTTAATATTACGAAAAAAAAAGAAAATAAGCAAAATGAAAAATTTTTTGTTTTAAAATTCATGTTTACGAAATATAAATAATGAAAGTTTAAATTTTTTAGCAATACCCGAACAAAACAAAATAAGAATTTTGAGTTTGTGCAAAAAAGACAAAAAGAAAATGTATACTATATCTGTACTCTGACATCTCTGGTTGCTCGGTGCTGATATGCCGCGTATGATCGTCTAATACGTCGTAATATTTGTGATGGAATGCTTGTGTGTGAGATTTAAAGTAAAATGTTTATATACTATTTATATCTATATTAGAGTATAGGTTTCATGTTAATTTGAAGTGTTATAAATATAATTAGCAAAACTTAAAATGACCGTTTGGTTCTATTACTTGATAAATATAATAACGCTTGGTTGTTTTTAAAAGGTTCTAGACTGAGCTGAAAATATATATCTAAAGTAAAGCTGACATTTCCAGAGATGGTCAGTTTTAGTTGAGACGTGAAACGGTAAGTGTGTAATCTATATAAATATATAAAAATAAGTTGCATTGTGGTAGTAATTGATGTTCTCTGGAATGCGTGAACCGATTTAGTTTC
This sequence comes from Thelaira solivaga, assembly GCA_947397855.1. NCBI lineage: Eukaryota > Metazoa > Arthropoda > Insecta > Diptera > Tachinidae > Thelaira > Thelaira solivaga. The sequence continues at coordinate 41,701,768 of OX377612.1, forward strand.
TGCAAAGTTCATATGAAAGGTGACGTCAATACCAAGGTTTTTATGTATAAACGGTCTCTGTATGTGTATTGGTTCATGCGTTACAGCCATTTTAGTGAACACTGCATTCATTTAGAAATATTTGAAAATATTTCAGTTAATATATTGCAAAACTGAAATACAATTCGTTTTTAAATTCATTACAATTCGATTTTAGTCAAACCATTAATTTAATTTATATACTTAGCTATTGTAAATCGCATCTTCGGGGATCTATGAAATAAATTACATATAAACACATCACTAAAACTTAAATATTTAAATACATTATGCACAGCAATGAGCTTTCTTATATGTTAACATAACGGATATTTCAAACATTAAATCAAACAGCTAATATATACATGTAATGCTGTCGCTAGCTTTTGAGTGCATGCTATGAGTGACATTTCATGATCAGCTGATCTATTTATATTCTTAATGATTGCATTATTCAACTAACATATGTGTCTCAATTTTTGAATTTCGCGAATAAATAAAATTTCAATTACTTCATATTTAATTGGTGTAGCCACATTTTTTAATACAAAATGGTACGTACGCGCAGTAATTTGGGGCATCAATCACGTAGTGCTAGAAATGTTGCGGCATCTAGAGCATCTCAAATTGACGAACAGCGTGCAAATAATACTTTGGCTGTTCGAAATGCCATGGCACGTAGCAGGGCTCTGCGAAATCCAGCTCCACGTCTGTATGTGCGACGTACTTTGGAGCGTGCTGCATTCAATTATGAAGCAAATTTTGATTACGTTTCTCATGGCAAGGTTTCAATTGGACCAATGACTACTGCTTGCAGTCATTGCAAGGCATTTACGTTCAAGCATGAGGTGAATATCTGCATTCTGTTGTTCAAACGGACAAGTTAAATTACCAGAATTGAATCCACCACCGGAGCCCTTGCATAATTTGATAACTGCTGGCACACCAATTTCAAAGCATTTTATACCCCTAAGTGGGGGGGGGGGAGGGGTTGCTTCACCCCAAAAATTTTTTCAAAATTTTTCAACTTAACCGACTTTGATGAAATAAATGAGATATATTTTCCTACTCTAGAAATCATTCATATGACAAAACAACGTTTGCCGGGTCAGCTAGTAAACAATAAAATGTCGATGAGACGGTTATAATAAAAGTTTGTTTCTACACTAAGTGTTGAGAAAAGTGTACTACTTGTGTTTTATTTTACAATACTGAAACGTAATAAACTAAACGTTTTTATGACAGGTTAAATTTTTATAACACATGACACTGGATTTGTCCTTAAAGTAAAGGGTTAAATTTTAAGGGCCGATGTTGAATGCGAACCGCACCTAAATGTCAAGCTTTTTTTCTGCATTTCATTGATATTTCTCAATTTCAGACTAACTCAATTTTAACCATGAAAAGTTACACAATCGAGCAACGCATTAAAGTTATTCAGGCTTATTATGAAAATGGACATTCAAATCAAAATGCATATCGGGCAATTTTCGAAGAAAATCATCTTCAGTGATGAGGCATATTTTCACCTCAGTGGATTCGTCAATAAGCAGATTTGCCGCTTTTGAGCGAATGATAGACCAAGAGTGATTGTCGAAAAACCAATGTACCTACAAAGAGTGACTGCTTGGTGCGGTTTATGGGCTGGCGGCATCATCGGGCCGTATTTTTTCCAAAATGAGGCCGGTCAGGCAGTTACTGTGAATGGTGTTCGCTATCGTGAGATGATAACGAACTTTTTATGGCCCGAATTGGAAGATATGGATGTGGACGATATGTGGTTTCAACAGGACAGTACCACTTGCCACACAGCTAACGAAACAATGGCTCTTTTGCGCGACAAATTCAATGACCATCTTATCTCACGTGGTGGCGATGTTAATTGGCCGCCAAGATCATGTGATCTGACACCGTTGGACTTCTTTATTTGGGGTTATTTGAAAGAAAAGGTGTACTCGTACGTCGATAAGTCAGCAACAATTCAAGAGCTAAAGGTTGAGATAATTCGGCACATTAAGGGCATAGAACCTCAATTATGCCTCAGCGTCATCGAAAATTTGGACCATCGGATAGAGGTATGCCGCCGAGGTCGTGGTGTCCATTTGGCCGATATTTTGTTCCATTCATAATTGAACTATACCATATTATCAGAATAAAAAGAAATGACAATAATTTCATAAATAATTTGTGTTTTATTTAAAATTGACATCGAGCCTTAAAATTTAACCACCCTTTATAAGGACCGGTCCTTGCTTTAATATTTTTCATGTAATAGACTAGTCATTTAACATTGCGATGTTCTAGGAGGGGGGCAATTTGCAACAAATCTACAGATCTACGATTAGTCAACATGGGACCAGTTCAGCTAATCTTGCAACTAATGTTGAAGAACTAGTTACAGAAGTGTACTAGATGAATAACACTTGGTATAAACGCCAATAAACAAACGTCACGTCTCTCAAAAGAAATTAGAGCTCATGTAATCCTTACATACTCACTGGTATTATTTAAGTGATAAGTTCCTTTTTCACAAGTCATGCTAAATTGATTTTAGCAAGAGTCTATTTTTGATTAGTTATGATATAAGTTATTTTTTTTTTTCATATTAGGACCAGCACTCAGGGGATGATCCCTACTCATGCAATGCATTGTGTTGGAACTAGGAAAATAGGTTATAGGAAGGAGGAAATAGGAAGTAGTGTCTGGGGACGTTCAATTTGAACCCTCCTACATCGAAAGTGGCAGGGAAAACGTATTCAGGAAAATTATTCCACAAGCGAACGGCACGGCTGAAGAACGAATTCTCTCGGTAATGTGTTGTGCGATTCATTGGCCATTCCACTACAAATGGATGGGATCTCTTCGAAAAACGCGTAGTTCGTATGAAGGTACGATTTTCGGGAATATGTTTCTTAATTTCGCTGGAACACATTCCATTGTAGTAGCGATAGAACAATGAAACACACCCCACGTTACGACGATGCTCCAGTGAATCAATAGAATTGGCTGCCCTACTGTCACCGATAAGCTTCTTCGCCCTTTCCTGTACTCGGTCGAGCAGCTTCAAAATAGACTTTGAAGCTCCGCCCCATACATGAGAGTTGTACTCCGTTTTCGGTCGGATATAGGTGGTATAGATAGTAAGGAGATCAGATGGAGTGAAGTATGTGTTACACCGTTTCAAAAGACCTAGGCACTTGCATGCTCTTTAGCGACATGAAATATGTGCTCATTCCAGCGAACATCACACTGGATCTTCATGCCAAGAACATCAAGAGCATCTGATTTCCTAATATCTACACCACCCATACTTACAGATGAAGCAGCATCTGTTGTCGTGTGTCTATGCGTGAGCATACAGCACTGGGTCTTACGTGCGTTGAAATTGACCCTGTTATTGTAACCCCATTCAGAGATTGTCATAAGATCACGATTTAGTAAACCATTCATGCTGCGCCTCATTACCTCAATCTCAAAAAGGCTAGGCCTATTAGTGAATGAGTATGAATGGCAAATGCTGCTGTCATCTGCAAAAGATGGGGTTAGAAGTTCGACATAGAAGGTCATTTAGAAAAATAAGAAATAGGGTAGAAGACAGAACGGAGCCTTGCGGTACCCCTGAATTAATCTTTAACTCGTCGGATTAGATCCCATCTATAACAACTCGTATAGTACGATCTCTGAGAAAGATCGATATAAATCGAGAGAAAGTATTACTGACACCAAAAGCAGTAAGTTTCGATATGAGTGCATCATGCCACACTCTATCAAATGCCTTGGAGATATCCAGAGCCACCACTTTACTTTCGCCCAGATGGTGTATAGATCGACACCAGTTTTCCGTGAGAAAAGCCAATTGGTCCAGCATTTCCCACAGGGAAATAATAACTACACATCTATGCTACATAATTATGAGAGGAACCAAATTTGAGACTAATTACATGCAATGAGTGTATATGTATGTATGTCTTCTCTCTTTATCTTTATTTATTTACAAATCTTAAGTAATATTTACATAGTTATGAGATTTTACTAAAAAGTATTACAACAATAGAAATCATAATAATTAAGTAAGGAAACTTTTAATATCACAGGGGTAAGGAAAAGTATTATGAAAAAACCTTAAACTTGCTACAGGTTAAAAAGAAATTTAAAAACAAACACTAACTTAAATTTTTTTAAATAAAATAATTAATAGTGATTGTTGAGCAAATTTCTTATTGATAAAAACGAAGACATTCTGCATCTTTCATTAAATGACAGCGTCAGTTCCCTTGCAATTGTACTAAAAAATTTATAATCATATTTTTTATGCAACAATTCTGTAGAGAACCTTGGAGAAAGGTTATGTATTATTTTAAGATTTTTATGTGTTTTAGCACATCTGCTAAACCATACTTGACAACCGTAAGTCATTATCGGACGGATACACATTTTATACAACATAATTTTGTTCTTTAAGTTCAGTTTAGATCTCCTATTGAGTAAGGGATAAAGGGCTCGCCCACATTTGATTGCTTTCTCACAAGTGTTTTGAACATGTTGTTTAAAAGTTAGTTTTCTGTCTACGGGTATTCCCAGATATTTGATATCATCCTTTAAGGGCATAATTATTCCTCGTGAAATTAAACTTAATGTCGGAACTCTTTTTGGAGACTTATTATATGGAAATATTATTGCCTGAGTTTTGTTATCATTTACTTTGATTTTCCATTTATCGAAGTATTTCTGTATGGCTTTTAATGAATCTCGCATTCTTTTTATAATTGCATTTGAAACTTTACCACAGCAGATAAGAGCGCTATCATCAGCATAAAAAGCAGCTTCCTGATTTTTGCGAATTGTAATATCAGACGTGTATATTGAATAAAGTGTAGGAGATCCTTGCGGCAGTCCCGCAAGAATAAGACGTTCACTAGAAAACTGATTTTCAACATAAGTATGTATGTATTTAATTGTTACCAAAGCTAAAATTTTGCTTAATTTAGAGTTGAAGTTTTAGAGCTTTGTAAATAGTTTGGTTGACGTTTAGAGTATACAATTTCAATAAAAACAGGGTTGACCTTGTCCAGAGCGTACTGTATCAAGCGGTATTCACGCTTTGTTGTATTTTTACAAATAATGTGTATTTACGGGACATTTTAACTACAGAGCGGGAGCGACTTTTTTTTAATTATTTAAAACATACACATTTTTGAAGTAAATGAGCTTGGTTAGATGTAACCAACTTACTTAAATTTCCTGATGTTCCATCTTTTGTTGGGATTATTCTTATTTCTTTTTCTTTTAAAATTTTCCATATTAGCTTTTTTTTTTTTTTATATATCAAATTATTTATTGTATTTTCAAAATAATAGAACTAACAATAAGTGTTCAAATCTTAAATCTAAAAAGCTATTAATTTAGTTCTAGTCAACACCAGAAAAAAAATTATATTTGTAGAGAAAAATATATATATAAAAATTATATAATGAAGCTCATCCCTGTTAATGTTGGAGTAAGTTGGCTGTATCTCTTCTTCTTAAACGAGTATGGCCGCTGAAATTTAAGATATTACGAGCCAGTAAATTTGGATGGGAACTCAGACCTGTTAGGTACGTGGTAGCGTGTTTGACGATTTCATCTTTGACCATCGGTACGTTTAAGTCCTTATGGATGTTGGCACTTCTGACATACCATGGTGCAGCTGTTATCATGCGTAGTATTTTATTTTGGCGCCTTTGTATTTTCTCTATGTTGGAGGCTGAGGCAGTTCCCCATAACTGGACTCCATAACTCCATATTGGTTTTATCACTACTTTGTACAATAACAGCTTACAATCCAGGCTAAGAACAGAGTTCTTACCGAAAAACCAATGTAGTAGAGCTACTTTAAGCTTCATTTGTGATAATTTAGCGTCTATGTGAAATTTCCAAGTTAGTCGTCGATCGAGGTGAATGCCGAGGTACCTAACATGAGAATGTTGAGGCACCACCTGATTGTTATTTGTATGGAAGGACAATTCTCCTTGCGCAGCGTAAAAGTTAAATGGACGCACTTTTGCTCATTCACTTTTACCCTCCATTGGGATAACCATTTCTCTAGTAGACGGATGTGATCTTGTAGAAAACGGGATGCTTCATAATGGTTGTAATGGGAGCATAAGACAGCAGTATCATCAGCAAAAGTTGATATGTGAGTATGTGGACTTCTTGGCATATCCGCAGTGTACAGTAGATATAAAAAAGGTCCCAAAATACTACCTTGGGGAACTCCAGCTTTAATTTGTTGACGAGTACTTACAAAGTCCCCTTCTTTAACCATAAAATATCTATCGGAAATGTAGTTCTCCAATAGCGTATGGGTGTTTATCGGAAGGTTTAGACGTAATTTGGAAATTAACCCCCTATGCCATACCTTGTCGAATGCTTGGGAGATGTCAATAAATAACGCAGAGCAGTATTTTTTCTCTTCAAAAGTTTTTCTAACGACTTGCACTAATCTATGTGTTTGCTGAATAGTGCTGTGTTTTTTTCGACAGCCGAATTGATGGTTCGGTATACATCCACTTTCAGTTACTATCAGAATCAGTCTTTTCAGCAAAAGTTTCTCAAAAAGTTTAGACAACACTGGTAGAAGACTAATAGGCCTGTATGATTCTACGAGCGATGAATCTTTTCCTTGCTTAAGAATCATAGTAATTTGAGCAATTTTCCACCTGTCCGGGTAATATTCCAGTCTCAGTATGGCGTTGAAAATAAATAGAATGTTTCTAACAGCAATTCGTGGCAGTTCCATGATCATCTTATTACTGATTTTGTCAATTCCGGGGGCTTTTTTCGGCTTTAGCTCGGAAATAGCTTGTACAATTTCTTGAAAGTTAAGCCCTAAAGGTACTGGAGCTCTTGCTATAACGAGAGGCAAAACATCACTTGTGGTAGATGCGTTTGGCGTAAACACTTTTGTCAAGTGATTAACAAACAAGCTTCCTTTTTCGCTATCATTTCTTGCCCAGTTCCCAGAAGACTGACGCAGTGGTGGCTTAGATAAAATTGGCCTTTTAATATTTTTGGCTGCGCGCCATAGCGAATAACCTGACTGAGGTGTTATATCGAGACGTTCGAGGTATTCTGTAAAAGATGCGGCTCGCTGTACTTCCAGCTGTTGTTTGAGTCGCCTTGTACATTCTCTTAGCTCCCTTTTGAGTTGAGGCGACCTGTACTGTTGCCACTCTCTGCGCACTCTTTTTTTTCCGATAAGAGAACCTCAATGTTTCTGGAATAAGTGGTGTAGCTAGAAGTAGTAGTAGCATGTTGAACAGCTTGCTTCAGATGTTCGTTTAAATTACTGATAGCCTCGTTAATATCTTCAGACGTTCTCAACGGTATATCCTCTGTCAAGTGTGTGCTGACATATTTTTTGTATTTTAGCCAATTAATATGTGTTGCTGTTACCATCAAATTGGCTGGTGGTGATGAATGCGCACTGAATACGGTCAAGATGGTAGGAGAATGATCAGAAGATAGGTCCAAAGAGGTCTCTGCTTGTATCAGTTCTCTAAAAATACCCTTGACGACGCCAAAGTCAATAATATCCGGTATTTTCCGCAAATCAGCAGGCCAGTAAGATGGATGTCCACTCGAAACTACGTCTAATCTTAATTTGGAAATTACGTTAAATAAGGTTCGGTCTTTAGGAGAAATTAGGCGGGATCCCCAATGGCATTATAATCGCCCGCTGCAATAAACCGTGGGCCTAATGAATTGAAATAATCAGTATATTGCTCTTCTGTAATGGCGAACCTTGGAGGAAAATAAATTGAAGATATTATTAAATTCTGGTAATAGTTTTCAAGACAAATGTTTGTTGCTTGCAGGTAATCTTCACAAACTTCGCTTAAAAAATGATGTTTGATTCGGGACCTTATCAATATTGCAGAGCCACCGCACGCTCTGCTTCTAGGGTCCTTTGTATCATGTAGCATAACTCGTGCCTGTTAAGTGTGTTTCAGAAATGAGCATTACATCTATTTGTTTATCCATAAGGAAGTACTCCAGCTCATTTTTGTGTTGGCGAATGCCGTTCGCGTTCCAGTGACAAATTTTCAAACTATTCATTTTTTATGTAAAATCGCTTGAAGTAATGTATTCTGCATTTTTACCATCTCTTGCATCATAGCAGTCATGGACGTAGTGAAGTTATTTACTGTTTGCACTAAAGTCTGTAGTGTGTTTTCAAGACGATTAAAATCATGTCCTTGTGTTTGATTTTCGGTAGCAATACCAGGGGCTATATTTGTCCTATTTGCTTGATGCACATTTTGCGGTTGAGGTGAAATTGATTTTAAAATATTGGCGTAAGAAATTTGGCTTGTTGAAGGCTGGATAGGTTGTGAGAAATTTACCACGGGTTGCTTTTGTACCGTTACTGAACGAGTTACTGACTTTATTTTCAAGTTGTTCTTTACAGCTGAGTATACTGGACAACCTCTATAATTTGCGGTGTGATTTCCACCGCCATTGCTTCATTTTTTAACCTTAGCATCTTCTTTATTTTTGTTGCAATTCTCAGTTTTGTGTAGCTCACCACACACAACGCATACCTGGGGTAGACTACAATAGCCCTTCGTATGGCCAAATTCTTGGCAGTTCAAACACTGCACAGGTCCCGAACGCTTATGCGGCTCTTCTATAGATACCCTAGGGTGCAGCAAATATTTCAAGTCATATATAGAGTGAGTCTCACTTTTTTTTAATTCTATGTCGTTTGCCTCAAGTTCGATTCGGAACATCGGTTGAGGAATTTTTTCTCGATTTCTTATGTTTGCAACGTTTTTAATCTTAAAGCCTAGTTTTAATAAGGATTCTTTAATTTCTCCTGTCTCTACATAAGTGTCAATGCCTTTAATGACAACATGAAGGCCTTTAGCGCTCTTAAGCTGGTAAGTGTAGAATTTTTTGTTTTTGTTTTCGAGCTCTGCAACAACTTTACGATAACAAACCTCGTTTACCACTTGAATTTTCGTTTCATCAATATTTCCACGCTTCACCGGAGTGATGTAAAAAGAATTTTCGCCAATACTTGTGATTAGCAATTTAATTAGTTGGGCAGATTTTTTCCCCTTAAATAAATAGGGGGCGGCTTATAAGATTTCACCGAAGCTACCAGCTCTTCTGAAGACTTTTTAGGAGCGCAAAACGATTATGGGTGTTTTTCATACCCGTCTCATTATTTTTCACCACTTTGGCTACTGATCCGACATTTGAAGATTTTGGGCTACGCCCCCGTTTCAAAACTTGGATATATCTATCCATACCCACCTGCACTTTTCGTTTTTCTTGACTAGTAGTTGGTAATAATTCTTTGTTTGTTGGCACTGACTTAGCTAATGTTAAGCTTTCACTTTCATTTGCCAGCATATAGAGTGAACACGAACGCGTGCGATTTCTACAATTTACCTCCAAGAGGTTATCAACGGCACTTTTAATAGACTCCTCTTCACTTATGCACTCATTGTTTTTATGTTTTTCTTAATTTTTTTTTTTTTTTTTTTTTTTTTTTAATTTTATTTTATTTTTTTGCTACTTATATTGATATTATTATTTGGATTATTATTGTCACTTGAGCTCATTTAGCTCCTGTTATTTTGTTTGTTGTTTTTTTTTTAATTATGATAAGCGCACTTAAATAGTAAAACCTCACTCAGCAACAATAATAGTATACAGTAAGAATTTACTGTTTGCTTGTTTGTTTGTTTTTAAATAAGCTTATAATATTATTTATTCGCTTTTAAACACGTCTTTACTGTCCGAAATCAAAACGTAGCTGAAATAAATTTTTCACTTAAAATAATCAGCTATTTTTAAAATTATACAAGTGTAAAACGTTATTTGAACTGAGTTTTCCTATTGCATTTTGTTGTTGTGTGTAAAAAAATTTCAAAATTTTTTTTATTTTTACAATGAATGATTGATGTAAAAAAGTTGTAAAATTGTCAAAGGGGAAATAAACTGCACTAAACCTTGTTGCTAGCAAAGCCACAAACCGTATAAACTTACCAGTTTTAATGTGAGAACTGGGTATAAACTCACACTAAAAACAGTTTAGGAGTAGTTGCTGATGACTGATTGTTATAACAGTTTTTATTATGAATTTCTTTCTAACACTTTGTTTTTCTAACAACAACAATAACAACAATTAACTTCTAATACATAATTTTTTTATGCAATTTTTTTCAAATCTAGCCAGCATATAGAAAATACTTTTTCTAAAACACACATTTTCCTTTTAATTTTAATTAAAAACGGTTTCAAGTTAAATCGGGCGCCAATGTCAAAGTAATTATTTAATTAAAGAAAAAAAAAATAATTTAAAATTGCTTAACATTAAAATAGAATTATAAAATTTCCTGTACAACTAGACAAATTTGAAATTCCTGCAGTTTCCTGCTTCTTTTCTTGTGTGGCGTCTAGTGTCACCATTAATACTCTTTAATAAATTTATAATTTCATTTATAGTTTGTTACTGAAAAGATAATTTTTGTATAGAATGCTCAGCGAGCATATGGCATTAAAGACTATGGCGTGTCCTTATAATCGTAATTGAGTTGTAAACCAAAAACATGTGGTTCGTTAAACTTGCGTTTAATAAAAATAAATATTAATTTTGAATAAGCACACACACTCAAAAAATATAAATAAAATCTTAAAAAAAAAGAATTTAAAATTAGTTTTCCACGCCTCAGTTCCACATACAATTGGCCATGAATGTAAACACATTAAATTAAAATCAAGTAAAATAATAAAAAATATTTTTTCCTCTTTTGTGTAGGTACACAACGAAGTTTTAGTTCAGCTATAGAAAAAATACAAATTATATTGTTTGTTTTAAAATATAATGAATATGAGGATGCGAGTTCACCGGAGTGTGAGCTTCAAGTCTAATTTCTGTGTTAAAAAAGAAAAATCGCTTAAGTTAACTTAAGTAAAAAAGCAGTTGTTATCACAATTAACTAAATAAGTTTATTATTATGATTGAAGGATAGTTTGACGATATATACTGAAATAATAATTCATTGTTTTTCAACCAATGACAACGTTCCATTAGACCAACGGGTATTTCATTGACTCGGTGAAATATTTCATTAATCTAATGAAACGTGTCATTATATTTTGAAATATAATACATTTTGTCATTGGATTAATGAACAAAATTCTTTCAGTATACTCCACACACGGTACACAGGTTGCGCAAAAAAAGAAAAACAGAAGCTGGCCTCACTTGGGTTCTCTGATGTGGTCCCTTTGTGATGCCGGTACGAGTATAAGAGGAAGTGAAAAAAAGAAGGACATCAATAGAGATAGAAAAATTAAAGTAAATATATACGAAGACAGATAAAAGAAAAAGATGAGTCCGTCATATAAACCAGTTACTACTCCTAACGAAGCAGGCAGCGCTCTCCAAAGTAGATCTTGCACTGCTTCTCCAGGACAGGACGTTGGTAGAACGTCTTGACAACTTCTACAGTAATCGTTTGATGGCATGGTGCCAAAATTGTACTACATTTTTAAACTCGCTAGCCTAGTCCTGATCATCTTCGCCGTATTGCACGTCTGTTCATGGTTTATTAGAATCGAAGTTATTTTAAAGAAAAACTTTTAAGGCTTTTACAATTTTAGTCCTCTAAAATAGCTTCATAAGACAGATTTATAGCCTGTGGGTTTACTAAAAAGCCCTTTCAGACTTGTACTGTTTTAACTTTTAAAAAAATTAAATTTTCCTACTCAGCTAGTTTTTTCAATCACATTCAATTCTTGCAATTCTATCAGTTACCAGTGACTATAAAATATTATCTTTAGTCACCTACACGTGTGATTATTTAAAACTTTTGCGTTAAGCCACTTACATACGCACACTAATACCGAACGTAATGAAAAAATGACGATGTCACAAATATGATGAGGCCGGTCTATCAAGCTTTAGTGAAAAAATACAAAATTATAAAATTATTAAAAACACACATTTGCATTCAATTATAAAATTGGTTGCTGCTTTTTATACTTTTATTTTAAAATGCCACAATGCAACTGCAACTACATGCTGCACACTACTCGTATAAAACATTTTTTTTATCAATTACACACCAACAGAAAAAATCATAAAATATTATTTGAGGTGTTAAAGGGGAGAAAACGCTATTTATAAACATTAAATGCGTCCTCCTCTTTTATTGTCAGCCTGTCTAATTGTTTGCGTGTGTGTGTGTGGATGTAAAGTTTGTAGAGACTAATTAAATGAGGAACAAATGGGCTGTTGGAACGTTACACTGTATTTACACTTTCATTCATTTTTTTTTTGTCTTTTTTTAAAAAAAAGCGGCTTCACTTCAATGTCTTGTCTTTCTGTCAAATTGACATATTGTCATTCATGTCAGCAGTGTTGCATTTAAAATTATGACAGTTTTATTTGATGTTTTATTGTGATTTATATTTGTTTATAAAAAAGAGTTTTAATTTTTTGTAAAGAGTTGCTCACTCACTCCCCCTTAAAAAAGGTGTGCTTCTTCGTTCACTTTCTTCCCCCATTCCGTTGAATCTCCCCCGCTATTTTCAAGTTTTGAGCTAATTTAAGGGGTTTTGGCTGCTAATATATTTTACAAGTTTTTAAAAAAATTCAAGTTTTTCTTGTTTTGTTGGTTTTAATAAATTGTCATTTTATTTGTGTCGCTTTACCGGCGGCGTCTCTGACTAGCAGATGTTTGACGTCATTTTTTTTTAATGTAAAAAGGATTAGTTTTTGTCATCTCTCGTATATTAAATGGGCTTTTCAAAGTTTTTCACATTGAAGAAGGTGGGCATATAAATTAGTTGTCATTATATTTATTAACATTCCACTTTGACAACATAATTTATTTGATAGCTGAGACTCTTGTTGCAGACAAAAAATATGGAAAATAAGATAAATAGTTTGAAAAAAAAAAGGAAAAAGAACAACCGTGACCCTTTCAAGCAAACATACTTTTTAAATGTTTGAAGTTTAAAAGAAATATTTATTGTACGATTTTAAAAATGTGTTTATAAAAAAAACTTCACTCGTGCATTCATATAAAATAATTTTGGTTGCCATAATTAATTTATTTCAAAGAATTGGTTGTTTTATACAGGCATGTTCTAAAAATTACTTTTACTCAAAGTGATTTAAAATCACGAAAAAAAGTGTGTTGCGCGAAAAAAGTTTGCAAATCTCAGCTAATTGTTTTTTAATCAAATTTTGTAAAAAAATTAATTATTTTACACAGAATAATCGTCAAATTTACTAACTTAAAAAGATATTTTTCGTGTGTTATTTTTCTTTTTTGGTACTCAGCTGATACGGCTTATCAAAAAATATATTTGATATCCAACAAATAATTTTTTTTTTGATTAATTACTTTATTAAATAATTTAACTTTAAATAAAACATAAATCTTTAAACTATTTATAAAATTTACTATTAATTTGAAGCATCTAAGCATTATTATGATCACGATAAACATGTTTCTAGATATTTTTAAATAATTAGCTTGTATTCAAAGAAAATTTTAGTATGCTGGAAGTAGATATTGAGACAAATTTGTATGAAAATTTTTTAAAATTTCTACTTGTAGTCTTTATTAATTATTTTGAACACCAGCCATTTACAGTCATAGATATGGTTGAATTTATCATATTATTTTTGAAAAAATTTGAACTGAAACCATAATTATGATTACAGCAAATAAATATAAAATGTTTAATTAAATACAAAAAATCTTGTTGAAAATTAAGTGCTTTCTTTTTATTCTCTTTCGCCACCCTGTAAATAAAGTAAGAATAAAATAAAAGCTTCTTAGCTGCACTCTGGTAAGGTGAAATAAATTTGAAATGAAAATCAAACCAGCCGTACAATGTAGTAAATAAATAAATATAAATGAACAGAAAAATCAATAAAATAAAAAAAGTTATTTACAAAATATTAATCCTTCTTTGTGCTTAATTCCAGAAATTGTGTTGGTTTTTAAATTTATTCTTTTACTCATGATATTCTCATGAGTTATTTATATATAGTGTCCGCCATCGAACGTTTTTTTTTTTCAACTAGTGCTTATTTCGCGCATGGTAACACTTAGCTCATATCTGATTTGACAGATAATTAATTTTATCCTTCCGCTGAAAGAATGTGGTTGTGTTTTCGCTTCGCTAAGTGGGCCTGCGATCTACTTACAGAAGATGCCGATTTTGCCAAAAAAAATCATCTTTTCAGATGAAGCTCATTTTGATCTTGGCGGGTATGTAAACAAGCAAAATTGTCGCATTTGGGGCACAGAAAACCCGCACGCATACATTGAAGCCGACGCACCCAAAACGAGTCACTGTTTGGTGCGGATTTTGGTCCAGAGGCATAATTGGGCCATTTTTCTTCGAAAATAAGGAAGGAGTGGCCGTTAGTCAATGGCGATCGTTATCGGGCTATGTTGAACGAATTTTTGTTCACAAAAATTAAAGAGGAGGATATTGGCAACATTTGGTTTCAACATAACGGCGCTACGTGCCACACAGCCGAAGCTACACTCGATGTTTTTATAGCATTTTCAAAAAAAAAGTTATTTGGCGGACCCTATAGATACTCGTACTGAATAAATAACTCATGAGTAAAAGAATAAATTTAAAAACCAAAACAATTTCTGGAATTAAGCACAAATAAAGATTAATATTTGTTTAAACTTTTACATTTTTTTATTTTTACTACTAGTACTTTTTCTATGAAAATCTAAAAATGTTTGTTATATTTTTGATATTCCTCGGCCATTTGTAGCCCGATTGCTCTCATTTTTTGAATAGATGTTATGGCTGTTATTTTTGATAAAACTGCATACCACGCTTTCTTTTACCTTAGACAAAATGCGCAAAATACTCACTCAAAAATTAATAAAAAATAGAGGTAGTCGCGGTTTATGACTCATTTATAAAGCGATTTACAAAGCGATCCAGCTGAGTTTCAAAAGCAATTGAAAGTCAGCAACAACTGACAGATCGGTATGCTTTTCATAAGGATTCAGAATATATATTTCTATAGTGTGTCCCACGTACGGTGTAGAAATTACAAACGGAATCACAAAGTTATACCCTTCTTATCTACAAAAATTATTTTAAAAATTATGTAAAATCAATAAAAAAAAAAATATTTGCCAATGAAGGGCCTGAGCCGCGATGCCTGCAGTTGAGAAGTACTTTTAATATGTTTACTATAAAAATACCTTTGGTTAGGTGTACTCATTATTACGTTTAACAAGTTAAATTCGGCTGTGCCGAGTCTTCTATACAATTCTCTATAGTAGCCAAATATTCATATGCTACATTTATACAATATCATAAAAACGTTTAGTTTAATAAGGTTCATATTGTAAAATAAAACACAAGAAGTTCTCTTTTCTCAACACTTGTTGTAGAAACACCTTTTATTTATAACCGTCAAAGCGATACTTTATTGTTTATGACACACCTTGTTTACAGTTTAGTGTCTCAACTAGAACTTGTCTGGCAATCTCAACATTGCCTTATATACTGTTTCACTTAAGTCTTGAGCCATCTAGATTTGTGTAGTAACAATGCTTCCCTATAACGGTCGTTTCGCACCTTATTCTAGAACATTCTACAAACAGTTAGATATTACTGGATACTTTTAGGAGTATCAAATTAGAGAATCAAAAGGTAAACAGAAATACGTAATACAGCTAATTCTAGAACACTTAAAATGAACAAGAAACCAATACACTAACACAGATACAAATACTACATATTTCCCAGCTAGCCTTTTTAATCGCTGAAGAATCTAATATGAATTGCGTGCTGTTCATTTTCAATCGTAGACGAGCTCGTATTAAAATCATGGACGATACACCGCACGGGAGAAACTGTTACCCAAAACGACTCATCTACAAGAGTCTCAAAAGGCTCCTAAATTAGTCGTATGCAGAATCATTTCCGATTTATCTAAAGTTTATCTTGCAAATCTTTTATGAATAACATTGAGAATCATATGAGGCTCTTCCATGTTATTCTTATATGAGTCATTAGGAGAGTCGTAATAGAATCAAGAAAACATTATTAACATTAAATTCATAAAAAGTATTTTATGCTTATTTGGTATAAGAATGCCTTCATTAAACATAAAATATATTTTATGAATTTAGGTATAACTTTTTTGAACTTATTAATAAACAAATGTTTTTATTAGTACATTTCTTACAACTTAAATGTAATTAAATTAAATTATCATAATAAAACATTTTTGTTATGTTTTATTATGATTTACATATTACTTCTCAAACAATTATATTTTTACATATTTAAGTTATGACAAATTATTAAATTAAGTTGTTCATTAAATTATGCATTAAAAATTAAATGAAATCCAGAAAACTTTTTGCGTTCTTTTAAAAATTGTCAATACTACGTACACATTACGTACATACGGTATTTACTCATTTTTGTTGATTTTAATTTTTTCTATATATTTAAATTAAATGAATATAAAATACATTTTTAAGATTATTTTTCTTTATTTTTAATGTTACAAAGATTACTTTGTCGCATTTTTCTTTTTGAAACGTCGATCGATTCTGTCTTTAGCGTGCACAAAATGTTGCTGCAGCGTTCTGTTGATAATAGAGTCATCGCAATGTATAAATTTTGAATGACACAGATCTATAAAAAAAAGTTAATTAGTTACGGGAGTTTTATTATTTTAAATTTTTTTATACTTCTGATAGTAGTAATAATAATATAATTTTGTATGCTCTCTTTTTCAATAGTTCCTCTCCATGAAAATTCAGTTGCAACTTCATCGGTTATCACTTTTTTTATTGCCGCTCTGACAAAAGATGCTGGATCTACTGCAGCAACTTTTGCTAATACATATTTCTGGAAATTAAAATGATAATGTGTCTATTACTATATGTACATGTACTTAAATCAAGAGACTTACCACCTTTTGTTTCAACTTGCTGAATGGATTCCTTTTGCTCCATACCTTTATGTTTTTTATAGCTGTTTTTAAAAATACGTTTCATAATTTGAGAAGCCTCACGCTTGCTTCTCATACTAATTGCTCGCGAGGACAACATTACACATTAATTTTTTTTATTAAATATTTTGATATTATTTTATATAAAAAAGAACAAAAATTTATTGTATAGCTACGCACTTGTTTCTGGAATATCTTTAATTTTTATAAAAAAAAACACTTTAAACAATAAAAACACCGACACCTTAGACGAATTTTATTCCAAACTGAAATAAAAGCATCAACAAAACTATGAAAAAAATTCTTAACTGTAAACGTTAAATCAAAAACAAGAACAAACATTTTGTGTTGTTGCAAATAAAATCGTTGATCACGCATTTCAAGAGCAAAAGGCAATTGTGCACAACAAAGATAAAAAATAAAAACAGTTAGAGATAAAGTGCGTCATATCACTCTTCAAAAAATCATCTGACGATTTTTTTAACAGTTGCTTATTATGCATCGCAAGATTAAAAAACAACAGATTCCGATTATCTTACTGAAAAAATAAAAATTAACGAAAATAATATTGTTTTTTTTATTGTTACTCTTCGAATAATCGGCATGAGATTCTTTCAGGATCTCACATATTAATCAGCATCGTCTACTAAACACCTCTTGGCTAGCTGGGTTTGTTTTATAACTCATACACAATCATTACGTTTACAGATTCTACGCATTAACTGAAGTACTAAATTGCTATATTTACACACGTAAAAACAATTTCTTATGAATAATAACACAGTGGTTTAACAGAATGATTTTTCCATATTCTTCTTAAAAAACTAAAATAAAAAAAATTTGAAAAATATTATAAAAAAGAAATGGCAAATATTGGTTAAAATCATTTTCTTTGAATACCTATTTTTTTTTTTGTTGATCTTAAAAAAATAATTAATTTCAGTTAAAGAATTTAAATTAACGAGATATGAGAAAAAATGCGCTCTGGGATCCTCATTTTTAAAAGCAACAAAATATCTTCAGGTACTAAATTTTTAAATAAAAAAAATTAATTTTAAGAAAGATATCATTGGAGGAATGCAAAATGAAATTAATTTAATTAAAGAAAACATTAATCTAATAGTGTTGGGTTATTTAAATTGATTGTCTTCCTCATTCAGTACAATAAAAACCCAAGGGGATGGCATATCCTCAGTAGATTACCCATAACATTTTTTGGCTAACAGTAAAACCTTTACATTGTAAAACCATTTACTAAATGAGAATTATTTGTTAATAGTTTCAAAAAGTTTAAAATGTTCAGGCAAAAAATAAATTCAGTAAGCATAAACAAATTTCGCACCCAAAATTTTAATATTGAACAAAAATATTTTAAATTTATTCTTCTCTTCTCTTTAAAGAAAGATTGAATTCCAAATAAATTTAAAACTCAAACGGGTAAGTAAGTATTTACATTCAGGAAAAGTAGTGTGTATGTTAAATTCACAAGGTAAGTATAAATTTATTAGTTTAATTTAATATTAAATTTTTAATTTCACTTTAATATAACTTTAATTCAACATCAATTGAATGTTAATTATTCATTTTGAAAAGGTTTATTTTTTGATAATAACTTGATAGGAGTCATTATACAAGACAGCGGAAAGTAATTTCGCCATAAATAATTTGAATTTTCACTTTGATACTTCTAGTTCAGTTCCACAAAAGATTTGTCTAGTTATAGTTTATGCATAAATAGTTTTCAATGCATATGTAAAAGAATACACATTTTTATATATAATTAAATAAAAAGAAAATTAATAATTTAAATTGCTTATTTGTAAAAGAATGAATTCATAAATAGGTAGTAAGAAATTTGAATTATAAACTAAGAAAAAACTATTTTTAATTATTGTCCAAAGCGATTTTGGACAATACTCAAAAAATCCTCTCTATCACCACTCTTGCTATAAGATTTTTGTATTTGTATTTTTTTACACACAGGCACACATACTCGTACATACACTCGTTTGTATAAGACCGATTGACTGGTGTCGTGCTTGTGTGCACACACATTACGCGCATTTACAGCTTAACATACTAATCGACGAGGCGCTTTTCATATATTTTTGTATTTTAATTTGAAAATCTACATGTTTTCTTCATGTTTGTCAAAATTTGTTATTTTACAGAGGGTATTTAATTTTTGGTCACAAACGCCATGTACAAATACGTCTGATATAGACTCTATTTTTTTATAACAGCTGATCAATAAAAAATATTAAAATCTTGTGAAATTTTTAAGAATTTATGTTTTAATAAAATAAAATAAATTGGAATTAAAACAAGTTAAATTCGGCTGTACCGAGTCTTATATACCCTTCATACCATTTTAATATTTTTCACTTTCCACATTCTTCTATAATATCAAAACTATAGAAAAAAATTATGTGAGTGAAGATAAATATCTCGCGTTAAATATGTTTTAACGTACCCCATTACGTTTTTTAGTATTTGTAAACTTAAATATTAAATGTTTTTAGTAGTAGTTTAGCGGAGATCATCTATATTTGTAACCAACCAACCAAATATTCAGAAATTATTTTGGATAATTAAAAAAGGGTTTTGGCAATTTCCGTTTTGCATCATAGAATAGAAACTACGAAATTTACCGTAAATGTTAAAACACTTTCTGAAAGCGTAGAACTTAAAAATTTCATTCCAGTTTGGTTTCAGTAAGTTTCTGTTGCAAAGTCGGGAATGGTACCTCGCCAAAATGAGGAATGATAAAAATTCCTCAGAGTAACAGGTAGGAGGGAATTTCAAAAAATGTTTAAAAATATTGCAAAGTTTTTTCTGAGAACTTGGGCGATAGATTACAAATCTAGATGACCTCCCCTTTACAATGATATACGTCCCATCTCTTAATCTTCTATGGTTCGTTCGGAAGTTACTTTGGATTATTTTGAAATTTCCATATGCTGTTGATCTAAGTAATTTTAGCAACTTGTCGACGAACCATTAAAGATTGTGAGATGAGACAGATATCACTTTAAAGAGGAGACTGTCTAGATTTGTAATCTACCACCAAAATACTCAGAAGTTACTTTGGACTATTTTTAAAATTTCCATACACCCCAGTACTGTTGCTCTCAAGGATTTTGGCAGTTTCCGTTTTTAATCATAAAATAAAAACTGCAAATTTTTCCGAAAATTTTAAATGTTAAGTGGGCAATGATAAAAATCCCTCAGAAGAAGAGTGATGGGGAATGAGAGAATTTCAAAAATTTTTTTTAAATAATGCAAAGTTTTTTCTGAGTCCTTGGGCATAGATTACAAATCTAGACGATCTCTTGTTTAAAATGATATTTCGTACACATATCCGTAATATTCTATGGTTCGTTTGCAATCTCTTAGAGAAATCAACGTATTCATGCACATTTGTATCTTAGTATGTCAAAAATACTGAAAAGATATTTACAAATACTAAAAAACATAAGGAATTACGTGAAAACATATTTAAGTAACCATATTTATCTTCACTCACTTCAGAAAAAGTATGTAATTGAAATGTATACTTTGTTCAGCTTGAGGTCGTATTAAATATAAAAATTTATTATTGGAGCGAAATATCTATAAAAAAAAATAAATTTTTATAATACGACTAAAATTAACGAGTTCTAAGAAATAATCCTTCTGAGAACCTCATTTTTAAAAGCAATAAAATGTCTGCAGGCACTCTGTTTTTACATTAATAAAAAAAGAAATTCTGAGAAAGATATTAAATAATAATTCAAAAAAATTTATTTTCATATAATTTTGCAAATTTTTGTAAAAATTTTTAAGCCAAACATATTTAATTAAATATTTAATTATCAAGAAAGATCTAATGAACTCTCTTTCATAAAGATGTCTGTATTCGTAATACTATTATACTTAAGGCAATATAAGCCACACACACACATACACTTTTTTAGGTTTGTGTGCACAAAGCATAACTCACATGACAGCTAAAAAATTTCCACAAAAAAAAAAAAAAATAAATGAAAATGTGAAATGCCGTTGTATTATTGATTTTTCTGGTCCATTTGTGAACCGATCTTTCTGATTTTTTGCACAGACATTACGACTGTTATTTTTAATAAAACTGTGTACCACGTTTTATTGTCCGTCTTGTAGCTTAGACAAATTACGCAAAAAACTCACCAAAAAAGATTAAAAAATAGAGGTAGTCGAGATTTTGGACTCATAACTGAGCCATTTTTGGACCGATTTAGCTGAATTTTGGTCCATATAACAACTGACCGTTTGGTATGCTATACTTTGCTGTATGTTGTCTAGGGTCTCTGAAAGTTGATTTCAACATACACACGGACAGATGGACATCGCTTGTTCGTCTCCGCTATTCACAAGGATTTAGAATATAAATATTTTATAGGGTGTCCCATGTACGGTGTAGAAATTACAAACGGAATCACGAAGTTATAATACAGTTCTTACTTACAGTGAAGTGTATAAAAATAAGCAAATTTCATTGCGTTATTGTAGTGGTGGCGAGACAACTATTTTTTTCTTTTTAAACTACAAAATGAAAAAAAATTTTATATTCTTTGCTTGAATATTATTAAAAATGTAAAACTATAATATAAAAAAATTTTATATATTTCTTATTCAGCCGGCTAATAATACAGCAAATTATTATACGGCGACAAATATTTCACAAGGCGCAGATATTTAAAACATATGACTGTACATGAGAAAAGGAGCACGTTCTAATTGAAATTTTGTCAGAATTTTTCCTCATGTTTTTTTACAAAATCACTATTTTTGAGGGCACACAAGACATGTTTTTGTTTCACATTATAAAAATTGACAAATACAGTGTAAAAAACATATCCATTAAAAACAAAGCAGTAATTAAAGAAAATATAAAATTTCGGTTGTATTTTTGATTTTTTTGGGCTCTTTTGTGTTCTGATTGTTTTTGATAAAGCTGCGGAATTTGCACTTCCGGTCCAGACCCTGGAAGCCGATGGTCAAAATTACCCAAGCTCGTCGTTAACAAATTTAGGGACATTATTACATTTAAGCGATAACTAAAAGTAGGATGTTATCGAACAGATAAATGCTTTTTGGTTATTACAAACATACTTTAAGTAAAAAGTGTATAATAAGCTAAATGTAGGTTTGTGTTGCCATATTTTCGATTTTAGATATGGCAACCTCAGCATCCATAGACATTGAATAACTTTTTTATTAATACACAAAAATTAAACCATACAATTATAGAATAAAATAACAAATATTGAAATGAAATTTTAAAAGTAAAGAATTTCTTAGTTATTTGAAAAATAATCGTCACGAAAAGGCATTGCGTTGCCATTGTGTATTTATAGCAACGAAAAGTAATCGGTGGTGCCACATAACAAATATTATAATATAGTCAAATATATTGGGAACTTGTAATAATGGAAAGAAGTTATTGATCACTTTATCAGTTACTTTAACTACAGTTAATTATAGCTATCTGAAACCTTATAAGTAAGTTGTAATAATACCCCTTAATCTTAGAATTAATTTCTAATCTGAAATACATTTAAAAATAATATGTTTGCAGGGAAACACTTTTATGACTATTGCAACCATACTACGGTTGCCTCTTTACGTGTGCAGACAAGGGTAATAAGGATAGTGAAAGCATTCATGCCTTTCCGGTCTCGAAAGAGGAATTCGCATTGTCGAGGACATTTGCAAAGTGTTAAAACACTTGACAAATATGAATATCACAGCCACCAAGATCTCTTCAATTTATATAACCATATTGGTCTGATACTTAGAACGTGCACTGGGGGATATTAATGTTGTTAATTCTGAAGTGATGGTATCGGAGACCAATATACCAGGTAAACTGTCGTCTGGTAGTTAACGTTGAACCATTGCTATTCAACCGTGAAGTGATCTCGAATTTATACTGCAACAGCTAAGTTCAAGCAAAGTTATCCACTTTTAATCTCAAGCCATCATTTTCAGTTGTTTTAGCGAAGATTTCAAGACTTGGAGATTTTTTCATTACAGGTTGCAATTAATTAAAAAAAAATATGGTTAAACCAGCTGTATTTTCTAAGACCCATAAAACTAACTAAATTTTTTGAAAATCACTTGCCTAAAAGTATCACATTTCTTCTAGTACCACAAAAGTTATCATACGGAAATACTCAAAAAACAAAACCTGCATGGATGTGATCAACGTTCTTACTCACTTTTTCCATTTCAAGATTAATCCATTAATTTTTTTTTTTGCTTTTGTTTTCATTAAGGAAGCATTGATGCCATGAAACAAATACTTATAAAATAAAATAATAAAATAAAAAAATAATAATAATGATTAAACCATAACTGCCCGAGAACAAGGATAGCAAATTTGCTCATGAAAAAGACGAAAGTAAGTAAAAAATGTATACAAAATAAATTAATGCCAAATATTACACAAGACGACGGTACGTTAAGGCAACAAAAAAAAAATTAAAGAAAAAAATAACAAATTATGTTTTAACACGAAACATAAACAAAAGCAACAATATTAAGCAAACCAACAAAAAAGGAGAACTTAACAACATCCTACGCAAAACAAAGAAACGGGGTTGGAATATTTATACCAAGATGAGGAAAACTTTAAGAAAATAAGAGGAAGCAGAAGTAAGAAAAAAGACAGAACAATAATGGCAACATATCACATTACTTTGATAAAAATTCAAGAGAAATTCTTATTGCGGATGTGCAAGAAAATAAAACCTAACAAACAGTATTTTTTAAAAAGAGATAAATATAATTTTAAAGCAGGATCAAACTAAACGAATTTTACTGAAACACTTGGCTAAAATCAGCCTACACCAGATCATGTACTATGTCACGGTAAGGGTATAACTTGGCCAGTTTTCTTAGAACATCATTATTTACCTACAACCGTCTGACATGGCGAACAAAGCACCCCAGGAAATCTTTGAATTCTTAATGAGTACTAAGCTTGAGGAAAATTTGTACCTTCAGAATAGGTCTATTCTGGCCGCAGTGACTTTATCCCGCTCATAATTCTAATTCTAATTTCATTAGAAGTATGTGCTGCTTTATTAGTGGAAAATATTTAAGAATCGCTTAAAAAACATTTTTTTCCCTGAACGTTTTTCTGGGCTTTCATTCATTTAAAGAGATTCATCTCGTACATTACTTTAAGGCACTCCTTTCAATAGCTCTCAAACAAATATCTTTCATACTGATTATTCATGTTGCAAAAAAAAAAAAAAAAAACAGAGAAAACATTTGGTAAAGTACTTTTTGCAGCCATTTTTTCTTGAAAGTTAAAGAAATTTCAAGCCTTCTTATAGTTATTTTTTTTATTATTTTAATGGGTTTTAGTCACAATCTTTAAAATCTATTGTGCAGACCAGCGTCCAATTACAATCCAAGATTTCTTAAAAATTTTGTAATTGTTATAGGATTCATCATGACTAGATCTTCTGGGACCAGTGTCCCTTTGCCTAGATAACTCATTATTCGTCTTGTCACCGCTGCGCACTCGCACAGAATATGTTTCGACGTGTCCCGTTCTTCTTGACAGAAAAGATGGTTGACGTTCTGTCGACACCACTCATGTGCTGGTTGAATTTACTGAGCCAGTAGTCTTTTAGACTTCGTTTCCCCTCCTTTTGTAATACGGTATGCGTGAAGTTGTTATTCACTTCCATGAAAGAGGTAATAGTAGTTAGAAAGAATCTTTTTAGGTCCCTTTAACCTATCAGGCCAACCATGAAT
The DNA here is from genome assembly GCA_947397855.1 of Thelaira solivaga. NCBI lineage: Eukaryota > Metazoa > Arthropoda > Insecta > Diptera > Tachinidae > Thelaira > Thelaira solivaga. The sequence goes on from OX377612.1 coordinate 41,726,597, forward strand.
ATTCAACGGAAGTTTTTTCCCAACGCAAATATTCTCTAAACCAGAAATTGTCTTTGTTAAAAAAGGGATAACATAAACTGCCCAATTGTGAATATTCCTCAGGTATTTTTTCAGAAGAATTTTTTATGTTAAAAAAGATGAAAAAACCCGCGGACAGCTTATTCTGTGCAGATAAAGTGCGTTGACTTACACTAAAAAAAAAAACAAATAAATACAAATTGAAGGCGTTTCTAGTAAACAAGTTTTTCATGACAATTAAGGACTTCTTTTTTAACAAGTTAACGATTTTCCGTAAATTTGTATTGAAAATAGGTATTGTCGAATTCCTGGAAATTTTTTATTTAGGAGATAAATCCACTAGCTTTCGAGCACCTGATCTATTGTAAAAGCAATCTTTCTGACCATTTACGTTCTAGTAGAGAAATTCAGCCTGTGCAAATTTATTACTCACAAAAAGGTACCAAAAATAGTGTTGCTTTATTCAACCCTGATGTATTCCTTTCACTACATTAACAACAACAAAAAAAGCTTTTTATGATGCTTAATAACAAAAATCATTCACCAGCAGCTGGTTGTGAAGGCGTATGTTGTGATAAAAAAAATAAAAGCAAATAAATATTGATGATGTTTAACCATTTTCATCATTATCTTACAAAGATTGTTATTAAGAGAAGAACAACAACGAAAACAAGTGTAGCTTTTCCCAGCCCTAACAGTTGGGAATAAAGAAACTCAAGCGCAACCAGTGTTACAGTGGGAAACATCAGGTGAACTAAATGCTTAAAACTTTGTATGGGTATTTGTAAATGTTTGTGAAAGTGTGCATGTATTTTTACTTTTAATTTTTGGGAGGGCATGACTTGCCCATATTACTTAATAAATGTAGTAGTAGCATTAAAAAAGCACAAAAAAATGTATATGAGACGTGTGCTGCTCAGATCACATAACATTATTGTTGCACGTGACCACAAGTCGAGTACTACTTACTGGCGGGCTAGATGGCAAACTCAATTGAATGAATGACTGGTGTTGCTAACAAACTGATATGGCACGTTTTTGGTATTTTTTTCTTGGTTTTGCTGATGCAGCAGCATGAACACATACTCGTTTGTTTGTAGTTTATTTAAACCATTTTATGCTTATTATCCGAAAAAGGGGCTTAACGATTAACTTGAAAAGCATTTGACAAATTATGTTTGTAAAAAAATGTAATTTCCAGGCAAATAAAATAATCGTTGCCCGCCCTAACTCTCCTCAAGTTTAACTGACGGCCTGCCTTTGTCATACAATTTCAATTACACCTCAAATTAAACAAAAACAAAAAAACCTGAGGTTAAATAAAAAAAATAAAAAAAACGAAAACAAGAGAAATAATACTTGTCACCACATGTTAAGATTGTCGTTTGTTTTTAAATGAAAGCTATTGTTTTTAAAATATTTTGTCATTTATTTTGTTTTATTTTAAATTTAGCTTAAGGCTTTCATCAGGACATTAAACTTTAAAAAATTCTGTTGGCTGCTTTAAATGCCCGAAAAGGTTGTGACACTTTCTGGATTATTATTTTCGATGTGTTTTTGATTTGGAATTTTGTTTCTTGAAATTTTTTTTTTTTGCTTTCTCTTTATCTTTTTTAATTTAGAAATTTGTCCTTGTGCATAATTTGTTTTTTTATTTATTTATTTGATTTTTCTTTCATTCAGTTACGAAAACCATTGAACTGACAAACAACAAAATTTCTTTGTCAAATCCAGCAGCTGCAGATTCTAGAAAATAAATTTCTGAATATGTTATAGTCAATCGCTTAAATATTTGTGTTATTCGAACAGGACTACCATATTTGATTCAAATCCAGCAAAATTTCTTGACTTTTCTGCAGAAAACACCCAGGAATTGAACCTACGACCCCCAGATTCTTAGGTAGTAGTGCTTTTGTAAGTTACTCATCTACGGAGGTAACTTAAGCTGAAGCTAAGGAATTTTTAGTTATTGAAGAGAGTAGAAAATTTGATTTTTGTTTATAGATTTTCAAAATATTAATCTTTATTTGTGCTTAATTCCAGAAATTGTAATTGGGAGTAACCTACTGAGGATTCAGAATAGCGTCTGATGAAATGGTCCATAAAGGTATGCTATCCCCTTCAGTACTTATTGTACTGAATAAATAACTCATGAGAATATCATGAGTAAAAGAATAAATTTTAAAACCAACACAATTTCTGGAATTAAGCATAAATAAAAATTAATATTTTGTTTATAGATTTTCTTTAAATTTAAAAAATAAAAGTGTTTCACACCAACCAATCTAAGAAACTTATTTGAACGACTGCAGCAAGAGCCCATAGTTTAAGTAAGAATTTAGTCTGTACAGGCACTCAAAAAAAAAATTTTAACTTGGAACATTTGCTTTTAAAAAGTGAAAGAGAGTAACCAGTACCTCGTTTCTATAACTCTCGCATCGAAAAAATTTTCACAAGAAACAATAGAATTGAACAAAAAACAATGAGAATTGAAACAAAATGTCATTTATTACACAAAAGTGTTTTTATAATTTTACTTTGTGAGAACCATCTGTCATTTTACTGATTTTGACGAACTTTATTGGAAAAATGCGAGTACAAGTGTTTCTGTAAAACATTTTTCGAAAAAAGTCTCACTAGAACTGTCGAAACATCTCACATTTTAAAATACATGAGAGGAGGGTGCGAAAGTAATGACAAAATGAAAATTAATAAACTTAAAATGTTTAAATTAATAAATTAGCTAAAATAAATGTAATGGAATATTTTTTGTAACTAAATATTGAAATTTTATGTGTTTTCTTTGTTAATAAATGTTCTTCTTTTTTTTTTGTGGTATAGCAAATTTACAGAGGTGATGGCATCGCACCATTTTTAAGCACTTTTATTTCCATTTTGTTCTAACAAAATTTGTAACAAACAAAAATGTCATGTAGAAGCACATTCATCTTATATAAATTCCTCTTTTTGTTGACACTTTACATTGTATTTGACATTTGAATCATTGGAAAATTCCAATAAAGATGTAACAGCTTTGCATTTTCTCACATTAAACTACAGAAACACTTTTTACTCACAAATCGAGAAACGGTGGAATTTTTTGTTCCACACTTTTCGATATGAGAGTTCTCGCATATAGTTACAGAAACGAGCCATAGAAAGCTCTAAATTCAAAGAGTTTCAGTTTAAATTACTTGGGCTTTTCTGTTATATAACACAAGCATACACAGTCTTGAATCAAAGCAACTTAAAACTGTTTCTAAAGTTTTTTTAAATTTTGGCCGAATTTCCGATATATACCATTATTTCCTAACTTAATGAAGGGGCATGACACATGTAAGAGTAACTTGAAAACTTGTTAATATTTGATTATAAAGAAAATCCGAGACTCCGCATTAAATTTTCCTTTAAATTTTTTAAATTGAGTCACTAGTTTCAAGGAAATCGTAAAAGTTGTGATGCAAAATTTAAAAATTTTTTATTTTCAAAAAAGCATAGTCGTAAAATTGAAATCAATGCATAATTTTTGATTTTATTCTAAATAGAGTTCATCTATCACACAGCGTACAGCAGTATCACACCTGCCAGCACATACACGCGCCAAAGAAACACTGGCGAACGTACATGGCAACACTTGATTCTAACAAAAAAATTTCCTATAAAGCCGAATGTTTGTGAGTGCGGATGTGTGGATGTTTGTTACTGTTTCACGCAAAAACTACTGAATGGATTTTAATGAAACAACTATAATTTAGTTTATACATCAGAATAACACATAGGCTATAATCTATAAAGATATTGTGTAAATTGTCCAAAATATAACGATAGGTGTCAAGTAGGAAAAAATTTCGCGTGCGCCGCAAATATCGTTGAAGTCACACATATAAATATAATGTATGAACGATATGTTTATTATAAATAGTCCTACAAAAAAGTCCGCGACAGCATATGTCTATCTCTTATGTGGAAGCAATTATCGTCAAAATAGTGAACCATAATTACAATAGAAATTGATAATGTTTTTCTAATACATATTTTTTATTAACAAATTGATCTATATCAAAATAAATACTTTTATTGCCTCTGATATATATAATAGACTAGCCCGTACTTAATTTAAGTTTAAAATTAAGGTTTTAAATATTTTATTTGGCGTTTCTGAAAATAATGCTAGCAAAAACATGAGCCACTTTATAAAGTAGTTAATGACTGTATTTATTTGGTTGGTTTTTTTTTTTAACGATTAAAATTCTATTTGTAAAGGGATATCGCCAAAAATTGATACAAACGCTTTCTAAGGATACCTACCGGGCCGGCTGAGACCAAACAAAAACATCTAGTTTGTATTAAAAACAAAAACAATATACGAAAATTTGTTTTTGTTATCAATACAAATGTGATTTGCTTTCGTTCGCTTAGGTTTTATTGTGACATCGCTGAACAGGCTAAAGCTACGGACTTGAAATTCGATAAGCAGGTGCATGTCCCAATGTGTAGAGCGAATAAGAAGGGATTTTTGGAAATTCGAATATTAAGGTGGTAAAAAAGGGTAAAGACGGGTAAAATCGAACTTCTTATATCTCCGGAACTGCTACAGATAGAGTCAAAGTTCAAACTAAAAAATATTTTACTAAAAAAATAAGCGGATGAGTATTTGGTAATTTTTCGATATTTGTACATTTGTAGCATAAAAAGGGTAAAAACTAATGTTGGTACGTTTTTTTAACTTCATTTATTTTTCAAAGTAACAATCACAGTATTCTTCTTTTCTTAAAAAGGTCTCCAATGTAAATTGGCACTTTTTTAAAATTCGAGCAAATAAGGGGTAAAATATGTGCCCCTTTTTACTACTATTTCTAAATATGTTGGTTTACGTGGCGGCCTAAACGGCCTTCAATTAGAGTCGCAAGACTCCGTTTTGAACTTCTAAATATGTAAGTTGATATAGCATGTGAACATTCTATTAATAATTTGTAATGCAAAAAAAAAAAAAAAAACAGTTAAAAAAATTTTTTTCAAGGGAGAAAAAAATTCCAAAAGGGAGAAATATGATTGCATTTTTTATGTTATGTGCAAAACCTACAATTAGAATAGTAAGGAATAGTAATAGACACTTTATGGTACTTTTTTTTATTGATTTTAATGGTACTTTTTGATATTTTAGTATCAACAGCTCTAGAACTACGAGACAAACCCAGTTACGGTTCAGGTCAAATTGAAATATCATTAAAGGACAAAATGGTACTTTTTTAAATTTTAATGGTACTTTTTGATTTTTTAATATAAGCAAACCTGGAAATAATATATTGGGCTCAAATAGTCCCAAGCAAAGTGAAAAATCATCAAGAGGACAAATGGTACTTTTATAATTTGTTGGTAAAAAATGGGAAAAAATGGTACTTGTTATTGTTTTTATTGGTACTTTTTCAGTCTTTCAAGCTAACAACACTAGAACTATAAAATTGGAATCTAACGCTCTTAAGCAAAGAAAAAAATCATTAACAGCTAAACAGTACTTTTTATTGATTTGAATGTTACTTTTTGATTTTTTAATATTAACGAACCTAAAACTATTAGACTGAGCTTAAACGATTCAGACAAGGTGAAAAATAATTAAGAAAAGAAACCCGTACTTTTTATTAAAATACTAAAATGGTATTTTTTAGCGGTGATCAGTAAATATAAAAATCAATATTAAATTGACAAAAGGGCCCTTTTTCTACATTTTAAAAATACATTTTAATATTATTTGTATTAAAAAATTTAGAACTGAGATTAAATAGTCTACAAAGAAATAAGAAATTATAGTAGCGACAGTATGGTACTTCGCTGACGAAATAGGGAGTTAAGTGCTAGTAAAATATATTTTGTTTTGTTTGCAACTTATGATGCTATAAGATTGGATAAAAGCACGTTTTAATAATTTTTTGGAAAATAAAAACTTTTTATTTTCTCATAAAAAAGGTATTTTTTCGTCACAGCTTTTTCGATATTTTTAAAATTACTGAGCAGATTTAAAAATAATGTACTTACGGTCCAGAAGAAATTTTGTTAAGGAATTTATAATTTTCTTTTTTAACAATCAGCATCAACCCTCCAGAGCCAATTCGAAAAGAGAAACAAATAGTTTTAAAATACTTTCGAAACACGTTTCAGTTGCTCTCATCCAAAAGTTGACTAGAATTTGTAAACTTGTGTAATCCTTAAAATAATTTTAAATTTCTGAATATAATTAATTTTCCACTCTTGCGAATTATATTAGAAGTAAATATGTCAACTCGCAACAGACTGTTTTTACTGTTTGTCTACTTCTTTTTAAAAAATTTTTCAGTTAAAAAAAAAATAAAAATTACCCACAAGAAATTAACAAAAGTATGGTCGCTGTTATCTTAAATCTCGCTTAAAATATCTTTTTACATAATTGATATTATCGCGTAGAAGCTTTAATTTAGATTTAAGACTAAATTTAAAGAAAACAAAAACAACAACAGCAGAAGATATTGTTGTACTTTTATGTGGCTTGGCTTGAAGGTCACAAATTCTATATAAAAAAAAAACAACCAAACATACAAATACCTCAGACGTGCTACATACCAAAGATACGAGTACCCTTAACAAAATTTTTAGAAAGAGAGAGAGAGAGAGACAGATATTTCTTATGTCTAAAATACATAAATATTTTTTTATGTCAACTTTTATTTCATTTTGAAAACGAAAATATCAAAAATATTTGGTTACCTTTAATTCTTGTGTTATTGTTGTTGCATTTTATTCTTGGAATTGATGCCACGATCAGAAATTGAAATCAACAGCAACAGAATTCAAAATATGTATTCAATAACTAAAGTCATTGAACAGGCCTGCCTGTTCACTGGGTATTTCACGTGTTTGAAAGGTTAGATGACATAATAAATGATGAGGCTTGAGAGCAAGATTTAAGATTCCAATATGAAATTTTGTTTATTTCCAAAAATTACATAAAAAATTATTAGAAATCTTAAATTTGTTTCCATGAAATAAAAGTTATTACGAGGGTTGGCTTTTATATTTCGGGATTAGAGAACCAAAACAAATATTAATCATCGAAAATCACTTTATTGTTTTTCAAAATATTCCCCATGAAGATCTATACACTTTTGCATGCGTTTGAACCAATTGTCGAAACACTTTTGCCACTCTGATTGAGGTATCTCCAAAACATGCATTCTGAATGCAGCAAACACCCATACAGTCGACTGCTTTTTACTTTCGGGCTCATATGCGTAAATCCACGATTCATCACCTGTTTCGAAGCACCGCGATCGTATTTTTGGAGCATTTGTTTTCGACCAATCGACACGCGCCTTTTTTTGAGCGATTGACAAATTGTGTGGGATCCAACGCGAACAAATTTTTTTGACAGTCAAATGTTTATGCAATATTGAATGTATGCTGGTCCCACTAATGCCTAAGGTTGTTTCAATCTCAAGATAGGTCACATGACGACCTTACACTATTCGTTCGTGCACAGCATCAATGGTTTTCGGAACAACAACTGATTTTGGACGACCTTCACGAAATTCGTAGTGGAGTGAACTACGACCACGATTGAATTTACCATACTATCGATAAACACTGGTCCTTGATGGAGCTTCATCGCCAAAAATTGAATTAAGTTCATCCCTGCACTGTTGCTGAGTTAATCCATTTCGAAAGTTGTAAAAAATAATCGCACGAAAATGTTCACGATTTAATTCCATGTTTGGGCCAAGCTGAATTTTTTAAGTTACTCTAAACAACACAAATAGCGCTCGTATGTCAAAACGTTCTGAGTATGTATAACCTCAAAAATGTCCAACTTTACGATACAGCTGTCAGTTGCCAGGTTGCAACACGAGGGTTCCCAAATCCCGAAATATATAAGGCAACCCTCGTAAACCCATAACGCTCATTTACTTCCATAATGTCATAACTTCAAAATTCAGTTAATAGGTTAATAGACAATAATAAACAATTTTCAATTCTCTACATTCAATGTATTAGTTTTAATCATTAAGCGAATATTTTAACTGACACTCCACACAGAAGTTCAAGCTTTTCTAACTCATTTGCCTTTTTCTTTAATTTTCAAGAAAAATAAATCACAATGAATTTTTGTTGAATTTTAAAAAAGTTAAAAATGAAATTTAGTTTTACACGTGTTAACCAGAACAACAATAACAACAAAAGGTGTATAAATTATGTAAGAGGGAATTTTTCAGAACAATTACAACAGAACTACAAAAAAAAAAAAAAATCTGCAGCCAGAGCAAAAAAGAATGAGTTTATTATTAATTAGCTGCTTTTATACGGTTTCTCCCGTTATCGGCCGCTCCTTTTATTTATGTTTAGTAGACTTGTGCTCTGTAGTTCATTTTAGTGAGCGCTCTTAGTTCAAATATTAAAAAGAAATAGTTCGGTCATTTAGTTCATTTGATCTTTTGTATCTTTATCACTTATACTTTTGCTTGTTATTGAACGTTCTTTTAATGTAAAATAATATCGGATAGGGGTTGAAAGTAATTTTTTACGAAAATAGAAAGCAAAACAATTAAAAATTCGAAAAATTTAGTTTTCGATTTCTTTTTTAATAATGTAATTCGAAAGTACTTTAGTCACTATGGATAAGAAAAACTTGAGGCTTAATTTAAAAATAGTTTAAAATTGACTTTTTAACATGCATAATACATTTTCTTTTCTTCAGTTTATTTGTTTTAAATACCATTTTTGTAAAGGAAAATAATTAGCAACTTTCGTTGCTTAGTTTTTGTTTTCGTTCGTTCATTTATAGGTCGTTCATTTAAAATGAAGAGCAAGCAAATGAACTATAGGAATTCAAAACACGGACTAGTTCGTTCAGTTCAAATAAGTGGATAGTACAATATGAATAGTTCGTTAGTGTACTACCCAAGGCTAATGTGTAGGAATTCTTAGACTAAAAGGCCAGCATGCTGGTGGAATATATATTTTTTTGTAAATCGTTTCTAAAGGAGATCGAAATGAATGACGATAAATTTTGTGCGGGAAACATACATTTCTTTTAATTTTCCTACCATATTGTTGTCCCGATTGCAATAATTTTCGATTTTTATTTTCGATAGTCAAGGATCGATTCATATAAATTGAGGAATTTTTACCAAAAAATTTTTTCACGCGCATTCATTATTTTGTTTAAACTTTTAACCTTTTAACTGACCCAAGCAAAAGTTAGTGTAGCCGATCCCAGAGTATATGGTGACCAAATTTTATAGAAAATCTGTTGAAAAGTAGAATTTTAATTGTTAAATCAACGAATAATGGACGTAAAAGTGCCTAAATATATTTTTCGCTGCTAATGGTTTGATAGTTTTAGAATTTATCCATTACAAACGCAGTTACCGATCGCAATGGCACCTGCCTGTGAATATAAGCCATATAGGGCGCCACACAAATGCATACAAACGAATTCATTGAAATCGGTCCAGTCGTTCAGGAGGAGTTCAGCGAAATACACACGCACAGTAGAATTATATGTACTCGTATATAAAGAAGATGATAAGGTAAAAAAAAAACAAAAAAGTATTCCAAAATATTTGAAATGCTCTGCTTTCCAGCATAGCATTTTTAAAATTTGTCCCAAATTACAAACTTCAAACGGCTCTGCTGTAAAAATTCCATTCATTTCTATTGAAATTTCGATCGCTATCGAGTGCAGTAATTTGGCCCATATTTTTTGACTTACAACAAACACTATGAAAGTAAACGAGCGATATTTTAAGTTGAATTTTATTTGAGTAGTTTTCTACCATTTTTATTGTATTTTTTATTTTTTCTTTACAATTTATTCAATGAACTTAATGTCATGCAACTTAACAATTTTTTTAAATTAAATTTTTACAAAATTATTTTTTATTTCTTAAAAATTATGTTTTGTTTGTTTTCAAATTGCACATTTTGTATTTCTTTTACTTAATTTTTTTTCTTTAGAAAATGTTTAATTATCGTATTGAAATTTGTGTTTTTTTTTTAGCTATTAAGAAAATGAAAGTATTATGGTAAATCAATCAGTGGATAATCATTCATGAGAGATCGGAGGCCAAATCGAAATTTTAAAATTATTTCAATTAAATTTATTCAATAGCGAATGCGATAACTTGGCCTCAGTTTTAGAGTAGAGTGAGAGTATGAATAAAAGCAAGAAATCTTTCTACGACTTTGGAAGCCCTATTTTTTATAAAATCTTTTCACTTGTAGCAAACGGTATTGTTTGCTATCTCGTTAATTGTGGAATATATCGCCAAGGCCTCCAAGATTGATAATAATAAAGTTATTGAGTTAATTGTGATAACAAGTAAATTTTTTCTTTCCCATTGTCGACTTAAGCGATTTTTCCTTATTAACCTAGAACTTTTTGTTAGCCGCTTCGAGGTAACTAGTGTCATCTGCATCACTTGCTAATTGAAAACAATTCTACTCATTCTGTTAAGCAGTCATTTTTAAAAGTGGTACAAGTCCATTTTTGGAAAAGAAAATTATTTAGCGGCAATTTTATTAACTGACTCAGTTTTTTAAATGGACAGTTCATATAACTACGTGACACTAAATAAAAGAAAAGTTTTTTTGCTGTGCTTTTTTTTAATTTAGAAATTTCTTGGCACAAACTTCCCGGTATCTCTAAAAGTTTATTGTACGAAATTGTTACAACAAAAATTTTAATCCAAAAATATTTCATGTATTTGACCGGTTGGTTAACCATAATATTTTAAATTTTCAATTTTAAGTTTTTCTTTTGTTTAACACTTTTTTAAAGTGAGTGAAATACATTCGAGTATTTCAAGGTTAGTAAATAAAGTAGATTTTTAATGCTTAAGAAGAAGAAGAACATTGATTAAGTAGAGTCTATTTATGAATGGAAAGAGTAAATGTTCTTATTATCTTGATTTAAAACTTGTAAATTGAAGAGAAGAGAAAATAATAAAAAAAAATAAGACGGATAATCCTGGGATAAACACAACATATGCATGCACATACGATCACAAAGGACATGATTGGCTTTTTTTCTCTAAAATCTAAAGATTATGGTGGTTGCTTGGATTTTTTTTTTGTTTAAAAAAATGTTATTTTCCCATTTATGCAACTCAAACAGTTTTCTTTCTTGTGTTTGAGAGATGTTTTTTAATAAAAATTTTGTGATTTTTTTTTTCGTTTTACAATTTTTCAAACGCATTTGCGTTTGTTAGCATTTCTCGTGTTAAACGCCAGACTTGCTTGGCTGCCTGTTCCAAAGAACTGGGAGATTTACCTTTAAACAAATCTAAAGTGGGTAGAAAATAATGAGGACATCGTCGATACTGTAAACAGGAAATTAATTGCAAAAATATGCCATTAATGCGATCTGCAATACAGGGTTCATCCCATTCAAAGTCTCTGGGATGCTTTTCGCATTCGTACAATAATAAAGTTTTCAAATGGTAGGCTGTAATGGGATTTCCGGGTAACTCCAAGTGCCTATCTCTAAGAGTTTTTAAAATGCTTAGCAAACGTCGACGGCAACCACCTAAAAAACGGAATCAAAGACTTAATAATTAATTATTTTTAACAAGAACATGAACGTACCCTGCAATAAACGATTCTCTGCCTCGAAAAAGCTCAACACCCAAGCATCTCCTTCCATGCTGGCTGCATTATTGGTTTTATTTTGAAAGATGACACTCTCCTTGGATAGCAAATCGAAACCTTCCGTCTTAACTTCAGCAACTATATTGGGATGTGGCCAGGGTATATGTGGCAACGGCCAATGTGCTGCTGATCTTGGCCATATGCCTGAACACTTAAATGCCGGTGTAATTTGCACAATAAATCTTTCACGTATTCTTAGCTTTACCTCAGTTGTGTCGCCTATCATTTTCACCATGTCACGATAGATGCTCTTATCGCAAGCTTGTGCCACAAGTGTTTGAAATCGTGCTCTTATTTTTCGTGAAGACAGGTAACCCGATGCAGTTATAAATTCCACCCATAAGGACATGGATCTTTTGCGACCATCGCTTAGTTTGAGTACAGCACAGCCGGGAAGACTGCCATCGTCTACGAAATTAAAAACGCCCATTTGATTCAAATACAAAACGATTTCAAATTCTGTGGGTGAAATGACTTCAACGCCTTCGTATCTGAAAGCAATGAAATTTAAGTTTTAGTGGTTTCTTCTAGTTTTAGTCTATCTAAAATAAATTTATTATGTCGTTTTTAAAGTAGAGAATTTTACGATCAACCTGCTTATCCATAATCTCTGCTTAGGTGAGCTCTTCATTCTTTTTGTTTATGGCCCTTCTAACCGACTTTCATACTTGAAGTATCAAAATTTTTGATAAAAATATTTCCCGTTAAATTTTTTAAGTTTCTTTCCCATTGTGGTCTTCTTTTTTAAATCCTGTTTCTCTCATAATTTCTCACTTGTTGTGATAAACAGCAGCCAATTTCTTAATTAATTGATCTTTTGTCAACCATTAAATAAATACAAACCCAAATCCAAACCCACATGATTTTTGTGACAGACAACGATCTTAATGACTGATGCAAGGTTGAAGTGAGTGGAGAGTGTTAAAAACTTATTCAACTGGAAAGCAATTAGCATGTGAACACAAACGCACCCTAACACGTACAAGTATGATTGCGTAAAACAAGTAGAGTTTTTAATAGATACAAAATACAACACACACATTCGCAAACTGATATTTTTCAGGTTGTAACAAACGAGAAGGACATTTTGACAGATCTGAAAGCAGTTTCAAATACATCATCAACAATTTGTATAACTTTTTTTTTGAGGTTTTACACAATACCTTGCGTAACGTATTCGTAATGTAATGGATGCAAATATTTTTATTTGGAATTTATTTTTGGACAGTTGTGGTGTTTTTTACTTTGACCAAAATCTAATTAATTGGTTTTTTTGGCAGTAATTTTCTACTGGGTCTTTGAAATATCGGTAGCTGTCTGTTTACATTGCAATTCTAAAACACTCTTACATAATGCAGCAAAAGGTAACTACGAGTATGTGCATTTATTGTTAAGTCATCATCATGGTCATACTCAACGCCATCGTAACATCCTCATCATCATCATCACCATCTTATCGGCATGATTTTGAAATTGAGGTTTTGTTTTGGTTTTTCTTTAAATGTAGTTAAAACGTGAAAAACAAAAACCTTTTTTACCATTCAACGCCTTTATGGCTGTGGCTAAAATATTTGTCTGGTTTTAAATTTTTTTTATTTTCTTCTCACTTGGCTTTGCAGGACAAATGAATGTGGTTGGTTTTGTTACTTTTTTTCTCGTATTGCGATTGCCAGGTTCTTTTGTAGGCTTCAGGTATTGAATTTTGAATGGTCGTTTGAAGATCTTTTGCTTTATTCTTAACATTTATCAGCTTCTGTTTAATTTTGTTGTTTATTGAGGTGCTCAGTTCAACTCAATTCTGTGCTGCTTTTTGTTCTGTAACAAGATTTCTTTGTAGTTGCTGCAAGATTCCTCCTGCATTTTGTGCCATTTAATTGGTGTTAATTGTTTTTTGACAGTTTTGATTTCATACTCGTATGCGTGTGACGTGTGAAAATTTAAAATTCACTTTATTTCAGTTTTATGTGTCTGTTTACATTTTACAAAGAAAAAGTTTGGTTTACTTATATTTTTATTTTAATTTATTACCAGACATGGAAATTTAATAAAAATAATTTAAAATATGAATTGAAAATTTTAAACTTAAAAGTCAAACCACAACGATGTCGACAGTTATTCTTCATGTCGACAATTGTTCTAAGCATAAAATATGTTCAAAATCCTTTTATTTATTTATTATTAATTCTTGCACAACAAGACTAAGTCTTATAATTATAGTGCAGGATTTTAAAAAGTGTACAATGAAAATTATATAAATTAAATTAAATTTAACTAAATTAAATTAAATTAAAAAAATAATTTTAAAGTTATTGTAAAATTAAAAAGAAAATCAAAAGAAACATTTTATTTATAAATAGTTTATAAAAAATAAAAGTGCTGTAACAATAATAATAAATATATTCATTTAAAAGATTTCATAAAAAATATCTTACGATGTCGATCTCATAATTCAAAAAGAAATTTAAAACTCATTGCGTTGCTGCTTAACTGTTGATTGTGTGGGAGAGCATTCCAAAGACGAACAGCAATTATGAAGAACTGCCATTCAGAAACAAGAAATTTATATTTGGGGATTATTATTATTTTGCCTCTTGATGATTGAGCAAATCTAAAAATTTGCGATCTTATCTCTAAGAGGCTTTGGAGTGATATTCCGAAGAGGTTTTTAGCGGCTTTTGAGGTCAAAAACATAACTTATAATATTATTATATAGAACATCCAGTTTTCTCTTACTTACGATATCACAGTTAGAAAACAGCTTGGAACCAAATATGCTTTCGCAAGTACTCTTACTCTCAACTGTTGTACTGACCATAGTGTTCTCAGTTTCGCATATATTTGGGGACCAGCGTTTTGACATGATTTGACCATGTTAAATTATTATCAAACATTATACCAAGATTTTTAGCTATTTTTACCAATTCGATTTTTTCTTGATTTATTACTATATCAACTGGGCTTACCCTTTTTTGTGAATTATCAGGCACTTGGATTTTTAAGTATTTAAGCATAGCCCATTGGCAATATTGCTCACACGTTTTCTGCAATCGATTCTGCTTGACTGCTCAGCCACAACTGTAGGTCATCTGCATACATGTGTACATTGCAGTATGATAAGTGAAGTGCGAGATCATTAGCATATATTAAAAAAAGTAGTGGCCCCTAAATCGACCCTTGGGGCACACCCCTAGTCAAGCCAATAGCAAATATAGTACTCTGAATAAAGGATCATTTTAATTCAATAACGTATGAATGGATGAGAGAGATAAAATTATTTCGATTTTAGCAAACGATATTGATTTAATTGCGACAAAAAGTCAATTTTTTCTGAAGTTGGCCTAACTTCTTATCTTTTATTAGCACGAATATATTAAATTAAATTCGACATAACGAAATCTAGCCCCAATTTCACAGGCAAACTATGGAATGCAGCGGCATTCCTAGTACCCTTTCAACTAGTTGTGCAAATTTCTTTTTTTTTTAGCACTTATCGTATGCCCCTATTTTAGTTCAGAATTTTTATAAAAGTTTGGTCGTATTTGAAAAATTGGCATTGCCGTTCTCAGCTCAAATAATTTTTCATCTTTGTTCATTCCAAAAATTTATTTATAGTCTGGAAATGCCAATTCTTCAAACACGGACATTAGTTGTTTTCAATATAGAAGATTATTTGGCTGTTCCGTTAATAAATTTTTTTATCATAGTCAGAGACCAAATATTCCATCGTTTCCATTCAATATAGAGTGCGATGGCTTGGCCCCAAATCTGAGTGAAAAAACAGGCAAATTAAAATGTAAAGAAGAGGAATTAAAAAATAATTTATTACACGCAGAAAACAACTGAATTCAAAAATGCAGTTGTCACAACTAAAAAATATTTTTTAGTTGTAATAACCAAAATTCGATAATAGAGTACAAAATTGTATTCTCTTAATAATATTTTGTTCTGTATCAGCGAGTTCCTATCGTTACAACTGAAAAATCAGATTATAGCAACTGAATATTTGGCTACACAGAGAAAACAAGTTCGGTTGTGAGGACTAAATTTGTTTCCAAACAAAAACTCAGTTAAGAAAATAAAATATTTTAGTTGTAGCAACCAGAATTCTGTAATGGAGTCCAAAATTTTGTTCTCTTACAAATATTTCTAGTTGTAAGACTGATTTTCTACTGCTACATCGTTGTTCTCGCTGCTTTATTTAAAATTCCATATTCACTATTAAAATAAATGACATTTCAAACTGATTGCCTTCCTCAATTAAGTACATAAGAAATTGCCGCTTACCTGCCATTGCATTCAACTAAACTTGATATGAAACGTGGCTCCTGCAATTCGACCTCCTTTAAAATGTCCTGAACAATTTTGCAAATTTCACGTATGGCTGTGGCAGTTTTAAACATGCGAGCTTGAACACGCTCAGCACAATAACGATTCATCTGATAGATCATGCGCGTTTGAGCGGCCATCATATCCGGCGGAACCAACATGGCGGTAGCGGCGGCAGCGGCGACAAAAAGTCTACAAGAAATCAAAGCAACACTTAAGTTGATTGTTTTAATTTTTCTTTCTTTCAAAAATTTATTTGATTCAATTGAATTGAATTGAAGAAGATAAAAACGAAATTCTTTTTAGTGTAACTATTGTCTAAAGACAATAGTAGTTTTTTTTTATTTTCACGCCACAAAAGCTTTTGAATATTTGTTTTCTTTTTATTGTAATTGAACGTTTCTTTCTTGTTATAAGAGTTTTTTTTAGTTTTTATTTATTTTTTTATTTTTTTGCGCAGTTTTTAGAAGTAGCCGCCATAGAATTCACTTTTGGTTAATAGTTTATTTTTTTCTTCTTGAATTTCCTTTATGCTTTCAATGGTTTAAATTTAAAATTCAGAAAGATTTAAAATCAGTGATTGTTGTACGTTGTACATGGCTATAAGAAACAACGAGCCGTTAAGTTGTTGGTAAAACATTAACGGATGCTTCTGGTCGGTCGGCAAACAAAATGAAAACAAAACCCAAACAAAACTCCTCTGGAGACTCTACGATGATGATAACTTAAATCAAAGCAATCTCAGTTTGGCCTAAATGTTACCATTTAAGCGAATGGGCAGCAGCAAGCAAACAATTCAATACTTTAGAAAATTTTTTTCTTTGTTTGTTTTCTTATTTTAGTTGTGATGATTATGCAGTTAGTTGAAGTAGAATTGTTTCTGCTTCCTTTTTTTTTTTTTTTTTTTTTTTTTTTGTTAAAGTTTTAAATGCTTGTGCAATGTGAATGCAGGAGTTTGAGTTGTTTATTCAAGATAATATTCCAGTTGTTGTGCAGTTTTAAATTGGCGTTTTTCTTTAGGATGTTTTTTTTCTGTATTTCTTTAGTTACGAATTGACACGCGTCGTGTAGTAAATCTCGCGGATATTTACAGCTTTATCCTCAGATAAAGAAGTTTAATACCTTTAAAAATACACAAATAAACATTTAAATAAACGATACAATTGAATACAATCTACCAATACAACGATAAAATTCACACATGACATGAATCGTTTCACAGTCATCCATCCATTGCACTGTAATATGCGATACATTTCTGCTGCTGCTGCTGTTGCAGCACATGCACAAGACCCTAGTTTGGGAGAATCAGATGCACCGTTTACCAACTGCATGTAGGAGTAGGCGTGTATGTAATGGATACATTATTGCTCAAGGCGATGCTGCAACTGCTTGGTAACGACATGTGTATTTACTCGCTTGTATTTAAGTGTGAGCAAACAACAGCTCTTTTTATTGTTTTACTGTGTATCTATTAGATGTATCTTTTAGATTTCACTCTGCGACATTCCATTCACACAGCCGGAAAAAAACCAACAACAACATATAAAATACTAGAAACGTGACTGCACTTTATTTGTGCAATATGTATGAAAATGTCTCTCTTTACCGGCGGAATTTTGTGTCTTTAGTTCTTCTCAACTTCTCTGTTTCTCCGCAATATCTTGCATATTTATTACATATTTTGCCTCTTACTACTACATCGGCATTTATCTTTTTCATTTATTCTTATTTACTTCAAGCATACTATCTCTGAGATACATACTTGTTTTTATATACACAAAAGCGTCGTCATTTAAGTGTGTTTGGCTGTGTAGCAAATCATATTAAATTAGGCTCCACCTCTTGTGAAACAAAAACAAATTTGTTTCTGGTTTGTTTCTTTAATGAAACTGACTGTCTCTCCCTCTCTTGTTTTTCTGAGTAATTTTGTTGTTGTTTGTGTTATTCTCTGGGAAAGTTAAGTTCAGGGATGCCACTTTTTAGAGAAAAAAAGCCCAAAATCCTTACGGTAAGCGATTTTTTCTCAATTATTTTACTTTTGGGTTTTTGTGTTTGTAGTTGAAGAAAATTTTTGTAACTCGTCTAACTCATTCACATTTTTTTTTTGTTGAATTTGGTGAACTTAAATTCATTTTAAATTTAAATTTGATTTTAATTAGCGAATTCATTTATTCTTAATAGCATTTATCTCGCTACATCCCTCTTATAATTTGTTATTTTGTTAATCTCAGTAAAACCATTAAAAATTTATTGATCGTTTGAGCTCGGCCTGATATTTCTAAATTCGTTAATGTTAAAAAATCAAAACTTGGCATTCAAATAAAAAAAAGTACATGGTATTTTGCCTCTGAATGATTTTTTACTTTGCTCAACACCGTTTGATACAAATCTCATGTAGGGTTGTTAGTATGAAAATTTTAAAATAGTACCAATAAAATCAATGAAAAGTATCATTTTGTCCCATTTGTGGTTTTCTTCCTTGCTTCAGACCATTTGTGTCCAGTCTCATACTTTTAATACAAAAATTAATAAAAAAGTACCATATGCCTATTAATAATTTTTTACTTTCCTCAGGACCGATTGAGACCAATCTCGTACTTCTCTAGCTTCGTTTTCTTAAAAAATCAAAAAGTACCATTAAAAGCAATAAAACTACCATAATGTGCCTAGCTTTACACGTTTGGACTGGGCGATAACAAGTAACGTTACTTAATTACTTAAAAAATAGAGTCGTTTTGTTTGCATACTTGACTAGATTTCCAAAGAACATTTGAGTAAATAAATAATGAAAAATTTTTCTTGTGTGTAAGTAATGAAAACTTTGGAGGAAAATTTTCATAAATTTTTGTAAAGACGAACGTAAGTTTTAATTCTTTGTTTACAGAAAACATTTTTTATTAAAAAATAGTGATATTTATTAACTGCCATAAAAAATGTTTTCAATTAATAACGGCTTATTATATAATAAATTTTACTAACCTCATAATCTGGGGTTTGCAGGTTCCATTCCTGAATAAGCCTTGGGTGTTTGGCTTTTAGAAAAAGGGCTTAATGCGAGTAATTTTCTCATAGAAATTTCCTTAATAAGCCTTTATTAAACAAAAATGTTTTTTTTTATCGAAAACTTTTAATTGAAAAATTTATATTTAATTGTACTATTTGATTTCACAAGTTGCCATATTAATTCAAGGAAATGTAAAGACAAAGTTAAAGGCAAATGGCAGCATGTCAAGACGTGCAAGGTTGTCTGTCAAATATGGCTTCGTTAAACGCTCCAATCAGCTATGGAGCAAGAAAAAGAAACACATTTCCAGGCTGAGACTATGGAAGGGTTTTGCTCAGATGTTTTAATGCTACAGGATGGGTCTAGCTCACTTTATTATTTCGCTGTGATGGCCGTCAAGCGGCCAACTAAGCAACCATATTAATTAAATATGTAAGTGATTCAATTAAAAATTTAATCAAGATAAAATTTTTTTTTTTTAATTTGTAATTTTTAATTCACTGAAAATAAACGATTCTGATAGAGTGAGGGCAGGGGTCATTCGATATTAATCGAAATTTCAATTAAATTGTATTGAAAATTCGATCGTTATCGGCTGGAGTAATTTGGCTCCTGATTTTAACGATATTCAGTTCAAAGAAGTTTATTTTTTATTTTCTCTGTGTGTTGCTACACAAAAGAAAATTCGCTTTTTTTGCAATTGTTCACAATACTTGAATTGCTTTATAACATTTATTTATTTACTTATAATTTATTTAATCAATAGAATAAATTCTAAGAGGATATCGGCTCTACTTTATAATAATTTTATTCTTTTACACGTAAAGTATTTGTTGACTTTTCAAATTAAATTTATAACAAAATATTTAATTACAAGCATTGTCCTTTTTACAAAAGCATCTGACTTCATATGCATTTCTCTCACCGTCTCTCTGCGCCTCCTTTCTATATGTCTGTATCTGTTGTGCTGCAGAGTAACCCCCATTTTGTTGGATTTTACATGAGCAGAAAATATAACAAAACAACGACAAAAACTTATACAATTTGTTGGCCATAATTTATCTTTATGTTGTTTTATTTTCGTTTAAATATTTTATTTTTTATGTTTCTTTTTTATGTGCCATGCACTCGTATGTATGTATATAAAAAAAAATGTTTGCAGCTTGTATCTGTTTCAAAACAAACATCATCCCTCGTTGGGAAATGTAAACGTACGTGTGGCTGGCCGTGTGTGTGTACCTATAAAGGAAAAAAGTTTTATATTTCACTCTTATCTATTTCTGCCTGCCTTTCTGTCTACTACCTTGTCAGTTGTTTTTTCCTCCTTTTCTTAAGCATTTCGGTATAAAAAATGTATTTTGTTTGTGTGAATTAATGCTGTATTTGCTATTTTCTGACAGTTTTCTATGGTACAAATATTTTAATGTCTCCAGTTGGAGTTTCTTTTGGCTTTTTTGTATCGTTTGTTCATTTTTGCAGGCCTTCGTTTGTAAGTGTATTTTTATTTTCTCTGCCTTTTAATTAAATTAAAATATCACACTTAAGCCCAAAATGATAAAGTTTCGTTGTATTGTTGAATTATTGTATTTAACTTAATATAATTCTTATGAACAAAAGTCAGCTCTTTATAAAAGCCTACTTTTTCTTTACTATGATTATGGCTAAAACATTTTTGCATTCCCAATAAACATACCAAATTTTGTTGATCAATTAAATTTCAGTAAATAAAACCAAATGATGGCTCCCATTAATTATTTTTATATCGATATTTCGCTTAAAAATAAAATTCAAATAAATTATTTGAAAATTTCGCTAGAACTTGCTTGCTACCGAGTGTGATAATTTGTCTCTTCGTTTCCATTTGATTTTGTAAACCCTAAGGAATTTCAATTCAGAGTTTCTAATTTACTGCAAAAATATTTCTTGTCCCTTTGGCAAACAAAAGTCTTTTACTAAAAATCTAAATTTAAATTTTCAATAATTAATTTTTATTTTTAACTTTTCTTTTAATAATTTTTGTATAAATTTAACAAAATATTCAAAATAAAAATTCAATATGCACGAACACGCGATTTTAATGAATGTTGATTATTAAAAAAATAAATAATTTTGCAGTGATTTCTTTTTACAAAAAACACATTTTTATAATCAAAACAAAAACAAAAATGGACATTATTATCATCATACATTAATCTAAATGCTAAATATATGAAATTTGTATTTTGTGGCCATTTTAGTATCACTTTGTTTTTTTCTTTTTTAAAAAGACGAAAATTAATTTAAATGTTTTTATGAATTTAAATTCATAAAGATTGAAAAATAGATAGACACAGAGGCCGACAGAGACAGCAAAGCAAATTATACAAAATTTATTTACCCACAATTAACAATAAAAATAAACAAAACTTAAATGATTGTTGGTTGTTCAAAGAAATAAAAACACACATTTTTGAGTGACAAAAATTATGCAAATTGTAATAAAATTTAAGAGATTATGGACATTTTATTGTGTTTTTTTTTCGCTTGAGCGAATGTTAAAAATTGTTTAAAAACCATTTAATGTTTTCACACACTAAGTCATGAAAATATTTATTAAAAACTGCATTTTTTAATAGAAACCAATTTTTTTTTGGCAATAAAAATCAATAAAATAAAAGTTTTCCTAAAGATAAAAATTTGAGCTCTGATAATTATGATTTTTAAAAAAGAAAGAAGTTTCCAGACATTGGAACCTACCCACGTTCTTTAACCGTGATCGAAATTGTTTACGTGTCGAATAAATTTTCGATAGTGCGATATTTACTTATTCCGAAACTCAATACGAAACGAATAGAATTTAAACTCCAGTGTTACAAAGAATTGTAAGGTGTGCGATTTACAGCATTGAAAAAATATAATTGTGAATGAAAAACAAAATGCATAACACATTGTGAAACAAGAAAATTTATTAAAAAAATAAATCAAACTGAAGAAGAAAATTTTACACTTTAAAAGTGGATTCTTGAATTAAAATATTTAAATTAATTTTTTTATTTTCTTGATTTAAAAAAGTCAGCTTATGTTCCGTTTTTACTCACTTGTTTGGGGAGAAAAACCTTGATTCTTTTATGTTTACGAATGGTGTTTTGCTTTCGAATATAATTTCGCTCGCTGTTGGTAACGAGACATAGTGTCTCAAATATTCAAAAACTCGACAGACAGAATGTCTAAGTTCTAAATGCCTTATGTATCCAAAGATTAGCTTAAGGACTGTAAACAGAATTTCTTGTTAGTTTGGAGAAAAATTACAATGGCAAGATCTCGATTTGAACGACCAAAACAGCGGAGTAATAAAGTGATCTAAACCCACCTTGTGGCTTGAGATATTTGAGAAGGTCCCCTAAAATTCTATCGCCAATATCTCATTTAGGCCGACCATAAAATATGCACCGAGAAATTTATGTCTCGAAGCCAGAAAAGGTGAAGAACACTCTTCTTGATATCAGTTACCCGGCAGCTGTGGCAGTTTAAATGTCGGGCTGTTTGCAATCGCCCAGTGACCAGTTATTACGGTCACTAGTGTAGAAATATGCTTCTTATTACTGCTCAACAGCTGAGCAAAGCATTTGACTGCCTTCCTAAATGTCTGTATGCAACGTTAAAGCGCTGTTTAATATAGTAGTAATGACTTTGCAGCACTAAAAATTAAATGCGTTATCATTTTAAGTCACGCTAAAGCTGCGATTATTTGCAATTTTGATGCTAAAAATATGCCATACTTTGTCCAAGTTGCCACAATTGCGCTTAGGAATACATGACTAAACTGCAAAACAACAAACGCTTAGAAAGCAGCCTATCCGTTAATATAGTAATGAGGCCTTACACGTTTCGAGGCCTCGCTATTTGGTAACCGCTTTCTTTTGGCTGTATCAAAACAGGAAACTGGATTGGGTTGGATATAAAAAGCGAAAGGGATGTCATGGTTGGATATAAAAGTAAAATGATTTTGATTTTTAGAATAGGTTAAACAAACACATATTTTGTTTAAATGTGAATTAAATAAAATTTTTAAAAATAAAAATATGTAAAGGCTGTTTTAATAAAATAATTAAGGTTTTTTGTATGAAAAATCTAAACTCCAATAGTTATTAATGAAAACAGCCTTTAAATTTTATTTCTTTTCTTGTTAAAAGTTGTATTTATTAAAAATTTGATTTAAATATTGTTGCGGAGAGGGAATAGTTGACAACATTCTTCTTAGTACTTTTTATATTTTATATTTATACTTTTTTATACAACTATGATTTGTCAGATTTATTATACAACTATGATTTGTCAGATTTATTATACAACTATGAGTTGTCAGATTTAATAGCTTGGCGTGGGTTGAAATAACACACCATTTTGATAGTATCGTTTGTTCCAGAAGGACGTAATTACAGCCGTAAAATTATTATAAGAAAAGTGGAAATTGGATTGAAACAGAATGTATGTATTTATTTATATATGTATAATTTTTAGAATAAACTATGTAAATTTTTATTAGTGAAATAAACCTCCATAAACAACGTTTACATGTAATTTGAACAATAAATATAATTTGATATTAATATATCAGCCGAGTGTTCATTTCTTCTGTGGCCGCCATTTAACTTTTAGCCGCTTTATGTTCGTAACTTTCGTGTACGCAACATAAATTTTTATTTCAATTCTTTCTGGAATAAATTGAAGAGTATTTGTCTTTACGGAGCTTTATGATATGCCGAATAGAAGCCTCCGATCGACAAAGGGAAAATTGCCAAATCATTTAACAGATTTTATAGTGAACATGTCTGGCTCATCAACACCAAAAGGGAGCAATGAAGAGTGTAGTCGAACGCCAGGAGAAGAGGATGCCGAAAGCACAATTGTGCAACAGGGTGACAGTGCCGATATAGTAGCTACGCTGATGGAAAGATTGAAAGTGTTGGAAGAAAATAATAGACGCATCTCTCAACAGCTAGTACAGAGTGAGACGAAAAGACTACAATTACAGCAGGTAAATGATGTTGCAACCACAGTGCAGAATACAATCGCCGCAACAACAAATCATAGTGTGGAGAACACCAACGTATGCTATAACATAAATCAACAGCCAATTGCTTCAACAACGTATGTGCCAACGATGGTGATGGGTCGGTCTGTGAATGCACAGCCATATTTTACTACGGGTGCAGACAATGTGTCAGTAAGTGTACAGTGGGGTACAAATACATGTCCTACGTATTCCACTGCTTCTACGAATGGTATGTATATGGGGCCGAGTATGTGTGGGGTAAGTTGTGCAAGTACACGAGGGTCTTGTGAGACTCAACATTTGAATGTACAACTGCCTACCAGAAAATTGCACGAGTTGCCAGAGTTTTCCGGCAGTCCGGAACAGTGGCCGATATTTATAACAGCGTTTACAGAGTCATCAATGGCATACAAATATACTAATTTAGAAAACACGTTTAGATTACAGAAATGTTTGAAAGGGTCAGCTCGTGAGGAAGTAGATTGTTTATTAATAAATCCGGGAAATGTTGCACAGATAATCGAACAGCTTAGATTTAAATATGGCCGCCCTGAACTCTTAATTAAGAGTCAGCTACAGAAAGTAAGAGACATTGTTGCCATATCTGAGAACCATTTAGAAAAATTAGTGCCATTTGCTACGAAAGTTCAAAATTTAACAACCTTTTTGAAAAACTGCAATGCCGCGCAACATTTGAGTAACCCAACATTAATGGAAGAGCTTATAGCTAAAATACCAATGTCAAAACGGATAGAATGGGCATCTTATTCGTCAGCCATTCAACCGTATCCCACGCTTGAACACTTTAATAATTGGATTAGTCAGATGGCAAAGATTATTGCCACGGTCACGCCGATCGTACCTACGGTGTTGCCACATAGTACCATAAAAAATAGCCTTGGTCAATCACGTGGTGGCACAAGACAAGTATTTTCAGTAATGGAAGGGAATAATATGAAGGATAGTTGTGTCAAGTGTAGGGAATCTCATCCATTGTATAAATGCGAACAATATCTAGCCTTACCAATACATAAACGTTGGAATTTTGTGAAAGAAAATTATTTGTGTTTTTCGTGCCTTTATAAGGGACACACTATACCTCAATGTAGAAGAAAAAGAGTTTGTGGTGTGAACGGTTGTAAAAAGAGACACAACCTTACATTACATGAAAATCAAGATGAGCAAATCAACATGATAAAACAGAAGACGACGAATTTGTTGTATAAAGTCTTACCAATAGAATTGTGTGGGCCAAATGGTAAGATTATACGCACACATGCATTTTTGGATGAAGGATCATCATCAACGCTGATCAGTGACAAGCTTTTACATCAGATGGGGTGTCAAGATAGAATGGAACCACTCTCAGTACGATGGTTTAAGGGTGAACCCTCTACAATAATGTCAATGAGAGTGCATGTTAAAATAAAGGGTGCTGCAAAGAATGGAAAATGGCGTGAACTTAATGCATGGAGTATTCCCGAACTAGATTTACCAACGCAAACAATTAATCTAGCAGAACTCCATGATAAGTATAAGGGAATTAGAAGACTTCCAATTGCCGAATATTTTGCAGCCACACCACAAGTATTAATAGGTTTAGATAATTGCCACCTAACTCCAAATTTTAAGAGTCTAAAGTTGAATGATGGTATCATTGCCGCCAATACCCCTCTTGGGTGGGTAATATATGGCCAAAACGAGAAGTTTAATTCTAGGACTTCTAGAATAGTATCAGTTATACTTCATACTCGCGTAGAGAATACAGAAAATATAGAAAAGTTAGTAAGTGATTATTTTACTACGGAAAATTTTGGTGTTGCCATACCTAAAGAAAGACTTGAGTCTGAAAAAGTAAAAAGGGCAAGGCAGATTTTGAAAGATACAACAGCAAAAATTGATAATTGGTATGAGACAGGGCTATTATGGAAATCAGATGATGTGCTGCTGCCAGAAAGTTATGAGATGGCGTTTAATAGATTACTTCTGTTGGAAAAGAGAATGAGAAAAGATGAGTCATTTGCAAAGGCATATAAGGAAAGTATGAATAAGTACATTTCATCTGGCTACGCCAAAAAGTTGTCTGCAAGGGAAGCTGAGAGGAATAGCGCGCGTAAATGGTATTTACCACACTTTGCAGTTTTTAATATCAACAAGCCTGATAAATTAAGAGTAGTGTTTGATGCAGCAGCCTCCACCAACGGAACATCTTTAAACTCACAATTGTTGAAGGGACCTGATGATAATCAGTCACTTTTGAAAATACTGTTTCAATTTCGTGAGGGAAAGATAGCAGTATGTGCCGATATAAAAGAGATGTTTTTGCAGATTCGTATACGTGAAGCTGATCAAGATGCCCAGAGATTTTTGTTTAGATTCGATGAGAATAAGCCAGTACAAACCTATGCTATGGTTTCCATGATATTCGGGGCAACCTGCTCCCCCTGTAGTGCACAGTACGTGAAAAATTTAAATGCAACAGTAAATGCCAAAGAACAACAGGAGGTGGTGGATGCGATTCTGAACAATCATTATGTAGACGATATGGTATGTAGTTTTCAAAATAAAGAAGATGCGTTAAGAATTTTAGTAGCAGTAAAAAATACACACGCAAAAGCTGGGTTTGAACTTAGAGGATTTACTTCAAATTGTCGGAATATACAGGAAAAGCTTAATGGTGATTTAGAGAACAACTCTACAAATATAAACTTGAATTCGGCCGACAAGGTAGAGAAGGTGCTTGGAATGTTTTGGGAAAACGGTAGCGATGAGATTGTTTTCAGGTTACATATGAATAGAGTCGAGCCTGCTATTGTATCTGGTACGAGATGTCCTACGAAGAGAGAATTATTAAGGGTAGTTATGTCAGTGTACGATCCATTCGGAATGCTAGCGGATTTACTGGTTTATGGAAAAATGTTGCTGCAAGAGGTATGGCGAACTGGAATAGGCTGGGACGAGTCGGTTCCCCTTAATATATATCACCGTTTTTCACAATGGGTAAAAAGTCTTCAAATAACCAAACAATTTAAAGTGCCAAGGTGTTACCATCCTAATATTTTTGATAAAGCAATCTTAGTTGAACTTCATATTTTCAACGACGCTAGTGAGACAGTCTTCGCATCAGTAGCCTATTGGCGTATAGTTTCAGAGGGTGAAATATTCGTTTCTTTTATAGCGGGAAAAACTAAATGTGCACCTCTTAAGGTTTTGTCAGTGCCACGGCTGGAATTGCAAGCTGCAGTGATGGGTACGCGTTTGAGAAATAGTATTATAGAAAGCCACAAAATTAAACCATCAAGAACATTCTTTTGGACCGACTCTAGAACCGTGATAAGTTGGATAAAATCCGATCATCGTCAATATAAGCCTTTTGTAATGCATAGAGTGGGTGAAATTCTCGACTCGTCCAGTGAAAGTGAGTGGTATTGGTTGCCGACAACATTGAATGCCGCAGATGTAGCTACACGCGCAAAATATCCTATAACATACAGTGTTGACAGCATATGGATAAGAGGACCTGAATTTTTGTTACAGGATGAGGAAACATGGCCGAGAAAAATAGATATTAATTTTGGATCGGTGACGCTGGAAAAGCGAAAGTTTTGTATGACAATTCATACAACAGAGTTTATTCAATATAACAGATTTTCTCATTACTATCGTTTATTGAGAACCATCGGTTGGGTGTTACGTTTTATTAGTTCGTGTCGCAGAGTAACAAGAGAAAATCATCTTTATGAGTTATCAGCTGGGGAGATTCGTGCAGCCGAGGTGAGATTGTGCCGATTGGTTCAACATGAAATATATGAAAAGGAAATTAATAGTCTTAAATCGACAGGCATTGTACAGAAAGACAGCTCAATTTTGACGTTGACACCACAACTTAATGTGGATGGATTGCTATGTATATATGGCCGTATAGATTATGCAACGAGACTTCCAGAGTCAGCCAAACATCCAATAATTATGCCCAGCCGTCATTACGTTACTGAGTTGTTGGTGATGTGGTATCACCTAAGATTTTTTCATCAAAATGACGAAATGGTAGTTAACGAAATCAGACAGAAATTTTGGATAGTTAATTTGCGTGCAACGGTAAAACGTATTAAGGCGAAATGTCAGCAATGCAAAAACAGATCTGCTAAGCCGAAAGCTCCACTTATGGGACAACTGCCAATAGACCGTTTGCAGGCATATGTTAGACCTTTTACATATACGGGCCTGGATTATTTTGGGCCAATGTACGTCACCATTGGTCGCCGAAGGGAAAAGAGATGGGCAGCATTGTTTACTTGCTTGACGATTCGAGCCATTCATATTGAATTGGCAGCCGATTTGACAACAGACGCGTGTATAATTGCTATTCGAAATTTTGTGAATAGAAGAGGAATTCCCATAAAAATTCGATCTGATATGGGAACTAATTTTGTGGGCACCGACAGGGAGATACGGCGAGTTGGTGATTTATTTGATTACGATTATCTTCAGAGTGAATTGGCTGTTAAAAACATACAATGGGACTTCAATTGTCCTGCTAATCCAAGTAGCGGAGGATGTTGGGAATGACTAATACAGTCCACGAAAAAGGTTTTAGCCATCACGTTAAAGGAAACAGCACCTCAAGTTGAAACTTTAAGGAGTCTACTCATAGAAGCTGAAAATATCGTCAATAGTCGCCCACTGACACATCTGCCTGTATCACCAGAAAACCCCGAACCATTAACACCTAATCATTTCATGTTGGGTACCACCAATTCAACACAAACGCCTGGTGAGGAGAAACAAATAAGTACACGAAAACAATATCGAATAAGTCAACATTTAAAAAATCAGTTTTGGAAAAGATTGATTAGAGAATACTTGCCAACATTAACGAAGCGCACTAAGTGGTTTTTACATCAGAAGCCTATTGCAGTCAACGACCTGGTAATCATATGTGATGGGAACCAACCAAGAAGTCAATGGAAACGTGGTATAGTAACTCGAAAACTAAAAGCTAAGGATGGTATTACACGAGTGGTAGAGGTGCGTACGGCCAACGGAAATTTGCTTAGACCTGTGTCCAAAGTCGCAGTGTTAGATGTCTGTGGTGAAGTTCCAGGGAACTGTCACGAAGGGGGGGATGTTGCGGAGAGGGAATAGTTGACAACATTCTTCTTAGTACTTTTTATATTTTATATTTATACTTTTTTATACAACTATGATTTGTCAGATTTATTATACAACTATGATTTGTCAGATTTATTATACAACTATGAGTTGTCAGATTTAATAGCTTGGCGTGGGTTGAAATAACACACCATTTTGATAGTATCGTTTGTTCCAGAAGGACGTAATTACAGCCGTAAAATTATTATAAGAAAAGTGGAAATTGGATTGAAACAGAATGTATGTATTTATTTATATATGTATAATTTTTAGAATAAACTATGTAAATTTTTATTAGTGAAATAAACCTCCATAAACAACGTTTACATGTAATTTGAACAATAAATATAATTTGATATTAATATATCAGCCGAGTGTTCATTTCTTCTGTGGCCGCCATTTAACTTTTAGCCGCTTTATGTTCGTAACTTTCGTGTACGCAACAAATATGTCTCAGAAAGAGTGCACTTTTTCACATCATGCTACAATAAATCGATTGTTTCACGTGCTGTGTGATAGGTGATACCGTCTTGCTAAAACTACAAGAACTTCGTTATTAACAATCCGTTCAGTTGGAGATGCACATCATCGGAGAAGATGACTTTTTTTCGAAAAATTGGAATTGTCTTTACCTTGGTTCATCTCAGTTATAAAGCGTTGTTCTAATGCAAAGCGCTGCATTTTTAATAACCGGATTTCATAGTTGCCACTTGCACAAAAAAATTGCATAAAATTTTAAAAACTCACTCTTACTGAGACATCTATTACACTGGTCGACAAAAAAAAACTTTTTGTGTGTAACATGAGAACTTTTGTCTTGCTATGTTTAGGACAAGGATTTGGATAATATAAATAAAATTAGAATGCTTCCAATACGAATAGTTTTTTTGTAAATAGATGTTATATAAATTTAGAAAATTTGAGATTTTGTTAACAAAAGTAAGTTATTTTATTATGTTACAGTATTAATTTAAATAAAATTTTATGATTTTCTACTGTATTTTGCTTCAGGTACATCTCGTTGTAATGTCCAACAGTAATCCGCTAGCATACGTGGACTCCACTTGCCCTGGTATCGTTTTTCCATGGTAGAAATGTCTTGGTGGAATCTTTCACCATGTTCATCGCTGACGGCGCCCAAATTTTCAGGAAAAAAGTCTAAATGTGAATGAAGGAAGTGTATTTTCAATGACATATTACAACCCAAAGCCTTATAAGCAGATAGCAGCTCCGCGACAATAGTTTTATAGTCATTTGATCGGTGATTTCCTAGAAAATTGAAAGTTACTTTCATGAAAGATTCCCAAGCAGATTTTTCCAAATCACTGAGTTTTTCTTTAAATATGTCGTCTTTCATCAATTGTCTGATTTGTGGGCCAACAAATATGCCCTCTTTAATTTTTGCCTCACTCAATTTAGGAAACTTTTCCTTCAAATATAAAAAGCCGTCACCACTCCTGTCCATAACTTTCTGGTGGTTCTGGTACAGGTAGTTCCTCACTATGAGGGATCGGTCTTTTAGCAGATGGCAGGTCAGGATATGTTATTTTATTTTTTGTTTTAATTGTCATACCTTTCGTATCAGTAACACAAAAATAACAATCAGATGAGTAATTCGTTGGTTCTGTCCAAATTACGGGGATTGCAAATGGCATAGATCGAGATCTCCTCGCCCATCCAGTAAGAAGACCCACACATGTAACACAGCAGATGTGTGGAACCCACGCTTTGTCTTGCTGTCCGACGGCAAAGCCAAAATACTGTTCATATAGCTTAGTCACTAATGGTGTCAAATTCCTTCGCTGAGTTTTAAAAGTAATGTTACCACAAATATAACAAAACCTGTCAGGATCATTTTTGCACTTTCTTGACATTATTTAACAGTCGCTTAACTCAATAAATAGAAAAAAACACTATACTATTCACATAAATAAAATCTCTGAATGCAAAAGTGGAACAAAAATGGTTAATTTTAAATTTTACGGGTAGTAGCTGTAACACGAAAACTAGAACTGATGAAATCAAAATAAATACGGTGATAAAATGAGGGTATTTAGGTAATTCCAAATTGGTAAGTACCTTTATTGTTACAAAATTTTGTTGACCAGTGTTATTAATTGGATTTTGTATTTATTTTACAATTTTGAAATATTTTTCTTTATTAGAAATTTTTTTTATCTTGCTTGTCTTGTCCATAGTTTTGTTTTAAAGGCCGATTGTTACAAGTTACCGATAGCTTAAGTTAAGATTTTATAAGTCAAATGTCAAGCTTATGGTTGGGCATTAAATTAAAAATATCGATAAGTTAAAGATTGGATTGTGTGTTCCTAACTATCCACCCAAATTTGGTTCCAAAGTTTTAATGAAAAGCCGGTTATTTACCACACAAAATCCTAACTTTAACTATCGAAAACTGTAATAACATGACCAACAGTCACAAATTAATTATTCACTGTCATTTTCATAGATATAGATAGGGTGTCCGCCGGGAAGGTATACTACTTTGTTTTGTCGCCATTTTGGTAAACATTGGTCTTGACTGTTCCTATTTGGCAATCGTGAAGTAGACACGTGCCAAATTTATTATGGAAACCAACGTGTTTTAATCGTTAAAACATTTTACCAAAATCAATCATCGATCTTTCCACAACAAGTTATTTCAAGAAATGGTGATGTTGATTGGCCTCCACGGTCACCTGATTTGACTGCTCCGGACTTCTTTTTGTGCCCAAAAGGGCTCGCATATGTGAGACTAACAGAGGCGAACATTTATCTAATATTGTATTCCATACATAATTGCCGACATTAAATAAAACATTTATCAATATAAGTAAGATCTATTCTATTTCATTTAAAAAAAAAATATTAATGAACAAAGTAGTATACCTTCCCAGCGGACACCCTGTACATGACAATTTTTTGTTTTTTTTTATCAGTTTTTTATGCATATATTAATTTAAAAAATTATCTAAATAATGTAAACAGTACCATAGAGGTTCATATCAAAAAAGGAGAAAAAATAATAGAATCAATTTCTATTATCATTGATGAATCAGTGAAACTAAGAAATTAAAAGCTTTTTTAGGTAAAAAAAAATTGCTCAAGCAAATATTTGCTTTACAAGCAATTTTGTTAAGCTTTGAACGTGATTCTTCTTTCATCCTTTTTTAAACTATTTATTAAATTTAAGCGGAAACCTAGAGGAGTCTTTCATGCCAATAAATTATCAATCTGCTTTAATAGATCTATCATCTTCGTATGTACGTTTTTTTAAAAGGTTAAATGGCACGGCATTTTTAAAAGCCTTTTCTAGTTAAGCAAACTGACAACAATTACAACAAAAATATTAAAAAAAAAATTTTTTTATGTGGGAAACAAAAAAAAATAAAAAAAAAATAAAGAAGAATTAATATTGAAGTATGAATTTATGTACCGGAATATGTACATGACAAGACAATTAATATTCTGCACAGATCAAGAAGAAACACATGTCCAAAGATTTTACTTCACCATGAATCAAGCAACAAGCTACTGTAGAATAACGCAAACACATTCGTTCGTATAAACTTTAATTCAACTCATGAGCGTGTATTCAGCAAACAAGCAAACATGATGATCATTGCTACAACAAAGACAACAACGTCAGCATTATATTGTTATGTGTGTGTGTTTTATTTTGTTTTGTTTTTTTTTTTTTTTTTTGTATTTATTATTGTAATTTTTTTCTGTTACTAACAAGTGAAAAATCATCAACATCATCGTGATCAGCAACATCAAAAGGATAATGAGGAGTAAGTGGAGCCCTACCACTGCTTTTGGCAAGCACCGATTTGCAGTTACGCTGCTTTCAACCAATCAAAATTTTTTTATTAGAATAAAAAAACAATTCCACCAACTGTCTAAAGCTCTTTTTAAATAAAACTACATTTTTGTTAATTTGGGGTGTCCTTTAATTTTAAAAATATACAAATTTAACCATACTATGTTTCCACCAGAATATGGTTGCCTCAAAGCCTTGCATCAGACATTTAGTCCTTTATCATTTTAACAACTTAGTTAAACTCGGCTACAATCCCCTACAACAAATTACATTAAAATAGTCTGATTATAATGTTAACAGCTGACAATCCAGTGCTAGAAAAGTAGAAGACCATCCTGCCAAGTTATAAATCCATAGCATTTATAACACTGTGTGGCTGGAGGCAGCAATAATGAATCTTGCAATCACGAGATTGTTAATAAAATTTAGAATTTAATTTATTGAACTAATTGAGATCAAAAACTCACAAAATCTTTTCAAAACCAGAAATGCCTTTTGCATTTTTCATTAAATTTTTATTTTATTTTTGTTTTAAAGAAAACAAAAAAACTTGACTTAAAATGGTAGCAAAACAGTGTTGAAAGCTACATGATATTTTATGTTTGGTTCTCTCTTTTTTATTAACATTTTTCCATACATAAAGTGAACACACAAAAAAGTTATAATAAAAACATGAACAGCCCTTTTTTCTGGTATTTTTTTGGTCATTTAACAAAGATCTTATGCAAGTGATCTATAAGGAATGAATGACTAAAAAATTTTTATATGTTAACGACATACACTTGACGGATTTGAGCACAATTCGAACGTGATTAGTTGTGGCAGCCATCACCGTCGTCTTTATCATTGTTATCATCATTATGATCATCAGGCTGTGCTCTCATCATTGTCGTCAGCGTTTATGCATTCGTTGGTTTACTTTTTTTTTAAGCTGAGACACACAACTAATTTTACAATCATCACGCATAATTTTTGTAAAATGCCTTGAAGAAATAAATATTCTGAATTAAAACAATCAAAGCAGCAACTCAAAATCATATTGCAAGCCAACCAAACCAAACTGCAAAGCAGGCACGGCACACACACATGAAAATATCGGTAGATCAGTTAAATAAACAGAAAAGAAACTTTAAAATGAGACACCATGATTTCATATCAAAAATAAAAATATTAAATAAAATGGAATGTAAAAAAAAAAAAAACAATGAGCAAAAAGTAAATAATTGTTGCAAAAATTTGTCTTCTGTCATAATTCAATAAAGTTTTTAACCACTTTGGACATTTGTTGCAAATGCCAGAAATTATGTTTTCTTTAGAGTCTCTCATTCATTGGCATTCTGTTAATGAAACAAAAAAAAATGCTTCAATTATGATCATTCAATTTTCCATGACTGCATCAGCCGATCGACCGGCTATCAAAGCAGCAACTATTGAGAATTGAAATTAAAAATTATTATGCCAAACGCATGCCCGGCTTGGGTTATTGTACCATAACGCCATTTAGGAGTCCTCCTTGAAATTTTCAAAAACGTCTTGTTGTCTTTGTTTCCTTTTCTTTCTTTTTTATTAGCATTTGCCTTACCGGTATTTTTCTAATTTTTTGTTGGTTTACGATTTAATTTTTTTATTTCTTGATGAAATGCCATTTCTCATGTTTAAAAGCTTGCGTGTGGTTTCTTGATTTGTCTTCCTTTTTCTCGTTTCACTTTCAGTTACTGCCTGAGTACCTTGTAATTTGGTATTTAAATTGTACGTTAAAGCAAAACAGGGTTAATTTGGAAGCTAATTTACCTTAATTATACCTGCAATAATCCTCATATTAAGCATTAAGTGTCAACATTTTTATAATGTTGAAATAATTGATATATTTATGGCAACTGAAGCGCAGTAAAGGCTTAAAAAACCATGAACTAAAAAAAAACACAAAGAAAAACATTCACTCTACGAATATATCGTGCGCACAGCTGCTTAAACGCTTTAAAATAAAAAAAAAGACTTTGTTTAATTTAATGAGAGAGAGGAGAGAGAATGTTTTCAAGTGCATCGTTAAAACATGCTGTAGCTTAAAAAATAAACAAAATTTAGTTTTTGTTAGTGCTTATTTCAAATTTTTGTTGGTATGCAAAATGAATTATTTTCCATGATATTGTATACTTAGTACAATAAGCGCTAAGAGGGAAAGCATATCTATAGAGCTGTTTCTTTAAACGCTACTCTGATTCTTCAGTAGAGTAGTCCCAAGTCTTGTTAAATTCCTGCCCAAACAATACTTATTTTGTGATACCAATCGACCAAATGAGAATTTTTGTCAATAAACAAGAAAATAAAAACCTCCGTTTCAAATGCCTTTTTTTGAAAGTGTGTATTGAATCGTCACTAAACATAAACTAAGTGAATGGTGCCATAGCAAGATTCACCATATCAAGTAGTATTTTACAAAATGCATGTCATGCTTGCATTTTCTATAAGCAGTTACCATTAACAAAGGTAGTGAATCAATTATTAATATTAAAGCTTTTTAAGTAAAACTTATCAAAGCTGTTTAAGTAAAGGCTTTTAAGTAAATATATTTTGAACTGTATTTAGTTGTATGAATAATACAAGGTGGGCCAAGAGAAGTCATGTTGTTGCCGTTGCTCCATCCTGCTGGAACCACATGTCCTCCAGTCCTAATTCGTTCAATTGCGGCAGAAAAAACTCGGTTAACATGGCCCTATAGCGCGCACCATCCACTGTTGTTGTTTGACCAGGCCGATGACTCTTCCAGCGCACCATGCAGTCACTGTGAGCGGGTGTAATGGCTCCTCGTGCATCACTCGTGGATTTTCGGTGCCCCAGAAGCGATAGTTTGTTTTGCTTGTTCACGTACCCGCTGAGGCGGAAATGAGCCTCGTCGCTCATTATGATCGTCCACTTATATTATTCCGATTGTTCACTTGTATTCTACATCTGTCTAGTTCACAAATGTCAAAACAAATTTGACATTGGCCGCCATTTTCAAAAATAAGAGCATCTTGCAATAGGGAGATTTATTTTAGCCCACCTTGTAATATAAATAACTAGCACTTAACTCGCTACTTCGTCAGCCAAGTACGATACTGTCGCTATTACAATTTCGTATTTCTTTGTAGACCATTTAATCTCAGTTCTAGGTTTTTTACTAGTAATACAAATAAAATCAAAAGGTATCATTAAAGTATATAAAAAGTACCATTTTGTCAGATTTATTGGAGCTCAGTCTGATAGTTCTAGATTCGGAAACTTTAAAAAATCAAAAAATGCCATTATAGTATATGAATAAAAAGTACTGTCTTTTTCCTCTTAATTATTTTTCTTGTCCTGAACCGTTTAAGCTCAATCTAATAGTTTTAGGTTCGTTAATATAAAAAAATAAAAAGTATCATTTAAATCAATAAAAATCATTTTTTACTTCACTCAAAACCGTTTGACCTCAATCTCATAGTTCTAGTGTTATTAGCATGAAAAACTGAAAAAGTACCAATAAAAACAATAAAAAATATAATTTTTTCCATTCATGGTTTCCCACCTTACTTCAAATCATTTGAGCCGAATCCCGTACTTTTATATTCCTTAATAATAAAATACCAAAAATAAAAAAAAAATAAAAAGTACCATTTTGTCCCTTAATGATTTTTCAATTTTACCTGAACCGCTTTAGGCTAGTCTTGTAGTTCTAGGGCTGTTAATACTAAAATGTCAAAAAGTACCATTAAAATGAATAAAAACTACCATTTTGTCCACTTAATGATTTTTTATTTTGTTAAGGACCGTTTAATTCTACTGTGAAAATTCTAGGTTTGCACATAACATTAAAAATGCCATTAAACTTGTTTAAATATAAAGTACAAATCTTTCTTTTGGTACTTTTTTTCTCCCTTGAAAGAAATTTTTTTTCCATTGACTTTTATATACATTGGAGACTTTTTTTAAAAAAAAAAGGAATACAATTTAGTTTTTGTTGCTGTGATTGTTACTTTGAAAAATAAATGAGGTTAAGAAAACGTAATAAGATTAGTTTTTACCTTTTTTATGCCACAAATGTACAAATATCGAAAAAGTACCAAATACCCATCCGCCTATTTTTTTTAGTAGAATATTTTCTAGTTCGAACTTTGGCTCTATCTGTAGTAGTTCCGGAGATATAAGAAGTTCGATTCTACCCGTTTTTACACTTTTTTACCTCCTTAATATTCGAATTTCCAAAAATCCTGTCTTATTCGTCCTACACATTGGGACATGCACCTGCTTACCGAATTTCAGTCAGTCAGTCAATAAGTTACGTTACTCTTTTATATGTTATCTTACAGAAAAAATATTTTAAACAAATTTCTGATATCAAAAGAAAAAATAAGGCAATACTTCATATTCAATAATTTATTATTTAAAGATAAATATAACGATTTTATTTAAATTTTAATTGAAGAGCTTTAGGTTTTTTATATAAAAAAGTTAAGTATTTATTTTTTTTTCTTTCATTATATTTCGCTATTCATCGGATAGCATCTTCAGAAATTTTTTTATATATTTATAACAAAAAAAATTTTTATAAATATAAAAAATTAAAATTTTTCTTTTGCTTTGTCCATTTTTTATAGATCGAAAAACACCATTTTCAATATTTTTATTATTTCGGAGCTCATTTTATAAATCCAATTTTGTTTCTTAAATAAAATGCGAAATCTTATTTAAAAGAAATTAACGCACTAATTTTACACTGCGTTCAACTTATCACTAAACGTTTATGAATACTTTGCATAAAAATAAAAAGCAGTAATAATTTTTGATGTGTTACTGCTAACGGCATATTTAAAAGAGAGTGAACAAAAGGCAAGCAGTTGTGGGAAAGCAATCACTGCAAGCAATATTATTAGCATATAAGAAAAAAGGGAAACAACTCCTGGAATATAATGGAAAATAATGCATTTTGTACACCAACAAAAATTAAAATTAACAAATTAACGCTCAAGTAGAAACTAAATTTTTTTAATTCAATTTCGAGAAAAAAGGGCGTTTTACTAGGGGTAACTAATTATGAAACTGCCTAAAACAGCTTCGTGCAATGCCATTGTTATTTTTATTACCACTAACTTTTATAGACGATGTGAGGCGTGGTCTTGATTTTGTAGGCTAAAAGTACGATCACACAATATAGCGTCTGACTGATAATTGATCCAACGGAGTGGTTTTGTGATCTCTGCAAGTGCTAACTGTTAAATTCAAAATGTAATTAAATATAGTCCACCACCACTTCTTTCCTTCTATAGATACTTTGTAAAGCCTAATTGACTGATCTATTTGTAAAAAAAAAATTTAAAGTAAGCAACGTGCTCTGTTAACAACTCGTTCACCAAGAAGATCCTTAGTAACCACTGTTGAATTGTCACAATTAGAAGCACAGCAATGGCCAACTGACTTGCTGCTTCAAATCTTACAAGCTTTCCCGTGACAAATTGTTTTGGTGGACGTCGTTCGAAATATCTAATCATAGATTCGTCTACAGATATTATAAATTTTCATTTAGAATACCCCATTGGCAAGAGCTTCTGTCAATAAGTTTGAAAGGTGGCCTCTATTTAAATATTTTGTCATTCGAGCTTCTGACAAGGCTGCTGTCAACGAAGTGCAAGTTTTTTTTTTAATTCAAAAAATTGATTTCTACGTCTTCATTCAAGCTCCAATATACTTGCTCAGAAGGGAACTGAACATATCTACTTACAAATACACTGAAAGAACTATGATTCATAAATCCAATGAAATGATATCATTAAAAATATTTCATTAGCCTAAGAAATATTTCATTAATTATTTCATAATTTCAGTATGAGAATGAAGAAGTTTCATTAGAATGGTTTTACTAGATTTCATAGCTTCGTAGAAAAAAATAAATTACGCAATGTTTTTTTTTTTGCAAAATTGTTCTCTTTTTTTCTGTCTCAACTACAGGAATTATTATGAAAGCGCATAATTTCTACGAAGCTACCAACTCTTCTGTGAACTCCATCATTTAGATTTGGTGGTCAGCAGTAAGTTGTTAATTCACGCTTTCTTAAATTTTTTTTAAATGTTTCATAAAGTTTGTCCGAACAAGAACGTAAGATTTAAATTTGGCGCCATTCGAAGTGTCATTGTTTGAAATTTGAACAATTGTTATTGTTTGCTAGTAGAAGGTACGAGGTTAGTAAAAAATGACCATGGACAGCGAAGGACCATGCTGATTTTGCCAATAAAATCATCTTCAGTGACGAGGCCCATTTCCATCTTGATGGCTTCGTCAATAGGCAGAATTGTCGCATTTGGGGTGAGGAAAATCCTCGAATGATTCACGAGAAGCAAATGCATCCTCAACGTGTCACTGTGTGGTGTGGTTTTTGGGCTGGAGGAATCATTGGACCTTTTTTTATGAAAATGAGGCAGGTCAAGCGCAAACAGTCAATGGTGTTCGGTATCGTGAAATGATAACCAGTTTTTTCTTGCCTAGAATTGAAGAAATGAATATGGAGGGCTTGTGGTTTCAACAAGACGGCGCCACATGTCATACAGCCAGAGAAACAATTCAATTGCTGCATCAGTCATTTATTTAAAATTTAAATCTTGCGTTCTTGTTGGGACACCCTTTATATTATAAAAAATACGTTTGTCTTCTTTAAACTTCAATTTTAATTTGTCTTATAATTTTTTCAATAGCAATTACTTACGGCACAAAGAATATTTGATCAGAAAAATAAAAAGTACTCGTATTAAAGTGTTGATGCAAAGTAAAAAGATTAATAATAAAAAATATCTGTTGGGCTAAACCATTTGAATATGTAAATTATTAAAATTCCCAGTTAATTGAACAAATTCCAACATTAACATTACCTTTTCTTAAGAATTCATATTTGAAAAAAAAAAAAATAATTAAAATATTTAAATATAAATCACGTTTTAATTTTAAATTCTTTTTAAAACTCAATTTTTTTTCGTAAACGAAAATATTTGTAGTTTTTTTCTTTAACTGAAAAACCTTTTTTTAATATCAAAATTAACAAAATAGTAGAACAGTGATTTCTATTCCAGGAATTGTATGCACCACCTTCAATCAAATGGTTACAATATAAAACATAAACATATTTTATTTTTTTTTGGAAAGGGTCTTGTTTTAAACGCATAAATCACTTTAAACGGACACACGTATCAGGTTGTTTTTTTTGTCTTGTTGAAATTAAATTTTATCATTATAATTTTAATATAACGATCATTTTACACGCATGTTTTAATTTACAAACAATATTTATTGAATGTAATTGAATAAAATGTTTAGGGCACGACAGATAGCCGATATAATGACGAATGGTAGATGACGAATATGAAATGAGCTACAGTAAATAGAAAAACGCCTCTGTAAAATAAGAAATTGAAAATGAATTCATTTTCTTTTTATTTGTTCGCTATACAAATTGGTGTTTTCCAACGGACTTTTCCGAACTTTTGTATCAATGGTCTTTATACGCCAAAGAAGGTCGCACTATACTTTTGCACGAGGTACACCCACTTTACGCTCAAGTTTATGTCCACTTTTGACTAAAACAATGGAGATGGACCTTTCGTTAATTATTATTATATTTTTCAATCGATTTTTGTAATATACTTTTAAATGCTGACTATATCTCAGGGAACGTTGCCATATATCTTTGCACTGACCATGCTCACTACTACGCCCACTTTTTTTTAAGAAAAATAATTGAAAGTTTCTTTTAGTAATTAAAATCCTACTTTTCAAAAAAATTTTCTGAAAGTTGGTACGTAAACTATTTTGGGATCGTCCATACTCATTTTCCACCAACTTTTGATGCAAGGAAATTAAAAGGAGTCTTTAAATGATTAAATTTATAAACTTTAACGGATTTTTCTGAAATTTAGTACATAAACTTTTTATATTTTAAGGAAGGTAGCCATTTACTTCTGAGTCGACCATGCCTACAGATGCGCTTACTTTTTAAGCAAAGTAATTAAACTTAGTGAGTGAAGATAAATATGCCGTCTTAAATATGTTTTAATGTAACACCTTACGGTTTTTGATATTTTCAAATATGTTTTCAGTATTAATGGCATATTTATCAAGTAAGTCTTACGTCATTAAATATTTCTATGTATGTTTTATTGCTCTGAGGAATTTTATCAACTCCCGGACGAGCCATTGAAGGTTACGGGATGGGACACATTTCATTTTAAAGGAGAGGTCGTCTAGATTTGTAATCTACCGCTCAGAAATTACTTTGGTCTATTTTAAAAAGTTTGTGAAATTCCCTCATAACCCAGTATTCTTGCTCTGACGGATTTTTACCATTTCCGATTTTGTCTCGAAATTTACTTAAACCAAAAAGGTGTTTTCGAAGATTTCTGGCAGCGTTGCAACATTTTTGGAAAAATTTTATAGTTTTTATTTTATGATGCAAAACGTAAAATTGCTAAAATCCCTCAGAGCAACAACTTTGCTATGCCAATTAATAAAGCACAAGGATATTCTTATAAAGTAGTGTTTATTAAGTTAGAGACTATCAAGCAACAAGGAAAAACCTGAAAATTTTTTTCAATTCTAAGCATCGTATATGAAATCTATTTTGAAATAGATTTCATTTGTATATCCACTTTATTGTGAATTGCTATTTTTTTTTTTACTAATTAATACCTCTAAGAAAAGACATTCGTAGGGTAAAAGACCGGATGAAGAACATTAAATATGATAATTCTCACTGAATCAATTTAAAAAATTTTTATTTTTTTGCATATTCATAAATTGAGCTGTTATTTTTAAAAGTGTTATAAGTGCACTTAATAAAATAAATTTTAGAAAGATGATGTCTATATGTCACCACAATTACCTGTAACTAAATTTTTTTAAGGTGAACTTGTAACCCTTTAAAAAAAGGTTAATTGTTAATTTTGTTTTAAAAATTAATGATTTGAAAGAAAAGCATCACTTTCCTCTTCAAACCCTAAGTGAAAGAATGGTGCTAGTCAAACATGTATATAAATTGACTACCGAGCAGTTTTGTGGGGAAACATTTTATTTGTTTGATACTGAAAAAAAAGTTTTATTTCTGAGCTACCCCACTATTAAAGGGAATAAGCGATATGTTTTATTATAAATGTTTGTTAAAACAAAACTTGAACTCTATTGACATTTTCAGTTCAATTTGTTGTATAATTTAAGTTTGTTTTACAGTAGGGTACTTGCAGTAAAATGCAGGCATGCAACCAGCAACAATCAAACACACGCACTCAATTACTAATTAAACATTTTCAACACGTCTGAACAACGAAATTGAAACGAAAAGAAAGGAAAGACTTATATCGATCATTGAAGATCTATATGCGAGTACATGAAAAGAAAAAAGAAAGAAAAGTAAATGAACAGAAAAAGGCCTGGCAGACAAGTCAGGCAGAAGGACAGACAGGACAGACAGATGGATGGCTTGGTTGAGTCACTTGTTATTGTTATTGGAGAGACGTACACATCAGCCAGTATCTCAATAGCAAACAAGTGTTAGTTACAACCAGGCTTTGACTACT
Organism: Thelaira solivaga; assembly: GCA_947397855.1. Taxonomy (NCBI): domain Eukaryota; kingdom Metazoa; phylum Arthropoda; class Insecta; order Diptera; family Tachinidae; genus Thelaira; species Thelaira solivaga. Next base: position 41,769,203 of record OX377612.1, read on the forward strand.
GAAATGCTAAGAAATTTTTTTAGATAAAAAAAAGTCCCAAAATGAACGGAAAAGCCTGCCAAGGTTTTACAACGAATCGACATTTAAAATAAGTGATCAATGATCATGTCTAATTGATTTTGAAAAAAGAGCAATTTTTCTTTAAAAAAAGCAGTTTATTTTACTAAAAAATTTTGTTGTTTTCAAAACAAAAACAAAAAAACTTTATTATCTTGATTAATTTTTTTTTTTTTTTTGTTGTCAATGCAACTTGAAGAATTTTTCTAAAACTTGTTTGAATGAAGGCTGAAAGAAAAAAGAAGAAGAAGGAAATTATTGATCTCATTGTTCGGCTGTGCAGTTGTAGGTTTCACTAGCCAGTCGGCTGGGTTTACGTTGCCTTCTTTATCATACCATTTTGGTTGACATTTTTCTTTATGTCTGTGATATAAATTCAGTTTTTTTTTGTTTCAATTTTTGGTTTGTTATTTTGTTGGAATAAATATTTATGGTTTTGGCCTCCTTTGGAGTTCTTAGCTGACCGTAAGCAGATACTCGCATATATGTACATACACCACGCCAGTCATTGCTGTGCAGACGTCAAGCATAAGCTGGGTTATTTCTGCCAGTCTTTTTGCTTTGCTTGCAGCTTTGTTGACAGGAGATTTCTTGTTTGTAAGTGATTGATTTAATTTTTGGCCGTTGTTGTTTTATTTAAACGTCTTTCCATTCATACATATCCATCCATTGTTGTTTTTTTGTTTGTTTTGTTCTTAATGTTTTTAAGTAGTTTCAACTTGTGCTGCTTTTGAATGTTGTTGCATGAATGGAACCTTTATAGAGTGCCGCCTATAATTTTTTATTTGGTTTTTCAGATTTTGTGGGTTTTTATTATTGAATCTTCATGTTAATTGAAATTGATGATTTTAGTTTGAAAAGCACAAAATACTTTTGTTTTTTCCACACAAGTACACATTTTCTTTTAAGTTTTATTTTTATTTTGGTTGGATATTTGAAAAAACCCACAAAAAAACAAGGACAAGGAAATGTAATCATTTTAATAGTCATTATAATTTACAGATGACATTGTTTATAGGTGTGGTGGCCTTTAAAGTGTGTTTTGAATTTAAAAATGGTTGACGATGAGCTTTTTATTTACAAGAAAGAACAAAAAAAAACCGGCAGGGATAATTAACAATCAGCAGCAGGTTAATGAGGAATTTGTAGTTGTAGCAAATTATTCTTTTTTATACAATGCGAGCTCGGTTTTCTCAACAGGCAAATTTTTTTTAAATTACAGTCTTTCTAACTGCCTGTCTGAATAAGTGCAACATAATTTTTTTATTCATTTTATTCCGTCTTTTTTTGTATTTCTTGTTCAGAAACGTGGTTTTATCAATTCAATTCTTACCCGTTAGTGCTGTCGCAAAAACCTTTACTGCTACTTATAATACATGGTTCACGTGGCGGCCTAAACAAACGGCCTTCAATTAGAGTCGCAAGACTCCGTTTTGAACACTTATAATACATACGAGTACATACGTAAATTTTTTAGTATGAAGTAAATGAATAAAAAATTTCAGTTTTTAATTTTTATTGATTGTGAATTGTAATTTTGTCTTAAATATTTTTTAAAATAAATAACACAGAAAAAACAATTTTTAGTAAGACCTATTCTTTAATATGACTCGATAATTTGGGATCCGACACATTTGAATCCGTTCAAAAACAGTTTTTTTTATTATCTATTTTAAAAAGTCGCAGAATATTGTTTAATGTTTTTTTGTTTTAAGTGATTAATATTGTGTATCCTTTATCTGTTAAAGTATTCCGAGCAAATAATGACAAGAGTTTGCAATCAATTGAATAAATTTTATAAACATGTTGACTATTCGGTAAATATTGATATTGCTAAAATTAATTTAAATAATTTATTGTGATATTTTATAAATCTTGAATCCATAGACATCTTAATATACGAAATTCGACTGTACGTGTATTTGACACACGTCAAATCGGTCCTCCTAAACGGCTGGACCGATTCAATTGAATTTCTGTGTATGCCTTTGTGTTATGCTTTGGAAGTCCTTTACTCTATGAGTACGATTTCTTAGAGTAAAAAAATCGAATATACAAAAATTTGATATTTTCATCAAAACCTAACTTAAATTTAGTATGAAATTTTCTCAAATTGAAAAACTTCAAGACCAATTTGGTCTTGAAGTTCTTCTTTTATTATATGTTCGTTATAACCCAACATATTTTTAATGAAAATAAAAATTTTCCACGGCCATTACTAAAATATTTAAGCATTTTAGAGAAATATTGCAGGGTTAACGCTGTTATTGTAAGTACAATTTTCAGTTTTAATTTTATTATTAAGATTTCTTTCATTTAACTAAAAATTTTATTATTTTTTCATAATAAATATTACTCAAGCTTAAGATCTTATTACTTTCATTATACTTTTCCAATATTTCCACTTCTATTTTCCAACATTGTAATTCAATATAATAATAAATTTTCCCTGAAGAAGACTTTCAATACAAGAAAGTCGAAAAGATCAAATAAATAAATTACATAATTTTTTTTTTAATTGAAAATTTTTTTTGTCTATAATAGTTGTGTCGTAACTGTCATATATGACAGCACGTGCTATGAAGAAAAAATGTTATTAATATTAAAAGGAAAAGTGAAAAGGAAAGAAAAAAACACTTTCAAGAGATTTTTATTCATAATTGGATTGTCGATTTTAAAGAGAATTTTGTTCATATATTTTGTTATTAACCCTATAAGGACACCGGGGTCTAGTGCAACGTGAACTTTGCACGATAAATTAAAAGGTTTGTTTTCAACATCGACATGTGTCCAAAATTTTATTTTCCATACAAAATTTTGTTTTGGATTTTCCTTTAAAATTCTTTTTCTAGACTCCCAATTAACGTCTTGAAAGGGTTAATCGAAGGAAAATCTTTTATTTTTCAACCAATGACTTATTTCATTTGACTTGTAAAATATTTCACTAATTTAATGAATAATTTCATTAATACAATGAAAATACTTCATTAATTCTTTCAGTGTATTTTAACTGAAATTAGTACTAATTTTTTTCTGTATATGCCTCTACAACACGTACACAGAAAAAACTAAAAATTGTATTCAATTACGAAATTCATAAACAAATTTAATTTTTTAACTGAAAGAGGACCTATCACAGAATATTCTGCGTAATAGAAAAAGATCATTTTCACAGAAAACATGAACAGAAATAAAATATCAAACAAAAATAATTATAAGCTTAAGGACGAAGGCCACAGCAGCCAGTTCCTATAATGTTATTAATACGTAAATTTATTTACTATTAATAAATAAAAATAAATAAATAAATTATAAACTTAAACAAAAAATCACTATCACTACATAGTGTAAAGCAAAGTCGCTTCCCGCGTCTGTCCCTATGTCTGTATGTATGCTTAGATCTTTAAAACTACACAACGGATTTTGATGCAGTTCTTTTTTAAAAGATAGAGTGATTCAAGAGTAAGTTTTATATGTATAATCTTGGAAGGTTTAACGTCACAAATCCGCCCGGCAGGTAGCGCTATTTGCCTACTACCTGTTTTTACCCGGTCTCGCACGGTTCTTTACTCTATGAGTACGATTTCTTAGTGTAAGAAGATCGAATATATACAAATTTTAAGGCAACACAACGTTTGCCGGGTTGAATAATAGAATAAAACATAAATATAAAAACCAAAAGTTTGTTAGGAAAAATTTTTTTAATAATTTTTTCTGTGTACTCGCAAATTTTTTTTTTTTTAAATTGTGTATAGAAAATTTAACCATCATTAAAAAATATGTTAATGTATTCAATTAACTTTTACAACTTACCTCGCTTGTACTTTAAACAAAATAGTTTTTTTTTGTAATTAATAACTAAATTTATTTAAATAAATTTCTTTCTAACATGATTGTGTCTTTTGCTGCATGAATAAAATCGATTTTAATAAAACATGGCTGGTTTTGTTTGAACTTTATGAGAGATAAAAGAAACAGCGAATATTTACCTTTCCTTATTTAAAAAAAAAATTATTTTTTTTGATTTCTTAGTTTTGCTTAAAAGACGAAATTTTTCATTACCACTTTTACAATGTTTGTAAAAGGAAACAGTTTTCAGCTTTTAGTTTCACTTTTCCAAAAGTTTACTTCAATTTGTAAACTTGTGCAATATTTCGTTAAAATATTAAAAATTATCTAATATTTAATTAAGTTGAGTTGGTGTGGCACTGAAGACCTCCATAGTCTTACAAGTCGTTCTTAAAATTATTTCCAAATTATTTTTAGGTTAAAATGTTAAACGAGAAAATATTCTGAATGCACAAACCCCGCAATTATGTCTGCAGTTTAAAAAATAATTTCTCTTCAAAATTTGACTCTTTTTTTCTATACAATTAGGTTTGTGGTAAAATTTCTGTTCACTACATCTTCACTTACCTTAAGAGTTCACAAGAGTAAAAAATAAGTAAAAAAAGAAAAATTAACGTAAGTGAGTGTGTAAAAAAAATGCACAAAAAAAATTGCCTTCTGGGCATATTTAGTATCAACCGTAGTTTAAGATGCATAAAACGCAACATATTTTTTAAGCCAAAAATATGTATGTGTGATAAAGTAGTATTTGTTGGTTTATTCATGCATGATTGTGGGTATGAAGGAAAAATAACCTGTTAACTGGTTCTGGTTACTTTTGTGTTGGTATGTGTGTGTGTGTGTAAAGTTGTAGAATATTGCATCAAGAAATAAAATTAATATTTACTTTTTACTTGACAATAACAATAACAATCAACCAGCTAAGAAAGAAGGAACCAACGAAACAACAAAACAACGTCAATAAGTGCAAACCCTATAATCAAGTACGCTGGCGATGACAGCATAAAAAGCACCTAATTACAACTTGTTCATTTAAAGTCATCATGTGCCATGGCCACACAGGATGAGGTTCACTTTTATTTATTTGTTTGTACGTTTGTTAGTTGATTGTTGTTACCACTGTTTATAGGCCACTTAAAATTTTTATGTTTAAAAATTGCAATAAAAAAATTATAGAAAAAGATCTCTTTCTCTTTTCCTTTCCCTTTCCCTTTCTGATTCTTTCTTTTTACACATTGTTTGTGAACATGTTTGAAGCAAAAAATTATTGTTTGAACAAGAGAAAAGTAAGCAGAACGTATTATGCCATGATTTAAGCGCCATTTACAAATTGATATTTAACTACAAGAAAATTACTTGTATAAATTGTTTAAAAAATGTTATTTATTATTTAAACTTGAAAACAAAAGATCTGATGCAGCTTAGGCTTGGGTTGAGGTTAAGTTTATGTGAAGGAATATTCAAAACTAAAATGTCTTGTTGTTTTTAGTGCAAGCAAACACTTTGGTAACAGTTTTTAAAGAATCTTTTAGATACTTGGAAGTTTAAGGAAAGCAATCAGCAGTGCCATCTAAAGTATTGTTCACACAAAATCCGCCCACTATACAAAAGCAATTTATAAAAACTAGTGGCAACACTAGGAATTGAATAAAAAAATTTATCTAAAAATATTCACCGTTATTCTGTAAAACTATATGTAGTCAATAGTAATTTATTTCTAAGCTTGGTTAGCCATGGGAAATCAAAATAAAAAAATATTTTGCTCAAAATATCTTTCTCGCATTTAGCCTCTAAATTTATGATTTAGTCTCTAGCTTTTTTCCTAGCCTTTTTTGTTTTTCCATGTAGCCTTATAAAGAGTGATTTTTTTGCTATTATCTTTTTGGCAACACTAGTTTTGACAGCTCACGCACGTTTTGTATCTTGTGTCACTGTCAAACATCTTCAGTTTGGTCTATAATTTAATCATGAATCGTCTTACAAACGAACAACGCTTGCAAATTATTGAATTTTATTACCAAAATGCGTGCTCTGTTAAGAAAGTTCAACGCGCGCTTCTTCCATTTTATGGTCAGTTTAATCGACCTACTGAGGCTTCTATTCGGGCTATTGTAACAAAATTTCGCACCAAATTTACATTGTTGGACATTAAACCACCAACACGCTTACGTAGAGTGCGAACGGAAGAAAATATCGCAGCCGTATCGGCCAGTGTTGGTGATGACCGTGAATTATCGATTCGGCGCCGTTCGCAGCAATTGGGCCTCTGTTACTCCACTACGTGGAAAATTTTGCGGAAGGATTTGGGTGTGAAGCCTTATAAGATACAACTGGTGCAAGAATTGAAGCCAAACGACCTACCACAACGCCAAATTTTTGGTGAATGGGCTCTTGAAAAGTTAGATGAAGATCCACTTTTTTATCGAAGAATTGTGTTCAGCGACGAGGCTCATTTCTGGTTGAATGGATACGTGAACAAGCAAAACTGCCGTATTTGGAGTGAAGAGCAGCCAGAAGCATTGCAAGAGCTACCAATGCATCCACAAAAAACAACCGTTTGGTGCGGATTATGGGCTGGCGGCATCATTGGGCCGTATTTCTTCAAAGATGATGCGAATCACAACGTTACTGTGAATGGTGAGCGCTACCGTGCGATGATAACAAACTTTTTTTTGCCCAAAATGGAAGAGCTTGACTTGCATGACATGTGGTTTCAACAAGACGGTGCCACATGCCACATGCCACACAGCACGCGAAACAATGGACCAATTGAGAGGCGAGTTCGGTGAACAGTTTATTTCACGTTTGGGACCAGTCAATTGGCCGCCCAGATCGTGCGATTTAACGCCTCTAGACTTTTTTTTGTGGGGCTATGTTAAGGCTAATGTCTATAGGGACAAGCCCGCTTCGATTGACGCACTGGAAGCCAACATTGCCAACATTATTCGTGAGATACCGGCCGAAATGTTGGAAAGAGTATGCCAAAATTGGACTAAGCGGATGGACCATTTGAGGCGCAGCCGCGGCCAACATTTGCATGAAATAATCTTCAAACATTAAATTATATCGACCCAACTATCGATCCAAATAAATATTTCATGCATTTTTCTGAATTTTATGTGTTTTTTTTTTTTTAATTTCCGATAGTTCTTATAAAATCACCTTTTATAACCTTTTTTGGAAAAAGGAAAACAAATCAAACTGAGACTGAGACTGAAACCAAATTAGCTAAAGTAATATTTTCAATAAAACTTTGATATATAAATTGATAGATTGCTCGAACGAAGGTAATTTTATAAGTAAAGAAAAGTAAAATAATAATGCACTTTATTCCTGAAATTGCTCACTTTTGAGTGTGATAAAGCAAGCAAAATATTAGAATATAAATCGCACTAAAAATCAAAAAATTAATTATTACTTAAAGGAATTTCAAATATTATTTTTTAGCATTGAAGTTGAAAAATAATTGAATTCGCAATGTGGATATTATCTTCTATAGTTTTTAATATTACTTTTTGGGTTTTTTGTTAATAAAAATTATAGTTAATATTCTTAATGTAATAACAAATTAAGAACATTTTGAATTTTAAGCTGTATCTTTTTAAATTTTTTTTAGCTTATTTTTTTTGCATAAGTTAGCCTTTTCTAGCGTTGTTTTTTTGGGAAATATAGTTTATTTTTTTTCTAACTCCTGGCAATGCTGATGCAATGATTGCAAAAAAAATTTATATTGCAGCGGGACATGGAGATGCTGATTCAAAATAAAAATTCCCAAAATTTTTTTTAATTTGGTAAAAATATCATGATTTGGCAATCAATTTACAATTGTGGTCTAAAAGCACGCTATTTATCGTCAGAAACGAATGCTGCCTCTAATTCAACGCCGCCATTCTCCAGTAAAATATTGGCCTGATTTAACTCAAAACTGCCATGGAGTGATGTCAAAGAAATCAGGTCGATATAGTAGAAAAATTGTCCGCAGCTTCAGCCATGAATAATACTGGACTATTGTCAAGGCCCAATTAAAGAAATGTTGTGCAGCAGTTAAAAAAGGGAAATTCATAAGAGGAATTGAATTTTAATTACTTTTTATGTTATATGTTCTGAAAAAGCAAGACATATCTATAGATTTATGCATAATAGCTTTTTCTTCTAAGTATATATTTAATTGCTTAAGCGAGCGCATTTTGTATGAAGAATGTTTTGTAATAAATAGAAATTGTGACAGACAATACGAGTATATCCTTTAAAAGAGAGTAAGAGGCTTATATGTTTCTTATGTTTACTGATTGATTAAGCAGCTTTAATAAATAGAATACATAACTGCATAGGTGCCCAATTACATTTATTTCATTTATCACCCATGTTCTGCAAAACGCAAAACGCTTAATTTTCGCGTTTTCAAACCGCAAGCATACACTGAATAGTAGTGATGAATTTGGCACACACAAAGAGTTAAAGGGAAAATAAAATATTGCACAATTCATATTAAATATGTTTTCTATCGTTTGTTTTTTTATTATATAGAATTTTACTTCTATATTTTTTGTGAACCATTTATATTACGTATATTTTCATATTTTTCACGCTCTATTTAATTAGTTCTTTTTATTTTTTCGTATGTACATACATATATACCTATATCCACCAAACCAGTATCTGGGGATAAAATCAATCTTTCTACATTTTCATTAAAAATACTATCGATTTTTTAAAATTGAATAAAATAAAAATAAATAAAATATTTCATACACATACTCGAACATACCTGCAATAAAAATGGATTCGTACGGTAAAAAATAAAAAGAACTAATTAAATAGAGCGTGAAAAATATGAGAATATAAATTTGTTTCCTTTTTATTTCAACAAAAATTTAAAAAAAGATGGGCCTTTTTCTATAAAAAATTTGATTTAAAAAAATTTACTTTAATTTTGTCAATTGTGTGTGACAATTTTTACTTATAAACTGGCGTTTTCCCATTAACATTCTATGAAAAAAAAAAACGTAAGCAAAACACGCGGCTTCCAGAACATGCTTTGGCGTTTTGCAAAACGTTTTCCTATTGAAAACGCCCGTTTTTCAGAACATAGGCGTATAAATAACATTGTGCCACAGCCTAAAGAAACTTTTGGCAACCAATATTTTTTTCCAATGTACTATCGTTGCCTCATTATAAAAGTGATCAGTAATTCAAATACTAATGAAAAATTTTTCCCTGAGAAATTTTTTTTTATTATAAATATGAGTTTTTGAAGAAAAAATTTTCGATTTTGTTACGAAATATTTTAAACTATATTGGTTTTAATTTGTTTTTTTCATAATTTTTTTTCGCAATTATTATTTTTCGAGTTATTGAGAAAAATTTTATAAAAAAATTTGTTTCTTTAAATAATTATGAAATTTTTGATTTTTAAAAATTTACAAAAAATAAAAACTGATTTTATTATTTAATCTTAAAAACACATGTAATGAAAATATACTAAGCTACAAACCAGCAAAATCCATCGGCAAATAGTGACTTTATTGCTGTTAAAGTGTTAGGGACTCTTTGGAAAAGATAATTTTTTTTAACGTTTTGATTATCAAGAGCCAAAAATTTGTTTTCTTTTGTTGCATAGTGTAATTAAGCAAATTATACTTGTAATATTAAGAGAAAAGTTTTCTTGTATTTATTTAATCGAGGTCAACCTTTTCAACGGTCCAAAAATAGTGACGCACGAGTCCTACTTAAATTTGTGAAAAAAACTTAATTTAATAAAAAAAAACCATTTCAAAAAAAAACAGTAAAAAAATTAAATTTATTAATGTAAATTTGCATTTTATTGTGTTCAGTCATTAACTAGTAAATTTTTGTTTTTTTGCAAAAACAAAAAAAAAATATATTATTAATTTTACAACCTATTAAAACATTTTTGTTTTGACATTATTATTGTACAAACCAAAATTTAAATTAAAGAAAAAAAGCTCAACATGTGTCATTCGCTTGAATTTGTAATTTTTCAAAAAAAGGTAAAATAAAATAAAATCTGGTTTGAATTCTTTTGATTAAAATTAAGCAGCTTGTTGTTGCTCTTGAAAATTTAAGATTTCAAAGATAAAATTGCAAACTTAAATTATGGAGTCGGTGTGTCTAATCAAGTGATTTCAGAAAACACCAACAGAAATATCAACCAAATTTAAGTACATTTTATATATAGAATGTTTTGAAAATGATTGGAATTTCATTTTTAATTTCATAATAAAATTATGCTCCACCAAATATTAATGAATATTTTTCAAAACCATTTTAACAAATATAAATCATAAAAATTTAACTTCAATCGCGCCAAAATTAAAATTTTTTTATAAATATTTAATTTTTATTAAGAAGGTATCCTCAGTAGAATTTATGAATTATTAATAAAATAATTTGGTAGAAAAGAAGGTAAAATAAATATTTATTTATATTTTTAACTTCAATTATGTTCCCGTTGAAAACGAAATAAAATTTTTAGGAAGAATTCAGAGTTTCCCATTAATTGGAACGTGGACGTGCGCTTAAGTTTTAAACAACAATATATAGTCGAAAGCATAACCAACAGTAAGATATTTATTGTTCGTTTGCTGTTAGTCATAACCTTGATAGTGACAGTCACGAAACCTTGTCATAGAATTAGCTTATATGGAGATATCACGAGATTAATTGGCATGGGTTATGTTAATTGGTTATGCATAGTCGTAACGGACATCCACCTACTCTCCAACACAGCCGAATAATGAAGTGAGCTAGAGCAATATTATATCTCAAAATATCCCCTAGCTTTCTCCCCGATATCTTAGACAGGCCGTCCATGAAATGTGCATTAAGAAATTTGTGTCTCGAGGCCACAAGAGCCGTCTCTTTACTTTCAGGTGACCGAAAACTGTGACAGTTTACGTTGAAAAGCAATCCTACCCTATCGACGTGGGTACCGATTGCCCAGTGACCAGGTATAGTTCCGAAATATCCTTCGTATTCCTGCTAAACAGCTGAAAGAAGCATTTACTATAATAGCGAGGCCAATTGGAAGCACATGTTCAGACCCTGTCATATTCTTTTGGTAGTATATAAGAATGTCGCCTCTGATGCTCCTAAGCGATATATCAACCGTCACTGACAGTGAGGCCTCCCTGTTGGCGCCGGCCTTGGCCGATTACGTGTTGTTCTGAATTCACTGTGTGTAGGAATGCATACTAAGGATACGTCAGCCTAACGATACAGATTGTATAACATAGCTTTCCATTGTCCAACTGGAACAGAAGATGTAACATTCAATTGAAGTGCTGGACTACCTACAAAGCTGTCTACAATTCTCCTGATCCCTCTATCTTATACAGACTGTTTAGCTTGCTTGATAGCCAGTATCTCTGAGTGAAAAACACTAAACCTATCCGGGAAAAAAAAAAATTTTTTTCCATTTAAGGCAATTTTTTTTTAATTTGTTAACTGTGGCCAGAAACTCACAACATTTCTTGCTGATATTTCATTAACTTCTTAGCAAAAAGTTTTATTTTTGTTAATGTTCTTTCTAATATCGTTTATTACGTTTGTTAAAATTAACACAAATTTCGCCATCATTTAAGCTTGGACCTTTATATGACGTGCTATTTTTTAAAGTGGTATAAGTCTACTTTTTCTTTTTTAATAATTCAGCGGTGATTTTAGTAAGATGGTGTCTATATCTCAGTCAAATTATCTCTAAAAAAAAAAAAGCGGACTTAAACCACTTTCAAAAAACAGCTGATATGTTGCAAAAACGTTTTATTTATATTTGGTTTTTTTATTTTTAATAATTTTTCTGCAGTTAAGGCGCCTTAATTCACAAACACCAGACCCATTTACAATACCAGAATATTAAAATTTTAATTGAAAATTAAAATTTATGATCAACATTATTTGTTTAAAAAATATATAAATTTTATAAAAATTGAGTCATTTGTAGTAAAAAAAATGCATAAACAATAATTAATGCCCGCCCTATAAAGAAAAAACGTTTTAATGGAATAAAATAAAATTGGTTTGCAAGAAATGTTCCAAATGTTGTAAAAAACATTTTGATTAAACTACTTTATGACCATTGTTAAGTGTCTTTCAAATGGCTTGTTATTGACTCATTTAAATGCCAAACATGACAGACAACTAACTACGTAAAAAATTAACAAGTTAAATTCGGCTGTGCCGAGTTTTATATACAAGTGGGAGTTGCATTGAAAAGTGATACGCTGCTAATTGTTAATTCTTCATTAAAAATGGCTTAGACGACTTTGTAATACCCCTTTTTTGTACTCTACACTAAACCAAATTGTCTTGAGTTTCTAGCGTGAAAACGTCATCCTAAATGCAAAATAACTTATCTCCCGAAAATGTGATATTAAGTTTTGCAGAAAACTTGAAACTGCAAAAATTTGTTTAACACAATTTCGTATTTATTTTTTTGTTCCGAAGTATTACCGCATTAACAACGAGTCTAAAATAGAATGCACCTCTTCGTTGGTCATATATGAAGAATCTGACGAAACTACTAACTGAATTTTAAGAAAGTCGTGAAGTGTCTTCCACAGACGATTTAAGTTCTTGGCCTCATTCGGGTTTTAATGAGTTCGTGCGATGAAAGTTACTCTAAAACTACTGAGGTAGGGGGTGACAATTTTTGCTTTTTGCTTACAAAAACATGTTTCTAACATCTGTAGCTATCTATGGCTCTAGCATCTATGTCAGGGACGGTTGCTATACCGCTTAGTATCATCAGAATCGACATTGCTGAATACTGCCAAAGGAAGGCGAATACCTGGTGACGTAAAAGGTTATACGTCAATTATTGTCTCGTTCTGGTAGGAAGCGCTTCCTTCAGCTGCTGAACAGGAATAGCAAGGATATTTTCCGACCGGTGGCCGTGGCATCATAGAAGGCTGTGACTGCTTTTTAACAAAAACTGGAGAAGTTAGTGGGCACCCGATAGACAGTTAGACAATTTATTTGCGAGTGCCCTTGTTTTTCTGGTTTCTAGACAATAATTTCTCGGTGCGCATCTCATTAACATACCACAATAGGCTTAGAGGATATACTCTGTTGTCTTGGCAAATAGGTGAATCAAAATGTAATCCTGGCATTTTAATTGAAGTCCGACAGCTTCCCACTCAAACCAGCCAACTAATATCCCTTAATTAAACAGAAAAATGGAACAAATTTCACTCCCAAAAAAGAGATTATTTGCTCTAGAATTTCTAAGCCCAGTTCAAACTATATCTATCCTTGACTGCTGATTGCTCTATAATATAAATCATTTTAGATTACGTAAATGTTTGCCTTAACTATGCGTTACGCTTACTCCGTAATGATTTTTCCAAACTTAGCATGCTTTAAGTGATTTATTTATATTGGCTCTGATTATGAGCGACAAAAATAGTGTCTGGGACGATGTTTTATGTTGGCTTATCTTGAGGTCGATATTAATTTTTTTAAAACAAAAAATTCCACTTTCGAATTTTCATACTAAAGTCTGCATTGTAAAGAATTGAAACGACCTCTGAATGCAATGTAACGAAGACGAAGAGACAGCAGAACTTGTACTCTGTTACGGTACGGTTTTTGTTACTTAGGGCATCACTAACTATAACCACCTGACAAGTTAGACCCCAAATATGACTTAGGGAAATTTTTGTAACTTGAGAGTAGGGCTAAATAGCAGTGACCAAAGGTGATTTATCCCGTTCCTCATTCAAATTTTAATTTTGTACATTTTATTACACAAGATTAACAAAATTTTGCTATGAATATACGATCTTTTCAAAATTATTTTTACCGCTGCGTAATTTTTGCATGGCAGGCAACGATATGTACGTGTTAATGCACTCGTAGTTACGCATGCGAGTGTAATTGTAAGCGATTGCAATGCACGTACGTACCAACAATTTATTTTAAATAATAAATAAAAATCAAACACGTACAAGTCGAGTACTCTGACTGAGTAACAAAAAATAAAAAAAAAACCCAAAGAAATAAAACAAGCACGCATCATTTTTATTTGTTTTTTTTCTCTTCTTCTGTTTTTCAAAATGCCATTAATAATAAATTTTATTATTTATTGTATGTTTTCTCTTGTTGTTGTTGTTATTATTTTGTTTAATAAATTCAAAATACTATTTATGATGAGTGTTTGTTTGTTTGGTTGTTTGTATGTGACTAATTTTTTTTTGTATTTGTTTGTTTATTTGTTTAACAATTTGTGTCTTTACTTTACATTCAAATAATAAATACAACTAATTAATTGAAAATGTATAATATTTTGTATGTCTAAGAATAGTGTGTTTCTACTACTATTAAATTAAATAAATGTCTACATTTCAATACTTGTTTTTTTTATTAAATTTATTTTATAATTTAGGTATAATAGTTTTGATTAAAAATTGTATTTTTATTCAAAAAAAAAAAAAAAAATAAAAAATTATCGTATACTATACACACTTTTTCTTTCTTCTTCTCTTTTAGCAACAAAAAAAAGAACTTTTGTTTCAAAAGCACCTTAAAATTATTAATCTTTTTAAGCTTAAATTTAATTTTACAAAATTAGCAGTTGTTACATCGAAATATTCTAAATATAATTTTTGGATTTGTTGTTTTAAAAATATACACAGTGGCCCATAATCATAGTCACACTACAAATAAAAACGATTTCAAGTCCATTAAAGTAAGCTTTTGAAAAAAAACCTGTTTTTCAGACTACGATTAAAGCATTTTTATTATTTTATTTTTGTATTTAATTTAGCTTAATATTATACATACATAAAATAGTTTATATTGTGTCAGCTGCTATATTCCAAGTGAAGCATTCTTTTAGCAATAATTCAAAAATACAAAACTTTTACTGCTGATTTTGAAAGAAGTATAAGTTCACTTCTTAAAAATGGTACTCGTACCTATATCTTACTAAAAGTACCGCTGACTCATTTTTATTTAGGAAATGGAGTTATACCACTTTTAAAAAAGAGCAGCATTCATATTTAAAAATATTTTAGAAGAATTATTCGTTCAGCCTATAGAAACAGTCACTAGAAGTTTTGGTATAAAAATTAAAGAAAAAATGCAACATTTAATAACTCACTGGTTTTGTGTCTTGTGTGTTGGCCAAAAGGAATTTACTCAAGAAATGCATAAAAACATTACGGGAAATGAGTATGTGCTATTGCTGGAGAATTTGTGTTTGAGTATTAACTTCATTGCTACTAAACCTTCTCCTACATTATGAAACTTTTAAAGGCTATAGTCACAATACACTAATATTTGGTAAAATAAGCGTAAGACCAGGACCACATATAGCATTTTAGTTGGGAAATTCTTTATTAATTCTCTTTTCAAATTGCCGCAATTTTGTTTCAGCAATTTTTGCATTCTTATTCATTCATTCATTCAGCAGTCAAAGATACAAAGAGGGAGCAAAAGGGAATTGCGGCGTGCGAGCAAGTTTGTACCTCTTTCCATTCTTCTTTCCTCCCTCTTTTACAAAATCAAGAAATGGCCAACTAAAGTTGCTGTGTGTGGTCCTGGTGTAACCACATGTCTAACATGACTTGTATTGATAATGCAATCATGTTGTATTTTAAGAAGAGACTAAACTAATCTGAAATAACATTTTTTTAAAATATATAAACTATATGTAGATTATATGCACGCAAAGAAAAAAGATGGTTGAATATGGTCACCTCAAACATAGTGTGTTCTTCATAAAAATATTATTATTAATTTGAAGCATCTAAACATTATTCTGATCACGATAAACATGTTTCTAGTTATTTTTAACCATATTATGTTTATTGTCTTAGATCAACCATATAATTATCATATTATGTTTAATAAAATTTTACTTGAAATCATAAATATGTTCATAGCAAACATAATAATGATAAAAATATGGTTGAATGAAAATTGTTTTCTATTATGTCTCTTTCGCAACCATGTAAATAAAGTGAGTATAAAACAAAAACTTAATCATACAAACTCAACACAGCTTTGTGGCTGAAGTGGTTGAGTGGCGAGTTAATGCAGAGTCAACTAAAATTTAAAAAAATTAATTTAAACCCCATGTATTATGTAGTAAATAAATACAAAGTGATAGAAAAGAAAAATCAATGGAATAAAAAAAACTTTATTTATACAAAAAATTTAAATTAAAATGTGTATGTACTAAAAAAAATTAAAAAAAAATTTCTTGCCTTAACCGGGGGTTGAACCGCAACATCTGCAGTTGAAAGCTATTTTTAATATTTTTGATTTAAAAATATATGTGGTTGGAAGCAATCATAAATCTAACCATACTATGTTTCCACCAGAATATGGTTGCCTCAACAATGTTTTTTCTTTGCGTGTGGTGGTTACGCTTATTTTGACAAATATTGGTGTAATGTGATCGCAATGCCTATTTTTCATACAATATGGCTTAAAACTACCCTACCTACTTTTACATCTTTTTTATGTTGACATTCATCGTCACACTTACACGAAGTTTTCATCAAATTTTTCACAATGCCCTTACCTGATATATATCTATCATGCTATATGTCAAATTCATATCATGATCGAAAATCACCAGGTAAAGACTGCATTTATTAGTGTTAACGTAGGTTATGATAGAAAAAGCATGCGATATGATATTTCTATCTCGATAGTTGGCGTATCTCTAATTACAATGAGTATTGCAAGCGAACTTTAGAGCGGCAAGTGGTTTTATCTGTCAATAATTCTCACGTTCATAGAAAATATATGAGCAAAGCGAAAGTCAGAATAGCGCTTTTTTCAAGTTTTGTTTTGATATTATTCAATTCAAGGCATATTCATTTACAATGTAACTGAAGGATATCAGAATTATGTGAATGTAGTAGTTTAAAAAAATAAATATACCCAAAAAGCTAAATTACTTGATAAAAATATTGAAATAATATTATTATTTAATATTAGAACTTCATTTTAGGATTAAATTTGTTGTTTGTTAACCATCAGCACTCAGGGTCAGTGCAGGAATCGAACATGGGACGCTATCCATCAATCTACAGGACACCCTATATTAAAATAATAATAAAATATATTAAATATAAGTGCCACTGTATATATAAAAAACCTTTCTGTTTTTCTATTTTGTTTTGCTTTTTTTTATCGCACTCTTTACTTACACAAAGGACATTCATATGAATTGTGTTTATTTAGTTCAATGCCTACTTTGGTAGTTTTTATTTATTTTTTGTTTAAATTTATTGAAACTTTTTGTTTGCGTATTGACTAAAATTCTAATTTGGTCGATTGGTGTAACGAAATATGTATTGTTTGGGCCCAAGACGTGGAACTAATCCACTGAAGATTCACAGGAGTATCTGATAACACGGCTGTATAGATATGCTTTCCCGCTTAGTGCTTATTGCACTAAGTGAACAATTTTTTCAAATATTTTTCATGAAAATATCATGGAAATTAATGCATTTTGCACACCAAACTTTATGATTGAAAATAATTTAATATGTTGAATAAGAATTACATTCAGAATTTTTAATATTCTCATATTGTATTATAGTTTGATTGTTACATGGTTTGTAGGGTAGGATTGCTTTTACCTTGTAAATATGCCTTGGTTCAATTGTTTTTGAAAAGTAATGACATTTTAGCTGATTTAACATTAGTGTTAAATGATAATTTAACTTAATCTGTTATTTTTACAAATGACAGTTCGCTTCTGACATTTATGAGGGCAAAAATAAAAAATCTGTAATTATTTCGGTATTGGCTTAACCTGAACTTCCGTGAAGATTTTTCGCCTAACAACAACTGCTAGTGGTGAGCCAACCTGACTTTTAGCTGACGGCCTTGATACATGCTGTCATTTTGATGAGAATAGCGGCTGTGGCTAAAAATATCTCAGAAGAGTGTTGTCTGGCCAATGCCAGACAACACTCTTCTTTGGCATTTCTTTGTCTTGTTTCTGATTTGGATCAAATTTCATTAAATATCGCTGAACGGCTTTAGACTGAGATGCACCTGATAATAATAAGCTTTGTTCTGTAAATCTAATCGTTTGCTATTATCGGAAAGTGGTTCTTGTTGTGATACCTTTAAAATTCAGACAAAAAAGGCATTTATTCATCGAACTAATCTTCATACTTTAAGCGGAAGTTTGAGGAAATTTCACAATGTTTTTTTAAATAAATTTCTTAACTTAAATGTATTAAAGGCAAGAAATTATATTAAAATGAATAAAAACGTAGTCTAGCGGTGTTAAATCACAAGATCTTGGAGGCCAATTCACAGGTCCAAAACGTGAAATCAGGCGGTCACCAAACGTGTCTTTTAATAAATCGATTGTGGCACGAGCTGTGTGACATGTTGCGCCGTCTTGTTGGAACCACAGCTCCTGGACATCATGGTTGTTCAATTCAATAATGAAAAAGTTAGTAATCATGGCTCACCATTGACTGTAACGTTCGGGCCATCATCGTTTTTGAAGAAGTACGGACCAATGATTCCACCATAAAGCGCACCAAACAGTCAGTTTTTCTGGATGTAACGGTGTTTCGACATACACTTGAGGATTAACTTCACTCCAAATGCGGCAGTTTTGTTTGTTGACGTAGCCATTCAACCAAAAGTGCGCTTCATCGCTAAACAAAATTCGTAAAATACGTATTCCGCACAGAACCATTATTTTCGAAATAAAATTGCACTATTTGCAAGCGTTGTTCAGGCGTGAGTCTATTCATGATGAATTGCCAAACCAAACTGAGAATAAATCACTTGACAGCTGTTAAATCGGTGGCCATCTTAAACAGTAATGCCAACTTAAAGTTCTATACGTCTATAAATCAAAAGCATAAGCAGAATATGATGTACAGCCAAAGAATTCCAAGGCTTAAATTAGTTTTGCTTTCCCAGAACCAGAATCAGAACTGCTAATTGAATTCTTTTTTAATTATTTTTTTAAATCGCTGCTTTTATTTATTTTTTCAAGAAAAACATTTTACTTATTTTTAGTTTGGCCAAACACACTCAATAAATATCCAACTTAATTTACAAAACTCTAAAAAAAACAAGAATTTTATTTTTGTGTAAATAAGGAAAACTTGAATTTACTAAAAATTTACTTGTCGCAATTAACTAAAGAACTTCTTGATCTGTCATTGTTGATAGAAATATCTATCACAGCCTAGAAAAAAGTTCCTATCAAGTTCTTAAAGGTATTGTGAAAAATGTGACAGAAACTTTGAGTACGTGGGATTTGGTATCTCTCTCTTACATATGGATCAAAGAAATGTATGTGCTAGTTAGGTGGATTGTGGATGGTAGGCCGATATATTTCACAATTAAAGAGATGACCGTTAATACCGATTGCTGGAATCGAAATAATTTTATAAGTAAAAGTTTTAGGGGATTTTAAAATAACTTAGTAAGACACAACATATTATTGGCACAGATTTTAGAAACGAGACGAAATATTTCTTAAAACAAATTTAAATTCTCATAAAATTTTTTTTTAAGATTTGAAAGCGTTTTGATTTGAAAAACTTGGCCCTAATTTTTGTATTATTATTTTTTGTCTTTGTGTTTAACTATCATATTTTACAATTAAGTTTTCATTTATATTTTTTTTTAATAATATCTTTGCATTTTTGTAAATAAAATCCCTAAAATGAGATTTTATTTCAAACTTAATTTTAGTCTAATTTATTCTTACGTGTGTGCTTTATTAAAATTACAATTCTTCTAGCCATTGTGTGTTTGTTAACATTGTACGTGTTAGACGCCAAACTTTTTTGGCTGCATTTTCTAAAGCACCAGGCGATTTGCCTTTAAATAAATCCATGTTGGGCAGAAAATAATGTGGACACCGACGGCACTGCAGACATGAAATTAATTGCAAAAATATGCCATTAATGCGATCAGCAATGCAATTCTCCTCCCATTCCATTTCACGCGGATGTTTTTCGCACTCGTATAAAAGTAATGTTTTCAAATGGTATGAAGTGACAGGATTACCAGGCAAATCTAATTGACGATCACGCAGTGTTTTTAAAATACTCAAACATCTACGACGGCTGGCACCTAAAAGTAGAAAAAACGCACAAGAAATTAAACACAAAATTTAATTAAATTTAACAAAAAAAAAAAAAAAAAAAAATTTAAATAAAACAAAATTTTTCTAATTTCATTTAAATTAGTAGGGGTAATCACGTTAGTGATTGCAAACAGTGCAAATGGGTGCAAAAAAAATTCGACTTTTTCAACAATACCTTTGCATTTTGCTTCATTTTCTTCCGTTTGCACTGGAAATACTTTGAGCAAACATCGCTGTGCATATTTGCTGAAATGTCACTAAACCAAAAACAACAAACATATACAATTGACAGATAAGCTTAAAGCTACCAGATTTTTTCGGCCGTTTTGTGATCTGGTAGCACACATTTTGGTGTTTGCAAGAAAAAATTTATCAAATTTAAAAAGGATACTATCGATCTAGCTTAATTCGGCGTGATTACCCATAATAAATTGTTCCAAGTAAGAGAATAACTTCTTTTTATCTCTTTTCAACAATGTTTTTGTTTGATTTCTAAAATATTTTCCTTCGAATGTTTAACAAGACTCCGTGGCGCAACGGTAGCGCGTCTGACTCCAGATCAGAAGGTTGCGTGTTCAAATCACGTCGGGGTCAATTCTGTTAATTATCATTCTTTTTTTATCTTTCTAGTTGTGTTTTTAATATTTTATTCTAGACAATTAACAGTTTATTTATGTTTTAATTAATCTTTTTTTTTTGTGTATGTGTTGCCGTTAATTTTGTGGCTTTATTATTAATAATCGATATTTGTTACCAGTTAACAGCCACTTGTTTGATTTCTAATTAAAATGCTCCCACACATACAAATTTAATTCTATTGCCTTGCTTGAAATCGTTAAAATTATTTATTTATTAAGCAAATACTTTTTATAATGAATTCTAAAAAAAAAAGAAATTAATTGAAAGTGAGTGTATGTGTAAATTTGGACTTTAGTTTGCGGCCTTAATTTTTTTTTTTGATAAGCAGGAATTGAAATTGAGCTGTTCGAGGAGGAAATTTTAAAAGAATCTAGCTACTAATGAAATAAAATCAGCCATTTATCGCGCTTTTTGGAAGAACTTTCACGTCTCCCCATTTCCTTCCCATTTTTATGACCTGTAATTTTATCAGTTTTTTATTTCAAGATTTAGATTTATTGTTCACAAACTGAGTTAAAAGTCTAATAGCTAAATGAAACGTTTCTCAATTAAAATTACATTATTATTTTTATGGAACACTCTGAGCTGTTACTTAAACTACACATGACGACAAGTTATTGGTTGAGTTGGTGTAAACATTTTTATGTTTATTTATAAAACAATATCAAAAAACTAATCTAATGATTTCTTCTAAACTATTTTTCCCTATTTTTTGCTTAATCTTTTAAAAAATTGTATAAAACGGCGGATTTTTTTATTTTACCAGAGTTGCACTTGAACTGTAAATAGCAGTACATACAAAAGCACTTGATATTATATTAATATCATGATGATTTTTGACTTGATTTTGTTTGTTACGAAACGAATTTCATAATATTTTGCTTGGACAAAACCAAATCAAATTTATTATAGTCAAAGTTGGCCTTTTATGATAGAGTCAAATGAGATCAGAGATGAATTGGCTCAACTTACTTACTAGTACTTCTATTATTTTCTATATAATAGTTGTTAAGTCACATTAAATTACTTTTTGTTTTAAAATTTCTTATTTTCTTTTGTTAAAAAAACATGAATTGTTTCCAACAAAATCTTAGAACTATTTTACTTCTGAGGACAAAAAGCAATGAATTCAACATTAACGTGTCACTGGAAAGGAATTGTCATTAAAAATTAGCATTTATTTAAGAAGCTATAAAATGCAATACGCAGTGGAATTTTGCTTAACACCGTACAGGTTATGTTTAATTTTGTATAATTGTGCACAATGGGTCTAAAATAGCGATGAAGTTTTTAAGAAAAGCTAGTGATTTAAAAAATACTTTTTCGTTTGTTTTAAGATGATTAAGACGCACTTGCGTTTTTTGCTGGGTTGTAATTTTATACTCACAGTAACCAATGTAACATCTTTAAAAATAAAATCAATTTTCTGTGTGTTTGTTTGTTCGCTATACAATTTTTTCAGCAAAATAATTGAAATTGTTTTTTAGTAATGAAAATTTTATTTTTTAACTGATTTTTCTGAAAGTCGCCACATACAATATTTATACTTCAAGATGGGTTGCCCTTTGCTTCTGAACCGATAATGCCAACTTTTGTGTTTACTTTTTGAGCAAAATAATTAAAATCCTTTTTTTCAACGGATTATTCGAAAAGTTCGTACAAAAGCTCTCTATACTTGAAGGTTGCATTTAGTTTGAATTGAATTTCGGCTATATTTTAATAAAATAATTAAAGTTCGTATTTTAATGATTAAAATTCTAAGCTTCACGATATGATTTAATGAACTTCAAAGGGATATAACACTAATGATACAGTCATGTATCTAGATTAATCTATTGATCATCCTATATAATTTTTAAATTCATTCAAACCATCCAGAATGCCTTCGAATAAACTACCTTTAAATGTTGACTTATCACATTTTACGTACCGACAAAGTGCATACACATAATCTGTAAAGACGGCACGATGAAGGTAGAACTCTTTTTAACTCTGGCAAATTAACACAATTTTACAATTCCGATCCATGAAAGTATAAAAATGTGCCAATTTTTTTCAGTAATTTAAGTGTCGATCAAAGTTGACAAATTGATACCGATATACTGACGTAGTTGTTTGCAACGTTTTCGCTTAAAATCAAAAGATGAAAAGAATAACTGATTGACTTATCAGTTCGGAGCTAATACAGATAAAACCAAAGTTCAAACTATAAAATATTATACTAACAAAACATATCGAAGGGGTGTTTGGTACTTTTTTGATATTTAAAGATTTGTGCGGTAAAAATAATAAAACACTAAGAAACGCAGCAACTAAAACTGGATTGTATTCTTCTCTTCTTAAAGAAGTTTAAAGTGTATATTGGGACTATTTTAGAATAAAAAAAATTAAGGGTAAAATTTGTACCTCTTTTTACTACTTTTCATGTACCTTGAGCAAATTAAGTGATTTTATTATAAATTTGTAACATTCAATAAAAATTAATGTAAAAAAAAACTTTTAAGGGGAGAAATATGAGTTTTACTTTTATATATTAAAATTTTTTAGTTTAATTTTTGTATGTTATTTCCACGACTAGAACTTTAATTTTTTAATATTAACGATCATAAACGTATCTGCCTTTGTTCAAATGGTCCAGGACAAGGTGAAAAATCAATTAAGGGTTAAAAGTTAACAACAAAGCTCGATAGTGTGAACGTATAGTACCGATTATTGTAGTGTTTTTCTTTTCACCGATATAAACCGAGCCACAATGAGTGATGATAAAATGTGTGCTGACCTGCAACGATTAAATTCTGTACACATACTGCTATTTGCGCCGATAGTGGGATCGTATCTGAAGAAGTATTGATTACATCAAACTTTCAGCAAGAAAAAACCCAAATTTTTGTATATCCGAAGTCTATAAAATAAGTATAATTTGTCAATTCTAAATATCGAATTCGAAATCTATTTTAAAATAGAGAAATTGCAAACTTTTTTTAGAGTGTAGGACTAAAAAAGGTTACCATGTACTTTGCATGTCCACTTTGCAATGAACTGCTGTAAATTGTTAATTTTTCTACTAATTAGAAACCTCTAAGAAATTCCACTCATTTAGTAAAAGACCGGACCAGACCACGTAAAAAACGCTAGTGCTATGAATTTTTTTTACTGGTGCAGGTAGCAATATAATATTTCGATTCGATAAAATTATTTAAATTTCAGTAAACGGTATTGTTTTCATTGCAATTTCGTTAATTGTGGAATATACAACTTCACCATCCCTGAACTATAAAAACAAAGTTATTGGGTTAATTGCTACAACAATTCAATTTTTACTTAAGCGATTATTGCTAATTAGCACAGAGTTATGGTTAAATTTTTTTCAGTTGGTTGCTCGATTACTTATTTGTGTAAAAAAAAAAAATAATATACAGGTAGCTGTTAATTAATTATCTTAAGCATATTAACGTGCATAAAAAGAACAGTCTTAAAGTCTAATCTAATCATTTCTCTGCTGGTATAAAATAAAGATAAACCGCAAGACAGAACAATTTTTTTTTCAAGAGACTATTTCTTTTATTCATTCGTTATTAAAAATAATTTATTTATGTTTACTTGTTTATTCTGGTTTGTTAATATTGTAAACATCAAATAAAAAAAAAACATTAAGAAAAAGCCTCCGAAAGGCAAACAAAATTGAAATTTTATTTTAAAGAAATAGCCAATCTCATACATGTAACTTGATGACGTTTAAATGGATTAATTTCACAACAATTTCTTAGTTTACTTAGAATTTTTTTTTATAATAATAAAATAAACTTTTATTTTTATTTTAAAAGTGTATTTAGCTACAGCAAATTGCAGCAAGCCTGGTTGGTATGGTACAGGTAGTTTTGCCCTGGCTCTCTCTACCATCCAAAGAAATTTCACTTCCAAAAATTGCTAATTTCTTTTTTCACGCGTGATTTCAAGCAATTATAATTGTTCACAGTACGGCTCACTTGCTTTGCATTAACGTTTATACAATGATCATGATTATTCTAATGACTTAAAAAATTAAAACTATTAGAACGTGAATGTCATGTACATTAACGACCGTTTTATTTTTATTTTCAATGCAAGTATACGAAAGAAGATATCGTTCGCTTATACAGAAAGAGGCCCTAATTTTTTTAATTTATTTCAATTTTTCTTTAATTCTAAAATTTATTTATGTTTTATTTCAGAAAAAACCCCTTCAAACAAGTCACTATAAATTAAAATCAAACAAACCTAAATTCCTATTCAAACATTTTTTAAAACTCAGCTAAACAAAAAAACTTGTTTTATTAAATCTTTTTTTATTATCTTTTGCTCGAAACAGTCAACTGAAAATTTTCAAAACTAAAAACAAGCAAACAAACAAACATTTAAGAAAATAATAAATTTGACAAAATCGCCATAAAATGCGAACTAAAACAAGAAAGAAATAGTAGTTGCTGTCGTCGTCTAGATAAAATTTTTTTGCGTTTCCTACAGATTTATGATCAGCTTTCATGTTGAACAGTCAGTCGTGGAATTGCGTTTATTTATTTTTGGATCTTTATCGGCTGTTGATCGGCTTAATCTTAAGATTAAAAAAATAAAACTGATCAGTATAGTGAATTTTTAATAATCAAAAATTTCATAATTTAAGAAAAATCTTTTTCCTCAATATTTAGTTAAAAAATAATAATTAGTTGCATCATAAAGTATGTATAAAACAAATTAAATCCAATATAATTAAAAATAATTTTGAGATATTTCGTAACAAAATCGGATCCGTCAGTTCAAAGTTATGGTAAGCTTTTTAAAAAATCTCATGTTCTCAAAAAAAAACTTATCCACAGAATTTGCAATACTGATGATTAGGGCAAGGATTCTCATGTATTATAAATACATGGTTTTTATCGATTCTGATAAAGTAGTTTTCCGAATTCAACAATTTATTGAAAAATTGGTTTCTTTTGTTATTGCATATTTTGTTTTAAATTCATATATTTTTTGCATTATTTGTATTTATTTTTTTATTTTTAATATTCAAAAGTATTAGCCACCTGAATACCTGTAAAGTATTTCACAATTAAAAGAAATCACACATTCACCATGATAGATAAATAATATGGAACTATTTTCGATTCTTAAATTCAACAAAGTAGCCAACTTGCAAAAATTACTACTTTGAATTTTATATTAATTTATGTTGAAAGCGATCAAACCGTCTAGAAAATTTATATGAAAAGCACCGATTGTAAAATTCAAAGAGTTACTTTGTTCATTGCACGGAATCATTAATTGATGATGTTGTAAACGTAAGTACTGCCGGGCAACATAATCTTGATATTTACTTTTCAGAGTTTACCGTTTAAGTCGTTTACTCGATCTAAAAGAAATTTGTAAAAGTATTTTTTAATAAGTAATTTTCCGATTATTTAAGTACCTGAACTTAAACTTTTAATAAATGTATCTTAAGAATATATGACAAGAAAAAAAGAATGGCTTTACTGCATATTTGGCTTCTTTTAACGAATGTTTCATTTTATAAGTGCGGGAAATTCCTTGCTTTCGAAAGTACGAGTATGACAGTGTAATTTAACATTTAGCAGCACGTTTCAATGAAAGAATAATTTATTAGTTTTCTAACAATGACAAGTTTTATGAAACTAATGACAACATTTCATTAAATACATGAATATTTCATTGAATTAATGAAATATATCATTAGTCCAATGAAATTCTATCATAATCGTTATTGCGCTTGTAGCTTCGAACTTGTGATTTTTTGGCTAAAACGATCTCAGCAAATTGCTGAATTTTTTTTAATCCTTTCTAGTGTGTTAAAGCACTTGTGTGCCCTGTGGAAAATAAATTGCCTGTCGGACTGGCAACTACAATCGTAACAGCCAATAAAAGTTGAGGTTGGTTGAAGGAGACATTTTATAGAAAATGTTATTTAATCCCTATAAAATTTATTTAACATTAAATTCTTTTGTCCTTCCTGTTCGCTGAGACTGTTTGTCATGCAATTGCTGCTTCTGGCATCAACTAATGACAGCTTAGTCTATATAATTAAAATTCTTTTTCTGTTTGTTTGTTCGAACAATCTTTATACTGCAAGGAAGGTCGACCGAGTGAGACCGGGTAAAAAAAGGTAGTTACTGCATAAAAGTGTCGATTAGCTTAATATGATTATAAATATTTTAATGGCTTGTGTGAACTCAATTACATACAAGCTTCGACTTTGTTCATGTTGTGATCATAAGAAATATTTCTGTAAACAGCTTCATTGACATTTGAAAAGAAAATTGAACAAATTAATGTCATAAAGTGATCAAATAGTTTTTTTTTCTTTCACTACTTACTAACGTACATGAAATAAAAAAGATTTTTAAATAAAAATAAACATCAGGTGTTTAAATAAATATTTCTTATCGTTTGTTGTTTTTTTCTTCGTTTTGTTTACTTGTTTCAAATTTTAATTTACAAGTCGTTATATCGATCAGTATTCAAATCTCTCAAATAAATCACTTATTGGTTTATTAAGTGTGTCACTGATTGCACTGGTCGGTCATAAATATTCGTCGTACTCGTATATAGACCTGAATGAAAAGTTGACGTCTTTAAGCTATGAATAGTTAAAAATTTTATATTTTTTAAAAACGTTTTTTTTTTTTGTATTATAATTAATTTTATAATCGTTTTTATGTTGTCTACCCCCGCTGACATGACATTTTCATTTGTGTGCGTTTATAAAAAAAAGTGTTCATTCTGTTCTTATCTTTTAGTTGGTTAATTTTATTGATTCTTTCTACTGTGATTTTTCTTTTTATATTTCAGTTTATGATTGCATATATTTTAGACGCCAGTCATTTAGTCAGTGTCACCTTTTTCTGTCGTTTTTGTATTTCATGAGCTCTCACGTTAATGGCTTTTCGTTGTTTAAAACAACATTAATTAAACGATCACTTAGCAGCACGTTTTAGGGGGATATGCCGTTGAAAGTCTATTTTGACATCTTAATTTGTGGCTGTAGCTGTGTCAATGCTATTGTAAATATTTAAGCATTTATATTTTTTATATTTAAATGTAAGATTTAATTAGGCAAGAGTTATGACACACCAAAGCAAATATTTGTAGCGTTTAACTTTTATTTAATGGAATCGTGCCATGAAATCACTAAAATTTTCAAAAAAGTATCTTCTAAATTCAATCATTCTGTGTAATTGTAAAAATTAAAGACTTGAAAGTGTTAGTAGAAAGTGCAGGTTTTGTGGTTCACATGACGAGACTTCAGATCATGTATTTTGTGACTGTACGACCTTGGGGTCTTGTAGGACATGATTTCTGTGAGACTTATTGTTGACTTCCAGAAAGGTTGGAAAGATCTCACTGAGCAAGATAATTGGTTTCTGGTTAGGCCGGGGTCTAATAATAATATTACAGCTTTCCTTTTACGCAGCTTGATAAGTGAAAATTCCATTATGATTCAACATAATTTTGTATCCCACAAAATAATAATATTAACATGCTTGAGGTTTGACTGTTATTTGTTGGTTTATTTTCAGCATTGATTTATGTTTTTATATTTATTTATTTATTTAATACTGAAATTATCCTACTAATATTATAAAGCCGAATATTTGTGAGTGCAGATGTGTGGATATTTGTTCCTGGTTCACGCAAAAACTACTGAATGGATTTTAATCAAACAACAATAATTTAGCTTATAAAGGGTGTTTTTTATAGACGTATAGAACTTTATGTTAACATTACTGTTCAAGATGGCCACCGATTTAACAGCTGTCAAGTGATTTATTCTCAGTTTGGTTTGGCAATTCATCATGAATAGACTCACGCCTGAACAACGCTTGCAAATAGTGCAATTTTATTTCGAACGAGATTGCCGTTGTTCCCGATTTTCATAAGCGAATTTTGTTTAGCGATGAAGCGCACAAACAAAACTGCCGCATTTGGAGTGAAGCTAATCCTCAAGTGTATGTCGAAACACCGTTACATCCAGAAAAACTGACTGTTTGGTGCGCTTTATGGGCTGGTGGAATCATTGGTCCATACTTCTTCAAAAACGATGATGGCCTGAACGTTACAGTCAATGGTGATCGGTATAGAGCCATGATTACTAACTTTTTCAATTCTGAATTGAACAACCATGATGTCCAGGAGCTATGGTTCCAACAACACGGCGCAACATGTCACACAGCTCGTGCCACAACCGATTTATTGAAAGACACGTTTGGTGACCACCTGATTTCACGTTTTGGACCTGTGAATTGGCCTCCAAGATCTTGTGATTTAACACCGCTAGACTACGTTCTGTGGGGCTATGTAAAGTCATTGGTCTATGCCGATAAGCCACACACGCTTGACCATTTGGAAGACAACATTCGCCGTGTTATTGCCGATATACGGCCACAAATGTTGGAAAAAGTCATCGAAAATTGGACGTCCAGATTGGATTACATCCGAGCCAGCCGTGGCGGTCATATGCCAGAAATCATGTTTAAAATGTAATGCCACAAGATTATCTTTCGGATAAATAAAATTCATGTCAATCGAATAATCTATCGCTGTTTTATTGCAATTTAAAGTTCTATACGTCTATAAAAAACACCCTTTACATCAGAATAACACATAGGCTATAATCTATAAAGATATTGTGTAAATTGTCGTCGACATGTTTTGGGGTGCGCCGCAAATATCGTTGTATGACCGACATGTTTATCATAAATAGTCCTA
This sequence comes from Thelaira solivaga, assembly GCA_947397855.1. Lineage (NCBI taxonomy): Eukaryota > Metazoa > Arthropoda > Insecta > Diptera > Tachinidae > Thelaira > Thelaira solivaga. The sequence goes on from OX377612.1 coordinate 41,798,616, forward strand.
CAGAAATGTCCGCGACAGCATATGTCTATCTCTTATGTGGAAGCAATTATCGTCAAAATAGTGAACCATAATCACAATAGAGGTAATTTATTTCTAACTAGCGCGTACTTAATTTAAGCCTAAAATTATGGTTTTAAATACTTAATTGTCACTTTGGTTGGCGTTTCTGAAAATAATGCTAGCAAAAACATGAGCCACTTTATAAAGTAGTTAATGACTGTATTTATTTGGTTGGTTTTTTTAACAATTAAAATTCTATTTGTAAAGGGATGTCGCTAAAAAGCGATACAAATGCTTTCTAAGAATACCGACTGGGCCGGGTGAGTCGGACAAAAACATCTAGTAATGATATAAAAGTACAATAGAATATAACAAAAATTATAAAGAAATTATAAAAATAAATTATGAATTTAGAAATATGTACTTAATTTCGTTTTTAATTAATTGCTTGGCTTTAATGCTACACAGCATGTCATGTAATTAATTTACAACCAAATTAATATTTAATTAATTAATAATTAAGTAATAATATTAATCCAACTTTTATGAAAATCTGGCCGTGTTTGAAAAATTGGGATCATCAGTCTCAATTAAATTAATTTTTTTAATTGAGACGTGTCAATGTAAGTGCGTCTATTATAAAACAAAAATTTTTAAATAGAGATAAATAAAGTTTCATCAAATTAAAATATAAAATACATTGAAACTTCAATATAACGAAATTTGAAGAAATATTTAAAAAAATTCATTTTTTTTAATCCAAATTCTATTCTATACGAAAATTATATGTAAAAGTCACTATTCAAGAGGTATAGAGCCTATAGAATCAACACTTCGTTATGTAGAGGCTTTTCATAACGGAACTTTAGCGACTTAAAATGTTATAACTATTTTTCAAGTACGATTTCGTTGTATAGAGGCTTTTGAAGGAATAGAGGCTTTATAGCTCAGTATTTCTTCGTATAGAGCAATTTTGTATGAAAAACTTTGCCGTAAAGTGGTTTTTTCAAAGGGACAAAGTCTGTAAAAACATCGCCAGATACCATGAATAATGAACAAAAAAATTGGTGATGCATTAGTCATAGATATTATGAGTTTGATATCAACATTGTTAGATGAAAATCTAAAAAATTTACCAACCAAATATGATTTAGAATGAATTGAAACAAAAATGTATTATGATGTTTGAGAAAATCAAATACTTAAAGAGAAAATTCGAGTGTATGATGGAAAAGGTGAAAAAGAGAAATTTAAAATACGAGGTGTGAACAAAAATTAATATATGGAGGCAGCTATTAAGAAATTAATCAAAGATAATATTAAAATAAGTGCTCAGCTTGAATTTGAAAATATACGCAAACTATATGAAGGCGATGAAAAAATTGGCGTAATTGTAGAATTTCTATCACTAGATTTTAAAAAACATAAAAATCCTTAAAGGCATTGATGTGTAATGTGCAAAGAAAAGAAAGTTCATAGAGCTAACTTATATAAATATAATTAATAAAATAAATTAAAAAATGTAGTAGATGCCTAAATAAAATAAAACTAGTAGACAAGAATTTATTAACAGGGCAAAGAAGTTCATGCACTTAAAACTGCAAAATATGCAAAAATAAAATTTAAAATAGGCATTATGAATTAATTTATTTAACCAATTATTAATTCATAAAAACGTAAAAACTTAAAAAGTATTAGTAGTATTTATTTATATAAATAAATAAGTTTTTTTTAAGTTGTCTAAAGTAAAACTACTTATATTTGGTCTTAAAATTGTTTTAACCACTGAAAATGTTCGTTCGACTTCAACGGATGTAATAGATGTTTATTTAAAAGTGGTCATCTCCTTTGTAGAATATTCTTTACTGGACGTAACTGGACTGGGTAAATTAATAATACTACCAATCTCTTTAACTGTTTTAAATCCAGCATTCTTTTTTAGATCTGCATTAAGTTTGGATTTTATTTTTTCACCGATTTGACCTTTTACTTTTCTCAGAAAGCTTAACCGAGGTAATCAGTTTGGTTATTGTCTCGACTAGAAACCCATAATTTGAGTGAATAAATATTAATTTAGCCTTTATATTAGCCAATTACAAAAATATTGACTGCAAAATACAACTTCGTAAAACTGGCAACAGAAACAAGGCGAATTCATTATAAAGTGTTGGTAATTCAATGCCAAGCACGAAAATATTGTTGCTTTTGCTCATTGACAGCTCAAACAACGATAACCAGTTGATCCACTGATTACATTTTATAATGAATTCCCCTTGAACAAAAAGATATTTCTAATTAAAAATTAAGAAAAGATCTAATTTTTTTATAAATACTCGTATTACATTTATAACACAATTTTACAAAATATGACGAAAAATATGCATTTGTAATAAAATATGCAAAAATATGCCCTAACATATTCATGCCATTTTACTGGAAATATTGTGATAAATTTTAGGTGGGTCTGAGAGTAAGGACAACAAACATGCATTTGCATGTTTATTACTAAAGATTTAACAGTGCTTTCTTATAATTATATATGATTTAAAAAATAATATGTTATGAAATGATTTTTTTAATTATGTAAACTATTTTGGTCTCAACAAAATTTATTTTTATTTGTGCTTAACTCAAATCGTGTTGGCTTGCAAAATGCATTATTTTCAAAAATTGTTTATTTAGTACAATTAGTACTAACAGGGAAACCATATCCATATGGCCCATTTCATCAGAAATCAATCGAAAATTCAATGCACGTTTAGCAACAGCTCTGATTAAATATTTCAACACAAGATACTAATATTGTTTTATATAAATTGTATTTGGGTAGTGTGTCTTGGTATGAAGATTTTGGTTTAGTAGAAAATTTTCTTATTGAAAATTTGATGCTAATTGGCTTTCTAAATTTTAAAATTAACGAACAGCAGCAACTTGTGGAAGAGAAGTACAAAAGAAAATCAAAAGACAGAGAGCTCAATAGTAAGGGCTTGGTGGTGGCAAGTGTGTCGTTAGAGCTTTTCATTAGAAGAGAAAACTTGGTCTGATCATCTGCTAATTTCTTTGTCCATTAAATTAAAAATCAAAACTACAAGTAGCAAATCAAAGAAACTTTTACCTAAACTAAAATAGATGGATAAATACAAAGATAAATGTGTTCCTAACATTAAAATTGCGATGCGAGACATGAATGAAAATAATGTTGATATAAATTTATCAGCATTTAACTCTGTAGTTAAAAGCTCTGACCGAGTTCAATTGGAGCGAGCTCTATCTTGCGAGCAGCACGTTTTGAGTTCATATGTATCATGTGTATACGTAACATATATAAGCCTTTTATACCTTTTGTACCAACATTCACTTTGCTTGTGTGTGACGCATGAAAATGTGGCATTAGAGTATTAGAATTGCAGAGTAAACTAAACTTTTAATTTTTCTTTATTAAAATTTTTTTTATATTTATGAGTCGTTCAAAATTTAATATTTTAGAAAATTATATTAAATTAATTTTGATTTTTTTTAAGCAGCACATGTTTTAACTTCGCTACAACATGCGTAAAGGAGTATCGTGGAAAATTGCAAAAATTTTAATTAATTTCAACAAATACAGTCAAGTTTCCTTTAATGCGATTGTTCGTTCCGCGTTATATGGAAACCGTGATATGGAAAACTTCGAATTAATTCAAAATCGAATATGCGTTCTAAAAAAAACCACGTTTTGAGAAACATATAAATAAGGCAAAACAGATTAATCTATACCGCGTTCTAGGAACACCGCGTTTAAAGAAACTTAAAATGAATTCGTACCATGTTTTCACTAAAATGCAAGCAAATGAAGAATCATTACGAAGAGCTTCCAATACTACAACGTTTTACAAAACCTTGAATTTTACCTGAGGAGAATATTATTTTATGAATAGATTTTTTGACGATTGAAAAGTGTTTGCAATTTTAAAATCAGTACCGTCTTTATTAAAAAAGGTGCAAATGCAAAAGCAAAAACTATTTTCTCAAAGAGACTTCAGTTTTTTGCATTTTCTATGCTGATGACAAGGCGAGTACTGGGACTGTTGCTAAAAGCAAACTAAAACCGGTACTAGTCCATATTGTTATTTGCTTCGGCAAGCTACCTTATCAATCCTCTACTGCAGTCAAGTACTGATAAAGCAAATTTCGCTATGAGTCACTTTAAAACCTTTTATTGCATTTATACGCAGATATGCCAAACATCTTAGAAATAGAATTAAAAGCGATAAATAGTCACCTATTCACTACGGCCAGAACAGACCTATTCTTTCCTATGCCTCCATTGTCTTCATTTGGCAAACATCTTAAATGAGCAAAGTATTTTTCCTCAAAAAAAAAATCATTCCATCCCTCTTGATTTTGAGAATTTTATTTTGAAAGCAATTCAATCAACAATTTCGTATCCATTCTAATAACAAATAATATTTGCTAAATTAGTCTGTAACTATTTTGTCTACCAAGAATTTTTTTCATAATCAGAAAAACTATACAACCAAGGGCTTCTTCAAATCTCTCAATTCTCTGTGCTTCGTAAGACGTTATCTCACCTTGTAGTAAACGATTCTCGGCATCTGTAAAGCTCAGCACCCAGGCATCGCCTTCCATTGCAGAGTTTTTGCCCTGCAACGCTATACATTCCTTTGACAACATGTCGAAGCCTTCAGTCTTAACCTCTGCAACAATGTTGGGATGTGGCCACGGTATGCCCGGTATGGGCCAATGTGAAGCAGAGCGTGGCCAAAGGCCAGCACATTTAAAGGCGGGCGTGATTTGTACAATAATCCTTTCTCGTATGCGTAACTTGACTTCGGTCGTGTCGGCAATCATTTTCACAATATCTCGATAAGCACATTTATCACAAGCTTGGGCAACTAACGTTTGAAAACGTGAACGTATCTTACGGGCTGATAAGTAGCCAGAAGCTGTTATAAATTCTACCCATAGAGACATGGAACGTTTACGGCCATCACTGAGTTTTAGTACAGCACAGCCAGGCAGTGTTCCATCATCAACAAAATTCAAAACTCCCATTTGATTCAAGTAAATAATGATTTCGAATTCTGTGGGCGATATTACCTCCAAGCCCTCAAAACGGCCATTGTAGTCGTTGAGGGATGATATAAAACGAGGTTCCTGCACTTCGACTTCCTTAAGTACGTCTTGTACAATTCGACACACTTCTAAAATTTGTTTGTGTATTTGAACCTTTCGCGTTTGTACGCGATCTGCACAATATTTTTTCATTTGATAAACCATTTGGGCTTGTGCCTCTATCATATCCGACGGCACTAGCATTTTGCTTCAAGATGAATCAACTTTGTATAAAAAAGCTTCAGAAAGCTTTATTTTTTCTTTAAATAAATTTCTTTTATATTTTCGTTTACTAACTTTGTTTAAATGACTTTTTTAAAAGAAATTAATTTAGGAACTTTCAGATTTTATTTTTTAAATTTAATTTTTTTTCTTTCATTAAATTTCTTCTCTTGCTTTTTTTTTATAAAATATTCTTTTTCACTGGTTGAGGTAATTCTTTCTTTTACTTATTTTTTTTTTCATATTTTGTGTGTTGCCGATAGTTTCGTAAATGTACTATTTTTCTTTTCTGGTTGTGTTTAAGAAAAATACCACAAGACTTCTTAACCAACACGCGACGTCACACACAATTACTCTCCACCACGTTCACGCGTCGTCAAGTTCTAAATGTTGACTGAGTTTCGTTCGGTGAATTCAGTACAAGAAAACAACTACGACAACGCTAACCACCAACTACGACGACGCGGACGGCAACTGCCTCTGTTCTGCAATGCTGCGTTTTTGTAGTGGTGTGGTGTCAACCACTCTGCTCTCTTGTATAGATATTTTCTTATTAGCCTAACTGTTATTTGTATTTCTCTCCCTTTTGCTCTCCTCCCAATTGTGGTAGCCATATTGTTTTAGTTTATCCTTTACTCTTGTGTGTTAAAACGGGATGGTTGCTCTATGTTGAATTAATATTTCTTTGTTGGTAGCTTGTGCGTTTGTTTTATTTATTTATTTTGTTTGAGTATTTACTTTAATGGCTGGTTTTATCGTATTGTCTCTTGGATTTTGTTCTTTTCATTGTTGTAAGTACACTGTCGGGGTGTGTGTTTCATTTGTTTGTTTGCATATACAAATTTGTACGGTTTTTGTTTGTTTTTGGTTTTGGTGTGTGGCTTTGTGCTTTAATATTAGCGCCGCCAAAAAGCGATGGCGCTTATGCTTTTTATGTTTTTGCAAATGATTATGAAAGCAAAATTCTGAAATTTTCTAATAAGCTTGCCAGATCCTTATAAAAATTTTAACCAGCATGTGATTATATGAATTAGTTGGTATCAAGAATGATAGAAATACAATATTACGCCATCCCGCACAAAGAAATGTATAATTTTTTTCTTCAAAGAGTACATAATCTACGTCATCTAATGGATGGGGTAATCTTAACTTTTTTTCATTCTTGGCTGGTATTTTGCTGCAGGAGAAACTAATTTCTAAGTACAAGCATTTTGTTTGTACATACAACACAAATTTTAACACAATTTTAATAAATAGGTACAATACCGACAGCTGTTAATTTAAAAGAGACACAATATTTTTTATTTTCAATGCAATTTGTTAATTTTTTATGAAATTGGTTGTTGGTTCTTACTATGAAAGAATTGAGTTCTTGGCTGTTGCCAATAATAATATAAACATTAATAAATTGAAATTGCAGGTGAGATTTCAAAATCGCAATAAAAAAACTTAAAAAGAATTTAACACATTAAATGAATTTAAAATTATTTTTACTAACCAACCGAAGAACTTTTTCAAATTGTTTTTCAAAAATATTTTTAAAACAGAAATTTTTCATCTTAAAGAAGTTCAACCCCGCCGACCTCGGCTGTATAATAATCATAGAAGAGAGCTCTTTGGAGGAACATGATGGAAATAATAATGGTTCACTGCCTGAAATGACTGTGGAAGTTATCAGAACGAGGAGAAGGAGGAAGCTGTGGAACACCTTCCATGTCTTTGCCCTGCAGTTTAGGATCGGCGTAAACTTCTCAAGCAAAAAAAAAATTTTTTTCATTTCATTATAAAATTATTTTCCTTGAGAAAGACATACGAAGGCGTGTCGAAATATTGGAAATTAATTTAATAATAATTAAAATATATAAAAAGACTTAAAAGCTTAAAAAATATTTATTTATTTTCAGATAGAAAAGGTCAAATAAACAAGATTTATATATAAATAACTTTTTTTATTTGCAAGATTTTAATGAAAATTTGAAAAAAATTTCTTGAAAATATACCGATTACAATTGAATCATACAATAAAATCCAGTTATCAGTCATCTGGCATCTTTATATACAATCCAACCATTTAACAAAACTGTATTAAATGATATTACCGCAAAGTCTCCGCCTCTTGTAAGTTTATGTCTGACTTGTGTAGAAAACGTACAGGCTTTTGCTAATTTTGTGTAAATAAACAAAATAAATTTATTTGTGACTAAACTCACATAGATAATCACTAATACAATCAAATTAAAAAAAAAAATATACACAAAATCAAATAAAATAAAAGTTAAGTACATAAATGTTTTCTTTTCTCTACACGAGGGTTGAAATTGGAAAACGCTTAAGCCGCCAGTGGAAAGAAACTTGTCATATGTAAGTCAATTTGTAGGAAACTCTCTTCTTTAAAAAAAATTAGAACATACATTAGACACTTTCATAAAATTAGAAAACGTTATATATAAGAAATGCCTTTTTTTTAAATTTTGACATTGTTTAGTTTGGATTTGGTAATGTTTATTAAAAACTAGGAAAATAATTTGGATCAGTATATCAACATATAATTTAAAAAAAAAGCACTCAATTACAAAAAAGGATTAAAAAATTCCCTCAAAACCTTTTCACTTGTGCAATTAAAAATAACCTTCTTAAACTGAAAAATTTTTTAAAATGTCGGGTGATAATTCCTATTAGACAGTTTTTTTTTACCTTGTAAAATTCTTTGAATGTGAGGGCTTTTTTTACATTTTTAAATAGTATTGTAGTTAGGGGCTTATGTAGGTGAGAGCAAAATGTGAAAATTCTTCTCCAAGAATGAAAAAAAAAGTATGATTTTCTATTTTCTTTAAATTGCGCTCCCCAAAATCTAACGTGGACGCGTTTTTGACTTAAATATCTTTCAGATTAATCTCTAGTCGTGAGTGTCAAAATGTATTAATTAGGATATTAAAGCATGTGTAAAGACTGGAATGTTACCTTAAAAATGTGCGGTTGCTAATTAAAAAATAACTTGATTATATGAAAGAGGCTGAAAGAAATAAATACAACAAACTCATCGAAATTGATAACGAAGACTTTCAACCCTTGTATTAGAGTAGGATTAAATTTTCAGCTGCAAAATCAAATTCGTGAAGTATGCTGTTTCTACATTAAAAAAGAAAAACAAAGAACTAATAATTTTTTTTTCTAGTATGAGAATGAATGGGAGTTAGAACAAAAGCAAATTCAATAATTTCTTTTAGTAAATGATGTAGAAGACATTATGGTAAAGCCATAAAGCGTAATATTTTGTTTGTTGTCATTTAAAATTTATTTGTTTATGCAAAGTTTTCTTGTCCCTTTGCATTTTTATAAATTACCAGTACAAAAATACTCTGTGTACGAAAACGCTTGCAGCGAAATAAGAAGCTTTGTGTGAGCTCTTGGCGTTGCTTACTTAGTTGGTGACATCCCAGTTACTTTTTTTTAGTTATGTGAGTAAAAGGAAAATTTTGACAAAATGTTGTTTTGAATTATTTATCGATTTTAGGCTAACAGCCTATTCTTCTTCTAAATTGTAGTATGTGTTATTTATTTTTATTTTACTTTATGCAAACAAACACACAGTCACACACACACATATATATATATATATATATATATATATATATATATGAATCTGTCTTTATATTTGAGGGTTAGAAAGTTTTTTTTCACATTTTATCTCTCTTGTTTTTAAGTAAATTCAGGGGATGTTTAACTTCATTATTGTCATTGCTTTTGTCTGAATATTGTTTTGCTGTTGTCTGGCCAACAACAAGGATATAATTTATGTTTCCTTTGTGTGATGTGTGAAGACATAATTAATTAATTATATTTAAACATGAAATTAACATGAATACGCTGTTGTTTTTGAATTAAAATAATTGAATTTTGCTTAATTTTTTTCTTTTTTTAAATATTTTTTTTTTCTTTTTTGTGTAAAATATTTTGTTTTAATAAATAAATAAACTAATTGATTTATTTTTTACTTTAATTGTAGTAAGTTTCAAATGGATAAGTGGGAAAATGCTTATCACAAAAAGAAACAAATACGTGGACTTTAAATTAAAATTTATGAAAAATTTCGATAACGTTGACTTTAAAGTCTGGATAAGAGGGTTAATGTTATATAAATTTTATTGTGAAAATAAAATTTTTAATTTAATTATATTTAACGGCTGGAATTAATACTGAACTTGCTTTATACATATTTTTACATATTTCCTTCCAACGCTGTGCAGCTTTTTGAGAAATCATTTATAAATTATTATTCAAGTGATGATTTATTTATAAAAAAAAAAGTTCTAAAGAAGCTACACAATATTGGAGCAAAAATTTTTTAAATTAAAAATAAGTTTATTTTAAATTTAAAGCTTAAATAAACAATTGTATTTTGAATTTTTAATATTTATGAAATAAAGGAAATTATTTACACTGTACAATACAAAAACACCACACATTTTATTGTATCCAAAGTGTCCGCCATCATTTTATTAAAAGATTTTATACCCACCGTTAAGTTTTGTAAAGTGACTTATAGTTAAATTTAAAGCGAAATATTTTTCTCTTACAAACAACCATCTGGAATCCTGTTTAGTACAAGGGTAAATTAGAACGAATTAATGGTTAATTATACTTATTTCTGGTGTTAAAATTAAATTACACCATTGGTGTGTTCTAAATCTATAACTTATGGGTGAGTTTTTAAATGGAAAACAAAAAAAATCAAATTAATGGACAGGTTACAAGGTTAAAAAGATCCACAAAAATATTCTTCGTAATGTTTTACATAAGTTTTCTAAATATTTATTACATTTACTAAATTTTTTTATTAATTACAAAATAAATAATTAATTTCAGTTCAAGAAACTAAAATTTTATTTTTGAAAGCAATAAAATGTCCGTAGGCACTCAATTTTAAAATTAATAGAAAAAGATATTCTAAGAAAGATAGCCCACAGAAATGCAAAATAAATTTAATTTCAAATGAATCATGTTAAATTGTTTGAAATCAAAAAGTGCTTAATTCCCATTTATATTGAAAATTAATTTATAAATTTTCCATGAGAATGGAAAATAATGCATTTTGCACATCAACATAAATTCTAAAGCACGAATATAAAATGTTTATCATTATTTTTATTAATATTAATTAAAGAATTTTAAATAAACGGCAAAATTCAAAATATTCTCTTTCAGTAAGAGTAAGAGTAAGTAAAGTATCCGACTTTTCCCGGTAGTAATCAAAAATACCATACCGTCGTACATATGTTCCCCTTTTCTACTGCTATCTGGAAGGTAAGACCACCTTCAAAAACCTATTAAAGTCGATTTGGGAAATCAGGTAGTCGGTAGACACCCTAAGATCCGAATGAATTTGATTCAGGATCTTATCATGCCCATATAGATAGTGTGGAATATAGAATTTTTCCCAGATATTTTTCACTTTCCGATAAGGATAATTCCTGATCCTGCATTCATGGAGAATTGTGGCTCTGCACCTTGGTTTTTGTGGTGAATAGAACCAAAACTGTTTTGCCTAGGTTAACTCCTAGGCCACAGGCTGCAGCCCAGTTACTTAGTAATCATGAACTTTCCTGATACCAGTATAACCACATCGTCCGCGTATGCAACAACTTTAATCCCTCTATTATGCAGCTTAATTCAGATCAAATCGATAACAAGAAGTTACAGTAGAGGAGAAATCACACCACCTTTTCACCCACTTGCTATTCCAGCTATTGCCGAGTTTTGCAGTGATATACCTTGACTCTAGCACTTGCACTATCCAGTTTCTTATGTATTGCTCAACTTCAAAAACCCGAAGAGCATGCTCAATGGCTGCCACAGATACGTTATTGAAAGCACCCTCTATGTCTAAGAATGCTCCCAAATTATATTGCCCGTTTTCCAGAGATCTTTCTAAGACCCCCTAATGTGTGTAATGAGTAGGAATATAGTTGAGAGAGAGAGAGAGATTATATAGCTGGCTCAGCTAGGGAATGATGGAGTGCTTAGCACTCTGAAGCAATTCTCTCTTGGGAGATCAAGTCTTCACAAAAATAGGACTTGAGTGACTCATAGCCAAAATCCCACTGAGCTTGCAGAGTCTCTAGTGCTGTCAACCGCTTCACAGAACTTCCTCCAGGAATCCCTTTTGACGATCCTTAGAGCCTTCTTATAGGTCCGTAGCTTGTCGTGTTATGGTTACCACACTTTGTTGTTGTAGCTAGTGTTGAAAGCTTTCCGCCCTTCCTAGAAAGTTCCGAGCTCCACCACGGAGGGTATTTCTTTATAGTCTTAGTTGCAAGGCAGGAAATCTCATACGCCTCATACGTCTTAGCGTTCGAGTCCCATAATAGTATTCTCTACTATTGGTTCTTCCTTTAGTCGGTGTTCCAGATCCCTACTGAGCTTGTTCCAGTCCTTTCTTATAGGATTTCTAAAGCACTGCCTTTTCGTGTCAGATGATTTTATCTCGAATAGTATCCAATTGTAATCCGAAAAGGACCTCTTATTGGACACTCTATAATTTTCGATCAAAAACCCAAATATATCATTAGCAATCGTAACATCCAGAACCTCCTCCCAGCCATTGAATCTGTCCAAGCTCGCAAAGATGAATGTAGGAGATCATCCGGAGTTACTTATTGTAAGCCTATGGAAATTAATAAAATCAAGGACGCACTGAGCTCTATCTATGGCGGATCTCTCATGCGCCATTTAACATGATGCCATCAATCAGCTCGACCTTCGCTACTGTAAGGTCTGCTGTGCTAAGTTGTGGAATAAGAAAAATGTTTAAATGCTTTTTGGCGATAAGACAGCACCTTGGCTTACCCTTGTTCTTAACGTACAGAACTTTGTACGTGGTAGCTGTCAACTCCTTTACTTCTGAATCGTTGACCCAGGGTTTCTGGGCTAAACAGATGTCCAAGTCCTCCTCAACTATGAGGATCTGGAGATTATCTGCGCTACCTTAAGACCTATCTTTTAATATGGTATCTTTGGGCTTGGATAACTTCATATCCTGCAGGAGGTTACTGGCTGCAGCAACACCATCTATGTCCTATCCTTCAGTACCCGTCGGCCAAAAAACTTTCGCGTCCCTTACGCCAAAGAACAGCTTATGTCTTGCTTTCTTCAACGCCACTGCACGGGACTCGGTGATGGCGAGGACTAGGCAGGTGGTATTACTGAAATGTTCCTCAACTCGGACGACCAACCAGTCATCCATTGGAATGGTAGAGTTCTGCCGCTTCAGACGCTCCGTCCTAGGTTTCCTTCCCTTAGACTGACCTTCAAACTTGACGGCCGTCCCTTGGCATATTTTTTAAGTGATCTTATGTGCGGTCGATGGAGTACTATGTCTGGTACCCTCATTGTCCGATCAATTTCTCCTGACTAGAGGCAAAGAGATCGTTTTCTGACGAAACCTCTTTTTATTCTTTGTTTTTTTGTCTCTTCTTAGTCCCATGGGTATGCACGTAAGGGGATAGGCCATCTGAGCAGTGACGGCGTATGCGTACTGGAAAAAATATCCAACCGGCCCGTGTCCTGGCACCGGAGGGGAGCTGTTAACGACTATTCTTCTTTAGCCACTGACTAGCCATTCAGTTCTTCGGCACAGCTGCCAACCATCTTGACCTTACAAATGGTCCAGGGATATACCGCCCTGAGACGATCGTCAGAGCCTCGTTTGCGAAAACAGGGAACATCAAGTCCTTAAAAAGACAATAGGAGAGGAGTGGCTGTGTATTCGCATCACTTACCCTTGATCTCCACGTTGTCTAGGGACTTCAGAAAGTTGATTTCAACAACTACACTGATAGACGGATTTAGGTGTAGAAATTACAAACGGAATCATATACTTATAAGTGAAGGGTATAAAAAATTTTATTTTATTGTAGAGTATTTAAGCTTTTCTTAACAAGTTATTATTTACGGCGCTTTGGTTTTAATGTTTTTTTGCTTAACAACACCAGATTACAGTGTATTTGTTTTAAAAAGCATCAAAAGGTAAAACTATTATAATTTTTGTTCCTTTTTTTTAAATTAAGTTTTGCAGCTCCAAAATTAAATGAAAATTGATTTAAAAAATTCTATTATTATCATTATGAGCTATGATCGCTAAAAAATTCTATAATTTTATAAATTTCCTTGAGTATTTGTTTAGTGGTAACATGTATGATATGAAAAGCAATGAAAATGCATCGGTGGTAACACTAAGAAAAATTGGATTTAATTAAAGCTGTGTATTGTGAGGAGAGTTCAAAAACTTTCATATTCTATTTCTGTTGATACTTGAATTAAATACTCAACGTTAACAATACATAGCATCCCATAGTTGGTGACACAGATGGTGCTGATGAGGGGAAAGGGATTTTTAAGAAAGTGATCGCTCCACCAAATCAGTGTCTGTCTGGGGTAAAAATTATTCTTTCTGCATTTTCAAAAAATAATATCAATTGTTAAATTGAATAAAAAATATTTTATACATACATACCTTCAAATAGAATTGTACGGTAAAATATTGATAGGTACATATGTACTAGGGCGGGTCGATTTGTATGGAGGCAAAAAATCGTTCAAATTACAAGGAAAATCGTATTCTAGGGATCAAAATAAGAAACTTTGCTGAAGGAACCATACCTCTAAAATGTATTTTGATGTTCCGACTTTTGATCCGAAGGGTCAAATTTTGAAAAATCTCACTTTAACCCATTTAGAGTTCCTCAATCGAATCAAAATGTATGACCGATCCCCACTAATTTTTGAGGGCCGACCCACCTATGCCAGTGGCACACCCCCTATAACCCCCCTGGGGTTCCCCATACAACCATTTGTCTGTTAGAATTTAGCCATAATTTAAAAAATTACATAAAATAGATAAACCTTTTTTTCTCCAATTGATTGCACTTCTGTAGGCATCAGAAGTTGTGCTAGAAAGAACTACACAAACAACGCACTAAGCAGACAGCAAAGGCAAAGAAAATTTGCAAGAAATCAGTAACATTTCTTATTATATTGCATTTTGCTCTGATTTAAAAGTTTTAAATTAGTTAAAAAAGCTATACAAACTATCCACAAACAAGTTTTAAGTCACCGTTGATTAGTGGGTAGGCAGGTTCAATTATTCTTTAGATCCTTAAAGTTTTCTGAAGGCAAGTTAAGAAGCTTGGCATATATGTGTTGTTACAAAAATCTTTATTTCAGAAATGTCTAAATTAAACTTTTAATTTTGTTTTTTGTTTTTTTATATATCAAATTATTTATTGTATCTTCAAAATAATAGAACTAACAATAAGTGTTCAAATCTTAAATCTAAAAAGTTATTAATTTAGTTCTAGTCAACACCAGAAAAAAAATTATATTTGTAGAGAAAAATATATATATAAAAATTATATAATGAAGCTCATCCCTGTTAATGTTGGAGTAAGTTGGCTGTATCTCTTCTTCTTAAACGAGTATGGCCGCTGAAATTTAAGATATTACGAGCCAGTAAATTTGGATGGGAACTCAGACCTGTTAGCTACGTGGTAGCGTGTTTGACGATTTTATCTTTGACCATCGGTACGTTTAAGTCCTTATGGATGTTGGCATTTCTGACATACCATGGTGCAGCTGTTATCATGCGTAGTATTTTATTTTGGCGCCTTTGTATTTTCTCTATGTTGGAGGCTGAGGCAGTGCCCCATAACTGGACTCCATAACTTCATATTGGTTTTATCACTACTTTGTACAATAACAGCTTACAATCCAGGCTAAGAACAGAGTTCTTACCGATAAGCCAATGTAGTAGAGCTACTTTAAGCTTCATTTGTGATAATTTAGCGTCTATGTGAAATTTCCAAGTTAGTCGTCGATCGAGGTGAATGCTGAGGTACCTAACATGAGAATGTTGAGGCACCACCTGATTGTTTATTTGTATGGAAGGACAATTCTCCTTGCGCAGCGTAAAAGTTAAATGGACGCACTTTTGCTCATTCACTTTTTCACGGATTTAGATAACGACTTCAAGTTGGGACCCATATAGAAAAGATGACATCAATAAATAAAAAAAAAAAAACAAGCGAAAACATAAATGACAAGCCAAACGAAAAACTGAGTAGGAAGCATGCATACTATGTGTTCTCAGATAGTAGGAATAATAAGAAGGAAGACGGGGCATATTTAACAGCCAGGCCTGAGGACGCGCAAATTTTTACGCGATAGTTTGACAAAGCAACTAGTCCAACAGGAACCACTCAGAAAACTAAAGTTGATACACCAACATCAAATACTGTAACAGATTCCACTTCGGCAGGTAAGAAAATACAAACCGGCATGCACAGATACGTAACTGTTACCAAACGTAAGGCTAGTCCTGGAACTAATCAACAGGAGCACACAACTAAACAGTACAAAGGGAGTCAGGGGATACGATACCAGTCTCCGAAAATAGATTTTCAATACTTGCACCCACAGACGATGCACCAATAGAACCTGCGTCTAAGGAACACAAACCTCCACCTATCTATTTGCGCGAGCAAACATCGAACGCAATTGTAAATATTTTATCAAAGATTGTGGGAAAAGATAATTTTTACGTAGCTTCTATACGAAGGGGACAGATACAGGAAACGAAAATCCAAACCCATACTGAGAAGAATTATCGCTTAATTGTTAATAGTCTTAACGCCGAAAAAAAGAATTATTACACGTACCAACTAAAAAGTGCTAAGGGCCGGGTGTTTGTGGTAAAGGGCACTGACAGTTCCGTCCCTGCTGAAGAAATCAAGAAAGCTATTGAGAATCAAGGCTACGATGTGAGAAATGTTCACAACATACACAACAAAAGTAAAATTCCCCAACCAATGCACCGTGTGGAGATTGCTTTTAGTGCAGCTCTTCTTAAGACCAAAAACTCAACGCATCCTATTTACAATTTGAGATATCTTCTTAACCGAAGAATAACAGTAGAGGAGCCACATAAGCGTAATGGCTTTGCACAATGCACCAATTGCCAAGAGTTTGGCCACACAAAATCTTACTGCAAGCTACCTTCTGTTTGTGTAGTATGTGGTAACGCGCATAAAACCACGGAGTGTACAGCACCTAAAAACGAAAGACATTCTGCTAATTATAGAGGACGTGAAGTATTCGAGAGGATAAAAAAAATCGAAACAACCTCGTAGTCGTGCAAATGCTAAATATCCCGAATTGAACTAACTGAGCCTTCATACTGAAATTACTGCAATACCTAATGGTGTACATGTGGATAGAGTGAACTATGCCCAACAACACTTCGATGGCTTACCATCGTCAAATAGGCCCAACATGGAAAATCTTTCTTATGCCAAAGTGTTAAGGAGCAGCCCTCAAATCTTCGACGATAGCAGTTCTAGTTCAGTCGACAAACTGACGGAGACAATGAGCAGTTTCATAACGAATATGAAAAAATTTATGAATAATATGCAGGGCATGTTTCAGGAGATGATGCGGAATCAGAATATGATTCTGCAGACACTGCTTGGACAAAAATAAAAATGACCCAGTTGCGTATTTGCTACTGGAATGCGAACGGGTTATCCCAACATTTGTAGGTTCGAGGTAGAAGATTTCCTACACAGGCAGAAATAGACATCTTTTTGGTATCCGAAACACACTTTACTGTAAATAATTGCTTTAGAATTAATGGGTTTCTTATATATGACATTAAACATCCAAGTGAAAAGGCATGCGGTGGCACGGCCGTCATTGTGAGTAAAAACGTAAGGCACTTTGTTATGCCAGAATTTGGGAAAGATTACATTCAGGCAACCTCAATAAGTCTAACTGATTTTCATACCACAATCTCATGTGTGTACTGTCCTCCAAGACACATAATTGATAGCGACAATTTCAAAAGTTTCTTCGCAACATTGGGACACAAGTTCCTGGCAGCAGGAGACTACAACGCTAAACATACCCACTGGGGCTCTAGACTTATTAGCCCAAGAGGTAGGCAGCTGTACAATGCTATTGCTCAAAATAGTCTAGATGTCGTATCTGGCGGTGAGCCCACATACTGGCCTACAGACTGTACGAAAAAGCCAGACCTTATTGACTTCACTGTTATAAAAAATATTAAACGTGACCAACTTGTGATTAGTCCCCTAGAGGACTTATTATCTGATCATTCGCCGACTATAATAACACTACGTAATAGTTTTATAAATTCTGAAGTATTTCCTACGTTCTATCCGAACCGATACACGAACTGGCTAAAGTATAAAATGTATGTGAGCTCTCATCTCTCCCAGAACATCCCTCTAAGGAACTCGTCTGATATACAATGTGCTGTGAACCACCTTACAGACGTTATTACTTGTGCAGCTAGGAATGCAACTCCAATGAGAAAAACATATAGGAGGAAACCATTCAAGTCATCAGCTGATATTGAAGCCCTCATCCGACAAAAAAGAAAATTGAGAAGGGAATGGCAGAGAAATCGTTCTCCAGCTTTAAAGACCCAATTGAATTTGTGTCAAAAAATACTTAAAGAAAAGCTGCGTCTACAGCATGAGTCAGCGTTTGCAAATTACTTAAGTAACTTGGACCCAACAACAAAAACAGACCACAGCCTATGGAAAGCTGTGAAGCATATGAAGTGCCCTACTTCCTCCGAACCTCCACTAAGACTTGAGGACCTTAGTTGGGCTTTTGCTAGTCATCTGGAAAACGTTTTCACTCCAAATGAAATAAATGGTGAAATTAATCCTCCATACAGCGATCAATTAAAATGGCAGTCAAAAACCTTGATGCGAAAAAATCGCCGGCCTTGATCGTATTACCAGTTCAATGCTGATGAACTTGCCAGATTGCGTTGCGAGAATTATATTGTTCATTTTTAACGCTTTCTTAAGAGTGGGGGTTTTCCCGTCCTCTTGAAAAATTTCAGAAATTGTCATTATCCAAAAACCGGGTAAAGACGCTACTCAAATTACGTCATACAGACCTATCAGTTTATTATCCAACCTATCAAAGCTGTTTGAAAAGATCCTCCTCCAGAAAATAACGCCCCATCTAGCAGAGCGAAATATTATTCCAGAACACCAGTTCGGCTTCCGGGCTGGTCATGGAACTACAGAGCAGGTTCACAGAATTGTTACTGCTATCAGGTCGTCCTTCGAGAAAAAGTTGTTTTGTTCATCATTGTTCATTGCTGTCTCCCAAGCATTTGATAAAGTTTGGCATGATGGCCTCCTCAGAAAAGTAACACGATTTCTTCCTGCAAACACCCACAAGCTGATTAAAAGTTAATTGACTGATAGAATATTTAAGGTACGGTCAAAAAATGTATTTTCACCAGTTAAGAAAATTTCTGCAGCTGGCCCCCAAGGAAGTATACTTGGCCCGCTATTATACATCGTCTATACATCTGACATGCCTACAAATCGAAATATTATCACGTCAACGTTTGCAGATGACACAGCATTCTTAAGTGTGAACAAAGATCCTAAAATTGCATCTGAGCTGGAAGCTGGAAGGTTGGCTAAATAAATGGAAAATCAAAGTAAATCCATCAAAATGTGCCCATGTGACTTTCACACTAAGAAAGGCAAATTGTTCCGGTAGAAACCCAAACTAAATATCTAGGAATCCATCCAGACAGACGCCTAACATGGTCACGTCACATTGAGGCCAAAATCTCAGCCATAAAACTAAAAACAGCTCGACTCATGTGGCTCATAGGTATATATTCACCTCTTTCTTTGGAATATAAAGTCCTATTATAAAAGGTGATTTTATAAGAACTATCGGAAATTAAAAAAAAAAAACATAAAATTCAGAAAAATGCATGAAATATTTATTTGGATCGATAGTTGGGTCGATATAATTTAATGTTTGAAGATTATTTCATGCAAATGTTGGCCGCGGCTGCGCCTCAAATGGTCCATCCGCTTAGTCCAATTTTGGCATACTCTTTCCAACATTTCGGCCGGTATCTCACGAATAATGTTGGCAATGTTGGCTTCCAGTTCGTCAATCGAAGCGGGCTTGTCCTTATAGACATTAGCCTTAACATAGCCCCACAAAAAATAGTCTAGAGGCGTTAAATCGCACGATCTGGGCGGCCAATTGACTGGTCCCAAGCGTGAAATAAACTGTTCACCGAACTCGCCTCTCAATTGGTCCATTGTTTCGCGTGCTGTGTGGCATGTGGCACCGTCTTGTTGAAACCACATGTCATGCAAGTCAAGCTCTTCCATTTTGGGCAAAAAAAAGTTTGTTATCATCGCACGGTAGCGCTCACCATTCACAGTAACGTTGTGATTCGCATCATCTTTGAAGAAATACGGCCCAATGATGCCGCCAGCCCATAATCCGCACCAAACGGTTGTTTTTTGTGGATGCATTGGTAGCTCTTGCAATGCTTCTGGCTGCTCTTCACTCCAAATACGGCAGTTTTGCTTGTTCACGTATCCATTCAACCAGAAATGAGCCTCGTCGCTGAACGATTCATGATTAAATTATAGACCAAACTGAAGATGTTTGACAGTGACACAAGATAAAAAACGTGCGTGAGCTGTCAAAACTAGTGTTGCCAAAAAGATAATAGCAAAAAAATCACTCTTTATAAAGCCATTATTTAACCAATCTGGACATATGGCATTCAGATATGGGGAACTGCGTGTGCATCTAACATCTAAAAGTTACAAAGAAGACAGTCGAATATTTTACGAACAATAGTCTGCGCCCCCTGGTATATAAGAAATGAGAACATCCACAGAGATCTAGAAATTCCAACGGTTCGGGAGGAAATTGGGAAATATTGTACTAAGTACGTACACAAACTGATGACCCATCCAAATACCCTCGCTAGAGGCCTATTATAGTTCGAGGGACACAGGAGAAGTGATACCTTGCGCCTAGTGAGAAGAGGCATATAACTTTTTTATTTAACCGTAGAATATTTCTTTTATTCTTAAGATTTGAGTAAAAGTAACTAGTTATTACATTGGTAATAATTATTTAAGTTTTTTATATTTTTTTACAGTTAAGATTTGGATACTTATTGTAATTTTCTTATAGAAAGATTCAATAATAATAATAATAATAATATTAAAAAAAACATTTTAACTGAAACCAGAAATATGTTCATAGTAAACATAATAATGAGAAAAATATGGTTGAAAGTAAATGGTTTTCAATTTTGTCTCTTCCGCAAACACATCAATGAAGTGAGATATACCACAAACTTGGTCGTTCAAACTCAACTGAACTTTGTGGCTGAAGTGGTTGAGTGGCGAGTGGCGAGTTAATGTTTCATAACTAAATATTCAAAAGTTGGAATCCTGGTAATCAAATAATATTTAAAAAAAATCAAACCCGGTGTATCCTGTAATAAATAAATATATTATAAGTTAATAGAACCGAAAAAATTTATGGAATAAAAAAAATGTATTTATACAAAAAAATTTATATAAAAAATTTCTTTAAAAAAAATTGTATAAAAAATGTGTATATATAAAAAATAACAACATAATTTATAAAAGTTGCATAAAAAATAAAAAAAAATTTTTGTTTGCCCTGACTGGTAGTCTGTAGTTGAGAGGTATTTTTAATATGTTTGGTATAAAAATATATATGGTTAGATGCATTCATAAATCTAACCATATTATGTTTCCACCAGGATATTGTTGCCTCAACCATATTTTTTCTTTGCATCAAAGGATGGCAGGCCGATAAAGTCCACAATAAACGAGATGGCAACGAAAACAATACCTTTTGCTAGAATCTAAATAATTTTATAAGAACAACTTTTAAGGAGTCTAAAGTTGTAGTCTTTTAAAATAACTTTTGCATATTGAAACAGATTTAATTAAAAATGTAATTAATGTGACAATTATTTTAATTAAAATATGTAATATTTAAAAAACAAATTTACACCACAACAACATGCATGCGCCAGTAAGTATTAATGCCCGCGAATTAAATAATGTTATATAACGGGTGGTTAAATTTTAAGGGCCGATATTGAATGTGAACCACACCTAAGCGTCAAGTTTTTTTCTGCATTTCATTTGACATATCTCAATTTCAGACTAACCATGGAAAGATACACAATCGAGCAACACGTTAAAGTTATTCAGGCTTATTATGAAAATGGGCGTTCAAATCAAAATGCATATAGTTACTGTGAATAATATTCGCTATTATCAGATGATAACGAACTTTTTATGGCCCGAATTGGAAGATATGGATGTGGACGATATATGATTTCAACAGGACAGTGCCACTTGCCACACAGCTAACGAAACAATGGCTCTTTTGCGCGACAAATTCAATAGCCGTGTTATCTCTCGTGGTGGCGATGTCAATTATGACTCAGCGTCATCGAAAATTTGGAACATCGGATGGAGGTCTGCCGCCAAGGTCGCGGCAGATATTTGGCCGATATTTTGTTCCATACATAATTGAACCATACCATATTATCATAATGAAAAGATATGACAATAATTTCCTAAATAATTTGTGGTTTATTCAAAATCAACATCGGCCTTTAAAACTTAACCACCCTTTATTTCTAAAAAAATATTTAACTTCTTTTATGTTTAAAGAAAAACAATTTAAAAATATTTCTTTTCGTTGTATGTTTTTCAAAGACAATCAAAGAATAATTATTTTGTATATGAAATTGTAGACAAATATTACTCAAAAAAAAAAAAAAATATTATTATAAAAAGAAAATAATATTAAGGTATTATGGAGTTTTTTGTAATACATAACTCACGGTTTGGTTGTATATGGGCATTTCGTGTGATTGTACGCTGTATGACATTTTGTTGTTGATGCTGGTATTGTGTATTGCAAAATTATCTCAGTTGAGGAGAGTATAATTTATTGAAAATAAAGCCATTTCTTCGTCTAAGCACGCTTTTTCTTTTAATTTTTTGTCGTTTTCATTTTTTATAAAATATTTTTTTTACACTTATTTATTCGTTAGTACGTATTTTAAACAATTTTGCAATTCATACCAAAAATTTGCCGCTATTCACAACTACCCTTCCAGTAAAATTTTCTTTATGAAATGAATAATGCACCAGTTTTATGGTACGTTATGTGGTTCGTTTTAACACTTACTAACTTTTTAGTTTAAAAAATCATCTTGATTTCATATATATATATGAAATACATATAATTAAAAATCATTTGATTTCAGAATTTATTTAGAATGTTAAAAAATTAAATATAATAAAAAAGTTGAAGTCAGCCCATCTAAAAAAACTTGTTGTAAAAACACCTTTTACAAAAACAAGAAAAAAATTTATTAATTTTTTTTTTGCTTTAGTAAAGAACGAACATCGACCATCTGAATGTAATCATTTTTATTTGTCACTAACTGTCACAATTTATAGAAAAATTATCATTTACAGCATGTTGTTAATGGCAGTTGATATCAGCCTAATTGATTTTTCATGCCATGGCTTTAGGGCGCAAATATACTGCCGACTCATTTACAATTTAAACCAATTGAAGGGTTTTTATTTCTTCTTAGTCAAGTCAATGAAATTTTGAAATGAAACTGTAAAATGAGGCTCACATCACTAAGAAATGTAAATTTTATTTTAAAAAGTGTAAGATAAGAAGTGCTTGTTTTACGATGAAGATGTAAAATTTTATCATGAAACTAAAATTAGTTACTTTAATTTATTCATACAAAATGTAAAAGAAGTGCTGCAATTATACTTGCAAGGTTAAAGAAAAAAAAAACAAGATTTTCACCATTTGGATTTTTGTGAAACCGAATACAAATTGAGTTGCATGAGAAGAAATTAATGTGCTGTTTATAAATATGAGATGAACAATAAAATCGTCTAAAAAATTTTTATGCCAAACAATGAACTGAGCGTTTTTCGTATAAATTTTTTACATAATTGGATTGTTCGTGTCCTTGGCTGAGCTTTTAAAGCACAAAATGCTGTTCCTTATTGATCAGAGTGAAATAAAACGAGTCTTTATCTCTTAATTCTTACAGCTTGGCGGGGGATGATTGCCGGCTGTAGGAATAATTTAGTTATAACGGCTCGCGCAAGTTATTTTACCACATCAACTCCCACCAAAACCACCAAGACAGCAATAGTAACAATAATAATAACAACAACAACATACTTACATTTTTTTTTGCGCTGCTACACTTAATTAAGTTTTCCTTATAATTCTAAATTATTAAAATAAGCAAAATATGTAATACAATTAATACTAACTTCTTGTCCAAGCCACTACTTATATTCACACAAACATATACCTTCATTATTTAGAAACCTTCTTTATTACTTTTTTTCACACTTTTCAATTTAAGTTGAATTGTACTTTATTTTTTTCTTCCGTTTTAAATTTCATTAAAAATAATTAGGGGATCTTAGGGATATACAGGGTGGCCCAAATAAGACCAGCTGATATGAAACACAAATAACTTTTTTATTTTTTAACATAAATTATTTTTTCTTTTTGCAGATTATAACTGAACTCTTTGAAATTTAAAATGAATACGTACAGTCCACAACAACGCCTTAAAATTATCGATTTTTATTATTCTTCTCAACGATCAATTGTTCTGACGCAGCGAAATTATCGCCTTTTTTTAACGTAAGATCAGCGCCCACATCTTCCATGATTAAAAGTTTAGTTCGCCGTTTTGAGGAACTGGGTTCAGTTGCCGACCGTCCAGGAAGAGGTGTTTATCGAAATATTCGTACTGAAGACAACGTGGAAGCTGTGCAACAGAGTGTTGCAAATGATCCATCTGTCTCAACTCGTCGCCGTTCCGGCCAATTGGCTATACCCAGAACATAATTAGAGAGAATTTTAAAGCTGGATCTCAAGATATATCCATACAAAGTTCAAATTGTGCAACAGCTTCTACCGCAAGACCCCCAACAATGACTTCAATACGCTCACTAGGTCTCATTTGGGCCACCCGTTAGATTTGAGAATTCTTACATTGACCCTACTTATTGTAGGGTAAAGTGGGTAGGTATAGTATGCAATTAAGTAGAAATGCACACCTTTTTCTTTTTAATAGCATGATCGTAAGTATATTTTCCAATGATAATTTTAGGTCCTTCAATTTGTTCACAGATCTAAATTAAATTTTAATAACTTATACAAGTCTAAATTACATTGTTTGTACCAATACAAGGTTTATATATTAAATTCAAAAGTTTATTTATGTATAAATTTAACTTCACTTTCTGGCTTAATTATAAATATGCCCAAGTAAGTTGTGATAGATTTTGTAAGTTAACACATTTTAAGGTTTACTTATTTTCACAATTTAATAATTTACGAATAGGTTGGTAATACTCGTACTTTTAAATACACAGATTTAATACAATTTAAAATTTTATAAATTCACAATTAAGCTTTTGCAGGACGAGTTGCACTGAACAAAGCAAAGAATAGAATAAATGAATAAATTAAAAATTAAACTTTTATAATGGCCGCTCGACGTCGGCCATGCTTACTAGTCTTGGGTAGTACACGAACGAACTATTCCCATTGTACTATTCACTTATTTGAGCTGAACGAAATAGTCTGTGCTTTGAATTCCTATAGTTCACTTGCTTGCTCTTTATTTTAAATGAGCGATCTCTAAATGAACGAACGAACTAAACAAAGACGAAGGAACGAAAGTTGCCAATTATTTGCCTTTACAAAAATGGTATTTAAAACAAATAAAATGAAAAGGAGAAAATGTATTATGCATGTTAAAAAGTAAATTTCAAGCTATTTTTAAATTAAGCCTCAAGTTTTTCTTATCCACAGTGACTAAAGTACTTTTGAATTACATTATTAAAAAAGAAATCGAAAACTAAATTTAAAAATTTTTCGAACTTTGTTTTGCTTTCTATTTTCGTAAAAAATTCCTTTCGACCCCTATTCGACATCATTTTACAAAATAAAGAACGTTTAATGACAATCAAAAGTATAAGTGATAAAGATACAAAAGATCAAATGAACTAAATAAACGAACTTTTTAATTTTTGAACTAAGAAGAGAGCTCACTAATATGAACTACGGAGCACAAGTCTAGTGTTTACAAAATGGACAGGCAGAGTTGTTTTATATCTTTTTTTTTTAATGTTCATGTTTTGTTATTTGTAAAAACTTGTTTTGACACAGAGTTTTTTTGTAATTGGAAATTCCAATGTGCGGTTTTTTTTAGCAGAAGCGATTAAGCTCGTGTAGAAAATTTTTATGAAAAACACTATTGCTTGTATTTAAAGAAAATTAAAGTAGACTTCAAATCGATATTGTGACAAATTTGTATGAAAATTTTTTATAATTTATACTTGAAGTCGTTATTAGTCATTTTGAATAGCGGCCTATACGAGTATGTTTCTAGTAATTTTCATAAAAAAAATTCTAGACGACCTGATCGGTTGTGCTATGAAAACTCTTTGGAAGACACCCAACTTTTTTTTAACACTACAGGGTGGGCCAAAAGAAACCAAGGGGTATAAAAGCTTAATAACTTTTTTGTTTATTAATTTTTTTTTATTTTTTCTTTCAGATTATATAGACAACACTTGGAGAATTTATAATGGAGAGGTTCACAACTGAACAGAGAACCAGAACAATAGAATTTTATTATTTAAACCAGAGATCAATTATTTTAACGCAAAGATTACACTGGTCGACAAAAAAAAACTTTTTGTGTGTAACATGAAAACTTTTGTCTTGCTATGTTGAGGACAAGGATTTGGATAATATAAATAAAATTAGAATGCTTCCAATACGAATAGTTTTTTTGTAAATAGATGTTATATAAATTTAGAAAATTTGAGATTTTGTTAACAAAAGTAAGTTATTTTATTATGTTACAGTATTAATTTAAATAAAATTTTATGATTTTCTACTGTATTTTGCTTCAGGTACATCTCGTTGTAATGTCCAACAGTAATCCGCTAGCATACGTGGACTCCACTTGCCCTGGTATGGTTTTTTCATGGTAGAAATGTCTTGGTGGAATCTTTCACCATGTTCATCGCTGACGGCGCCCAAATTTTCAGGAAAAAAGTCTAAATGTGAATGAAGGAAGTGTATTTTCAATGACATATTACAACCCAAAGCCTTATAAGCAGATAGCAGCTCCGCGACTATAGTTTTATAGTCATTTGATCGGTGATTTCCTAGAAAATTGAAAGTTACTTTCATGAAAGATTCCCAAGCAGATTTTTCCAAATCACTGAGTTTTTCTTTAAATATGTCGTCTTTCATCAATTGTCTGATTTGTGGGCCAACAAATATGCCCTCTTTAATTTTTGCCTCACTCAATTTAGGAAACTTTTCCTTCAAATATAAAAAGCCGTCACCACTCCTGTCCATAACTTTCTGGTGGTTCTGGTACAGGTAGTTCCTCACTATGAGGGATCGGTCTTTTAGCAGATGGCAGGTCAGGATATGTTATTTTATTTTTTGTTTTAATTGTCATACCTTTCGTATCAGTAACACAAAAATAACAATCAGATGAGTAATTCGTTGGTTCTGTCCAAATTACGGGGATTGCAAATGGCATAGATCGAGATCTCCTCGCCCATCCAGTAAGAAGACCCACACATGTAACACAGCAGATGTGTGGAACCCACGCTTTGTCTTGCTGTCCGACGGCAAAGCCAAAATACTGTTCATATAGCTTAGTCACTAATGGTGTCAAATTCCTTCGCTGAGTTTTAAAAGTAATGTTACCACAAATATAACAAAACCTGTCAGGATCATTTTTGCACTTTCTTGACATTATTTAACAGTCGCTTAACTCAATAAATAAAAAAAAACACTATACTATTCACATAAATAAAATCTCTGAATGCAAAAGTGGAACAAAAATGGTTAATTTTAAATTTTACGGGTAGTAGCTGTAACACGAAAACTAGAACTGATGGAATCAAAATAAATACGGTGATAAAATGAGGGTATTTAGGTAATTCCAAATTGGTAAGTACCTTTCTTGTTACAAAATTTTGTTGACCAGTGTTATGAGTGATGAAGCTCATTTTCATTTGAATGGCTTTGTTAACAAGCAGAACTGTAGGTTCTGGGGTTCTCAAAATCCAAGAGCCATTCATCAACGCCAATTGCACCAAATCAGGTGTACAGTATGGTGTGGGATCACATCTGAAAATGTCATTGGGCCCTACTTCTTCGAGAATGAAGGTGGAAGTGCTGTAACCGTAAATGGAGAGCGGTATCGTTTTATGATAGAACATTTTTTACGTCCTGCTCTTGAAAACAGACCTGGTATGTGGTTTTAGCAGGACGGAGCCACTGCCCATACTGCCCGAGACACAATGGCACTTTTAAGTCAAATTTTTGGAGAGCGAATAATTTCTCGAAATTCGGAAAATTTTTGGCCAGCGCGATCGCCAGATTTGACAGCACCCGAATATTTTCTTTGGGGTTTTTTGAAGGAGCGAGTGTATGTGAACAAGCCAGAGACAATCCTTGAACTCAAGGCAAACATTGTTGCAGAAATTCGAACGCTACAGCCACAAGTTTTGAAAGATGTTATGGAAAATGCTCTAAAAAGAGCCCATCAGTGCGAAGCTGAAAACGGTGGTCATTTAAGAGACATCATTTTTCATACTTAGTGTAAAAAAATTTCCATTTTGTATATTATATAATCTGAAAGAAAAAATAAAAAAAAGTTAATAAACAAAAAAGTTATTAAACTTTTACACCCCTTGGTTTCTTTTGGCCCACCCTGTAATAACAAATTTCAAATAGCTTTCTTATTTCATATATATAATTCCTCAATTAATATCAAAAATTCTTTGTTTCTTGCCCTAAGGCTAAAAAAAAAATTCTGCGGAGTGAAAAATAACTGCACTGCTTTACTACGTAAGGAACGCTGTCTAAAATGAACTTAGGTATGATGAATCCTACGAGACTTGTAAGACCAGGACCACACACAGCAAGTTAAATTGGGCAATTCTTGATTTTTTGGGAGAGAGAGGAAAGAGGAATGAAAAGGGGTACAAACTTGATCGTATTCAGCAATCTCTTTTTGTTCTCTCTTCGTATATTTTATAAAGATGTAAAAAAAGAAAACAGATAGCTTGAGGCTGAATGAATGACTGAATAAGAATGCTAAAATTGCCGAAACAAAATTGATGTGTGTAGACACAGCGGCAATTTTAAAAGAGAATTGAGAAAGAATAGCCCAAGTAAACTTGCTGTGTGTGGTTCTATTCTCAAATTGTACTTAGGAACTGGGGTGCATAATAGATCTTAAAGAAAATAACTTAAAAAAAATTCTAACGCATTCAGGATAGAAAGAATTTTTTAATTTTAAAATATCTATTTCTTTCTTCTCTCACTTATCAGTTCAAATAAAATGATGCGTCTATTGCAAACACATGCAAGCATGTGCAACGATAAATATTTTTTTTTTCAAAATTGCTGTTAAACGAAACCAAAAGTGTATAAGAGAAGGAAAAAAATGTCACCAGTTCTTACTGAGCACTTATTTTCTGTTGCTTAGAATGTGTGTGTGTGTCCGCAAATAAATTAATTCCAACTGCTGGCATTATTGCAACGCATTGCATCCTGTCCCTAATTGTTGTCATGAGATCTATAAATAACTAAACAAATAACTAATCGGTAAATATGATCAGTGAATTATGCATGTTACGGGCAATGCGATGCTGTGGTGGCATTTGTGAATGATTATTCTAGTGAATAAGAAGGAGAGTGAGAATGAGAGAGAAAGAGAAAGAGTGAGAGCTTGTAATAAAATCTTAAAATAAAACTACAAGTAGCAGACATGGAAAATTAAAGAATTTTGCTTAATTTTATTAAGCTTGAGATCGTATTGTACAAATTTATATACAAAAAAAGTTTTTTTACAATAAAATAGCCATTTTAGTTAAAAAGAAAAAATCAGATAAACTAACAAACAAATTATTAAAATTATATTTCTATTTGACAACGAAAATTTCTTAACTTCCAGACAGCCTTTATGCTTTCAAATATAAAATGTACTTTTATTATTAAAAATACTATAACATTTTTAATGTTTCCATTTCTGTTAAGAATATCTAAAAGATAAATGCAACAGGTTTATTTTACCATTTCGATTGGATATGTAACGAATCAACAGCTGTGAAGTGACATGTAGAAGACAAAAATACGCAAGCAGAAATAAAAAAAGAAAAACTACATGCAACAGGTGAATGGACATTTATTTTGGTAAAATAATATTGATTAGTGCTGAGAGATACAGAAACTTTTAGGATATTTGTTTTGGAGTTTAAATACATAGAAGGAATGGGCTTGCTTTCGTTTACCCGAACAAAGTTGCTTACGAAAAACTTTTAATTTTTTTCAGTTTTTACAAATTCATGTTCTATATGATTTAAATTTTAATTTAGTTTCTTGAAATAGCATTTAAAGTTATTAAAAAGCTGTTTTAGCTACTTCTGTATATCCCAAAGATTTTATTATTTTTTCTTGAAATTATTATTTTATTATCATGGGCTATAATCGCATCGCGACTTTTAAGACTTATTGGGCAGCCCAGTTCCCAAATGCAATCCTATACTTTTTAAGATTCTCATAATTGCTGTAGGACTAATCATGATTAGGTCTCTTGGGGTCAGAGTCCCTGTGCACTCGCACAGAACAGGAGTCGTGTTGTTCCAAACCGATTTTACTCATTAGGTAGGTTAGTCTAGAATGGCCCGTCATCAGTTCAACCTAAAGTTTTATGTCATTTCTGTTGAGGTTTAAAACAACTTTTGCTCTAATGCGTTCGGGGCTTACGAGTCTCTTTTACTATCCCATGACCACTTCCTTCAGCAGTCTTGTAGACTTCATTTCTCACCCTGTGTGGAAGGGTTCTGGAACTATGAAAGGGGTATTTGCAAGCTTTTTAGCCAGATAGTCCGTCATTTCATTGCCCAAATGTTTTTTGTGCTCTAAAATAAACAGGAAGTTAATCGTTCTAATCTTTTTTTTTTCAAAAAGCTTTTTGAAAACTTTGTCTTGGGCAATAATACAAAAAACTACTAAAACCGTATTGAATATTTTTATAGAAACAGTGCATCTACATCAATTTAGACAAGTACTTCGCTTGCAATATGAGTTTAGAATCAAAAACTGTATCTTTTATTACTTTAATAAAAGCCCTTTTTTCCCATTGAAACTGCTTTACGTGGTTCTGCAATGCCATCTCCATTTTGGAAAAATCACTATATCAGAATTATCGGTTCCGGTGCAATGGTATTTTACCGTTTCTCTAAGCTGGAGAATGTGAGTGTCCCATCAGAGACGGCTGGGCATGGACAGTTTAAGCAGATTCCAGCATTTTTTAATGTCTACTAAGATCGCTCTGTTTAAAATAGGATAGACAAAGTAGCCTTTAGGCTGAACTAGCTGCTACTTAACTATTCACAAAATACAGGGCTAGTGTAGGACTCGTCTTCATCGACCCCTAAAACTCAAACAGGCTATTCTGTGCACCTTGCTAAACATTATTGGAGCCTGTTTTTGTTCAACCTTTGCCAAGGAGGCATAAGTGACTATCGGTACTGTGATATCCTTATAAGACTACGCCATCATTTTTTGTCGTAGATCACATGTTTTACAATATAGTTTTTGTCAAAGTATGTATAGTAAATGTTTGTTCTATTATAAGTAAGAGTCTTATATAAAACTGCTTCCAGATAATTCAACTCCTTGGATGGGAATATCATTGTCCCCCAATTATATGGTCACTTAGGTATGACATTGAGTTTGGTAGAGCGAACAGTGTCGGCTAGAGTAGGCCTCGATGAGGGTATCATCAGAGCTGCCAACTTCTAATCAGCTTTCTACACCTCTCACCTCACCATGCTGCAGGTCGGCAGTTTTACACCCGATGCCCGTGGAGAGCCATCCAATCGGATTCTTTTGGGTGTTTCCAGAACCAGTAGAGGCCTGATCTAACATAGGAATTCCAAATGGTTTCAGCCTGTGCATTGGGGTAGTTTTTATTATAGACCTTAAGTATGATCCATGGTTAGTGCCATGTTTCTTACCTCAGTTCACAACAAGATTCTACACCACGTCAAGGCGACTAAACATTAAAGAGGTTCTCTTGAAATAATTCATAATCTATTTAAAGTAAAGTGCTGCATGAATTTTTTTCTTTCTCTCTCCTTCTTTTCATTCTGGCTCTTTCTCAATTTTTATTTATTTAATTTGCAATTTTATAATAATTCAATTTAGCATTTTTGGTTTTCGTTTTTAAACCATTTGGCTGAACTGCTGTGTTAAACAGGTTTTAATATCTTCTTCATTTAAGAGTATATTTTTCAAATCCTTTTTTTTAACAAAAAAAAAAAATCAAACAAATATTCTAATGATAATAAATGAAAGATTAAGCATTTATCAACAACTGATGATGGTTTTTAAGTCCATACAAATAAATTACACCGCATGAAGTAAACAACGAAACAACCAACCAGTTAGGCAGTTGAACCCCAGCATCGTTTACTGTTATTACCCCCACCTCTAGCTATACCACCAACTACTTTTTAATGTGATGCTGATAATACAAGATTCACTTACTTACTTTCTTACAAATTTGCTTTTAAGGCTGGCATTATGGCTAAAACAATTTGATACTTGCGTACATGAAAGCAATTTGATGCTTGTAAGATGCAATTTTTTTCTTTTTTGTTTTTATAAATTTACTTTTACTTAAACGAATGAGTGGCATGAATTTTAATTTAAAAAAATTATTCGGATCTAATAGAGAATTCGGAAGCTGAAGTAAAAAAATCTTAAACCAATTGTAAAATAAAAAAATTTCAATCTACATATTATTGTCTAATATTGAAAAAAAAAATTTCTACCAAAATATTTATTTATAAAAGAACCCAGAAAAACTTAGTGCTTGCGTGGAAGCATTTTTGTAAGGGAGACAATAGAACGGAATACTTGTAGTTGCGCATTTATAATGCATGCTTTTTAATCGCGATGAGCCACTTAAAGCAATAGTTTTTGTTATTTTATGCATTCTATGATGCACTAAATTTATTTTCTATTAAAAAAATACAAGAAACTACTTCATTTTTTTATTTAATTCATAACACTTATTGGGATCGAATCAGGGCATCTCTGCAGCTAAGAAACATTGGGTTGCATTATTGATTTCGCACGGAAAGGAAAATTTTTGGGAAAGAAATTTCGATCGATATATAAATTGCTACTATTCATTCCTGCGATGTTATCTTATTATTTTGAATTGTTTAATTTAATTGTGGATTAAAAAGTAGTCTATTGTGAATGAATTTTGTTAATTTTTCAGTTGTTGGTGGTAGGAAAAAAATTGCATTTCTTAACATCAAAATAAATTTCAAATAAATAAAAAGAAAATTAATTTTCAATAAATAACACTAAATTATTTTCTACAAATACAACAAAATAAGCTAAAGCACATTTAACTTTTGCCAAATTTTTTATTTTTTCTTACATTATTGATATTTCCGTTTGCCTTCCGTGAGAAAGTTCTAGCAAATAACAAAATTTAAAAATTTATCTATATCATGGAATCAATAATTACAAATTTTGCTTTACAAAAAATGCTTTCCGTAATCGCGGAACGGAATGACTAATTAGACCCATTAATTCATCACTCAACCACTTCAATAAATTTCCATTTGGGATAGAATTTTCTACATTTAAGTTTTATGTTGTGTTTGTTTTAAGATACTTTCGCTTATCATAAAGAGATATTTGAAAAATTATAACTTTTTAAACTTCTATGGAAGCACAAAACCGAACAAAGTTATATTTTTAGCTTATGAGAGTACATATTGAACCCCATAACCATACACTATTGCATCCTTAGTTTCTTCTACTGAATGGGATGTGCATTAAATTACTTACGGGTTTGGTTAATTCCATTGAAAAGTAGATGAGTGTAGATTTGCTTGTTGGATAGTATGAATAATATGGAAATTATTGATAGGCTACATATCGTCATATGACTTCAGAAAAGCCCTAAGTAACATTTAAAATCTTTTACAGAGAAGACAAAAAATAGATTAACCCAACTTTTTAAGTTTAAGCTTCAGCTTAAGAATGTTATTTTCAATTATAAGTAAAAGTAAAAAATGGTTCAAGGAACTTGTTACACGCAAAGAAAAAATATGGTTGAGGCAACCATATTCTGGTGGAAACATAGTATGGTTAGATTTATATATATATATATATATATATATATATAAATATATATATATATATATATATATATAAATCAGAGATATTAAAAATAGATTTCAACTGCAGTTGTTGCGGTTCAACCCCGGGGCAAGACAAAAAATTTTTTTTTTAATTTTTTTTAATATTTTAATATGATTTAAAAAAAATTTAATTTAAATTTTTTGTATAAATATAGTTTTTTTTATTCCATTGATTTTTCTCTTCTATCAATTTTTATTTATTTATTACATAATACATCGGGTTTAAATTTATTTTTTAAAATTTTAGTTGACTCTACCAGGACTCGAACTTGCGAACACTTAGTTAAGAAGCATTAAGTCGTCACTCAACCACTGCAGTCACAAAACTCAGTTGAGTTTGAATGATTAAGTTTTTGTTTTATACTCATTTTATTTATATGGTTGCGGAAGAGACAAAATAGAAAATAATTTACATTCAACCATATATTTATCATTATTATGTTTGCTGTGAACATATTTATGATTTCAAGTAAAAGTTTATTAAACATAATATGATAATTATATGGTTGATCTAAGATGCTAAACATAACATGGTTAAAAATGACTAGAAACATGTTTATCATGATCAGAATAATGTTTAGATGCTTCAATTTAATAATAATATTTTTGTGAAGAACACACTATGTTTGCGGTGACCATATTCAACCATCTTTTTTCTTTGATATGGTTAATTAATAGCGTTTTTTTTAAGTCAAACGACGATATAGTAAACTATTCGCGCAAAATATAAAGAAACAGGAACTGAAAAAAATTATTCTAATAACAAAACTTAATGTGCTTTTTTTATAACACAAACGATCAACTCGTTTGGAAATTTTATACGAAAAGTATTCAAAATATCGAGTGTTTCTCATACAAATTTTTTTGGGTGAATTGATTGCTTGTGCTATAAAAATAGAAGATAAATACAGGGATATGGGTAATACAAAGGACGCGGATATCTAACAACTTCACTCGTGCCCGACTATGCAAGGAGGAGAAACGAAGTCTACAAGACTGCTGAAGGGTCGAAGCGGGTATGCGACAGTCAAAGAAACTCAATAATCCCGAGCGCATTAGGGCAGAGGTTTTTTAAACCTCTTCAAATTATACGTTGAGCTGCCAATTGGCCATTGACAACAAATGAGTAAAATCGTTATGACACAGAATGATCTCAGTAATTTCTGTCAGAAAGAAAAACAATCTGTGCGATTGCTCGGCAGTGGGAGGGTGCAGAATGGCCTAGGTATGATAAATCCTACAACCATCATGAGATTCGTAAGGCGTCTCAGTGCGACTATAACCCATGATGATAATAATAATAATAAAAAAAACCTTATTCGATTACAATTGATGAAATAAAAATATAATAAAATTAATCAAGCCCTCTTATTTCGTTTGGCGTCATCGACATCGTTTATGGTAAATCAGTATTACAGTTATCAATACTGACAAATATCGATAATTGGAGCCACTAATTTGGTATTAGGTGAGAACTGACTTTGTTGGGTAACTAGTTGGCAAAAAAAAAACCAAATTGGAAAAGTTTTAGAACTCGTAATTTTTTTTATTACAATTTTTGTTTATTTTATTTGTTTCATTAAAAGAGTGTTTTAACTTAGTGTTAGAGAATACGAAATTTTTTTTTTTAAATTGAAGCTGATGTTGCACGCAAAAAAAAAAAATTTGGATAAATATTGTCACCGCAAACATAGTGTCCAAAGTTGCTTCGGACAATAATTAAAATTAGTGTTTCTTATTGAATTAATCAACTTTATGAATTCATATATTTACTATTATGCAAATAAAATTAATTATAAGAGTTGTAGTCGTATAATATGAGAAGTTGAGAGAGGTAGATAAATCGAAATGGAAATAAGATAAACTTCTCAACTTCTCATATACAGATCTTGTGAGTAGGCTTAAGCTTCAACGATGTGAAAAAACAAGTAGAATTATATTTTTTTCAATTCTTGCCTTTGTTACCTGATTATAATAAAATCCTTAAATTAAAATAATTCAACCAAATTATTTCACATAGTTTGTTTTTCACAAAAATATTATTATTAATTTGAAACATCTAAACATTATTATGACTACGATAAACATGTTTCTAGTTATTTTTAACATATTATGTTTAGCGTCTTGGATCAACCATACTATTTTTGATAAAATTTTACTTGAAACCATAAATATGTTCATAGCAAACATAATAATGGTTGAATGTAAATTTTTTCTATTTTGTCTCTGCCCCCATCATATAAATAAAGTGAGTATAAAACCAAAACTTAATCGTTCAAACTGAACTGAGCTTCGTGTAATAAATAAATACAAATTAATAGAAAAGAAAAATCAATAGAATAAAAAAATTTTATTTATACAAAAAATTTAAATTAAACTTTTTTTTTAAATTCATATTAAAAAATTTTTTAAAAATATTTATATAAAATATGTATGTATTAAAAAAAATATTTGTTAAAATTTTTGGGACGCTTTTGTTTTTGTGCTCAAAATACAAAGAGAAATTCGAGTGTATGCCGGATCTGCATTAAATTTAATTTTTATATAGCGCATACAATAGGGTTGTTCTTGAAATTTAATTTTTGCTGTAGGGAATACCTTACTGTATATAAATCTAAATGAGGCTGTTGTCTGTCAGGGTAAAATTTTAATTTTCATTAGTGAAATTTTAATACAAATTAACGCCGTCGTCTGTCTACACTCATAAATCTAACCATACTATGTTTCCACCAGAATATGGTTGCCTCAACCATATTTTTTCTTTGCGTGTGCAGATGCAATAATTTTTTCATGTCCGAAGATCATTTTCGGAATTTAAGTTATTTTAAAATATTTAACGATGAAATTTTGTATTGCCTGGTATGATCAGTTTAATAAAATTATGTTGCCCGCCATTTAAAACTGTAATGCTCGCATTAAGGCCTTTTATATTTCAAAACATATTTCCGTTAATAGTTTCTTTTTCAATAACATTTGTTACTAAAATGCTCTTAATCAGGCTTAAGTTTTCTTAAATAAAAGATCTGTTTTGGGTATTGTGGTAAATAAGTTATTAACTTATAAGCCAACCAAAAAAACGCAGCAAAATAAATATATTAGTTCCTTCGGCTTGGTAACTAATTTAAGAATTGTATAGAGGAAAGAGAAAGAGAGAATTAAGAAGATTTAATTTTATTAAAATCCACTAAAAACAAGCAGACAAACAAGAGCAGCAAAATGTATGTGCAGAAGGCAGAGTAAGTTTGTGTGAAGCTCCAATTTAGCGCTTAATTTGAATGCTATTCATACATGCATATTCTGCATTATCAGACAAAAACGCGACGGGATATAGGCGCCAGTTTCCTTAGAACTTGAGCAAGAAACAACAGCAACAAAGTTTAACAAAATAAACATATTTAAATAAAAGATGTGTTACATGCGAGTATGAATATCTGCGGCTGGAATGCATCTGCCTGCATCTTTTCTTCTTAAATTTTCAAAACATTTAGCAGGTAAATAACCTGTGCACGCATCCATGAATTTAAAATGTCAGTTGTGTGACTGGAATTTTTTTTTAAGTTTTTTTTTTATAATTTTTTTTAATGTTTTATGAAATTCGTTTTGGGTTGTTTTCTGTGGCCACTTGTCGCCTAATCTTGTGTTTTGTTGCTTAAGAATTTATTTACTTTTTAGACAATATCTTTTTTCTTCAGTGAGTGTGACACTGATCCTTAAACAGCGAAAGGTTAAAATGTCAATACATTCGTCCTGCCTGTTGTTTGTTGTTTTCCCAGATGACACAAGTAAATGCCACCGTTTTTTTTTGTATGAATAAAAACCTACAATAAGAAGAAATCGGTTTCACGTTTATTGAATATAAAAATTTCTTTAATAATATTAATTGTTAGAGTAATTCTAAAATATATTTAGTTGATATAAATTTTAATTCAATAAATGTTTTTCACAGCTACTCATTGGCCTAAATAAAATAGATGCCATTTTAATTACAAGTTGAATGCAAAAAGGAACATCATGTACTACATTTATAAACAATATTTAACTAAATAAATATAAAATGTGTAACATGAATGAACTACTCGTATATACATACATACATGGTTTGCTTAAGGCAACGCACACGTAACATGAAGAAAGACAAGCAAGCCTTACACACATTGAAACTGATGCTGTTCGCTACATATGCAAACAGTTTGTACGAGTATGACGTTCTTCTGATATATTTCTGTCTGGTTGTTAGTGTGGTGGTGGATGTGTGTGCTTAAGTATTAAATATGAGAGCATAACATATGAAAATTGACTTAAAACAACGATTAAAATCACAAAATCAATTTAACATTGCAAATTTGCTGGCAGGCGTGAAATTTTTACTTTAGACACACGTTTCTGCCCAAAATGCTCTTCTTTTTGCCATGATGTTATTAAAAAATAAATAAATAAAACCAAAAGACTGTAAAAAAAAATTAAGAAGAAAAAAATTCATGACAATAATGCTTCAGTTAGGTATGTGAGGTCCAGTAGTATTACACTCAAAAAAAGAATTTAATTAAAGTTGAATATGGATACGAACGTACTGAAAAGAAGTATTTTGAACTTATAAAACCAGTCACGTTTAAAATGTTTTTTCTGCCTGTTTGATGCGACTCACGAGATGGTCATGGCGATTGCTAATGAATTTTTAAGTGCGTATGGTAACATGGTGGGCTGGAATACTATGTTCATAAAAATTCATTTCCTGCAGTCACATTTGGACTTCTTCCCAGACAACCTGGGCCAGTTCAGAGATGAAAAAGGTGAACATGGTTACAAAAATTAAATAAAAATGATTTCAGAATATTTTTGATCATTTCACTCGTGATGCTGAATTAAAAAAATGCCAAGCAAGCATTTTTGAGTAAAATGGCCAAAATGGTATTTCTTAAAAAAAAACAATTTTTTATGAAAAGCTTAATAGCTCATAAAGATATTAACGGATTTAGAAAAAAAAATTGTTTTACTCATTAATAAACATATTTTGATAATCAATACAAAAATTATACGGTTCGCTTATAAAATACTGTGTAAAAACGTCTCCAAAGTTGAAAAGTGATGAAAAAAATGTTAAAAAATGTGTTTGGTTGAGAAACACCTTTAAATGATACATATACCACTCAAACGGCCTCAATGTTGTCTCTCTAAATCCGCTGAGAAACTTGAAATCGTTTATAAGTGCATGAAAGTACGAAAAACCGGTTTTTTACCCGTAACTCAAGATTTTGGGGATGTTTTGGAAATTCCAATAATAGATTCTTGTTGCACTCGACTGCACCTACCAGAAAAATAATATCACTTTATTTTTTTTTTTTTTGTATCTCTGTGTTCTCTTATAAGTTGTTTAAAAGGAAACCTGCATTCAAAAATTTATTTACTTCCCCCAAATGCCCCCAAAAATTTATTTACTAAAATCCAAAGTTTTTTCAAAGTATGTATGAAAACATGCTCAACTAAGCAAAAGCAAAATATAAACAAAATAAAAAATGTATTTAGAGAGGAGTCAGGTGAATAAACATCTGCTAAACTGTCCGCCTATCATCTTCATTTCATACTTTGTTTACTTGTTAATAATTCTGAAATGCTATTTGCTATTTGTTTAAAGAAAATTCGCATCATTATTTTATCAGATGGAAATTTAACAGATCATTTTCAGCACCAACCAACATCACCACAAAACAACAATCAGAGCATCAGCACAAACTAAACAAACTTTTTATTTGGTTTGTAATCTTCTGTTGCTGGTATTTGTTAGCTTGATAAATGTTGTAGCAATAGCAGAGAGACCTGTTATTTATGAGGCGTGTATAGGGGCGTGTTTGCGATGCATGTTTTCTGTGTTACAGTTTATGCTGTGCCTGATCGATCTGTACATTATAACAACAACAAACCCAACTACAAGAAAGAGTAAAAATGCACTGAATTATTTAATGTTTATTATGACAATGTTTTGTTAAATTTTCGAAAACCAGCGAAGACATGTGAGGACCACCCTTTTAATGAACATCTAATTACAGCGTTTATAACAAGCTGTGATTATCGCTCAATGCAAGTATTTATTTTCAAAATATCTTTTATGGTGTGTTTGTTATTTCGTTAAGTCCAAACGGAACGTGACGCTTGATAAGGCAATGTTGTGCCATAGTTAAAGCTTTCATCACTGCTTGAAAGCCTTTAGCGTTTTCTGAGCAACAATTGTTTGTACATAAAACTGGGTTGATGATGATGATGACAATGATTGTTATGAAAAAGTAGTCGGTTGTTGGTCGCATATAAAAAATTGTGTTCTTGTTGTTTAGGCTGGAGGGGTTTTGTGTTTTAAGTTAAATTTATGTTTATGCCACATATAAATTTGTAATATTTGGCGCATATTTATTTATTTTTTATTGGTTATTATGTGGCAGCAGCACCATCATCATCATCCACATCCCCATCATCATCATGCATGTGAATTATATAATATTGATTTTAATCGAAATTGCCTTAAAATACATGGTGATTTTAATTGCATGTGTTGTTCGTTGGCAGGCAGAAAGAGGGGTTGTTAATGAAACTCCTTGTTAAATGAAATTTATAACACACTTATTTATAAACTACATACTTTGACTATGAGTATTTATTTAGTGGAGCTTAATGTGTTGTCGCACAAACTTGAGGTTTGAGGTGAAAGGGAGAGAAGAGAAGAGAAGAGAAGAGAAGAGAAGAGAAGAGAAGAGAAGAGAAGAGAAGAGAAGAGAAGAGAAGAGAAGAGAAGAGAAGAGAAGAGAAGAGAAGAGAAGAGAAGAGAAGAGAAGAGAAGAGAAGAGAAGAGAAGAGAAGAGAAGAGAAGAGAAGAGAAGAGAAGAGAAGAGAAGAGAAGAGAAGAGAAGAGAAGAGAAGAGAAGAGAAGAGAAGAGAAGAGAAGAGAAGAGAAGAGAAGAGAAGAGAAGAGAAGAGAAGAGAAGAGAAGAGAAGAGAAGAGAAGAGAAGAGAAGAGAAGAGAAGAGAAGAGAAGAGAAGAGAAGAGAAGAGAAGAGAAGAGAAGAGAAGAGAAGAGAAGAGAAGAGAAGAGAAGAGAAGAGAAGAGAAGAGAAGAGAAGAGAAGAGAAGAGAAGAGAAGAGAAGAGAAGAGAAGAGAAGAGAGGAGAGAACAAATGCTTAAGTATATTTCAATTGAAAGAAAATTTGTTTTCTATTTCGAAAAATATTGTTTTTTTTCCTCTCATTTTAATTGATTCGTATGAATTTAGTTTTTTTTTTTAACATAAAAAACGAAAAAAAATCATGCCAGTAGCTTTGTGGCTTCTAAAGCAAACTAATTAAATCATTATTTTAAGCCTTTGAAAACAAACACTTTTTTTTCATATAAAATCTTTGTTTTAAAATCTTTTTTAATGACAAAACTTTACGACTTTATTTGACTGAAAACATGACTGGCTGCACGCAGACCAAACCTAAACCAAGTCCTTATCAATGTTAACAGATCTACTGTTAAGCAGGGAAGTTTTTTTGTTATTTTATTTTGGGAGCTCCTTTAATTGGCAAAAATAAACTGTGTTAACAGGCCAGGAAAAAATGGGAAACAATGGAATACAATTAAATCAAGCTTAAATAAAGTAAAGTAAAAGAGCAAAACTGCAACCGCGTTTAAGATTGTGATCAATACAGCAGCTGTGACATAAAAATTACTTGGAGTTCATGTCCAACAAAAAGGCCTGACAAAATCCCACAACAGAAGCATAAAAACGAGGTGGGGCAAACAAATGCATTAATGGCCAACTATAGGCAAATGAAGGCATAACATTTTAAAATATGATTCAGTTAAAAGTAGCTCGTGAAAAATTAATTTTGTTTTGCAGATCCAAGTTTTTTGTTTGTCTGATAAATTAATAAACAAAAATAACTCAAAACCTGAAAGTGATTATGATCTGTTTTCTAAGCCTTTGCACTATTTAACAATAATTAATTATTTACTTTATTTATTTTAAAAACCCTTTTTCAGAATCGTGTGTATGAGTTTTAATTTTTAATAAAATATTTTGATCCTACACCTGTCATAAGCAACCGTCCGTACATTCGTATTCCATTCCATTAACCATCATAAATCATTTTCATTAAGCGATTCCTTTACACTGAAAACAAAATTGACAATCATTAATAGATAAAAATCTTCCTTAGAAAAACCATACGCCATTAAAAAAAAACAACAAATTCAAATTGTACTAATAAAAAATTAAAGCGAAAATGAAAATCTAAAGCAGGTGATTATAATGGTGTGTTAACAAACTCAATATCAGTTTAATATTAATGCGTATACTCTACTCTATGCGATACCACGGCCAGCCAACATCCCCATTGATGTCATTTATTAAAACCTCAACAACCCAGCCAGAGACAGAGTCAGATGCAGAGCCAACCACAAGTGAAATACTCGCATACGAAAAACATTTTTCTTGTT
Source organism: Thelaira solivaga (assembly GCA_947397855.1). NCBI lineage: Eukaryota > Metazoa > Arthropoda > Insecta > Diptera > Tachinidae > Thelaira > Thelaira solivaga. Next base: position 41,840,679 of record OX377612.1, read on the forward strand.
GTTGTGATAAGCGTTAAGTAAAGTTGCTCGCAAGTAAAATACTTACTTCTTGTTCTACTTGAGCCATGAACAAACAACAAACGAACGAAGAACCTACAACGGTGAAACAGCCTAATTAACAACCATTAAATTGATAAGACCTCACAGACCTTAAAAAATAAAAAGAATTCTCTCTCTCTTCTTTCCTTGTCTTACAGTTTTATGTATTAACTAATGGTTACCGCAGAGTATGTAGAGTCCTAGTCCTTATGGAAATTTTTATTCAAGCCTGTATTATGTACTCGTATATTCTTGCTGTTGTTGTTGACTGTGTTTGGTTAGTACCTCTATTGATTACATGGGTAGTATATTTTATCCTGTTCATTCATTTTTTGTTTGTTTATTTATTTCAGCAGGAAAACATGCTGTTCTTTGTTAAGTTTATTTTGCGTTTTTTGCTATTTCGCTTTAAAGTTATGCCAGCTAGCTAGCCTAGCTGGAGCTTTACACAGACTTTGGCATGTTATTGAAAATAATGAGTTACACCATATACAAAAAATTACAAAAAAAAGTTGTTTTGTTTTTGTAAGTTTATTTGACCTTTTCCTCTTTGCGTTGCTTCCTTAGGCCATAGTTAAAAAATTATTAATTATTTATTTTTGGAGCGATATTTCGATATAAAAATAAATGTTTATAATCTGACCTCAAGCTCAATATATTAGTCGTTTCAAAATTTTTAAATAAAAAAATATCGATTTATAAAGTAAAAGAAGGCGCATGTGTACATTATTAATTACTGTGTGAAGGTGCACCCGTAGGTTAGTGTGAAGTATACTCACCTATTAATCTGAAAGTTGCAGGTTCAATTCTGGCATAAACATTGGGTTTTTGATATAAGTCCTTTGGGTCGTCTAATAAAAAATATACCGTGTAGTTTCAAATAATTTTTTGCGGGTATCTCTTTCTATAAGGCGGTTCACTTGGGTCCTCTGATTGGTTCCTTTGTGATACCTGTGCAAGAAGAAAGATGAAGAAGAATAGCGATAGAAAGAAACAGGAAGCAGAAATATGAAGAGAAGGAAGTAAATAGTAAGAAAAGAAGAAGAATTCGCGAGTCCGACACCTAAACCAAGCCAGATAGTATGCCGACTCCTATAGTCGACATCATATTGAAGATCTGAAGGTAGTGCTCCCCAAAGTAAATCTGCCGCTGCAGAGAATATATTCCACAGTAGCCAAACCCATTATCACATTGTTGCAAAAAATGCAGTTACCTATTGTTTGCTGGCACCGCACTCCTCAACTGAGTTCTCGGGAGTCCCAGTCTCTGTTGATATAGCTATCCAGCTTGGGACAGAGCATTCTCGCTATATTGCTCCTCCATCTGAACGGTGCTTTACTTAAAAATATACTCTTGATCTGCTGTTAACATATCGAGAGCGGGATGCTATAGTACAGGTGATATTCTGCCCTGGCAGCCTCGACCCGTTTCTTGCCAAAAAAAACAATGGCTTCATTTTTGCTTTCACAGATGGTCGTACTTAAAATGTAAGATCTCCTATACAAGTCGCGGTGCAATAATAGGCCATAATAAAAAAAAATAATAAACAAAAGTATCGTGCGATTTGACATACAAATTTTATGCTTTTTTTAAAATTATTTTTTAAACTGTTGGACATTTTCTTGTGTCTTTTTGTCATATTTTTTCTTTATTATAAAATGTGAGAATTTAAAAAAAATTTTTTTGTTAAACAAAACTTTTTTTATTACATTTTCACATGCTCTAAAAAGTGAAAATTTTTTTGGTTGCATTCCTCTAAACAAAAATTAAAAAATTATCTTGTACGTTGAACCACCAAGTAACCAGATTGTAACTTTTGAGGTTAGAATTTTGAAAAAATTAAACATTTTTTGTTTAAAAAAACTTCATTTCTCTAGTTAAAATTCTTTGTAATGTAGTACGCAATTTAATGTAAAACTAATAAAAAATTCATGTGGATGCAAACCCTTTTTTCAGAACTGCCCGAGCAAAACAAAATAAGAATTTGAGATTTGTGCAAAAAATTACTATATCTGCACTCTGTCAACTCTAGTTTCTCGTTGCTTTTTGGATACGGTGTATTTCACATAATTTTTTTTATGTGAATGTCTTGCATAAATTAATTAAAAAAAACCCTTAATGGACGTGATATTAATGGACATTTTTGTTCCACGCTATGTTTTTCTTGCAATCAAAATACCTGGACGCAATTTGTTTTAACATTTTTAGGCAGCTTTTCAAAGCAAACAATATTACTCGTATATGAAAATATAAAAAATAAATAATAATTTGGTTACAATAGACACAGTTAATTCCTTATTGAGCCGATGATCATAGCTGTCAGTGCTCGTTAATATTTTAGTCTTGGAATTTTATTCTGTTAGACTAAATAAATAAATAAAATAAAATAATAATTCCTTATAAAAACAAAATACAAAATTTATTTCCATTTCAGCCTAAAAATAATTTTTTTAATCTGTATTTTTTTTTATTTCCTACTTTAAAAATTCTTTTATAACAAATTTATTAGTTTTACGTTTTTGTTTTGTATTGCTGAATCTCTAATAATTTGCTAAACAGCACGAATTTTTGGCCTACTGTTACTATTGTAATGATGATTGTATTAAATGTTGTGCACTGCAACATATTATTTTTTGGAAATTTTGAAAATTAGAAAATTTTCTATAATTAGAAAGTGAGAAATTGTATTCACAATAGGCCACAGGGGAAAGCGAACAAAAAATCCCGAGGAATTTGTATGCGTAATTGGATTGAATGTATATTTTTCGTGCTATAAACACAACTTTATTGTTTATAGTTGATCTTAAATATTTTATTAAGGCAAGTTGTTGGAAATTAAATAAAGTAAAACCTAAAAAAGTAACACGAAGGTACGGGAAATATTACATACACACTTTTATTGTTTCGTACATTAACTAATTTAAGTAAATTTGGCTGCCCGATCCACAACCTCGTCATTAAAACCAATAAACGTAGTACTGTGGGTATAAATGAATTTCTTGTTTAAAAAGCATTTAACAAAAAACTTTTGACACTATAAAATGAGTGCTTATATATTGCGTCACGCCTACATAGGGCATACAGACGAGTACTTTCTATCAAATATCAATACTACTCACAATTTTTTCAGTAATAAATAAAATAATTACTATTAAATAGCTACAGTCCTTAATTTTTTAATATTTTTTTTAAACAACACTAATCCGCGAAGCTTCTTGGATTGTCTGAAGAAAACACCTAAGGTCTAGGCAGGAATCAAACCTGTGACCCTCAGATAGGTAGGTGAGTGTATATACTACCTGCTATTCTGCGGGGATATCTGACTGCATTTCCCAAAAACAATAAAAGCACAGGACAAATCTCGACAACAAGATTACCTAATAGTAATTGTTTCTTATCGGCATTTTGTGTTTTCTGTTTATTAATTAAAGAATTCTTTAGAAAGCAAGGGCAAAGACAAATCGTGTCAAATCAGAAATAAATAAGATGAAAAATAAATTTATTATAGTCATTGTGTGTGCTATAGGCGAAAGTGTCATTATACTGAGTGGAAATTTTTTACACAGAATAATTATTTTTAAAAGAGCTGTGATGTCTTTACAGGGTTAGAAGTGAAACCTGAAAGTACTGGAAAAATCTACATTGCATGCTAAAATAAAGTGCATGGAGTTCATTTTGAAGCTGCCATATATAATAAAACTTGTAGAAGAAACTGTTGACGAAAATGTACCTTAAGAAGCAAATATTACAACAATCACAGTATGGTCCTTGAGGGTAATACACATATCGGCGTACATGTTTATTTGTTAAGATTTTTAAATAAAGAAAAACATTTTATTGGGAGAATTGAGTTGAATGAAGAATAATTGTTTTATCTCCGTCTTTTAACAATTAAAAGACTGTAAATTCTCATTGAAATAGGTACCCTGTGTTTCACTTGGATTTTTATAGTGAAAAATTTCGTTTTATTCGTGTTCACAGTAAAATTCTGTATGATATATTTCTATCATAATATTTAGTAGAGCAAATGTCAATTTCATAGGGGAAGACGTTGATGGAATTATAAATATTATGATGAAACATATTTTATTATTATTTTTTGTCATTTAAAACTTAAAAAATAAGTTTCTTGCATAAGTGCGATAAATTTTATTTATTAATTCGCACATACGGGTATACAGGCATGTTCTGAAAATAACTTTCTCTTAAAGTGATTTTAAAGCACGAAAAAGGTGTTCTGCGCACAAAATCATTTGACATCTCGTGATTTCAAACCGGCCAGCAAACTGCCTCACGATGTGAAATCACTTGCGGCATTTTAAGCATTTTACTTTGAATTCCTTAACAAAATCATTAGATACACTAAATTTAAATTGTTTTTTATTAGTTTTTGTAAAAAAATTAATTATTTTTCGCAACGGAACAGTAAATTTATTAATTTTAAAATATGCTTTATTTTTTGTAGACAAATTTTTTTTTTGTGTAAATTTTTTGTTATTTTCATTTCTTGTTCTTCTTTCTCTGAGCAAATATTATTGTAAACGATGCGAAAGAGCTTTAAGCTCATGATTAAGAATAGTAAAAATCACTCCTCAAAAGCTAAAAATCTCGTGATTTCCAGAACACTAAAAAATTTCTTTAAAATCGTTCGTGGTTTAAAATCACCGTGATTTTAGAACATATCTGTATACCTTTTGATTTTCTATCATGGTATGAATTTGACATTTAGCATGATAGAAATACATCAGCTATAGATGTTAGTGGTCAGTAAATTTTTATAAATGGATAAATTTTTATCCATTTTCTAAAATTACGGTCGAAGTATAAACGAAAATAATTATCAAAATTAGTGTGGATCATTCACAGGATTCGGGAAAGGAATAAGACGCATAGATTCACAACAAATGCAGTTGTTTGATCACAAAATTTTGTTATTAATCCTCTGAAGTTCTAAACACTAAAAAAAATTGAGGGCGATTGAAAAGAAGTTTTTTTTTTTTTAAATAATCAAGTTCCCGTTTCAGTGTTTCATCTATTAAATAAATTTCTTATAATTGTTGTTTTTTAAATATATTTTTAAAGGGAAATTTGTAGCTTCATAATTACCTTCTCTAATTTTTCTCAAAATATTTTTTGCTCACTATATGTATTTGTATGTGAACGCTTCTGTTGGCCATAATTCGAATCATAAACTCATTATTATTATTTATGAATCTTAAATAACATTGACATAAGCACAACGACACGCTGATAATGGAAATGATAATGAAGTGGATTTTGTGGGACAAAAATAAAAACTATTGAAACTGTTGGTTGCTGTTTTTAAAATACCTTAAGGCTGAATAAACTGTTTTGTTTAGTACGAGAAGTATCCGCTAACATTAAGATCTGATAAAAAGATTAAACCAAGACGAAACTAAAACTGTAATTTTTTTAATTCCCTGTGTGTTTCTGTGGTATCTTAACCTACATCAAAACTAATCAAGAAACATACATAATGTATTGATAATAATGATTAAACACGTAGGTAGTTAATGTGTATGTATGTGTGTTCATTTGCCAGGTATGATGCAACATGTTTAAACCCCCATCAATTTTCCTTTACTGTCTTTCAAAAGAATTCTTGTTGATACTTTTCTTTTCTCTATTCAAAATTGATTTAAATTGTCGTTTTTCAAGTTGTGACATTGTAAGAAATTGTCATCATCACTTTGGTGTTTTGTATGTTGAGAAAAACTCAGCGGGTCGTCCGAGAAGGTCAGAGAACTTTTGTATGTTTATTTTACGGTCATTTAATGCGAGTTAATAAAAATGATTTAATGAAAAAAAAAATAAAAAACTAAAAAAAATAAAATGAAACAATAGTAGCTGTCGTATGGCGCCTAGTGTTTTGACAGTATTATTGTGTCTTTGTGTGTGTGTTTTTTTTTTTTTTGATTATTTTTAATTATAATTTAATAAAACTGTTGGGAAATGTAATTAAAACTATATAAAAATAAATAATAAGTCCTTAAAATTTTTAATACAAAATAATGCTAAAAGTTGTTTCTGTTTATGAGTTAAGACCCGAACCTGAACCTATTGCGGCAGTAATTTCTTATTTATTTTTCCACCACATTTCAGAAGAATTAAAAAAGAACGTGTCCATATACGTTTCGGTGATAAGAGTTGCAAACTGGGCTGATTTTGAAAAATAAATTTTTTTATTTAATTCACTTACTAAAGTGAAAGAAATTGTACTTAATTGGTTCTTCAGTACATTTTTAAACTGTTACATTAGGTGAGGCAAGAAAGTTAATAAAAACGCAAAGGCGCTATTTGGGTACCTTGATTTTGTATGATAGGGAGAGAAGGATGTCAAAGAAATAAGAGAAATAAGAGGCAGAAGGATAAAGAGAAGTAGGGAAATAGTAGGAGAAGAGAAAGAAGACAGGTCCGTGACCTAAACCAATTGCTATTTCTAATGAAGCCAGGTAGCATGCCGAATAACACTTTCCTCATTGTCTTGACAAGTTCTACAGTAGTCATTTAATGACAAACCCATTATCTTCGCATGGTTGCTAAACTGCAGTGGCTTGTTCTTGCTGCCTCCATGTTTCTCAACTGGGCTCTCTGTAGCCCCAGCAAATCTCTGCTGACATTGTTATCCCGTTTGGTCCAGAATATCCCAGCTGTATTGCACGTCCGTTTGTCCCGTTGTAAGTCATTTTATTATTTATTTTAGAAATTACTTTATTCAGTTAAATAATTAATAAAATTTGTTCATAATAATTAAATTTTTGATTTTGTAGGAGAAATCATTCGTTTTTAGTCTGTTACGTTAAAGACAAATGTGATAATTAACTTGTCGGTATATTTTTATTTAAGATATAACGAAAAGCTGCTACTAACTTTAAATATTGGTAACTTGTAAGAATGATTCTTATTTATTATCATGGGCTTCAATCCAATCGTGACCTTTAATGAATGAGTCTTAGCCTAGCAGTTGCTCTTTATTAATTTCATTTCCTCTTTTTACTAATAGTTAATTTTTTTCTTGTTACATTTATCAACCACAAAATTACCGGGTGTTTTCGTTAATTAATTAAATATTTATTTTTATGTGCTGGCAAATTTATTTATAAATACTGTAAATGTGCACAATTAAAACTAAAAGATTAAAATATAAAAATTCGATTAATTTATGTAAAAAAAACTATCGAAATGCACGCAAATATAAAATAAAATAAAAAACTAACAAAAGCAAAAGACCAAAGAGAAGAGAGAAATGAAAAGTGAAGTTGTGGCCGTAGTACACACTAGAACCCTGCACAAGTATTAAAGGACTGCATAAGCACTTTTTACTACTTTTAATACCCTTCACAAAAATGAAAAGGGTAAAGTTTGTCATTCCGTGTCTAATTTCTACACCGTACATGGGACACCCTATAAAATATTTATATTCTAAATCCTTACGAAAAGCGTAGTCGAACAAGCGAGATCCATCTGTCTGTCTGTCCGTGTGAATGTTGAAATCAACTTTCTAAAGTTTCTAGCCAACAAATAGAAAAGTGTAGCATACCAATCTGTCAGTTGTTTTTGTTTTTCAATTGCTATTAAAATTCAGTTGTATCGACTTAAAAATGGCGGAGCTATAAGTCAACAATCGTGACCACATCTATTTTATGATAATTTTTTTAGTTTTTTCCATAATTTGGCTAAAATACAAAATGAACAAAAAATGTAGTACAATAGTCGTAATTTCTGTGCAAAAAACGAGAGCAATCGGTTCACAAATGGGCGAGATATATTAACAATACAACCGATACTTCAGATTTCCATTAATTTTTGTTTTGCTTTTTTATAGAAATTTGTAAGCTGCATAATGTTTTGGACACAAACCAAAAATAGCGTTGCAGTATCAAAAATGTATGTGGTCATTTTGACATAATAACGTTTTCAATTTAGTTGACAACGAGTCTTTTAAATTTTTTAACACGCCCCGTTGGCAAATTTGTAATTTTTTTAACAAACGGTATCAATTCGACACCAATATGGTGTCGATTCAGCGCCGATATGGTCTCAATTTGACACTATACATTTTCAATTTTGCAACGCTATGTTGTCGATAATATGTTGTTAAAATGACACCATGCATTGTCAAAAGTAAGCACAAACGTGGTCGATGCACTATTGACACCGTTTGTTGTCATTTTTTCTCTGGGTGTATGTGTATATTTTGTGTATTCTGTGTGTAGTGATAACAGATGGCACTACGGTGTAACAAAATTACGAATACAGAAATCTTTTTTTTTTTTTGAAATTCTTTATTTGATATAAAATACTTAATTAAATATGTTTTGTTAAAAAAATTTTTATAAAAATTTTAAATTCAATTAAATTTATTTTGCATTTCTATTGAGTTAGAATTTCTTTTTCTTTCTTAAATTGAGGGCTGCAAGTATTTTATTGCTTTTAAAAATAAAGTTCTCAGAAAAGATTTTTTCTTAGAACTCAAATTAATTATTTATTTTAGAATTAACAAAAAAATTGGTATTCAAAGAAAATTATTTTGAAGATTAGTAATCTTGAGGTCGTATGATTAAAATTTATTTTTATAACAATATCTTGCTTCAACGAAATAGCTGTTTAAGTTAGATATATATGTATTTATATATATATTTATAATTTTTTTTGTGATATATAAGAAGAATGGAAGGTGAAAAATATAAATATTTGGCTAACTTGTTACAAAGAATTTTCTATTATAATACTCTGGAAAACTACAAAACGAAACGTTTGCAGTTGTTTCGTTTCTTCTCGATCTCTGCTTTTTATAGTGTTGGGTGACTTTCAAAATGTTTTTGAGCTGCTCTTTAGTGCGCACTTGTTAATTATTTCTTTTTTGTCAGGCTTAATTTAGTGAAGCCCTTAATCGTATTAAAAGTGTTATGGTTTTTCTTGTTTTTGCTTTAGAATACAATTTGCAAATGGCAATATGATCTTGTACGTCTTCACGTGATTATACTCTTGACTTTTAATATTTGTTAGGCTCAATTTAGCAAATACTTATTTCATGAATTGTTATTGTTGTTTTTTTAGTGGTAAAAATTGTTGCGTTATAAAAGAAAAATACGTGTGATAAATTAACACAAAAAAAGGTAAGAAACATGTGCAAAGCACATGAAAATTTGTATTAATTAATGTAAATTACAAATGAGGTGCTAAAAATTCAAAAATAAATACAATTAAATATTTGTAAATGCAAATAAAAGATGCATAATAAATAAATTAATAAAATTTACATAATAATAAAATAATTAATTTATTTACAAGATTTTAAAAAGTCTTCTGACATACACAGCCAAATACAAAATGAAAACTTATCATTGTTTTTTTTAAATAATTAAAAACAAACAGTAAATTGATTTTTTAGTTCTAGTAGTTTATCATTAAACAAACACATTTTCATTACATTCATCCCAAGGTAAATAAATTGTTTAGCGTAAAAAGACCGCGTTAAAAAGAAGCCGCCTCCATTAAACTAAAAGGCTAAAGCAACTTATCAAAATCTAAAGTACACACAGATTTGCAAAAGCAAAAATTTACGCTTCAAATGAAAAACCAATTAAGTAAAGATAAACAATTTTAATATTAAAAAAAAAGAGAAATTTACTTAATATAAAAATACATACTTGTGAGGAAGTTATACAACACATTCCGAGTAGAATTTTTTTAAGTACTTATCGAGAATAACAAAGCTCTTTTTGGGGAAATTATTGGCCTATGAACCTTTAACTGAAGGCTTGATTTTTTCGAAGATCATACAATTTTTCTCATGGCTATATCTCGCAAACCAATTGGAATTTTGTTGTTTTCTCTTCTCGACACAAAGCATAGACAACCAATTAAAAAACAACAACTACGAGTACAAGGGTAAAAAATTAAACATTTTGGACATTTAAACATTTTTGAGTCACTAGACGCAGTTAACGAGTGTCCTTGGCTGACACATGACCACTTCGTAGAGTTGCTCTGGACCTATGGAAGGGGTATCTGCATGATATTAAAACTCTTGATTATAAAAGCTGTTTTGTGTTTTCAGTGGAATTAAAAAATGTTGAATTAATTTATTAAATGAACTATTTTCTTTTTAATTTTGCCAACTTTTTTCAGTAAAAAAAAAAAAAAAAACAGTTTTTTTAAGAAGTTAGCAAGTGGAACATAGAGAAGTAAGCGCTGAAATTTTCACTTTTAATTAGAATATTCTGATAATACAGCACTTCTGTTATCAATATAATTAAATTTATTTTAAACACTTTTTTATATTATTAAAAATTTTTTTTTAAAAAGCCGACTTATGTTTTTTTTCATTGTCGTGGCCATCATTTACTTAAAATCTCTACTGATACTTTGAACAAATATTTAGTATCTGTGGCTGAGTAAAGAAGACTGTTGAAACATTTTAAAAACAATATTTTCCAATTGATTTCATGCTACAACAAGCCTAAGAATTATTGCTTCAATGAGTTTTAAGGCACTTGATCGACGAAGAAAACAGAATGTTGGAACAACAAAAAAACTAAAAAAAACCTGCGAACTTTATTTCTTTAAGTGAATTTCTTTTTCATGTCTGTTAGGTTTCTTTAACAAGTTACGCCAACGGCAATAATTTTTTTTTTAATTTTATTCTTTTCAGTGTCTCTCGCATAAAAGAAATCAACCACCAGATATGATGACGTTGATCTCTTTCAATTGAATTATTTTATACAATGAAAAGGGTTTATATTATTGATTTTAACAGTGTCTAATGTTCCAGTAAAGGCTTAAAAACTTACATCTTTTTTTGGGCCGTCAACAAAAGTTCATGATTCAAGTAAATAATAACAACAACAATCTAAAATTTCTACTGCTTAAAAGCTGTGGGAGTTTTAAGTATAATTGTAAATTTAAATTATTTTTCAAAACCTTAAAATTCTGGTCATCAATAAAATTAATTTGGAGCTCGAATTGGTAAGTTTATTTGTATTTTCTAGTGTTTTAAAAACATCCAAACGTTAAGTTTAAGCTAATTTTTTTTTTGCCTTTAGTTAATTGTGCAGAAGTGTTTTTCCAGTGGATTATGGGAGTATTCTTTTCTAGAGTTCTTTTTACTTTAATCCGCATTGTCTGTAGTTTTCCTTTTAATATGGGGAGATTTGTATTGATCTTCTTTGATCGTGGCTCTTTTTACTTTTATTCGTTTTTTTGCTTTTCTCGTTTTTACTTGCCTGAATTAATCGAAGTGATATTTTGCTTGTTTTGAATTCAATTTTCCTTCGTAAGAAACGTTTGTTTCTTAAGCAGGATTTTTTTCTTTTTGTGAAATCAGTTGTGGAATAAAAGTGTGTTTTACTTGATCCCGCCGCCGACTTTTAAGTAAAGACATTGGATTGTAGCTCTGGTATCTCTTTCTTATTGACTTTTCATGAGGATTTACAATTTTGTTTCTATACACACCATTGTTTTTGCGTGTGTGTGTTTATTTTTTATTTTGATCATGTTATTTCTTTAAATATCCCGCAGCGTTTGTTGGTTTATTTATTTATTTATTTTTTTTGTTGAATGTTTCCTAAAATTCAATTGCAAATCTTGTGGAAAATATAAATATTCCCTAAATGAATTCTTTGATGCGTAATGACATGAGTTGTAGGCGAAAAATACTCTTTCCTTATTTTTGTTGTTGTTTTTATTTTTCTGTTGGCTATGAATTATTTATTGATAATGATGATTTTAACTATGGAAATTTAGTTTGAATAAAGCTGGCTGCAGTTGTGTAATTTAGTCAGTTTTATTTGAATACGTAAAAAAATTTTATGATAAATTTTGATTGTTTGTAAAGTACGTAATGTGTTTATCTTTCAACAGACAATTTTGTAAGGTAAATCATTTACTCTAGAAATTTTATATGGAGGTATCATATTGAAAACAAAAAAGTAATAGCTTCGGTCTGGGACCAGAGTAACTGAAAACTGATTTCAAATCTGTACTTCGTTTATTCAAATTGGCTCTGGTGTTTGAGTTACACCGTTATCTTCCAAATTTAAAATATAGTTTTCTATATTTAATTATAAAGCAACTCCACGTTAAAATTTCCTTTAGCTCATTTTTAAATCTGATTACTAGTTTGAAAAATATTGACGAAAAAAAACGTTTCATATGCAAAATTAAGAAATTTTTAATTTTAATTTTTTAATAATCATTTAAATTTATGTGTTTCAAAGCAAGCGAGCCATATTTTATTGAAATCAATACTCAGCTTTTGATTTTATATCTAACTATCGTTCCAGTTTCTTATTTTGCTGAAGATTTCAATGGCATATTTCTATGTCCGTTAATGGGGGTACTTTTGCCATTAAAATTAATAAAAAGTACAGTTTTTTTTTTCAACGATTTTTCAATTTGCTCGGGAGGGCGTGAGCCTAATCTAGTACCTCTAGGTAGTAATACCGCCAAAAAATCAAAAGAAGTACCATTTTTGTCCTTAATGACTTTTCACTTTGTCCTGAACCATTTGAGTCCAGTATCGTAGTTTTAGGGTTGTTGATATTAAAAAAACGATTTCTTATATCGTTCAGTACCCACTTCCAGAGTTCTAGGCTTGAACATAATATAAAGAAAACATTAAAATAGTTTAAATCTAAAGTACCAATGCTTATATACTGAATCAATTTGGATAAAGGTACATATTTAGAAATAGTAGTAAATTTTAACAAAGAGACTTTTTTAAGAAAAGAAGTGTCTCACAATTTTTATTCCGCAAAAATGTACCAAGCACCCATCAACTAGTTTTTTCAGTAGAATTTTGTCTATATCTGCAGTAGTTCCGAAGATATGAAAAGTCCGATTGTACCTATTTTTATCCCCTTAATATTCTAGTTTCTTAAAATCACTTCTTAGTCGTCTTACACATTGAACATGTTCAGCTAATTTCAAGTTCGTAACTTTAATCGTTTGGGCTCAGCCAGACAGTCAGTCAGTCTCAGTCAGTACCCTTACGTAATATTACTTCATCATATTATCACAGCTGCAAGAAAACACGCCAAAGAAACGCTGGTGAATGCATATGGCAACAATTCTTTCGCAACATTTGTGATAGATTCACTTAATCTATACATATAAAAGATAACGTTACTGACTGACTGAGTGATTTATCATCATCATCAAACGGGTAAAGCTACGAAATTGAAATTCGGTAAGAAGGTTTCGCTCACAATCTGTAGGATGAGTAAGAAGGGATTTTTGGAAATTCGAATGTTAAGGGTTACCTCCTTAAGGGAAAAAGCTAGTAAAATTGAACTTCTTATTCTCCGGAACTACTACAGATAGAACCAAAATACAAAATATTCTACTAGAAAAATAATCGTATGGGTGTTTGGTACTTCTTCGGTATTTCTTCATTTACGATATAAAAAGGTAAAAAATAATGTTGGTACGTTTTTTAATCCCTGTTATCTTACAAAGTAACAATCACAGCAACATAAACTAAATTGTATTCTTCTCTTAAAGAAATCTCAAATGCATATTGCCACTTTTTCAAAATTCAAGGAAGTACTATTTCTAAATATGTGCTTTTATGTAAAACAATGCAGCATATGAACATTCTATTATTAAATAAATTTTTAAATAAATATTTAAAAAATTAATTTCAAGGGTAAAAAAAGTACCAAAATGTTGAAATAAGATTGGAGCTCTTTTTATGTTATGTGCAAACCTACAATTGTGACAGTAGAATAAAACAGTACAGAACGAAATAAGAAATCATTAAAGCGGCAAAATGATACTTTTTGACCTCTAACCGTCCTAAGCAAAGTGAAAAATCGTTAAGATCACAAAAGGTTCTCGTTATTGTTTTTTTTTGGTACTTCTTAATATTGTATTATTAAGGAATCTAAAAGTACGAGATTTGATCCAAATGGTCTGAATCAAAGTGGAAAACCATAGATGGGATAAAATGGTACTTTTTTTTATTGATTTAGAAACAGTGTAGGAATGAGTCAATCCAAATTTTGTTGCGAATTTATAATATTTTTATTATCAAATATAACAAACCATTTTCAAGTAAATGTGCCATTTGTAATGTAGCATCTTGAATTTAGAAAATAACGTTATATTTCCGACACAAGAGCCAATTGGACAAAATTAAGTGCAGATTTGAAATGAGCGCTCGAAAATACTTCGGACACAGTTCTCAGTTTTAATTTTCAAACTAAAGTTTTTGCTCAAAAAAAATCTCGAAAACTCTCTGTTTACGTTTCAACAAACAACCTTAAATGAGCTGTCCCTCAGACTTCACTTTGGTTTTGCGGCTTCTAACACCAACGTAGAGTAGCTCTGATACCCATACCCATCATTATTTAAATTACTGAGTTTAATTATGGAACACCATATACTTTATTGGGATTGTACTCGAAATATATTAAAATTTCTTTTAAAATTTCATATTTCTTGTCCGTCTTCTTTTTCTTTGCATCCAAATCTTGACAAGATCATTTAATGCCACAATCAACACAAAAATGTACCGCATTTAATGCCTCCTAAGGTTTTACCAAATATCAATTATTAAAATTTAAAAACAAAACAAAATGTTTATTACAATTTAATGAATGAATAAAATTTTGATGTGTTAGATGTTGAAAAGAACTCAAAGAACGTTAAACAGGTTCATTAAAATGCAGTAAGAAAAAAAAACGCTTAGCAGTTAGTGCGCAGTTTGTTCATGACAGGTTCAGTATCAGCAAGAAAAAAATTAAATTTTTAAATTTATTCCCATTTATCATTATTATGTTTCTGTTCTTTTTCTTTTTTTCTGTGCTTTTAGTTATGCATTCTAAGTATATTTTACTCTTGGCCTACTTGTTTGATGTTTTTTGGTTTGACATGTTGCCACACAATGCGTGGCTAATTATAGGCGCACTGTTATTTTTTATGGTAGGCAATGCACAATTTTTAATGAAAACCTTGTTTTTTTTTTATTTTATTTCTCAAATGAAGGTTTTTCCTTTACTAAATAGACTTTGCGTGTGTGCATTTTTATTATACAACAAAAACTTTTTAAAATAAAGACAAAAAGAACTCAAACCCATACGTTTCAAAACTAAATGTGTCCATCAAAACAAGACATTGAAATGATTGGTTTGGTTCGTTACTTGCTGAATTCTTGGGATGCACTTTAGTTTGTTTTATTTAATTTTTGTGTTTTTCGTTTTTAAAATTTAATTTTATTTATATGATTATAAAATGAAAATGAAGGGTTTAACTGTCCAACTTGACTTTTGTTAAAGAGATGCTTAACATTTGAAGTTAATTGGACACGAGATGGAAATTTAAATCAATTTAAAATTAATTTGATCAGCTTTTTTCGCTCTCTTACTTTGTTTTTAAGCAGGCACAGTATTCTTTTTGTTCCTTTTTTTTCTTGAAAAGATTGCTCTCTAGAATTTTTTTAAATCATTTAATCGTGGAGTAAACTACTAACTTAACCAACAAATCTAAACTTTTAATGATATTTAAAGAGCACAGACACTTGGTTCTGGGTTCCGTCGATCTCAACTTTGCCAATTCTAATCTGATGTCTTATGAGACCAACACGTGTAAATAATACCTTACTGAAGGCTTTTCTTTCAATGAAGATTAATATTTTTTTTTATTGAATCTTTCTATAAGAAAATTACAATAAATATCCAAATCTTAAATATAAAAAAAGAAAAAAACTTAAATAGTTATTACCAATGTAATAACTAGTTTCTTGTGCTCAAATCTTAGGAATAAAAGAAATAGACTACGTATAAAAATAAAAAAGTTAAATATCTCTTCTAACTAGGCGCAAGGTACCAAGCACCCATCAACTTGTTTTTCAGTAGAATTTTGTCTATATCTGCAGTTGTTCCGAAGATATGAAAAGTCCGATTGTACCTATTTTTACCCCCTTAATATTCTAGTTTCTTAAAATCACTTCTTATTCGTCTTACACATTGAACATTTTCAGCTAATTTCAAGTACGTAAGCCTTCTCTTAAGCCTTCTGTGTCCCTCGAACTGTAACAGGTCCCTGGCGAGGGCGTTTGGATGTGTCGCCAGCTTGTGAACGTACTTAGTACAATATTTCCCAATTTCCTCTCGAACCGTTGGGGTTTCTAAATCTCTGTGGACGTTCTCATTTCTTATAAAATATTCGACTGTCTTCTTTGTAACTTTTGGATGTTATATCACACGCGGTTCCCCATAGCTGACTGCCATATGTCCAGATTGGTTTAATAATGGCTTTATATAATAAGACTTTATATTCCAAAGAAAAAAATGAATATGGCCAATTAATATGGCGCACAACTCAAATTTTACACACACACATTTCTGTTTTCAAATAGATTATTATCTGTATACTCCAAGAAAGGTCACCCTTGTTCAAAAAGATGTGTGACCGTACTTAATTTAAACCTGTATTGCGATGGGAAAAGCGATACGAAATCTAATTTTTAATGTTTAGTTTACTTTTTGCGTTTGTTTGGTGCTATCCCGATTTGTAATACGTAAAGTGCATGTCAGCGTTAGCTTATTCACCCAAATATCTTGCGATAACCAAAGAGCAAACACAAAACATTTAGCTTTTGCATCCAAACTGCTTCCGCATCATAATACAGAGTAGTCGCCCTTGAAATTACGCTTTGAAATATGTTATTTAGCACTTTGCTTGGCGCCTCTGATAATTTAGATGGGTTCTTAGCAATTAAATTTCTCTAAAAATGATTACATACGCTCTCTAAGTATACTGACTCTAAGATCCCTATTCCCTGGGCGAGACCGCGCAAAACATAACACAAAAAGGTTCTAATTTATAAAATTTGAACGAAAGTAGAGGTGAACTGTCAACCGATTGATAAAAAAGTATTTCACACGATCTGTAAGAAAAAAGCTTTTTGAGTTTTATCGTTGGATAGTTCAGTAAGCTTTTAGCTTGACTTGTGTGTTTAACCGGTTTGTGTGTGTGTGCTTGTCTTCAGTTGATTTTAGATTTTAATTTTTAATTGGCATTCAATGCCCATAAACCTTTTTTAAAATGAAAAAAAAAATTTTAGAGAACAAATAAAGTTCTGCTTGAACGGTTAAATGGGAATGACAACTCTTCATTCTTCATAAGGGCTAAAAATATTTATAATGTGCCCTAGAAGAAACAAGAATTTCGTGTTTATTAGTTCTGATTTAAGCCATAACAGAGTTCGACTGGTTCAGTGCCAGCACGAAGTAATTTTAAAAAATTTCTTTTGACTTTTTCTACTTCAATGTGCTGTTTATAAGAAACGAACAATCAATCCTTTAAAAAAGTTTTATGAATTTTCTGTAGAAGATTTACTGGATTTAGTAAATTTTTAAAATTAAATTTAAATAAGTCTTACGATGGTTTCACTTACGAGAACAAGTCTTTCATTATTACACGGTGGTACATACGAGTATTTAGCGCAGTTTGTGTTAAAGCGGTCTTAAAATCGAAAAAAAAAAAAAAAAATTGCACAGCGTTTGTAATGTGTTAATTAATGTGCACCATTAAATGACTTAAAATGGGCACAACATCTTCGATCAGACACACAACATACATACAACAAAGCAGCACCAACAAAAGAAAAGATTTTTGAATACGAAAGTGTACAACAGGGCTGCTACTACTACTTGTCGTTGGTTTTTACTTTGTTTATTTTTGCGGCAATTAAAATACCCATAAGATTCCAAACAATATTTTATGTTGTTGTTTCTTCTGTTTCATGTTTTGTCCAGCACCATTTTACACCATTGTGTTACGGTGTGTTGTGTTGTGTTGCTTGATATCAAATTGAAATTTACAATTTAAGTTGTTGTGTTTTGTTTTTTTTTTTTTTTATTTATTTTATTTATTTATTCTCTCCTCCTCGCTTAGATTGCTACACAATAATGTTATTAATAAATTATAGTTAAAATGTATTTAAACATGCAACGAAATTTCTTTAAATTAATTAAACTAACAAATTAAGTTTGCTTTTATGCTGGAAATTATTTCTTGGAATTATCTTCTTCTTCGTTTTCATAGTTTTTTATTAATTAGTTGTTGTATTTGATCGATGAAATTAGATATTTTTGTTTAAAATCAAATTATTACTTTTTTGAGATTTAAAGATAAAAAAATTCATTCCAGTGCACGCTCACTCGTTTAAATACATTTTAGAAAAACAATTCAAATAACCAACCATATTGTGTGAAATGTCCAACTTGTTGGTTGTTGGTGTGTAGGTTGCTTGTGCCTGTTCGTGCTAACGGCGTTCAAGTCAGTTTAATTTTAAGTTGCTTGAGGAAAATCTGGTTTTCTTTTCTACTTTTGGATATTAAATTAATAACAAAATGTTTCACTAATTTACTAATGGCTTAAATTTTTTATTTGCAGGAAATTTACTTTAAGAAACTGGTAAGTGCAAACTTATGTTTGTTTATTCACATTTATGTCTTGCAGCTAAATTAAATAAGTAGGCTGTATTTAAAAGTCAAATTAGACTAATGAAATTATTATTTTGATTAATACTTTTGTATACCTTAATTTACTGAAGGACAACTTGCTTTCTAAAGACTCAACTAGAGATTTATGTAGTCACCTTGATAGTTTGTATCTGATTGAGCTGAAACCATGAGGCAAAAATATCCGGCGCATATTCACTAGCTAATTAACATCCAATCTCAAATTAATGTTGTATTTAATTTTTAATGAATTCGTGAAAATAGAAAATCGGTGTTACAACTCGAAATATATTAAAAAGAACTAAACTTTCGAATTATGTATGCTAATACTAAAATATTTGATTATCATAACTGAATTTTTGATTGGTAACAATTGTTTTCTGTGCCTGCTGTTTAAAGTATAACTGATATTGTTGCGGCGGCAACTAAAATTCGAAGTAAAATTGCGTTGCACCAGCAACCACACAAACGAGCGAACAATAATAAAACAAACCCTTTAAACTTGTTGGTTTAAAATAAAGTAATATTGATGTTTTATTATTCTAAAAGAAAAAATACATATTTTTATAATTGTAATTCAGTTCACAAATACGTTAATATAAAAAAGAAAAATAAGCTCACTTGTTCTGTCTCGTGCAAATTTAAAAGTAAGAAAAAACATAGTCAAAGCGATTACCCCAGCGGGTAGTAACTACCGGATACCGTTAGGGTGGCAATCTTACCCACCTACCAGTTATCCACTATTCATTATAGCAATATACATAAATACAACTGTGTATTTAACTGTCAAAATATTCAAATAAAGGACACAGTAAATTAATTCGTAACATCCCGGCTCCCGTGTGTCGACCAGGGAGATACACCAGCAACGTCAAGTACTGCCAACTTCGAGGCGGGTCGTTGCAGCCTTCCATCAATTGTCTTTACCACCGCCGAACGAACCTGCCCATCCACAGCCAAGAAAACGTCTTCCACTATGCCACGTTTCCACTGCCCACGCGTTTCATTATCATCACAAATGATAACTACATCACCAACAACTATAGGTTTAACTGGTTGGTACCATTTTGTTCTTCGGGTAAGCTCTGGAAGGTATTCTAATATCCACCTCTTCCAAAAGGTCTGTTTTAATTGCTGCAGTATTTGCCACTGCTTCCTCAAACATTTTCCCTCTGGCACGCTAGGCGTCTGTAATATATTCGGGCATCCAAGTAAGAAATGATTTGGTGTTAAAGGTTCAGCGTCTGTGTTTTCCACTGGAAGATGTGTTAACGGTCTGGAATTTATTAAATTTTCTGCCTCTATAAGCAAACTATGAAACGTTTCCACCTGAGGTGCCTTTTCTTTCAGTGTAAAGGTCAGAACATTCTTTACTGAACGTACCATGCGCTCCCAAGCACCGCCGGCTGATGGATTTGCCGGTGTGTTGAACACCCATTCAATACCACGTTGAGCACATTCATCCATTATCCTTGCCTCATCAACAACAATTTCTTCCTTGCTATCTCCCACAAAATTGGTGCCCCTGTCGCTCCTAATGCGCACAGGCAGACCTCTACGATTAATAAAGTTCCGAATACAAAGAATCACCGCATCTATAGACAAGTCCCTTGCAATTTCAAGATGAATTGCTCTGGTTGTCAAACACGTAAAAATTGCCACCCATCTTTTTTCATTTCGTCTTCCTATTGCAACGAAATACGGTCCAATGTAATCCACTCCGGTGTAAGAGAACGGTCTGAAGTAGGGAGTAAGTCTATCCTGTGGGTGTTGCCCCATCAAAGGTGGTCTTGGAGTTGCGAACATATTTTTACAAACCTGACAATTTCGTTTTGCAGACCTTACCAATTGTCGTAAGCATGGTATCCAAAATCTTATACGAATAGCAGCACAAATAGATTCTATATTTTGGTGCCTGAAGTCTTCATGATATTTTTGTACTATGAGTCTTGTTATCGTGTGCTTTTTAGGTAGAATAATGGGTTCCTTTGTATCTTGAGCAACACAAGAAGCTTTGTTAATGCGACCAGACATGCGTATTAAACCATCTTTGTGTAGAAACGGTGTAAGTTTGAAAATTTGGCTAGATCTAAATACTGTCTTGTTATTTTTCAGCTGCTTATATTCCTCGTGGAAAACGTCTTTTTGAGCAAACTTACACAAACAATCTGTTGCCTCGTTTAGTTCCTTATGGCTCAGTTGTAGCCCATATGCCTCCGGCCCTTGATTATGTTTGGCACGGCCTTTCATAAAAATTTTTAACGCACGTCGAACCCAACACATTACTCTAACCAGCTTTTTAAAACTTGAATATTTTTCAAATAAAATAAATGAGACCTTTTGCATCACAAAAATAAGCTTCGGTTTTTTCTCCAGTTGGCAATCATAATCATTAATATCTTTTGGCACTTCCGGCCAACCGTTTTCGGCTCTTCTTAAAAATTCTGGACCATTCAACCAACAAGATGCTTCATACGAGCTCGAAAAATTCTTCGGCCTTGTTGCCTCGTCTGCAGGGTTTTGGGCACCAGGTAGCCAGCGCCATTGTTCCACATTTGTTGATCCAAGAATCTCAGAAATTCGATGAGCTACGAATTGCTTATATGTTCTGCAATCGGACTGGATCCATTTTATTACCGTTTTAGAATCCGACCAAAATGTTATTGTCCTTGGTTTTATATCATGGCATGATGTTATCAATTCTTTTAACCTTACTCCGAGCACCGCGGCCTGCAATTCGAGACGCGGTATAGAAAGGGATCTCAATGGTGCGCATCTTGACTTTCCCGCAATAAAAATTACGTTAACCTTGTCATCATAACATAGCCTCCAATAGGCGACAGCTGCAAAGGCCAATTCACTTGCGTCTACGAAAACGTGCATGTCAATTATGGTCTCGGTGTCAACAAATCTAGGGCTATAACACCTGGGAATTGATACTGCTCCTATATTATGCAAGCTTTTATACCATGTGTACCATTTTCCATAAATTTCATCCGGAACGGGTGAATGCCAATCCACTTTTGCGCGCCACAATTCTTGAAGCAGAATTTTCGATGTTATAACTATGTTGGCCAATAGGCCAAACGGGTCGAATATTGACATAGTAGGGCTCAACATTTCACTCTTCGTCGGTCTTCGCTTACCATTTAACACTGCCTCTGGAACTCGTGTGAACTTTAACAAAAAACAAAATGCATCAACAGATGGCTTCCAGTGCATTCCCAAAATTTTCTCGGTATTATTCTCACCTAAACCTGCTAAAGCTACATCATCAGTTACAAAATCATTATTTCTCATAGCAGCTAAAAACTCCCATGAATTTGATATAAATCCCCTTAATTCAAAATTGGCCTGTTGATGTATATTCACCACATCCCCAGCCACTCGCAGCGCTTCGTTCACATCATCAAAGCAATCAACGTAGTCATCTACGTAATGGCAGTCTATAATTGCTCTATATGCCTCAGGATTGGTGTCTCTATACAACTCGGCATTAATGTTTTTGACGTATTGAGCTGAGCATGGAGAGCACGCGGAGCCGAATATCATGACCTGCATAACATATTCATCAGGAGGCCCTTCAGATTGTCCATCTCGCCATAGAAAACGCTGAGCTGTGTGGTCCTGCTTACAAATCCTAACCTGATGAAACATTTCCTTAATGTCGGCACAAACACCAATTTTCCGCTGGCGAAACCGAAACAATACTGAGAGTAATGACGTTGGCTGATATTTAGCAGGCCCCTTCATCAATCTTGCATTAAAAGACTCACCTTCTACACTGGCAGCTGCGTCAAAAACAAGACGTCTCTTATTTTGCTTGTTTATATTTGTAACGACAAAATGCGGCAGATACCAAGTGTGGCTGCCTTTAATTGCTGCTTCTTCTGCTGATAGCTTTCTGGCATAAGATTTGGAAACATAATCATTAATTTTGGCCTTATACCATTCTGCCAAATTTTTGTCCCTGGCCATTTTTGTTTCCATATTATAAAGACGCTTCATTGCCATTGGATAACTATCTATGACTCTGAAGCAATCGTATTTCCATAAAAGGCCAGTTTCGTATTGATGCCCATTTTTCTTGGTAGTAGCATGCAGTATCTGTTCGCTCGTTTGTGTGGTTGCTGGTGCAACGCAATTTTACTTCGAATTTTAGTTGCCGCTGCAACAGATATGTTATGACCTCCAATACCTTTGTTGTCATTGCATACTTCATTTTCTATAGTGTCTTATAGACCTCTGTAAAAAGTTATTGCAAAAGTCCTTTAAATGAATGTCTGATGAAATAGCTAATTTCTATTTTCTCTTTACTCTTTTTTTTTCATTGAACTAAAAAAGATGTTCTTTTGATTACAAAAGGAAAAATATAACCCGGCTTTATACTTTTTCTTTTTTGTTTCCTTTAACTATGACTTTCAACTCGGTCAAGTTGGAATATACTTCGAAGTCTTTCCTTCCAAGGAAGATTAAAATTAACAAAAAAGACTTTTGAGTTTTACAGGTGGATTTTTGATTTACAGGTGGATTTATGACTTTTAGTACATAAAATTAATTTAAAAATATAACAATGAAGGTACTCGTATGTTGTATTTTAATAAAAAATTCAATATTTCTTCAATATATATAAAATTATTTACTTCGACAAATACTTGCTTAATGTGACCGTAGCTTAAGTCAATTTATATGCTTAATCGGGGTGTGTGTATGCGCTTGTGTGCATATTTACTTATTCAAGTTTCTATCTTTAGTCTTTTGTTTTTATAGTCAGATTTTCATTTTGCTGCCATTTCAATGGACATAAATATTTTTTTAATGAAATAATTCAAGATAATTAGTCGGCGTTGATATAAAAATATTATAATAAGTAAAAAAAAAAAATAAATACATTTTTTCAGTTAGGCCGGTAAATGGGAATGGCAACTCTACATTCTTCATATAGACTAAAAATGTTTATGAAGCACGCAAGAGTTGTGTAAGTGAATATTCAAATGTTGTATGTTAAAACTTATTAATTTATTATGTTTCTCTTTTGGTTTTTGGCATGAATTGTCTGTTAATGTATTTTAGTATAATATAAAGATAATTGCAGTTGCTTCGCACTCTGAAAGCCACCCCTTCTTAAATTTCTAAAGCTTTTTTTTCTCTTTATTTCTCTTCAAGTTAAAATTGCTATAAAAGGGCAATGACATTAAAATGTAATATTTATGATTTTAAATTAAATGGAATTTTTTTTTTAACCAAAAGAAAAAAATGCAAAAGCAATCAATTTTACAAATTCTTTAACAACTTTACACTAATCAACTTGGCTGGTACAATTATTTTAATTATTTTATTGCTTTAGTGTCTTGACAAACACGACGGTTATGTGTTGTTATAGCAACTGATAAAGTGTATGTATGTATGTATGTGTACGAATGCGTCTGTATGCATCCATGTATTTTATTTTCTTTCTATAAATAATCACTTGAATATATTTTGTTGCCTCCTAAATGGCATTTGGTAGTGGCCGTTTAATGTCTTGTACAAGTAATCAAAAAAATAAATGTTCAATGTTTTTAACTTTGTCTTAACATTTAAAATTGATTGGTAATTGACAGAAGTGGTTGTTGGTTTTGTTTGGTTGTTGTTGTTTTTTTTTTATCATAGAGCTAACAGGCTGGTTGGTAGTTGGCCAGCCAACATGATTTTGAATTTTATAGCTCTCAATCTGTTTTAAATATAGAGAAACTACTTGTTCGTACACACTTTCATGTCAAGTCTTCATCACAATCATCATCATCACCGTCACACTGACAATAATGATGATTATTTTTCCTTTTTTGTGTTAATGTATGTTTATCCTTAACGCCGCATTTAATTAGCTTTTGTGGCAGTTGAATGTTGATAACTGTTACGTTTAACAAGTCGTATATGGTGCTATCTATAGTTTTACTAAAATTTCTGCCATGTCTTTTTTCTATCTATCTTCTGTGTGTTTTGCCTTGTTTTTTTCTGCTTGTTCCTTCAAGTTAGTAAATTTTTATCAATCTATATGTCATTTGCATACAAAAAACAGCGTACGCATTGAGTTTGTGGATTTTAGTGTATTCTTAAAGACATTTTTACTGGCACATATTCATATAAAAATTGTTAAAATATGTTGATTTCTTCATGGTTCTTTATAGTTTAATGTTTTTTTTTAGAGAAAATTGAACCTTTGCAAATTTTTATTAGCTCGAAATATTGTTCATAATGAAACAACAACTACTGAATTTAGCAAAAACAAAAAAAATTTCAACACAAAAATTTTAAAGCAAACAATATAAGGCTATAAAGGATTAAATTGAAAGTCCTGAACTACACCCAACGACACTGAGAAAACAACTTCGGTTGTGAGATTTTTTTACAATCAAAAATTCAGTAGAATTGCTTAATTGTGAGGTATCACAGTATTTTTAATAGAACTGGCTACCAGAACTAAAAATTTTGATTACCACAACCGGAGTTGTTTTCTGTGTATACTTTTCTTAAAAATGATTCTATTGTAATCCAATGCTACTGAGGCACACAAGTGTATGCTGCAGCTGCTCTAGTCATACTCATATGAAACTAATGATTTCCACTTTAAGATTTCAAATTCAATGCATTAAAAAAAAGCTACACAAAGAAAACGAAAAACAAAAATTTAAACATTATGAAAATCATAAATTAAATTTCTGTTACGTATTGAGCTAAATAGTATTGCTTATAATTATTACTAAATAGCTGTTGTTACTTGATCTTGCTCCGCCCTTTACGTTATGAGTTCAAGTCCTTAGAGTAAACAGAGATTATTTACCACATTTCAGAGAAAGCTATTGCATACAACTTGCAATCAATTTTCTCCCTATGGGTAATTTGTAAGTCCCCAAGAAATCTAGTTGTGCAAAATAACACGAATTATGTAGTTTGCCTATTGCTTAATCTCAATATTCTCTGTCTTACACTCATGGCCTTATGCTATCATAACGTCTGCTAAGCCAGGCCGTTAGCAATTTAATGTCATTTTGTAAATGCTTTTTGGATATACTCTGCCTTGTCTGTCTGGGCCCAGTAATCAATTGTAATTGAACTGACGAATAGATTGGTCTCTAGCGAATCGTAAAGAGATGCCAAAGAAGTTTTTTAGTCCTACAAATCTTCCAAAAAGTCTGAGCTTCTATTGCTAAATTATAAAAATAAATGAGCGTTAGTAGTTTTTTAAGCTTAAGGTCGGATTATAAATACTTATTTATATATCGATCAACTTTTAATATCGATAAAAACCAGCCTTTTTAATAAAAGAAGAAGAAGGCCAAGGAACAGAGGGATTAAAAAAACTGTTTATTATCCGTATGTATGGTTGTGTATTTGATTAAAGACACAAATTATTCAGTACTGATGTCTTTTAGTCTTATTTAAATTTTAGTTATTCTTCCAATTCCACACTCACTCGTAAGAAAAAGTGTGAACGCTTTCCTCCTTACATGTACATACTTACTTGATTAGTTGCGTATCTGAAAAGTAAAGTGTTTAATATGCAATCGGAATTGGGGTTTTAAAAGCCTTTGTGCGAAATAAAAGAGCCATTAACAAACAGAGAATATCCCTATAAATTTGAATGGCCTTTATCAAATTAATGTCCAATATATTTGTGAGTGGCCAACATTTAACAAGTTAAAAATGCATTATTTTAATGGATTTAATGCAATAATTTAGCTTTGTTCAAGCCATTAATGTCTGATAACACCGGTATGGCTTATGCTTTTTATATTTGCTGATATTGCTAATGATGTTAGTGGTGGTATTGGTGGTGGTGTTGCTGTGGATGTGCTTCAAGTTTATTTTATGCTACCAATTTCAGTTTGTTTGTGTTTTATTTTCTTTTCTTTTTATTATTTAAATCCCTTTTATTGTTTTATATGGCGTGTAAGCTTTTGCACTTAAAAGTATCTGAAGTAAATAAATAAAATTAATTTATGTGTAACACACTTATTTAAAAAAAAAAAGTATTAAATAAAAGGAAGTATGTTTGGACTGGCTTTTGACTCATTGCAAAATGAGGTATTTATTTTTTTTTAAAAGCATTTGCAAAATTATTAAAATGAAAAGAAAAACAATTAAATTCACAGCATCTTTTGTAAAAGCCAGAAAACAGCGTGCTGTTTAACTAAAAGTATAGTAAAATAATAACAAAAACAAAAATATTTAATAAATATTTTATTTTTGTTAAATTGTCTGATGGTCGTGCCTAATGTCCGTCCCTCAATTCATTAGATGGTGAGTGCGTTCGTTTTTTTATTGTTTATGAATGCGTATGTAGGATTGCATGTGTGCGGGAATAAATAAAAGTCACACTCTTTTGTTTTTAATATATTTTTTCCTTTAAACAGCTTGAGTTGCTGAAAATAAAATATTTTAAAGACAAAAACACACACAAACAAAGAATTAAAAGCAAAAAAAAAACACTAAATGAAATGAATTTAATATTACATGTTAAACTCATTAAAAACCACACAACTCACAAATAACAACCGTGTAGTACAATCGACAGAAAGCAAAAAAAAAAACAAAAAACAAAAAACAAAAAACAAAAAGTTGAGTAGAAAAAACCAAATTCTACTTTCTGGACATAAGCAACGGCGCAGGCGTCGCGTCATACTCTACGGGTGTGTGCTTTAATTGCTCAAGTCGCCAACTTGTGGCTTGTATGAGTGTGAGTTTGTTGTGGTCAGGTTGTCATACGTTTCTTTAATTTAGTGTGTTTCCCATTCTCCACTTTTTTCTTGTTTTTTTTTTAGCTCTTGTTTGGTTGAATGCTTTCGTAGTGTTTGGAATTTATTTATGGTTGTGCATCTACATCATTCAGGTGTTTTATTTCAATATCTACTCGTAATATTTGAATAAAATTGTAATTGTTGAAAATTTATTTCATAATGAAATTTAGCTAGATTGTAAAGATAAAGAAAGACGTTTTATTTATTTATTAATTTTTTATTAAATGTACTTGACTTAAATTGGAAAAGACGTAAATATTCTAGGTGAATAAAGACATACAAAGTATTTATTTACATAAGTGCGATATGACACTATTGACCAAATTAATACTTTACATAGAAGAAGAAAAAAATAATAAAAAAATATCGCTTTCCGTGCTGCATAATTTTCAATAACTACTAACTTACTTTAGGTAAAAGTTATTAAATAAATACATTGTCCACATAGACATATAACGTTGCGTTGGATCGGAGTAGTGCTTTGTTAGATTCTTATTGCTTTGTAATTCTTGTAAAAGAACCAAAGGTGAAAAAAAGGTGTGAAAGTAACAGATCGACCTAATATAGCGTGGCAAGGGGAACAGCAATTTTAAATCATTTTGTTAAATACAACGCACTAAAGCATACGAGTAGATGGGCAAATTTTAAACTATAATAATGTTAGTAAGCGAGAAATACAGCAAGCATGATGACAAACGTTTAATATGTCATGTTATCATTGGGTTTGATATTTTTTTTTTATTCTAAATACGTGGCAGCATAAGATTCATAGTAATATATTAGCAAGTGCTTTACAAGCATTATCAACTTTAAATTGAAACTTACGTGTTTACTGGGTTAGTGTAAAAACCAACAACATCGCAAACTAAATGAATTTGTTGTTTTCACCAAGGTGTATGAAAATTTGAATTCTGTCCATCTATGCACTAACCCCTATGTTAGCAATAAGAGAAAAAACGTCGGCAGAATAGCAGAGTAATATTGTTTATTGCCTTTTTTATGTTAAAGTATGAGAACACATATTTATGTTAACCCATACTTAAAAGGTAATTCCAAAATTTTGACAGAATGGATTTCAAGAAATTTTTATAAGAAAATACCCACATGATTTATTTATTTAGTGTCCAATAAAAAATTGTTGATAGCTACTTTTTTCACTGCTTGTTGGTGCCTGTTTATATAAATGCCAAACAATTTACAAGCAAATTTGACGTTTTATATTAGTAATAATTGTTAACAAAATTTTACTAGCAATTATTGCAACATATATCGCCGCAAATGAAACTGAAAAGTCTCCACTAGACATAGCATTGTTGTGACAGTTTCTGCAATATATGTTAACATATCTTTGTTAGGTATAGGCGGAGGGTAAAGAAACATAGAAATAAAGTTTAAAAAAAACCTAAAATGTCAAATAACAAACTTCAATACGTAACGCGCTGTTACTCATGCTTGCCTCGCGTTTAGTTTGCTTCATACATTTTATATGAACATAAGAAATTTTGACAGATAAAACACGCTTTCCGCACTAATTTAGGTTGATCTGTAAAGAGATAGTTTCCCTAAAACAATTAATCTCAGCTTCACAAAGAAGATAATATTTTCATGTTAAAATAGCGATCAGTGTTCAGATTTTGATTTCAACAATTTGAAGTATTACATTGGAAATTCAGAAACTCTATCTTAAAAAAAGTAGGAATTTAATTAAAATAATTACATGGAGTTTTTTTATCATATCGTTTTGTGTTAGTCTTACTAATATTATAAACGCTATAGTTTTTACGCATGCGTGTATGGATGTTTGTTACTCTTTCTCCAAAAAACTACTGATTGGGTTCTAATGTAACTTTGCAATAATAAGAATAACACATACATGCATACAGAAAAAAAATTGGTTGGAAATCGATTACAATATCGAAATATCAGTTATTCAAACTTAATAATTCTATGTTTTCCCATATAACAAACTATCATAAAATTGAATTCATAAAGAAAAGGCGATTCTCACCACTTTTATATTGTTTGTTTTCATCGATTTAGCATTGCCTACAAAAAATTTACAGATTCTTTGGAGACAACTGCTTAAAGTTCATGAAGATAAATGAAATATCTACTATTATTATAGTAAAATATCTAATAGTTCTGAAAATTTGGTATTAACAAACGATAGTATTTTTAAAACAAATATACGAGTACATATGAGCATGATACAATAAAACCAGGTAACTTCAAAAATACAAAAAAAAAAACAATATTACAAAAAGCCCATATATTTTGTTATTGCTTTTGAGGCTCCTCCTGTCAAAAATTATTTCCGGTGGTTGATATTAAAAAGTGTGCTAGAGTGAAACAAAAAATTTGTTTCCGCTTTTGATATCTCTTTAACACATTGATATCCTTTAGTTTTTTACAGAACGATTTTCAATCATGCAGGATTCAGCTGGCGTCTCAGTGTCACCTGGTTTTCTTACACATGCATATGAGCATATAAAATATTTAGTTTTTAAAATAAAATGAAATTAAATAAAGGAATTAAAAGAAAAACAAAATCAAGGGATCCTTAGCGGAAAGATGTAAATCTGCTAAGTATTTTTCTTCATATTCCGACTGTATAATAAAGTAGAAAAAAATTCCATCTCATTTATTGAGTTTCCTGGATTAAGTATGGGAGACGTAATTGAGGAATGGCCAAAAAAGAAATTTAATGCAGAAGGTATAATGGAGATTAATTTTTATTTTTAAATATTGAATTTTGTGTTTGTATTTAAAACATTTTGTAATTTCTTTTGTTTATATTATTTTTTTTAATATTTTTTTTGTCACAATTTGGTAGCTTAAATAAATGGTGAAAAAAATTGTTTTTTTAATTTTTTCATTTTGGTGGCAATATTATTTTGTAGTATTTCAGTTGTGTACTCGCATTCTACGATATTACATGCAACCGCCAGACTTCGATTGGCAACGAATTCGAGTATCACAACCGAAGTTGTTTTCTGTGTGTGGGCTAAAATTTCTTGTTTTTTTAATGTAAAAGCTACAACGATTGCAATTTTCTATATAAATAGAATTAATTTTCCGTTTGCTTGTAAGCCATAAAAATTTTTATTTTTTTAAGGATTTTTCTGAAATTTGGTACATGTAATCTCTATTCTCCAAGTAATCGGCTACCCCTAATTTTCAATAAATAAATTTACATGAAACAAGCTAAAAATGCGATCTTTACCGTTAGGATTCTAACTTTACTAAAAATAATGTATTACTTGTTCTCATATTCCGCCAAGTCTTAGCACAAATCAGCAAATTTACAATGAACATCTAAAGTTAATTGAATCCATCGTATCAATAACTAAGCCAGATAATTCAATTCTTATTTTTGGTGATTTCAACGTGCGCAATATTTCCTGAAAATTTTTAAGCGATTAGTTTTATTACACTCCAATAAAATCTGTTGAATGGATGGATCTCTTTTTTAATGATTTATATGATTTATGTTCTTTGCAATTTAATGGCGTTTTCAATAAATTTGGTAAATTGTTAGATTTTCTATTTGTAAGCGAACCAATTTACTGTACATTAATTCGTACTGATCTAATTGTTTTACCTGAAAATTACTACCCCCCTACTATTGAAGTCAGTTTGAATGTTCCATTTAAAAATTCATTAAAATCAATTGCTTAAAATGAAAACGTTTTCTGTTTTAAAATAGCTAATTATGAACAGATAAGCTAAATTTCTTTTATTTAATATAAATTGGTTGCATTTTCTATCTGCTTCTTGTTTTATGTCAAAAGTCGTCGATTTAATGATAAAGACTTTTTATGAAACCTTTTTGAGATATATAGAGGAATGCGTACCAAAAATAACGTTACGGACTAAATGCAGCCCTTCATGGAATTCAAAACGATTGGCTAATCTGAAGAATAGAAAAAACAAACGTCATAAAATATTTAAAAAATCTGGCTTGACTTCCGATTATGAAAAATTTGCTGTTTCTCGTGATAAATATAATTCGCTGAACTATGTTCTCTACATCAATTGCATTAATAACATGAAATTTAAATTTAAAAGCGGTCATTTTATAAATTCGTCAATACCAAAAAGAAAAATCTATAGGTTACCCGAAAAATATCAAATATTTAGATAATGAATCCTGAGATAATTTAATAATCAGTAACTTATTTGCTGATTTCTTTTCTACTACATATTCATATAATTGCCAAATTGTTGAATGTCAACCAATACGATTTTATCCATTACAAACATCAGATATTTTGTCAGCCGTAAACAGTGTGAGGCTATCATACAAAAGCGGACCCGACGACATACCTAAATAGTTGCATTTTAAAATACTGTGCAAATGCACTTGCTGCATTTTTGGAAATTATGTTTAGCTTTTCAATAAAATGTGGTTATTTTCCTCAGTGTTGGAAAGATTCCTATTTAATTCCACTTTTTAAGTCTTTGAATAAATCAAATATTTATATGCAATTATAGAGGCATTGCTAAATTGAGCGCAGTACCAAAACTTTTTCAAAAATGTATTACTGATAGCACTAGTTTCCAAATCTCCTTATCAACATGGTTTCAGAAAAGCTTGTTCAACAATAACTAATTTATGGCAGCTTACTACTTTGGTTAATAACGGTTTTAACAAAAAACAACAAACTAATGTTATTTATACTGATTTTAGTAAGGCTTTGGATAAAGTTAACCATGATTTATTCTGCTGAAGCTTTATTATATGCGATTTACTAATAACACTTTAAAAAGGATCAGGTCTTACTTGTGTGATGGAAGAGTTTTTTTCAATGAATATTGATGTGAAATCTGATGTACCTTAAGGAAGTCATCTGGGCCCAATTTTAATTTTGTTATTCATAAATGATTTGCCGCACATAATACAATTCAGTAAAGTTTTAATGTATGACGTGAAAAGTTTTCTAACCTACAATAATGCTCCTGATAGAAACCTTTTACAACAAGACTTGGATAAACTTTTTGAATTGTGTAATAATAATCTAATGGCACTGAATCTGAAAAAATGCAAACATATGCGCTTTTCTAAAAACTGGGATGTTGATGGTATTTATTTGTTGGCTGTAACAAAGTTCCTGGACTTAGGAGTTCTTTTAGACCCTAAATTAAATTTCAATAAACACATCACTATGATGGTAAACAAACTCGTCACTAAGCAACCAGAGATGAAACTTTTGAGGTTAGAATTTTGTAAAACTCAGCGTTTTATTTGGGGTTTCTATGTAAGAGACAGATATAGTGTTTTAATATTATGAATAAGAGAAAATAAGCAAAATGAAAAATTTTTTGTTTGAAAAAG
The DNA here is from genome assembly GCA_947397855.1 of Thelaira solivaga. Classification (NCBI taxonomy): domain Eukaryota; kingdom Metazoa; phylum Arthropoda; class Insecta; order Diptera; family Tachinidae; genus Thelaira; species Thelaira solivaga. The sequence continues at coordinate 41,873,328 of OX377612.1, forward strand.
CATTAATTAAAAAGTTATTTGCTTAATGAAAATGTACATGCCGAAAATATTTATATCTACGTTTTTTGTTATGAAGTATGGAATTTAATGTAAAAGTGATAACAAACGCAAATTTTCATGTTTCAAAAATTCATGTTTACGAAATGTAAATAACGAAAGTGTAAATTTTTTAAAAATACCCGAGCAAAACAAAATAAGAATTTTGAGTTTGTGCAAAAAAGACTAAAAGAAAATGTATACTATATCTGCACTCTGACACCTCTGGTTGCTCGGTGATCTCGTGGTGTGCTAAGGAATTTGCCGAGCCTGTAATAACACATCCTTAGTACGGCATATTTTGGTGTATGGATCTATTTTTTGGGACCCTTATACTAACTACCTGAAGAAAAGTATTGAATTTGTTCAAAAACAGTTTCTTTTATTCTGTTTGGGAAATTCAATCGGAAATCTTAACCTTCGTGTTCAGCCGTACACAGTAAGACTGCCTACAATTAAATTGCCAAGGTTGGAAAGCAGCAGATCGATGCTTAATATAAATTTTATGATAAATTTGATAAATGGGTCTGTGTACTGCGAATTCTTGCTCAGTCAAATCGACTTTACCGTACCATTAAGAACAACCTGAAATCTTACATCGCTTCACCTCAGATGTCTTCAAAAAAATTATTAGAACGCTGATCCATTAGGAAGATTATGACCTGTATGATTTTATTGATTTTTCTGTAAATAATAATATACTCGTATTAAAACGTAATGTTATTTTATTTCTAAGTACTTGTAACTAGAGTAAGCACATGTTTGTTTTATTTTTTGGCATATAAGGATTCTGATCCATAGACTTAATTAAATAAAAAAAAAAGACCCGGCAAAATGTAATGAAATTAATTAAACATTTTTAGTGTACAAATTTAAATAAAAACTATTGAAAATGTGGTATTTCGCCGAATTTTATTTTGAAGATGAGCAAGAAATAGTGAATATGGCTTCTATTTGACGTAGCTAATCCTCTATAGCTACCAACTGCGGTTCTTTAATAAAGAATTTTTTTAATTTGTTTTTAATGTACAAAAATGGTCCGTTGGTCATCGCATTCGATAGCGAGTAGACTATCGTATCGAATAGTATTTCGATACATGCCGAGTAAGCAAAATACCGCATACGATATCTATCGATTCGTAAATTTGTTCAAGTTGTAATAGATTTATACAAAAATGTTAGTCAAATACAAGTAATTAAAAAAGAACTGTAGCATAAATTTAGGCAACAATTGTGCAAGAAAATTTTTTGATAATATGGATAAACAATGGCTTTTTCTGACCACCCCTATCATGAATAATTTTTCCTTCGTAATTTTTTCCCATTTCCCATATTTGTAATCATGAATAACTCCCATGAAAAATAAACTTTTAAGTAATTCAATTGAGGTTGATAGCATGAAAAAATGTTTACTTCAAGACATTGACAGTTTTTAGGTTCCAGTTGCTTTCTGTAATATCAATCTGGCAATTGGCAAAGCAATTTAAGTTTGGTTGCAATCAATAATCGACCCATTAGATAGTTCAGCCTTTAGTTATTGAAAAAAGAAAAAAAAATTAAACAAGCAATTAATTCACTTTCATTTTTTGGCATTTTAAATTTAATTTATTTAGTTAAAAAACAAATGTAAAACGAAAATTTTTTTAAACAGAAAATATGGCTATTTAGTGTTCTACACAAAAAAATCGTTTTGATATCATTCGAAGTTAAGTTCGAACTTTTATGTAAGTGTTTGTGTTCCAAAATTAACTGAATATATTGTTCAGCACCTAATTTGAGAATTTTTTAAAAATAATTTTTTGCTTTATTTTTAGTCTTATTTTTTCTACTTAAATGAATAAAAGTGCAGGTAATTTTATTAAAATTAATAAAAAAAGGTTTTTAATTTTTTTATTCGTTGTTTAGTCATTCTTATTACAATAATAAGTCATTCGATTTACTTTCAACAAGCTTGTTTATTCGGTTGTAAAACGAATAAAATTATGTGAATTCGGTTGAGAGAGCACCATAAAAATGTAAATTCGGTTTAGAACGAAAATGTTTTCGAATTCACATTAAGGAACAGGGCCGATAATTAAAAATTTTGATTAGTAAGATTGCTCTAATCAAATGGCTATAGAGAATGAATTCCTTTAAAATTTAGTCCGTTTCATTACATGAGAATATCATTTCTAAAAATTTGAGAAAAAAGAACGCCGTAATTTTCACTAAAATTTTAAAACAAAAAAATATATGTATGTTTTCCTTGAAGTAAATTTTCTTCCCCATAGGCTTATTACCAATTTGCAATTTTAAATATCTAAAACAATGTATCTATGAGCTTTACTAGTCTTGTCTGATTTTTAATATTTTTCTGATATCAACCGTGAGATTTCTCATTTTATTAGAAAAAATAAAATAAAATTAATTTTACATGGAAAGACCACTTATTGACACATCATGTCAAAATTTTTATTTATTTTTTTTTTTTCATTTGTTATCATTGAGGTTGTTGCTATTGTTTTCAAATGTAATAATGTGTCAAATCTGATCAATATAAAATTTGACATAATAATGATAGAAATTTAAAACCTCAGACAACCAAAATTGCTAAGAAACGCACGGAAATAACAACAGGCAGCCGAACTATGCAGTTGGGGAAAATATAAGGGTGTGTTCAAATTCAAGTCTGTAATATGAAAGTTGCTGTACATACATATGTACATGATATGTATGTAACGCACTTACTTATATGTAAAATTGCCATACATACCAAATGTTGTTGCATGAAATACGGCACCGGTAAAGAGAGAATAATCTTTTTTTTTATAAACACACAACAAAACCGTCAACCATTGTATGAAATCAACGAGGCCGAAAATAAAACTGATTAACAAACGCGATAAAACGAGGATGTTGTTGCAACAATTATTATTTTCATTTTATGCTTTAGTCAGTCAGTAGAAATGAAAGTAAAAAAAAAATTAAAAATAATCAGTAAATACGAGTACAAGTTAAGTAGCAGCAGCGACAATATACAGCACATTGGCTGTTGTTGTGGTGCACGTGCGACAAGAGTAGGATGAAATGTATGAACTAGTGTTGGCATCGTGAGTAACTAAATTTTTTTCTGTTGTTGTATTTTCATATAAATTTGCAAGTCAAACCGATTGTTTGCTTTCTATAAACAACACATAAATCATTGAAAATTTCCTAGTAAATCTAGTAAATCTTGAAATCAAAAGGAAAATTTTTTCATTCATTTCGAGTACTTAAAGGCTCTATCATTTGTTTATTAATAGAGATGACATCTACAGCTTCCTTTTGTAAGGTACCTTATGGTTAAATTTAATGCAAAACAGTTCTCTCTTACAAAGAGCCACCTAACTCTTTAAACTTATGTCTGTCGTTAAAGTTAAATATTCATTTTCGATGTGTTCAAAGACTTTTAACCCTCTAACGTTTAAATTTTTGGGTCTTTTTGGTCTTTTTTAATTTAAAGTCAAAAAAGTTCCAGTACTTGAAAGGGAAATTTCTCATAGTTCTTAACATAAATTTGCTGAACATTTCCTGCACCTAAAATATGCGATTCACATGGTTAGCTACGGCGATTCACAATTAAAATTTGAACCGTATTTTGAGATATGACCAATAATAGCAACCTTTCAAAACTCCAAAACACGTGTATGTTTTTTACTCCCCTCTACCATAATCAATGATCAGAACCTTGTAATTTTGTTGTACAGTGTAATGGACCTTAACTTATAAATTCATATTAATTTTGTTTCTCTAAGTTGATTTCCAACCATATAATTTCATTTGTATAAAATAACTTTTCATTTGTAAATTAAAATAATCAAGAATTGAGGCTTATATATTTATCTACTCTAAACTTGGTAGTTGTTCTTAGTCACGCTTGTTCAAAAATCTGTTTTCTCACATGCTTCTTGTGTGCATCCCTCCTATGCTCAATGAAACAGGCGTGTGCAACAAACAATAAGTGGCAAAATAAAGGTTGTTGTTTTGTTCTTTTCAAAAGGATTTTTGTTGTGACTGACAAAAAGGAGGCCGGCTTCTTCAATTACCTTTTGATTATAACTTTTTTGTTTTGTTTGCCTTTTTGTATATGTAGTTGCAAGAAAAAACTCTAAATGCGACTTTTTGTTTTATTTTTCATGCAGCTACAATGTGAATTTGAAAATATACCACTTGCTTAGTGTTTCATTGTTTTCTACTTAAGTACATGCTGCGAAAATAAAAATATGTATTATAAGACTTTATAAAAAAGGTAAAGAAATAAAAAGAAAATAATACTTGTAATATCAACAATAAGCCCTCATTGTTACAAATTAAGTAGCTACAATTATTCATATGCTGCAACATAATAACAAAATTATTTACAAAATATTTAAGGAAAATACACAATATGGAATTTTTAATAGTAAAAACACAGAAACTGAAGTAGTTTCAATAATAAACTGCTGAGAAATTGAACAAAAATTACTGGAGATTATCGGTCCTTAAAAGTATATTTTATACAGCCAAAAATCCCAAGGTCTAAGCAGAACTCGAAACTGCGACCCTCAAATTGATAGGTTAGTACAGAACCCATTAATAAAAAAAAATTTATTTAAGCCCTCAGCTTTTTTTCGAAATTAATTTTAATAGTTTCAGTTCTCTGCAACTTTTTCTGGTTTATTATTTTTGATTTTCAATAATAAAAATTATTTTATGTAAATTTAGCTTGTAGCGACCTGCCATAAAATACTAGCATGTTTTTTTTTTATTTTCGTTTTCTATATATAAAACAAGGGCCTTTTTAATAATTCGAACTTTCAATTTAACAATAAAAATTAGTTAAAATAATATAATAGGAACATGCTAAATGATCGTAAAATGAATCGTAAATTGTTTTCATTATTGATTGAATAACTTAAACGCACATTCAATATGTAAATAGAAAAATTTATGGGTTTTTTACGAGGATAAGTTCACAAAATGTATTTCATTAGTGATGCGTGTCTGAAGCGTATTTAAAAAAAAAAGTTCCAACTTTAATTTATTAGCTTTATTGTCAAATGGCTTATGTTAATGCGTACTTAGTTACGCAAAAATAAGAACGATTTGTTTCAATTTGTAGAAAATTATTAGTTTTCAGTTAAAAAAAAAAAAAAAATTTTTTAAGTCTCTCTTAACATTTGCTAAAATAATTATTATTTTGCTTATACTCGCAGGAGGTAAAGTTTCCTTTAATCTTATAAAACGCTGCACATGAAGCACACGAAAGCCTAATTTCTTTTGCTATAGGGTTTATAACTTCTTTTTTTTTAATACAGTATATTATTGGGGAATTTTTTGCAATTAGCTTTGAAAAATGATATCCTGTAAGTGATGTTCATTTTCTGCTTCGCACACACGTGCTCTTTTTAGCATATTTCTAATGTACTCAAAATTCTCTGCAGCGACCGCCGTGATACTCCAAGTTTTGTCGAACGCCTTCTTGTTGATGTTGATGAACTATGCTGCACGTTCAATATTTTGAAAAGTGTGCACGGTAGGTGTTCTTCCGGCACCAGGAAGGGTTATTACAGACCCATGTTGACGAAAATTTCCAATCAAATGGTTTATTGCTGACGCTGTGGGTGCAATGCCCACATTAAAATGACGACGATATGCACGCTGTGTCAACACTGTAGGTTTGAAAAATAAAATTCAATTATTTTAGTACGTTGTTCGATCATAATTAATTCTCCAAGTCTTCTTCACAAAATGCTGAAAAAAAAACAAAGAAAATATAATAATTAAAAAAGTTATAAAGAATGAAAACCATATAGCTCAGTCTTCGCCACCCACAATTGACTTGTAGTGGCAATTAAGTTAGATTGGGTGCACAGGGCACCCCAACAAGAAAAACAGAAGGACGGGCTCCCTTGTGTCCTCTGGTGCGGTACCTTTGTGATACCTGTATAAAGATAGAACTGTGAAGGTAGAAAAGAAGAAGAAGATGAAGCCGTCACCTGAAGCAATGTCTGCTTCTAATGAAGTAATACAGCATCCGGTCCCTATAGTCAACAGTGCGGTGATACTCAACAGGTAGCGCTCAACCAAGATATAACCTGCACCACTCTTCTAAAGCAGAACAAAAACAGAGGTGTTCCACAGTTTCCTCATCTTCTTCGTCTTGAGAACTTTCATTTGATGTCAAAACCTTCATGCTCCTAGCGTGTCTGCCAAGACTGCCGTGTCCTGTTATTGCTGCCACCATATTTCTCAATTGGGCTCTTTGCTATCCTGCCTAGGCCACATCATCCTCGCTATATTGCATCTGTATTGTTGCAATATATTCCACGATTAACGAGATGTTAAATGAAAACAATACCGTTTGCTAGAATCAAAATAATTTTATAAAAAAATCTTTTAGATCTTTTAAAGTTTACGTTCTCTAAAATCAGTTAATAAGACGATTTTTCCGTATTGCCACGGGATTATCTCTTATTTACTTCAACAGTGTCATTTAAACTTAAAATATGAAATCTGCTAACACTCTTATGTGAACGTTTTTAAGATTTCATTCTGAAATGGAATGTATTTAAAATATTTTTTATGTTTTTACAGAATACAAAATAAAAATTTAAAAAAAAAATTAAATTTGTCTGGGATTCAAAAAATAATATCATTTGTCAAAAATTGAATAAAAAATATTTCATACATACATACCTTCAATAAATACAGGGTGGGCCAAAAGAACCAAGGGGTGTAAAAGTTTAATAACTTTTTTGTTTATTAATTTTTTTTTATTTTTTCTTTCAGATTATATAGACAACACTTGGAGAATTTATAATGGAGAGGTTCACAACTGAACAGAGAACAAGAACAATAGAATTTTATTATTTAAACAAGAGATCAATTATTTTATTATGAGTGATGAAGCTCATTTTCATTTGAATGGCTTTGTTAACAAGCAGAACTGTAGGTTCTGGGGTTCTCAAAATCCAAGAGCCATTCATCAACGCCAATTGCACCCCATCAGGTGTACAGTATGGTGTGGGATCACATCTGAAAATGTCATTGGGCCCTACTTCTTCGAGAATGAAGGTGGAAGTGCTGTAACCGTAAATGGAGAGCGGTATCGTTTTATGATAGAAAATTTTTTACGTCCTGCTCTTGAAAACAGACCTGGTATGTGGTTTCAGCAGGACGGAGCCACTGCCCATACTGCCCGAGACACAATGGCACTTTTAAGTCAAATTTTTGGAGAGCGAATAATTTCTCGAAATTCGGAAATTATTTGGCCAGCGCGATCGCCAGATTTGACAGCACCCGACTATTTTCTTTGGGGTTTTTTGAAGGAGCGAGTGTATGTGAACAAGCCAGAGACAATCCTTGAACTCAAGGCAAACATTGTTGCAGAAATTCGAACGCTACAGCCACAAGTTTTGAAAGATGTTATGGAAAATGCTCTAAAAAGAGCCCATCAGTGCGAAGCTGAAAACGGTGGTCATTTAAGAGACATCATTTTTCATACTTAGTGTAAAAAATTTCCATTTTGTATATTATATAATCTGAAAGAAAAAATAAAAAAAAGTTAATAAACAAAAAAGTTATTAAACTTTTACACCCCTTGGTTTCTTTTGGCCCACCCTGTAGTATGGAATTGTAGGGTATAATACTGATAGGTACATGTGTATGTACGAGTATATACAAAAACAAGAACAAATTAACGTAATGAGAGTCAACAAAATGTCTTGCCCTACGAGACCCTAAGGCCGGACAGCAACAAAGTTTTATCATGCAAACCACAGGACCTGCATTGGCTGATCCTAATATATTGTGCAGTTTTTTTTCCTAACAAACTTTTGTGTGTTTAAGTTTATTTTTTATTGTATTATTTTTTTTATGTCCTCAATTGTTTTTGTTTGATGTTTTGCTTCTGTTCGTTCGCTGTGAAAATGATTTTTTTTCTCTTAGGCAAATATTAGTTGCGTGCTTGACTTTACGAATTTTGTGACAAATTCATAAATGTATTTATGAATTTCGGAATTGAATATGATTTTTGTTTTTTCTTTGTAGTAAAATTGTTAAAACTTTCACTATTTATATAACAATTTAGATTTATTTTCCCCTTAAAGTTAATAAATTGTTTTTGTTGTTAATATAGTGGCGTATGGCCAACACTATCTTAATTTACTTTTATTTTCTTTTGTTTAATTTTCAAATTAAAACGTGTTTATTTTAATCAAGTCAAATTGCTTGACAATTTGCCGTTAATCAATGATCAGCACATTCCATATCATCATTGGCAGCCAATTCCATGCCAAGACAAACGCACGATTTTAGTGTTGAAAACAATAAGATTCCTGAACAACAGGAAATTGATAGGCCGACGGCAGTAAGGACAGTTCGCCGACAGATTTTTAAAAAAAATTCAACAAATATCTGTCAAGTTTTTTATGCGATTTTTTTAAATCGCTTTAAAAAAATTATACGCCGAGACATAAGTTAATAAGATGATGATATTGTGGAGAAAACAAAAAAACTAATGAGTAATTTGTAAATGTGTGCGTAATTATTTCAGTAATTTGCTGACAACCAATTGCTGCTAAATTCCATTTCAAACACTAAAAAAGAATTAAATAAAATAAAAATGAAACAACACAACAATTTACAACTTTAAATGTTTCTGTGATCATCCATCCATCCATCCGTTTGTATAGAATGAAATACAGGGTATTGAAACATTTTTCGGATAGAAAAAGTGTGGCCAATAATCAAAACTTTTTATTCGTAACATCGATTTAGCTGGGCTGCTTAATCTTCTTTTTTAAAAGTATTTACTTTCACTTTACATTTTTCACAGTGTACAGTAGTACTATTTATGTAGGTCTTGGCATGCCTTACAGCCCATTATGGTCACATTTTATGCCCTGCACTTTTTTTTCCTCTTTTTATTTATTTATTTTTATATAATTTTGTGTGCTACTTCACTTTGCTATAAATTTAGTTTTTTTTTTTCGTTCGTCTCATTTTTTTTTCGCCCGTCGTCGTATATTTTCATTTAATGTGACATTTAGCATGTGTGTGTAGGAAAAATTTAATTTTTTTTGTGGTGTTTGAATTTTCCTTTGTAGAATAGCTTGTCATTCTGCTTCGTTTTTCTTAATTCATAAAGTAGATTTCATTGAAAAATATCTGACAATTGTTGCAATTTGTGTTGTTGTATGTCAAAGTAATGCTAATTTTAAGTGGCAAATAATTATGTTTAAAGTTTTTTTTATTTTTGTGGTTGTTTTTTTTTAATGTGTAGGTCTTTTTTTAATTATTTTATTATGGCTAATTTGGGGTATTAATCTTAAAGAAAAAAAATTGTTTTTAAGAAGCTGAGACAGTTTGAAGTAAAATAGACTTACGTGGCTTGTGAAAAAAATTTATGTATGTACGTGTCTATTTATTTCTTATTTTTACATTTTTTTTTTTTTTTTGATTTCGAGTATAGACTGAATACAAGTCATACTGATTCTTTTAGATTCGGAAAGGATCATTAACAGAAGTCTTGTTGCTTCTTCAGGTATCATTTTTTTCAATGTCAAGAAACTTTAAAGGCAACGTGAATTGAATTACCATCATTATCATGCTATTTTTAAACAGCATCAAAAGCCATCAAATACATACAAAAAAAATTTTAGGAAAGCAAAACAGCTCACGTAATCAGTAATTTCTTTTTTTCCTTAAAACGACATACAATCCACCGATAGACCTGATTCCTCATTCATCCTTTTTTACGCTCCAAGAACAATTTCTCTTCTCGTTCAGACAGCGGCGCAAATTCATTACATTCGGTGTGACATACGACGCTCATTCCGCCTCCTGGATAGGTATAGTGTTTTTCAGAGGGATATACTAGTCATAAGGGAGGCATGTGAGCCTCTGTACGATAAAGATATCATGGGAGTATCTAGATACTCCAATCTACTCCAGTTGGCCACTGTATGCAGTGGCTTTATTAGAAATTAGCGAAAGATATTAGATGGCAGAGTCTCAAGCCGTGCCAGGTTGCCTGTTAAATATGATCTCATTATGAAATATATTTCCACATTCGTGACCGTGATAACTAGTAACTGGGCGATGGGCACACAAGTCGATAGCCTGGGACTGCCCTCCAACGAAAACTACAGCAGCTGGCGGGCACCTGAGAGCAAGATATAAAACAGAATCCTGAAATTCTAATTGTTATTCATCAGGCTACTATGGAAACGAACTGACCAACCAACCTAAGACAACAATAAACTGATTTCACAGATCAACAGAACTTTACTAATTTAAAATAATGCAGATTCTAGTGCGACATAGATTCAACTCATGAATTCGTAAAAAAAATTCTTTTGAATTGTATAAATTCTTCATATGGTTTGCCTGTAAGTCTTTTGTCTTTTTTTTTAAGAGTTTAAAATTTTACTTTAGTCATTTTATATTAATAATCGTTTAAGTACAAGTATATCAACGTTTGTCATAAAATCTACGCACCAAAGATTCGTTTTATTGTTATAATAAAAAAATTAAATTCATTTACTAGTTTTACGGCTTACGGACAAAATTATATGATTAAGAGTGTAGGGACATTTTTTTACGATACATATTTTAAAAACCAATAAAAATCGATCGTAAAACTAATGATTTTAATTTAATGGTACGAGCCAAAGATTGAATAAAAAAAAATTAAAAAATTAAAACAAAATATTTAAAATAAAATTTACACCAGGGTGGGTTCTGTAAACGTTTTTTAAAAAAGAAAATTTATATAAATCATAAAAATATCCAAAAAAAACAGCAGACTAATAATTATTTGGTATTTCATTTCAACATTTTCTATTTCTAGTTCAATTGTGTAGCGTGGTAAATCACAAAATGTGTTTATTGCCAACTTTTTTGTTAGCACACATGACCCCAAAGAAAACTATAAATTTAACACTTTGGAGCAGCCACATCTAAAAAAGAAAACGCAATCCGTTTACAGACTCTCTTTTTTAAACAGGTGAGGAGATGAGACGAGTACAAAGGTGTGATGTGTGTTTCAAGTTATCGCACCCAAAAATATAATAACAGCTACCTGTGTTGGAGGCCTAAATAAAATATGAGAATTTAAAAACTGCTAATGCATTTCTGCCTTGTGGTTCATACGTTTATAGTTTTCTAAAAATCACCTTTTCATCTGAGCCCCCGTCCCTTAAAAAAGTGTGTGTTTCAAAAATGATGTATTACCGACCATCAATTAAACAGAAATTGTATTTCACTTTAAGAGGTTGATTGAATGTTTGTATGAACGAGTAGATGACTGGATGACTGAATGAACGAACGGATTGTGTTTGAAAGTGCAGTAGTTATTCAAGTAGTCAAACAGGCGTCAATAATAAATGTTTTCTTTGCTTATTCTTTTGCTTTTAAACAGCACTTGTAGTTGTTTTTGTGGTTGGGTTAAAACATTAATTGTGGGTAATTAATTTATTTTGAAAAAATATTCTCTTGTGGATAATAATTATTAATATTGATGAATTAGAAAATAATTAGACATTGACATTAAACGACTGCTGACTCGATGAAGATTCGTGTGGTACAACAACTAACATTTTTTTAAGAGAATTTAATTTATGATTAATTGATTGCTGTGGTTTTTTCAAAAAATTAATTTTATAATTAATAAATAAAAATAAGCTTGTTTGTTAAGTAAAGAAAGCAGAAGCTGAATAAGCTATCACTAGCTTAAATTATAATTTTTTTCTGTGCAGCAACTCTTACAATTAAATTTAAAATTAGAACTAGAACTAGGATCAGGAACTAGTGCTCTGGTTGCTGCAGCCAGAATAAGCCAATTGTGACATAACTCTAAGATTACACATCCTTCCTAAGTCTAGTGTTCATTAAAAGTTCAAAGACTTTGGTGATTTATCTGACATGTCAGACGGTTGTAGGGAGTGATGCCCTAAGTCACGAAAACTATATATATAGTACATGTTCTGCTGTCTCTTTGTCTTCGTTACATAACCTGGAGAGTTCGTTTAGGCTGATCCTCATATTTGCCAAGTGTTTCAATAGTCTGCAGTGTCCCGTGACAATGCGAATTCAAAACCGAGTCAGTCCTAGTAAATCATTTGTTTTCTTGCCAGTTCGTCTGCCTTTTCATTGCCTCCACTATCTACTATGACCTGGCAGCCATAGCCTGTTATTAAATGCTAGTTTCTTCGGAAGTATTACACAATCGCATACCAGTTTTGATTCTATGTCAAAGACACTGAGTGCCTGTGATACCGCCCTGCTCTCAAAGCGTCATTATATGACTGGTTATTAGTGTCTCTTTCAAGTTCTTCAATAGAAAGTATTTCGGCCTGAAAAACTGGGTGCTCTATACCAAATCAACTAATGATTGATAATAACATTATTCAATCAGTAATCATTAATTACCTAAATGCTGTGAAATCGGGTATTATGAATTTAAGTAATTGTATTTTATGTTTTATTTTATATTGAAAAAGTTTTTATTAAATTAATGAAATTAAAAAACTTTTATTGCACGAAAATATTTGTCGCTCTTTCAAATTGCAGTGAAAATATGGCTAGAACATTTCGGTGCACTTCGAGTTTTGTTAGATATAATTTTGTATATTTTGTTATCTCTTGCTTGACCATCGGGACATATAAGTTCTTGTGTACGAGTATATGGGAATTTTTAAAATACCAGGGAGCATTTGTTATCATTCTTAGTATTTTGTTTTGGCATCTTTGAATTTTTTCTACATTAGAAGCTGAGGCAGTGCTCCTAACTGTATGCCGTAGCATCCCATAGGTTTCAATATTGCTTTTTAAAGCAACAGCTTGCAATCTAGGCTAAGCACGGAATTTCGACCAATGAGCCAATGTAATTGAGTTGCTTTCAGCTTCATTTGAGTTAACTTTGCATCAATATGACGTTCTGTCAATGGGAATCCCTAGGTATTTGACCTTGGAATGTTGAGGTATTATCTGGTTATTGATCGTAATTGGTCTACATGTGTCTCTACGCAGTGTAAAAGTTATGTGGATGCACTTATTCTCATTAACTTTGATTCTCCATTTCTTCAGCCAATTTTCCAGTTGCAAAGCCTGTTGCTGTAGGCGACGAGATGCTTCTTCATGAATGCTTAGGAAAGCTGTGTCACCTGCAAACGTTGAAGTATGAACGTTCGCAATAGTTGGCAAGTCTGCGGTGTATATTAAATAAAACAACGGCCTCAATATACTCCGGCTTCAATTAGCTGCGGAGATGACAACCAATCTCCATGTTTCAAAATAAATTTACAGCTACGCAAGTAATTTTCCAGTACCTTACAAATATTTGCTGGCAGGTACTGGCCCAATTTCTATATCAAGCCTTCGTGCCATACTTTATCGACAGCTTGGGAGACATCGATAAAGAGCGTTGAACAATACATCTTTTCTTCAAATTTCTGCTTTACTATGTTTACGAGTCTATGTGCTTGCTTTGTTGTGCTGTGTTTACTTCGTAACCCGAACTGATGATTAGGAATACACTCCTTCTCGCGTAGAATTTTATTCAGTTTAGATATTTAGTTTATAGCCCCATAATAATTTCACATGTTTTTATTTGAAATATAAAAAAAATTGCTTTTATTCCAAAACATTTCACATTGGATTGCTGGAGCGACACTTTCGGAAAAATCGTTTTTTCTTCATCGGCAGCATTTGCGTCATCAACTGGGGATGCTTTACGTTTGTTAGCTCAAGTATTTAAGCAACTTTGCAATGAAATTAGAATAATTAGAATAACTACTATTGCGTATCCTTGAAGCTATGAATTGTAAAGCTTTTTATAATATCAATTCTTCCTTCAAAGCATACTGCCTGACTAATGCATATTATATTATATACATTAAATATAAAGTTCGACTAATATACTATAAAAATTATAATTTTATTATTTTGTAATTTTTTTTTTTGCCTTCTAGTTTTTATTATTAAATTTTATCATATAAAAATTAAAAAAATATATTTTTACAGCTTCCTTTTGCAAAGTGACTTAAAGTTAAATTTAGTGTAAAACCACCTAAAATCTAATTATGTTCAACTACATAGTTTATTAAACTTGAGGTCAGATTATAAATATTTATTTTAATTTCGATATTTAGCTCCAACTTTTTTTTATATAAAAGAAGAAGGTTAAATAAACTCACAAATAACTTATTTTAAGTTTTGATATATTTCCAGGGTTTAAGTTAAATGTACATCATTGACGTGTTTAGAGACTTATAGTAGAATATTGCGAGGAATACATTTGTAACACCTTTTAACCCTCTAATCCTTAAACTTAGCAATCTTTATTGTCTTTTTTAAATAGAAGTCAAAAAAGTCCCATTAATTAAAGAGTTATAGGTTTAAACGGTTCCAGTAAAATATTTGTCGTTGTGTTTTACATAAGTTTGCTTAACATTTCATGTAAATAAAAAAGAAAAATGGCTTACGATGATTCACAATTAAGCTTTGAAAAAAGGGGCAACTTTAAGCCTCATTTTAACATAGGGCCAGGCGTAAACTTTCATAACACTGATTCCGGTGTATGTTTTTTGGTCTCCTATACCATAATAAGTCAGAACGTTGTTATTTTTTTATAACACTCAAACTTAATGGGTTAATTGAATATCATCTAAAGATAAGATTCATAAGTTGATCAGAACACACAGTGATTCTTGTGAATGAAATTTAAAACCTTTTTAATGTAATTCCTGTTTATATCTTTGTCTCTTGTTTGGTATCTTTCTTTTTTTCTTTTTTTTTTTTTTTTGTGAAATAAAGGCTGAATTTATTTTAAAAAAAATTAAGAATTAAGCCTTCGTTTAACATGCCATGCGTAAAAATACTGCGAAGTGGGGCTTGTTTTAGCAAGATCACACATACAAATAAATATAGCAACATAGAGGGTTTTAGTATACTGATTAACAAAATTATACAATTTTTGTTCTTAAAAATCTAAATTATTTTATTAAAAAATATTCGTTGTTTTGGAAAAAAATTGAAAAGTTGCATATACGAGTAGAGAATTGAAATCTTGAATTTGTATTTTTGCCTTTCTTAACATAAAAATACTTAAAACTGTTATAAAAATTTGAAAAATTCAAAGGCGAGCACATAGCGGCTATTAGATAGAAAAGTACACTTCTATCACGTCACGTTACTATTTTTGTTCGCTTTTATTTTATTACATTCATTTTCAATATATCTACTGAATTGCTGCACAAGCATACTTAAGCCACAAATCACTACAATTATGTGAAATATTTTATAATAAAAAGACTTGTAAGGCATTTTAAGTATGCTTGTGCAGCCCTATAGCATCTACACTCTAAGTACTTTTATTATAAGTAGAGGAGAAAACATCAATAAAGCCACTCGCGTCCAGAAAATAATCAAGTGGACTTTAATGTGGAATATAATATATATACATGCAACAAATAATAAAAAAAATACTGCTTCTTTTATAAGAACAGTTATTTTAATACAAAATTTTTAAAATTATTTTGTTAAACATTTTTAATTTAAACAAGTTAAATTCGGCAGTGCCGAGTCTTATATACCCTTCACTGTGTTAGCGAAATATTAATATTTTTCACTTTCCACATTCTTCTATAGTATCAAAACCATAGAAAAAATTATATGAGTGAAGATAAATATCTCGCGTTAAATATGTTTTAACGTACCCCATTACGGTTTTTAGTATTTGTAAATATATTTTCAGTATTAATGGCTCAGCGGAGATCATCTATATTTGTAACCTACCAACCAAATATTCAGATATTATTTTGGATATTTAAAATTTTTTTGAAATTTTTATATACTCCAGTAGTGTTGTTCTCAAGCATTTTGGCAGTTTCCGTTTTGCATCATAAAATAAAAACTACGAATTTTTCAGAAAATGTTAAAACACTTCCAGAAAGTTTAGAGCCTACAGATTAAATTCCATTTTGATTTTGGCAATTTTCCTGCAAAAAATCGGGAATGGGCAAAGTGGGTAATGGTAAAAATCCCTCAGAAGAAAGGTACTGGGGAATGAGGGAATTTCAAATTTTTTTAAAAATAGTGTAAAGTTTTTTCTGAGTACTTGGGCAATAGATTACAAATCTAGACGACCTCTTCTTTAAAATGATATGTGTAATAACCTTTAATATTCTATGGTTCGTTTACAATCTATTAGAGAAATCAACGTATTTATGCACATTTGTATCTTAGTATGTCAAAAATACTGAAAAGATATTTACAAAACTAAAACACATAAGGAATTACGTGAAAACATATTTAACTAACCATATTTATATTCACTCACTTCTAAAAAAGTAGGTATGTAATTGAATTTTGGTCCATATAATATGAATATGATATCTGAAAAAACTTGTAACTAATTTTTTTTACTTTAGATAAAAAACGCAAAAAATAAAGCAAAACTTAATGAAAATCTAAAATTTCGGTTGTATTTTTGATTTTTCTGGTCCATTTGTGGATCGATCTTTCTGATTTTTTGCACAGACATTACGACTGTTATTTTTAATAAAACTGCGTACCACGTTTTTTGTCCGTCTTTTAGTTTAGACAAATTACGTAAAAAACGCAATAAAAATGGTCAAAAATTGAGCTATTCGCAATTTTTGACTCATAGCTCCGCCATTTATGGACCCATCCACCTGAGTTTTGGTTACGATACTATGAATGTGATAATTAATGAAAATCTAAAATTTCGGTTGTATTTTTGATATTCCTTGGCCATTTGTCGACCGATTGCTTTCAGTTTAACACAGGTATTATTACTTATACTTCAAACAAAACTGCATATCACGTTTTTTTGTCCGTTTCTTTGTTTAGACAAAATACGCAAAAAACCCACTCAAAAATGGTCAAAAATAGAGGTAGTTTCGGTTTTTGACTCATAGCTCCGCCATTTATGAACCGATCTGGTTGAATTTCAATAGCAATAGTTTTACAGCAACAACTGACCGTTTGGTATGCTATACTTTTCTGTATGTTGTCTAGATCCTTCTGAAAGTTGATTTCAACGACTACACGGACAGACAGAGGGACAGACGGACCGTTGGACATCGCTAAATTGATTCCGCTACTTATAAGGATCCAGAATATATATACTTTATAGGGTGTCCCATGTAGGGTGTAGAAATTACAAACGGAATCACAAAGTTATAAATATATAACCATCTTACTTACAGTGAAGGGTATAAAAACTAATTTTTTATGCGAACGAAGGATCGTCCTTAAAAAAAGCTGCCTGCAATAGCATAAATTAAAAATGTAACTAAAATGTATTTTCATATGTAAACAAATTTGCCAGCATTCTAATCTATCTAATTCCATCCAAAACTTCTTGAAACACTCACTCATTCACTCGTTTGTGTTTTTTTCCAACCGACTTAATAAAAGTTACGATCTGTTCAAATTTTTGCACAAAAACCATAAACATTGAAATAAGGAACATGAAATGAAAGCGAATAAAACAACTGACAATTTTTTTTTCAACTTTAACTACACATTTATAACATTCTCATCATCAACAGCATTAGCATTCAACCACATGATGATGCTGATCATCATCTCAATCATCACTGTTTGTTGTCTCATTGTCTTTATTCTAAAACTTTTTAATACATAATTTTCCTTAAACAAAATACAAAAAAAAAAAAAAAAACAAAAATGCCAACATTCTAAATTATAAATAAAAACATCCAGAAAAGGTTTTCAAGATTTAACTTTTTGTTGAAAAATGTTTTTGTTATTCTCCCCAGAAATAGCAGCAAAAACAAAAAAACTGTTTACATATTTAAAAATGTTTGTTTGTATTTTGGCTGTTTTTTAGTCGCTTAAAAAAACGAAAAAAAAAGCAACAGCATTTGTACGTCTGAAAAAATAAGCGTTAACATGGTAACAATGATATCCTGCTGCGACATTGAAATATTGTTATTATAAATTTTTATGACATTGTCATATGGCACGCAATGCAATACATACGAGTATCTTGTAGATGCATTTCTGTATGTGTGTGTGTGTGTGTCTGTATACTAGTATATAAGTACATACATACATAATCACCTTCTCTCAGGCTTATTTTTTATTGTGTAGTTTTGGTCTAAAAACTGAAAATTGGTGAAAGGGCTTAAAAACATAATAAGTGGGTACCTAAAGTATGCCTACACGGTTTTAGACCAGAGCAACTGCAAGCTTTTTTTAAATATGCACCGTTTCTCACAAAGTAGTACCTGGTACTATGTCATAGATTGACTTAATCACTATCACTACATAGTAAATATAAAACAAAGTCGCTTTCTCTGTCCCTATATCCCTATGTATGCTTAAATCTTTAAAACTACCCAAAGGATTTTGATGCAGGTTTTTTTTTAAAAGATAGAGTGATTCAAGAGGAAAGTTTATATGATATAATCTTAGAAGGCTTAACATCACAAATCCGAACGGCAGGTAGCGCTGTAGTCGGTATCTGGCTTATTCGCCTACTACCTTTTTTAACCCGGTCTCGCACGGTTGTTTACTCTATGAGTACGATTTCTTAGTGTAAGAAGATAGAATATATAAAAATTTTAAGGCAAGACAACGTTTGCCGGGTCAACTAGTTATGAATAAAATCGAAAGTTGTTCATCAATTTTATTAAAATGTAACTCGTTTTGTTTGAAACTTATGAGGCTTCTATTTTAAATAATTTTTTAATATTCGATAAAAACGATTTAAAAGCAGTAGTTACGATTTTTCGAATTTGTTGCGTAATTTCCAATTTTTTTATTTTAACAAATTCGGTATTTGTTTCCAAGTACGTCGCGTCAACTCGTGAATGTAGGAAATAGTGCTTTATCCCGCTAATTAAGAAAAAAAAAACAAAGTTTAGTACTGGTGCAAAAGCTGATTTGAATTTGTAAGCTTGTGTAATTGATGTTTGCAAAAAGGCATATTATTCAGTAACATAAGCATTACATACGTGTTACGTTTGCAAAAAAGCAATAAATTACAAAAAACAAAAATCAAATTTTGACTTATATTCAGCGTTGTCATTTTAGCCTTTTTTCGCATTTAGGCTCAAAATTTATGATTTAGCCTGTAGCTTTTTTCCTAATCGTTTTTGCTCTTTAAAATAACCTTAAATACCATTTTTTTTTTGAAAAATGAAAACAAATCATACATAAACAATCTGAGACTGAAACCAATTTAGCTAAATTAATATTTTCGATAAAACTTTGATAAATTGGTCGAACAACGGTAATTTCATAAGTATTTGGCTTCTAACTTGAAAAATAAAAATGCACTTTATTATTAATTTATTAATTAATTGTTTCATTTAATACAACCGGTTTAGTAATGCTGAGGTTGCTCGCTTTTGAGTGCGATAAAGCAAGCGAAACATCAGAATAAAAATCGCATTAAAAATAAAAAATAAATTATTTCTTCAAGGAGTCTTAAGTATTATTTTTTAATATTGAAGTTGAAAAATAATTGAATTCGCTCAAAAGTATTTATATACTATAGAAGATTACGGGATGGGACCCATATCATTTTAAAGCTAAGGTTGTCTAAATTTATAAGCTACTGCCCAAGTACTCACTGCCAATTTTAAAGGGAAGGCTGTCTAGTTTTGTAGCCTATTGCTCAATTACTCAGAAGTTACTTTGAATTATTTTTAAAACTTTTTTTTTAATTTTCATATACCCCAGTACTGCTGTTCTCAAGGATTTTGGCAGTTGCCTTTCTGGATCATAAAATAAAAACTACGAATTTTTCAAAAAATGTTAAAACACTTCCAGAAAGATTATACCCTACAGATTAAATTCATTTTTAATTTTGGTAATTCAAGCCATGTGCTAAACGACATTATTTTCTTTAGTTTTTGATATTTCATATTTTTTTTTTTTAATTATAATTAAGATTCCTAATGTAATAAAGAATTAAGAAAATTTTTAATTTTAAGCTGTAGTTTTTTTCTAGCTTATTTTTTAAGTCCTGGCAACGTTGCACGGTATCATAAAAATAAAAATAATACTCTTGAACTGAACCTAAAACTTTAAAAAAAGTAGAGAAAGCTAGGTAATTCTTCATATTTGGCAGTTTTTTGCTTCTTCTCTCAAATTTTTTAAATGTAACTTAGGGCTTTTGTTGAGAACACATGACGATATATTTATTTATTAATATTCTTAAGAAAATTGAAAAATTGTTAACTTAGTGCAATAATTACTAAGAGCACCATTTCACAGAAGATTTCGATTACTTGTATTGTTACACCGATTGTTACCTATAAACTTTTCTTCTGTTCTACTTAAATTGATAAGTTTCTAAAAAATTATAAAAAGAAAGAAATTTGTTCTCTAATAGAAACTGAAGCTCACTGTTCACATTATAAGACCTGTGTGTCTCTAATTTAATTAAAAAATTTTAAGCGCTTTTTGTGAAATGTTTTTAAATCTTTAAAAAATAGTTATTAGGACATGAAGGGTATGTCGGCAATTAAGTGGCTAACTATTTGGTTAAAAAGGGCCCGCATAGCCAATTTACAGGTCCAAAGCCCTTCGGAGGAGTGAATAACAACTTCATTTATGGACTACTATGCTAGAAGGAGAGAGGAAGTAGGCATGAGACAGTCGAAGAAACTCTTTAACCCTGAATGCATTAGGACAGAAGTTGTTCTGAATCTCAACAGAAATGACTTCAAACTCAACGCTGTACTGGTGACAGTACAATGTAAAAATCGGTGTATTACAAAAGACTCCGATTCCGTCATGAAAGACATATTCTGTGTGATTTCCCAGTAGTGGCAAGGCGCAGAATAATCAAGGTATGATAAATAATATAACAATCACAAGATCCGTAAGGAGTTTTGAATTTTCAAGGTCACAGTGCGACTATAGCCCATGATGATAATAACAAAATAAATCTATTCAACTGTTTTTTGTTATACTAAGTTAGCACTCAGTCAGCACAAAGTCTGTTATGGGGGTTTTACACTCTAATACTGAGCAAAATGTCTTGTCAAAAATTCAAATCAAATGAAAAAGTGTGACAGTGTGTAAACAACATATTAAAAAATAGTAATAGAAATTTGACAGGATTATGCCTCCCATCAATATTAAAAAATTTTCTAAAAGTTTATCATTTTTCATTGCATCGTTTTTCATTTTTCGCAAGCGAACAAAGAAATAACAAAAACAGGTCACAAAAATCAATAAAAATCTTAACACTTTTATTATAATGTAAAACCCAATAAGTTTTTTCAACAGCCGTATTAAATACCACTAGATTTTGTTCTATCAAAATCCCGCAGATACCAAATAGTCAAGACTACAAGGTATCTGTACTTTAAAAAAAGGCAGTTGAATCACTTGTTTCTTAAGTTTGTAATATTAATTGGCTTTAATTTGGACAAGTGTTAAGAGAAAAAAAGCAAATAATAATTTTTAGAGATTAGGGAATACTAAATTGAATTACAAAGAATAATTTTTAAGTATTTTTTTTTTTTCGTTTACTTTGACACATTTCATTTGGGCAACCACATAAATTAAAAATGCAAACACTTAACCCATGAAAACATGACTACTTTTACTCTATATGAATGTAATAACAAATAGTACTCATTTATTTCTTTACAATTGATAAAAAAAAATTTTTAACATCAGAAAAGAAAGTAACTCTAAGAAAATAAACAGCCGCTCAGCAAGCACCACTGCTATCGTTCTCCCATCACTCAGTTTAATTGTAAAATATAAAGTTTTAGCTGGTAAATTATAAGAGGCCTTCAATAAGAAGACCTTAAAGCATATATTTTTCGCATTCTATAAGAGTCTACTATTAATTCAATTCTTTTTTTTTTTTTTTTTTAAATAGCTTTTATCAAGATCTGCCTGTAATTTTCGATGTGGTCCCTTTGTAATACTTGTATGAGAAGAAGAATGAAATAGAATAGCGATAGAAGATGCCAAAGAAATAGGAGTCAGAAGAATAAAGAGCAGTAGGAAAATAGTAAGAGTAGAAAAGAAAAACGAGTCCGTCAGCTAAACCAGCTAGATAGCATGCCTACTTTTGCAATCAACAGCGCAGTGAGGTGCTTCAGGTAAGGCTCCAGTGCTAGGCAAAAGCAGAGAAGGTGTTACATAGTTTCTTTTTTCTGCTCGTCTTGAAAATTTCTACAGTAGTCAATTGACGGCAAACGCATTCTTCTCGCATTGTTGCCAAAACAGCAGTGGCCTGTTTCTATGTTCCTCAACTGGGTTCTCTGTAGCCCCAGTGATTGTTTTCCAGCCTGGACCAGATCATCTTCGCTGTACTTTACGTCCCTCTGTTCATTCATCTAAAGAAAAAGTTAAGGTTAAAAGATGGCATCATGTGAAAGAAAGGAGTGTAGTGTAATTACTAAAAAAGGCCTCTTTAATGGCCTTTTTACTTTTTTTACCGTTTGTTTCTTCCTTTGTTGTTTTAAAAATATATATATTAAATTAGAAAATGATTAATGGACTCTGCCAAACGTTTTGAGACTGAGTACACAAATTAAACACAAAAATTTCGAAAGAAAAAACTGCCACGCTACACTTTACTGCAACAATATGTAATGATACTCAGGAGAATAACAGCATTTGTTTGTCTATTTCCCGTCTGTTGGAAGGGGGAGGGGGGGGGGGACTGGTGGAAACTAGAATTTATCGGTTTATAAGTGCTGGAGTACTTCTGTTGCTGCTGTTGTTACTGGTGATGTTAGCAGGCATACAAGGGAAAAAAATTCATTCTTCCGTTAGGTTTAATTTTCCACTCATTCTTACATCATGAACAAGAAAACTTGTTTTCTATAAAAAGCGGAAGATGGGGTGGCGTATTTGTTGTTATTATTACGGTAGATTTTGGAACAACACACACACAGTATATTGAAATGTAAAACATTAAACAGCAAAAAGCATCCTTTTATTCCTTCCGTTTCGCACCATGATTTCTGGGTGTCTGTTGCCCAGTTTTTGGTTTTTAATATTAAGAGTTGCTCTTTTTTTTGTTGTTTTACAATGTACTTAAATTATGAATCAAATTACATTTAAAAATCCTTTAGATTTTAATCTGAAGGGTTTTTGACAAATGGATTTTAATGGCAATTTGTAAAAATTTTACGTCTGTAAGACCTAAAGGAAACTGGGGTTTTTTTTTCGTTTACGAATTTAATTTTCTCATTTTCGTGTATTAGAAAAAAGGGGGTGTGTGGTGTGGCATTGCATTTGAAATTCATGAGTTTGTCGTGGCATTTTTTGTGTTTGTATTACTTGTGTGCAAGTGATGTCAAGGTTCAAATTATTTCAAAATAATCTTTGATGTGAAATCTGTGATTAGAATTTTTGTTTGTTTTATTTTATTCTGGTTTTTGCTTATTTTTTGTAATTTGTTGAAAAAAATCTGTCCGTGTGTTGACACCTTGACAGAAAGATGTAAATTTTGAGATATTAAAAGCAGTCTGCCTTTTTTATAAAAAAAAAGAAGAAAAATATTTCATTAACATTTGGCCCATATTATGAGTTTAGTTTATCAGATTTGAGTTTGTGTCGTTAGTTCGCAGACTTCAGACAACTTCGATTTGGCAAGTTTTGCCTATTGAGTTGGTAAAACAAGATTAAGGTTACTTCTCTTCCATTCATCGTGTGTTCCCAACAACCAAGGGAAAACCACATGAAAGTTTTTCAGTAAGTCAGAAGATTCGCAGTGCTGGAAACTATCAACGGCTGATTTTAAGAAATCTCTATACTCAAAGAGGATAGTGTCTTACGATGCTGAGAGTTCGTGTCTATTGCTTTCAAAACATTCCAGTACACTCTACATAAACCATTGGAGATCTTGGGCAATCGACAAGACTATGAGGAACTTTAATTGTCTCACCTCATTCTTGAATCTATACACACAAGCTTTATAGAGCAACTAGTAGTCTGATTTCTTAGCCTCATTGAACAGCTTCCTGCATAGTCTAAAAGACGGTTCTTTGAAAGTCTCTAACTCCATTCAGGGACTTCGATATTTTAATTAACTTTTTTTAACAAAATATTAATCTTTGTGTTGGTTTTAAAATTTATTCTTTTACTCATGATATTCTCATGAGTTATTTATTCAGTACAATAAGTACTATCTATATTGACCATTTCGTTAGACGCTACTCTGATTCCTCAGTAGATTACTCCCAACGTTTCTTGCAAACATTAGAACCTTCATATTGTAAAAGTAATTGGCTAAATAATGATTATTAATCAATAGTTACAAAAAGATTCAAATATTCAAACAAAATACTCAGTAAGCATTGAACTGAATAAATAAATAAATTTCCCAACCAACATTTTCATATTGAAAACTATAAATTCTATTTTTATTCTTCTTTTCTCTTTTACATTCGAATGCCAGGTGGGTATTACTGAATGTAATTAAAGAGTATATGAAAAACAAAAAATTATAAAAAATAATAAGAAAAACATAGGTTTTCTCTACAATGAGCACTTGTATTTGTATATGTAATAATTTCTATTTGGAATTTAAAAGTTTAACAAATAAAATATTAATCTTTATTTGTGCTTAATTCCAGAAATTGTGTTGGTTTTAAAATTTATTCTTTTACTCATGATATTCTCATGAGTTATTTATTCAGTACAATAAGTACTGAAGGGGAGAGCATACCTATATGGACCATTTCATCAGTGTAATTAAGGAGTATATGAAAAACATTACATTCAGTAATACCCAACGGGCATTCAAATGTAAAAGAGAAGAGAAGAATAAAAATAGAATATATAGTTTTCAATATTAAAAATGTTGGTTGGGAAATTTATTTGTTTATTCAGTTCAATGCTTACTGAGTTTTTTGTTTGAATATTTAAATCTTTTTGTGACTTTTGATTAATAATTCTTATTTAGTCAATTGCTTTTACAATATAAAGATTCTAATGTTTGCAAGAAACGTTGGGAGTAACCTACTGAGGATTCGGAGTAGCGTCTGATGAAATGGTCCATATAGGTATGCTCTCCCCTTCAGTACTTATTGTACTGAATAAATAACTCATGAGAATATCATGAGTAAAAGAATAAATTTTAAAACCAACACAATTTCTGGAATTAAGCACAAATAAAGATTAATATTTTATTTGTTAAACTTTTAAATTCCAAATAGAAATTATTACATATACAAATACAAGTTTAACAAATAATTAATTAATTAAAAATTAAGCAGAAATAAAGATTAATATTTTGTTAAACTTTTGAATTCCAAATAGAAATTATTACATAACTTTTTTTAAATTAAGTGACCCAATGCTCTTTTTAAATGATGAATTTACTGACCTTTTCTTAAATCCCTTAGCAATAAGACTATAAATTACATAACAGGTGGTAATGTAATTCTTAATAACTCATTAATTACAATATTTTATTGAAAAAGTTAAGCCCCTTAACACTCAAATAATGCTGGCCTATTAGCCAAGGAATTAATGTTTCGTTTCCTGGAATTTCTTCAAAACTATTCATCAAATTACTAGTGCTGTTGATGTGAAGCTTGATGTAAATTCGGCTACCACAACGACAGTGGTAATAAGGCTGAAAAACAACCATTATTTGAATGATTCAAAGCACAGTTTCACTAAGCACTACGTAAATTGTCTATTCCATCCTGTCGAAGATTTGTAAAATAGTTTGTTTAACATCTTCCTTATTTTTTCTACGACCATTGTCAACATCTATCCGCACACCAAGAGGAATTTAATCACATTAACAATAAGTGAAAATCAGTGAAGCATTAAGAAAATGTACCGCCACATGACTTTTTTCAAAATAAAAATGTTTCTGTTTAAAACACAAATAAAAAAAAAAAAAAAAAACTGCTTTTACAGATCATAAATTTAACTATGCACACCCTCGCGAAATAGGAAAATAAAGAAAACAGAAAAAAGACGTTTTTAATTCTGAAAAGATTTGTGTTTGACTAACAGTCATTCAGTGTGTTAACTTGATTACTTTACTTCCCGCTGGGCACATCCTTTTACCACTTTTGTTTTCATGACTTGTAATTGTAACCAGCACCAAATAACAGCTACCAACCACCCTCTTTGTTTAATTGTTAACAACAATACTACCACTTGTTGTGTTGTATTGTGTCTAAAAAGTAATAATTGACAAAATATTGTCTACCATCACTTACGAGCTTTGTAAGCAAAAGATGAGCATTCGGGTTTGAAGTTTATTTACAAACAACACTAAAGTCACTTGACACTTAAGTGATGCTGTAGATCGACTTTATATGTTGAAGTACTTGCTTGCTACGAACTTAATTTGGTTTGTCATTTTTTTGTTATTGAAAACAAGGGTGTTACTCGTTACAAATATAATTACGCACAAGTTGTAACTACAAACATAGAGACTCTGCTCATCCGCATTTGTTTTGTTTGTATTTTGGGTGATTTGTTTTATTATTTAGACATTTGTCGGAAAAATTAAATAAACAAGCAGGAATGGGGGTTACATTCATGTGTGCTATTATTTGGGCATCAAGTAACTCTTAAGTACTTGTAATGCACTGCCTAATGGACATGTTCTTAAGAGGAAATCTCTTTATTTTCGAAAAGAAATAACTTTACTATTTGATGGATTACTGTGACTTCTTTCTTCTATTCACTACTCAGTCACAAAGCAAAATCAAAAGCAATTCCCAGCTAAAGGGAATTGCCCATATGGTTTCATTATAAAATGAAATAAAGAAGAAAATCAACGTTTTAATTTTAATTTGATAGCTAAAGGAGTTAGGTGCTGTTTCTATAACCCAGCCGATCAAATTATCTAGAAAGTGTGTAACATATTGAATTTTTTCACATTTTTATTTCGTTTTCATTCCATTTTAAATAGATAACCGGGTGCTGGAAGCGAAAAAAAAATTCATAATGATTTCATTTCCTAATACCGTCTGTATAATTAAGTTTTAAACTTATTCAAAATATCTATATACGACAATAACTACAAGAATATTTGATTAATAAAAACTGAACCAAAACAATTAAATTGTGATTTAAAGAAGTTTTTGTGAAATAATTTTTAAGAGGCGGAATTATTTAAAAGTTAATAAAACAGCTGAAATGTGTTGACAGACCTATAAATAACCTTTAAAGTGAAATGAAATGGCAGCATAAAATATTTCCTTCGTACCACTGCGACATTAATGAATGAAATTTGAAATTTGAAATTTTTAAAATTTCCTTTCCAACAGCTAGCAACTCCCGAGGGCAAACAGCCGCACAAGTTGTTTCAAACAATTTACTTACGAATATGACTACAAAGTAAATTTTAATTTTACCATAAACCAACAACAATAACAAGAAAAACTTTTATTAAAATTTTTAAAATTGAATGAAGGAAGAATGTACTCACTCATATCAAATGCTTGTTTTGAAAAAGATCACTTTCATAAAGTTAGGGAGGATGGAGGGGACTGCTGGCAATTCAATGTTTGCTAATTGATGTGCATTTTAGAGGCTTTAAAATATTTTTTCTTTAAAATACTTTTAAATGGAAAATTGTTAATCATAAATTAGGCGAGTTTTGTTGTATTTATGTGATCACATGGCTGGTGATTGTCAATTGGAGGGGCTTGTGATTGTCTTCGTTTAATTTATTTATTCAATTTCATTCATTCGTTTTATTTATTTTCTTTGACTTCGGTGTCAGTTTGCAAGTGTGAGAGCACATGCATATTGTGTTTGTCATATAAGTCAGTTCGGTTGGTTGTGCGTTGCACAAGTGTTAACATTTTAAACCAGATTGCCTTGCTGACAGATGTCATATAGATCTTTTAGTATTTTAGAATGTTAAATATTTCTTTTTGATATTTTCTAGCAGAGTGTGGCAGTTGCAACATGATGTTTCAATTAAAAACACATTTACAAACAATTAAAATTAAGTGTTTGTTCGAACTTTCTCTCTACTTTTGGTAAAAAAAATATGCTTAAAGAAATAATTAGTAATTATGCTTCCTCAACAAAACTTAGGAAGTTCAGTTTCCAGTTTTCAGAGTGGAGGACGACGTCTTTGAGTTATGTGCTGGGAGTTGGATACGAAGATGCACTTGTGGTACCGGAAGATGCAGTTTCTCAGACAGCCAAGCAGCTCTAAATGCATTGAGAATTGCTAGAAACTCTCGATGTTTTGGCAGAGAAGAACACGCTTACTTTGCTATGGCTACCGGGGAATGAGGGACGTGAAGGTCATATTGGCAATGAAATGTCGCTGATAATCCTTTTGTAGGCCCTTCTGCGTATTGCACAAGAACTTCAATTGTGTCTTACTATTCAAACAGAAGAAACAAAGTCTGCAGGTTGCTGGAGAGCCGAACTGCGCATGTCACAATTAAGGACATTCAACTGAAACGCTCTAGCGCAATCAGTGTGGTACAAAACAACTCCTAAAGTACTAGAACGTCGGAACATATTTTGTGATATTACCTAGCAATGGCAAGGGAACAATGGGTTGCCTAGGCAATGGGACCCTGGCTCCAGAAGAGATATATGATGACAACAATCACGAGTTGTTAATAATAATAAAAGTAGGCTTACCTTGACTGCTTCTCACACAGTAATTCCATATATACTGTTGGTTTTCTTTGTAATTTTGCTTACTGAAGCTTAACTCTTAAACATTAAGTGTCTAAATAAGATGATTTTTGACTATTATTCCTTAAAAGAAAAATACGAATTGGCTGTGCTTCGAACCAAAAGATCTTTTGTATAGCCTATACGTTCATTTTTACAGTATAGGCTATACAGTGAGAGGAGGAAAACACCTTTCAGGGAGTCAACAAGAAATCTCCCAGAAGTCTTGCCCTACGAAACACTAAGGCCAACCAGTCACAAAGTGCATGTTGTGAGGGCTTGTCATGTAACCATTGGCTTACTTTATTACTTCCTATTTTATGCTGGTGGTAACTAAGACTACAATGGCCGGTAAACCATCCTGTTAAGAGTCTGAGGTCACTCTTATTGAGCTACAATACCTTCTGTGATATCTAATGAAGCAGTCGCCGATTCCCAATGTTTTGAGAATTGTCTTAGCATTAATGGGCCAAACCCGAAACGAAAGGAAAGTGAAAGAAAAGAATGAATAGTACAGCATGCATATGTTTTTTTCCTCTAAATTAAGTTTAATATTTTCAAATGTTAGATTATTTGAGAAAAATTAAGGTTAAGGTAACATATCACCTCAGAGTAAGTGTTTGTAGTCAATTATAAGATATAGGCCGATAAGTGCTTAAGAATTCTCATGAGTATTTTTTAAGTGCGAAAATAGAGTTTTTATTAGAAAAAATATTTAACTTTCAAAAGTATATGTATGTATGTTTTTGGCCATAAAATTAGTTGCAGCTTTAAAAAAATCCTAAATATTACTACAAATTACACATAAGATTTTTACAAGGTAATGAAGCTTGTTAGTTCCATTTTTTTTTTGCTTTCTAGCTAATTTATTTGAAATTAATCTAAAACTTTATTAATTTTTAATAGGCACCCATTTATTTGTGTGTGCGTGTGTGTGTGGAATACTAATGCCAATAATCCTCTCATAAATAAACAAAATTTTCATACAAGTACAAAACACATTCATAAATAAATCAGAAATCGTTTTCCCCCTTTTGAAAGCAATTAAAGGGAGAAAAGAAAATATTTCCTCATAAAAGGCAACAAGGTTGCACACATCGACTAAAATAAATCAAGCATACAAATTTTGAAATTTTTAAAAGAGCCCCATGCAATAAAATAAAAAAGAAAGCCTTTGACGGGAGTAAAAATTATAAAGAATTAAAAAAATTTATTTAAGATTTTCCAAAAAAAAAACTTTTAATAAAAGGAATTAATTTTTATTTTATGCATTTGGCGCCACAAAATGTTTAATTATTAAAACAAAATTAATGTGAAATCCTCTAGTCTTAATTGATTCATCTTGTCTATTTTATTTAAGGCAGTTTTTAAAATCACGTGCTAAGAAAAGCGCCCATAGCAAATTTGAATTAATGTATTTGCTCTAGCTGCTGCTGTGCTAAGGTTTTCCTCCTCTACTGCTGGTACTTATTTATTCCGTAGAGTTGCTGTAGCAAATCTAATTTCAAGCTCTAAAGCACATGTCTATAAATAACTCTCATTTTCTTTTCTAAACAAATACTCACTCAATTATAAATAGAACTTTTTGTGTTACTATTACGCATCTTTCCTTTTCTGCAATTTTATGTCCTTTCCAGTTGGCTGGCTTAATGATTTTTTTTTTTTGCTGGATTTTGTTGTCGTTTTATCTAACGTCAGTTATTTTTTCTAATAATGATTCCATTATTAGGCCACATTTGATGGCTTTATCTGTTTAGTAATTTTTGTAGCATCAACAAAAAAAAGGGGAAACGTTTTTTCCGTTTAAAAGAGTACATACAAAAAAATTTTGCTTTCATATTTTGAGAAAGAGACAAGTAATTTTTGTTAATTTAATATTTCATACTGGTATCAACAGTTTTTCTGTGTACTTTCATCATTCCTTTTCCGAATAAATTATTAAAAGAAAAAATTAAATATTTTCGTAGTTTTTTATTTCTTATATTTAATATTATTCTTATTTTGTACACAATGTTCTGTTGCTATTTTTTTTAAATATAATTCATAAATATTTATTAAGTATTAAATAGTTATTTTTTAATTATAAACAATAAATAAATTACATTATTCAAAATACTTATTTACAAGATAATAAAACTAAATAAAAATGCATTGATATTCTTTAATATTAAATAATAACAAAAATATGTAATTAATAAAAATTGATTGTCAAGAATCAAGAGTCTCATTTTATGAAATAATTTACTTGGTATTGTTGAAACAAAATAAACAATTTTTGTATATAAAACGATACTACTGATTATAAGTTCGATGTAAAAAAAGTTGTTGACAATCAGATGAGTTACAAATTACACAATGAAAGTAAATTATTTAAAACCCTCATTTGAAGAATAATTGCTTTGTTACAATTATATTAAAAAATGCTTTTGATCAATACTGTAGCGCTTCTGAGGTTTGTATTGTATGACAAAATTTTCTTTAAACCCCTAACATGTTTTTTTTAATACTAATCGACCGGCAAGAGTCGTTTTGCCTTTAAATTTTATTTATATTGAAAAAAAGTTAAAAAGAAAAGAAAATAACATATTTTTTAATAATCATGGTAGTATGTTTAATTTACATTTCCAATTACAATGAATCGTAAGGTATTTATTTTCTTGGATATCTAAATAACCAATTGAAATTAACAAATAAGCTGACTTCCTAAGCGCATGTTGCTTTGTAGTAATACGTTGCAGCGTGTTCATAAATGCAACCTTGAAAATTTTGACAATTAATTTTTTTCCCATTTGCAAACGCTGTTGCATAGGTGCGCTAATTTAAGATGGTGTCTAACTAATATTACCGATAATTTTTTTTTTAAATTGGACTTATATCTACCACTTTCAAAAATAACACCTCATATATAATATTACTTTACTTATAAAACAAATTCGCCTTAGTTTGGACATGCAACTGAAATTAATTTGCCTTGGGTTATTTATTTATTAACTGAGGCGAGAAATTATATTATTGGGTAAAATTATGAGCTAAATTTGCTGTGGCAAATTCAGATACTTTTGGGTTGGTAATAAACTAAATTAGCTGTTTTCTAAATTTGCCGTAAAAAAACAATTAATTTAGGTGGAATTATACATTAAGTTTGCCGCAAAATAATAATTTGAAAAAATAATTTTGTGTATCTATGATATAAATTATTTTTGTTTTAAATATTTTCTGTTTTTGTCTTTGCTTCGTTAATTGAAAATTCAATTTTATTAGTTAATTTCTTCACTAGCTAGATTTTTAAGTTTAATAAAAAAGAATAAATATTTATGCAGACGAGCAGAAGCTGATTCAGCACGAGACACTTAAATTTTTTACTAGTAAAATAGGCTTATATTACGTTATATTAATCGCTAAATTTATAATATAAAATACAAAACTGTTTTCTAAGAAACAAGAAATAAATTTTAAAAAATTTCAATTACTTTTTGATTTAGCACAAGATTTCGAAAATATAAAGAAACAAATTTTAGTATATTGTTTTTGTTTTCAATACAAATGTACGAAAGAAGCGAATTCGAACATTTACATACAGTAAGTTATCTCACTATAAATGTTGTTCTACAAAGTGTAACTTTCGTTATAACACAAGATGGCGCTTTTTATCTTTCCATAATAAAAAGAAATCTACTTACGTTGTATTAGTGATGCTCTTTGATACATAAATTTTAGCGGCAGTATTTCTCTTCCATAATGTTTTCACTGCCCTCTATTACAGCAGAATCTTCACTTACAGGACATAAACTAAGATGTGTTTGTGGTGTTTCTAATGAAGTAATTTGTACATGAGATATAAATATTCTGGGTGCTGTTAAAAGCCGCCAAGTAAAAGGATTAAATAGGCTAGTTTCGTATTCCCAAAACAGACTAGCGTGGATGGGACTTTTAATATCTCTACCCACTACCATAGAAGTGTATTCCAAACCAGGCTCAAAATACATTGGTTTTGAGGAGAATTTCATTTTTTCAGTATTTCTTCTGCGGCTTATGCCATTTAAGCGCACAGATAATGTGCCAATTTCGCCACCATGGGTAGTACTTTCGTCATGATCAGACACGTGCACTGTAACTTTGTAATGGTAACCTTTAAAAAAAATAAAAAGTTTTCTTTAGACTGTAATGGATTTGATTTGAAGGTATACTCACGGCAATAAGGCGCAGTATCTCCTGTCATCAAGTAGAGCACGGGTGGCTGATTGACATCTAGCTTCTTTTGAATTAACAATTGATTATAATCATCTCGACTGTGATAGCCCATGCGTATGCAGCGATGACCATTTTCATCACATCTGGCACATTTACCTTCTTGAAAACTTTCGTAAGAATCGCAGGTAATGCCCATAAAGGGACATTTGCTTTTTACGCTCTCGATTAAGAAATAATAACTTCTAAGGTGATTGCAACTCAAAAACTCTTGCATGTTGGCTATTATGGAGTTTTGTTGATTACGCATATAATCCTGCAGCTTGGCATCACAGCCGGGCATTTCAATGCCACCATTGGGATAAAAGTCAGCGTGACCAATTCTCTGATGCATGCCCAAACCTCCTAATAAGTTTACATCGGTATGTATGACATCCACAAAGTTGGCATCAGTTCTGTCCAAACGTACAATGTCATCTGTTTCGGAAAACAGTGGTGCAGCGGGATCTAGACCAGTTATACGGCCTAGTTTTAAGCCAAAATCTTTTTGCAAATAGTAACCAGCATATCCAGTCAAATGGGAACCCAAGGAATGGCCAATAAAATGAAAATTGTCCAGATCTTTCAGACCCAACTCTTCATATATCATGTGCACAACATGAGCCGTAATGGCACCCACCAAACGAATATTAGCTACAGCTTGAACATAAGGAGGACTAGAGCCGCCACTCCAATCAATAATTACCACAGCAGCTTGACCTTCTGGCTCATGTTCTAAAATTGTTTTACCCAATTCTGACATCTGAAAGAAAACCAACCACTATCCTCAGGCAAAATTTTCTACGAACGTGAGAAATTCAACTTACCCATATTACATGTCCCGATTCTAAATAGCCATGTGATATAAAAACCACTTTGCCCTTGGGATTAATACCCATATATTTAACGGCCTCAGGATCATTCAGATCTATATATTTTGGTTGATCAAAGGCTCTTGTTGTATGTAAAATGTAATGGGGCTCAATTTGAGATGGACTTTCAGGATGAACATTAATTTGTCGCGTTGTTGCTGTCCAAGGTCCTGTTAAAGGAAAACAACCATAAACACCATAACACTTGACTTCATTGGGATCTGAAAAGAGATCAAAAGTAAAAGCTTAAAATAAAAATATTAAAGATCAAAATCTTAAAAAACACTCGGCCATAAACACATTCACAAAAAAGTAGCCTTTCATTAAGAGCTTGCTTTTGTTCATAAGAATGTAAAGAATTTAAATTGTTTCTACAACATTACAGTTCAAATTTATTTTTCTCTTAATAAAATTGTTTTTTTTAAGTGTAATAAGTTTGGTTATCAGCTTTATTACATCATTGGTAGTATTTTCAAACACATTTTTTATTGTGCTGTGCGAGTTCATGCTTGAACTCAACCCTTCAAGTACGTTGTTATTATGTTTCGTTTGTAGATAACCCAGTTAGGTTTTTTTTTTTTTGCTTTTTCATTTATAGATATTTTTTTGCAATTTATTCCACTACATATTTTTTTTTAATTAATAAGTAATGATTTTTAAATGCAGCGCTTCCAATTAGTTTTTATGGTGGTGAATAGTGGAAACATTTTATATTTTCTCTTATTTTTATTGCTCTGTATTATTTAAAGAAAAGTTCAAATGATTGAAAAGGTTTATGAATTTCTAAAAAGTTTTTGCACGGATCCGGATGTATCAAAGAGTAATTTTGGCTATCATTACGCCTACCCACTCCAGAACCCTATTACGGTGATACAGAACCACACCCTATACCAGGTGCCTCTCGTTTCCATACAACATGACGGATCTAGAGCTGATGTTAAATAAAAACACGTAATCTAGAAAATATCTGTATCATGCCCATGAGATGAATGGCACTACGTTAACTTGTTTTCTAGCATTTACTTCCAGGCAATAGCAAAGTCCGGGGGCGAGCCATCTATGTACTGTATTCGGAATTGTCACTTGCACAAAAAAATTACACTAAATTTAAAGAGTGCACTCCTATTGAGACACCCATTATTATTTTCAAATTGATGCAACAGAAAATTCAAAAGAAAAATAAAAAAATCAGAGGAAGTCTGTATTTAAACTTGTAATGTTTGCTAACATATGCCTTCACAATGTTACATGATAATAGTAATACAAAAATGGGGAATTGTACTTCAAATTAATTTATGGGATAGCTTTTCGCTACAGTTTTAAAAAATTCGTACAAAATTTTTTGCTTATCTGCAAGAAACACCCAGGGAATCGAAGGCAGTAATCGAACCTACACCTAGTATTAATGGGTTCAATTTTGCAGAGAAGCATCTGCATTGAAAGATTCCTCACATTGGAACGTCGATTGTTAAAAGACGAAAATCAGTATACATAGATAAAAGGGAGGGTGGACATAAAGGGTGTTTTTTATAGACGTATAGAACTTTAAGTTGCAATAAAACAACGATGGATTATTCGGTTGACATGAATTTTATTTATCCGAAAGATAATCTTGTGGCATTACATTTTAAATATGATTTCTGTAATATGACCGCCACGGCTGGCTCGGATGCAGTCCAATCTGGACGTCCAATTTTCGATGACTTTTTCCAACATTTGTGGCCGTATATCGGCAATAACACGGCGAATGTTGTCTTCCAAATGGTCAAGCGTTTGTGGCTTATCCGCATAGACCAATGACATCATGGTTTTT
Organism: Thelaira solivaga; assembly: GCA_947397855.1. Classification (NCBI taxonomy): domain Eukaryota; kingdom Metazoa; phylum Arthropoda; class Insecta; order Diptera; family Tachinidae; genus Thelaira; species Thelaira solivaga. The sequence goes on from OX377612.1 coordinate 41,908,929, forward strand.
CAATTCAGGAATGAAAAAGTTAGTAATCATGGCTCTATACCGATCACCATTGACTGTAACGTTCTGGCCATCATCGTTTTTGAAGAAGTACGGACCAATGATTCCACCAGCCCATAAAGCGCACCAAACAGTCAGTTTTTCTGGATGTAACGGTGTTTCGACATACACTTGAGGATTAGCTTCACTCCAAATGCGGCAGTTTTGTTTGTTGACGTAGCCATTCAACCCGAAGTGCGCTTCATCGCTAAACAAAATTCCCTTATGAAAATCGGGAACAACGGCAATCTCGTTTTGTGACCATTTGCAAGCGTTGTTCAGGCGTGAGTCTATTCATGATGAATTGCTAAACCAAACTGAGAATAAATCACTTGACAGCTGTTAAATCGGTCGTCATCTTGAACAGTAATGCCAACTTAAAGTTCTATACGTCTATAAAAAACACCCTTTATTTTATTCCTCAATACTGTGTTTTACGTAATGAAAGCAGTACCACAAAACTCCATGCGTTATTTGATGTCTCAGGGAGATTATTGAATGATATTTTTCACACTGGAACACGGTTGCAAAATTAGTTGTTAGCAATTTAGTAGCGATTTATCTGATATCAATGCCAAACTGTAACAGTCATTTTAAATCTAGCAGCTCAGCTTAGAACCTTGTACAAACAGCTAGACATTACTACATGATTCTAGGCATATCAAGTTATAGAACTAAAAGGTAAACGAATATTATTATTCTAGATAATTCTAGAACTAACATGAAACTTATACACTAATACAGATGTAAATACAACACATTTTACTTTATTAGATAAATCTAGAGGGCTCTAGGCTTAAGTGAAACTTATATAAAACAATGCTGAAATAGCCACGAAATTCAGTTCTAGTTGAGACGTCGTTGTGACGGTTATAATAAAAGTGTGTTTCTCCAATAAGTGTTGAGAAACTTGAATTTTTGCCTTTTATTTTACAATAAATAAACTAATCGTTTTTATGATACTGCAAAAACGTAACAATATAAATATTTGGCTAACACAGTGAAGGGATTTAACTTGTTCTTCTTACTACATAAACTTTTTTCATTTTGCCATCCAAAATATGTAAATCTAAAAGTAATATGTTATAAATTTATTTAAAATTTAAAAGTTTAACAAAACATCAATCTTTTTTTGTGCTTTTTAAATTTATTGTTTTTCTCATGACATTCTCAAGTACCGAAGCGGATAGCATATTTATATGAACCATTCCAACAGACTCAGTAAGCATTGAACTAAATAAACAAACTTCCCAACCAACATTTTAATATTGAACAAAAATATTTTATTTTTATTCTTCTCTTCTCTTTAACGGTTGCAAAAGATTAATACTTTGATTAATATTTTGTTAAAAATAATTTTGAAAAATCCGCAGATGCTACACAGAGTAGTAGTAGAATAAAATAGTCGGACTCGGAATACAGGTTGTTTTAGGCCACTGTTGTAAACCAAAATTGTTCTTATCGGTTAATAACCCTTTAATGATTTTTTTTTATTGAAATCTGCTATTTCCTGAGAAGATAATGAATGATGGCATACTCGCAGAAATTATTTATTGTTCGATAATCTTTAATACTCGTTTTCTGATAATTACAATTAAAAAACACAAAAAAAAAAAAACATTAAATACATTATCAAGAAAACTTACGTTGCTTGGCCTCATGTGTGGTTTTCAACCCATATGACATTTCTATGGATTTTCTGTTAGTAACATGGTTTTTTTTTTCTGTTAAAATAACTTTTTCTCAGAAATTATACATTTATAAGGCCATTTTATTATATTTAACGCAGAGAAAATCTGGGACTATCTAGTAGTCATTCTAGATAAGATTCTGACTTAGAAAAAACTTTTACTGTACATAATCGATCAAGCGTTAAGAATAACTTTTGCATGTGAACGGTTGTATAGAGAAAGATAATGTTTAAGGTAAAAAATTATGTGTTTTTTTACAGAACTACAATAGCAGGTAAGTGTCCTGAGTAGGTTGCACAAAGCGCCTCAATAAAAATACAAAGGGAGGTTTCCTTTTTTCTTCTCTAGACTTATTTCCTTACATCCTGTAGTTTAAAGAAACATGTACAAGTCCAGAATGTCCCTATCGCCATCTCAAGCAGGATGAATAGAATACTAGACTCTCCAGTCGAGTCTAAGTGATAATCTTTGAGTACTAACCTTGGAAATAAGTATTGTAAAATATTCCAATAATCAAACGTTCATACCTTACAACTATGAGACGCATATATATATGATATCGGAAAAAACATTCTTTTGCATAGCCAAGTAGCTCTAAACGTACTTGAAAGCTTTTTCCGATCAAAGCAGAATGACGATTGCTATAAAAAGCTCAATGGCCTGTCAAAAAAGAATGATTGCATTATTCTACTATAATTATGGAGACTGGAAGTGTATGTGGGCAACGAAATTTCAGACTATCGGATTAAAATTGGTGCAGATACCTATTATTATCCTAGAATTCTTCTTCACGATAAGGCATTACTTTATACATGATTTATTATGCGAAGGAGAAAAACAAAGTCCTCAAAATTATTGGAAAGCGCAAGTGGACATGCGGTAGTCAAAAAGACTAAGGCTATTCTAAACCTTAGCAAAAATTACTTTAAAATCTACAGAACTACTTACAGAACATTTTGAACTTAACGGAGACATAAATTAAATTGGTATAGTACAGAAAGATTCATGTCGTCTCTGTCAAGAGAGAGAAGCATAGACCACTACCTGTACATTTTCCAACGTTTAAAACATGTAGTATGGTCATCCTAGGCAGTAGGGATAATGAGAGAGAAATATTTGACGACAAAATTGTATTAAAGAGCGAAATTCGTACAACAGATCTTAAAGGTCGCGATGCGACTATATCCAATATTTCATATGTGTGGAAAACCACACATAAGGGTGATTTTTGAAATATTTATTCAGAAAAAACTTTTTTTAATTTTTAAATTGCTAAATTTTTTCCCTTTCAAATTTAGAAAAGAAAATTTGTTTGTGTGGTTTTCAACAGAAAGATGAGATTAAGGTTAATCCAGAGTTTTATGCTCATTCCATTAAAGGCTGTAATAGGGGCTAAATTTTTGTATTAGTATTAAGTTTAATTTAAGTATTTTTTTTAAGTTTATCCTAAGTTTTCTCAATACGCATTATTCTTAATAATTTTTGATAATATTTTAATTGAGCAATACAAATTTCACTTTTGATAATTTTTGCAATCTTGTAATCTTTAAATTCTTTATTTTAATCTTGCAACAATTTAATTTTTATTATTACAATATTTTAAAGTTTTAAATTTTTCATAATTTTATTGTATCTCCTTTTATATAATTTTTAATAAACTAACTTCAGTCTCAAATTAAATTCAAATTCAAAAAAAAAAACGCGTTAATTATGGAATATATCGCCGCACTATCGCTGAACCACCGTGACTGTTGTGTATTCCGAACGGGTTTCAAAAAATGTGGAATTAATTTTTTTTTTTCATTAAATGAAAATTTTTATATTTTATTTTTGTAATTTCGCTAATAAATTCCCAACAAAAAAAAGCAAAAACAAAATTTATAAGTTCGGAAAATTGAGCAGAGAATAGTAATGAGACGAATAAAATATTCAAATACGGAATACAGAATTGCACTGATTGAGTTAATTGCGACAACAAGTCAACTTTTTCTTAAGTCGACTTAAGCGACATGGCATTTCTAATGATCTGTTGATTATTAACCATTTCTATAATAATATCCCGCAATAATTCTTGAACTTATGAATTCTTAATTGTTGATGCTATTTACTTACCACTTTTTGTGGCTGGCGGTAGATCAATTAATGTATTTACAGCAGCTGCGCTAGTTTGATTTGCTAAGTACAGCATTGTCTGCAACATCAGACCGCCAGTCGTATTGGCCACATACATTGTTCAATGTTTGTTGGCTCCGTTTTTCTATTTAATTTTTGTTTTAATAATTGTTTAAATTCACTTTAGCGCCTTCTGTTTTATTTATGTTTTTTCTTTTTTAATTTTATATTTAATATTTTAAATTTGTCCACTCGAATTTTAATTTTTCAACAATTTCTTTTCTAATTTTTAAATTTATTTATTGCGGTAGACAAAACTATTTGACAGTCCAGTATTTTTTTGTTTGTTTTTATGTTTGATGTAGATACGCGTGTACTCGTATGTTAAATTATCATATTTTAAGCTGATTGGAATATCACTTTTAATCTGTTTTTTTTTTTGTAATTTTTGATTAATTGCTTCGTTGCAGACAAATATGCAAATTTTTCTTAAATAAATTCATTTTAACTTCTTTCGTCTTATTTTTATTTTTCTTTATTTGACTTTTTTTTTGTTTCTTAATTTTTATTAGATCTTGTCTTTTTGTTGAAATTCACCGCTATACTGAGTTTCAGTCACCAGTCAGACACGGATTTTATATACTTACACATCAATACTATCATATGATGAGAGAAGATGAGCTGATAATTGGTTTTAGCTTTTCTCTCTTTGTTTCAATTTACTCCTTTATGTCTTGCTTTGATCTCTTGTGCGGCTTATCTATTGTATTGGAATTTGTTTTTTGTTTATTTTAAACAATATTTGTATCAATTCTTGTTTTTTAACTCAATGTTTGTATCAGTAAAGCTATAGTTTCGCCGAGAGTTACGAATTTGGTTCTATATTAATACTGAATGGGTACCAAACAGTTGAAAATGAGCATGTTTTCAAACGTTAAAATTTTGTATAAAAAATACTAGGAACTTTAAAAATTTTTCCAATTGGGTAGTAGTAGTTTTAGCAAAGCCAAACCAAAAAATTTTAATTACCAAAATTTATTTTAAGACTCACTTTTATGGAATATTTTGGTTTGATATTTCTTGTTATGTGAGTGTGTTAAGGAATTTGGTTCCAAGCAAATAGATGCTGTTATGCAAATAATTGACTACTAACAGGGGCCTAATTCTATCGTCGATAGGGCGAAATTTGCTTTTTCTGATACTCGATACGAAATGAATCGTATTAAAGCTCAATTATTGAAAAGAAGACTTAAAAAATGTATAAAGTGAACAACTGAGAAAATCAGCCTAAAGAAAAAATGCTACACATTCTGCTTCTGTATTTTTTTACTCATCCTCTTTTATGTCGGACGAAAGTGTAAACTATAAAAACATTTAAAAAAATAAGAAATATCACCTTTCTTGACTTTTCTGAAACTCTGCAGAAAACACCTTGGGTCTTGGCAGGAATCAAATCTCCGATCTCAAAAAAAAAAAAAAATTCTGTTTTTACTCATTTGTTTGTACCGAAAAACCTTGATGCTTTTATATATATGAATGGTTTTTGCCTCCGAATAAAATTTCGTGGCTATCGAACGATTTCATTAGAAATTTCGATACCTGTAGTGCGATTAAGTGACTTTTATTACGAACATTCGTATAGAAAAAACAAGTATAACGATTGCTTATCGAATTCGGTATTCAATAAGCTTACGACAAAAATATTCGAAGTTTGCGATGAAGTTAACAGCCCGTAAATATGGTATTTGTTTCGTTTATTTTATTTTAGCAAGAAAGAAACTAATAATAAATGAATTTTAGTTTGTATAAAATGTTGTTTTTCTTTTATATAAAAATTGGTTAATTAATTGAACACGTTTATGTTGGCTCCCTCGTACGTCTTTATCATATCACGTCTTATCGTTATACTTGTTTTTTCGATTCGAATGTTCATAATAAAAGTTACTAAGTCGCACTACTGATGTTGAAAACCTCAATCGTTCAAATGATATTTTTTCGTATACGACTGATAGAAAAACCAACAGGAACTTCTTCCCTCCCATTTCTCTACATCTATTTTATATTAGTTTTTATTTTAATAAAAGGAAATAAATTTAACTGAAACTTTTATCCTCTTGAGAAGAGTATATAAATATTAGTGATATTTGAAGGGCATTTTTTTTTAAACTGCGCCCTTTTTAAAACATTTTTATTAATTTTTTTGTTTATTTATGACTTTCAATTTGTCTTTGATTTCTCTCTAATTGGGTTTATTGTTGATGGTAAATAACATCTGACATTTATCCTTGGTCACAGAATATACCTGCTCAACAAAAAAATTTTGTTACAATTTTTTTTATATGTAAAAGCTTTATAACAACGATTCATTCATTACTTTATTTTGTAAACATATTATGCAGTTCACTTAATGCTTCATAAACCAACTGTTAATCCCCTATTTCGGTTCATACGAACGATAGCTTCTTTCGAAAATTATGTTGAAAACAAAAACAAAAATGTTGAATATTTTTTTATACAAGTATAAAAGTTTAGTGTACGAAAGAAAGCCACCATTCGTATAAACTCAAATAGGCAATTAATTCTTACGAAAGGAGTCTTAAGGGGAAAAAAGTAGACTAAGAAAACCACTTTGGTTGTGAGAACTTTCTACTCAAAAATTCAGTTGGGATAGTCGAATTTATTAAGCGTGATAATAAAAAATCGGTTTTACAACTTGAAATATTTTAACCAAATTTTGGACTGTGTAACCCAATTCTGGTTGCTGGAATTAAGAGATTTTGATTACCACAACTGAATTTTTGATTGGAAACAAATTTAGTTCTTACATCCAAAGTTGAATTTCTTTATTTATTTACAAATTTGAAAGGTCAAAATTTCATTACATTCATTAGCTTAGAATGCGAATGAAATCAATATCTCGATATTGTGTAACATTAGGAAAATAAATTTAATAAAAACAATTTGTTTTTCCTAAATATGTGTAGACTTGTTTATGCACTTTGTTTACAAAACATTTCTCAAGAACTTATAAGTAAGTCAAATAGGTAACAAAATAAAAAATAATCGTAATAAAATTGCGTTTACTTAATAGACATTCAATTAAAAAAAACTAAAACAAAACGCTTTAGTAAAAAAATACATAAAAAGAAAACAATAATTCCAGTTTTATTCAGTGAAGCATTTAAGACTTTGTACTTTGAGTTTTAAACCCAAACCCCCAAGTTATTGGGTGTGTTTACACAAGACGTTTTATAAACAAACAAAAAAACCGAATACGAAATATTGATAAGGATTTTTTTAAATAAAAATAGATGCACAAACATGTATACGTCAGATTAAAAAAAATAATTAACATGTGCTACATACCTACACACATACAAGTACATATGTGTACAACTTCAGTTAATATTTATGTACGAGGAAATAATATTAAGCCCATTTAACTAGTTCTCAACATATTTTTGTTCTTGTTTCCCAGCCTCTCTGAAACGCCTTTTAGCTTTAAAAAAAAAAGTAGTGATAAGCAGCAGAACGTTTAATTGGACTTGATCCTAGATCACCTTTACTACTAAGCCACTTGCATTGACGTCAATAGACAGAGCGTGATCTTGCTTCTCTTTCTAATAAAATGAATTAATTGTCGTGGTATTATTCCTTGTACATTGACTGCGAGATTTTCGTCAGTGATCTGTAGAGGTGAACGCCATTTATTGTTTAAGCAAAATATCATTTAAGCTAAAATCAGGAAAATGTTTTCATTTTTTTTCAAAGAAAATAAAAATTTTTTTAAAAGCAAAATTCCTTATGGTAAATTGCTAACGCATACTTTGTTGAGTGAATTGTACTTTCTTGTATAAAATGTTAAATTTTTCTAATGCTGTAAGAGACTATAGAATTATTGGTTTTAATGAAAGCTGAATATTTTTGTAGACGCCATAGTTTAGCTCTTTGCGCGTTTACTATTTCGAATAAATATTTTTTTGTATCATTAATTCAAAATGATTTTTAATTTTTATAAAAAGAAAAATGACAAAAATAATTCTATTACTAAAGGGCTGCACACAACATTTTGAAAGTATCACATATGCACACATGCAAATGATATCAATCATATTCTATTTGCTTGTTCGCCATAAAATTTTTGTTTTTTCACCCATTTCTCTGAAATTTGGTACTGATAATTGTATACTCCAAGGAAGGTCGCCATTTTTACGTCTACTTTTTAAACGAAATTATTGAAATTCGTTTTTTTAATGCTTTACATGTTATTTTTCAATGGATTTTTCTAAAATTTGCTACATTCTATATTTCAAGTCAGTTGGTTTTTCAGTGGTTAAAATTCTAAAATTTTAATTTAATAAGTTAAAATATAAATTTGTGAAATCCACACGGAATGCCTCCAGATCAACTAAACTTAAAAGTTGGCATGCTATCGCTACGATAAAACAATTAGAAAAGAACTAAGACAATATCTTAAAATTGCAGGTACTAAATTAGAAGCTCACAGTTTTTGTCATGGACAATTACATTTTGGTACTGTTGTATATCCTCTAGAATAGACAAGACTCGCCGGTTCAAAACATCATACTCTGAATCCATCTTTTATATAATTAAAATTAATTTTCTGTTTGTTTGTTTATTTATAATGGATTTCTCTGATATTTTTGTTTATGTCGTTAATGCCCACTTTTCAACAAATTAGTTTTAATTGTTCTTTTTTGAAACAAATCAATATTTTTAACAGATTGTTCTGAATTTTTAATTATAGCTTTCCATAGTCTAAGAGTATAAAAACTATAATGAAAATTGCTTGCGTGCTATTCAAGGTTCGCTTGTGCAGCTCTTTCGTAAAAATAACAGACCATTTTTGTTAAAAGAATAAAGACTATGCAGATCAATATTAAATATAAATCAATTACCCAAAATCTGTCATCAAAGCTTTCTTTTTAAATAAATTTATGAAAACGGCGAGAAAATATTTATTTGATCTAAAATCTAAAATGAAAGAAATAACCAGCAAAGCAAAGTAAATAATTTGTTTTGTTGGTATGAAACGGAAAACGTGTTTTAAATAGAAAATATTTAAATTTTCTAACTAATTAACTAACACTTTACTAAACTTTTTTTTGTTAATTTCTATGGTGTTCGCTTCAAAACAGTTTTATTTACATTTTGAGTATTCAAACTTATATTTTTTATGTAAAATATTTTTATTTTATTTTAATTAATAAGAATGTCATATTGATTAAAATTTTAAATTAAATAGATGATAATTGAATGGAAAATATTGAGTTTACTAATTAATTATTTCATTTAAAATTTAATTAGTATGTTAATTTAGGTTTTTTCTCTGTGTACTGGATGTAAAATTAAAAAATAAGTCTTACACCAGTGTAAGGTAGGTCTCATGAATTTTGTTATTATTTCATCTAGGTCTTATGAGACCAGTATGTCACTACCCAGATAGCTTATGCTGAATCTTCCTACTTTCGAGCAAATACTCAGAATGTTTTCCTAGGTTTCCTACACTGCTCGTCTGAAATATCAGCAGTCATTAATCTCTGTAACCGTACATTTTTATCGGAATTTGTCCCCATCTATAGGCTTTTAGACTAAATTTATTTATTTATTTAGTCTAAAAGAACTTAATCCTAAGACTAAAGTATTAACGAGCACTGACAGCTACTATCATCGTATGTTTGCATATTATAAATTATTTGTAATGATAAAGGGAACTTAAGCTTAATTAATTATATATTCTTTCTATGTTGTTGCGGGATGAGTCCTTCAGAAGATCCAGTTCTGAGATGTGGTATGAGTAAATGTTTGATATTAAGATTGCAGCTACAAATATTACAAATTGGAAAAAGTGTTGTTTTCTTTAAAATCCAATCATGATTTTCTTGCATGATCATGCAAGAAAATAGAGTGGCTTAGTAGTAATCTGTTTTTTTTTTATTTTTAAATATGTCTGTGGGATAAATTAGATGAATATTCGGCGGATTGATATAAAAGTAATGATAATGACTGCTTGGTTTATTAGTAAATTTATCCTTAATGCAACTGCAAATATGGTGACGAACATCCATTTTTTCATGAGTACTATCTGTCATGATTGGTGCAGAGAAATCAGCTTTCTCATTACCAGCATTGCCATTGTTAGCAATTAAGACGTCTCCGATTTTTGCTATTATATTCCATTTGGAGTGGATGAGTTGCTAATGGATTTTATTACAAACAAGCTATCAGTAAGAATCAATAATCAATATCAATACGAAAGATGCGTATTATCAAGGCACATGCTTCTGCAGCTAAAACAGATAAATTTTCCTAGAGAGTGTCCAAGAAGTGGTATTTACGCCACATATATATATATATATATATATATATATATATATATATATATGTATACCGTCTGTATAGATAAGGCGCCAACTATTATTTTTTAAATGATTTATACTATCCGGTATACGTTCGCAGGTGTGGTTTTTTATCATATTTTGTTAGTAAGGTAATGTAGTGTACCACACAAGTCTATACTACATACACCGAACATAGAATAAATACACAAAGAGGTATCAATTAAAATTTGTTCTATGCACGGTGTATTACTGATGAGACAATTATTTGAGTGACACACTCAATTGAGTGCAAAGCAAATAATGTTGTGATTGGTCACTACAAAACTTAATAATTGTAACCAATAAAATAATTATGTTTTAAGTGTATTAGAGTAAGATAAATATATTAGTATGCTAGCATGATATTTTATATACTAGTATATAAGCTTAAAATTAATTTTGAATAAATCAGCCTTAATTGAACAGACTTAACTTAATTACTTGTTTAATACTATCTATTAGCTGAAATCCTTTCAGCTGTTTAAAATAAACATAAGGGCTATAGGGCTCTCATACACTGAATAACTATCCTTCCAGACATACCCTTCTAGGTACTAAACAATATCGACAGAAGAAAAACTTAATCTATATGGAGTTTATAAAGGATTCTGCATTTGACTTCATAAATTCTATCAGAAATTGAAGGAGGGCTTCGCGTAAAATATTGTCAATGAGAGTAGTTATAAAAACATAGACGCAGGCTCTGGCAGCAATATGTTGATCTTCGTCTCACAACTATTACTATAAATGCAAAGACCGTAATATTAATGTTTTCATGGGATAAGTTAAGGTGTTTATATGGGCAAAACTTTTCGCTGTTAAATATCTTATAACATTAATAGAATAAATTATTTTGGAAAAGACATACTAAAGGGTGATTAAATTTTAAGCGCCGATGTTGATTTTGAATAAAACACAAATTATTTAGGAAATTAGTGTCATTTCTTTTTATTATGATAATGTGGTGTGGTTAAATTATGTACGGAACAAAATATCGGCCAAATGGAAGCCACAACCTCGGCGGCACACCTTCATCTGATGGTCCAAATTTTCGATGACGCTGAAGCATAATTGAGATTCTATGCCGTTAATGTGCCAAATTATCTCATCCTTTAGCTCTAGAATTATTGCTGGCTTATCGACGTACACCTTTTCTTTCAAATAACCCTAAAGAAAGAAAACCAACGGTGTCAAATCACATGATCTTGGCGGCCAATTGACATCGCCACCACGTGAGATAACACGGCCATTGAATTTCGTTAGCAATTGTTTCGTTAGCTGTGTGGCAAGTGGCACCGTCCTGTTGAAACCACATATCGTCCACATCCATATCTTCAAATTCGGGCCATAAAAAGTTCGTTATCATCTCACAATAGTGAACACCATTTACAGTAACTGCCTGACCGGCCTTATTTTAGAAAAAATATGGTCCGATGATGTCGCCAGCCCATAAACCGCACCAAACAGTCACTTTTTGTGGGTGCATTGGTTTTTCGACAATCACTCTTGGATTATCATTCGCCGAAATGCGGCCATTCTGCTTATTGAAGAATCCACTGAGGTGAAAATGTGCCTCATCAGTGAAGATGATTTTCTTCGAAAATTGATCATCCACTGTTGCCATTTCTTTCCACCATTCTGACTATTGACTAAAGGTCAAGAGGCTTTAGTTCTGGAGTCAATTGCACCTTTTAAGCGTGTAAATGCAAGTCTTTATGCATAATGTTCATCAACGACGAGCGTGAGAGGTGCAATTGTTGGGCACGACGACGAGTTGAGGTGGACGGCTCTTCAGCCACACTATTTGGAACAGCAGCAATATTTTCTGCAGTACGAGGTGTACGAGCATGCACTGGTGTTTTCACATCTCCTACAGACCCGGTTTGCTCAAATTTTGCACGATTTTTCCGATTGTACGCACATTTGGACGATTAAATTGATCGAAAAAATCACGAAGTACGTGATATGCATTTTGATTAGAACGCCCATTTTCATAATAAGCCTGAATAACTTTAACGCGTTGCTCGATTGTGTATCTATAAATGGTTCAAATTGAGTTAGTCTGAAATTGAGAAATGTTAAATGAAATACAGAAAAAAACTTGACGCTTCGATATGGTTCACATTCTACATCGGCCTTTAAAGTTTAACCACCCTTTAAATCTAATCGAAATCACAAGTGTACTAAGTGGCTCAATCTTTTACTTTTGCTTGTAATACAGAAAACTAATGATAAATGAATTTAAGTATTACCAAAATAACATCCAAACAGCTATTATTGTGCCAATCTGGCAAACAACTTTTATGTTATGCCAATTATTGATATTAACGTTATACTCGCATGTACATAATATTGATGTACATAATTAATATAAGTTAATTTGAAAATAAATATCTGTTAATGAAATGAAAATGAAATATCAGCAGTCATGATCTAACGCACCATTTTTATTCGTATGGTAATTGGTCTACAATTTCTAAATCTATTTCAAAGTTCGCGGCGTTTGATACTTTTCGACAGACGATTGTAGGTACTTTTATATCCGCAATTGAGTTCAGGGCGTAAAGTTCGTCGTACGTCTTAATTGTGTTTCAAGCACAAGTCGTAACAAACACAACTCCAAATGTTTCATTTGAGTGCTTGAATTGACTTGAAAATATTTCAATCTTCTTACCAACTGTTTAAGCTGGTAATCACTTCCAACCAATTCAATATTCTCACAACTTTTTTTTTTAATCTCAAATACCTACAAAAAATGTTTTGCTTTATTGCAAATAAGAAAAACAAAATTTTAAAACAAAAACACATTTAAATAAAATAACTTTAAATAAATAACTTTCATCTTCAGAAATACGAGTATTGACTGTTAAATTTTCTATAAAATCACTTAAATTATTTTATTTTCATAAAATTAAATTTTATACAATAAAATTGTAAATTAACAAATTTAGTAAAAAAAAAGAAGGCAAAAATAAATTTATCAGAATATAAAAAGCAGTTTAAGAATTCGGCTCCATCATACAAAGAAATTTTTTTTTGTAAACATTATTGTCGTTAAAAAATGTTTTTTCTTTCTTATAAATAAATCATGTACAATGTAAAAAAAAATAATTTAAAAAAAGAATATAAAATTTTTTGGTTTGCTTGAGATTATGTTACAAAACTAAATTAAAGTAAATGAATTGATTACTCGTATTTGTATTCTACAAATATAACAATTTCATTTCGGTTATTTGCCAATTCAAATTTAAATGTTTGTTTGTTGTGTACAAATAATGTAATAATTTATTATTAGACGATATTTTGTTGGTTAAAATATAAATAAATTTTATAAAACTTAAATATTTAAATGTAACATTTATATGAAAAGGCACATACTGCTGGAACAGCTTTGTTGGAGTTGGGAAGTTTTAGTCTGTACGTTGTATAATCATTTCGATTTTGTCACCAGCTACTGCTATTAAAGGCACAGTGAGGCAACAATCAAAATCCTGGGTCTTCATTTCGTTTACCTTTTTTTTTGGAAATAAGAAAGAAATAATCGTATTAAATAATTTATTTTTTCTTTTACTTTTCAAACACTAAAGTACCTGCATTATTCTGTCAAATGGTTTTAATAGGCCACTTTTATCTGCCGGCCCTCCGGTTCTTATACGATTTATAAACACTCCTCTTTCATAGAGGCCATCAGATACTGAAAAGCCATAGTCATCGTAAACTTTATCTTTGTATAGAGTGACATGGAAAATTCTAGGCTTTTCGCTTTTGCTACTGGAAGAGCCATTATCTGTGTTGGCTGAAGGACTTCTAGGTCGTCTTTGAACTTTAGCATAGATGGCTTGAGGTTGTGGCAAGTTGGCTGTTTCAGTGGATGTACCGTAATTGTTGTGTGCATCATGGGCCCTTAAAATTTTCAAATCCACAATATCTCCTAGTTGTTGTAGCAAATTGGTGGCCTGCGAAAGTGGCATACCCTGTATAGAATCAGTATTGATGGCTAAAAGTTGATCACCCACTAGAATTTGGCCATTTTTATGGGCAATACCTCCTAAAGTATTAATTTTTTTAATATTAATTTTCACATATTAAAAATGTTTATTATTTTTGACTCGCCTTCCACAATTCCACTTATTGTAATGGGCTTTGAAATATCTTCACTACCAGCCAATGTTATACCCAGTAAACCACCTTTAGGCTCTAAGCGTACAGTGAAAATAATTTGATGTAAACTAGAGCCACTGCTTTTACTGCTGGAACTAGCAGCTGAACCATAAACTTTATTTTCCATGGGTGGCGGTAAAGTAGTGCAATCAACACTAAAAGTTTTAATCAAATTATTCTTTTAAAATAGATTTCAATTCTTCATACGAGTATATGTTACCAACCTGTTATATCGGTCCAAATCATAGCCACTACATTCGTTGTAGTTTATTTCATCATCCGGTAGTTCTGTGGTCAAACTTTGTGTATTTTGATTGTGAAATGGGCGTGACATAGTGGCACTACTGGACCAATTAGGTGCTGCTAAATGGTGACGTATTTGCACAGAATTAAGTGTACTGTCATCCAAGGTGGGACCTCTGAAATACTCTGGTTGAGGTGTGCTAGACTTAATGGACAGAGAATCATTATATTTTACCACATAAGCACTGCTGTATAAATCATGATCTGTGGCGGGACTACTGGGACAATTGCTATAAATATGATTGGGTAATTTCTGTTGGGCATCGAATAAAAAATCTGGTAACATGACCCGTTTGATGGTAAGAGTGGAAAAATCCCCCATGGAACCTTCTTTAAGTAGCGACTCTACGTTAAAGTGTTGAACTGGATGATTGTCTACTGCCAATAGAATGTCGCCAGTTCTTAAGGAGCCTGTACGATGAGCTGGACTGCCGGGCTTAACGTCGGCTATAACAAAACCTCCATGACTAGAGCCATTAACACTCAGACCCAAACCAGCTTTGCCAGTTCTTAATACTTTGACATTAAATACACCACTTGAGGGCACCACGGTGTCAGGCATATCAAATTCTATTTCTAGCTCTAGCCAATTGGCTGGTGCATGTTGAGGCCGTGAACCCATATCACCCAGCAGCTGGCGCATGGTTTGTTGTTCTAAATTATACATTTTATTTATAGCTACTATGCGATCACCCTTTTGTAAGCAACCACAGCGATCTGCCACTGAATCGGCTATAATTTTTGAAATAGTAACTGCTCGACCGCAAGGTGTTTGTGGTCCCAAAACTAAACCACTGCCCATACTACAGTCCAGTAACACTGGAAATGTTTCAGCACGACAAATACCCATACTGGTTGAATGATGCAAGCCGGATGTAGTGCTACTGCTGGTAGCTCCTAAGCTGCTACCACTTACACTGCTACTGCCGCTGGGACCACTAACACTACCACTGCTGTCAGCAGCGCTGGCAGAGGCTGCTGTATTTGCCGACTCTAGAGGCAAAGAACTTTTGCGCACAAACCGTTGACGTTGTCGTGATTTGCGCGATTCTAAAGTGTTGAAACCATATTTGGGACTGTTTAAAGTGTTGTGACCTGCAAATGAAAAAAAAGCAAATCAAACACACACAAACACAGAATAAAATTTTAAACTGTATGCACGAGTATATGAAACGGAAGAGACCCCAATTAAAATCAAAATTTATTAATAGCTGACTGAATACTTTGTTTGGCCCCTCATCTACTAGACTTGACTAGATGATGGAAATAAAATGTTAAAGCTTTTACTGATCCCTTGCGATTAATATTTGTTCATCATGCGTGCATAATTTATAGGTATTCAGAAGGGCTTTTCCAAAAACACATTGGAAAATGACGGAAATGAAAAATATAAAAAAAAAACATTTGTAAAAATAAGCTGTACACATTTGTGCTCGAAACATTGTGCTAGATAACAAATAATCGCTTTTCTAAAAATGCTTAAAGAAATATTTCAGCTGTTACTTTTGAAAATGATATAACTCCACTTTAAAAAAAATGAGTCAACGGCAATTTTAGTAAGATATGGAGACCATCTAACTAAAGTCACTGCTGAATAATTTTTTTAACGAACTTATATCACTTTTAAATATAGCCACTCGTTTATTGAAAACACTAAATTTTTATTGGTGATTTTTGATTTTAATTTGTCTTATTACATTTTTTAATTTTATTTTCTTCATATTGTCACTTCAATTTCTTTATCATATTTACTTTTTACTTTATTTTTTAAAATTCTTTTTGATTTAACATTGACAGTCACGATCACGATCTTTTTTATTTTTAATTTTTAGTTACTTGAAAATGATTTAAGTTTAATTTGTTTTTTTACCGCATTTTCTTGAAAAAAATGTATAAATCTTGGAGTAATTTATATGAATATCAGTCAGCACGAATTTTCTTGTGATAGAAAATAATTTTTTTTTTCATTTTAGAAACTTATTTTTGTAATGAAAAAGGTCGATTTTAAATTAATGTTTTAATTATTTTTAGCAACTATGCGAAAAGTTAAAAATAATAAAATAAAGAAAAGTAAAGTAAATAATAGTTCAGATGTGTCTTACAAAGTAAAAATGATGTTTGTCTAAAACTAATAACAGAAGCAGTTGTGTTCTTTAGTTTTTCTAAAAATTGTGGGTTTTTTTTTAGATTGACCTATTAAGTAAATCACAGAGCTTTCAATTGTTTTTTTTTAATAAATTCAAATTAGAAGTGACACACTTTTAACCTTCTTAGACCTTTCCTTCTTGGAATTTTTTGTCACAATTTGTAGTCTTAATTTGACAAATTTTTAAAACATAAATACAAAAAATGAAAAATTTATTTTTAAACTCACTAACAAATTATAATTTAAAGTTTAAAAAGCAAAGGGAACCCATTAAATAAAATAAAAGAGATTTCCTTAATGTATGAACGAGTTTATTATTCTGCCTGAATGACGCCGATTTCAACAAAAATTTATGTTACGCTTCATAATGCTAGTGAAGCAGTAAAAAAATTTTTTTTCTTAAATTTCATGTCTAAGATTTAAAATTTTAATTTTGTTTGAACTCTCTCTGTCTCTCTCCCTTTCTTTTCAAATGTTCTTGTCTTGTGTTTTATTATGTTTTTTACTACAAGTAAATTGTAGACTTAAAAAAGGGGGACTTTTTTTAAATTTAATTTTAAATTTTTTTAAGTATTTTTACGATCGACAAATGTCACTATATCATATTGACACAAGTTACATGTGAATCTTTTTCGTTCTTTATTTTAAGTTTTTATTATTTAATATTTTACGAATATAATGAAAATAAAAAACATCAATATGAGTAGTTACACTCATTAAAATTTCCCTCACTTCATAACCACATCGCTTTTAAATTCTCTGACGTTACGATGAAAAATTTAGAAATTTGTAGTTTTCAAAAATTATGTATTTAAAAAAAAGCAAGGTAAACATCGAGCTGGGTTTCAAAGAAAACGAGCTATATTTAATTAAAATCTATACACAACTTTTAATTTTATTTCCAATTAAGTGATGCTATTTCATTGTGAAAAAATTACCGTATGCGTACAGCAGTATCCACGATCTTGTGATTTAACACCGCTAGACTACTTTCTGTGGGGCTATGTAAAGTCATTGGTCTATGCGGATAAGCCACAAACGCTTGACCATTCGGAAGATAACATTCGCCGTGTTATTGCCGATATACGGCCACAAATGTTGGAAAAAGTCATCGAAAATTGGACGTCCAGATTGACTACATCCGAGCCAGCCGTGGCGGTCATATGCCAGAAATCATATTTAAAATGTAATGCCACAAGATTATCTTTCGAATAAATAAAATTCATGTCAATCGAATAATCCATCGTTGTTTTATTGCAATTTAAAGTTCTATACGTCTATAAAAAACACCCTTTATAATACGAACAAGAAGGGATTTTTGCAAATTCGAATATTAAGGGGGAAAAAAAGGGTAAAAACGGGTAAAATCGAACTTTTCATATCTCCGGAACTACTACAGATAGAGCCAAAATTCAAACTGCACAATATTCTACTAAAAAAATAAGCGGATGGGTATTTTGGTACGTTTTTTTAACCTCATTTATTTTTCAAAGTAACAATCACAGCAAAAAAAACTAAACTGTATTTCTTAAAAAGGTCTACAATGTATATTGGCACTTTTTTAAAATTCCAGCTAATAAGGGGTAAAATATGTGCCCTTTTTTACCACTATTTCTAAATACGTACTTTTATATGACTTGATGCAGCATATAAAATTTTTTTACTAATTTATAGCGCCCAATAAAAATCAATGGTAAAAAAAATTTTTTAAGGGAGAAAAAAAGTACAAAAGAAAGATTTGTAGTTTATATTTAAACAAGTTTAATGGTATTTTTAATGTTATGTTCAAACCTAGAGTTTTCACTGTAGAACTAAACGGTCCTTAACAAAATAAAAAATTATTAATCGGACAAAATGGTACTTTTTATTGATTTTAATGGTACTTTTTGATATTTTAGTTTTAGCAGCCCTAGAACTACGAGACTAGGCTCAAACGGTTCAGATGAAATTGAAAAATCAAATGGTACTTTTTATACATTTTAATGGTACTTTTTGAGTTTTTTTAATATAAATAAGCCTGGCAGTACGATATTGGGCGCAAATGGTCTTAAGCAAAGTGAAAAATTATTAAGAGATCATATGTTACTTTTTATATATTTTTTTGTACTTTTTGGTATTCTATTATTAAGGAATGTAAAGTACGGGACTTTTCTTAAATGATCTGAAGTAAGGTGAAAATCATGAATGGGAAAAAATGGTACTTTTCATTGTTTTTATTGGTACTTTTTCAGTTTTTCATGCTAACAACACTAGACCTATGAGATTGGGTATAACGCTCTTAAGCAAAGTAAAAAATTATTAACAGGCAAAACAGTACTTTTTATTGATTTCAATGGTACTTTTTGATTTTTTAGTATTAACGAACCTAAAACTATTAGAATGAGCTTAAACGGTTCAGGACAAGGTTAAAAATAATTAAGAGAAGAAAAATGTACTTTTTATGTAATGATATTTTTTAATTTTTTAACATTAACGAATTTATAACCGAGCTCCAACGCTGATCAGTAAATATAATAGTCAATAAATTGACAATTTTTCTATATTTTAATGATACATTTTAGTTTTATTTGTATTAAAAAATTTAGAACTGAGATTAAATAGTCTACAAAGAAATACGAAATTATAATAGGGACAGTATGGTACTTCGCTAACGAAATAGCGACTTAAATGCTAGTTTACTATATAACGATATATCTCACACAGAAGAGGCAATTCGAAAAAACGATATACAGGTTTAATTAAGCGCTGGCAAATACTTTAAAAACAATTTTCAATTTCTCTGAACTTGAATTTGAAAATTTGTGTAATTAGTAGAAGAAAAAAAAATTAATCAGATTGATTGCATATCAGAAAAGAATAAAGTGGAATTTTTCTTCCAATTTCCCGTCAAAAAAATAGATGTCAACTTAGGCTCTGCAAAAGCTTAAAAACTAAATACAAAATTTATTCAAACGTAACTACCATAGGCAAATAATACCAAGAATGATAGAAGTAAAGATTACACCATGCGCATGATTTCCCATTAGATGACGTAGATTGTCCACTGTTTGGAAAAAAAAAATCACTTCTCTATCTCTCTCTATTATTTAGCTGTAAGTTATTAGCCAGAGGAACACAATTTTTTATTATAAAATATTTCATATGCATGTTTGTCATGTGTGACATTACAAAATGTTTTGGACAGCTAATTAATAGATACGTACAGTGTTTTTTTGAAAGTGGTATAAGTCCACTTTAAAAAAAAAAATTAGTTAGTAGTAATTTTGGTACGATATAAACACCATTTCACTAAAATTACACCTTAGTCATTAAAAAAAAGGCAAAAAAACAACTCAAGTGTTATAAGAGCTGCTAAAAAAAACTTTTAAATGGACTTTTGGCACTTTTAAAAATAATAGCTCACTTGTGCGTAGCTTAACTCTTACGAAAAAATCCTCCGTTATTTCTCACTGTGTATTTTTTAATTTTAATTTTTTTTAATTATTTTCAACATGCGTAATGTTTTCTTTTTTTTTCTTTTAATATTTCTAAAATACATAAATGTAGTGGATATGCGACTGTGTACTTATTGATATTGATGATTATTGCTACTTGGCTGACTGCCTGCCAGTGGTGGTGCTAGAGTTTCTAAATGATAATGAGGTTGTCATATTTAAATTCATTATTGTTTTTGGTAGATTCATATGTGCATGTGTGTGCTCACTAGTTCGTCAGCCTTGATTCTAAAGAAGATTGTGTGATGGCACACAATTGTGCTGACACATCATTGGTGGTTCGATGACAAAACGTATGTATGTTGGTGCAGCAACATGCAAAAATCATTATAGAAATTAATTTAAAATACATACAATAAATACATTAATTTATGACTGATTTTGTTCTTTAATTATTGGCCATACATACGAACTAATTTTTCTTAAAAATAAATGGCTTAATTTTCCATGAGGAAATTCTCAAATTCTCTTCTGAAATCTTTTGGTCTTCTTTTTTTGTTTTTTTTTTGTGTGTTTCAATTTTTACATGTTCTAGTTCTGATGTCTTGTGTGGTTTTGTTTTGCTACACATTGGCGCCATGTTAACTTCGGAAACGACATATGTATGTTCCTGTCACTAAACGAATTATTCATTTCATTTTTATATTTACAAGTACAAGTACAAGACTATGAATTTGTTGTTATTTTTTGTACCCTTTATTTGTCTCTTCATTTTTTAGCAACTTTATTATGTTTATTTATAATATTTATATGGTTGCTTTGTATCATGCACTCATGCCCACCTTTAAAAAATTTGTACCCACCTCTTCTTGCTAATGCATGGGCTGGCATTATTTGCATTTGTGTATAGCCGCGCCCAGAACTGGTGTCTAATATTGTCATCACTTCGTCTGGAGTGTAGGTAGAATTTTCAATATTTATATCATCTATGGAAAGTATTTGATCGCCTACTGTTAAAGCTCCGCATCTAAGAGCGACAATGGAATAAATTTTCCTCATTAATTACTTCACCACTTTAACTTACCTGTCTGCTATACTGGCTGGTAAAATACTCGCTATGTATACACCCGCTTGGCTTACTTCATCGATTTTGGTATGATCAGTCAGACCAGCTGCTGATGTGTAGTTACACAAAACCAAACCCAATTTATCGTTCATGGGTCGCTCAATTTCGATTAATAAAGGACCCATAGAAAATTCTACATTTTGAACTACTGATACATCATATTCAATGGTAAGATTGGTATAGCCTGATATGTGACCACCACATTTAATTATTTGTTGGGCCTCTGCCAAAGTTTTTCCAATAAGGGATACCTAGAAAATTGTTAACAATTTTAATTTAATTAAAAAAAATAAAAAGGTTCCTATACTCGCAATTTATATAACAGAAATAACTTACATTATCTACTCTTAATAAGCGATCTCCCGGTTTTATACGGCCGGTTTTGTAAACTGGTCCATGAGGTCTAACATGTGTAACCACAAGAGGATAATCACTGCCACCACGTAGTGTTAAACCCAGACAACCACTCTCTCGTTCCACTGTTATTTGAGCCAATTTTGATGTAACACAAAGGCTATTCTGTGAGACTGATGTTCATAATGTGTTAGATTTTAAATTTTTTTTTTTTTTTTGTTTGTTTGTTTATATTTTTGGAAAATCCATTTAAAAGTATTGAACGACAAAATTTTAGACACAGAACGCGTTTTTGGTTTGGTTGATGAACATGAGGGTTGATCACATCATGTGAGCATAATGGAAAAGGAGGACATGAAGAAAGAAAATAATATTATTTTTAAAAATATATATAAGCCTACGAGAGTATACATACATACTGTATGTATGTATTTTGACAAATGCAAGTGTTAGAAAAATCTAAATGGAATATTTCAACACAACCACATACAAATTTATGTTCATGAATTTTTTATTTTGTAATTTTAATTTAAAACATTTGAAATTGGTTAATTGATTTTAGTTTTATTATAGCAACATGTTGTTTTTGTTTTAAAGGTTGTTAAAAATAATGTTTAAAAATATTCAAAGATGTATTTGAAATCAATTTAGTTACATGAAATTTTTAGCAAACTTATGTCAAATATTACGAGGAATATTTCTGTGGAACTTTTTAAACCTGTAACTCTTCAATTAATGGAGCTTTTTGACTGCTAAATAAAAAATAAATCATAAATACCCCTAAGTTGAGGAGTTATAGAGTTAAAATATTTTCCAAAAATATTCCTCGTTTTTAGTACATACTCGTATTTGTAAGTATATTTTCAGTATTAATGGCATATTTATCAAATACGGCTTACGTCATTAAATATTTCCATGTATGTTTAAGTAGTCGTTAGGCGGAGGTCGTATAGATTTGTAATCTGCCGCCCAAGTACTCAAATGTTTTTTAAATTTTCTCATACCCCAGTACTTCCCCATCCGCGGCTGTGTCTTCTCGGTGAATTACCCCACCTTAATGTATCACTATCCGGTGTAAATAGGTGCGCCAGCATCTGGACTTGCTATGGGCTTAAATCTGGCAGAAGGATACAATTCGGGGTCCGACCAGTGACTCTCAACACTGGTACCACGGAAACCGGTAGCCCCCAGAGGAAACTCAAAGTTCGAGCAATGGGTTAAGAGCTGGTGCCCACGAATGGTTGAAAAAGGAGTGCTAGAAGTCTGTGGACCGAACTTCATTCCAACCTAACGGGGTTTAATGGATGATGTTCTTGGGACATCATCCCTGGTTCGTTGTTTGGTCTGCGGATTTTGTGCACACCCAAATGCGAGAACGAGTAAAATCTGTGACCGGTTATTGGTGAGGTCTCCTTCGGGGTACACGTGGTATCTGTGGTTGACACCAAAAGGTCCACTGGCAATGGGGTTCACGCCTTTCACCTTTGGCAGGGTGGCATATTCCTCGATGAAATAGAAATTCAATTTCATTTAACGCGGGTCTTAGATCGGCCGAACTCTCTCAACGAGGGAGGTGTGCGTGTGACATGGCTTTAGCACACATAATTTGCTACCTGTGTTCTTTATTGGTCACAGGGGCTGTAGTGGTAAGCACGGATACCACAAATGGTTTGACCACATTTGGATTGAGCCATCGCGGCGGTGCCGACTCTAACTCCACACTCATACCCCAGTACTCTTGCTCTGAGGGATTTTTACCATTCCCGATTTTTCACCAAAAAATTACCAAAACAAAAATTGAATTTAATCTGTAGGTTCTAAGCTTTGTATAAGTGTTTTAACATTTTCAGAAAATTTCTTAGCTTTTATTTTTTGATGCAAAACAGAAATTTAAAAAATCCCTCAGAGCAACAGCAGTGGCGTATATAGAAATTTAAAAAAAAAATTTAATAAGTCAAAGTAATTCCTGAGTAGTAGCGGTAGGTTGAAAATCTAGACCACCTCCGCAAAACTACTACTAAAAACATATATAGAAATATTTAATGACATAAGCCGTATTTGATAAATATGCGATAAAGACTCGGCACACCCGACTTTAACTTGTTTTAAAAATATTATTAACGTTTTAAATATTGTTAATAGGCTAACGAGTATGTAACCCGAACCACAGAATCTTTTGTACAAGCCATAATTTCATTGTTAAAAATTTAGGGTACATTGAGGGCCAACTAGAAGTCTCCCATAGGTCTTTCTTTCAGAATTGTGATGCGACCGAGGAACCAGTTTTTTCCTTAATTTATTCCGTCCAATGAGCGTATGACGGGCCACTTTGTTGGCTTAGCAGTCTGCCATCTCGTCGCCAGTATAACCTTGATGTCACAACGTAACATTTTTATGGATGCCAAGTCCATTCAGAGACGACAGACAATCCATTACAATAGCTAATCTTAGCCAACAATGTAACTTGACTGTCTGACATTAATTTTGTATTCTTCCCTCTAGTCCTTCTTCTTAAACATTCCCTAAAACATTTAATTTAATCTTTTCTTAAGCATATTTTACAGTTAGTTTTTGTTTTACGTTTTACTATTTCACATGTTTTCACTTTCTAAATTGATCTGATTGTAATTACAAAATCTGTAAACTTGACTGAGCTGTGGTTTCCTGTAATTAAAATGTATCTGAAGTATTTACATTAATTTCTTATATTTTGAGCTGTAAATTATAATACAACCTTCGCAATGGGATTTCAATATTCAAATTGTAGGCATGTGTGTGTATTTTGTTTTATTTGAGTCATTTTTCTTTATCATATCATACTCACTGTATTCTGGCAGGGAATATTCAATTTCAACTATTGCAGGACCATCTGCTGTGCCACCACCGCACAGCATGCTCATAATGTGTTGATTTGTTAACCCAATGGTTGAGATACCATCTATCTGATGCAGCCGATCTCCTGGCGCTAGAAAATCTGCAGCATGACCTAATGGACTCAACGCTGCAATAACAGGTGGATACGAAAGGTCGTTGCGTTCTAAATTAAACAAACAAATATAAAATTATTTATCACTTTGCAGCAGTTTAAATAAATAATAATAAAATTTTATCATTTATCTAAGTGTTTTAATACAAAAAACGAGCCTGCGCGTGACCGGCTGTTTAGCATGACTTTTCAAACTGCAAATGTAATTCTTTTCTTTTTTGCTTTCTTTGTTTAAATTTTTTTTTAATTCTTAAATTTATAAAAAAAAAATGTTTTCTGTACTGGATGTGTGTATGGACAATTTTATTCAATGAAAATTTTTAACTAAGTGTTGCTAATATTTTTCTTTTTTGTGTCTAAATTCCACTTCCGTTTGAATTTTGTTTTTTACTTTTTCAATTTCATTTTAAAAGGTCTTCGCCTTCAATACAAATCATCATTAAGATGATGATTTTTCTTTGATTTTGTTTTTAATTTTTTTCTTCTTGATTATGCCAAACAATATTTGAATGCTGTCCAAATTTTTTTTGTCACAGCTCCAAAGCGGGAAAAAATTGTTTTAAGTTTTACACTTTCATGGTTTATACGATCACACAGAGAAAACAACATCGGTTGTGAGAGAAAAAAATTTGTTGCCAATCAAGCCGTAACATCAATTTTTTATTCTTGCAATAAAAAAAACGATAATAATTGTATCTGAAGATTTAATTGATAAGAAATTTAGTACTCACAGCCAAGGTGGTTTTCTCTGTGTGATTTGAATGATTTTTTGTAATTGTCTGAGCGTATAAAAAATTCAAAAAAAAATTTACTAGAATTTTTATTTAAATAAAATTTTTTTGTATTCAATTTTTCCGTAACAAAATTTCCTTTAAGTCGTACCTATATCGTTTCTACATTAGCTCACTACTTCCAAAGGTATGTCTGAAACTTAATTTCTTCTGCTGCATAATGTCTACACGTGTAACTAAATATCTATATAAGTTTTGCGCGCTACTAAGAAAATTTGGTTTATAGTTTTTTATTCATATTTTTTTAACGTATTAAGCTTTAAATTGTACTAAATTATTATAATTTTTTTTATACCAAAAAAAATGTTTTTGTGGAATGGCAGACAAATTAAAAGCAAGTAGGGCGAAAAACAATGTTTAAAAAGTGACGTATTAAAATCGTACAACAATGAAGTGATTTATTGTCTGATTATCATCAATTATTTATAGCTACAGATCTTAGCAACTAAAAATTTCCAACTTAGAAATTAAATTATCAAAACACAAAAACCTATACGAGTATGTGTTTATGTGCAGATAGACGGGACGCCGAATAATATTGTGGATAATCAAAATTCAGTTGACACAAGTGTGTGAGATTTTTTGTTTCTAATTAGAGTTCAATTGTGGTTGTTGCAGGTAAACAAGTATTTATTCGCAAATTATTAACAGCAACTCTGGATTTGAATTAGGCAATTCCACATCAGGCAAGTTCTAATAAAATTTTCAGATGATTTCATACAAACAAAGCAATAATTTCACTAAATTTCATTTACTAACGAATATTATTTTTAGCCTTCGAATAATCAATTGCGAAAGCTTAATTTCGTTACTCATTTATAATATTTTATCCGTGACGAAAACGATAATGATTTTTTTTTTCAATATAAAAAAAGTTTGTGAAATCTCGGTAATTCTATTCCAGTTAATTTATGCAAGTTCAAGCAGAAAAAGAAAAACAACAAGGGCACCAAAACATTGCTATCGCAATTGTAACAATTTCTTAATTTAAAATCTTGTTTTGTGCAACATTTTTCCCATGTCTAAATATGTACGAATTAACTCTTAAGTGCATTTTAAGATTTTGCCCATTTCTGGCATCTTTCATCACTAACGTGTTCAGAGACTTTTAGTAGAATTTTACCAGGAATATTTTTTGTAAAATATTTTTACTATTTAGGAGTCAAAAAGCTTTAATATTTGAAGATTTAGAGAGCATTTACATAATTTTGCTGAAAATTTCATGTACCTAAATTGGAGTATTCGTAAGCCGATTCACAATTAAACTTTAAGAAAAGGGGGAACTTTAAGCCCAATCAGATGTAAGCTTTTAATACGCTGATACATGTGTACGTTTTTTTTGGTCTCCTCAGTTGGTAAAACTTGGTTATATTGAAAAAAAATAATCGTTTTTGTTGTACGGTTTATTGTATTGTATTGATTACAGTATTAATTGAATTAATACTGTCTTCAAAGAACAACTTTGGCCAGAATTTTGCACTAGGACTTGCATTTGTTTCCATATAAGATTCAGTTGACACAAGAGCTTCTTCCACAAGACCATTTACGACGCCGTACATATGCCAAGAGGATGTTACAGCTCGCCTATGACAACCCCGATTTTCATAAAAAGTCATAATGACTGACGAGGCCCATTTTCATTTGAATAGATATATGAATAAACAGAGTATTTGGTTCTAGACAAAGGAAAACCCTCAAATTATTCATCAGTCACCTTTGCATCCATTAAAAGTGACAGTCTGGTGTTTAGTTTGGTCAGGAGGAATCATTGGACCTTACTTCTTTGAAAATGAAAACGGCGTAACGGTAACTGTGAATGGAGAGCGATATCGTGATATGATTGAAAACTGTTTTAACGCCCCAAATGCATGCTTTGGACTTGATTAACATGTGGTATCAACAAGACGGTGCCACATCGCATACAGCCAGGATTACAATGGAATTACTGCGAGTAGTATACCTTCCCGCGCAAACCCTGTATTAAATTAAATTGTAGCTTGTAAAAGTCACACATTCAGCTTTATTGCGAATATTTCTTTTGTATTCGAATTTTTCACAAGCTAATAGACAACATTTCCTGGCGTTGCCATATATCGCTGTTTAAAAATTGATTACAAAACATTAAATTAATTATTTTTTATACGGCAGATATGAAACATAAGATATTTTTTTTAACTTTAAAATCTTTAATTTTTAATCCAGATACGCTCATCTGCATGTATGTATTTATCAGTTACAAGTGCTTGACAGCTAATAAAACACCCACTACAACTAAACGAAAATTGTTCGGGTATTAAATAATCACATACGAAAGCAATAAGGAAACTCGAAAAAATACATCAAAAAGCAACATTAATAAATTTAAAGCATTAATTTTTTTTTATCAATTAAATTTAAAAATGACAAGTAATAAAATCACAAACAAAACTCATTTAAATTTAGTTTCGAAAGATGTTTTGGGCAATTTATAAAACATTTTTTTATGAAAATTTTGATTTATAGTTTGTTTCTTTTTTCTTCTTTTTCATAAAATATATTTAATTTTAAGTTGACAAAACCGGCAGTGGGTTAGTCATAGTGAAATAGTATTTATATGCCGTATGCATACTGACCTTTTTAGGGGTTTTTTCGTATAATATAATAGTATTTGTAAAAAGTTATGTAGGTCCACTTTTCTATATTATCTCAGGTGAACCCATTAAAAGTGCAACGAGAAATTTGTGTCTAAAGCTGCAAAACTATCTCCTTACTCTCAGGTGCCCGGCAACATTGAACAAGTAGCAACAAGGAATTTTATTCTCTTCAAAAAAACATTTGTCCATATTTTTCATAGAAGTTTTTGACTATTATTTTTTATCTTTTTCGTTTAATTTTTTTTTTTTTTTTGATTTTTCTTTCACTTAAATTGATAATAAAAAACACATACACACAACCATTGCATCATCAATATTGCCATATTTTCATAATGCTTCATTATACAAAATTGTGGCAAATTTAAAAAAAAAGTCATGAACGAAATCAGTTCTTTTTACCTTTTTAAAAATGAAAATGAATAGAAGCACGATCAGTTGAATAAATATTTATTTAAAAATCTTTTGCTTTATTACAACACTTTATCCACTGATCGTTAAATGGAAATGAGAATGAGGAAAAAGTTTACACTTTCCATCAGTCAATCAAGTAATTATTTGTGTTGTAAACAAAAGTACAAAAAATATAAGAAAAAACTCAACTCCAAAGGAAATTTAGTTATTTTTTGTGTGGGGGGATTTTCAATTTGTAGTGTGGTATTGTCTGGTGGAATATAAAAGAAATGACAGCTGTCAAATATTGTTTATCACTTTACAAATAGCAAAACAAATTATTGGTTGGTTTAATTTTGCTTCATTTATTTTAAAACTCTTAATGGTTTCATTATTTTTTTTATCAATTTAGATAGTTGCATTAACCTTCGGATTTATTATTAATTCTCTGTATTTTTGTGAATAATAAGTGTGTGTTTTTTACATATGTGAATGTGCTACACTGAGAAAATGGGTGAGTAAAGACATTTAATAACAATATTAATTTTACATTCTGTGTAAATTCATGTATTATCCTAAATTAAATAATGAAAGAACTTTGGCATTTACAGACATACCAGTATTAACGGTCAGTGCTAGAGGAATCAAATGGAATAAAACTGATTTTTAAAGTGTGTATTAATTTTTTATATTTTAAAATAACAAAAAAAAAACATTTGTTAAGAAAATTGTAAAGCGCAGGGTCTTAAGTGCTACCACTAAATTGTGAATAAATTTAGAATTATTTAACTGCATGTGAACCTTTTTTATTATACTATGTGTATCAGATTATTCGCGGCTCTTTAAAACAATTTTATAAACCATTTTCTTAAAAAACACTTAATCTATTACCTACCACCGTCCTTAGCAGAGCTTTAATCTGAAAATAATATCATGCACATAATTTAATTTTAAAAACTATGAATGGATTTTGATGAACAGACAAACCACAAATATGTAATTGCATGGCTTTTCTAGTACAACATAGAGAGTTGTGGATTATTTATTTGTATGTTCCAAAACTTTTTTCGAATTTTGGCATAGATTTTTTAGTGCATATTTTTGCATATTTTGTTCATAAGAGTATTTTATTGCATATTTCTATTTAAAGAGCACGCTTTTGTAATTTTTGATATTTAAAGACCATATATAACATATTAAGAAACATACACAATAATTACATACATAATGATTGTTAATTTAATTACTAAACAAAACAATAATCTAAATAATAAAACATTTATTCACTTTAAGTTTGTCTACATATTTAGTTTGCATAAATTGCAAATGGAATTTATTACGCTATTATTATTACCAGTTGTTATTGTATTATGAGTATTTAGAAGTTTTTGGTTAATATCTTTATAACACATGTATATTTACTTTAACATTAACTAAACAATTTTTATTCTTTAAAATAAGTTACTGTTAAACTATTCACCATTTATTGCTAACTAATTTTATATAAGCAGAAATGAAAAATAAATGTAAAAGGTAATCGATTGTAAATAAGCAAGACTTCAGTTTTAATTATTTTAACGGTTCGTTCCTTCAAGTAACAAGTGCTTGCAAGGACAAAAACGAAAAGGAAACTTAGTGCAGTTCAAATTTAAGTGTTTAAATTGAGTCACACTAATCCACCTTTACATAAAAATTTTAAAGTTTTTTTGTATGTTTTTTAAGTATTTTAATTTTCCGTATTTTAGCGGTGAAAACAAAAATATTTCTCACTCTTCAATTTAATATCATTTTAATGTTCTACTGTTAGTTTTACTTTATACAAGGTCCCCCTTTCTCCCGCTATGCACAACATGGATTTATATGTATAAAATATTATTAATATTATAGTGGTGATTTAGAAATCAGCATATTATAAATCATTCCGAAAATGTGTGTGAAAAAAGTTTTTTTTAAAGTTCCAAATAATGCCACCCGAACATGGAACATGGCTTGCTGTGTTTAATTATTACGCCAACAATTATGATCAAATATTGGAAATTCCAAGCTCTTTAAATAGCGAAGAGTCTCAATATATAAAAGCGGCAATAGATGTATTAAAAATTGTAAGTGCAAAAAAAAAACAAAAGTAATATTTATTGCTGCAAAATTTGGCTTCATTGGAAACTTTATAAAAAAGTTACAAGCAAGTAATCTCACATTGGTTGAGTAGTATCAGTTAAGAAAATTGAAAAAATACTAGATTGTAACACAAGGCTTAAGATTAAAACTAAGCTTGAGCAAATTATATCAAAAACGAAGGACTAAATAAAATATAATTTATACTCGTATGTGAACCTCCTCAAAACAAATTTCGAAATATTTATGATCACATTAGCAGACGTTGAAAGGTCATTTTCCATGTATAAAAATGTATTTAGATACAATAGGCAACGCTTTTTATTTGAAACCTCAAGTCAATATTTTTTTTTGTTTACTAAACATTAAAGTATGTTCGTATGTACGTATTTGTGTGTTCAGATCTAAGTGAAAATTGAATTTTTGTTTTTCTAAATGAAATATGAAATAAAAATGTTGATTATTATTATCAAACAACCTGTTTTTGGTTCTTTTGAAGCATATTTCTTTAGATTTTTAGAGCATATTTTCAGGTTCTTACAGCATTTTTAATGCACAAAAAACACATTTTTAGAGCATAATTTTGGTTTCCCTGTTGGTTAAATATGGTTAATTTTATTTGTATTATGTGCAGGACAACTTGCATCATACATACCACTCAGATGAATTTATAAAATTCATAAAGCTGGTGCCAACTGTGCGTCGCTCCTTAGGCGCCCATTTGTTAAAAAACAATTTAAAAAACTTTAACATTTTCCAAATAGGCTTGTTCTCTTAATTTGAAATAGTGAACTGAATTGTTTTCCATTTAGCCCTATTATAAAGCGCTTACTTATTATTTTAGCTTACAAGTTTAAAAGCTCTTATTAAATTGTTTATTTGAAGCTCCTAAAATCTAGCATTATTTATTAGTCTACATTAGAAATTAAGACTAAATTTAAATATTGTGAACATTCGAATCGTTAGTGCTTGTTCGCTACTTCTTTTATTTTCTTTATTTAATTTTTTTTAACTTTAATATGCTGTTTCCATAGCGCATTTTACATAAAAAATATCAAAACCTCCAAAAATGTACTAGAATTTTTTCTTAAGTAAAATTTTTCTGTATTTTAAATAATCTTATTTAAAATTTGTTATTTTAATTATTTATTTGACAATATTTGAAATTGATAGCACAAGTATGCACGCTCAACCGAAAGTCATTTCCTTTTACTCAATTTTCATACAAATTTGTCGTGGGGGAATAGAACAACAAAGTCCAGTTTTCATCAGTTAAAGTTAAATTTCCTAAACGAATTGAATGACTGTGTTATGGCAACAGCAATTAAGTAAATTTAAAGACATTCTGCTACCGAAATTTATTCAAAATTTTTTTTCTTATTTTAAATTAGCAAGAAAAAATTTCATTAATTTTTCATGTTTATTCAGTCTGTCAACATCTGATTTGAGTCTTTAAATAGAAAAACTGTTTTAATTTAACAAAATATTAATCTTTATTTGTGCTTAATTCCAGAAATTGTGTTGGTTTTTTAATTTATTCTTTTACTCAAGATATTCTTATAATTTATTTATTCAGTACAATAAGTGCTGAAGGGAATAGCATATCTACATGGACCATTTCGTCAGACGCTACTCT
The DNA here is from genome assembly GCA_947397855.1 of Thelaira solivaga. NCBI lineage: Eukaryota > Metazoa > Arthropoda > Insecta > Diptera > Tachinidae > Thelaira > Thelaira solivaga. The sequence goes on from OX377612.1 coordinate 41,941,244, forward strand.
GATTCCTAAGTACATTACTCCCAACGTTTCTTGCAAGCATTAGAACCTTCATATTGTAAAAGCAATTGACTAAATAAGAATTATTAATCAATAGTTACAAAAAGATTAAAATATTCAAACAAAAAACTCAGTAAGCATTGAACTGAATAAATAAATAAATTTCCCAACCAACATTTTCATATTGAAAACTATAAATTCTATTTTTATTCTTCTTTTCTCTTTTACATCCAAATGCCAGGTGGGTATTACTGAATGTAATTAAAGAGTATATGAAAAACAAAAACAAAAAATTATAAAAAGTAATAAGAAAAACATTGGGTTTCTATGCAATGAGCACTTGTATTTGTATATGTAATAATTTCTATTTGTAATTTACAAGTTTAACAAATAATTAATTAATTAATAATTAAGCAGAAGTAGAGATTAATATTTAGTTAAACTTTTAAATTCCAAATAGAAATTATTACATATGTTTTATTTTAATTTAAATAAAATATGTTCACAATCGGCTATGATACTCAATGAAATATTATATTTCCGAAATAAGAGATGTGTATTTCTGTTATTTTTCTTTTGAAAGGAATTAGCCGACTGATGTTCTAATGTGGTACTTTTGTTAAATATTATTTTAAAAACCTTAATTTTTTTTTTTTTTTCAAAATACACTTTAAGAAAAACCATAAGGGGTTCTTTATTTATTTTCTTAATTTTAGGTGTTTGCATTCATGTTACAATTTAATTTAATCCAAACTAGTTGTAATAGAATTTAAAGCCTGGAAATAAAATTTTTCATGTATGAAATTCCATCACCTATTGACTGTAAAATACATTTTGATTATGATTGATCACATTTGTTGAAAACTATGCAATCTCATATTTAAATTAATACCATTAAAATCGAAAAGCATCATAAAAATATATTGAAAGTAACATTTTGTGCGATTTTACCCTTTTATTTGAATTTCCAAAAATCTCTTCTATGCGCCCTACGGATTGCAAGAGGAACTTACTCACCGAATTTTTATTTATAATATTAACACTGATTTTTTTACTTACCTGCGAGAGTTATGCCCATATTTGTGGTATTATCTCTTGGTAATGTTAAGGTTGCATATGTCGTGCCACGGTCTGGTGCCAAACCAGAATCTTCTGATTGTGCAGGACTCATGGCGCGTTCCACTAAAAAAAAAGAAACCAAAGAACAAAACACAAAACATAAATTACAGAAACAATCATGATTAAAAAGGGAGATTTCAATTAAATTAAACAAAAACATTTTTAAATTAAACAAAAACATTTTTCTTTTTAAAGCAAAGGCCAAATTATTTTATACAAAAAAAAAATTAATTTTTATTTATTTTCACTAGCCCAAAAAATAATTATTTCTTTTTTCTTTCACTAAACCAATTAATTTTTTTAAGCAGTTTGAAATTACTAAATTACGCTAATGGCAGTTTATAGAAAATTATAGTTACAAATTTATAAAATGCTTTTTAAGCTTTGACTGATAAATAACTCTGCTTCCTTAAAATGGAGTTTAATATGCAGCTTAAAAATTAAATAAAATTTTAAATTATGATATAATAAAATAAATAAGAATTCAAGTCGATTTTCAATTTAACATAATTTTCTAGATTTCGGGCATATTTATCTTCATAAAATGTGTTTTATATTTTATAAAATATTTTTTCTTTTGTAAAGGTTGTTAAAGTATTTATGATCATTTAATGTTTGTTTAAGTAAAGCCATCAGTGTTTATTTATTTTAATTTTTTTTAATGATACGATCTTACGAGGTGTTAACAAAAGGATTTTCTTGTTTTTTTTAAATTAATTTTTGCAGTCAACCATTCGAAAAATAAAAATTGTTGTCTTTTAAAAACATAAAAGTAAAATGCACAGTGGAGCAAAGAAATACAAGTTAGTTTTGTTTTTTTTTATAATGCAAATGCAATGTTTTGATTATGATGCAAAATTTTAATTTTTTAGTGATTAGATTAGAGAAATCTATTCTCTTTAGCAAGAAATTGCTTCTATGTAGCAGCGTTTATTTTAGAGAGAAAATATATTTTAAAAATTTATTAGAAACTTCATCATTTAGCAGTCTCGGATTAGAAATTTTTATTATTATTATTTTTAGTACTGAAACACTAGGCAAGTATAAGGATCATCCTGAACGACCTCTGCAATGAAGGGACAGCAGAACATGTACTATGTGACAATAATGGCCTAATTTGAAGCTGTTTTCGTTCACTACCCACAACAGTCTGACATTGCTGACATATCATCCAAGGAAGTCTTTGAATTCTTGTAGAATAGGCTGCAGTGACCAAGTGATTAGTTCCAGCTACTGATTCTAACTCTAAACTTTAGCATTCAGAAAACGTTTTCAGCCTGGCATTTCTTATAAGCTCCTACTTTAGAAGTTCAACTGATCGACTTGCAGATAAAATTGTATATTTTTTAGTTTTTTGTTAAATAATTTTGTTATGCTTAGAGTTTCTTTCATGAAATTATGTTACTTTTTTATTAAATATGACTTTTGGGTAAATTTTCTAGTTTAAAAATACTGAAAATATGTTTTGCAATACTGTGCCATTTCGCAAAAATTTATTTCAATCTTAATTTTCTATATCTAAAAACTACGTTGGCAAATTAAATTTTAATTAAAAAATTAAATATCAAAGAATTAAATTTACCGCAATTATTTAAAATCATGCGATGTTTTCTACCATTTTTGTAAAAAGAAAAATTATACACAGAAGAAATTTATTCAACACCCTCTACTGTTTATCTGGTATTTAGAAAATAAAGATGGCGGAGAGAAACGATAGGAAAAATACATCAAAGTTAAATGAATTTTTATGCACCATATTCTCAATTATACCACCATAATATTTGTTTTTTCTTTCTTCTTAGTTTTCTTATTACGCCAAGTTGCAAGCGAACGCTATAATAATTTTTATTAAAATAAGAGAATTAAAAAGAAAACAAAAATAATGGCCTGTAAAAATACCCTACTCTAAAAAAGAAGGTCGTTAACTACACTGCTTCTAGATAAATTTAAATTTTAAAACGTTTGTTGTAGAAATGGTTCGTTATTTTTATTAAAATGGTTAGTTTTACAAGCTTAAGATCGGATTGTAATTATTTATTTTTATAACGGCATATCGATCCAACTTTGTGTAACTTCTACAGGATGTTAAGTTTTTATTTTCGACTCGAAGATACATATTCAATTCTTTAAGAGCTTTTTTTATGAAAATACAAATCGTAGTTAGTAATATCAGTTGCACTGTGAAAAAATTATTCCACCAAAATTGGACGATATATTCGTCAATTAAGGCGGTTCCAAGGTAAATATTTATTTTTGATAAAATAGTTTTAAATTTTATCGTTAGTTCTTTCATACCCATTGAAATTTTCGATTTGTGTAATCTTTTGTTTATGTATTTCTAACTAATAGTTTTACCAGGGTTGGGGTCTGTCCAAAAGTATATTGCAACCTTTCTTGACAATATACAGACCATATGTCGCAAAATTATACTATTCTGATATATGGGCTATATTTTGAGAGTATAATATTAGTAAAGAAGTAAGGATGCACAATAGATCTTAAAGGTCGCGGTGCGATTATAGCGCATAGTGAAGGATACATTTTCAATGTACAATCTCTTGTATCGAGTGTACAAATGTAAAAATTAAATAAAAATTTGTGTGAAATTTTTGTTTCTATTAAATCTTTCTATAAGAATATTACGACAAGTATCGAAATCTTATTTTTAAAATTCTATATCTATAAAAACCAAATGTCGTTCGTTTGTAATTGCATCACGTGACAACGGCTAAGCTAAGGCTATCCTGAGGAAAAATTTACCACACCCATTACTACGCCCACTTTTAAAGTGTATTTAAAATCAGAGAACAGTGGGACAAATTCTTAAGTTATATGTTCGGCATAAATCAACTTAGGTTTTTATAAAAAGAGAAATATACCATGCCCATTAGTATGCCCACTGAAACAAAGAACGGCTAGATTGATTTAAAAAAATTTTTTTTTTAATATTTGTCATAACCCAATTTAGGTTTTTAATACCAATTTGTTTAATGTGTATTCAAAAAGAGAAGTTGTCCACAACTAATTCTAAGCCCATTTTTTAATATTTGGGTAAATTCATGTTCAATTTAATTTTCCAGACCATAAATTTCAATACGAACAATGGATATCAGCATTTCTTTTTCATTTAATTCGTTATGATGTTAAGAAAGCTTAAAATTTAACAAGTTTGCAAAATAATTAATTTTTGTATATAATCTGTACGATAAATAACAGTAGGAATTAAATATTGAATTAAATTTTCAGAGTGCAATTGATTGCGCATTTGTGAAGTACAAATTGGTGGCTTCAATTACTTCCCAGAACGATGTTGTCAAAATCTTAAACTTGCTGGAATTACGAAGATTATCAACTTACAATCTTTACAGCTGAAATTGGGATTGATAGTGCTAATTTTGCGAAATATAAACCAACCACGTCTTTGCAATTGCACTGGGCTTGCAGAAGACGTTTTGAAACCATTATCAACAATTAAAACATTTTTGCGGCATTTACCTTGAAAATCACTTTTCTTCCATAGTATGTTGCCTATTCCTTTTTCAAAATATTATCAGCATTACGAGTATATGCTTACGAGTCAGATAAAAAACTAAAAATGTAGTGTTTAATATTATATAAAACGCTTTATGAATGGAATCATGATGTCACATCAAAGGAATAAAAAATTTGTTGACTTAAATCGAATATCCAATCTGTACAAATAAAATAATAAAATATAAATTAAGCATACCACAAATGATCATGCAAAAATATGTTCTTTTCTTCTCTTTTAAATTAATTTTCTATATAAATAAAATGTGAAGACAAAACAAAGTTTGCCGGGTCAGCTAGTACTTAAATAATTGTTACCAATTTAATAACTAACAAGTTTCCTATATTCAAAAATTAGTTATCTCTTCCCATTCTCCCGAATCTGTTTGGATTATACCAGGAGGCGTGGACTACTGTGTCTTCTTTGTTACTTTTGGATGTTAAATGCGCAAGCAGTGCCTCATAGCTGAATGTCATATGTTATATCTAAATTGGTTTAATGATGGCAGAACTTTATAGTCCAAAGAAAGAGATGAATATGGACCTGTGAACCACATTTGTTGAGCTGCTTTTAGTCTTATAGCTGAGATTTTGGCCTCAATTTGACGTGGCTATTTTAGGCGTCTGTCTAGATATATTTCTTGATATTTAATCTGGTTTTCTGTGGGAAGAGTGACGTTATTTATTTTTATTGGCGAACAATTTACCTTTCCTAGTATGGATATTACATTGGGCCATTTTGATGAATTTACTTTGATTTTATATTTATTTAATAAAATATATGTAAAACCTCTTTTACACACAACAACAAGATGCACTATCCTACTATTTTCTACAAAACTTCAAGACTACAATCGGGTAAAACAGTTGGCTAAATGATGCCAACTTCTTCAACTTGAGATAAAACGTGTTGTTTACATTTTAAGTGCTGAAAACATGCTTTTCTACTTGAAAAATGCATAAGTTATTTACATTTAATTAGTTTTCAATTATTAGAAGAAAGGCGATCACGTTTTGCAGTTAAAACTTTCCGTAAACATAAAATAACTGTAAAAATACTTCAAAGCGAATTCCGCCAATAATTTATACAGTGCATGTAATTCGTTGTAAATCTAAGTATACATTTTTTTTAACGCTTCACACGTAACGAAGGTATATTGAACACAATGCATGACCAATTTTTTTCTTTTCACATATTTAATTTACATAAAAAACGTTTTTTCAAAGATGCTAAATTAAAAATATAAAAAAAAAGAAACAAGACAACTTAAAAGCACAATCATACAGCACGCGCTCGCCGCGGGTGGACCACACCACACCATTGCGTAGTAAAGTTTCAGCTGCATTTAATACTCGGAACGTTTGTTCTCAAAGTACGTGCAAAAAAAAAACAATAATAAAATAAAATAAAGTGAAATGAGCTGTCTGTGTTGATTCTTTCAGGTTTTTTTTTTTGTAAAGCTTTTTCCTAAAAAGTTGTTTATGCCATCGGTCATTTTCAGTAAAATAAATCTCTCACTGTTTATGGTAAATTATTATTTCTGGCTGATTAAAGTGTTTAAATAATTGCAAATGGTTAATATTTACAACCAAAATATTATGTACGTAATAAAATTATTTGGAATTAAAAAAATGGTCCATATAGATATGCTATCCCCTTCGGTACTTATTGTACTGAATAAATAACTCATGAGAATGTCACGAAGAAAATAATAAATTTAAAATAACCCAACACAATTTTTGGAATAAACACAAATAAAGATTAATTTTTTCTAAAGAATAATGTTTTAAATAAACTATAGTTTAGCACTAATGAGTAGGACATTGAAAGGAAATCGGCTCTACACATGGAGTAGAAACTCGATGATGGAATTTCTCTATAGAAAAAATTAAATTTTTTCGACATTTTTAAGACACTAGATACAAATTTTTCGGGCTAGTTTTGTCTACCTTTTTTCTCCTAGTTTATAGGAGAAAACATAAAAATTTTAATTAGTTTCCGAGGTATAAATATTCTTCGGAAAAAAAGTTTTAGCAAATATGTTCATGAGGGCATAAAATCCGAAAAGCAGCTAAACTAGCAAAACCTAAAAAGAGGTTCATTACTTCAGGAAATTCCACAACTGAAATAGTTTTTGTTAAATTAATTGAATTAAAGTGAGCGTTAATAAAAAATTTATTTCTTTTTATACTTCATACTTTATAATCCTTTACTTTTTATATATATAGAGTTTTTTAAATAATTTTACTACTGAACTCAATAGTTATGGTCTTACAATCAATTGTTTTAATTGATAAATATTCCCTAGAAATCACAACACATGTTATAATACTTGGAAAAAAATTAAATAATTAAGTTCCCTTCTTTTTTAATGATTTTTCATTGTATTCTAATTCTCCGACTAATTAATAACAAAATGCTATAAAATCTAGAATAATCCCATTATTCTGTTTTATATCCAACAAATTACATGTGACCTTCAAATTAATGAATTACAACAAACATTCTTTTAAAATAGAAATAAAAAAATATAGAAAAACAATTTTTTCTCTTCATAATAAAAATATTTTAATTAGAACAAATAGAATATTTTCTCTAAAAATTAAATTATAAAAATTTATTCATAAGCAAAAATAGGAAATTTCCAGAAAATGTTAAAATGTTAAATTTACAAACACATACGTATACATTACGTATACGTATATATACACATTTGTTCATTAAAATGATATTAAGAAAAAAATCCAATATTTACGCATGTATTTAAGCAGACAGACAGACAAAATGAATATTTACATTTGGCATGTTTTTCAATAATTATAAATTAAAATACAATACGAGAGTGCGAGTATATGTGTATTATTTACAGTATATAAGGAAACTTAACTCAAAATAAAATCTACATTTACAGTTTTTCAAAGAGTTCATTCTTCATTTTGTGAAGAAGTTTTTTCTTCTGCCAGTGCGAAAGTTCAGTCACAAAAATAACTTTTTTTTGAAGAGCATGCAAGAAAGGACTAATTCTACACGCAAAGAAAAAATATGGTTGAGGCAACCACATTCTGGTGGAAACATAGTATAGTTAGATTTATGATTGCATTTAACCATATACGAGTATATTTTCAAATCAAAAAATAGCTTTCAACTGCAGATGTTGCGGTTCAACCCCCGATCAGGGCAAGAAATTTTTTTTTAATATTAAAATTTTTTAGATATTTTATATAATTTTTAAAAAAAATTTTGATTTGAATTTGAAAAAAAAAATTTATTTAAATAAAGTTTTTTTATTCCATTAATTTTTCTTTTCTATCAATTTGTATTTATTTTTCATTTCATTTCAATTTCATTTATTGCTTAATGGAGCCCACAGGGCCATATTACATAATACAGCGGGTTTAACTTTATTTTTTTTTTAATTTTAGTTGACTCTACCAGGGCTCGAACTTGTGAACACTTAGTTAAGAAGCATTAACTAGCCACTCAACCACTTCAGCCACAAAGCTCAGTTGAGTTTGAACGATTAAGTTTTTGTGTTATACTCACTTTATTTATATTGTTGCGGAAGAGACAAAATAGAAAGCAATTTACATTCAACCATATTTTTATCATTATTATGTTTGCTATGAACATATTTATGGTTTCAGTTAAAATTTTGTTAAAAATAATATGATAATTATATGGTTGACCTAAGAGGCTAAACGTAATATGGTTAAAAATAACTAGAAATATGTTTATCGTGATCATAATAATGTTTAGATGCTTCAAATTAATAATAATATTTTGGTGAAGAACATATTATGTTTGCGGTGACCATATTCAACCATCTTTTTTCTTTGGTTTTTTCATAAATGAACATCAATAAATATTTACCAGCTTCTAGCATCTCACCTTGCTTTTATAGAGGTATTTCCCTAGGCAACCCTGAATTTCCAACAATATATACAGACCAATGAGCATCGAAAATATATCCTGTCAGCACACTCAGGAAGAACTGAGTTTTTGTTTCTAATATATACTCGTACTTGCTGCTCATCTAGATTGACGATTTTTTGAATTTAGGGCTCGTTTAAATACAAGTCAAAAGAAAGAACTTTTAGTTTTTTAACATGAACCAAATTTATATTATTTACTAGCTGACCCGGCAAACGTTGTCTTGCCTTAAAATTTTTGTATATTCGATCTTTTTACTTTAAGAAATCGAGTAAAGAACCGTGCAAGACCGGGTAAAAACAGGTAGTAGACAAATAAGCTACCGGCTATCGCACCACCTGTTAGGTGGAGCTGTGACGCTAAACCTTCCAAGGCATAACCCAAAGGTATACAGAGAAATTCAATTAAATAGGTCCAGCCGGAGTACATTTTCAAGCACATATACAGTCCAATTTTGTATATTAAAATATGTTGTTTCTATAATACTTAATCGCTTGTGTCTGAAAATTTTTAGATTAAAACTACTCAACTTCATGATTACATACTTTCCTTATAAAACTTTTAGACGAGTTGATCACTTGCACTACAGAAACACTATATTAATATATTTTTATCCGAGATCATTTTTTATCAAGTGGGTAGTATGCCAGTCAACCACTTTGGAGCTAACAAGTTTCGTTACCCTCTTAGACCCTGGCTGGTTTTCTGTAAGCAATCAAAGATTCTTATTTTCTAAAAATTAAAGCTAAAAATGCTAAGTCTATGCAAATGAACTCGAGAGCAGGTTAACTAATTCGGCTAAATTTTGTTTGCGTATCTGTGTTGAGGCATAAGAAAAGTAAAAAAAACTTTCAAAGAAAACAGTATACCACGTTTCTTTTGATGTGGGAGCGTATTAGTGCTGTATAGAATTAGAATTAAGAGCGGGAACGAGTCACCTGGTCACTGCGTCCAAAGTATATATGTGACCCTGGCTAAGAAAAGGTGGCTTATGACTGAAAAAAGAAATTGCGAGAAACAGCTGTTAAGGATAAACAATGCATTTCGTCAGTTTCTTAGTAGTTTTTCTTTTGCATTATGAACAGTCATGCCCAAAAGGCAACCAAAAAAGACAAAAGAGCATAAATGAGATAAGTTCGTTTGTGTATATAAAGAGCGATCCTGTTTTAAAATTTTTCAATTCCATTTATTATCTTGATTCTGGATTTTCAATAAAATTCTATTTTTCTTTCATTTGTGCTCTTGTCTACATTCTCTACATTTTTAGTACACTTCTAAGCAAGTTAGGACTTTCTAGTTTTCACCACGTGAAAGAGCGTCTCAAAAACTATCGAAACCAAAAAAAAAGTGGAAAAAAATTTTTTGAGTCATAAGCCGCCTTTTCATAGGCCGGGTCACATATATTGTGACATTACTATCAAGTTACCATTCATTAAGATCAGATACCATGTTATTCGTTTTCTGTAAACAGCACATTCTTAAAAGGAGGTGAACAAATCACAAATGTTTGTTTTAAAAATCAAATCTTATCTAGTTTTGAAATAAACCGTCCCTTGACATATCTGTCCTATATTCATGTATACATGATTACATTACATTTGGCAGCATTTCTACCGCGATGAAAACAATATTAAAAGAAACATGGAAACAAAATTTTCCTTTTGTTTTGTTTTTACACACACATGAAAGCTTTTACTTTTTTTGTTTTAAATGTATTTTCTAAGTAGAAAAAAAAAACAAAATTAAATTAACGCAATAGTTCTTTCTATTTAATTAAAAAAAGTGAGAAGGTTGTCTAAACAAAATTTAAATACACTTAGGGCCATTATTACAACTAAACAATAACTACAAGTAAGAGATTTTATCGGACAGATAAATTCTATTTTGATATTCAAACACACTTTAACCAAAAAGTGTTTGATAAACTAAAGGCATTTTTTTGTTGCTCATAACTTGTAACATGAACTTTAAGCATTTAAAGTTTCCATAATTTCGATTTTAGATATGGAAACTTCAACAGCCTTTTCATATTAATATACAAAAATAAAACAATACAAATTTTTAAAGTCTCGAATTTCTTAGATAATTGAAAAATAATTGTAAAAAAGGTATGCCGTTACTACTTTGTATTTATGGTAACGGAAAGTAATCGGTATTCGCAGCAGAGGCGCTATATTACAAATATTATAATATTCACTTATGGGGAACTAGTAATAATGGAAAAAAGTTATTAGTCACTTTGTCATTTCCTTTAACTAAAGTTAATTATAACTAAGCAAGGATTTTCATGAAAATGCATGTAACTTAAAATCTATTTAAAATTTAAGAATTTTTTTTTATTTAGGACCAGCACAGGGAACTAGGAAAATAAGTTGTGGGAAGGAGGATAGAGGGAGTAGTGTCTATGAATATTTTTAAAAAGCGTCCACCTACTGATAACCTCTAAACTATTTCACAAATAAAAATAAAAAATTACACATTTGGCAGCATTTCCGTGTACCTTGTTCTTCTTCGTTTCTTTGTATGTACTTGAAAAGTATATGTATGTAGGAATGTAGCTTGTAAATCTAATTCGCTACTTGCCTATGTTATTAATTTTATGCCTGTTTTAATGCTAAAAGCGATCAGTCTATCTAGATAATTTGCATAAAAAGCTCTGGTTCTCTTTCATTCTTTTTCATTTTGCGTACGAGTATATGACATTAAATTTTCAGAGTTTACCGTTTGAATCGTTTACTAGATTCCAAAAAAAAAAATTATAAAGTATTTTTTAAAAAGTAATTTTCTGATTATTTTTGTACCTGAATTGAAACTGTTTTATTTTCCACGACGGCATACGAGTAAGTACACATTTTAGTGCATCTTTTGTATTTTTGAGCCCAAAGTCCTAAAAACTACATACATTTAAGGTACTTGAGAACCTTAGTTGGGCTAAAAATTCAAGTGAAAGAGCAAATGCTTTTGCTAGCCATCTGGAAAACGTCTTCACTCCACATGAAATAAATATTGATATTAATCCTCCATATACCAGCGATTCCATTGAAAATCATAAAAGGATACGTTTGCCCTCAATTAAAATGGCAATCAAAAATTTTGATGCGAAAAAATCGCCCGGCGCTGATCTAATTACTAGTTCAATGCTGATGAACTTGCTAGATTGCGCTGTGAGAATTATATTGTTCACTTTTAACGCCATCTTATGAGTGGGGGTTTTCCCGTCCTCTTGGAAAATTTCAGAAATTGTCATGATCCAAAAACCGGGTAAAGACGCTACTCAAATTACGTCATATAGACCTATCGGCTTATTATCCAACCTATCAAAGCTGTTCGAAAAAGTCCTCTTCCAGAAAATAACACCCCATCTAGCAGAGCGAAATATTATTCCAGAACATCAGTTCGGTTTTCGGGCTGGCCATATAACTACAGAGCAGGTTCACAGAATCGTTACTTCAATCAGGTCGTCCTTCGAGAAAAAGCTGTTTTGTTCAGCATTGTTCATTGATGTCTCCCAAGCATTTGATAAACTTTGGCATGATGGTCTCCTCACAAAAGTAACACGACTTCTCCCTGCAAACACCCGCAAGCTGATTAAAAGCTAATTGACTGATAGAACATTTAAGGTACTGTCAAAAAATTTATTTTCACCAGTTAAGAAGATTTCTGCAACCGTCCCAAAAGGAAGTATACTTGGCCCCCTATTATACATCGTCTATACATCCGATATGCCTACAAATCGACATACTATCACGTCAACGTTTGCAGATGACACGGCATTTTTAAGTGTGAACAAAGATCCAGGAACTGCATCTGAGCACTTACAAGCTCATATAAACGAGCAGGAAGGTTGTCTAAGTAAATGGAAAATCAAAGTAAATAGATCAAAATATGCCCATGTGACATTCATACTAGGAAAGGCACATTGTCCGCCAATAAAAGTAATTAACCTCATTGTTCCGGTAGAAACCCAAACTAAATATCAGCCATAAAACTAAAAACAGCTAGACTAATGTGGCTAATAGGTCAATTTTCATCCCTTTCTTTGGAATATAAAGTTCTGTTATATAAAGCCATTATTAAACCAATCTGGACATATGGCATTCAGCTATGGGGAAACGCGTGCTCATATAAAATATAAAAGTTACAAAGAAGATAGTCGAATATTTTACGAACAATAGTCTGCGCTCCCTGGTATATAAGAAATGAGAACAGCCACTGAGATGTAGAAATTCCAACGGTTCGGGAGGAAATTGAGAAAAATTGTACTAAATACGTTCACAAGCTGACGACCCATCCAAATGCCCTCGCCAGGGGCCTGTTAAGTTCGAGGGACACAGGAGCCTTAAGAGAAGTGATACCTTGCGCCTAGTTAGAAGAGATACTTAACTTTTTTATTTATACGTAGCCTATTTCTTTTATTCCTAAGATTTGAGCACAAGAAACTAGTTATTACATTGGTAATAATTATTTAAGTTTTTTCTTTTTTTATATTTAAGATTTGGATACTTATTGTAATTTTTTATAGAAAAATTCAATAAAAAAAAATATAAGGTATTTGAAAGCGTTAATGTTTCCCGTCAACTAAATGCTAATTTAAATAATAAATTTTTTACTCTCTTTTTCATACAGAATACTTTAAATGCTTATACTAAAAAGAAGCTAGAACAAACCATAAAAATTTAGTATTCACCTAAAATAATAAAAGAAACAAGAAAAAAAAAGTACTTTATGAAACAGCCATGTTGCCAAACACCAAAGAAAATTGTGTCTGTTTGGGAAATAAATACAAAATAAAAATAAAAATAAGAAAAGTATCGTCGTCATCTATTTCTTAATAAACGGTCTGTGCAGTCATATGTGGTGTTACGCTTCATTAAAACATCCGCTTAACATATAATATGTAAGTATGTATGTTTAAATTTAAATAATTATGTACGGATGTGCATCTCGTTATAAAGGGTGTTTTTTATAGACGTATAGAACTTTAAGTTGCCAAAAAAAATAACGATGGATTATTCGATTGACATGAATTTTATTTATCCGAAAGATAATCTTGTGGCATTACATTTTAAATATGATTTCTGTCATATGACCGCCACGGCTGGCTCGTTGCGCCGTCTTGTTGGAACCACAGCTCCTGGACATCATGGTTGTTCAATTCAGGAATGAAAAAGTTAGTAATCATGGCTCTATACCGATCACCATTGACTGTAACGTTCTGGCCATCATCGTTCTTGAAGAAGTACGGACCAATGATTCCACCAGCCCATAAAGCGCACCAAACAGTCAGTTTTTCTGGATGTAGCTTCACTCCAAATGCGGCAGTTTTGTTTGTTGACGTAGCCATTCAACCAGAAGTGCGCTTCATCGCTAAACGAAATTCCCTTATGAAAATCGGGAACAACGGCAATCTCGTTTTGGGCTCATTCGACGAATCTACGCAAACGTTGTTCAGGCGTGAGTCTATTCATGATAAATTGCCAAACCAAACTGAGAATAAATCACTTGACAGCTGCTAAATCGGTTGGCATTTTGAACAGTAATGCCAACTTAAAGTTCTATACGTCTATAAAAAACACCCTTTATATAGTAAATATTACTTGCTAATAAAACTAATATAAAAGCTCGATTCATACAACAAGCCCACCAGACAGACTATGAGCGACTTTAGCACACCGAGTACATTAGATTTTTTTAAAACACACTTTTTGTACCTGAAAGCGGCAAAAGAATTAGAATTAAATACAGAATATCTATGGTTTTTCAATTGTAGAATATTCATTTGATTGTGTGGAAATTAATAAGATTTTATCAACAATAATTGCTAGTATACCGCAATAGCAGAATAAAATTTATTTTAAAAAAATTATTTTATTTTCATTCGTTTTCTTTTTTATGAATTCTTTCATTAATTTATTATTTTTCGTCATGTTTTCTTACATATTTCAGATGCCCTACAAATTCAATCACATTAATTACATTCACGTCACTCACTGTACGATTCAATTTATATACAAACACACTTACACACACAATTAGCAGTACGTCTGGATTTCTAAATAAATCTTTTGCTAGCCTAAAATTTTTCAATTTTTATACTGATCGATTGAATTTCAATAAAGAGTACAAATTTCTTGCTGTCAAATTTTGTTTTAAATTATAATTTTGATAGATTTATGAGTTAAAAGATGAATTTAAAAATAATCATGTTGAATATGATGGCCTATTTTTGTAAAATTCATTTAAAGCAAATGAATTTAAATTGGTTTTTTAAATCAATTGAATATTTTCGTCCTATGCTTTCATTTTAATTAGTTTGAATTTAATAATTAAAAAATATAATCAAAATCAATGTTAAGTTTTGTCATAAATATTACTTTCCTTTTCTAGCAAAAATAATAAACATCAATTGGCTTCTCAGATTCCACTGAAATCCTAAAAAATTTAAACAATAAAAAAAATACAATCATTACATTCAGCCTAATGTAATGCTTCCGCAAAATATGTATTAATTGTTATTATTTTTTTAATTATTTATGCCGCGCAGGATCGTCATGTAATGAATTTTGAAATATATTGTTAAGTTTTTACCCTATCATAAAAACGTTTAGTTTATTAAGGTTCTTTATTGTAAAATAAAACACAATAAATTTTCTTTTCTCAACACTTATTGGAGAAACACACATTTATTTATAACCGTCACAGCGACACTTTACTTTTTTATGACACACCTTGTTTACTGTTAAATGTCTCAACTAGCACTCAACTTCACCATCTAGATTTGACAAATCCAGCAGCTTAGCCTAGAACCTTCTACAAACAGCCAAAGTAAACGAATTTCTTATGAATAATAACACATTGGTTCAACAGAATAATTTTTCGTAGCAATATGTACTCGTATGTAACTAAATTATTATATAGGGTCTGCCATCGAACGTTTTTTTATCAACTAATGCTTATTTCGTGAATTGTAACACTTAGCTCATGTCTGATTTGACAGATAATTAGTTTTATTCTTCCGCTGAAAGAATATGGTTGTGTTTTTGCTTCGCTAAGTGGGCCTGCGATCGACTTACAGAAGATACCGATTTTGCCAAAAAAATCATCTTTTCAGATGAAGCTCATTTTGATTTTGGCGGGTATGTAAACAAGCAAAATTGTCGCATTTGGGGCACAGAAAACCCGCACGCATACATTGAAAAGCCGACGCATCCAAAACGAGTCACTGTTTGGTGCGGATTTTTGTCCAGAGGCATAATTGGGCAATTTTTCTTCGAAAATGAGCAAGGAGTGGCCGTTAGTCAATGGCGATCGTTATCGGGCCATGTTGAACGAATTTTTGTTCACAAAAATTGAAGAGGAGGATATTGGCAACCTTTGGTTTCAACATGACGGCGCTACGTGCCACACAGCCGAAGCTACACTCGATGTTTTTATAGCATTTAAAAAAAAAAAAAGTTATTTGGCGGACCCTATATATGCCGGCGAATATAGCGCCACTACCATAATTATTAATATATTATATTATCATAAGGCAGTTGAATGCCTATATTTTTTATTAATTTAGATATGCCGATATGAAGGCACAAAATTAATTAAAATTTTTTTCTAAATTCTTTTCCAAAATTTAACAAAATTTACTCTGTCTGTGCTTAATTTAAATTTATTTTGATGTACAAAATACATTATTTTCCATGATATTCTCATGGAAAATCTCAAAAAATTGTTTACTTAGTACACTAAGTACTAAGAGGGAAAGCATATCTATACAGCTGTTTCACCAGACGATACTCTGAATCTTCAGTAGATTACTCCCAAGTCTTATACTTATTTCTACTTAAGATTCAGATTAGCGTCTGATAAAACACTTGTATCGATATTATGACTGTCATTTCTGACAAAACTGCATACCACATTTGTTTTTGTTCGCTTGGGCTTTTTGACCCATAGATCCGTCATTTATGCACCGATCCACCTAAATTTCTTCTCTTTTTTGTAGATCTTCTAGGGATTTCAGAAAGTTGCTTCTAACAACTACACAGACGGACAGACAGAAAGAAGAGATTCCGCCCTATAATTTGCAGTAACTCGAGAACCAGCACTTTGATCAAACTTACAAGAACACTTAAGGATAGTTAATAATATTATTAAATAAAATGACTATTTTATTAAGCTTGGGGTTTTATTTTTATATCAATATTTCGCTCCAATATCTGTAGCTTCTTCAGGACATATATATATATATATATATATATCGATATAAAAATAATTTTTTTTTTTTAAATAAGACCTCAAGCTTAATAAAATAGTCATATTATTTAAAAAAAAAAAAGGTCAAATAAAACTAACAAATTAATAGGATTATTTTTAAGTTACATTATTACCAATTTTTTACTAGACTTGTCGTTTCTGAAATATTCACAACGTTTTCTCATAAAAACAATTGTTTTCAAGGAAATTAAAAAAAATGTTTTTTTTTTAATTCATTAAAAATATAAAATGAATAAAATCTTAAGTTGTATCCATTAAAAATGTGTTTATTAATAATAAAATTTTTTTTGTATAAAATTTTTTTATATATTAAAATAAAATAAGTTATATTTGGTAATGCCAGAATACGTTTACTTTATCGGATGAAACATGTACGGTGTTGATATTACAAGCGGAATCACATTTCTTACCAGGGGCCAAATCACCGCATTCGATATCGAGTGCACGTTCGTATAGAAAAATATTTCGATAGCTAAAATTTTTTGGATCACGGTATTCGATCGTAATTTATATTATCTACTACTACTTTTTACATTGCTGTAAGCATATGACAATAAGAAAAACAACAAAAAAAGAAAACAAAAAATAAACTGGTGAAAAGCTATAAAATTGTTAAAAATATTTACAAAACTTTAATTAAAGTACAATGTGCAAACTTGTTAAATTCGTGACAAAGGAAATACAAAACAAATTGTGTTCCAAAATGATAAAATAATAATTCTTTTTGTTTTCCATTTACTTTATTTATATTTGTTGTGGAAGCGATTTTTCTATTATTTAATTTTTTTCCACTAGTTCCTGTTCAATCTTTTTTTTGATCTTCACTTTCCCTAAAAACCAATTAAAATTATATATTTTGCACAAATTTTTCGAAAATATCAGGAAAATACTTACATTTTTTATTACTTCTTTCTTTTTATTTTGTTTTGTTTCGCTGCAAAACGATAGAGTTTATTTCTTTTCGATAGTACATTAGCAATCGAGTACAACTTCGAGTAAATATGTTACGATAACGAGTGCCGTGATCCACGTTAACAACATTTCGATAACAAAGTACTCGATTTCGAATGCGGTGATTTGGCCCCAGCGCTAATAAGCTAAATTTTAATAAAAAAAAAAAGGCTAGAAAAAGCTAAATCACTCACAAAAACAGTTAGGATAAAATTAAAAAAACTGTCGCTTAAAATTCAAAATAATAATTATGATTTGTATAAAAAATCAAGAAGAAGAAAAAAAAAAAAGAAAACAAGTTAGCTTTTCACATGCTTTAAATAATTATAAGCGAATTCAATTAGTTCTGAACTTCTATGTTAAAAAAGGAAATTTTTAATTTCTTCAACTACGAGTAATAATTTAGTAGACTAGAAATCGATATTGTAACAAATTTGTATGAAAAATTTGTCATAATTTATACTGAATACCAGCCTTAATTTTTTGATTTGAAAGCGACTTAACTTCCTCTATCGTATTAAAAAGCAGGCAACCTCAGCATTAGTAAACAATAGTAAATACTAGACAACCAAACACTAAATTGATCAAATGATAATTTTTTATTTAAGCGAAATTTTTTCGAAAAAAATTTTTAAGTGAGGGTGAGTTTTCTGCAGCATTATTAAACATTATTATTTCTAAAAATGTGTCTTGCTCCTTGTTCTAATTCTAGGCATGTGCTATGAACAAAATTGCTGTGTTTCTCTGACTTGGGGGAATTTTTTCTTGAAAACAAAATATTCTTCTTGCATTTTTTTCAAAATTTAGACTATATAATCTTCAAATCATTTCATGTAACAATAATTATAATCGTAAAATTTTACTATAACATTTACAGTAGTTGGCCAGTTTCTTCCTTTTTCAGCTTATTATCCTCATGTTGCTGGCAGTAAATGATGCATTTAAAGACATAAAATAAAAAAGACATCAAAAGTTTTTAATATGCTGTCTAGCTTTTGTCTTTCTTAAAGTGCTAATGACTTAAGTGATCTATTAAATTTGTCAACTCCAAAAATAAAAGAGAAAAAATAAAAATATTTATTTTTGTACTTTTATATTATAAATTATGATTGTCTGTCTGCCTGTCTGTCTGCCTGTCTGTCTGTACGAATTTTTATACGTAAAACAAAAGTTGTACATACAAAAAGTTTGTTTTTAAAATAGAATTTTAACTTGAAATTATAAAGTGGATTAGAAGATACGATTGTGATGGTGACGGTGATGATGATGATGATGATGTGCAACTGTTGACAATAAATTAACAATGAATTTCTATTGCAATCAAAATGCAATGAAACGGAAATAGTAAATTGTTTGTTGCAGTTTTTTTTTTACAAATCCGTACATACACGCTTATTTTATTAATCTACTTTGACATTACAATTGTATTTGTTGTAGTTTGTTTGAGGTAATAAAGTGAGTGTATAAATTGAGCTGTAATTTTACAAAATGATATACATAAGCCTCCGTGTTTAGTTATATATCTCCCATCAGGCGCGTCCCCAGGACTATAACATGAGGTCGTACAGATCGATTGGGTGGGGGTGGTGTCTGCTTTATGCGAAGGATAGGAGTCACGTATTACATAATCTGAAGCAATGTGTTATCCGCGGCCCCTGACCAATCATCTAATGCAAACAACCACAGACCAAAATATACAACATTAATTCTACACGCAAGAAAAAGATGGTTCAAAATGGTCACTGCAAACATAGTGTGTTATTAAAAAAAAATTATTATTAATTTGAAGCATCTAAACATTATTATGACTACGATAAACATGTTTCTAGTTATTTTTAACCATACTATGTTTAGCGTCTTAGGTCAACCATATAATTATCATATTATTTTTAACAAAATTTTAACTGAAACCATAAATATGTTCATAGCAAACATAATAATGATAAAAATATGGTTGAATATAAATAATTTTCTATTTTGTCTCTGCCCCCACCATATAAATAAAGTGAGTATAAAACAAAAACTTAATCATACAAACTCAAATCAGCTTTGTGGCTGAAGTGGTTGAGTGGCGAATTAATGCTTTTTTAACTAAATATTTAAAAATGCGAATCCAGGTAGAGTCAAATAAAATAAAAAAAATTTTATTTATACAAAAAATTTAAATTAAATTTTCTTTTTAAATATTTATATAAAATATTTATGTGTTAAAAAAATTAAAAAAAAAATTAGTCCCGATCGGGGGTTGAACCGCAACATCTGCAGTTGAAAGCTATTTTTAATGTCTTTGATTTGAAAATATACTCGTATATGATTAAATGCAATCATAAATCTAACCATACTATGTTTCCACCAGAATATGGTTGCCTCAATAATATTTTTTCTTTGCGTGTGCTCTCCCAATACCTATTATTTCCTTTCTTACCCTCCACAATTCTTAGTCGCCCACTTGTAATGTTACGAGTAAGGTGGTGGTAGCAGTGCCTAGAACATGAATGGCTAGTCAGTGGTAAAAGAGAACTAGTCGTTACCAGCTCCCATCCGGTGCTAAAGCACGGGCCGGTTGTAATCTTGGTTACTTAGTCCATATATAGCGTCACTGCATGGATGGTCCCTACTATTAAAGGCATACTCGTGGGATTTATGTGGAAGTTACATAAGTCCACTTAAAAAAAAAAGCTAGTGGTAATAAATATACTCTATCTTCAGCAAACCCCATTTTTTTAAAGTGAACTAATACCACTTTGAAATGTAACAGCTCAGTTAATGATCTGAGGATGACTAGCATAACAAAAACTATATTTTATTACTGTTTGAAAACGAAAAAAAAACAACTTTTACACAAAAAAAATCCAACAAAATAAGAAGTAGTGATATCCTTATACAAATGCGTGAGTGACCATTGCTTATAAATATTTATTAAAAAAAGGTAATCATTCATTGTTTTAAATAGAAAAAAAAAAATTAATACAGGAGAGGTCCACATTTAATAATCGTAATTCTACTGGCTTTTTTTTATGGTGTGAAAAATTAAATTACAAAAAATGTTTAAGTTAAAAACATTTCTTGTTGACGCTTAGTGTTATAAGAGAACTGCCTTTTTTCTTGTCTTGTTTTTTTATTTCATTTTAATAAACGTTTAGTGATTCCACAAAGGGATTTTTGTACAACACTACTTTGCACTTTTTGTTATTCGTAAACTTATTCAAAAAATAGTTTGAATTTACACATTGTAGTTGAAGTCGCCCCTCTCAAAAAGTTGTAGTTGTTTTACATTCAACACATTAGCGCACGCAAGACAAGAAAAACCAATTAAATTAAGTCAACTGTAGTTCCTCAAAAGAATGTCATCAGATAAAAAACAAAAATCATCAGTAACAATAGGAACTATACCAGGAGTAAAATACACTACTCACTCTCGTACATTCATACTTAAGGAGCATGAGTAATAAATAGACACCAACAACATACTTAAATCATAAAGTATAAAAAAAAAGAAATTAACAAAAAAAGCTGGCTTTTAAAATAATTTATTCATTGAAAGACTGTAGACTTTTATACTTCAAACACTGACACTCTAAGGGCCCATATTAGAAGCTACCAATAGTAAAAATTAGGATATGTTAAGCCACATATCAAATATTTGTTAAATACCGGATGGTCTGTCTTTAGTTTCCTAGTCAACTATTGTTCTAAAATCTAGCCAAAAATCCATTATTTATCCCAGTAAATCCTAATTTTAACTTTGGCAAAATTTTGAACATCGAAACGAGTCATAATTAGAAAATTACAGTGAGAAAATTACAGTTTTCAGTTGTGTCTTTGTCTTTGTTACATAACTGCCAAGTGTTCAATGTGTGGCAATAAGAATTTATGATCGAGAAGGAAATGGCGTGAATATTTTTGCTAAACTGATATCCCTTGTCTTCACCCAATTTTCTTGCAGTTTCTTTTCCAGCCACCCCCTAAATCTGAGCTTAGCACAGCTCCAAGACAGTCTGCAGAATGGTTCTGAATACTGTTATTAGATGCTGGTCTAAGCAATTCCAGAACAGTTTCGATTTTACCCCAAAGGCACTGAGTGCTTGTAATGTCACCCTGCTGTTAGAGTAATTTCTTTTGAAACTTTTAAATTTTTTTCATAAAAAAAATTAATTTTTAATATTTTCCTCTGATTACAAAATTTTTTTTTTTTTTGATTTCGTTTCATGACTATTTCCTAGACATTTTTTCTCCGTAAAATTTAGTTTTCTAAAAAAAATTCAAAGAATTTTCTGTGGTAAAAAAGAGAGAAATTTTATTCTTCATAAAAGAAAAAATAAAAGTGAAAACCCTTCCGTAAAATTTTCGTTCAAAATGGATTATTTTCCACTGTCTGTTTTGTTGCAAGTTTTATGAATTAATATGTTGCAAGCTCTGCTTGCGTATCATGGCTAAGCCGAAACAGAATTAATGATTTCTTTTTTTTTTAATATCAACTTGTATAATTATAATTTATGAGTGGAAAATAAAGTAAAAAAATTACATGATGAAGATATAGATTTTGATATCAGAGTTGGGAAACTTATTATTATGATATCAAACTATAATGAATAAAATGTTGGAAAAGTCATCGAAAATTGGACGTCCAGATTGTACTATATCCGAGGTAGCCGTGGCGGTCATATACCAGAAATCATATTTAAAATGATTATCTTTCGGATAAATAAAATTCATGTCAATCGAATAATCCATCGTTGTTTTATTGCAATTTAAAGTTCTATACGTCTGTAAAAAAACACCATTTACAAGAAATTTTTCCACAATTGAGAAAATGTTCCATGTCTGTTGTTCCATTACAGTGTTTAATACTAAAAAAAGCACACATTTAAATATAATAAAGTAATTCTTATTCACACTCTACCCTCACGCAAGTAGAAAGAAAAAGTAAAAGGAGGGAAAAGATGGGTGTGAGCTTAACCCTTGTAATATTCATTTAACAATATTATGGGTCCTCCTTTAACATTAAACCTCTGACACAAGCAGACATTCCTGAATTTATACAAATGTTAGAGGAGTAGAAGAGTATTTATTAAATTTTTTTTGTTTTTTTGTAAATAATTATAAATTATAAAATCTTTATTTAGTGTACTCATATAGTCGTATTCATACTGTCATGCATGTCATATTGTAAATGTCCTTTGTTGTTTTACAAACTTTATAGTCGTTGCTGCTTTTGCTTCTACTACCGCTCTGCTGCTTTTGTTATTGTTCTTTTGGACACTTAAGAAAAAAAAATTGCATTTTAGCTGCTTAATTTCAAAGCACAATTTGTGTGTTTATTGCTCTAGAGGAATTGAGTGCTTTTTTCTATATGTGGCGGCATTTTGGCTTTTTACTCTTTTATTTTTGTTATTTATTTTCTACCATTTAAAATTGATTTATGTAAACAGTTGTATGCGTCTGCTTGTCTATGACTTTTTTTTTTTTTTTGTTTCTTGTAAAGTCTTGGCGAATTTTGGATCTCATTCATTTAATCGCTTTAAAAGAAATGTTAGTCTAGTATGCAATTTTATTATTCGTTGTAAATTTGATATGCTGGGAGTAAAATTTTTAATACTGAAATCCATACTTTAGAAAGTCAACAACTCACATCTACTGGAAATCTTGCTGATAACGTTTATGGCAACTGTGCATACTACACATAGTTAGTTTATTGAAAATGAAAAGTGTTTTTCTAATTTACTTTAAAGAGACAAAGAGAACGTTATAAAGAGATTTTGCAGTATTATTTGCACCAGCATACTGAGTGTCTATTGTGAATATTTTTTGTTACAGTCATAGCATTCGATAGCGAGTCGTCGAGCCAAAATAACCTGAGTAAATATCATTCGATAGCAAAGTAGCAATCGAAACTACAACAAATTACTTTTTTTACTAGTAAAAAATGAAAACAAATTAAGTTTTATTTAGTTTTAGTTTAACGCTATTAGTTAATAAATTTTCATCTTTTGATATTTGTTAAGGCAGAATTAGTGTTTACTTTCTATTCTATTGTGAATCAGCTGACTCAATTCTGTTTGATAGAAAATGTGTATGTATATTTAGTTTTTCTGTTTCGGTTTGTGCCGTTGCGGACAATGCTGTAGATAATAAATGTTGATCACCTCATTAACCGACAGCTACAATAAATTATATGGAAATTTTTTGAAGTCGTTTAAATTTTGATTTTGATAGAAAAAAAGAAACAGTTTGTAATTGGACGACAATTTTAGTGCAAGAAAATTATATTTTATTTAATAGCTTTGTTCTAGTACTTTTTGGGTAAAGTTCGGTAAAATGAGAGTAAGGTAAGATTACTCTCAAAAAACCACAAAAATACCTAAAAGTAAACGAACCCAGAAAAAATGCCAAACAGTTACAAAAAAAATAATATGAGGTTTGATAACGCTTTTAAGGCTAAAGGGTGTTTTTTATAGACGTATAGAACTTTAAATTGCAATAAAACAACGATGGATTATTCGATTGACATGAATTTTATTTATCCGAAAGATAATCTTGTGGCATTACATTTTAAATATGATTTCTGGCATATGACCGCCACGGCTGGCTCGGATGTAGTCCAATCTGGACGTCCAATTTTCCAACATTTGTGGCCGTATATCGACAATAACACGGCAAATGTTGTCTTCCGAATGGTCAAGCGTTTGTGGCTTATCCGCATAGACCAATGACTTTACATAGCCCCACAGAAAGTAGTCTAGCGGTGTTAAATCACAAAATCTTGGAGGCCAATTCACAGGTCCAAAACGTGAAATTAGGTGGTCACCAAACGTGTCTTTCAATAAATCGGTTGTGGCACGAGCTGTGTGACATGTTGCGCCGTCTTCTTGGAACCATAGCTCCTGGACATCATGGTTGTTCAATTCAGAAATGAAAAAGTTAGTAATCATGGCTCTATACCGATCACCATTGACTGTAACGTTCTGGCCATCATCGTTTTTGCAGAAGTATGGACCAATGATTCCACCAGCCCATAAAGCGCACCAAACAGTCAGTTTTTCTGGATGTAACGGTGTTTCGACATACACTTGAGGATTAGCTTCACTCCAAATGCGGCAGTTTTGTTTGTTGACGTAGCCATTCAACCAGAAGTGCGCTTCATCGCTAAACAAAATCGGGAACAACGGCAATCTCGTTCGAAATAAAATTGCACTATTTGCAAGCGTTGTTCAGGCGTGAGTCTATTCATGATGAATTGCCAAACCAAACTTAGAATAAATTACTTGACAGCTGTTAAATTGGTCGCCATCTTGAACAGTAATGCCAACTTAAAGTTCTATATGTCTATAAAAACACCCTTTATATAAAGCTTTTCAAAATACAAAATAAACTTGAAATAATTAAATTTAGATTAAACTTAAATAAGTTTACTCTATAATTTTTGTTAAAGTTATATGTTTTGCAAATTTATATCACAATTTGCACTTTGTTTACTTTTATCAAACAGCTGCGCGAAGAAAAAGTGTGGGCTGTTTCATGCATAAAGAAGAAGCTCTCATTTACACAAACTTGCAGTAAACGAACGCTTTTTGTGTAAATTAGGATCCCACTGGATCCCAATGTGGAGTAAACGAACACACTTAATAAGTTTGCAAAATCTATTGACTGCCAGAGAAAAAAAATGCCGTTTTGGCAGATATAAGTAACGAAAGAAACTAAATACAACAGAAAGTAAAGACTAATGAAGCCTTTACAATTATTATTATATCATTCACACTTATTTTCAATATTGTTTCAATATTAGAACAGGGCCGCGTAGCAATAATATATGTATTATTTTGCATCTTCATATGGCTAATTGTTTTGAACGAGATTTTCTTTTCACAGTTGTGTAGGATAGTGAATTGCAGCCTAAAGCTGTGTTATTCTGATAGAAATGATTTTACCTTTTTTATTTTGCTTTTCACTAACGAAACCAATTTAGAAAAGCGTTCAACGGAAATTCAAATCCGTTCATGAAATTTTCATAAATTAGCCACTCCCTTCCAGGTTACTATTGATCTTGCTTTTGCATCTATCATTAAAAATTATTCACACGAAATTTTATTAGAGTATTTCTTATTGTTGTCTACAACGGGTAGCTTGTTTGCATGAAATATACAACCCAAAAAATTTATGTACATATTCCTCATTCGTTTCCGTCATAAAATATTAAAAATTTTTTTCAAATAAAAGCGCCAGCAAATTAAAACTTTAAATTACTCCCCAGTAAAATCAAGTTATTTAAATTATAAAACTTTTTTATTTTAATATTTATATTTGTAATTAAATGTATTAAATAGGATATGTCGACCCAAGTAGCAGCAATATAGTGTGGCATACAAGTGTTGCATCAAGCTGTTTCAACAATTATTTTTATTTTCTCACCCTACCATTACTTGAATATTTATATCTACATTTTAATCACTAAATCCTCACTTGATCATTAGCGAAGTAAACATTTTGATCCTGAGTCAATATAAATCTTGACAAGCACTTACAAACAGTTACAGTTATTTACTATTCCCATTTTCCCTCTTTGACAGGCAACAATAAATATTTCGTTAAACCACTGAATCATTTAGGAATGGTTACGAAAGAAAAACAAAACAAACAAAAAACAACAAGATAAAAACAATTTGTCACTTTTAAATATTTAATTTCGAATCTTGCTTTGGAAATGTTGCATGTATTAACAGGCGTACATGCGTGGATTCGTCAGGCCTAATTGAATTTTATTTACAGGGATAAAATTACTCCAAAAAAAATTTAGGTTTTTGTAAGCGAGGCAGGGGAGCTTAAAAATATCCACCCCTAATTTTTATTTAAAGGGTAGTTAACTCATTGTCGTGTGAAATATTCATTAAATGTGTATGTGTGTGTGTGTGTGTGTGTGTGTGTATTTAAAATAAATAATTTAATTTAATTTAATTTATGGCTTATGCATTCATAAAAAAGTCATATATCGAGGTGATGAGATTTCAATAACAAATAAGAAAGGGTTAATGAACTATTTTGAAATGGTCGTGATCATGTGAATGAATGCATGAGTTTTAATAAATTGATTCAGTAATTTGATGGTTAAATAAAACTATGAAAGGGTTATTATGAAATTAAGTTTGATGAAGTCAAACAATTAGGTAAGACGCACATACATGATTGCACTGGCATTTGCTCAAAATTATAAAGTAATTTGTTTATTTTGATTAAATACGGGTCCATATGTTTTATTAAGTATAAAATTTTTTCATAATTTAATTTTACCCAATTTATAATAAAATTGTTCTTTTTTCATGCAGATTTTGTTTCTTAACATTTTTTTCAGGGTTGCAAAATCCAGTTATTATTGTTGCTTTTTAATACACATTTTTGTACTTACAAATTATTATTATTTTATCCCCCTTATAAATATTTTTAATGTAAGTTAACCTCTTGTCCTCTTCAAGGAGAGACAGAACGAAACAAATCATATTTTTTTTAACTCTTCATGAATGTCTAGAATTTCCTTCGCAAAATTTTTGTTCTCATTGAAAAAATTGCGGTTGCTATGATGGTGATGATGGCAGAGGCAGAATTTGAATAACAAAATAAAAAAATTATGTTTATGACTTTTGAAATTTGACGTCATCCACAAATGCGTTTCGTTGTTGAATGGAAGCAAAAAGAATTCGCAGACACACAACAAAAATGCTTTTTTCTTTAATTTTATTTGTAATCTTTAATCTGTAAGACACAAAAATTCTTGTAAAAGATACATAAAAATGAAGAAAAATTTAACCGAAGAAAGATCTAAAAGTGCTTTAACATATTTTATTTAAAAAACAAAGCTGAATACAGCAAAAAATATTAAATTAGTTTTTTTAAGAAAAAAAGACAGCAACATGAGAAGAGGAAGAAAATCGAAATTAAAATTGAAACTTAAAGGAATTTATACCGACCTCTTTAAATATGAGAATTATATTCACAAAAAGACTACATACTCGTATTAC
The DNA here is from genome assembly GCA_947397855.1 of Thelaira solivaga. Classification (NCBI taxonomy): domain Eukaryota; kingdom Metazoa; phylum Arthropoda; class Insecta; order Diptera; family Tachinidae; genus Thelaira; species Thelaira solivaga. The sequence continues at coordinate 41,969,051 of OX377612.1, forward strand.
TCATTTATTATAAAATAAAAAAAATTTATTTTATTTTATTCTAAAGTTCTACTTTGGTGCTATTTTTTGATGTTTTTAAATAATGTAAAGAAAAATAACTTTTTAACTTAGAAACCATATATCGAGTTATGACACTATTGATATAAATAGCCGATATGTATTCTATTTTTCTTTAAAAAAAAAAAAAAAAGATAACAAAATTGATTATAAAAAAATATTTCAATTATAAAATTTAAAACAATCAATTTTATGAACACAGAAACGATTGGTAATCAAATAAATTGTTGCGAATTTAAAAAAAAAATTGTTTGCATAGTCTTCTTGTTTATATTCAATTTCTCACACGCTTATGCGTATCAGTGCTAAAAAAAATTATTTCTTTAACCTCAAATAGACATTTTAAACGTATACACAATATGGTTCGTATCCCTCTTCAATCACAAACAAAAACAAAAAATCTGTTAAAAATTGTGTTAAATATTTATTAAAAACCAAAAAAAAATTTCTTTGTTAAACTCAACATAGACGAAAAAATTAAAGGGGGATCGAACAAGAAATTTTATACTTTCCCAAAACAAAAAAATTCTATAAAATTCGAGAGGCCACAAAAATCGTCATTAACTAACTGCCAAACGACATGGAAAACCTCTTGCAACCATATTGTGTGTAAAACAAACAAACACTAACACGCAATATAAACAAACAAATTAAAAATGAACATGAATTTTTGTTTCGTTTGATGGAAAAACATGAATTTTCAATATTTTTTTTTTTTCACACATCATAAAGACACTAAAAATTAAAGAGAAATTAAAAACCAAAGATTGCAAGTCGGAAAAGAAATAAACGTACAGAAAAAAACAATATTCTAGTGAGTTTGTCTGTGTGTAAATCGTAAAAAGTTATTTACCCCTTGAAAATACAAATGAAAATGAAAATTTTGAAATAAAAAACATTATTGGAAAATATACAGACATAAATCCTTAGGGGACACACTGGTACATGCTAACATAACAAACAGGGAGACTATAAAATAAACCATTCAAAAGCTGTTTTTTCTGATGTTAATGACGAATGAAAGCATTTATTATTCTCTTACAAAGTGATTTCATAACACACAAACTCTGCCACTCATTTATTCTCAGATTCGTTGATGTTCGCTTTACGATTTAAGCCAGAAATGTTATAAAAAGAAAATCAAATAAACAAACGCTTTTTTAACGGTCTTATAAACGAGTCAAATTATATGATGATGGCGATTGCAAGCCCCAGCAATTCTGATTATTATTTAGGTTTTAAGCTGACACAAGTTTAATTTTATTTTCATGGTTAAAAAAAACGGACTTTAACAGAAAAATTCACTACTACATTTCTTTTTTTTTCAATACTAAGAGGCGATTAACGCATTCGATATCGGACGAAATTTCAACACAATTTGAATGTAACTTTCGATCGATATCGAATGCCATCCATAATTTGCCGCCATCATAATTAAGTGTTAAATTATGAATTAAAACAAATCACTTAAGTTGACTTGTTGTCGCAATTAAGACAATAACTTTATTGTTGTAAATTAGGGATGGTGGGCCGATGTATTTCATAACCAACAAGAAGGCAAAAAAAAATACAGCTTGCAAGAATCAAAATAGTTTTATAAAAAAAAACTTTTAGGGCTTTTAAAGTTATAGTCGTCTAAAATCCCTTTTAAAAGACATAATTGCTTTTTTCATATTTCCACAGAATTTTTATTGTAATAAAATGTTTAGTGCTCTGTCACTAGAACTGTGGGGTTCAAGGACAATATTTTTATTATTTACAAATAGAATGAATATGAACTCTTTTCCCTGTGCAGTGTATTGAACACCTAAACATCTATTGCAAAAGCATTATTATTATATCACAAGGAGAGCTGGAATACATTAATGTTATAAATACAAAATGCAAACACAAAACAACAAACAAGAGGAATTTGAATGTCATAAAAAATAAAAATACAAAAAATGTCACACATAATTATCTTAAATGCAGCTAAAGATACCGATGATGATGAAGATGAAGATGACTAACAGATCCCCTATTTGTCTGATAGACTGGCAAACTAACTGTGGCTGGCACAAATTGTGGACCTAAAAAGCTACTCGCTATATGTAAGTATGAGTGGTAAAAGGAAATGCATAGATTTTGTTGAATTAATTAAGGAAAAAACATTCAGGGAGTTCAGAGTTACAAAGAAGCATAACATTTTATTCACAATAGAATAGCATGGCTGGCGAAATCATTTAAAATAGAATTTGAATTAGACACTGCATAGCTTTCACTTTAAAAATTCACAATAGACACTAAAAGTTGCATCATCTAGCACGATATACCATGAAATTTGATTTTTTTTAATATTATTCACTTTTACTGTTAATTTTTTATTTTCCTCTTACATTCTCACATGCATATGGACACTTTCAAAAGAGCTACTCCGTAGTCTAATCACCGTATTCGATAACGAGTAGATTGTCATATCGAACAATATTGCAATACGTGTCGAGTAAACAAGTCATCTCATACGATATTTATATATTCATATTTTTTGTTCATATTGTAATAGATTTATACACAAATGTCTACCAAATGCAAAAAATTAAAAAGTATAGCGTGAACTTAGACAGGAATTGTGGAAGAAGAATTTTTGTACAATGAAGAAAATTAAAGGAATTCCTTTAATAATATTTTATTTACAGATATATGTATGTGTGCATGTATGCATATATGTAAATATAAACTTATAAAAGCCATCATCTCAAAATACGACACATTTTACCCGAAATGAAATATTTTGATGAATTTAAGTCGATATCAGGGGATTGCTCCCAATATTTCATGATATATTTTTTTAATTTTTACTAACTTGCAGTATCGCTCCCTGGAGCAGATCGAAAGTTTCGTTTTATGTAAATCACTGTCAAGATGAATGGATGTGCAGCATGGCGAGGATGATTTGGCGTAGATTGGATAGAAATTGCAACTGGGATTTACTGGGGCTACAAAGAGCCCAGTGGAGAATCGTAGTCTCAGCAATAACAAGCCACTGCAGTCCCTGCCATCAAATGACTACTCTAAAATTTGTCAAAGCGAGGAAAAGAAGAAAACTGGTGAAAGCTTCTCTGTTTTTCCCGGCACTGGAGGATCAGTGTGAGCTTTACTTCGGGGAACACAGCAATTAATTTAAGTGACGGACTCGTCTTCTTCTTCTTCTCTTAAGATTTCCCTACTTCTCTTTGCCTCTGTGCCTAATATTTCTTGATATCTTTCTACCGATATTCTTCTCTCTTTTTGCTCTTATACAAGTATCACTAAAGGATCACATCGGAGACCTTAGTGAGCCTCTTTTAGTTTTTCTTCGATCTGTGTAACCAACCTATCCTACACGCAAAGAAAAAATATGGTTGAATATGGTAACCGCAAACATAGGTAATCGTTCAAATTCAGTTGAGCTGTGTCACTGAAGTGGTTGAAGGAAATGAGCATATGCCCTAGTTCGAATCCATATAGAATCAAATACAAATGGAAAAAAATCAAGTATAATAAAATAAATATAAATAAGTCAATAGAAATGAAAAAGTTAATGGAATACAAAAATTATTATTTACACAAAAAATTTATATAAACAATTTATTTTAAAAATTTTATGAATATAAAAACAGTTTGGACCTGACCCTGGAAATCTGCAGTTGAAATTAATTTTTAATATGATTAATCTAAACAAAAAATACTCCCTCTAGATTGTATTTGCCTCAACCATATTTTTTCTTTGCGTGTACTCACAGAATAACCTTTGAATTTCATGTTCTTTTATTATCGTTATACAAAAATAATTTTTCTTAAGTTTTATTTGATGGTAACACTGAATTTACTTTTAATTATTAAAATGTTTTGTTTTTCTAAATAATTAATTCTGAATTTCTTCAATTAAAAGGTGCAGCCATCATATTCATTTGTAAGTCACATTTACTTATTATAGATTTTGTTGTTTATTTTTCTTTTGCTTTCGGAGTCCTCCTCCTTATCATAGTCACCATAAAATATTAAGAACAAAAAGAAAAACAAGAACGAAAACGAAAACGAAAATTACAAGTAACTCATAGACATTTTCCATTCCATAAAATCATTATTTTAAGTTTTCAAATTAAAAATGTTTTCTAATTTATTTATTTTTTTTTTTTTTGCGAAATTCAAGCGTGTGGAAGTTTAATTGTAGTGGTAATTTGGTTTTCCATCTTAAAAATTGCTGTTGTTTTCTTTAATGAGTCTCATTTGAGAAATGCCATAATTTCAACACCAGAACATGAATAACAAAAAAATAAAAAAAAATAAATTCTTATATTTAAAAATAGTTTTTTTTTGTTTGCTTCTCTGTTTTCCTAACAACACACTTCATGATTTATTAAAGATTTTCCTTTGTCTGCATAGTTGGTCCATAGATTTCATTCCGTTTCGTCTGAGAGAGGGGCAAACGGGTGCGTCACTTTTGCAGACAGAAGTTTTCTAAATAAAATAGTTTGGACACGTGTTAATTAAACAGGCATTTGAATAGGACAAAACCAGGGAAGAAATAAGAATTTTTGCTAAAAATAAGTAAAATGTATAAAATTTAAAATAAATTTTGTCAAAGGAGCAGAAATTATAGTTTTCCAAACGATAAATTGGAAGTGAGTGATAAATTAGAATTGACTAAGCTTGTGGCGTTCATGTACGACCCAGTTCAAATGAAGGATTCAGTATACGAGAATAAGCAATTCGGATGCTTAAATTTTTTTAATTATTTCGGTCATCGTTCACTGACTCTTTCAGAGTTTCAAAATATTTTCTTTCTGTCTTTTTTGCTTTACTCGGGTAGTTTTAAAAAATTACAGTTCCATTGATTATCACTTTTACATTGAATTGCGTACTACATTACAAAGAACTTACATATATGTACTTCCGGCATGTGAATTTTAACTAGAGAAATGACTTTTTAATTAATGTTTTTTAAAACAAAACATTTTTCATTTTGCTTGTTTTCTTCTTTTATTCGTAATAATAAAACTCTATATCTGTCTCTTTCATACAAACGTCAAATAAAACGCTGAGTTTTTCAAAATTGTAACCTCAAAAGTTATAACTCTGGTTACTCCAAATTTGGATTCAAAATAGCTACAATGTAGGAAAATTGTGTTCTAGATCTAAACGTTTGTAATAGTTTTAAACATTGTTAGTTAATTTCTAAGCACATTTGGTTGGATTCATTAATCAGTTATATTTAGTTACAGAGCATTGTATAGGTTGCTGAACAAAACGTACTATGAACGAAAGTTTCGTACAGTGTGCAAAAGGAACGATAAAGGAAAAAATTACCTAGTTCATTTGAATGAAATGCAAAATCTGAGCGATTTAGTGAAATGAGATAAAGCTTTTACGAGTAAAGTATTATAGTGTTTTAACACTGGGATAGTTTTAATAAGACCTGGTTTTAAAATTAAAACCAATCGTTAAAACCTGGTTTTACCATTCAAAATAATTTCTGTTAAAACCATCTTAAAACCATTTCTGAATTGGTTTTATGGGGGTTTTATAAAATACAACCTTGTTTGTAGTGCCAAAAACTAAGTGCTACCCAGTTAAAAAATTAAAACAGCTGATAAAATAAAATATCTGTTGATTAAAATCAAATTTTACCAAAGTTTGTAATAATAATAATTGAAATAATAATAATGGACGCAGCAGCAATAATAAAAAAGTGCAAAAGGAAACGTAGCCTATGGACGGAAAATAACGAACTTCTTTTTATCGAGCTATGGGAAGAAAAAATAAATGATCTAAGAGGTAATAGAAAGAACTCCCATATATCAAAGAAATTGCTGCTGAGCTGGATAAAAATTAAATTCTTCACTTTGTAAAAGTAAATATTTTCTTATAATGTATAAAATAATTTCTATTTTAGACCGCATTATAATAATTTTTCTTTTTGCATAATAAAAAATAGCTATGTACAGTCTGTCAAATAATTGTTACACAAATTAAAAAAAAGTACTGCAACATATGCACTTGTTTCTACGATATTTTCTTTTTATTTTGTAAAAACTTATTGGATAGACTGTATGTTAAAACCTGATTTTATTAAACATAGTGTGAACACAAAATCAGTTGTTTTAACTTTAAGTATGAAAACACTATTACAGACAAGTTAGTTTTTTTAAATGAGTGTTGCGCACTCTTTAAAAACTATGAGCTTTGTTATCAAAGTTTACAGTGGAAATAAAAGTGAGTGAAGATAAATATGCCGAGTTAAATATGTTTTAACGTAACCCGTTACGTTTTTAGTATTTGTAAATATGTTTTAGTATTTATGGCATATTTACCAAATACGTCTTACGTCATTAAATATTTCTAAACATGTTTTTAGTATTTATGACATATTTATAAATATGTTTAGGAGAAATATAAGTGCATGGGAAAAAATATTCATAAATACGTTGACTTCTAAAGAAGATATGGCAGCTTTATCTCTATCTGTCAATTCTTCACGTGTTTGTTATTTTTGGTGTAGTGACATCGCTGTGCATATTTGCTCAAGGTATTTTTAGTGCAAGTTGTTCATTTTGTTGTTGTATTGACTAAATTTTGTACTCATTTGCATCGGTTGCACTGCTTTCAAGCACTGTCGTGGGTTTCCCTATTAAAAAAGCACATAACTTGTTTGCGTCAGAGGTTTTTGAGTTTTTAATTTGACCAATATTTGCTGAGTTCTTAACGACACGCCTCATACACATACATTTCCTTCATAAATGATATGACATTCAGCTGTGACATTAAAATTAATTAATAACTTTTCACGTTAATTTATGAGGACTCAATCATCAAATGATGCTTGTTTTACTCTTCTAAAAAAAGATATTCTGTGTATCTGATTACAATAAACAAGGAAGACAAACACACAGAAGAAATTTCAAGTGAAAATCTTCTGGAAGTAAAATGAAAATGAATATTGTGTGGCTTAAATAAATTTGCAGAAATTTCAATTAATAAAACTTCATGTAGCCGGTGGTGGCACCAAGAACTACTCACTTATGCGAGTGCTTACTTTATATGAAAAAACAGAACAGCAACTAGTACATTTATTTTCACTTATGGATTTGTTTATTCATTTGAATTTACTTAAACTATTGACATCTGGTGGTCTCTGCTGTGTATTTTGTTTAGTCTGCACACAAAACCTTTAATTTTGTTGCATTTCAACTAAAACATACTTGCACTTGTAACGTTATAAAAAGTTTTATGCATGCATGCATGTATGTATGTATGTATGGGCTTGTGTTTAATGTGTGGTATAGTTAAGTGGCTGGCAAGACATGTAAGATATTCGTCACACATTCTTATGTTTACAACTTTTAAAACCCTTAACTGTCACTTCAAAGTCAAATTAAAGCGAAACACTACACTTGAAGTGTTCTATCTTGAATATAAAATTTTAAAATAAAAATGTAAAAGAATAAAATCATTTTAAAGAAGCATTTGAGCTGCAATTTGTGAAAATGGTATAAATTCACTTTAATCCTTTCTGTCCCGGGCTGCACGAACGTGTAGGTAAATTTAACATATTTTGAAGAGAAAAGTTTGTGTATAAATGTATCATTTTTATATATTTATATTTTGTTCCAGTAAAATCCCAAGTCACACATATATGTATGTCCTGTTTTTACGCTATTTTATGCGGAATTATCATATACTGCAAATTGAATCGAAATCCGAATACCTTTTGACTGAAAGTGTTAAAAAAAATGAGTCAGCGGTAATTTTAGTTAGATAGTGTCTATATCTTACATAGTTTACTGCTAACACGCAGCACTGCCATTTTAGCTTTTTTAAGGCTAGATTTAGCCTCTTTTTCTCACACTTAGCCTCGAGATTTATAATTTAGTCTCTAGCTTTTTTCATAGCCTTTTTGATACATAAACAAACTAACTCTGAAGAAAGTTCCTGAGCATAAATGAGTTTTTTTCTGTAAACTTCGAACTTGAATTGAATTAAATTTTTTGTCTGCATAATGTTTAATTGAGTTACTACTACATTAAATTTTTTAATGTAAATTGATAAATTGGTCGAACGAAGGAAGTGAAGAAAAATATTTGGATTCTACCTTATAAAATAAATACACTTGATTCTTTGAATTTATTTTTCAAGACATATTTTTTTAAATCGCTTAATGATACTGCACAAAACTGTCATTAATTGATTAATTTAGTATTTATTTGTCTAGTATCTATTGTCGTTTAGTAATACTGAGGTTACTCACTTTTTAGTATGATAAATATCACATTGCAATCAAAAAATTTAAGTTAAAGTTAAAAAATAATTGAATTCGCTTATAAGAACTTATATTTTATATTTTCTTATCGGTTTTTTATAAAAATCATAATTATATTTCCCATAAAAAATGAAGAAAATTTTGAATTTTATAATAAGCTATAGCTTTTTTTTCTGAGTGATTTAGATTTTTCTAGCCTTTTTTAGGTTAATTTAGCTTATTTTTTTCTAGCTCCTGGCAACGCTGCTAACACGACTTGTAGGAAATCCAAAAATAACAGCTTATATTGTTTTTAATAGGACTATATTTCTTATGAAGGCTTGTTTATGAAAGATGTTTTGGAAGAGCAGAAATAAGGAGCGAGTTGGGCTCTCATTTGAATTAAGCTGTAAACAGAGAATGCAGGTGAAAATTTAATTTTTTAAATAACTCTTAAGCATAAAATTAATTAACATATGGTTGATTGTGTGAAACAGGGCTATAACTAAAAAAACATTAGGGTTTAGGGCTGTTAATGTAAACAGCTCAAAGCCAAAAATTTTACTAATTTTACTCTAAAAAAATTTTTTTACAAAACCAAATTCAAAATTAAAAAAATTATTTAAGAACGAAAAGAAAATTGTAATGTACATACGAGTACGTCATGTAAAAACATGACATATTAAGGGTGGTTAAATTATAAGGGCCAATGTTGAATGTGAACCACACCAAAACGTCAAGTTTTTTTGCATTTCATTTGACATTTGCCAATTTCAGACTAACTCAATTTGATCCATGGAATTATACACAATCGTCAATGGTCAGAATGGTGGCAAGAAATGGCAACAGTGGTTGATTAATTTTCGAAGAAAATCATCTTCAGTGATGAGGCACATTTTCACCTCAGTGGATTCGTCAATAAGCAGAATTGCCGCATTTCGGCGAATGATAATCCAAGAGTGATTGTCGAAAAACCAATGCACCCACAAAAAGTGACTGTTTGGTGCGGTTTATGGGCTGGAAACATCATCGGGCCGTATTTTTTCCAAAATGAGGACGGTCAGGCAGTTACTGTGAATGGTGTTCGCTATCGTGAGATTATAAGGAACTTTTTATGGCCCGAATTGGAAGATATGGATGTGGGCGATATGTGGTTTCAACAGGACGATGTCACTTGCCACACAGCTAATGAAACAATGGCTCTTTTGCGCGGCAAATTCAATGTCCGCCAAGATCATGTGATTTGACACCGTTGGACTTCTTTCTTTGGGGTTATTTGAAAGAAAAGGTGTACATCGATAAGCCAGCAACAATTCAAGAGCTAAAGGATGAGATAATTCGGCACATTAACGGCATAGAACCTCAATTATGGCTCTGCGTCATCGAAAATTTGAACCATTGGATGGAGGTGTGCCGCCGAAGTCGCGGCGGCCACTTGCCCGATATTTTGTTCCATACATAATTGAACCATACCATATTAAAATAATAAAAAGAAATGACACTAATTTCCTAAATAATTTGTGTTTTATTCAAAATCAACATCGGCCCTTAGAATTTAACCACCCTTTCTATTGTAAGTATTTAACAGCTGTCAAGTGATTTATTTTCAGTTTGGTTTGGCAATTCATCATGAATAGACTCACGCCTGAACAACGCTTGCAAGTAGTCGTCGAATGGGCCCAAAACGAGATTGCCGTTGTTCCCGATTTTCATAAGCGAATTTTGTTTAGTGATGAAGCGCACTTCTGGTTGAATGGCTACGTCAACAAACAAAACTGCCGCATTTGGAGTGAAGCTAATCCTCAAGTGTATGTCGAAACACCGTTACATCCAGTAAAACTGACTGTTTGGTGCGCTTTATGGGCTGGTGGAATCATTGGTCCGTACTTCTTCAAAAACGATGATGGCCAGAACGTTACAGTCAATGGTGATCGGTATAAAGCCATGATTACTAACTTTTTCATTTCTGAATTGAACAACCATGATGTCCAGGAGCTGTGGTTCCAACAAGACGGCGCAACATTTCACACAGCTCGTGCCACAATCGATTTATTGAAAGACACGTTTGGTGACCGCCTAATTTCACGTTTTGGAACGTGTGAATTGGCCTCCAAGATCTTGTGACTTAACACCGCTTGACTACTTTCTGTGGGGCTATGTAAAATCATTGGTCTATGCGGATAAGCCTCAAACGCTTGACCATTTGGAAGACAACATTCGCCGTGTTATTGCCGATATATGGCCATAAATGTTGGAAAAAGTCATCGAAAATTGGACGTCCAGATTGGACCACATCCGAGCCATCCGTGGCGGTCATATGACAGAAATCATATTTAAAATAAATAAAATTCATGTCAATCGAATAATCCATCGTTGTTTTATTGCAATTTAAAGTTCTATACGTCTATAAAAAAAACCTTTTACAATTAGCGAAGGTGTAAAATTGTAATTAATTTAATTTGATTTAAAAAATTTACGAAACGTTGGGTAAACTTGTAATAAAAGTTGTTTTAATGACAAGAACTACTACCGACCTGATTGTTCAATCTAATTAAAAAAATTTCAAAACCGGCCAAAAATAACAAATTAAAAATAAAGATATTTTATTTGTTGTTTGGAGAGCAAAAGAAGAGTGTAGGAAATCCGCGAGTTATTTCTCTGTTTACAAAATTCATCTGTCTGCATACACATCACATCTACAAGCGTATTAACTATTATTACCACGCCCACTTTTCAGGTTTATCTAAAATTGGACAACTGCTGTACTGATTTGGCTAATTTTTTGAATGTTCGTCATAACCCAGCTTAGGATGATATTTAATATAATACAACTTGAATTAGGATATCGATTATACTAGAAATTAGTTTTGCTTTTGGTAGCACCAAAATCAATACAAAACAGCTAACAGTCTCCTTAGTTATCTACTCAATCGTAATTTAAAATATTTTCTCTTCTATTGCTTACATTTTTATAATTTTTTATTTTATATTTTTTAACTCTTCTTTCAAAAATTTTCTGATCTCCGTTACATTTGTTTGTACGTGTGTGTGCTTAATTTATTACAGTTCAAACACATTTTCTAAGACATTTATTATAAAATCTTCACATCAACAGTTTTTTTATGCATTTTTTTTTTATTCATTACAGTAGCATGTTTTGACATTTTAATTACAATTAAGCAATAGAAGCAAGTACTATAAGAAGCAGCAGCCACTTAAATGAAATTGGCTATTAAAATGATCAATAGTTCAATTTTTTTATTTCATGCTCTAGAATATTTTCTATGTATGCCCCTGCCCATAGAGTACAAGCAAATGAAACCTCGACGCCCACCACTCAATCAACAAAGTTTTTCTCATATTTTAAATAGCATTTAATTAAAGTTTCTATTCCATTCAATTGTCTTATTTATTTTTTTGTTTTTAGTTTTTTTCGAAAAATCTAAATTTTTATGGGAAAATATTTTATTGGATTAGATTTTAGTTGGTTGTTAGAAAAAAAAATAAATATTAACACAATTAGGGCAAATTCATGTGAGAATTGTCATATCTGAAATTTTTCTACTTGAAGCATTTTTGGGTTTATTTTTAAGTTCAAATAGTAACAGAGGACATATTGAATCAAATAACAAGTAATTTAACAATTTGGTAAAACAATTATTTGTTTAGGAAAATCCCTAGAATTTTTTTTTGTTTTATCATGTTGAAATACAAAAAAGCTGAAATTTTTGTTTATAAAATCTGAAATAATTTTTACAATTTCAATGTAAAAAACAATTTGAAAATTCAGTTTAGTTCTACGAAATTTATTATCCAATAAACTTATGCCCTGATAAATGAAAATTTACAAATATTAAAGTTTAAGTTGTGCTAAACAAATATTGTATTGAGAGAATCGTTTTCAATATTTAGAGTCAAAAGTAACTAATATCACACACATTTCTATTTTTATTTATTTATGTTTTGTTAGTACTTGACTTAAAAAATTTGTATCTACTATTAGCAAAAGACCTAAGAGACATGTCTAAAACGTAAACGGTCAAATATTTGTAATGACGCTACGTAATTGAAGTTGACTTTCCTAAAGTGGCCTATGCATGTGTAATCATGTGAGCTCGCCTCACATAACATACCATCAAGCTGGTACAATATTAATTTCTTAAAAAAAAAATTACTTTAAGCTTCTCTGCTATCAGCGGCGAATTTTTTGTTATTAATTGCAAAAGTGCTTAAAATGCTAACAAATCTATACTAATATTATAAAAGTGAAAGTAATTCTGTGTGTCTCACCCCCGGGGTGCGTCTTCTCGGTGAAATGTCCCACCTTGATGTATCACTATCCGGGGAAAATAGGTGCGCCAGCACCTGGAACTGCGATGGGTTTGAATCTGGCAGAAGGAAACCTGAAGGTTTACCTCAAAGATACCTTCGGGGTCCGACCAGTGACTCTCAACACTGGTACCACGGGAGCCGGTAGCCCCACAGAGGAAGTACAAACGTCCGAGCAATGGGTTAAGAGCTGATGCTCACGAATGGTTGAATAATGAGTGCTCGGAGTCTGTGGACCGAACTTCGTTCCAACCTAACGGGGCTTAATGGATGATTTTCTGGGGACAACATCCCTGGTTCGTTGTTCGGTCTGTGGACTTCGTGCACACCCAAATGCTCGGACGGCGGAATCTGTGACCGGTTATTGGTAAGGTCCCCTTCGGGGGTTCACGTGGTGGCTGTGAGACCAAAAGGTACGCTGGGAACGGAGTTCATGTCACCTTTGGCAGGGTGGCATGTTCCTCGATGTGCTGTTTCATAGAAACAGATGTCACTCGACACGGGTTTTGGATAGGCCCAACTCCCTTAACAAGGGTGGTGTGTGTGACATGGCAGAAACACACATAATTTGCTACCTGTGTCCTTTATTGGTCACAGGGGCTAAAGTGGTAAGCATGAATACCACTCGTGGTTTGACCACGGTGAGATAAGACCCTAGCGGCAGGTGCTCACCTAAATCATCCACATTCATTGTCTGTCTGTCTGTTTCGCTTTCACGCCAAAAAAATTTAACCGATTTAAATGAAATTTAGTACACAGATAATTTAAAGCCTGAGAAGGAATATAGGCTACATTTTAATAGGAAAAAAGTGTTAAAAAGCGTTGAAAAGGGGATGAAAAGTTGTATGAAAGTATTGTCATTTTCAGACTAGAAGAATAAAATTATATTTTAGGCTGCTGATTAATTATAAATAAATATGGCTGTAAAAAAACATAGGGGATAACACATTTACGTATTCATTACTTTGTGGAGCTAAATTTAACGCGTTAAGAAACTCGCCATGCCTTTAATAATAATGCAACAAAAAACATGAGACACTTTATAAAGTGGTGAATGGCTGTATTATTTGGATTGACAATTAAAATTCTATTTGTAAACGGATTTCTATAAAAATTTACACCGGCCAAAAAACATCTAGTAAATAAATATAAAAAAAATTATAAAAAATTTTAAGAGAAAAATGTGTGTGCTTACGAAGAAATGGTTTTATTTTCATTAAATTGTATTCTTAGCACTAGCTAATGTCGCCATACATAACACCAGCAAGTTTGCACAAACAGCGAAATGTATTATTATAACGGGCGTCCCTTTACGAGCAAACTTTTTCATTTCAGCTGAAGCAGCCACAATTTCGGCCTCATCCTCATTAAAGTAATGCCTGATAAAACTCCGCACCAGACAGTTGCTTGTCTCATAGATTGCATGATGATTTTCTGAGCCCTTAACTCGACAATTTTGTGTATTCACCAAACCACTCAGACGGAAATGCGCTTCACGGGAAAAAATTATTTTCTTCGAAAAATTAACATTGACTTCACTTTGCTTCAGTACAATTATAGCGCCTTTTTCTGTCCTCAAACGCTCTATTTTTAATAAATGTATGTGACAGCTGACAAATTTCAGAGTTGCCGCTTGCACAAAAAAATTACACTGAATTCAAGAAGTGCACTTTAACTGAGAAACCCTTAAGCCTTACCTATACGATGTTAGCAAAATTGTCAGCGAGAATTGCATTTTATAGCGAATTTTATTCAGTGAAAGGTTTTCAAAAAAGAATAATTTCTTGCCAATTTATTGATTTTTCCTCCGAAATAGAAGCACTTTTAGGTTACAGTTGTAGTCATTTTTTCACTTCATTTTCATCACTTTCCTGGCACGATCTTTCAACAAGAAGAAATATGTACTCGTGACTGCAATCAAACAAGTATCTGCATCTGCTTGCTGTGCTAAATTTCACAGTTACAAAATTTCTTTTGCTATATTTTTTTTTAATTTGTTAATTAATTAGACAACTAAAATAAAATCCGTAAAAAAAAGATTCCTTTTAATTTTATTTACTCGCCTGTAAGAAATCATCAACATTTCTAACATTCCTTTAAGTAAATCCACTTACATAGATAAAGATTCAATTGTATAAGAGTATTTCGCCAAGAAATACAAAAAAAATTCATAAGAAAATTTAATTAAATTCTTAATTACGCGTACAAATACCATAAATTCATTAAATGCAATTCACACATACTCACACTCTCTTTCTCTTTTTATAAAACAACCACATATTATAATACTCGTAGTACAAAAAAAACACACACACACACACATAAATTAATATTAAGGAAATGCAATTTTTCTACTCACACATGCATACGTCTGCATATAAAAAAATACAAATAAATTATCCCAACATTCCTGAGTAGCAACAGCAGAAGTGAGATTTTGTTTTGTGTTTACTAAACGATAAAATCGAATGTTAGTCGACCAATTATTAGTATATAAAGTAAGTTATGCAAACTAGATGACCACTTTACCCCTAAAACTCATGTGCATTATTGCACAATATAAACTCAAGCAAAACCCACTTAAATAAGAAAAGCATTACATTTCGGAACTACAGGGCTCTTAGACACTCACTCACACATACACTAATAAAATCAAACACTGAAACCCTTTGAATTAATAAGAATGCACTCAATTATGTATTATAATTCTCTGCCACAACATCTGCACAAGCAGACAATTGGAGGAGGTCTGATGGATTAAAATCATTACAATCATGTAAACGCGAGTGTAGTGAATTATTAAAAAAACAAAATACTTAAATAAATAAACGCACAAAAAATGCATACTTTGCTTTTTTAACTTATATAAAAATACTATAAAAGAAGGAAGTTTTGGATTTATTTTAATTAAAATTAAAAGGCATCAATTATTTTCCTGCGGTATTGGAAACATTTGAAGCTGAAATAAATTTGCTTGAAATGAAAAACAGAAATTTCTCTTCGGCTAATCACAGTTTATGGTTTTAATAGGCTGAATAAACTTTGTGGAGAGTTAGCTGAAGCACAATGTTAAAAATATTACGATTAATAAAATAAATTCGTTTTATTCATTCAGTGTCTGAGAAAACTTCTTATTTGCTATATGAACTGTTATATTTGATAGTGGTCCACTTTCCGACAATCAATGGAGGACGATTTCTTCATACAGTAATCACGCGAATTTGGCTATATAATGAATGTTATGACATTCTTTAAATCAAATTACAGACACTGCAATTTTCTTATTGTAATTATTATTGACTCGCTACTTCGTCAGCGAAGTACCATACTGTCGCTATTATAATTTCGTATTTTTTTATAGACTATTTAATCTCAGTTCTAAATTTTTTAATACAAATCACATTAAAAGATATCATTAAAATATGGGAAAATTGTCAATTTATTGACTTTTATATTTACTGATCAGCGTTGGAGCTCGGTCTGATATATTAAATCGTTAATGTTAAAAAATTCAAAAAATACTATTATAGTATTTTAATAAAAAGTACAGTTTCTTCTCTTATTTATTTTTCACCTTATCTTGAACCGTTTAAGCTCAGTCTAATAGTTTTAGGTTCATTAATATTAAAAAAGTACCATTGATATCAATAAAAAGTTCTGTTTTGCCTGTTATTAACTTTTTACTTTGCTTAAGAGCGTTAGACCCCAATCTCATGGTTCTAGTGTTGTTAGCATGAAAAACTGAAAAAGTACCAATAAAAACAATGAAAAGTACCATTTTTCATTTTTGCCATTCATGGTTTTCCACTTTATTTCAGATCATTTGAGCCAAATCCTGTTCATTTACGTTCCTTAATAATGAAATACCAAAAAGTACTGAAAATAAATGTAAAAAGTACCATTTGTCCTCTTAAAGATTTTTCACTTTGCTTGAGACAATTTGTGCTCAATATCGTAGTGGCAGGTTTGTTTATATTAAAAAATTCAAAAAGTACCATTAAAATGTATAAAAAGTATTATTTTGTCTCTTAATGCTTTTTCAATTTGACCTGAACCGTTTGAGCATAGTCTCGTAGTTCTAAGACTGTTAATACTAAAATATCAAAAAGTACCATTAAAATTATAAAAAAATACCATTTTGTTTAATTCTACTGTGAAAATTCCAAATTTTGCACATAACATTAAAATACCATTAAACTTGTTTAAATATAAACTACAAATCTTTCTTTTGGTACTTTTTTTCTCCATTAAAACAATTTTTATACCATTGATTTTTATTGGGTGCTACAAATTAGTAATAAAATGTTTCTATGCTGCATCAATTTACATTATGGTACATATTTAGAAATAGTAGTAAAAAGGGGCACATATTTTACCCCTTATTAGGTCGAATTTTAAAAAAGTGCCAGTATACATTGTAGACCTTTTTAAGAAGAAAAGAATACAGTTTAGTTTTTTTGCTGTGATTGTTGCTTTGAAAAATAAATGAGGTTAAAAAAAAAGTACTAACATTAGCTTCCATCCTTTTTATTCCACAAATACCGAAAAAGTACCAAATACTCATCCGCGTTTTTTTTAGTAGAATATTTTGCAGCTTGAATTTTGGCTCTATCTGTAGTAGTTCCGGAGATATAAGAAGTTCGATTTTACCCGTTTTTCCCCTTTTTTTCCTCTTAATATTCGAATTTCCCAAAATCCTGTCTTACTCGTTCTATACATTGGGATATGCACTTGCTTCCCAAATTTCAAGTCCGTAGCTTTTGGGCTGGGCGATGATGATAAGTCAGTCAGTCAGTCAGTCAGTAACGTTACGCTTTTATATGAATACGATTATTATACTATGACTTAAAGTAGCCTCTTTAGCAGATATTACTTTGCTGGTGCTAGTGTTCGCAAAATAACTTGAATTTTTTATTTAAAATAATATTTTTCTTTGGAAAGAAACAACAAATATTGATAAAAATAATTTTATTATTCCTAAAATAATTACTTAATTTCAGTTCTAAGACTAAGTTCTAAGAAAAAATACTTTCTGAGAACCTTATTTTTAGAAGCAATAAAATGTAAATTATTTAAATTAATAAAAAAAAATTCTAAGAAATATATCTAACAGAGGATTGAAAAATAAACTTTATTTAATTTAAAATGTTTATAAACATTTTTTTAAAGGAACATATTTAATAAATATTTAAAATCAAATAAAGAATTTTAAATTAACGGCAAAAATCAAAAAATCCTCTTTCAATACGATTTCTATATTCGTAAAAAAATTAATGAAAATCAAAAATTTCGGTTGTATTTTTGATTTTTCTCGGCTAAATGTAAACTGATTGCTTTAATTTTTTGTACAGATATTACGAGTGTTATTTCTAACAAAACTGTTTTTTTAGTCAAAATACACAAAAAAGAATATAGAAATTAATTAAAAATTAAAATTTTTCTCGGTCATATTTTAATCGATTACTCTGATTTTTGGCACAAACATTATGACTGTAATTTTTGATAAAAGTGCGTACCACATTTTTCTGTCAGTTTTATAGTTTAGACAAAATACGTCAAAAGCTCACTAAAAAAAAATGGTCAGAGGTAGTAGCGGTTTTTGACTGATAGCTTCTCCGTTTATAAATCGATTAGGCTGAATTACAATAGCAGCTGAAAAACAAAAAACAACTGACAGATTGGTATGCTATTCTTTTCTGTACGTTTCTTAGGGACTTTAGAAAGCTGATTTCAACATCCAGACGGACATACGGACGGATATCGCTAAATACCATCCGCTATTCATAAAGATTCACAATATAAGGCAATATGTAAAAAGATTTGAAATACAGCGCAGAGCTTTGAAATAGCGCCATCCATCTGCAGGAAAAATTAATATTAAATATTTGCTTTAGTAACTGTTTCTTCAAACACATACAATAGTAGTTATGATTATTCCCGTATTATAATTTCGTTGTGAATTTGTGTATATACTTAAGCTAACAAACACAAAGCTGCCTATGGAGAAAAAGAGATTTTTCCGAAAGCGTCGCTCCAGCAATCCAGTGTCTGAGAGTAATATTAATTTTTCTATATATTTCAAACAAAAGCAAATATACATACATACTTGATTAACTTTCAATAAAGAACTAACGCGTGAATAATAAATTATTCGTTAATGTAAACTTACAGTTCGATTAATATACATTTAGAATTAGATATACAAAAATTTACATTAAAAATTATATTGAGAATAAGAGTATATCGTGACATGTTTTCAAAACAAAACCTAACTTAATTAATATTTGACTTTTCGATGTGTAATTATTATTTTTTTCACTTTTAATATTAAAAATAAGGATCTTGAACTGAATCTGAAACGGTATATCAATTGAAAAAGTTTGGTAATTTTTGAGATTTTTTTTTTAATTGGTAGAATGTAACTTAGGACTTTTTGAAATCGCTCAAAAACATTTTCTGTGAATAATGTATTTATTGGATTCATCATATACATCAGTTGTTGGAAAATTGAAAGATAGGCTAAAATAGAACCACAAATCCATACAGAGAATTTGCAGCCTGGAGGTTATTCATTCACCACAACAAGTCATGCTATACTGCCTTGGAATTTGGACAATAAATTACCACCGCCGACTCCTGTTTCAGCTTGGAAAAACTATGAATTACCCAATGATCAGCTAATCAGCATTGGTAATGAGCGTTTCCGTTGCCCTGACACTTTATTCCAATCTTCATTCTTGTGTATGGAAGTCTGCGGTATAGACAAAACTGCAACTCAGTCTTGAAATGTGATATTAACATTAGTAAGGGTGGTTAAATTTTAAGGGCCGATGTTGATTTTGAATAAAACACA
This sequence comes from Thelaira solivaga, assembly GCA_947397855.1. Classification (NCBI taxonomy): domain Eukaryota; kingdom Metazoa; phylum Arthropoda; class Insecta; order Diptera; family Tachinidae; genus Thelaira; species Thelaira solivaga. The sequence goes on from OX377612.1 coordinate 41,988,547, forward strand.
AATTGTTTAGGAAATTAGTGTCATTTCTTCTTATTATGATAATATGGTTCAATTATGTACGGAACAAAATATCGGACTCGGCGGCACACCTAAATCCGATGGTCCAAATTTTCGATGACGCTGAAAAAATAATTTTTTTTGTTTTTTGTTTTTATTGAAATTTTACTGAAATTTAAGTTTCTTAAAATTTCTAATAATCGAATGTCTTTTTTAATTAAATTATTGTTTAATGCTGTCATGAAATAAACTGTGATGACCCTGCTCTTATTATTACAATTAAACTGCCAACAACTGTAACATCCCTTATTTTATCCTACAAATTCTCTCCAGCTTAAAATTTTATGTCTGAGATTTTTATCAACTCATTTGGACTTTATTACTTTTATAAATTAAACACACCATGAACTCTTTTCCATAAACAACTACAAAAAGCTTTTGCATGCTTTTCAATTACAAATACGTTTTTCAAACGAATTGCATCATAATTCTAACTCATTTTTAGCGTTAGATGTAGCTGTCGTTCTTTCTTTTTTTTTTCTTTTGTTAATTTTTTTGTTGGCTTTCAAGTTTCAAGATGCGAGTGCCAGTGTCATTTAAAGTTTAATTTAAATTTATGACCAATTTAGCTTTTGTATTGTTTTGTATCGAATGGGTTTTCTTCCTATTTAATTGAAATGTAGTAAATATTTGCTAGACGATTATTTATGATTTTCGTATGAATCAAAATAATTTCATTTGAAATGTTTGTTTATGGACAGTTTTAATAATGATTTTTTTCTTTTTGTATATTCTTTTAATGAATGTGTGCAGTCTAAATGATCTGTTATATAGAATCTACTTTATTTATTTATTTTTTTAGCTGTTGTATTTTTATAAAAATTATAAATCAAAAAGTATAAATTTTTATGACAACGAAAGATTTCATAATTTATTTATTTGTTATGCATGCCATTAACAAGATGATTTAATTAATAAAATTTTAAATTGTGGTTAGTAGATTATAATACGAATAGAGTTCAAATAAAATTTGTAGTAATTAACCCAATAATAAGCAAGTACTTTTAATCTACTTGTAATATGACTTGTATTACATAAAATTAATTCAAATATAATGATAATGCAAATATGTTGTATTTTAATACAAGATCAAACTACTTAAACCGAAAATTTCATCAGAATAGAATGTAGATGACATAATGGTTATGTTTACTTCGACAAATGTGTGCGTAATGTGACCGTAGTTTAGTTTAGAATTAGACATCTGCAATAAATAACTTTTTTGTATTTGTAAATACATTTGTCAAAAGTAAATACAAGTAGGTACTTTCTCACAGAGCTCAAATAGTGAAGAGTAGTGAAGTGTTGCTTTTTAAGTTCTTATCTGCAAGCATTCGCAATGACCTTGTTCTGAAAATAGGAACAAGAAAAAGCAAATAACTCAGCGAAAAAAGTACTACAAAAATGAGTACTGTATTTGCGGAACACCAAATACTTTGCTGGAACTACCACATTTCTTAAGGCGAAATCGCCAAATCATTCAACAAAAATCGACAGATATTAATAACTGTTTTGTATATTATAAGCCTATAAAATATGAGGTTATATTTAAATATAATATAAATTACACTTTTATATAAAAAAAAAACTGTAGCTTCACATGCGTGTAAACAAGTGATGTGTATTTACATAAACCGTGGCGACCTTATATCTGGCAACAACAGTCTCGACAAATAATGAAAAACAATCATTCTCATTTAAATTCCCTCTCGCGCTCTCTCTACATACTTTCTTTAATAAAGATGTATAGAGATTCTCTATGTCATAGCTAACAAGTACCAAATCCATTTGAAGAATTTGATGTATTTGCAAGCAAGCACAAGTAAGTAGGTATTCGTTAATTTTATTGTTCCTGAAATTTGCAAATAACTGCACTTGCTGCAGAGTACATAAGTACTACGCAAATCCAAATACATTTGTGTAAATGTCTTTTTAGAATAATAGTAAATTATTTGGAATCAAAAAGTTTAACAAAAAAATTCTCTTGGAAAATTGAAAAAATTGTTTCTTTAATACAATAAGTACTAAGAAGAATAGCAAATCCTCTCTTGATTAGACGCTACCCTGAATCTTCAGTGTATTACTTCCAAGTTCCGTTAAGTTCCCGGAAAAAAATACTTATATTGTTACACCAATTAATTAAATAAGAATTGAGCCAGTAAGAAACTAAGGACTCAGAATAGCGTCTGATAATATGCTTTCCCTCTTAGTACTTATTGTAAGTAAAAAATTTAGTGAAGCCCTAAGCTCTTATTGCTCTCTAATTTTTCCCTCTCTTACCTTACAATTTATAATTGTAACTAGCATTTAACCCGCTACTTCGTTAGCGGATGTGCTTTGATACACTTTAAAAATGTTATTAATAAAAAATAAAGTTTTTTTTATTCAATTTCGAAGTTATGGATTTATTATTGGCCTTTAACGATTTTTACTTTCCTCAAGACCGTTTGATCCTAACCTTGTACATCTAATGATTTTTCACTTTGCTTAGGACCATTTGCGCCAAACTTTGTACTACAGGTTTGTTTTCATTAAAAAGTCAAAAAGTACCATAAAAATGTTTAAAAAGTACCATTTGTCCCTTTAAAGATTTTTCACTTTGCTCAGGATCGTTTCAGCCTAAACTTGTACTTCTAGATTCGTTTTCATTAAAAAGTCAAAAAGTACCAAAAAATAAATCAAAAGCACCATTTGTCCCTTTAATGATTTTTTATTTTGATCAGAACCGTTCGCGTCTAACCTTGTTTTCATTAAAAATTAAAAAAGTACCAAAAAATAATTAAAAAGTACCATATGTCCCTTTAATGATTTTTCACTCTGCTCAGAACCGTTTGAGCTTAACCTTGCACTTCTAGATTCGTTTTCATTAAAAAAATAAAAAAGTACCATTAAAATGAATGAAAACTACCATTTTGTCTCCTTAATGATTTTTCACTTTGACCTGAATCATTTGAGGCCAGTCTGGTAGTTCTAGGGTTGTTTATACTAAAAAATCGAAAAGTACCATTAATATCAATAAAGAGTACCATTCAGTACTGTTAAATTTTACTGTCGTAATTCTAGGTTTTGCACATAAAATAAAAAATTTTTGTTATACCACGTTTTATAGTGACTGACGTGTTATGTCAAGTCACATGGGAACGCTGCCGAATGGGATAAACAGTATCCTATGTCCGTCTCCTGCCTCTAAACTACCTCCCCACCAATTTTCAGCCAAATCGGCACAGCCGTTCTTGAGTTATAAATAATGTAACTAACACGACTTTTTTTTATAATTATAATTAGATTTAAGAGAATTAATAAATAAAAAAATAAGTAAAAAAATTTATTATTTTTAAAAATTCTTGATAAGTTGAGTTTTGTGGGACCAGATAGGAATTTCAATGAATTTAAATAAAAATTGTGCTTAATATCAAATTCTAGAATTTGTTGCCCAATAATATTTTCCCGAATACTATATTGCTTTAATAAACTATTTATAAAAATATATATATGGGTAGCTTCTTTCCAGATTTTTTTGTTTTTCAAAATAAATAGCTTTCTTTGGAAAAACTAAAACAAATGATACACAAGCTGAAGAAAATACCTGAACACAAATGAGTTTGTTCTGTAAAATTCGAATTTTAAATTGAATTGAATTAAAATTATATTTTGTTCGCATTATGTTGAATTGAGTTGCTACTACTTTAAATTTTTTCAGAAAAAGTCGCATTGCTTGTATAAAAAAAAATTTTACATATGCTTTTGAGGAGCAAAATATGCTCGACAAAACTTTGATATGTAAATTGATAAATTGGTCGAACGAAGAAAAGTATTTGGATTGTATCCAGTAAAATAAATGCACTTTATTCTTTGTATGTACGTACATACTTCATATCGTAACTTTATTTTTCAAGACACGTTTTTCTAAATGGATTAATAATGCTGATAAAAACCATCAATAATTGATCAATTAACTATTTAGTTGTCGAGTATTATACTTTAGTAATGCTGAGGTTACTCGCAGAATAGAAATCACATTGAAATCAATCATTTTATGTTCTCTTTTTGTTTTTTTTTTTTATAAAAATCAAAATTATACTTGTAATAAAATATGAAAAAAATTTTGAATTTTAAGCTGTAGCTTTTTAAATTTTTTTCTAGCTTTTTATTTTTAGTGATTTAGATTTTTCTAGCCTATTTTTAGTCCAATTAAGCTTCCTTTTTTTCTAGCTCCTGGCAGCGCTGATGGGTAGTCACGTCAAATTTGTGCAAAATTTGTATTTTGCATATTGAACTATGTCGTGAGTGTCCGTTTTAAATTTCTCAAATTTTTGCTTGCAAACACCAAAATTAATACTACCAGATCACAAAACCTCCGAAAAAATCTGGCAGCTTTAATTTCATCTGTCAATTGTATATGTACTTGTTGTTTTCGGTTTATTGACATTTGAGCAAATATACACAGCGATTTGTGCTCTAGATATTTTCAGTGCAGAAGGAGTACAATAAAATCAAATTCAAACGTGTAACTTTCTTGGTGTTTTGAGCAAACCAAAGCATTTCTGCACTCATTTGCACCATTTGCAAGCACTGTCATGAGTATCCCTTATATTTTAGAAAGCAGTTTTATTTCAGTGGCGCTTTACATATTCAACAGTTTAATAAAAATTAATTTAATCTTTATGAATTTCAACTGTCTTACGTTTAGGAAATATTGTATTAAAAGACGTGTATGTATTGTTATTTATGTTTTATTTATTGTTTATTTTTTGGCATGATTTTGTTTGTGTTTTCTTGTTACTTTAGTCACACAGCACGTTCCCAATTTAATTTATTAGAATTACTCAGTGTCTCTTCTTTTGTTTGTTTCCTACTCGTAATTTTAGTTTTTAATAGAACAAACATTTTTCGTCTTGTACCTATAGTTACAGCCATTTTTTTAAATTAGTTTGACATAATTTATTAAAAGAAAATGAAAAATATTGTGTTTGCTATTACCGTATTTAATAAATATTAAATTATCAAGGATAATTACTTTGTTATTGTAACTTATTCATTTCAAAATTAATTACGATAGCCCGTGCAAATTATTTGATATAAAATGCTGATGAATACTTTTGTTGTTGACTCAGAATTTTTGTTTTTATTTTTTTTTTTTTTCAGATATTTTTTTTATAAATTAAATATGCCATTGATATATAAAAGATTAAAAACAATTACTTTTCGGAATAAAATATTAATCGAAAAAGAAACCAAATTTACACTGAAAGAGTAACTCATTAAATGAATGAATATTTCACTGAATTAGTGAAATATTTCTGTTAGTGTGTGAAATAATAATCTTGTTTTGTTCTGTTGAGAAAATTTTAGTTCAGAGGATATCTTTGAATTTTATCATGAATCGAATCAAATAGTCACATTTCATTAGGCTAAAGAAATGTTTAATTAATTCCATGAAATATTTATTCATTTATTGAAACTATTTTTAATAAAGTTAATATTAAAGTTTATGAAATATTTTATTGAATCAATGAAACAAATTTAATGAAATCATTTCAATGGACTTTTCACACATATTTTTTCAGTAATAGAAATCGTAGTTGTTTCACACAAATATAGTCAATGAAAGTAACAAATATACCGATACCTGTGAAGGTGATATTTTTTTTACATTGAAGTATCCTATTAGTGGACCATGTAATCCATTGGACACGATCTTATTTGTATGTTTTACATTTAAATTACAATTAAAAAAAGACTAACAATTTTTGCCTGAATTTCCATAAAAAATATTATTCAAAACAAAAAAAAAATAATACACAAATAAAATTATTTTTCTTGTCTATAAATAGCTTTTAGGTGTTTTAAGTATTTCACTTCCCAATAAGGTAAAACAATCGAAATTCAGTAATAGAATTTTCTTAAATCAGAAAAAACATTTTTTTAAAAAATTGCATACAAGAATCTCACAAAATTTTTGAAATTGAAAATTACTTGTAACTTGTGGTAAATGGTGTAAAATTCTTTTAAAATTTCGTAATAAAAAACAAAACAGAAAATGAAAGAAAACATACCCGACAACATTGGTCCCATTTGTATGTTGGCACCATTTCCTTCATGTTTATCCTCAGGTTTTAGGGCTCCACTTTTGCCGGACACACAGCTTATGGGTTTTTTCGTTTTCCACAATTTCATTTTAGAAAATTTTTATTTTTGATTTTATTTTATTTCTCTCTTTTATTGTGTTACTATTTTAAACATTTTGAAGAAACATTTGATTCATAAATACATATTTTTCACTTTTTCTAGATTTTTACTACAGAAATTTCTATGTTTGCTTTTAGGTTGTCTATTTTGCTTTAAATTTATTTTTATTTTTTTCAATTTCCCCGTATAAAAACTGAAAATGTTGCTGCTGTTGTTGTGTATTTTTATACGAAAACTGCAGTTTATTTTTAAAATATCATATATTTTATTTTTATTTTTATTTTAACGACAAAATTAAGTAGGAAAAGAAAAGAAGAAGAAGAGTGTCTGGTATTTTGATGATGTTGATGTTTTTGAAAATGGGGAGTGTTTGGAAAAAAGGGGAAGAATTTCCCTCAGTAAGGAAAAACAAAAGTAGCGTAATCTATATAACGCACAAAACGACACGAAACACACTTATGCAGTCATTCATTTAGACAATAAAAACAACAACAAAAATAAACTAGTAAAATAAAAGCACTTGCTTGCCGCACGCTTTTAGCAATTTAGATAAAATTAAAGTGTTTCTCAGTTTCCTTTTCATCATCAATTCCTTTTAATTTTTTTTTTGTAAAATATTCTTTTAATTTTTTAAATTTCTAGTGTTTTAGTTGAAAATCAAGTATATCATTTGAACTAAAATTAAAGTAAATTTTAATTTAAAAAAATTACAATTTCTTTTTTCGCATCTAATTTCTTTCATAAAATTTTTATTTTTCGATTTATATTTCGTTTGTTATTTTTTAACTTTGCTTAAATTTTTTAACTTTTTCTCATTATAATTTTTATTTCCATTCTATTTCCAGATTAGTTTTAATATTTTTACTCTTCGCATATTTTTAATATTATTAAAAAATTTCATTTATTTTCGTTTGTACTTAACGTTGGCACTCAATATTTCATAACGATTTCAATATTTTCGTAAGTTTAGCGGCTTACGCACACTTTTCATTAAAATTTTCTTTTGTTTTTAGATTTATCTCGTCTTCTCTTGCTCTCCCCCTTTTTTTAAATTGCTAATTTTAGATAAATCTAAAATTCTCTTTTACCTTTCTGTCATTTTTCTTTTGCTCAAATTTCTTCATTCAATAAAATTGAAATAAAGACGAATTTCTATATTTTCCCGTCACCACGTTGTTGCTTCAATCGCGGTTTGTACTTGAATGCCAGGCAAGACAACAACAATCTTGTATTTGTCATCAGCATTATAGCTGAGTGCTGTTGCTCACTTTATTGTTGTGATGATTCGTGCTCTGCCTTGTTTTGTATTGTTCTGCTGGTGCTCTAAGTGTTTGTTAGTGTGTGCACTTTTGTTTGTTTCCTTTGCTTTTTATTTGTTGTGTTTACATTTGGCAAAGTGTTGATTTGTTGTTGGCTTGTTTTATTACTTTTTTTCTTTTCTTATCATACATTGTGATGGCCTGCGACCGGAAATATCAAAAACACAAATACAATGTTGCTTAGCAAAAGATATGTGTCTGAGCTAAAAAATGTTTACAAAGTCAGCAAATGTTGCATAAAACTTATCCGTTGATATTGTGGGTTTGATTAGAACAAACTTATGTATAGATAAATTTTAACTCAACTAAAACTAAAAAATAGACTTTTAATTTGTCGAATGAAATTATTTAATTATCTTTACACGCTTGTTTTTACATAAAAATATTCCTTTATAAAATAAGTTTTTTTTCTTTATTGTAAAATAACACTAGCTACTTGTCACACTTATTACAGACATACAGTTTTATTATAAGCGTCACAACGACAATTTATTGTTTATTACACATCTTGTTTACTGTTTAACGTCTCAACGAAAACTGATCTTGCCTGGCAATGTCAGCATTGCTTCATATACCTTTCACATCAGCCTAGAATCTTCTAGATGAAACCAAACTGTAACGGTCATTTTAAATCCAGGTAATGTTACAATTAAAACTACCCAGCGCTGCGACCTTGTGTAAGACCTTCTTATACCTTCCTACACCTTCTCATGCTCTCCCTTCTAAGCACATAGGATGTTTTTTGTTGTTGTTGTTTAATTAAATTAGAAAAATATATACTGTAGCAAATAAATTGTTCTTTTCTTTTCTCTTTCGCATTCTTATAAGTAAAGTGAGTATAAAACTAAAACTAAATCGCTTAAATTTAACTGAGCTTTGTGGCTGAAGTGGTTGAGTGGCGAGTTAATGCTTCTTAACTGCATATGGTCCAGTGAGAGTCAAATAATATTGGACAAAAATTAAAAAAAAAAAATTATTTTTATTTTTTACTTGGACCAGTACTCAGGGGATGACCCCTACTCTTGCAATGCATTGTGATGGAACTAAGAAAATAAGATAGAGTCTGTGAGGAGGATAGAGTCTGTGAACATTCGATTTGAATTTTCCCAAATTGTAGGATTCAGGAAGGATGTCACCAGGAAGTTTATTCCACATACGAACACAAAAAAAAAAACTCTGTCTGTAATGCGTAGTGCAATCCACTCGCTAATCGACCACAAAGGGATGTGCTTGTGCTGAAAAACGAGTGACTCGTCTGAACGAGCGGGTTTCAGGAACAAGATAGAAAAGTGAAACACAACCCACATTACGACGGTGTTCCAGTGAGTCAATAGAGCCGGCCAGCCTACTGTCACCGATAACCACATTAATAAAAAGTAGAAAATCAACAAAATATAAAGTTTTTATTTACATAAAAACTCTATTTCAAAAAAGTTTGTACTTTAAAATGTTTATATAATTTAATTTTTAAAATTTGTTATTTAAAATGGTGTAGAGAAACTAAAAACAACTTTGGCCCTGATCAGGAGTTGAACCCGACATCTGCAGTTGAGAGACATTTTTAATGTTTGGTTTAAAAATATTGTTAGGAAAAATCATTCTGTTGAACCGCTGTGTTATTGTTCATAAGAAATTGTATTTACGTATGTATGTAAATACATATAGCAATTTATGCTCTTATCCAAAAAAAGTTGAAGTAGACTTTAAAGTAAAATTTATGAAAAATTTATGTGAAAAATTTCGATAACGTTGTCATTATAGTCTACGTTAATTTTTTTGGTTAAAGGGGTTAGTATTTAAGTTCATGCGTAGAATCTGTAAACGTAATGCTTGTATATGAGTTATAAAGTCAGAAGTGTATTATTTATATCTGCGTTAGTGTAAAGGGTGTTTTTTATAGACGTATAGAACTTTAAATTGCAATAAAACAACGATGGATTATTCGATTGACATGAATTTTATTTATCCGAAAGATAATCTTGTGGCATTACATTTTAAATAAGATTTCTGGCATATGACCACCACGGCTGGCTCGGATGTAGTCCAATCTGAACGTCCAATTTTCGATGACTTTTTCCAACATATGTGGCCGTATCGGCAATAACACGGCGAATGTTGTCTTCCAAGTGGTCAAGCGTTTGTGGCTTATCCACATAGACCAATGACTTTATATAGCCCCACAGAAAGTAGTCTAGTGGTGTTAAATCACAAGATCTTGGAGGCCAATTCACAGGTCCAAAACGTGAAATTAGGCGGTCACCAAACGTGTCTTTCAATAAATCAATTGTGGCACGAGCTGTGTGACATGTTGCGCCGTCTTGTTGGAACCACAGCTCCTGGACATCATGGTTGTTCAATTCAAGAATGAAAAAGTTAGTAATCATGGCTCTATACCGATCACCATTGACTGTAATGTTCTGGCCATCATCGTTTTTGAAGAAGTACGGACCAATGATTCCACCAGCCCATAAAGCGCACCAAACAGTCAGTTTTTCTGGATGTAACGGTGTTTCGACATACACTTGAGCATTAGCTTCACTTCCAAATGCGGCAGTTTTGTTTGTTGACGTATCCATTCAACCAGAAGTGCGCTTCATCGCTAAACAAAATTCGTTTATGAAAATCGGGAACAACGGCAATCTCGTTTTGGGCCCATTCGACGAATCTACGCCTTACTTGATGATCGTTTGGCTATTCATGAAGAATTGCCAAGCCAAACTGAGAATAAATCACTTGACAGCTGTTAAATCGGTCGCCATCTTGAAGAGTATTGCCAACTTAACTTATGTCTATAAAAAACACCCTTTATAATTTTCATGTTAGTTTTAAATGTTGTAGAATTAGCTAGAATAAGAATATTCTTCTACCTTTTGGTTCTGTAACTTGATACACCTAGAAATATGCAGTAATATCTAGCTGTTTGTTGAAGGTTCTATACTAAGCTGCTGTACTGCGAAATGATCGTTACAGTGAAGCACTGTTACTGCATAAATCTAGATAGCTCTAGTACTAAATGAAGCAGTATGTAGAGAAATGCTGAGATTGCCAGATAAGTTCAGTTCTAGTGGAGACATTAAACTGTAACCCAGTTGTGTCATAAACAATAAAATGTCGGTGAGACGGTTTTAATAAAAATGTGCTTCTCCAATAAGTGTTAAGAAAAGAGAATTTCTTGTGTTTTGTTTTACAACAAAGAACCCTTAATAAACTAAACGTTTTTATAATTGGGTAAAAACGTAACAATATTAACTTTTATATAGAAAAAATTTTTTTTTATTTATTTGCAATACCAAAATAAGAAGAGAGATAAATTTAAATTTATATATTTTCTATGATTCTTTATTGTTTTTCTCGCATTATAAGTGCATATATAAATATAATTTTTTAATACAAATATTTGCGAATTGAAAGACCGTTCTGGTGTCTTCTATTCTTAATGATACATCTGCAACTATGACATATTTTTATTTCTTTATTAAAAAATAACTTACTTAGTATTATCTTTCTTGTGCTTGATTTCGCACATTTTTTTTTCAATTATCTTTCTAACATAGATTTCCTTTCCTTAGCATAGTTCGTCTTTACAAGATTTACGTAGCTCCGCAAGAAACTGCAATTATTAATCCTTAGAAAATTTCATTTATTACAGACATAAGTACATAAATAAATAATAATAATAATAATAATTACCTTCAGAATTTGTTATATTTTCGTCGAAATTTTGATTTATAATATTTATAAATTTTTATCAATTTAAATTTTTGGTATTTGATACAATATATTTTAGAAAAGGTTGTAATGATAAACATTTCTAATGCTTATTAAAAACTGCTTGACAATTTTTATTTTATAAACATTATCTTAAATGATATTGGAAAAAGCTTACTAGTTACTGTTTTCATAAGCTTATTCTCAAGTTGCATTGTATTTCGATTGCTATATTGGTTGTTGGGAATTTACTTTATAACTCACACAGAAGCATAACAAATTCCACGTATTAAGAGTATTTAATCTATAAATTAAAAATTTTTTACATTCCATATGACTTGTACACATCATGTGAACAAAGCTTTAGCTTAAGCAAGGAATTGATATATGTACATATATAAATACAGTTTCTTATTAATAAAAACAGCATGATTTTTCGCAAAAATTATGAAATTTTTTTTTCAAAAGAAATAATAATTGTACGTAACAATTGCTGCTATAAAAATCAATTTCATTTAAATCGATAATTGTTGTACCATCACGAAAAATAGTGTTACAACACCAGAGCACAACCACATGAAATATTTTATTATTCATCTTGATAGGCATCTTACGTGGACTAGTCACATAGCACCTAAAATTACTCAGCTGAAGTTGAAAACTGTGCAGCGCTACTAGTTTATAGTATCACCCTCAGCATTATGCTTAGATTTTAGGGTGATATATATTGCGTTCGGCTGCGGGAAACTGCTTCTGCATAAAATGTTGCAAATTACAAAGGAGACAGTTAAAAATTTTACATACGAGTATAATAACTTTACATTAAAGGCCATTATTACAACTTACTTATAAAGTCTCAGGTAGCTATAATTAACTTTAGTTAAAGTAACTGATAAAGTGATCAATAACTTTTTTCCATTATTACAAGTTCTCAATAAGATAAATATTATAATATTTGTTATGTGGCACCACTGCTGTGAATACCGATTACTTTTCGTTGCTATAAATACATAATGGCAACGGCATGCCTTTTTTTGACGATTATTTTTCAAATAACTAAGAAATTCTTTACTTATAAATTTTATTTTAATAATTGTTATTTTATTGTGTAATTGTATTGTTTTATTTTTGTGTATTAATAAAAAAATTATTCAATGTCTATGGATGCTGAGGTTGCCATATCTAAAACCGAAAATATGGCAACTTTAAATGCTTGAAGTTAACGTTAAAGTTATGAGCAACACAAACCTATCTTTAGCTTATCACACACTTTTTAGTTAAAGTATGTTTGTAATAACCAAAAAGCATTTATATGTTCGATAACATCCTACTTTTAGTTATCGTTTAGTTGTAATAATGGCACTAAGATGCAAACATCCATAAGTACCTAAATATTCCTTACGTTGGAGAGGAAATCAAGAAAATCAGTATGAAGACATGATGAAAATTTGAGTACCCTTTGTAAATTTCATTTAGAAAGATTAAAACAAATTATTATAAATATTTAAATCAACTAGTCAAAGACTAGAATACATAAATATCTTTTCTTGCTCACAGTGTTTTCAATAAGTAAAAAATAACACAAGTATAAACGATTTTCGGCCAGAGCAACTGAAAACTGTTTCCGGAATACTTTTTTTTTTTTAATTGGCTCTAAACTCCGAGATGTACCATCACAGTCTTATGCTGTCAATGATAGCGAAGAGACGTGTATATTGTAATTGCTATAAGAACAAAAATATTAAAGTTGAAAACAACAACAAAACATTCACCTAGTAAATTCTACCTGCTTGTTTACGATCGTTAACTAAGGTTTAAAAAAAAAAGTAAAACAATAAAAGTGATAAACAATATAACTTGTTATAACTGAGTGCATTAAAAAGAAAAAAGAGTTAGGGAAATGCCCCTAAGATAAAATTCAATAAAACTGAGAATCGTTTTAATATACTGCGAAATCTTAACGATGACCCAGAAACCCTTAGTGAAGACGAACAGGAAAAAATAAATGACTACAAAGTTGTTATTCCCCCAATCATAGTTGATTCCATGCATGGTTTCACAGGAATTGTCAAATTAATCGGAAAAGATTATGACTGTAAAAAAATGTCGATTGGCACTAAGGTTATTTCCCATTGTATGGAAAAGTACAATAATGCAAAAAAAAAAACTGTAACGGCTATAGGCTACAAATTTTACACACATGAAGCTAAAGATAATAAGTTTTTTAAGTTATTTCTTTATGGACTACCAAAAATCGATCCAAAAGAAATTTCCGAAGAACTTAAAATTGATTACAATATTATTGTAAACAAAGTGGTAGAAATTCAAACTACGCGCACAACAGTTGATGATGCATTGTATATGCTGGAATTCGACCGAACTTTAAGTCCTAAATCACAAATTTTAAAAATCAGACGACTTTGTAGTATTATCGTTTACTGGAAAAATCCTTGAAAGAATAAGAAGGGCCCAACCCAATGCACAAGATGCGCAATGTACGGACATGGCTCAAAAATTTGCTTCCGAAACAATATTTGTATTGCTTGTGGTGGAAATCATGACGTCTCAGCTTGTCAAATCAACAAAAACTCTGAAGACAATCATATAGCTTTTAAATGTTTCAATTGTACCAAAAAGAATTTAAAAAATACAAATCATAGAGCTGACGACCCTCGGTGTCCGAGTCGCAGAGAATATTTGACCTTGCGTGAAAACATTAATAAAAGAAATCAGCCTCTACGAAGTCACAATCTTTTCAGTCCCTACCACAGTGCTACATTTACTTCACAGGAACCCGAGCCAGTAAATTTTGTTCAAAACCAACATAGACCAACGTTCGCACCCACAAGTTATGCCGACATAGTGAAAACCCATGCAAATAAAAATATTTTTACTATCGATGAACTTTTCAACATTTTCACAAAAGCCGTCTATGACCTGCAGAAGTGTACTTCTAAAATGGAGCAACTTTCCGTGATAATGCAAATGCTCAAATATGCAATATAATAATGGCAAGGATCGCCTTCATGTAATGCACTGGAATTGTCAGGGTATTACAAATTTTACTCAATCTGCTCAACTAAACTTAATTTTAAGACAAAACAATATTGATGTATTACTCCTTAATGAAACATTTCTAAAACCTACCCATAGATTTAAGTTAGATGGTTATATAGTGTATAGAAATGATAGAATTACTCATGGTGGGGGTGTTTAATACGAAAATTTTTGAGAATATTTGTATCTTTATGCAAATCCGGGGTAGGAAAGTATTGTTCGTATCAGTTTACTGTCCACGATTCACTAACGATTTTGCGTCAGATCTGAATCTGTTAACATCTGCTAATTGCGATTTTTTTATTTTAGGAGACTTTAACGCTCACCACAGAAGTTGGAACTGCCCAACAACAGACAGAGCGGGTAGGGTACTCTTCGACAATCAAAATTCTTCAAACTATTACATTTTCTTTCCTTTTAGTCCTACTCGTTACCCCCCAAACTTAGAATATAGACGTCCGTCTACAATCGACCTATTGCTGACCAATTCCACACTCTTATTTTCAGATTTGGAACCACATCTAAACGAATTATATTCTGATCATGTGCCAATATCCTTTAATATACTGTACATGAGCATATTAAATTATATCCGGATTACTCCAACGCCGACTGGTATCGATTTAAAACTATAATAGACGATGAGCTTAACTCATCTGCTCTCTTAAGTACCCAGCTATCACGTTCAAATGTAGATCAATCGCTGCAGGAATTCACTACTATTATTAATGACGCCTGTCGTGCAGCTATACCAGATTGTGTGTTTGGCATTGTAGTCGCCTGCTGCCAGGAACTTGTGTCCCAATGTTGCGAAGAAGCTTTTGAAATTGTCGCTATCAATTATATGTCTTGGAGGACAATATACACATGAAATTCTGGTATGAAAATCAGTAAAACTTATAGAGATTGCCTGAATGTAGTCCATCTCAAATTCTGGCTCTCATTTCTTATATACCAGAGGGCGCAGACTATTGTTCGTAAAATACTCGACTGTCTTCTTTGTAACTTTTGGATGTTAGATGCACACGCAGTTCCCCAAAGCTGAATGCCATATGTCCAGATTGGTTTAATAATGGCTTTATATAACAGAACTTTATATTCCAAAGATAGAGATGAAAATGGACCTATAAGCCACATTAGTCGAACTGTTTTTAGTTTCATAGCTGAGATTTTGGCCTCAATGTGTCGCGACTATGTTAGGCGTCTGTCTAGATGGATTCCTAGATATTTAGTTTGGGTTTCTACCGGAACAATGACGTTATTTATTTTTATTGGCGTACAATTAGCCTTTCTTAGTGTGAAAGTCACATGGGCACATTTTGATGGACTTACTTTGATTTTCCATTTATTTAGCCAACCTTCCAGCTCGTTTATATGAGCTTGTGAGTGCTCAGATGCAGTTCCTGGATCTTTGTTCACACTTAAAAACGCCGTGTCATCTGCGAACGTTGACGTGATAGTATGTCGATTTGTAGGCATATCGGATGTATAGACGATGTATAATAGCGGGCCAAGTATACTTCCTTGGGGGACGCCTGCAGAAATCTTCTTAACTGGTGAAAATACATTTTTTGACCGTACCTTAAATGTTCTATCAGTCAAGTAACTTTTAATCAGCTTGTGGGTGTTAGCAGGAAGAAGTCGTGTTACTTTTGTGAGGAGACCATCATGCCAAACTTTGTCAAATGCTTGGGAGACATCAATGAACAATGCTGAACAAAACAGCTTTTTCTCGAAGGACGACCTGATAGCAGTAACAATTCTGTGAACCTGCTCTGTAGTTCCATGACCAGCCCGAAAGCCGAACTGATGTTCTGGAATAATATTTCGCTCTGCTAGATGGGGCGTTATTTTCTGGAGGAGGACCTTTTCGAACAGCTTTGAAAGAATGGATAATAAACTGATAGGTCTGTATGATGTAATTTGAGTAGCGTCTTTACCCGGTTTTTGAATCATGACAATTTCTGAAATCTTCCAAGAGGACGGGAAAACCCCCACTCTTAAGATAGCATTAAAAATGAATAATATAATTCTCATAGCGCAATCTGGCAAGTTCATCAGCATTGAACTAGTAATTCGATCAGCGCCGGGCGATTTTTTCACATGAAGGTTATTGATTGCCATTTTAATTGAGGGCAACCGCATCTTTATAGGGTTTTCAATGGAATCGCTGATATATGGAGGATTAATATCAATATTTATTTCATGTGGAGTGAAGACGTTTTCTACATGGCTAGCAAAAGCATTTGCTCGTTCACTAGGATTTTTAGCCCAACTAAGGTCCTCAAGTCTAAGTGGAGGTTCGGAGGAAGTAGGCACTTCATATGCTTCACAGCTTTCCATAGGCTGTGGTCGGTTTTTGTTGTTGGATCCAAGTTACTTAAATAATTTGCAAGCGCTGACTCATGCTGTAGACGCAGCTTTTCTTTAAGTATTTTTTGACACAAATTCAATTGGGTCTCTAATGCTGGAGAACGATTTCTCTGCCATTCCCTTCTCAATTTTCTTTTTTGTTGGATGAGGGCTTCAATATCAGCTGATGACTTGAACGATTTCCTTCCATGTGTTTTTGTCATTGGAGTTGCATTCCTAGCTGCACAAGTAATAACGTCTGTAAGGTGGTTCACAGCACATTGTATATCAGACGAGTTCCTTAGAGTGATGTTCTGGGAGAGATGAGAGCTCACATACATTTTATACTTTAGCCAGTTCATATTCCGGTTCGGATAGAACGTAGGATATACTTCAGAGTTTATAAAACTATTACGTAGTGTTATTATAGTCGGCGAATGATCAGATGATAAGTCGTCTAGGGGACTAATCAGAAGTTGGTCACGTTTAATATTTTTTATAACAGTGAAGTCAATAAAATCTGGCTTTTTCATACAGTCTGTAGGCCAGTATGTGGGCTCACCGCCAGATACGACATCTAGACTATTTTGAGCAATAGCATTGTACAGCTGCCTACCTCTTGGGCTAATAAGTCTAGAGCCCCAGTGGGTATGTTTAGCGTTGTAGTCTCCTGCTGCCAGGAACTTGTGTCCCAATGTTGCGAAGAAACTTTTGAATTTTTCGCTATCAATTATGTGTTTGGGAGGACGTACACACATGAAATTGTTGTATGAAAATCAGTAAGACTTATAGAGTTTGCCTGAATAAAGTCCTTCCCAAATTCTGGCATAACAAAGTGTCTCACGTTTTTACGTGCCAATACATGCCTTTCCACTTCGATGTTTAGTGTCATTCTATTCAATTCTAAAGCAATTCTTTACAGTTAAGTTAGTTTCGGATACCAAAAGGATGTCTATTTCCTGCCTGTGTAGGAAATCTTCTACCTCGAGCCAATGTTGGGATAACCCGTTCGCATTCCAGTAGCAAATACGCAACTGCGTCATTTTATTTTCGTCAAAGAAAGGTCTGCAGAATCATGTTCTGATTCCGCATCATCTCCTGAAACATGCCCTGCATATTATTCATAAAACTGTTCATGTTGGTCATGAAATTGTTCATTGTCTCCGTCAGCTTGTCGATTGAACTAGAGCTGGTATCGTTGAAGACCTGAGGGCTGCTCCTTAGTACTTGGTCATATGAAAGATTTTTTACGTTAGGCCATCGAAGTGTTGTTGTGCATAGTTCACTCTATCCACATGTACACCATTAGGTATTGCAGTAGCTTCAGTATGAAGGCTCGGATAGTTCAATTCGCGATATTTCGCATTTGCGCAACTTCGAGGTTGATTTGATTTTTTTATCCTCTCGAATACTTCACATCCTCTATAATTAGCAGAATGTCTTCCACCGCATTTACTGCACTTTCTCACATTGGGGTCGTTTTTAGGTGCTGTACACTCCGTGGTTTTATGCGCGTTACCACAAACTACGCAAACAGATGAAAGCTTGCAGTAAGATTTTGTTTGGCCGAACTCTTGGCAATTAGTGCATTGTGCGGGCTTATTACGCTTATGTGGTTCCTCAACTGTTATTCTTCGGTTAAGAAGATATCTCAAATTATAAATAGGATGCGTTGAAGTTTTGGTCTTAGGAAGAGCTGCATTAAAAGCAATCTCCTGGGGAATTTTACCTTTGTTTTGTATGTTGTGAACATTTCTCACATCATAGCCTTCATTCTCAATAGCTTTCTTGATTTCATCAGCAGGGACGGAACTGTCAATGCCCGTCACCACAACCATCAGGCCTTTAGCACTTTTCAGTTAGTACGTGTAGTAATTCTTTTTTTCGGCGTTAAGACTATTAAGAATAAGACGATAATTCTTCTCAGTATGGGTTTGGATTTTCGTTTCCTGTATCTGTCCCCTTCGTATAGAAGCTACGTAAAAGTTATCTTTTCCTACAATCTTTGATAAAAGATTTACAATAACGTTCGATGTTTGCTCGTGCAAATATATAGGTGGAGGTTTGTGTTCCTTAGATGCAGGTTCTACTGATGCATCGTCTGTGGGTGCAAGTATGGAAAATCTATTTTCGGAGACTAGTATCGTAGCCGCTTTCTGCCTTTGTACTGTTTAGTTGTGCGCTCCTGTTGATTAGTTCTAGGACTAGCCTTACGTTTGGTAACAGTTACGTATCTGTGCATGCCGGTTTGTATTTCCTTACCTGCCGGAGTAGAATCTGTCTTTGGGGTTGGTGTATCAACCTTAGTCTTCGGAGTGGTTCCTGTTGGACTAGTTACCTTGTCAAACTGGCGAGTGAAAATTTGCGCGTCCACAATCGCATTTGGTGTTAAAGAGCGGGTCCTATTCTCAGGCCTGGCTGTTAAGTATGCTCCGTCGTCCTTCTTATTAATCATACTATCTGAGAACACATAGTATGCATTGTTCTACTCTGTTTTTCGTTTGTTTTATCATTTGTGTTTTCGCTTGTTTTTGTTTTTTTATTAATTGATGTCATTTTTCTCTATATGGGTCCCAACTTGAAGTCGTTATCTAAATCCGTAGTGCAGTTACCCCTATGATGACCCCAAGGTTCCCTTTTGCATGCAGTGAGGTCCTCGCAAGAGTTGACACAAGACCTTATGGGCGCTTGTGTTCAGAGCCAGGTCGGGCGTTAATTAGGATGTCGTATCAACTAAACGGCCGGTCTATCAACGTTGCAGTAGTAGCCTGAGATGCACCGGTGTTCGGATGCCTTTCAGGTTACTATCTGCATATTCGCATACACACTTTAGCTACCGCCAGATCAGGTGATCCGGACGGCATTACCAGGGAATACCACGTGGAGGTAGTGAGATGCTTGAGCAGTTCAGTGAAGGAATTACCTCTGGTTATTCCCAAGTGAATAGCGATCAGAAGGCTTTCAGCCTCCATGAAATACCCCATTCCCCGGCAATTCATCATGAATAGACAATTTGCCAATTCATCATGAATAGACTCGCACCTGAACAACGCTTGCAAATAGTGCAATTTTATTTCAAAAAAGATTGCCGTTGTTCCCGATTTTCATAAGCGAATTTTGTTTAGCGATGAAGCGCACTTCTGGTTGAATGGCTACGTCAACAAACAAAACTGCCGCTTTTGGAGTGAAGATAATCCTCAAGTGTATGTCGAAACACCGTTACATCCAGAAAAACTGACTGTTTGGTGCGCTTTATGGGCTGGTGGAATCATTGGTCCGTACTTCTTCAAAAACGATGATGGCCAGAACATTACAGTCAATGGTGATCGGTATAGAGCCATGATTACTAACTTTTTCATTCTTGAATTGAACAACCATGATGTCCAGGAGCTGTGGTTCCAACAAGACGGCGCAACATGTCACACAGCTCGTGCCACAATTGATTTATTGAAAGACACGTTTGGTGACCGCCTAATTTCACGTTTTGGAGCTGTGAATTGGCCTCCAAGATCTTGTGATTTAACACCGCTAGTCTACTTTCTGTGGGGCTATATAAAGTCATTGGTCTATGCGGATAAGCCACAAACGCTTGACCATTTGGAAGACAACATTCGCCGTGTTATTGCCGATATACGGCCACAAATGTTGGAAAAAGTCATCGAAAATTGGACGTCCAGATTGCACTACATCCAAGCCAGCCGTGGCGGTGATATGCCAGAAATCATATTTAAAATGTATGCCACAAGATTATCTTTCGGATAAATAAAATTCATGTCAATCGAATAATCCATCGTTGTTTTATTACAATTTAAAGTTCTATACGTCTATAAAAAAAACACCTGAGATTGTCAAACCAATTCAGTTCTGGTTGAGACATTAGACTGTAAACAAGGTGTGTGAAAAACAATAAAGTGTCGTTGTGACGGTTATAAATAAAGTGCGTTTCTGCAACAAGTGTTGAGAAAAGAGAACTAATTGTGTTCTTATTTTACAATAAAGAACCCTAATAAACTGAACGTTTTTATAGTAGTGCAAAAACGTAACAATATTTAATGAAAATATAATACATAATTTTTAAGTAAATGTGACATATGTCACCTCTTGAATTTATAAAACAATGGTATCTCAGCAATTATAGCCAATTAAAAAAAAAAAGGTTCAGATTTAAAATCAACGCTCCACAATACATTGGAGGCAGTTTTCAGTTTTTATGGTCTAAAAGTTGACGCTTGTGTAATATGAAAATTAACCATTTACTTCCCAAGTATTTATTACATCAATTTATATCTACATTATGAGTTTTTGGTCACTGATGACATGCCAAACTAAACAAATACTCAGCATGTTGTTATTTTGTTTTTCTGATTTTCCAAAGAAAAAAAATTGATAAATTGTAATACATTCTTTAACATTAATTAACCTAGACAGCTTTACGAAAGCCCAACATTTTAGTCAAACAGATATACACACACTTGAAAACATCGTTCTGCCATTTTTAAAATGATGGAACTAGAACACAAATGTTCATTAAGAATTTATGGATTTTCAGTTTTTTTTTAAAGAAGAAGAAAAATTATACATAGGTTCGAAACGCCTACACACTTTTTTTTTAAAGTGGAAATGATATGAAACATCAACCTGACAACTTACGTGAATACAGCATACGTAGTACATATACAGTGGTAAATAAAAATCTTATTAAACTCAGGTAGTATAAAGTATTTGTACGTCTTAACTAGACTCTCAAATATTTGTAATTATTTTTTTAGCGGCTTAAATATTTTATCTGTCAATTATGTTTTAATTAACTAACTTTGATTCCTTTTGAAATTCTGTTTTAAAATAGTTGAGTAACGAAGACTTTAAGTAGAAATTGTGACAAATTTTTCATGCAAATTTGTCACAATTTTCTATTTTCTTTTAACACAATTTTTTTTTGTAGTTAACTATTTTATTATTTGATTTCTTTTTTGATACGTTTTTATTTCAGTTTAATTTGAAATGCAGCATAATTTTAGTAATTTTAGTTTCACTGTGGGTGGGAGATCTGCTATGCCAAATTTTCATATTTTTCCTGTCATTATTATTTACAAACACATACATACAACTCAATGACGCGTCGTACGAATGCGCTTAGTTTACATCATTATTAAAACTTCAATTTGGACATGTGCCATTGTGTGAACAAACATTAATTTTCTTATTTATTGCCTACCCATCTAGATATTTACTATTTTATTTATTTGCCTTTTCTCTTTTCTCTTTTGTTTCTAATTCTGATTTATTTTTATTTTAGATTTTGCTTTTAAATAAAACACACATATTGAAAGAAAAGTATCTTTTGAAGTCACATAAAGTTTATTTCAGGTGATTTTGTTTAAAGGCTGGTTTTTTTATTTTTATATAGCTTCTGTTTCCACTTAAGCATAAAATGTCATTTAAATGGACATAAATTATGGTTAATTAATTAATTTAAATAACTTTTAGAAGCTTAAAAAATTATAAGACTGGCCCTAAAATGAAAAATATAAATAAGTCCACTTAAAAAAATGAGTTAGCGGGTATATCTTGCTAACATTTTTAAAAAATAGTAAACTTTTACTAATTTCTATATTAGTAATTTATTAATTAATTTTAAATACTTTTAAATTTGATAATGAATGAAATATTTTATTTCGTCGTTTGAGTTGTAACGTATCGATCGAATCAAAAACAACTCCCACTCTTTGATTTTTTTTTATTATTCTGCGACCACTAAAGAAAGATAAATTTCAATGCACTTTGATGACAATATACAACATGTGTTTCTTTTTGTTCTTGTTAGTGTTGTTGCACATGTTGCTGTTTTGTTAAACGTGCTGCCGTTTTTTGTTTTCTTTCTTGATATTTTTATTTTGTGACTGTGCAGGCGATAAAAACAGCGCAACTCTTTGTACCAATATGTTTCATTCAGGTCATTTTTACACAGAAAATAATTTTATCAATAATAAAAAAAAATAAATATAAATGATAACCTTCAACGTATCGAGCCTTATTACCAGTGTTCAGTAAAAAAAAAATGAAAGAATATTAATCTAATGAAAAAAATTCATTGATTTTCAACCAATGCCAACGACTATTTAAAGTAATGAAATATTTCAATAATTTAACAAAATATTCATTCATTTAATGAAATATTTAATTGAATCAATGAAATATCAGTAGTCTAATGAAACGTTGTCATTGGCTGAAAAATAAAGAATTATTTTTTCAGGGTTGTGGTCGAATTTACCACAAACTAACGACAACGTGCCTATGGCATGTTCAGCTAAATTAGAATGAAAGTTTTTTGATTCTTGTTCAGTGAAAAGATGAAAAAAAATTACCAAAATTACTTCATATGAAAAAAATTTGTCAAAAACAGGTGGAACGAAACAGTTGCACAACACTGGTGATTCTTTTTTTTTTTTTTTTATAGTAGTAGTGAAAATATATGTAATAATTTCTATTTGGAATTTAAAAGTTTAACAAAATATTAATCTTTATTTGTGCTTAATTCCAGAAATTGTGTTGGTTTTAAAATTTATTCTTTTACTCATGATATTCTCATGAGTTATTTACTCAGTACAATAAGTACTGAAGGGGAGAGCATACCTATATGGACCATTTCATCAGACGCTACTCCGAATCCTCAGTAGGTTACTCCCAACGTTTCTTGCAAACATTAGAACCTTTATATTGTAAAAGCAATTGACTAAATAAGAATTATTAATCAAAAGTCACAAAAAGATTCAAATATTCAAACAAAAAACTCAGTAAGCATTGAACTGAATAAACAAACAAATTTCCCAACCAACATTTTTAATATTGAAAACTATATTCTATTTTTATTCTTCTCTTCTCTTTTACATTTGAATGCCCGTTGGGTATTACTGAATGTAATTAAAGAGTATATGAAAAACAAAAACAAAAAATTATAAAAAATAATAAGAAAAACATAGGGTTTTCCTACAATGAGCACTTGTATTTGTATATGTAATAATTTCTATTTGGAATTTAAAAGTTTAACAAAATATTAATCTTTATTTGTGCTTAATTCCAGAAATTGTGTTGGTTTTAAAATTTATTCTTTTACTCATGATATTCTCATGAGTTATTTACTCAGTACAATAAGTACTGAAGGGGAGAGCATACCTATATGGACCATTTCATCAGACGCTACTCCGAATCCTCAGTATGCTCTCCCCTTCAGTACTTATTGTACTGAGTAAATAACTCATGAGAATATCATGAGTAAAAGAATAAATTTTAAAACCAACACAATTTCTGGAATTAAGCACAAATAAAGATTAATATTTTGTTAAACTTTTAAATTCCAAATAGAAATTATTACATATACAAATACAAGTGCTCATTGTAGGAAAACCCTATGTTTTTCTTATTATTTTTTATAATTTTTTGTTTTTGTTTTTCATATACTCTTTAATTACATTCAGTAATACCCAACGGGCATTCAAATGTAAAAGAGAAGAGAAGAATAAAAATAGAATATAGTTTTCAATATTAAAAATGTTGGTTGGGAAATTTGTTTGTTTATTCAGTTCAATGCTTACTGAGTTTTTTGTTTGAATATTTGAATCTTTTTGTGACTTTTGATTAATAATTCTTATTTAGTCAATTGCTTTTACAATATAAAGGTTCTAATGTTTGCAAGAAACGTTGGGAGTAACCTACTGAGGATTCGGAGTAGCGTCTGATGAAATGGTCCATATAGGTATGCTCTCCCCTTCAGTACTTATTGTACTGAGTAAATAACTCATGAGAATATCATGAGTAAAAGAATAAATTTTAAAACCAACACAATTTCTGGAATTAAGCACAAATAAAGATTAATATTTTGTTAAACTTTTAAATTCCAAATAGAAATTATTACATATACAAATACAAGTGCTCATTGTAGGAAAACCCTATGTTTTTCTTATTATTTTTTATAATTTTTTGTTTTTGTTTTTCATATACTCTTTAATTACATTCAGTAATACCCAACGGGCATTCAAATGTAAAAGAGAAGAGAAGAATAAAAATAGAATATAGTTTTCAATATTAAAAATGTTGGTTGGGAAATTTGTTTGTTTATTCAGTTCAATGCTTACTGAGTTTTTTGTTTGAATATTTGAATCTTTTTGTGACTTTTGATTAATAATTCTTATTTAGTCAATTGCTTTTACAATATAAAGGTTCTAATGTTTGCAAGAAACGTTGGGAGTAACCTACTGAGGATTCGGAGTAGCGTCTGATGAAATGGTCCATATAGGTATGCTCTCCCCTTCAGTACTTATTGTACTGAGTAAATAACTCATGAGAATATCATGAGTAAAAGAATAAATTTTAAAACCAACACAATTTCTGGAATTAAGCACAAATAAAGATTAATATTTTGTTAAACTTTTAAATTCCAAATAGAAATTATTACATATACAAATACAAGTGCTCATTGTAGGAAAACCCTATGTTTTTCTTATTATTTTTTATAATTTTTTGTTTTTGTTTTTCATATACTCTTTAATTACATTCAGTAATACCCAACGGGCATTCAAATGTAAAAGAGAAGAGAAGAATAAAAATAGAATATAGTTTTCAATATTAAAAATGTTGGTTGGGAAATTTGTTTGTTTATTCAGTTCAATGCTTACTGAGTTTTTTGTTTGAATATTTGAATCTTTTTGTGACTTTTGATTAATAATTCTTATTTAGTCAATTGCTTTTACAATATAAAGGTTCTAATGTTTGCAAGAAACGTTGGGAGTAACCTACTGAGGATTCGGAGTAGCGTCTGATGAAATGGTCCATATAGGTATGCTCTCCCCTTCAGTACTTATTGTACTGAGTAAATAACTCATGAGAATATCATGAGTAAAAGAATAAATTTTAAAACCAACACAATTTCTGGAATTAAGCACAAATAAAGATTAATAGTAGTGAAAATAATTATTAAAATCTTTTCGATTGAAAAAATTGTTTTCATTTTAAAATTTTATTCGTGAAAAGAAAAACTGGAAAGATTTCAATATTAAAATGCACCAGCGAAGCCCAAAAAGAGTATTTAATTCATTATTTGGAGGAAAATTATGACATCGCAAACGACTTCAAAACTTCCTAATTTGAACAAAATTCTATACGAAACTTGTGTGAGTATTCACAAAATAGCCAATAACTCTCACGGAGTCACCACTAGAGGGATGAAATGAAAGACTCACCGCCGTAAATTTAAATAATGTGCTGTTTTCATAGCACAAGCGATGTTTTATATGAAAAGTACTCTAGTGTTTTTCATACAAATTTTTTGGATGAGTTGATCGCTTGTGTTATAAAAACCGCACTTAAGTTTTTTTTTTAATTTTGACATTTTTAAATAAAAAAATAATAACATAGATGTAAACATTTCACAGGTATGTACTCGTACATATGGAGTGAAACACTTTTTCACCACATGAACGGGAATCAGAAATGCATTTGTGAAAAGTAAAATGAAAAAAAGTTTATCTTATGTTAAATTATACGAGTATACGCTAAAGAAGGGAAAATTCAACACGTAAAAGCTTTCATACAAAAACAAAAAAGCCGGCGGATGTACGTGATCATCTTGTACCTAAAGATTTTTGCTAATCAAATCTCTCTGCGAACTTGAAATACTTTTTAAAATAAGGACAAAATCATCATATAAAAAATTTTTCAATTATGTATGGTTGGCCAACGAATATGATTAAATATGCAAATAAATTTAAATTCACCTTATTTTTATTTTCAGTGCACCACCAAATCACTTAAAAATATTTTTTTATTTAATTTTATTTATTTTTTCGTTTGCAATCGATAATATTGGCCTTTGAAATTTAAAGCAAATTAAATACAATTTCGTTTATGACCATATTTGAATACTCTTAGTTAAAATCAAGCAAATTAAAAATCCCAAAAAAATACATCAAGTTGGACCTTATGTTTGTATAATTTTAATTTAGATACATTTTGTTGTTTAATTAACACTTTGGTCATACTCCTGTGCTTGTGTAATTTTTTGACTATCTGATACGGTATAAAATTAAAATGTGGTTGAAAGATCACACAAAATTAATGTCATAGATACGAGTACATCAAAAGTTTACCAAAACAGATGTTTATTATACATTCTGCATGTACTCGTATGTGTTTGTGTGTCTGGATGTATAACTTTTAGGAGTTCACTGTGAACTCAAAAAAAACTTCGTTTAAATTATCTACATAAATAAAATAATTTTCTATTTGTTTGTTTGTTAACTATACAAAGTTTTGATTTCCAACGGAATTGTCTGAAATTTGTCACATCACCTCTATACTCCATCCACCCCCATTTTTACCCAAATTTTCTAACGATTAGCTTAATTAATTAATTTAAGCCTGAAATTCTTCTTTAAAATATTGTTAGGAAAATTACTCTATTGTATGACTGTGTTTTATTATTCATAAGAAATGGTATTTAAGTATGTGTAAATGTAGCAATTCGGTGTGTGTGAGCTGTGTGTTATTTATGTCTGTGTTGGGGTATAAGCTTTAGCTCTAGAATTTGCTAGATTAAGCATTTTCATTTACCTTGTTGTTCTATACTTGATACACTTAGAAGTATGCAGTAATGTATAGAAGTTTGAAGACGGTTCCCGGATAAACTAAAGATTTGAAATCTCCGTTACAGTTTGTTAAAGCAAACAGTATATAAAGCAATGCTAAGAATGCCAGATGAGTTCAGTTAAGTTCAGTTCTGGTTGCGACATTAGACTGTAAACAAGGTGTGTCAAAAACAATAAAGTGTCGTTGTGACGGTTATAAATAAAGTGTGTTTCTACAACGAGTGTTAAAAAAAAGAGAACTAATTGAGTTTTATTTTACAACAAAGAACCTTAATAAACTAAACATTTTTATGATAGGGTAAAAACGTAACAATATTTTATTTGCCTCTGCTAATAATGTTAGCTAAAGCATGAGCCACTTTATAAAGTAGTGAATGGCTGTGTTTATTTGAATGGATTCTATAACGATTAAAATTCTATTGTAAACGAATTTCTCTAAGAATTGATGCATACATTCTCTATATTGTAAGGATACCTATTCACATAATAAAGAACCGGGGCAGGCGAGAGAGAGCAGAAATATCTAGTCATTTATAACATGGGGGATGAGGTATTTCATGGAGGTTGAAAGCCTTCTGATCGCTATTCACTTGCGAATAGGCAGAGGTGATTCCTTCACCGAAATACCCAAGCATCTCACTACCTCAACGTGGTATTCCCTGGTAATGAAACCCGGATCACCTGATCTGGCGGTAGCTAAAGTGTATATGCGAACATGCAGTAGAGTAGCCTGAACGGCATGCAAACACCGGTGCAACTCAGGCTACTGCTGCAACGATGACGAACCGGCAAATACTATAGATTTGATTTTGATTATTTATTGGAATTGGTTGCAAATGGGCTGATAGCTGTGGCATTCTGTTACCTAAGTACACGGGAGTGACATCGCGTAGAAACGGCTTTCAAGCTAATGTCGCAGCTGCCTTCCGTCCCGGTAAAACCTTAGCAAGGACTTGGAAAACGCTCTAAATTACGTTGCCGTTAAGTTGGCCGTGCAGGTTTAGTTGATACGACATCCTAATTAACGCCCGACCTGGCTCTGAACCCAAGCACCCATAAGGTCTTGTGTCAACCCTTGCGAGGATCTCACTGCATGCAAAGGCACCCTCGGGGTCATCATAGGGGTAACTCCACTACGGATTTAGATAACGACTTCTAGTTGGGACCCATATAGAAGAG
Organism: Thelaira solivaga; assembly: GCA_947397855.1. Lineage (NCBI taxonomy): Eukaryota > Metazoa > Arthropoda > Insecta > Diptera > Tachinidae > Thelaira > Thelaira solivaga. The sequence goes on from OX377612.1 coordinate 42,017,048, forward strand.
ATGACCACAATAAATGAAAATAAAAATGTAAACAAAAACGAAAAACAGAGCAAGAGCAATGCATACTATGTGTTCTTAGATAGTATGAATAAGAAGACTGACGACGGAGCATATTTAACAGCCAGGCTTGAGAATAGGCCCCGCTCTTTAATGACAAATACGATCAGATTCCACTCCCGCAGGTAGGGACATACAAACCGGCATGCACAGATACGTAACTGTTACCAAACGTAAGGCTAGTCCTAGAATTAATCAACAGAAGCACACAAATAAATAGTACAAAGGCAGTCAGGCGGATACGATACCAGTCTCCAAAAATAGATTTTCCATACTTGCACCCACAGACGATGCACCAGTAGAATCTGCATCTAAGGAACACAAACCTCCACCTATCTATTTGCGCGAGCAAACATCGAACGCTATTGTAAATCTTTTATCAAAGATTGTGGGAAAGAATAATTTTTACGTAGCTTCTATACGAAGGGGACAGATACAGGAAACAAATATCGAAACCCATACTGAAAAAATTATCGCTTAATTGTTAATAGTATAAACGCCGAAAAAAAGAATTACTACACGTACCAACTAAAAAGTGCTAAGGGCCTGGTGGTTGTGGTGAAGGGCATTGATAGTTCCGTCCCTGCTGATGAAACAAAGGTAAAATTCCCCAACCAATGCACCGTGTGGAGATTGCTTTTAACGCAGTTCTTCTTAAGACCAAGAATTCAACTCATCCAATCTACAACCTGAGATATCTTCTTAACCGAAGAATAACAGTAGAGGAACCACATAAGCGTAATAAGCCCGCACAATGCACTAATTGCCAAGAGTTCGGCCAAACAAAATCTTACTGCAAGCTTTCATCTGTTTGCGTAGTTTGTGGTAACGCGCATAAAACCACGGAGTGTACAGCACCTAAAAACGACCCCAATGTAAGAAAGTGCAGCAATAGCGGTTTAAGACATTCTGCTAATTATAGAGGATGTGAAGTATTCGAGAGGATTAAAAAATCGAAACAACCTCGAAGTCGTACAAATGCGAAATATAGAGAATCGAATTATCCGAGCCTTCATACTGAAGCTAATGCAATGCCTAATGGTGTACATGTGGATAGAGTGAACTATGCCCAACAACTATTTAATGGTTTACGAAAGTCAAACAGGCCCAACGTGGAAAACCTTTCATATGCCCAAGTACTAATGAGTAGCCCTCAAGTCTTCAACGATACCATCTCTAGTTCAATCAACAAGCTGACTGAGACAATGAACAATTTCATGACCAACATGAACAATTTTATGAATAATATGCAGGGAATGTTTCAGGAGATGATGCGGAATCAGAATATGATTCTGCGGACCCTTCTTAGACAAAAATAATATGACCCAGTTGCGTATTTGCGACTGGAATGCGAACGGGTTATCCCAACATTTGTAGGTTCGATGTAGATTTTTTCCTACACAGGCAGGAAATAGACATCCTTTTGGTATCCGAAACTAACTTAACTGTACAGAATTGCTTTAGAATTGAATAGAATGATACTAAACATCCAAGTGGAAATACATGTATTGGCACGGCCGTGTTTGTGCGTAAAAACGTGAGACACTTTGTTATGCCAGAATTTGGGAAGGACTTTATTCAGGCAAACTCTATAAGTCTTACTGATTTTCATACAACAATTTCATGTGTGTACGTCCTCCCAAACACATAATTGATAGCGAAAAATTCAAAAGTTTCTTCGCAACATTGGGACACAAGTTCCTGGCAGCAGGAAACTATAACGCTAAACATACCCACTGGGGCTCTAGACTTATTAGCCCAAGATGTAGGCAGCTGTACAATGGTATTATTCAAAATAGTCTAGATGTCGTATCTGGTGGTGAGCCCACATATTGGCCTATAGACTGTACGAAAAAGCCAGACCTTATTGACTTCACTGTTATTTAAAATATTAAACGTGGCCAACTTCTGATTTGTCCCCTAGAAGACTTATCATCTGATCTACGTAATAGTTTAATAAACTCTGAAGTATCTCCTACGTTCTATCCGAACCGATACATGAACTGGCTAAAGTATAAAATGTATGTGAGCTCTCATCTCTCCCAGAACATCCCTCCAAGGAACTCGTCTGATATACAATGTGCTGTGAACCACCTTACAGACGTTATTACTTATGCAGCTAGGAATATAACTCCAATGAGAAAAACATATAGGAGGAAACCGTTCAAGTCATCAGCTGATATTGAAGCCCTCATCCGACAAAAAAGAAAATTGAGAAGGGAATGGCAGAGAAATCGTTCTTCAGCTTTAAAGACTCAATTGAATTTGTGTCAAAAAATACTTAAGGAAAAGCTGCGTTTACAGCATGAGTCAGCGCTTGAAATTATTTAAATAACTTGGATCCAACAACAAAAACCGACCACAGCCTATGGAAAGCTGTGAAGCATATGAAGTGCCTTTTTCCTCCGAACCACCACTAAGACTTGAGGACCTCAGTTGGGCTAAAAATCCAATTGAACAAGCAAATGCTTTTGCTAGCCATCTGGAAAACGTTTTCACTCCACATGACATAAATAAATCTCCATATTTAAGCGATTCCATTGAAAACCATAAAAAGATGCGGTTGCCCTCAATTAAAATTTCAATCAAAAACCTTGATGCGAAAAAATCGCCCGGCGCTGAGCGAATTACTAGTTCAATGCTGATGCACTTGTCAGATTGCGCTATATGAGAATTATGTTATTCATTTTTAACGCCATCTTAAGAGTGGGGGTTTTCCCGTCCTCTTGAAAAAGTTCAGAAATTGTCATAATCCAAAAACCGGGTAAAGACGCTACTCAAATTACATCACATAGACCTATGAGCTTATTATCTATAGTATCAAAGCTGTTTGAAAATGTCCTCCTCCAAAAAATAACGCCCCATCTAGCAGAGCGAAATATTATTCCAGAACATCAGTTAGGCTTCCAGGCTGGCTACAAAGCAGGTTCACAGAATTGTTACTGCTATCAGGTAGTCCTTCAAGAAAAAGCTGTTTTGTTCAGCATTGTTCATTGATGTCTGCCAAGTATTTGATAAAGTTTGGCATGATGGTCTCCTCACAAAAGTAACTGGACTTCTTCCTGCTAACACCCATAAGCTGATTAAAATTTACTTGACTGATAGAACATTTAAGGTACGGTAAAAAAATGTATTTTCACCAGTTAAGAAGATTTCTGCAAGCGTCCCTCAAGGAAGTATACTTGGCCCGCTATTATACATCGTCTATACATTAAATATGCCTTCAAATCGACATACTATCATGTCAACGGTTACAGATGACACGGCATTCTTAAGTGTGAACAAAGATCCAGGAACTGCATCTGAGCACTTACAAACTCATATAAACGAGCTGGAAGGTTGGCTAAATAAATGGAAAATCAAAGTAAATCCATCAAAATGTGCCCATGTGACTTTCAAACTAAGAAAGGCTAATTGTACGCCAATAAAAATAAATAACGTCATTGTTCCGGTAGAAACCCAAACTAAATATCTAGGAATCCATCTAGACAGACGCCTAACATAGTCACGCCACATTGAGGCCAAAATCTCAGCTATACCAATGTGGCTAATAGGTCCATTTTCATCTCTTTATCTGGAATATGAAGTTCTATTATATAAAGCCATTATTAAACCAATCTGGACATATGGCATTTACCTTTGGGGAACTGCGTGTGCATCTAACATCCAAAAGTTACAAAGAAGACAGTCGAGTATTTTACGAACAATAGTCTGCGCCCCCTGGTATATAAGAAATGAGAATATCCACAGAGATCTAGAAATTCCAACGGTTCGGGAGGAAATTGAAAAATATTGTACTAAGTACGTTCACAAGCTGACGACCCATCCAAACCCTCTCGCCATGGGCCTGTTAAGTTCGAGGAACACAGGAGCCTTAAGAGAAGTAATACCTTGCGCCTAGTGAGAAGAGACATAACTTTTTTATTTAAACGTAGAATATTTCTTTTATTCTCAAGATTTGAGTACAAGTAACTAGTTATTACATTGTTAATAATTATTTAAGTTTTTTATATTTTTTTTTTTTACAGTAAAGATTTGGATACTTATTGTTATTTTGTTATAGAAAGATTCAATAATAATAAAAAAAATTATGATTGCATTAATTGGGATATAGATACTTATAATTGAGAGTTTTATTCGTTACAGAAAAGACTCGTTGAGTTCCCTCAAAATCATTAACACTTATTTTTAATTTCATTTTAAGTATTGTTACGTTTTGACACTACTCTAAAAATGTTTATTTTATTAGGGGCTATATTGTACAATAAAAAACAATTAGTTCACTTTTCTCAACACTTCTTGGAGAAAAACATTTTATTTATAACCGTCACAACGACACTTTATTGATTTTGACACACCAGCAGCTTAGTATAGAACCTTCAATAAGCAGCTAGATATTACTGCATATTTCTAGGTGTATCAACTTATAGAACCAAAAGGTAAGCGAATATTCTTATTCTAGCTAATTCTAGAATATTATAAACTAACATGAAACTTATACACTAATACAGATGTAAATACTTCACATTTTACTTTGTAACATACTCACACACAGATTCTACCCATTAACATAAATACTGAATTGCTATATTTTCAAATACACAAATACCATTTCTTGTGAATAATAACACAGTGGTTCAACAGAAAGATTTTTCGTAACAATATAATATAAACTGTTTCTTTGTGTTATTTATTTAATTATTTAAAAATGTGGATATCATATACATCAAGAAATAAATCTTTTTAATTACAGTATGTGATCTTATAACGATACAATCTTAATATTAGAAATTAATTCTAAGATTAAATTTGTTATCGAGCACTGGTACCTTTGACCATCGGCTCCCAGGGTCTAGACAGGAATCGAACCTGTGACCCCCAAATTGATAGGCTTGAAAGCTACCCATCAATCTTCAGGGCACACCTGTAATGTTTTCTATGAACATAAAACAAATTTTAATAAATAATAAAATTTAATCTCTATTCGTGCTTAATTCCAAATTATGTTAGTGTGCAAAATGCATTATTGGTTTAATGAAATAAGTATTCAAATGTTTGGACAGGAATTTAACAAGATTTGGAAGCAATTGACTGAAGATTCAAAGTAGCGTCTGATGAAATAAGCGTATAAGTATGCTTTCTCCCTTAGTACTTATTGTGCTAAGTTAACAATTTTTTGAAATTTGCCATGAGAATATCATGGAAAATAAACCAACATAATTTGGAATTAAGTACGAAAAAAGATTAAATTTTGTTAAGCTTTACAATTCCAAATATTTTAATATTGTTACGTTTTTACCCTTTCATAAAAACGTTTAGTTTATTAAGGGTTGTAAAATAAAAACACAATTAGTTCTCTTTTCTCAACACTTGTTGTAGAACTCACTTTATTTTTAACCGTCACAACGACACTTTATTGTTTTTCACATACCTTGTTTACAGTCTAATGTTTCCACCAGAACTGAACTCGACTGAACTCATCTGGCAATCTCAGCATTGCCTTCTATCAAAGACTATTAAACTAAGAAGATGTTCTACGTAGTGTAAATTTTTTCTGGTGCTAAATTTGTTGATGGATATTGCTAGCAATATCCACGAGAGCGCGAGAATTTAAAAGAGTGTAAGAGAGTAATATAACATGCAAGAGAATAATATTCAATGCAAGAATTTACACAACTTCACTTTTCAGTACATCCATATACAAACTGTATATGTATGTGTACCAAATTTTAATGAAAAAGTTGTTTTCTTCCTATAGCTCTACTAACATTACCGTTTTTGTTAATGTAGGTAAATACATGCATTTTATTGTTGCAATACATATAGTATATGAATTCACACCGAATTTAAATTTCGTTACTAGCCGCAATGGAGTTACAGAATGTCAATAAAGAGTTTAATAAAGTTTCAAATTAATGAATCATAAATTCGTTGCGAACTAGGATAAATTTAATTTTTTCAACCATAAATAAGATATTCTACCCTACAATAACGCAACTAGTCATATTCGTTCTATTTATATTTGCTCCTAAGATTTCAATAACATTTTTGTTGAAAAATTACATAAATCTCACACAAAAAACATATCAAAGAAATAAAATTCATTTTAAGTTTTAAATGTTTATTTATATGTTGTTCAGTATGTGTTTATTTTTTTATTCTCTCTTTATCTCAGTAGCTAAATGAGAGAAACTTTTATTTGAAATGCGCATGCTCATATATTCCCTTGTTACTTTCGCCCCTCATCTGTTTCAGCTATTCATTTTTGTTTTCAGATTTTCTTCTACGTAGAACATCTTTATAGTTTTAAAGTCTTTGCTTATATACTGTTTCACTTAACCAAACTTTAACGGGCATTTCAAATCTTTAGTTTAGCTGAAAACCGTCTACAAACTTCTAGAAGTTACTGCATACTTCTAGGTTTATCAAGTATAGAACAACAAGGTAAATGAAAATGCTTAATCTATCAAATTCTAGAGCTAAAGCTTATACCCTAACACACAGCTCACACACAAGCATTACACTATAAAATTCTACGAATTAACATAAACACCGAATTGCTACATTTACACATACTTAAATACCATTTCTTATGAATAATAAAACACAGTCATTCCATAAAGTGATTTTTCGTAACAATATGTTGTATTAATAAATAATAACAAAATAAGCCAGAGCAAATACAAATAATACTAATGCAATTAAGAAATATAGCTAAATATCTTTCAATGAATTCATTCTCACTTAAAATCTTTTAAGGAACAGATTTTAGGTGTTAGTAAAACACAAAGTTGACCACTACTTTGTGCTTTTAAAAGCCACATACGTTAACAGCAGAAACCCTAAAGTACCCCAAACTAAAGAGTTTTGATTAGAGCCATTACCAATTACACTATGAATCCATTCTGCGTAATGCGAGACATCTGTGTAAATAGCAAGCGACAAATTTTCAATGGAAACAATTTTCAGACCCACTAGTACATTATCGCTGAACAATAGAGAACCATAATTTCTGCCCAGTGATTCATTGCCGGCAATACACAACATGCCAATCATATAGACACTCTTGCCATAATATTGTAAGCAAGTCTCGTCGCTTACTCTGGAGACATTGATCAGGCTTAAGTAATTTAGATGTGGATTCTACAAAATAGCGCAAAAAAATTAGAATATTTTTGAACAATATTAAAAAAGAATAAATTAAAATTATAAAAATCATAACAAAATTATAAAAAATAATTCTGTGGCAACATGGAAAAGCCGCATATGTCTTATTACGTCATTTAAAAGCCTTAGAAGTCTTTCTTTAAAGTTATTTCGTTTCTAATAAACGAAATTGTTTATTATTGTATCACAATAATAAAGTTATTGAGTTAATTGTGTTAACAAGTTAATTTTCATTTAAGTCAACTTAAGCAATTTTTCCTTATTTGCCCAGAATTAATAAAGAAAAAAAAAACGAAAAGTACCCGCTTTGTTTCCAACCAGCTTGTCACTTTTAAATTATCTTCATCATGTTGTTTGCCTAAGAATTCAGTTTCATCGGTTTTCTTATGAGGTAAAGCAATTTGTTTTATATATTTGTGGGCTTTGGGAATGTCTCGGTCCAGCAATAATATCGCTATATTATCACTTAACCTTTGATAATTAAATTGTTCGTGTGGATAACTGTGAGTTACACTAAAAATCAATGGGTGTTGATTAAAACTTATTGAGTCCAAGACAACTTTCAGTTCAGATGGATGATAAGGTTTATTCTTATTGTAACTATTAAACAGACAATATATTTGCGAATTAGAATTTTGGTAATTTCTTTGGCTAATTTGCTTACTTGTAAACACACTGAGCCGTAGTCAGGATCACTGAAGGGCTTATGACTGTTCCTAAACATAAGTGATCATCATTTTCAAAGTCTTGATCAAGCTCTTTCACACGAATGGATGCCTGGTATGAAGCTTTAGTAAGAAAGGCCTCTGTTGATTTTGTTTTTGCTTCATAATAGAAAGTGGTTTTTTGGGCGGCATCTGCTAGAAAAAAGATTAAATGAGAATTTCAATCCAAATTTAAATAAATTTGTAATTCAGAAATTAACTTAATGGTTGCAATATTCTGAGCAGCAAGTCAAACCTCAATGTAATGCGCCTTTTACTTGTCTTAATTATATCGCCACCATCTATTCAACAATACTAAATGCAAAATTTTGTTTCTTAAGTACTAAAAAATATTTATGTTTGTATATAATTTTGCCTACCTCAATTTAACTGATAATACATTCAATATGTTCACATACACACTTAAATACATATGGGTGTGCATATTTATATGTGTAGGAATATCATGCGATATTCTCGTGGCGCTTATCGATACAATAAATATTTAAATTTGATTGTTAATTTTAATTGCTTAATTAATTGTTATGTGGGATTAATGAAATTTAAGATTATTTTTTAATAATAGCATGAGCTTATTAGAGTTTGTTTTTAAATAATTTGTAAAATGAATTTTTAAAATGTATTTCGTTAAACGATTCCATTGTGTTATTACCCTGTTTTCAGCTTTTCTGTTTGTAACTTTGCTTTCTGCTTTTCCGTGTCCCCTATACAATTATCAGAAAGAGACCACATAAAGAATTACATGAGCCTTACTCCTAACCTAACTTACTTAAGGAAATACGTTGTCATTAAATCTTTAAAAGAATCTTAAAAATTTTTTGTTAATTTAGATTTGAATTTAAAATTTCAAAGTTTTGCACAACTTTTAGGATTTGAACTTTAGGTACTAAATTAAACTGTTGGCCTTAAAATGTACTTTTCTTAATAAATATAATCAATTTAGATGAAATACTAAAAAAAAATTGAAATCATCATGATTTTGTGACAAAGAGCACCAGATTATTATTATTTAAATTAATTGTTTTCCAAATTTCCTTTCCACTCGTGTTAAAGTTAATGTCCAAGTGTATTGTTTTGAATACGAACTTGCAAATATTTTTTAAATCCCTTGTAATTCATACGACTTACTTGATGACATTTCGCTGCATAGGAAAAGAACCACTAACACTTTTCCTAGTTTCTTCAAGTTTTTATTTGTAAACATTTTGCCAGTTAAGTACTTTTTTATTTACAAACAGTGATTTTCCTGTTGTTTTATTTCTTTTAATTTTTTTTATTGACCAACCAACAAACCAGGCAGTCTGCACGAATTTAACTTCACCAACTTATTAAGTGTGAATTAAATTATTTAATGAAAGAAACCTTCGATGGGAGTGCAAAAAAATTCTTTTATTTTTTTCTTAAGCAAATAAAGCGTACCTCATGCTGATAAAAATTAAAAAAGTTTTACTGTTAGAATGTTATCAGCCAGCAATACAAAAGCTTTCGCAATGAATAAAAAAAGTTCCTTAAAATGTGGATTAAGTGACTCTAATGTATGTAATCTCTACCTGTGACCTACGCTGTTTAACTCATGCCAAGACCTTATAGACTATAGTAAGCTTGTATAAAAAGCATACTTTATTGTGGATATAGAATTAGAATTAGAATGAAGAGCGAGAAAAAGTCACCTGGTCACACTACTCTCAAGTTACAAATTGTCCCAGAGTCTAGTATTCATTAAGAATTCAGAAACTTCTTTGGGTGATTTGTCCGCCATGTCCAACGGTTGTAGGTAATGTTGTTTTAAGTAGCGAAAACGGGTCCAAATTAGACCATTACAGTGACACAATATGTGTTCTGCTGTCTCTTCATCTTCGTTACACAACCTGCAGAGGTAATTTTGACTGATCCTCATATTCGCCAAGTGTTTCAATACTCTGCAATGTAAAGTCAGGAATCCCGTGACAATGCGAATTCCTGAGCGGGTCAAGCCAAGTAATTCCTTTGTTCTCTTCCGAGATCGGAATGGCATGAATGTTTTTGCTACCCTGATACTGTTTGTTTCCAGCCAGTATTGTTGCGGTTCTCCTTCCAGCCACTCCCTAAAAGTGAGCTTAATAGAGCTCCAAGACAGCCCGCAGAATGGTTCTGGACTAATAAATCCATTATCCGCCTCTTTTCTTGCGAGTTCGTCTGCCTTCTCATTGCCTACATATCCACTGTGACCTGGCACCCATACCATAGATGCTAGTCTCTTTAGAAGTTTCAGGCAATCCCAGGCCAGTTTTGATCTTATTTCAAAGTCCGAGTGAATATAGATGTGACTTTTATTTGTGTCTCTTTCTAGTTCACCTCTTACGCAAAGCTCTATGGCATGTATTTCGGCGTAAAAAACTGAGTTCTCTTGGCCCATACTAACAAATAAGATTTTTCTGTGGTTTAAATCAAATAGTGCTGCTTCAACACCCTCAACCATTTTCGAGCTATCTGTGTATCATACATGTGACCCGACACCGGATTTGGGTATTTTCTGTTCCCAATTAACCCTATTTGAGAATGTGACCCTGAAATTACGAGTGAAGTTGTATTTGGTTCGACAGTGATCGCCTAGGGTTACAAATTTCGCACCGATTTCAGTAATTTCTCTAGAAAGAGAGCTGAGTGCGCGAGAAGAGTCCTCCGCATCTCTCAAGATGAGCTTTTCGTTAAGCTGCAACCCTTCTTTCTTGTTGAATAAATGAATTTAAGGAAGGCTTAGCAAGACCTCAAGAGCAACGGTCGGAGTAGACCTCATTGCCCCGGTTGTAACGGATGGCCCAAATAAGCCCAGCTGATGTGAAACACAAATAACTTTTTTATTTTTTAGCATAATTTATTTTTTCTTTTTGCAGATTATAACTGAACTCTTGTAAATTTAAAATGAATAAGTACAGTCCACAAAAACGCATTAAAATTATCGATTTTTATTATTATTCTCAACGACCAATTGTTCTGATGCAGCAAAATTATCGCCGTTTTTTAACGTAAGATCAGCGCCCACATCTTCCATGATTACAAGTTTAGTTTGCCGTTTTGAGGAACTGGGTTCAGTTGCCGACCGTCCAGGAAGAGGTGTTCATCGAAATATTCGTACTGAAGACAACGTGGAAGCTGTGCAGCAGAGTGTTGCAAATGATCCATCTGTCTCAACTCGTCGCCGTTCCGGCCAATTGGATATACCCAGAACAACATTACAGAGAATTTTAAAGCTGGATCTTAAAATGTATCCATACAAAGTTCAAATTATGCAACAGCTTCTACCGCAGGACCCCCAACAACGACTACAATACGCTATTCGCTTTACATAATTAGCCACATAAAATGATTTTTTAAATTATCTTTTGATGACGGATGAAGCGCATTTCCATTTAAGTGGTTATGTGAATAAACATAACTGTAGGTTTTGGGGCACCGAAAATCGAAGGGCAATACATCAGCATCAGTCACACCCAATCAGACGCACTGTTTGGTGCGGTGTTATGGCCACAAAAATCATCGGCCCATATTTCTTTGAGAGTGAGGATAAAACACCAGAAACGGTCTCCGGGGCTTCTTACAGAACAATGATCGACAGCTTTTTGCGGCCAATGGTGGAGCAACATCCTAATTTGTGGTTTCATCAAGATGGAGCCACTGTGCATACTTCTAGGCAAACTATGGACATGTTGAGTGAAATTTTTGGTGAACGCATAATTTCAAAAAATTCAGATTTCCCTTGGCCTCTTCGTTCACCAGATTTAACTGCGCCAGATTTTTTTTATAGGGTTATTTAAAAAACAAAGTGTGTGTTAACAAACCACAGATACTTGGCAGCTCAAGCAGAATATTCGAGACGAAATACGGCGCCTGCAACCAGAAACACTACGCCGTGTAATGCAAAATGCGCTAAAAAGAGCCAATGCCTGTATCGAGCAAAAAGGTGGTCATTTGCCTGATGTCATATTTCACACATAGTCACGTTAAATTTCCATAAAATGTATTTAACATATAAAAATTAATCATTTAAAAAAAGCCGTTATTACAAGAATTATACGTATTTAACATCACTAGGTCTCATTTGGGCCACCCTGTACAAACGCAGGCTAGTCTCTGAATTCTATTGATCTTTGCCTGCGCTGAGACCTTGCCAACTTTTCTAAACCAGACCGGAGCCGCATAGGCTATCAGTGGTCTAGTAATCGCAGTGTAGAGCCACAGCGATATTCTTGGATTTAGCCCCCAGCTTTTACCAACCAATCTTTTACTGGTCCATATCGTGACCCTGGCTTTTTCGATGGCCTTGTCTAGGTGGCTATTCCAGAGTAGTCGGTCCTCTTCTCTTCAGAACGGTATACGTTCACCAAAAATGCTAGGTTCTCTAAAATTTTAAATGCATAAATTTATAAAAGCCAAATTAATTAAAGAAATATTTCTGTGGCAACATAGAAAAACCGCTAAAAGTTTTTGATTCTAACAAACGGTATTGTTTTCATTTAACATCTCGTTAATTGTGGAATATATCGCCCCATCATCTCTAAACCACAATTATACAGTCATTGAGTAAATTTTTCCTTAATTCGACTTTAACGATGTTTCCTAAATAGCACAGAATTATTAGACAACAGTTAACAGTTCACAATCTCTCTCTCCCTCTCTTTCCGCTTTTTTCTCAAGTGCAAAGAAATCCTTCGTTAAGAAAATAATCACCCATATTGTGCATATTTATTTCCTCGAAATTCATTCACTTTTCGCAAAGTTGCAATCGGGAATCATTCTCCTGTGATTAATTTTGCAGTAAACAAAAAATTTCCCTTATCGTGAATAATTTTTTCCCTTATTGTGTTCACTTTTTTCATTTATTCTGTTCCCTTACTTTTTGCTGGCGAACACAAGTATTTTTGCTTGTTGTTTTTCCTAAATGTAATTTAGCAAACAAATATGCAACACAAGAACTATTCATAAATTGCATTAATAAAGAAATATATTTTTTGTTCTTAAAATCTTATAACATTTTAGAAATTTTTTTATTTTACATGCACTGGACACAGAAAACTGTTTAATATTACAATAAAAGTTGACACCACAGAAACCATTCGTACATTAAAAAATTACTCAACACTTTTGAAATCACTTTAGAAAATGTCAACTGTACCATTCCCACTTCATAGTCTCTGGGTATTTTCTTTTGTTAACCGCCCTCTGCAAAGAATCGCACACAAGCACTTAGCTTTAAAATTGGCGGAATTCCGAAGGATTATTTCGGCGATCACAAGGAATTATTGAGCACATCCAGAATATATATAAATGCAGGTTTATTTACCCTGTAATGCATAAATTTAATACAAAAACACTCATTTATGTATAGACATTTTTTATTGAATTAGATTACTTACAGTGTTTCAGGTAACTCCAAGGGGTTAGATGCATCTCGCAAAGCTCGATGAGCAATCCGCTGCTGGTTTCTTTCTGGCTCTTGCAATAAAATTGTTGCTTCAATCCTATATTTTTTTTACTTTTAAAGTTTTAACAAAATTTTTTATAACTTCTTCCTATTTACATTCAGCTGGAATTGATAGCTTACATTATTCTGAACAGCTGTTTATTTCTCAAATTTGAAAAACATCTCACGGGGAATTCATGATACCAATTTGCAACATAATACAATTGCTTGTGGATTTGGAAAACCTTCAAAAGAAGTTGTAACTGAATTTTGGAAGTCACTTACAGAAGAGCTCAACAGTAATGGTCCCCCAATTAAAAGCGTGTCAGAATGGAAAAAGGTAAAATAATATACAGTCGGGCCTCGATTATCCGTGATCTGGTTAACCGGTAACCCCGATTAACCGTGATGGCCAAAGATCAGTATATTGTTTTTTGTTTGCAATGTTTTAAAATTGTTTGCTTCGATTAACCGTGATTACCTCTATTATCCGTGATGGCAGAATTTTTTTTAATACATAACATCAAATTCATACATACAATATAATAAACATGAAAACGGGGAATTCCCTTGTTTGCATACGATGAGTCAGAAGCATTTACAAGTGATTTGAGAAGTGCGGGTGGTTAGATCTAAATATATTTAGTATGGCATCGTTACCATTGGTAAAAAGACAAAGAAACGTTTTAAATATTGAAGATAAAGTTAAAATAATTAACGAGCATTCAAAAAATAATGTGAGTGTTAAAATGCTAGCTCAGAAATACGAAGTTGGGATACAGACCGTTTATGACATTATAAAAAACAAAGACAAGTTTTTTAAGTTTTGTGCAGAGAGTGATTCGGTGGTTGGATTTCGTAACCGAAAAACTTTAAAGACAGCTGAAGATCCAAAAGTAGATTTGGCACTTTACGAATGGTTCAGACAAGAGCGTTTTAAAGACACTCCAATTACAAGACTGATTATACGAGAAAAGGCTAAAATATACCACACAAAACTAAACATTCATTCTGAGTGTGAATACTCCAACGGGTGATTGCAAAATTTTAAGAATAGACATGGAATAAAAAGACTTAATGCTGAAGGAGAAAAATCTTCAGCAGACTATGTAAGTGCCACAATGTTTGTAGAACAATTAAATGAATTTATATTAACGGAAAATCTTACGAGTAAGCAAATTTATAATGGGAACGAGACAGGCCTTTTTTGGAAGTGTTTGCCCGAGAGCAGCTTGGTTTGTCATAATGAAAGATTCATAGATGGACATAAGGTGTCAAAGGAAAGACTAACCACTTAAGTTTGAGCTAATGCTGCTGGTACACACAAGTGCAAAGCTTTATTTATTCTGAAAAGTGCTCGTCTAAGAGCCCTAAAAAATGTATACGACCTTCCCGTAATTTATAAGGCCAATTCAAAAGCATGGATAACTCGCCAAATATTTTTAGAATGGTTTAACAAAAACTTTGTGCCAGAGGTAAGAGAGCATTTTAAGAAAATCGGGCTTACGGATGATAGCAAAATCCTTCTGTTATTGGACAACTGCCCGGCACATCCAGACGTTCACGATTTTAAAGCTAAAAACGTTATTGTGAAATATTTTCCACCGAATTGTACGTCCTTGATCCAACCGATGGATCATGGTGTAATATGGAGTTTTAAATGCTATTATCGTAAAACTATAGTACAAAAACTAGTCTCGTCAAATTGTAATAGAAAAGATTTTAAGAAATAATTTAATATAAAGAAAACTCTGTGGTCTATCGATAATGCTTGGAACGCTGTTGGTTCTGAAGTTTTGAAAAACGCTCTGCCAGATAATGAAGGTGTGTAGGCATATTTTTAAAATTTTATAAAATATTTTCATGCAAAAATTTATTGATTTTTGTTATAGGTATGGAAATATCAGATACGCTCGAGAATGTGGCACAAATAATCAATATTACGGATAACTTTACCACAGAGGATATAGAGACATGGCTCAAATGTGATGAAAATGCCTCCCAATTTGGGGTTTTGTCAGATGAAGAAATTATAAGCAAGGCAAACAATAACTCAGATGAACCTGAGCGAGACAATGCATTGGAAGACACTGATGAAGACGATGTAATTATTTCAGGAACCATTTTAAAAGAAGCGATAAAGGCATCTAGCACATTGCTGAATTTCCTGGATAGCCCTAGTTGTTCCGGAATTACAGAGCAGGATAAAATTCAAGTTTATCGCATCCAAGAAAAACTTATAAAAGACAATTATAAATTTAAAAATATTAGACAAACAACATTACACGACTTTTTTTAAGAAATTGTATTCTTTTTTTGCCTCATGTTTTCAGTAGAAATTTTAATGTATTTTTATTTTATTTAATTTAAAAATGTACATAAACTTCTTGAAAAAAATTTCACTTGTTAAATAATAAAAAAATATTAAAAAAAACTGTATAATTAAAATTGTTATTCGATTAACCGTGAAAATCGAATATCCGTAATGCTTCGGGTCCCGACCATCACGGATAATCGAGGCCCAACTGTATATTTATTATTTGTATAAATTTAACACAAAAATATAATTTAAAATGTTCGTACTTTGTTCTGCAGGTTTGGATCGATCAAAAACGGTATGTCCGATCGAAGGCTGTGGCAAATATGAAAAACCAACGTGCGACAGGAGGGGGGCCAAACCAAACTAAATGCTTAACAGCAAGCGAACAATGCATTTTAGAATTATTAGGAATGAAAGAGTCGGTAGAAGGTTTGGAAAATACCTGCAAATTCGGTGAACCAAATTTAGAAAAAAATGAAATTTTTAAAGAACCATCTTACGACAATGTAACAATTGAAGTGTGTGATGAGATACCCTGCAGTTCAAATAAGGTAGCACCGGCGCCTTAAGTCCCAGTAGTAAATGAAGAACACAACAAAGGAAAGAAAATAGAATGCAAAGAAAAACTTACTACAGCCAATCTTATTGCTAAAGAGGTAGAAACCCAAGAAAAACTATATGCACAAATTTGTGACATAGGGATGGGCATAAAAAGAGTATACCGAGCATTAGAAAAAAATAACGAAATGAAAGCAAAAAAATTAAAAAAGTTGGAGAACAATCACGCAGTAATCGAACAACTTCGCTTAAAAGAAGTGGAAAGTAAAATAGAAAAGAACAAGAAATTAATATATATTGAAGAAATTAAACTTAAAATCATGGAGAAGAATAAAGGAGGCATTTGAAAAATTTCTAAAAATATTATTGTCATAGCTTAACTGAATTCAACTTTTTAGTTTTTTTTTTATATTATAGTGTATTAATGAAGTTAATATAATTATTTATTTTTTTACCTATAATGTACATACATACGAGTAGATATGTGTCTGTGATATGAATGAAATTTAACTGTGAATATTTAAAATATATGTCTTTGTCATAATTATAAAAACAGAAAATTAAATTAGTTTTATTCCAAAATATATATTTTTTTTTATTAAATGAAGTTTTTATAAAGAATTCGCAATGTTATTTTCATTTGAATTTGCAGAATATTCTAGCGTCAGAGACTCAGCTTCTTCGTTATAATCTACAATATCAATATCATAGTGACACTTATACCAAATGCAAATATTGTGCAAAGCTGCACAAACATTTATAATCTTAGCAGCTTTTTTTGGCTCTTAGTGAAGTTCTCTAGCACCAAGCAAGCACCTCCATCTGCTTTTTAAAACACCATTTGTCCGTTCTATAATATTTCTGCATTTAGAATGCATATCATTAAATTTTTGTTCCATTGAGCCTGATGTAGAATTTCTATATGGCGTTAACAACCAAGGCTCTAAGAGATATCCAGCGTCATCTTCAAAATATTTATATTAAACTTTTTACATATATACATACATGCATGCACTATTTTACTTACATAATAAACACATTCGGGGTCCTCTTTCTAAATAATTTTTCTCCATTATATTTCTGTAACTACTCGTGTTCCACACAAACGAGTCGTGATATGCTCCGGGATGTGTGGCTTATCAACGAATCGAATTCTCATGCTACTATCACATATCTTCGAAACAATTTTAATTAAGTGCATATAATTAAAAAAAATCAGTTATTAACCATTAATTATTTATTTAAAGACAACTTACAAGTGTGACATTTCAACTGTAATTTCCTTTTCGGTTGTAAAATAAGTAATTGTTTTCCTTTGGGGCTACAATATTAATGTGAGAACTATCAATACATCCCACAATAGCAGGTATTCCAAACTTACGATAAAATTCTTGGGCTGTTAGTCGACGTTCTTCCTCGGACGGATAAGTTATCCATTGGTGACAAAGATTTTCTTCACAGAATGTTGATTGTGCCATACCAACTTCATAATCTCTTGCTACTCCCTTTTGGTATCCTCCCTCTGCAAAAAATCTCAAGCAAGCACTTAGTTTGACTATCAGAATTAGAATTACAATAAGAAGCGTGAACAAGTCACCTGGTCACTGCGACTATCGTTGGAATACCAAATGATTTTTTAGGAGTCGGTAGAGAATTATTGATTACATCCAGTAAATAAGAAAACGCTTCTTTACTAACTCTATAATGTTGTTTAAATCTAATGCAAAAATTAATTCAAAACAACTTTATTTATTAAATGTTTCACTTACAGGGCATCAGGTAACTCCAAGGGGTTAGATGAATCGCGCAAACGTCGTCGAATAATTCGTTGTTGCCTATTTTCTTGCTCCTGTAATAACAATTCTAAACATTTGTAATGTCATGTATCGCTCTGCCATATTTATTAGTTATTTATACCAATAACTGCTGTCAAGATTATTTTATTTTCAATATTATTAATTATAATTAACTTTAAATAGTATAGCTCCATCTATGTTTCATAATTAAATCACAATTATACAAAGTGACAGTAGCACAGCGTACATCTCCTGCTATTTTTAGTAAATGTCAAAATTTGTTTGCGTGCCGATGTTTTATACCCAAACATACATAAAAAGTATAAATGTATGAGTACATTTAATTAATTTTTTCTCTTTTAGTAGTATATGTATTTGACGCCTGTGGTTTTTTCATTTTAATGTTTGTTATAGACTTGCCATGTTATATAATAGAAAATAAATATAAAACAAAATATCTGACACAAAGAAAGAGAACAACTGCACTGGAAAAAGGAAATTAAGCGTACGCACAATATTCCTTGCTGAACTGATTCATAGCTTTCATAATAATATTTCTTATGACACTGAGACGCCAACTAAATATGTTTTCTTTTTTTGCGGCTCCTCCTGTCAAAAGTTAAGAGAGATTAATGTGTTAAGGAGAGATCAAAAACGGAAAAAAATTTTGCGTTTCGCTCTAGTACACTTCTTGAGTTGAACCACGGGAAATAACTTTTGACAGGAGATAACTCAAAAACAATAACAAAATGTATGCGCTTTTTGTATTGTTTCTATTTTTGCATTCTTTGCTGAGAGGGGTGATAGACGATCAATCATTCAACGTGAGGATGTGTGCGTTTTTTTTAAAGATGGGCGTAACACGTATGCGTTGTGTGCGAATTTGCCGAAAATCAAAACTAGTTTCATTTTTGCTCAAAATTTGCACAAGGACCACACACGGCAAGTTTAGTTGAGCAATTCTTGATTTTGTAGGAGAGAGAGAGCGGAAAGAAGAATGGAAAGTTTTACAAAATTCCTCGTACTCTGCAATGTCCTTTTGTTCTCTCTTCGTATCTCTTATAAAGATGTAAAAAAGAAGACAGGTAGCTTGAGGCTCAATGAATAACCGAATAAGAATGCAACTAAACTGTACTCTGTGTGGTCCTAGTCTCCATTTCAAAAAATTAAAATGGAGAAAAAAAATTTTTTCATTAATTTTTTTTGGGAAGGATTTTATTCAGGCAACTTCTATAAGTCTTACTGATTTTCATACCACAATTTCATGTGTATATTGTCCTCCAAGACACATAATTGATAGCGACAATTTCAAAAGTTTCTTCGCAACATTGGGACACAAGTTCCTGGCAGCAGGAGACTACAATGCTAAACATACCCACTGGGGCTCTAGACTTATTAGCCCAAGAGGTAGGCAGCTGTACAATGCTATTGCTCAAAATAGTCTAGATGTCGTATCTGGCGGTGAGCCCACATACTGGCCTACAGACTGTACGAAAAAGCCAGACCTTATTGACTTCACTGTTATAAAAAATATTAAACGTGACCAACTTCTGATTAGTCCCCTAGACGACTTATCATCTGATCATTCGCCAACTATAATTACACTACGTAATAGTTTTATAAACTCTGAAGTATCTCCTACGTTCTATCCGAACCGGTATACGAACTGGCTAAAGTATAAAATGTATGTGAGCTCTCATCTCTCCCAGAACATCCCTCTAAGGAACTCGTCTGATATACAATGTGCTGTGAACCACCTTACAGACGTTATTACTTGTGCAGCTAGGAATGCAACTCCAATGAGAAAAACATATAGGAGGAAACCATTCAAGTCATCAGCTGATATTGAAGCCCTCATCCGACAAAAAGGAAAATTGAGAAGGGAATGGCAGAGAAATCGTTCTTCAGCTTTAAAGACTCAATTGAATTTGTGTCAAAAAATACTTAAGGAAAAGCTGCGTTTACAGCATGAGTCAGCGCTTGCAAATTATTTAAGTAACTTGGATCCGACAACAAAAACCGACCACAGTCTATGGAAAGCTGTGAAGCATATGAAGTGCCCTACTTCCTCCGAACCTCCACTAAGACTTGAGGACCTTAGTTGGGCTAAAAATTCTAGTGAACGAGCAAATGCTTTTGCTAGTTATCTGGAAAACGTTTTCACTCCACATGAAATAAATAGTGATATTAATCCTCCATACATCAGCGATTCCATTGAAAATCATATAAAGATGCGGTTGCCCTCAATTAAAATGGCAATCAAAAATCTTGATGCGAAAAAATCGCCCGGCGCTGATCGAATTACTAGTTCAATGCTGATGAACTTGCCAGATTGCGCTGTGAGAATTATGTTATTCATTTTTAATGCCATCTTAAGAGTGGGGATTTTCCCGTCCTCTTGGAAAATTTCAGAAATTGTCATGAGTCAAAAACCGGGTAAAGACGCTTCTCAAATTACGTCATACAGACCTATCAGTTTATTATCCATCCTATCAAAGCTGTTCGAAAAGGTCCTCCTTCTTTAGAAAATAACGCCCCATCTAGCAGAGCGAAATATTATTCCAGAACATCAGTTCGGCTTCCGGGCTGGTCATGGAACTACAGAGCAGGTTCACAGAATTGTTACTGCTATCAGGTCGTCCTTCGAGAAAAAGCTGTTTTGTTCAGCATTGTTCATTGATGTCTCCCAAGCATTTGACAAAGTTTGGCATGATGGTCTCCTCACAAAAGTAACACGACTTCTTCCTGCTAACACCCACAAGCTGATTAAAAGTTACTTGACTGATAGAACATTTAAGGTACTGTCAAAAAATGTATTTTCACCAGTTAAGAAGATTTCTGCAGGCGTCCCCCAAGGAAGTATACTTGGCCCGCTATTATACATCATGTATACATCTGACATACCTACAAATCGAAATATTATCAAGTCAACGTTTGCAGATGACACGGCATTTTTAAATGTGAACAAAGATCCAGGAACTGCATCTGAGCACTTACAAGCTCATATAAACCAGCTGGAAGGTTGGCTAAATAAATGGAAAATCAAAGTAAGTCCATCAAAATGTGCCCATGTGGCTTTCACACTAAGAAAGGCTAATTGTACGCCAATAAAAATAAATAACGTCATTGTTCCGGTGGAAACCCAAACTAAATATCTAGGAATCTATCTAGACAGACGCCTAACATGATCACGACACATTGAGGCCAAAATCTCAGCTATGAAACTAAAAACAGCTCGACTAATGTGGCTGATAGGTCCATTTTCATCTCTATCTTTCGAATATATAAGGCCAATCTGGACATATGGCATTCAGCTTTGGGGAACTGCGTGTGCATCTAACATCCAAAAGTTACAAAGAAGACAATCGAGTATTTTACGAACAATAGTCTGCGCCCCCTGGTATATAAGAAATGAGAATATCCACAGAGATCTAGAAATTCCAACGGTTCGGGAGGAAATTGAAAAATATTGTACTAAATACGTTCACAAACTGGCGACACATCCAAACGCCCTCGCCAGGGATCTGTTACAGTTCGAGGGACACAGAAGGCTTAAGAGAAGTGATACCTTGCGCCTAGTGAGAAGAAGGATATAACTTTTTTATTTAAACGTAGAATATTTCTTTTATTCTCAAGATTTGAGTACAAGAAACTAGTTATTACATTGGTAATAATTATTCAAGTTTTTTCTTTTTATATTTAAGATTTGGATACTTATTGTAATTTTCTTATAGAAAGATTCAATAATAATTAATTAAAAAAAAAAAAAATTAATTTTTTACCGTCCTTCATCCAAACTGATATTTTTATTGCTAGTACCAATGCAATAGCAATAAAAAAAATTTTACATCATCTTATTTTTATTTAATGTGTTTTGCCGACGGCAAATTGTAAGTCTTAAGGAAATCACATAAAAATGAGATTGTTATCAATCAATTTGATGTGTGTATCAGTCAATTTAATTTTTTTTACTAACACAAATGCATAATTTGACGTTGAATGATTAATAATGTAGCACCCACTTTATTTACACCATGAGTTGCATGTTATTTAAAATAAATAGCCACATTTTCTCTAAGCCTGTACAAGTTCTCAGCAAAAGCAACAGAGTAAAAGGATGGTGTCAGCACAATTATTCTCTATTTTTAAGTTATTCGTTAGAGTCCATTGTAACACTTCTTATTTATTTTAGCTTTATAAAGGACAACAAACGAATAAAATTTTTATATATAATAATAGAATTTTGTATATGTAAGGTCTGTGTTTAAACAAATTCTATTCTGAATTTTTACATAAATATTCAATGGAAATTTTTTAACTGTGTATAAATTTTATATGCATGTGAATATTTTCGTTCTGTTTTTTCATAATTCTTAAGTCAAAGAATAGTTATCAGTTCTTAAAAATTTTTCATGTATTTTTATACCCTTCACAAAAAGTATAAAGTATACGAGTATATATTCAGGATCCTTATGAGTAGCGGGTCGACTTAGCAAATATCCGTCAGTCCGTGTGTATGTTGAAATCAACTTTCTGAAGTCCCTGGAAGACCTACAGAAAAATTTAGCATGTCCATTTGTTGGAAGTGCCTGTTGTCACCTTCCTATTGAAATTCAGAGTAATTGGACCATAAATGGTTGAGCTATGAGCTCTTAAGCGCAACTATCTCTATTTTTTGACCATTTTTGGAGCTTTTTATATTTTGTGTAATTTGTCTAAGCTATAAAAAACTTTATATGTAGTTTTTTTTTCAGACATAACGTAAATAATGCCTATGCAAAAAAATCAGAAAAATGGCCGAGGAATATGAAAAATAAAACCGAAATTTTAGATTTTCATTAAAAAAAAGTAGTACGCAGTTTTTTCAAACATCATTTTAGTAGTAACTGGATCAAAAGTATGTCAAAAATCACGACTACCTCTATTTTTTGCCCATTTATGGCCAGACGGGCAAAAAAAACTTGGTACGCAGTTTTATCTGAGACTCTTTTTGGTGAGTTTAGAGTCATTTTTGAATCGTTTTCGAGTGACTTATCAGCCACATTCCTTATCATTTGTGAGTCTTTTATGAATTATATATTTAATTGCTTACGAGTAATTTTCGAGTCATTTATCAGCCGTTTTCGTATTGTTTCGGAATCTTTTTATAGTCATTTATCAGTCGTATTTCTATTCATTCGAGAGTCTTTTCGTTTTCATTTGTGATCGTTTTTCGATGTCATTTATCAGTCGTATTGCTTATTGCATTTAAATCGTCGTTTTTTCTAAAAATTTCTTTAATAAAAATAAAATATTAAATTCATATTTAAGTACATCAAAGTTTTTTATTATATTATTTATTATTTATTTATAATTAAAAAATAAGAATTGAAAATCTAATTAATTCTTCTTCTTATTAACAACTCTATCTTTAGCATGCCCAAAAAAGCTTTTGTAGAATAACATTCATTTCTTTGTCGGTGTTTTTGTATTTAAGATGCCAATATCTGAAGCGAGAAATTTTTAAAAATTTTTAATAATTGAAATATGTATATGTCATATGAATGAACCTAATTTTAATTGACGCAAGAAGAAAGTATTTTCGACGCTGGGCTTAGTGCTTGTCCCCTTCCACTTTCACTATTACCACTTAAATCGTTAAAATTGTCATTATCAAACTGTTTTCACTAATATTTTGGGTCGACTATTTATATTTCTCGACGTTTTTTTTTCAATTTCATTCTGTATTTTATTTTTCGGCAGCTTTTAGTCATCCATCTGCGCAAAATATGATCATAAGCAAAAAAAAAAAAATTATCACATTTCAAACGTATGCAAGATCTGTTTGCGAAATCACTTTTTTCAATCTTCTATATGCGCAAAATACGATTCAAAAAATTAATATGAAATATACACATTTTAAACGCCTGGATGACCTATTTGCGATTGCTATACAATTTGTTATTGCATTTTAAATAAAACACTTTTAAATCATAAGTGCGAATCATATTCGAGTGGTTGTTTTAAACATTTAAGTGATAAAACAGTTTTTGATCAAGAAAAGTGTTCGAATAGGACTCATAAAGGTGATTTTTGAAAAAATTATCTTCCAAATGCTGGCTGGGTACTAAATATTTAATTTCGGGAATGTGTGCAAAATTAAATTAAATCTATACTAATATTATAAAGAGGAAAAATTTGTATTTTTGTGAGTGTGTATATTTGTAATGAATAAACTCAAAAACTCTTTCACCATTGGAAAGCTGCATTCATCCTGAGTAGCATAGGCTAAAACGTCTTTCATCGCATGCGCTGCCGAAACTATTGATGATAGAACAAAAGTATGTTCTACAATAAATATGTCACATTAACCACTTTTTACAATTTAAAAGTTAACTGTACAAGGTGTCCCACAATTCAACGTCAAGCCAAAAGTGGGTGATAGCTCACATGGTTACTGCTCCCAGAAAAATTGGAAAAAAAATTTATGTCGGTTATTTCGCGAGTTACTGCCAATCGGATTAATTGTTTAATTTTGGTACCCTTCATTAATATATCTCTTCTGTAGCTACAAATTTTTACTTTTCAAACATTTTTTCCCATTATGTTATTGTAGCATACCTTCTGCAAACGTCAATAAAAAAATTTACCACAATAAAGTAAATGTTTTGAAAGTAATTATTTCACCCAACTTTCAACGACCGTGTTGAAAAAAAAATGTACTAAAAAATTTTGGCAAGTTTTATTAAAAGTTGGCGCATTATTCCCAATTCCAAAATGGTATAAATGTTAGTTGATTAGTTTTTGCAACAGTGAAAATAAACTTTTTTTTTAATTAAGCCGGTAATTTTTTTCCTTTACATTAAAAATTCAAATAAAACTCAGATATTTTAACTAATAGTGTTTTCAGACTGAGTGAATATAACATAAATGCGGTTTTAACGTTAAGTCCAACTCATAAAAACTCTATTTACCATACAAAGTGAATTTAATAAATCCACATGAAATGCTATTTTGGAATTGAATTTAAGTTGAATTTATGAAATACAACTGTATTTTTGTCCGTTACGCTCAGTGCTACCAAGTTAAAAAGATCTGTAAATATGTTGCTGATAATGTTATTGAATGAAATAATAAAATAAAAACCATTTCAAATATTTTCACAAGAAAATGCTTTCAATAACAGCAACAATAAAAGCATTTCGAAGAAACGAAGTTTTTCGACGAAAGACAAGGAAAATATGTGTCTCGTAAGTGTATTTGCCAAAGGTCACACATGTCCTGGCTGCTGTACAGTTGGTCAAATAAGTTTTATATTACAAACTAACGCATCAAATACACTTATTTCTATGGGAAATTTTATTTGTTTTGTAGAAATTAATTGGACACATATACAATAAAAAAATAAATACTGAATTTAAAAAAATTTTGCAGTGTGAACGCAAAATCATCTGTTGGTGAATTTAATGTTAAATTCAGTATTTAACTTTCAGTCTGAAAACACTATAAAAGTTTATCTACAAAATTTATAACAAATGCTCAAATTGTGACATGAGACACTTTATAAAGTGGCGAATGGCTGTATTATTTGGATTAACAATTAAAATTATATTTGTAATCGGATTTCTATAAAAACTTACACATATGCTTTCTCGCCAGGCCGGGCGAGACCGGGCAAAAGTATCTAGTTATATTTAATTTGCATTCTTATTGTATATCTTTGTTTTTTTTTATTCATTTAAAAATTGAGTGCCAGCAGACATTTTATTTTATTGCTTTTGAAAATATGGTTCTCAGAAATGATTAATTTTAGTTTCTTGAACCAAAATGAATTATTTATTTTAGGATAAATAAAAAACTAGGCATTCCAAGAAAATTATTTTTATCAATATTTGTTGTTTCTTTTTTTATTTTTATATAATTTTTATTAGTAAGTTTATATGGCCTTTTTTATTGAAAAGGCTAGTGTATTAAGTTGAGAACCATATCATAAAAACTTACATTTATGTATATCGATACAATCCCAAGCTTAATAAACCAGCTATTTCCCTTATATAATTGTTGTTGTTTTTTTTTTTTTATTTATGTGCTGTTTATAACACAAGCAATCAACTCGTCTGGAAATTTTGCATGAAAAGTACTCAAAATATTGAGGCTTTTTCATACATATTTCTTTGAGGAGTTGATCGCTTGTGTTATAAAAACAGCTCAGTAAGAAGAATGTGAAAAGTGAAAAATATCGCGAATAAAAGTGAAGTTCTTGTTCCCTTGTAATTTTCATTCCTATCGGAGGGAAAATTGTTATCGGGAATCTCACGTGAAATATTATTCACGCTATCAGAGCAGACTGAATGTATAATAAAGGAGAATTTATAAAATGTTCCAAGATTTCAAGAGACAAACAATCAATTCTTGTAATTTACAAATGGTTCTGTGCTAAAGGAAATAATTGAATATTTTATAGGGGACAACCAATTTTTAATTGTTTTGTTAAAGAATTGCGAATTGTGAATTCTGCTTGCTAAATTAAATTTTAAGAAAAAAAAAAACAAAAATACTTGCGTTCGCCAGGAAAAAGTAAGTGAACAGATTAAGGCAAAAAAGTGAACAAAACTAGGGAAAAAAATTATTTACGATAAGGGGAATTTGCAAGGAATTCATTGATTTTATAAGACTCGGCACAGCCGAGTGTATAGAGACTATACACGCTATTATGGAGAATAAAGGTGATCAGGTTAAAATTTTTATAAAAACTCAGTTAAACATTTTAATTTATACTTCATCATTATCGGTTACTTTCAAATTTAAAAGAAATTATCAGAATATTTTGCATTAGGAGGCTTGCTAATTAAATTAACTATTTCATTCGTCTGTAAAAAGACATTGAAAATATTAACATTAAGCTTGTTAGAAATATTGACGATCTCAAATTTGAAACGTCATCAGGAATTGAAGCAAATTTTGGTGAAGCACCACCATAATATTTTACTTGTCTTGCAATCCACAATCGATAAGAAGCTACTTCAGTATAGACACCAGGATATCGTGGTAGTGCACAGCCAACACCCCATGAAACTATACCAACTTGTATTCCTTTATGTACTAAAGGTCCACCGGAGTCAGCAAGACAACTATCTCGTTCACCTTTCATATAACCAGCACAAATCATGCCCTCATGTATAGAGTTACCATAATTGGTTTTTCTTTGACAATCATTAAAATCAATAATAGGAACATTGACGGTTTTAAGGTACCTTGCAAGGCTTTTCTGGAAATCAATTGAAAAAAAAAATATCAAAAAAGGCTTAATAAAGAATTTCAATAGAGCACACACTTCTTCTGTTAAACCCCAACCAGTCACCTGACACAAAGTGTTATTCATAATTGATCCTTTATTTAAAGTTATTGGCTGGACAGTAGGGTGATCAACAGGTACTTTACCATCTAAAATGATCAGGATAATATCATCTTCAATATTAAACTTGTCAGCCCAGGTGATTAATTTTTTAATTTCAAATGTAAGCGTGTAGTCGTTGGGTGTTAAGCGATCTAGAGTTCCCATTACAACAATAAAATCTTCTTTGGGTGAAAAGCTGTCAGATCTGAAAAATAGTAAATAAAATAAATAACACAAGCTAACTGTTGGAGCTACAAAACTGAAAACTGTTTCTGACGTATTTTGAAGCGCTTAAATCAAATATGAAATTTTTTTTATTTTTTATTTGGCTCTTATTTTTGAAAAATCATATTATTTGTATACCGTTCACTGTAAGTAAGAAGGGTATGAGTGTGGATGATTAGAGTCGGCACCGCCTTGATGGCTCAATCCAACTGTGGTCAAACCACGAGTGGTATCCATACCTACCACTACAGCCCCTGTGACCAAAAAAGGACACAGGTATCAAATTATGTGTGCTAAAGCTATGTCACACACACCTCCCTTGTTGAGAGAGTTGGGCCGATCTAAAACCCGTGTTAAATTAAATTGACTTTCTGTTTCAATGAAACAGCACATCGAGGAACATGCCACCCTGCCAAAGATGACATGAACTCCATTGCCAGCGTGCCTTTTGGTGTCAACCACAGCCACCACGTGTACCCCCCAAGGAGACCTCACCAATAACCGGTCACAGATTTCACTCGTTCTGGCATTTGGGTGTGCACGAAGTCCACAGACCGAACAATGAACCAGGGATGATGTCCCCAGAACATCATCCATTAAACCTGGTGGAGTTGGAACGAAGTTCAGTCCACAGACTCCGAGCACTCATTGTTCAACCATTCGTGAGGTAATTCACCGAGAAGACACACCCCGGGGGGAGTAAAAAGGCTATATATAACTTTGCGTTCTGTTTGTAATTTCTACACCGTATATGGTACACCCTATAAATTACATATATTCTGCATCCGCATTAATAGCGGAGTCGATTTAGTGATGTTGTTCTGTCTGTCTGTCTATCCGTCAAGTCGTTGAAATCAACTTTTTGAAGTCCCTAGGCAACTTACAGAAAAGTTTAGAATATGAATCTGTCAGTTGTTTCTGTAAAACTATTGCTATTGAAATTCAGCCAGATCGGCTTATAAATGGCTATGAGTCGAAAACCGCAACTACCTCTAGTTTTGACCATTTTTTGAGTGGGTTTTTTGCGTATTTTGTCTGAACAAAGTGGCAGTCATAAAATCTGTGCAAAAAATTAGAACAATATGTCCACAAATAGCTGAGGAATATCAAAAATATAACTCAAATTTTAGATTTTCATTAATTTTTACTTTGTTTTTTTTTTTTCTTATTTTATCTAAACGTATTTACAAACGAACCATAAAAAATTACGGGATGGCACACATATCATTTTAAAGAATAGGTCGTCTAGATTTGATATCTACCATCCAAATGCTCAGAAATCACTTTGGAATATTTAGAAAAAATTTTTAAGTTTTAAAATACTTGCCTAGTATATTTTTAGGAAGTACCTTTAACGATTTTGCACCAGGAAATTACTAAAACCAAACTGGAATGAAATTCGTAGTTTTTATTTTATAATCCGAAATAATTTCTGAGTATTTGGCTAATAGATTACAAGGTCGACGACCTTCTCTTGAAAATTATATGTGTCCCATTCCGCAATCTTCAATGATTCGTCCTGATGCTGCGAAAACCACTCAGAGCAATAGTACTTGGGTATATGGAGTGTTAAAAAATTTTTTAAATAATCCAAAGTAAATTCTGAGTATTTGGGCAGTAGATTACCAATCTATACTATCTCCGCTAAACTACTACTTAAAATATATATAGAAGTATTTAGTGACATAATAAGTATTTGATAAATATGCCATAAATATTAAAAGTATATTTACAAGTACTAAAAAACGTAAGGGTTACGTCAAAACATATTGAACTCGACATATTTATCTTCCCTCACTTAATTTTTTGTATGGTTTTTACACATTACAAAAATGTGGAAAATGGAAAATATTAATATTTCGCTAACATAGTGAGGAATTTAACTTGTTTAAGCTCCAAGTGACGCAACATATACATATGGGCATTACTTAAAAATGGTTGGTTCTATTTACAAAAAAAAAAAAGGAAATTCTAAATTCCGCAACACGATTTTCTTTAAGTCAATGTTTTTAAATCTGATTACCAGTTTTAAAAATATCGACAAAATTGTGACAAAAAATTGGCTTTTTCATGCAAAATTAATAAATACTTTATTTTCAAAAAATTATTTAAAATAGATGGAGACAACAATTCATTGTACTTTTATCAAATCATATTTCATTAGTGTCAATCAAAACGAGCCATAGTTTATTAGAATCAATGCAAAACTTTAGATTTTATTCACAAATGAGTCAAACTATCACACAATAAAAGCATTTTTTTAAATAGAAACAAATGTTGCCATATGGGTTCACCAATACTGGTATTTCACTTTTGTTTCACAGTGAAATAACGTCAGTTAATTGCTCATATAGTCAATTGTTTAGAACTTATGGGCCTACATCACTATAAAAAATTTACTGAGTTTTACTTTTCTTTAGTTCAAATAATTTTTTGAAAATCAAAAATATCTGAAATTTGAATAAAAACGTTTTTTTCGTCACAACTTCCAAAATATCTTTGAAACTGTTAAGCCATTTTGAAAACGACGTAGGTACGACTTGAAGCAAATTTTGTTGCGATATTTCACTTTTTGTTTACAATTAAATATAAAAAATAGTATTTAAGTAAACCTTACATATGTCATGTCACTTTCTGAACTTAGGACATACCAAAAAGCAAATTTAAAATACTGTGAGCGCCGATTTTACAACTTCCAGTTGCTCTGGTCCAAAGCCGCGTATACTTGTTTAATTATTATTTTTATGAAAGAAAAGAACACCAAAAGGTGAACTATTATTTTGTCATGTTTTTATGCATGTTTTTTCATTACAATTTTAAATAAGCGGTGGTTGATTTCAATTTTTAGTCATACTTTTAATTTCATTTCAATATATTCAGCAAATAGAAAACAAATTAACTTATTAGCCATATTTTGTAAACCAATTATTTGAAAAAAATTTTGAAAATTTTTCAAAATCATTTTCTTTTAATTCTTGTAATTTTTCAAACTTACTCGAAAAAACAATGAGCTGCACTCAGTACCACATTTTCAGAAATTAACGATCCACCACAAAGATGACCTTCGCCAAAAGAAGCGCTGTCTTTTGAGCGTAATCTTATAGACACTTGATGTTTAGTTGCATTTAAACTGGCATTGGCTCCATTTATGATTCTTGAATCTATTTGAAAGCTTTTTTCTGAATAATCAGCCCCTAAATTAAAATGAAATTTAATTTATTATCCATGAAATTGTTGAAGGCTTACAAATCTCATTTAATTGTAACAGAACTATAATGCTGGAACACAAAATTAATTTTCGATTTTGTTTCAACATATTTTCCAAAAAAAAAACTCTTTTAATTAAAAATAATAAATTGCGATCTATTTGCTGAGGAAATAGTTAAACGACGAACAATATATTTAAAAATACTTATCAAGTTTAAATTTTGCCTCTTTTTATATTAATTGCTTATAACGGGTGGCGCAAAAGTAATCAGGTGGCGCAAAAGTAATCCTCCTATCAGAAAATGCTATAAATTTTGCGATTGGCCCTTAATGTCAGTTCTGTTTTGACATTTGTGTAGTAAACACATGCGAAATACACGTTAATAAACATCATTTTATAATATATAAGATAAAATAATATTTAATATTTTTAACCTCCAACAAAAAATATGAGTAACTGAACAATTCT
Organism: Thelaira solivaga; assembly: GCA_947397855.1. Lineage (NCBI taxonomy): Eukaryota > Metazoa > Arthropoda > Insecta > Diptera > Tachinidae > Thelaira > Thelaira solivaga. The sequence goes on from OX377612.1 coordinate 42,048,388, forward strand.
ATCGGCTAACAACTAAAAATTTTGTATAAGACTGCAATTGTAAAGGGTGTTTTTTAAAGACATATAGAACTTTAAGTTGGTATTACTGTTCAAGATGGCGACCGATTTAACAGCTGTCAAGTGATTTATTCTCAGTTTGGCTTGGCAATTCATCATGAATAGACTCACGCCTGAACAACGCTTGCAAATAGTGCAATTTTATTTCGAACGAGATTGCCGTTGTTCCCGATTTTGTTTAGCGATGAAGCGCACTTCTGGTTGAATGGCTACGTCAACAAACAAAACAGCCGCATTTGGAGTGAAGCTAATCCTCAAGTGTATGTCGAAACACCGTTACATCCAGAAAAACTGACTGTTTGGTGCGCTTTATGGGCTGGTGGAATCATTGGTCCGTACTTCTTCAAAAACGATGATGGCCAGAACGTTACAGTCAATGGTGATCGGTATAGAGTCATGATTACTAACTTTTTCATTCCTGAATTGAACAACCATGATGTCCAGGAGCTGTGGTTCCAACAAGACGGCGCAACATGTCACACAGCTCGTGCCACAATCGATTTATTGAAAGACACGTTTGGTGACCACCTAATTTCACGTTTTGGACCTCTGAATTGGCCTCGAAGATCTTGTGATTTAACACCGCTAGACTACTTTCTGTGGGGCTATGTAAAGTCATTGGTCTATGCGGATAAGCCACAAACGCTTGACCATTTGGAAGACAACATTCGCCGTGTTATTGCCGATATATGGCCATAAATGTTGGAAAAATCATCGAAAATTGGACGTCCAGATTGGACTACATCCGAGCCAGCCGTGGCGGTCATATGCCAGAAATCATATTTCAAATGTAATGCCACAAGATTATCTTTCGGATAAATAAAATTCATGTCAATCGAATAATCCATCGTTGTTTTATTGCAATTTAAAGTTCTATACGTCTATAAAAAACACACTTTATAAAAATTATAAGATCTTGATAATGACGAGTTTTTTTTCTAATCAGCTTTAAATTATAATCTTATCCAAAAGTAATGTTGTCTTTTCAGTTTCTTCAAACGGCTCTTATTTTTTAATTAGAAATACTATATTTCCTTATTGGAATTACCCTCTGTTATCGCATCGTTTAAGAATAAAATTAAATTTAATTTGATTTTTATGATTGATATTGTGTTTTGGTTTTAAAACCATTCTACCTTATATCTTAAAACTTAACATTTTTAATTAGATTTTTAAAAGATTAATGAAAAATATCATACAAAGAAATTATTAGTTGCCCATAATTAAAACCTTTTTTTATAGTTCCAGCTCTTGTACATTCTCAAATAAAAAGGAATATTTAAAAATACAGAGATACAAATGTAAACATAATATGATAATAATACTTTAAAATAAATCAAAGCAAAGTATTTAAAATTAAAAGTAATAATGGGAGAGTTTTCCACTCTCAAAATATCAAATCAAATGAAAAAGCATGCTAGTGTAAAACAATTTGTACCTTGTACCATTTGAACTAAATTTAAAGAAAATGTATTGTACATACATATTGCACCGAGAAAATTGTATGTATCTTCTATTTCATGCAAGTTGCAAATTGTACATGTGCTGGTTGAGAAATGTATTATCGCATACTACAAAGAACAACTTACTGATCAAGAATCAAAAACCCGTTCTTAAATCAGATGAAAATTGTGAGTTTTAGAACCGTTTAAAGTTGTTCCTTTTTTGACTGTAGAAAAAAATTCAATTTTGGACAAAAAATTTTGGTAAAGCTTACAACCGATTGTTACTTTTTTATTTTACTAAAAATCAATGTTTGTTTGTTTTTAACCAGATTAAAAAAAATTCTTTAGTTTTTTTATGTTAATGGGTGTGGTTTTCCGCCGGTCTTTTAAATTAAATAGAGTAGAATCTAAAAAGTTACACGAAGGTACGGGAAATATTACATTCGTACACTAACTAATTTAATTAAATTTGGCTACCCGATTCTGCCCGTTTACTGCAAGAAAAAAACTGTCACAACCTCGTCATTAAAATCAATAAACGTAGTATTGTGAGTATAAATGAATTTCTTGTTTAAGTGCTATAACTTTTATATTAATAAAGATTTCGGCAAGATTTAAAGAGAATTTAATAAAAAACTTTTGACACTATAAAATGAGTGCTCACACATTGCATCACGCCTACAAAAGGCATAAATACTTTCTATCAAATATCGATACTACTCACAATTTTTTCAGTAATAAATAAAGTAATTACTATTAAATAACTACAGTCCTTAATTTTTTAATATTTTTTCTTCTTCTTGGCTTGTCTGCGGAAAACACCCAAAGTGTAGACAGGACCACCAGATAGGTAGGTTAGTGTATATACTACCAACAAAATGGGGTATTTCATGGAGGTTGAAAGCCTTCTGATCGCTATTCACTTGGGAATAGCCAGAGGTGATTCCTTCACTGAACTGCCCAAGCATCTCACTACCTCCACGTGGTATTCCCTGGTAATACCGCCCGGATCGCCTGATCTGGCGGTAGCTAAAGTGTGTATGTGAATATGCAGATAGTAACCTGAAAGGCATGCGAACAAAGGTGCATCTCAGGCTACTACTGCAACATTGATGAACCGGCAAATACTATAGATTTGATTTTGATTATTTATTGGACTTGGTTACAAATGGGCTGACAGCTGTGGCATTCTGTTACCTTAGTACACGGGAGTGACATCGCGTGGAAACGGCTTTCAGGCTAATGTCGCAGCTGCCTTCCGCCCCGGTAAAACCTTGGCAAGGACTTGGAAAACGCTCTAAGCCACGTTGCCATTTAGTTGATACGACATCCTAATTAACGCCCGACCTGGCTCTGAACACAAGCGCCCATAAGGTCTTGTGTCAACTCTTGCGAGGACCTCACTGCATGCAAAAGGGAACCTTGGGGTCATCATAGGGGTAACTGCACTACGGATTTAGATAACGACTTCAAGTTGGGACCCATATAGAGAAAAATGACATCATTAAATAAAAAAACAAAAACAAGCGAAAACATAAATGACAAGCCAAACGAAAAACTGAGTAGAACAATGCATACTATGTGTTCTCAGATAGTATGAATAATAAGAAGGACGACGGAGCATATTTAACAGCCAGGCCTGAAAATAGGACCCGCTCTTTAACGCCAAATGGGATTGTGGACTCGCAAATTTTTACGCGCCAGTTTCACAAGGCAACTAGTCCAACAGGAACCACTCCGAAAACTAAATTTGATACACCAACATCAAAGAGAGATTCTACTCCGGCAGGTAAGGAAATACAAACCGGCATGCACAGATACGTAACTGTTACCAAACGTAAGGCTAGTCCTAGAACTAATCAACAGGAGCGCACAACTAAACAGTACAAAGGCAGAAAGCGGCTACGATACCAGTCTCCGAAAATAGATTTTCCATACTTGCACCCACAGACGATGCATCAGTAGAACCTGCGTCTAAGGAACACAAACCTCCACCTATCTATTTGCACGAGCAAACATCGAACGTTATTGTAAATCTTTTATCAAAGATTGTAGGAAAAGATAACTTTTACGTAGCTTCTATACGAAGGGGACAGATACAGGAAACGAAAATCCAAACCCATACTGAGAAGAATTATCGTCTTATTCTTAATAGTCTTAACGCCGAAAAAAAGAATTACTACACGTACTAACTGAAAAGTGCTAAAGGCCTGATGGTTGTGGTGACGGGCATTGACAGTTCCGTCCCTGCTGATGAAATCAAGAAAGCTATTGAGAATGAAGGCTATGATGTGAGAAATGTTCACAACATACACAACAAAGGTAAAATTCCCCAGGAGATTGCTTTTAATGCAGCTCTTCCTAAGACCAAAACTTCAACGCATCCTATTTATAATTTGAGATATCTTCTTAACCGAAGAATAACAGTAGAGGAGCCACATAAGCGTAATGGCCCTGCATAATGCACCAATTACCAAGAGTTTTGCAAGCTACCATCTGTTTGCGTAGTGTGTGGTAACGCGCATAAAACCACGGAGTGTACAGCACCTAAACACGACCCCAATGTGAGAAAGTACAGTAATTGCGGTGGAAGACATTCTGCTAATTATAGAGGATGTGAAGTATTCGAGAGGATAAAAAAATCAAATCAACTTCGAAGTCGCGCAAATGCGAAATATCGCGAATTGAACTATCCGAGCCTTCATACTGAAGCTACTGCAATACCTAATGGTGTACATGTGGATAGAGTGAACTATGCACAACAACACTTCGATGGCTTACCATCGTCAAATAGGCCCAACGTAAAAAATCTTTCATATGACTAAGTACTAAGGAGCAGCCCTCAGGTCTTCAACGATACCAGCTCTAGTTCAATCGACAAGCTGACGGAGACAATGAACAATTTCATGACCAACATGAACAGTTTTATGAATAATATGCAGGGCATGTTTCAGGAGATGATGCGGAATCAGAACATGATTCTGCAGACCTTTCTTTGACGAAAATAAAATGACGCAGTTGCGTATTTGCTACTGGAATGCGAACGGGTTATCCCAACATTGGCTCGAGGTAGAAGATTTCCTACACAGGCAGGAAATAGACATCCTTTTGGTATCCGAAACACACTTTACTGTAAAGAATTGCTTTAGAATTGACTAAACATCCAAGTGGAAAGGCATGTGGTGGCACGGCCGTCATTGTGCGTAAAAACGTGGGGCACTTTGTTATGCCAGAATTTGGGAAGGAGTTCATTCAGGCAACCTCTATAAGTCTTACTGATTTTCATACCACAATTTCATGTGTATATTGTCCTCCCAAATACATAATTGATAACGACAAATTCAAAAGTTTCTTCCCGACGCTGGGTCATAAGTTCCTGGCAGCAGGCGACTACAACGATAAACATACCCACTGGGGCTCTAGACTTATTACCCAAGAGGTAGGCAGCTGTACAATGCTATTGCTTAAAATAGTCTAAATGTCGTATTTGGCGGTGAGCCCACATACTGGCCTACAGACTGTACGAAAAAGCCAGACCTTATTGACTTCACTGTTATAAAAAATATTAAACGTGACTACCTTCTGATTAGTCCCTTAGAGGACTTATTATCTGATCATTCGCCAACTATAATAACGCTACGTAATAGTTTTATAAACTCTGAAGTATCTCCTGCTTTCTATCCGAACTGATACACGAACTGGCTAAAGTATAAAATGTATGTGAGCTCTCATCTCTCCCAGAACATCCCTCTAAGGAACTCGTCTGATATACAATGTGCTGTGAACCACCTTACAGACGTTATTACTTGTGCAGCTAGGAATGCAACTCCAATGAGAAAAACATATAGGAGGAAACCATTCAAGTCATCAGCTGATATTGAAGCCCTCATCCGACAAAAAGGAAAATTGAGAAGGGAATGGCAGAGAAATCGTTCTTCAGCTTTAAAGACTCAATTGAATTTGTGTCAAAAAATACTTAAGGAAAAGCTGCGTTTACAGCATGAGTCAGCGCTTGCAAATTATTTAAGTAACTTGGATCCGACAACAAAAACCGACCACAGTCTATGGAAAGCTGTGAAGCATATGAAGTGCCCTACTTCCTCCGAACCTCCACTAAGACTTGAGGACCTTAGTTGGGCTAAAAATTCTAGTGAACGAGCAAATGCTTTTGCAAGCTATCTGGAAAACGTTTTCACTCCACATGAAATAAATAGTGATATTAATCCTCCATACATCAGCGATTCCATTGAAAATCATATAAAGATGCGGTTGCCGTCAATTAAAATGGCAATCAAAAATCTTGATGCGAAAAAATCGCCCGGCGCTGATCGAATTACTAGTTCAATGCTGATGAACTTGCCAGATTGCGCTGTGAGAATTATGTTATTCATTTTTAATGCCATCTTAAGAGTGGGGATTTTCCCGTCCTCTTGGAAAATTTCAGAAATTGTCATGAGTCAAAAACCGGGTAAAGACGCTTCTCAAATTACGTCATACAGACCTATCAGTTTATTATCCATCCTATCAAAGCTGTTCGAAAAGGTCCTCCTTCTTTAGAAAATAACGCCCCATCTAGCAGAGCGAAATATTATTCCAGAACATCAGTTCGGCTTCCGGGCTGGTCATGGAACTACAGAGCAGGTTCACAGAATTGTTACTGCTATCAGGTCGTCCTTCGAGAAAAAGCTGTTTTGTTCAGCATTGTTCATTGATGTCTCCCAAGCATTTGACAAAGTTTGGCATGACGGTCTCCTTACAAAAGTAACACGACTTCTCCCTGCAAACACCCACAAGCTGATTAAAAGCTATTTGACTGATAGAACATTTAAGGTACGATCAAAAAATTTATTTTCTCCAGTTAAGAAGATTTTTGCAGGCGTTCCCCAAGGAATTACACTTGGCCCGCTATTATACATCATGTATACATCTGACATACCTACAAATCGAAATATTATCAAGTCAACGTTTGCAGATGACAGAGGAAATTGGGAAATATTGTACTAAGTACGTTCACAAACTGATGACCCATCCAAATGGCCTCGCTAGAGGCCTATTACAGTTCGAGGGACACAGGAGGCTTAAGAGAAGTGATACCTTGCGCCTAGTTAGAAGAGATATTTAACTTTTTTATTTATACGTAGTCTATTTCTTTTATTCCTAAGATTTGAGCACAAGAAACTGGTTATTACATTGGTAATAATTATTTTATTTTTTATATTTAAGATTTGGAATGTGTAAACGATAGCAAAAAAATACCAAGTAAAATCTTCCTTATTACTAATACTAGAAAGTAAAAACAACTGTTTGTCATTTCGTGTATCTCAAATACATCTACTGCAAAAGAAACTTACATCTCTCTATGTAAACAAATTTTGTTAGATATCGAAGAAAAAACGAGCAGAGCAAAAAATGTACAGCTTTCCGAAAGATATTTACCCCTATCGTGAATAATTTTTCCCTCGTAATTTTTTCCCATTTCACATACTCGTACTTGCAATCATGAATAGCTCCCATAAAAAATTTACTTTAAAGTAATTCAATTGAGATTGACAACATAAAAAAATGTGTACTTCAAGAAATTCCCCCTTATCGTAAATAATTTTTTCATATGAGATTTGTTCACTTTTCCCTAATATTTATTCACTTTATATTTGCTGGGGGAATTGTATCATCAATCATGAAAGTATTCATTTATTTTAACTAGTATTATATATTAAACTTTTATACAAATTTCTTCAGAACAAGCGGTATAATTTTAAACAAAATGCAACATAATACAATTGCTTGTGGATTTGGAAAACCTTCAAAAGAAGTTGTAACTGAATTTTGGAAGTCACTTACAGAAGAGCTCAACAGTAATGGTCCCCCAATTAAAAGCGTGTCAGAATGGAAAAAGGTAAAATAATGTACAGTCGGGCCTCGATTATCCGTGATCTGGTTAACCGGTAACCCCGATTAACCGTGATGGCCAAAGATCAGTATATTGTTTTTTGTTTGCAATGTTTTAAAATTGTTTGCTTCGATTAACCGTGATTACCTCTATTATCCGTGATGGCAGAATTTTTTTTATTACATAACTTCAAATTCATACATACAATATAATAAACATGAAAACGGGGAATTCCCTTGCTTGCATACGATGAGTCAGAAGTATTTACAAGTGATTTGAGAAGTGCGGGTGGCTAGATCTAAATATATTTAGTATGGCATCGTTACCATTGGTAAAAAGACAAAGAAACGTTTTAAATATTGAAGATAAAGTTAAAATAATTAACGAGCATTCAAAAAATAATGTGAGTGTTAAAATGCTAGTTCAGAAATACGAAGTTGGGATACAGACCGTTTATGACATTATAAAAAACAAAGACAAGTTTTTTAAGTTTTGTGCAGAGAGTGATTCGGTGGTTGGATTTCGTAACCGAAAAACTTTAAAGACAGCTGAAGATCCAAAAGTAGATTTGGCACTTTACGAATGGTTCAGACAAGAGCGTTTTAAAGACACTCCAATTACAAGACTGATTATACGAGAAAAGGCTAAAATATACCACACAAAACTAAACATTCATTCTGAGTGTGAATACTCCAACGGGTGATTGCAAAATTTTAAGAATAGACATGGAATAAAAAGACTTAATGCTGAAAGAGAAAAATCTTCAGCAGACTATGTAAGTGCCACAATGTTTGTAGAACAATTAAATGAATTTATATTAACGGAAAATCTTACGAGTAAGCAAATTTATAATGGGGACGAGACAGGCCATTTTTGGAAGTGTTTGCCCGAGAGCAGCTTGGTTTGTCATAATGAAAGATTCATAGATGGACATAAGGTGTCAAAGGAAAGACTAACCACTTAAGTTTGAGCTAATGCTGCTGGTACACACAAGTGCAAAGCTTTATTTATTCTGAAAAGTGCTCGTTTAAGAGCCCTAAAAAATGTATACGATCTTCCCGTAATTTATAAGGCCAATTCAAAAGCATGGAAAACGCGCCAAATATTTTTAGAATGGTTTAACAAAAACTTTGTGCCAGAGGTAAGAGAGCATTTTAAGAAAATCGGGCTTACGGATGATAGCAAAATCCTTCTGTTATTGGACAACTGCCCGGCACATCCAGACGTTCACGATTTTAAAGCTAAAAACGTTATTGTGAAATATTTTCCACCGAATTGTACGTCCTTGATCCAACCGATGGATCATGGTGTAATATGGAGTTTTAAATGCTATTATCGTAAAACTATAGTACAAAAACTAGTCTCGTCAAATTGTAATAGAAAAGATTTTAAGAAATAATTTAATATAAAGAAAACTGTGGTCTATCGATAATGCTTGGAACGCTGTTGGTTCTGAAGTTTTGAAAAACGCTTGGAATAATTTGCTCTGCCCAGATAATGAAGGTGTGTAGGCATATTTTTAAAATTTTATAAAATATTTTCATGCAAAAATTTATTGATTTTTGTTATAGGTATGGAAATATCGGATACGCTCGAGAATGTGGCACAAATAATCAATATTACGGATAACTTTACCACAGAGGATATAGAGACATGGCTCAAATGTGATGAAAATGCCTCCCAATTTGGGGTTTTGTCAGATGAAGAAATTATAAGCAAGGCAAACAATAACTCAGATGAACCTGAGCGAGACAATGCATTGGAAGACACTGATGAAGACGATGTAATTATTTCAGGAACCATTTTAAAAGAAGCGATAAAGGCATCTAGCACATTGCTGAATTTCCTGGATAGCCCTAGTTGTTCCGGAATTACAGAGCAGGATAAAATTCAAGTTTATCGCATCCAAGAAAAACTTATAAAAGACAATTATAAATTTAAAAATATTAGACAAACAACATTACACGACTTTTTTTAAGAAATTGTATTCTTTTTTTGCCTCATGTTTTCAGTAGAAATTTTAATGTATTTTTATTTTATTTAATTTAAAAATGTACATAAACTTCTTGAAAAAAATTTCACTTGTTAAATAATAAAAAAATATTAAAAAAAACTGTATAATTAAAATTGTTATTCGATTAACCGTGAAAATCGAATATCCGTAATGCTTCGGGTCCCGACCATCACGGATAATCGAGGCCCAACTGTATATTTATTATTTGTATAAATTTAACACAAAAATATAATTTAAAATGTTCGTACTTTGTTCTGCAGGTTTGGATCGATCAAAAACGGTATGTCCGATCGAAGGCTGTGGCAAATATGAAAAACCAACGTGCGACAGGAGGGGGGCCAAACCAAACTAAATGCTTAACAGCAAGCGAACAATGCATTTTAGAATTATTAGGAATGAAAGAGTCGGTAGAAGGTTTGGAAAATACCTGCAAATTCGGTGAACCAAATTTAGAAAAAAATGAAATTTTTAAAGAACCATCTTACGACAATGTAACAATTGAAGTGTGTGATGAGATACCCTGCAGTTCAAATAAGGTAGCACCGGCGCCTTAAGTCCCAGTAGTAAATGAAGAACACAACAAAGGAAAGAAAATAGAATGCAAAGAAAAACTTACTACAGCCAATCTTATTGCTAAAGAGGTAGAAACCCAAGAAAAACTATATGCACAAATTTGTGACATAGGGATGGGCATAAAAAGAGTATACCGAGCATTAGAAAAAAATAACGAAATGAAAGCAAAAAAATTAAAAAAGTTGGAGAACAATCACGCAGTAATCGAACAACTTCGCTTAAAAGAAGTGGAAAGTAAAATAGAAAAGAACAAGAAATTAATATATATTGAAGAAATTAAACTTAAAATCATGGAGAAGAATAAAGGAGGCATTTGAAAAATTTCTAAAAATATTATTGTCATAGCTTAACTGAATTCAACTTTTTAGTTTTTTTTTTATATTATAGTGTATTAATGAAGTTAATATAATTATTTATTTTTTTACCTATAATGTACATACATACGAGTAGATATGTGTCTGTGATATGAATGAAATTTAACTGTGAATATTTAAAATATATGTCTTTGTCATAATTATAAAAACAGAAAATTAAATTAGTTTTATTCCAAAATATATATTTTTTTTTATTAAATGAAGTTTTTATAAAGAATTCGCAATGTTATTTTCATTTGAATTTGCAGAATATTCTAGCGTCAGAGACTCAGCTTCTTCGTTATAATCTACAATATCAATATCATAGTGACACTTATACCAAATGCAAATATTGTGCAAAGCTGCACAAACATTTATAATCTTAGCAGCTTTTTTTGGCTCTTAGTGAAGTTCTCTAGCACCAAGCAAGCACCTCCATCTGCTTTTTAAAACACCGTTTGTCCGTTCTATAATATTTCTGCATTTAGAATGCATATCATTAAATTTTTGTTCCATTGAGCCTGATGTAGAATTTCTATATGGCGTTAACAACCAAGGCTCTAAGAGATATCCAGCGTCATCTTCAAAATATTTATATTAAACTTTTTACATATATACATACATGCATGCACTATTTTACTTACATAATAAACACATTCGGGGTCCTCTTTCTAAATAGTTTTTCTCCATTATATTTCTGTAACTACTCGTGTTCCACACAAACGAGTCGTGATATGCTCCGGGATGTGTGGCTTATCAACGAATCGAATTCTCATGCTACTATCACATATCTTCGAAACAATTTTAATTAAGTGCATATAATTAAAAAAAATCAGTTATTAACCATTAATTATTTATTTAAAGACAACTTACAAGTGTGACATTTCAACTGTAATTTCCTTTTCGGTTGTAAAATAAGTAATTGTTTTCCTTTGGGGCTACAATATTAATGTGAGAACTATCAATACATCCCACAATAGCAGGTATTCCAAACTTACGATAAAATTCTTGGGCTGTTAGTCGACGTTCTTCCTCGGACGGATAAGTTATCCATTGGTGACAAAGATTTTCTTCACAGAATGTTGATTGTGCCATACCAACTTCATAATCTCTTGCTACTCCCTTTTGGTATCCTCCCTCTGCAAAAAATCTCAAGCAAGCACTTAGTTTGACTATCAGAATTAGAATTACAATAAGAAGCGTGAACAAGTCACCTGGTCACTGCGACTATCGTTGGAATACCAAATGATTTTTTAGGAGTCGGTAGAGAATTATTGATTACATCCAGTAAATAAGAAAACGCTTCTTTACTAACTCTATAATGTTGTTTAAATCTAATGCAAAAATTAATTCAAAACAACTTTATTTATTAAATGTTTCACTTACAGGGCATCAGGTAACTCCAAGGGGTTAGATGAATCGCGCAAACGTCGTCGAATAATTCGTTGTTGCCTATTTTCTTGCTCCTGTAATAACAATTCTAAACATTTGTAATGTCATGTATCGCTCTGCCATATTTATTAGTTATTTATACCAATAACTGCTGTCAAGATTATTTTATTTTCAATATTATTAATTATAATTAACTTTAAATAGTATAGCTCCATCTATGTTTCATAATTAAATCACAATTATACAAAGTGACAGTAGCACAGCGTACATCTCCTGCTATTTTTAGTAAATGTCAAAATTTGTTTGCGTGCCGATGTTTTATACCCAAACATACATAAAAAGTATAAATGTATGAGTACATTTAATTAATTTTTTCTCTTTTAGTAGTATATGTATTTGACGCCTGTGGTTTTTTCATTTTAATGTTTGTTATAGACTTGCCATGTTATATAATAGAAAATAAATATAAAACAAAATATCTGACACAAAGAAAGAGAACAACTGCACTGGAAAAAGGAAATTAAGCGTACGCACAATATTCCTTGCTGAACTGATTCATAGCTTTCATAATAATATTTCTTATGACACTGAGACGCCAACTAAATATGTTTTCTTTTTTTGCGGCTCCTCCTGTCAAAAGTTAAGAGAGATTAATGTGTTAAGGAGAGATCAAAAACGGAAAAAAATTTTGCGTTTCGCTCTAGTACACTTCTTGAGTTGAACCACGGGAAATAACTTTTGACAGGAGATAACTCAAAAACAATAACAAAATGTATGCGCTTTTTGTATTGTTTCTATTTTTGCATTCTTTGCTGAGAGGGGTGATAGACGATCAATCATTCAACGTGAGGATGTGTGCGTTTTTTTTAAAGATGGGCGTAACACGTATGCGTTGTGTGCGAATTTGCCGAAAATCAAAACTAGTTTCATTTTTGCTCAAAATTTGCACAAGGACCACACACGGCAAGTTTAGTTGAGCAATTCTTGATTTTGTAGGAGAGAGAGAGCGGAAAGAAGAATGGAAAGTTTTACAAAATTCCTCGTACTCTGCAATGTCCTTTTGTTCTCTCTTCGTATCTCTTATAAAGATGTAAAAAAGAAGACAGGTAGCTTGAGGCTCAATGAATAACCGAATAAGAATGCAACTAAACTGTACTCTGTGTGGTCCTAGTCTCCATTTCAAAAAATTAAAATGGAGAAAAAAAATTTTTTCATTAATTTTTTTTGGGAAGGATTTTATTCAGGCAACTTCTATAAGTCTTACTGATTTTCATACCACAATTTCATGTGTATATTGTCCTCCAAGACACATAATTGATAGCGACAATTTCAAAAGTTTCTTCGCAACATTGGGACACAAGTTCCTGGCAGCAGGAGACTACAATGCTAAACATACCCACTGGGGCTCTAGACTTATTAGCCCAAGAGGTAGGCAGCTGTACAATGCTATTGCTCAAAATAGTCTAGATGTCGTATCTGGCGGTGAGCCCACATACTGGCCTACAGACTGTACGAAAAAGCCAGACCTTATTGACTTCACTGTTATAAAAAATATTAAACGTGACCAACTTCTGATTAGTCCCCTAGACGACTTATCATCTGATCATTCGCCAACTATAATTACACTACGTAATAGTTTTATAAACTCTGAAGTATCTCCTACGTTCTATCCGAACCGGTATACGAACTGGCTAAAGTATAAAATGTATGTGAGCTCTCATCTCTCCCAGAACATCCCTCTAAGGAACTCGTCTGATATACAATGTGCTGTGAACCACCTTACAGACGTTATTACTTGTGCAGCTAGGAATGCAACTCCAATGAGAAAAACATATAGGAGGAAACCATTCAAGTCATCAGCTGATATTGAAGCCCTCATCCGACAAAAAGGAAAATTGAGAAGGGAATGGCAGAGAAATCGTTCTTCAGCTTTAAAGACTCAATTGAATTTGTGTCAAAAAATACTTAAGGAAAAGCTGCGTTTACAGCATGAGTCAGCGCTTGCAAATTATTTAAGTAACTTGGATCCGACAACAAAAACCGACCACAGTCTATGGAAAGCTGTGAAGCATATGAAGTGCCCTACTTCCTCCGAACCTCCACTAAGACTTGAGGACCTTAGTTGGGCTAAAAATTCTAGTGAACGAGCAAATGCTTTTGCAAGCTATCTGGAAAACGTTTTCACTCCACATGAAATAAATAGTGATATTAATCCTCCATACATCAGCGATTCCATTGAAAATCATATAAAGATGCGGTTGCCCTCAATTAAAATGGCAATCAAAAATCTTGATGCGAAAAAATCGCCCGGCGCTGATCGAATTACTAGTTCAATGCTGATGAACTTGCCAGATTGCGCTGTGAGAATTATGTTATTCATTTTTAATGCCATCTTAAGAGTGGGGGTTTTCCCGTTCTCTTGGAAAATTTCAGAAATAGTCATGATTCAAAAACCGAGTAAAGACGCTACTCAAATTACGTCATACAGACCTATCAGTTTATTATCCATCCTTTCAAAGCTGTTCGAAAAGGTCCTCCTCCAGAAAATAACGCCCCATCTAGCAGAGCGAAATATTATTCCAGAACATCAGTTCGGCTTCCGGGCTGGTCATGGAACTACAGAGCAGGTTCACAGAATTGTTACTGCTATCAGGTCGTCCTTCGAGAAAAAGCTGTTTTGTTCAGCATTGTTCATTGATGTCTCCCAAGCATTTGACAAAGTTTGGCATGACGGTCTCCTTACAAAAGTAACACGACTTCTCCCTGCAAACACCCACAAGCTGATTAAAAGCTATTTGACTGATAGAACATTTAAGGTACGATCAAAAAATTTATTTTCTCCAGTTAAGAAGATTTTTGCAGGCGTTCCCCAAGGAATTACACTTGGCCCGCTATTATACATCATGTATACATCTGACATACCTACAAATCGAAATATTATCAAGTCAACGTTTGCAGATGACAGAGGAAATTGGGAAATATTGTACTAAGTACGTTCACAAACTGATGACCCATCCAAATGGCCTCGCTAGAGGCCTATTACAGTTCGAGGGACACAGGAGGCTTAAGAGAAGTGATACCTTGCGCCTAGTTAGAAGAGATATTTAACTTTTTTATTTATACGTAGTCTATTTCTTTTATTCCTAAGATTTGAGCACAAGAAACTGGTTATTACATTGGTAATAATTATTTTATTTTTTATATTTAAGATTTGGAATGTGTAAACGATAGCAAAAAAATACCAAGTAAAATCTTCCTTATTACTAATACTAGAAAGTAAAAACAACTGTTTGTCATTTCGTGTATCTCAAATACATCTACTGCAAAAGAAACTTACATCTCTCTATGTAAACAAATTTTGTTAGATATCGAAGAAAAAACGAGCAGAGCAAAAAATGTACAGCTTTCCGAAAGATATTTACCCCTATTGTGAATAATTTTTCCCTCGTAATTTTTTCCCATTTCACATACTCGTACTTGCAATCATGAATAACTCCCATAAAAAATTTACTTTAAAGTAATTCAATTGAGATTGACAACATAAAAAAATGTGTACTTCAAGAAATTCCCCCTTATCGTAAATAATTTTTTCATATGAGATTTGTTCACTTTTCCCTAATATTTATTCACTTTATATTTGCTGGGGGAATTGTATCATCAATCATGAAAGTATTCATTTATTTTAACTAGTATTATATATTAAACTTTTATACAAATTTCTTCAGAACAAGCGGTATAATTTTAAACAAAATGCAACATAATACAATTGCTTGTGGATTTGGAAAACCTTCAAAAGAAGTTGTAACTGAATTTTGGAAGTCACTTACAGAAGAGCTCAACAGTAATGGTCCCCCAATTAAAAGCGTGTCAGAATGGAAAAAGGTAAAATAATGTACAGTCGGGCCTCGATTATCCGTGATCTGGTTAACCGGTAACCCCGATTAACCGTGATGGCCAAAGATCAGTATATTGTTTTTTGTTTGCAATGTTTTAAAATTGTTTGCTTCGATTAACCGTGATTACCTCTATTATCCGTGATGGCAGAATTTTTTTTATTACATAACTTCAAATTCATACATACAATATAATAAACATGAAAACGGGGAATTCCCTTGCTTGCATACGATGAGTCAGAAGTATTTACAAGTGATTTGAGAAGTGCGGGTGGCTAGATCTAAATATATTTAGTATGGCATCGTTACCATTGGTAAAAAGACAAAGAAACGTTTTAAATATTGAAGATAAAGTTAAAATAATTAACGAGCATTCAAAAAATAATGTGAGTGTTAAAATGCTAGTTCAGAAATACGAAGTTGGGATACAGACCGTTTATGACATTATAAAAAACAAAGACAAGTTTTTTAAGTTTTGTGCAGAGAGTGATTCGGTGGTTGGATTTCGTAACCGAAAAACTTTAAAGACAGCTGAAGATCCAAAAGTAGATTTGGCACTTTACGAATGGTTCAGACAAGAGCGTTTTAAAGACACTCCAATTACAAGACTGATTATACGAGAAAAGGCTAAAATATACCACACAAAACTAAACATTCATTCTGAGTGTGAATACTCCAACGGGTGATTGCAAAATTTTAAGAATAGACATGGAATAAAAAGACTTAATGCTGAAAGAGAAAAATCTTCAGCAGACTATGTAAGTGCCACAATGTTTGTAGAACAATTAAATGAATTTATATTAACGGAAAATCTTACGAGTAAGCAAATTTATAATGGGGACGAGACAGGCCATTTTTGGAAGTGTTTGCCCGAGAGCAGCTTGGTTTGTCATAATGAAAGATTCATAGATGGACATAAGGTGTCAAAGGAAAGACTAACCACTTAAGTTTGAGCTAATGCTGCTGGTACACACAAGTGCAAAGCTTTATTTATTCTGAAAAGTGCTCGTTTAAGAGCCCTAAAAAATGTATACGATCTTCCCGTAATTTATAAGGCCAATTCAAAAGCATGGATAACGCGCCAAATATTTTTAGAATGGTTTAACAAAAACTTTGTGCCAGAGGTAAGAGAGCATTTTAAGAAAATCGGGCTTACGGATGATAGCAAAATCCTTCTGTTATTGGACAACTGCCCGGCACATCCAGACGTTCACGATTTTAAAGCTAAAAACGTTATTGTGAAATATTTTCCACCGAATTGTACGTCCTTGATCCAACCGATGGATCATGGTGTAATATGGAGTTTTAAATGCTATTATCGTAAAACTATAGTACAAAAACTAGTCTCGTCAAATTGTAATAGAAAAGATTTTAAGAAATAATTTAATATAAAGAAAACTCAGTGGTCTATCGATAATGCTTGGAACGCTGTTGGTTCTGAAGTTTTGAAAAACGCTTGGAATAATTTGCTCTGCCCAGATAATGAAGGTGTGTAGGCATATTTTTAAAATTTTATAAAATATTTTCATGCAAAAATTTATTGATTTTTGTTATAGGTATGGAAATATCGGATACGCTCGAGAATGTGGCACAAATAATCAATATTACGGATAACTTTACCACAGAGGATATAGAGACATGGCTCAAATGTGATGAAAATGCCTCCCAATTTGGGGTTTTGTCAGATGAAGAAATTATAAGCAAGGCAAACAATAACTCAGATGAACCTGAGCGAGACAATGCATTGGAAGACACTGATGAAGACGATGTAATTATTTCAGGAACCATTTTAAAAGAAGCGATAAAGGCATCTAGCACATTGCTGAATTTCCTGGATAGCCCTAGTTGTTCCGGAATTACAGAGCAGGATAAAATTCAAGTTTATCGCATCCAAGAAAAACTTATAAAAGACAATTATAAATTTAAAAATATTAGACAAACAACATTACACGACTTTTTTTAAGAAATTGTATTCTTTTTTTGCCTCATGTTTTCAGTAGAAATTTTAATGTATTTTTATTTTATTTAATTTAAAAATGTACATAAACTTCTTGAAAAAAATTTCACTTGTTAAATAATAAAAAAATATTAAAAAAAACTGTATAATTAAAATTGTTATTCGATTAACCGTGAAAATCGAATATCCGTAATGCTTCGGGTCCCGACCATCACGGATAATCGAGGCCCAACTGTATATTTATTATTTGTATAAATTTAACACAAAAATATAATTTAAAATGTTCGTACTTTGTTCTGCAGGTTTGGATCGATCAAAAACGGTATGTCCGATCGAAGGCTGTGGCAAATATGAAAAACCAACGTGCGACAGGAGGGGGGCCAAACCAAACTAAATGCTTAACAGCAAGCGAACAATGCATTTTAGAATTATTAGGAATGAAAGAGTCGGTAGAAGGTTTGGAAAATACCTGCAAATTCGGTGAACCAAATTTAGAAAAAAATGAAATTTTTAAAGAACCATCTTACGACAATGTAACAATTGAAGTGTGTGATGAGATACCCTGCAGTTCAAATAAGGTAGCACCGGCGCCTTAAGTCCCAGTAGTAAATGAAGAACACAACAAGGGAAAGAAAATAGAATGCAAAGAAAAACTTACTACAGCCAATCTTATTGCTAAAGAGGTAGAAACCCAAGAAAAACTATATGCACAAATTTGTGACATAGGGATGGGCATAAAAAGAGTATACCGAGCATTAGAAAAAAATAACGAAATGAAAGCAAAAAAATTAAAAAAGTTGGAGAACAATCACGCAGTAATCGAACAACTTCGCTTAAAAGAAGTGGAAAGTAAAATAGAAAAGAACAAGAAATTAATATATATTGAAGAAATTAAACTTAAAATCATGGAGAAGAATAAAGGAGGCATTTGAAAAATTTCTAAAAATATTATTGTCATAGCTTAACTGAATTCAACTTTTTAGTTTTTTTTTTATATTATAGTGTATTAATGAAGTTAATATAATTATTTATTTTTTTACCTATAATGTACATACATACGAGTAGATATGTGTCTGTGATATGAATGAAATTTAACTGTGAATATTTAAAATATATGTCTTTGTCATAATTATAAAAACAGAAAATTAAATTAGTTTTATTCCAAAATATATATTTTTTTTTATTAAATGAAGTTTTTATAAAGAATTCGCAATGTTATTTTCATTTGAATTTGCAGAATATTCTAGCGTCAGAGACTCAGCTTCTTCGTTATAATCTACAATATCAATATCATAGTGACACTTATACCAAATGCAAATATTGTGCAAAGCTGCACAAACATTTATAATCTTAGCAGCTTTTTTTGGCTCTTAGTGAAGTTCTCTAGCACCAAGCAAGCACCTCCATCTGCTTTTTAAAACACCATTTGTCCGTTCTATAATATTTCTGCATTTAGAATGCATATCATTAAATTTTTGTTCCATTGAGCCTGATGTAGAATTTCTATATGGCGTTAACAACCAAGGCTCTAAGAGATATCCAGCGTCATCTTCAAAATATTTATATTAAACTTTTTACATATATACATACATGCATGCACTATTTTACTTACATAATAAACACATTCGGGGTCCTCTTTCTAAATAGTTTTTCTCCATTATATTTCTGTAACTACTCGTGTTCCACACAAACGAGTCGTGATATGCTCCGGGATGTGTGGCTTATCAACGAATCGAATTCTCATGCTACTATCACATATCTTCGAAACAATTTTAATTAAGTGCATATAATTAAAAAAAATCAGTTATTAACCATTAATTATTTATTTAAAGACAACTTACAAGTGTGACATTTCAACTGTAATTTCCTTTTCGGTTGTAAAATAAGTAATTGTTTTCCTTTGGGGCTACAATATTAATGTGAGAACTATCAATACATCCCACAATAGCAGGTATTCCAAACTTACGATAAAATTCTTGGGCTGTTAGTCGACGTTCTTCCTCGGACGGATAAGTTATCCATTGGTGACAAAGATTTTCTTCACAGAATGTTGATTGTGCCATACCAACTTCATAATCTCTTGCTACTCCCTTTTGGTATCCTCCCTCTGCAAAAAATCTCAAGCAAGCACTTAGTTTGACTATCAGAATTAGAATTACAATAAGAAGCGTGAACAAGTCACCTGGTCACTGCGACTATCGTTGGAATACCAAATGATTTTTTAGGAGTCGGTAGAGAATTATTGATTACATCCAGTAAATAAGAAAACGCTTCTTTACTAACTCTATAATGTTGTTTAAATCTAATGCAAAAATTAATTCAAAACAACTTTATTTATTAAATGTTTCACTTACAGGGCATCAGGTAACTCCAAGGGGTTAGATGAATCGCGCAAACGTCGTCGAATAATTCGTTGTTGCCTATTTTCTTGCTCCTGTAATAACAATTCTAAACATTTGTAATGTCATGTATCGCTCTGCCATATTTATTAGTTATTTATACCAATAACTGCTGTCAAGATTATTTTATTTTCAATATTATTAATTATAATTAACTTTAAATAGTATAGCTCCATCTATGTTTCATAATTAAATCACAATTATACAAAGTGACAGTAGCACAGCGTACATCTCCTGCTATTTTTAGTAAATGTCAAAATTTGTTTGCGTGCCGATGTTTTATACCCAAACATACATAAAAAGTATAAATGTATGAGTACATTTAATTAATTTTTTCTCTTTTAGTAGTATATGTATTTGACGCCTGTGGTTTTTTCATTTTAATGTTTGTTATAGACTTGCCATGTTATATAATAGAAAATAAATATAAAACAAAATATCTGACACAAAGAAAGAGAACAACTGCACTGGAAAAAGGAAATTAAGCGTACGCACAATATTCCTTGCTGAACTGATTCATAGCTTTCATAATAATATTTCTTATGACACTGAGACGCCAACTAAATATGTTTTCTTTTTTTGCGGCTCCTCCTGTCAAAAGTTAAGAGAGATTAATGTGTTAAGGAGAGATCAAAAACGGAAAAAAATTTTGCGTTTCGCTCTAGTACACTTCTTGAGTTGAACCACGGGAAATAACTTTTGACAGGAGATAACTCAAAAACAATAACAAAATGTATGCGCTTTTTGTATTGTTTCTATTTTTGCATTCTTTGCTGAGAGGGGTGATAGACGATCAATCATTCAACGTGAGGATGTGTGCGTTTTTTTTAAAGATGGGCGTAACACGTATGCGTTGTGTGCGAATTTGCCGAAAATCAAAACTAGTTTCATTTTTGCTCAAAATTTGCACAAGGACCACACACGGCAAGTTTAGTTGAGCAATTCTTGATTTTGTAGGAGAGAGAGAGCGGAAAGAAGAATGGAAAGTTTTACAAAATTCCTCGTACTCTGCAATGTCCTTTTGTTCTCTCTTCGTATCTCTTATAAAGATGTAAAAAAGAAGACAGGTAGCTTGAGGCTCAATGAATAACCGAATAAGAATGCAACTAAACTGTACTCTGTGTGGTCCTAGTCTCCATTTCAAAAAATTAAAATGGAGAAAAAAAATTTTTTCATTAATTTTTTTTGGGAAGGATTTTATTCAGGCAACTTCTATAAGTCTTACTGATTTTCATACCACAATTTCATGTGTATATTGTCCTCCAAGACACATAATTGATAGCGACAATTTCAAAAGTTTCTTCGCAACATTGGGACACAAGTTCCTGGCAGCAGGAGACTACAATGCTAAACATACCCACTGGGGCTCTAGACTTATTAGCCCAAGAGGTAGGCAGCTGTACAATGCTATTGCTCAAAATAGTCTAGATGTCGTATCTGGCGGTGAGCCCACATACTGGCCTACAGACTGTACGAAAAAGCCAGACCTTATTGACTTCACTGTTATAAAAAATATTAAACGTGACCAACTTCTGATTAGTCCCCTAGACGACTTATCATCTGATCATTCGCCAACTATAATTACACTACGTAATAGTTTTATAAACTCTGAAGTATCTCCTACGTTCTATCCGAACCGGTATACGAACTGGCTAAAGTATAAAATGTATGTGAGCTCTCATCTCTCCCAGAACATCCCTCTAAGGAACTCGTCTGATATACAATGTGCTGTGAACCACCTTACAGACGTTATTACTTGTGCAGCTAGGAATGCAGCTCCAATGAGAAAAACATATAGGAGGAAACCATTCAAGTCATCAGCTGATATTGAAGCCCTCATCCGACAAAAAGGAAAATTGAGAAGGGAATGGCAGAGAAATCGTTCTTCAGCTTTAAAGACTCAATTGAATTTGTGTCAAAAAATACTTAAGGAAAAGCTGCGTTTACAGCATGAGTCAGCGCTTGCAAATTATTTAAGTAACTTGGATCCGACAACAAAAACCGACCACAGTCTATGGAAAGCTGTGAAGCATATGAAGTGCCCTACTTCCTCCGAACCTCCACTAAGACTTGAGGACCTTAGTTGGGCTAAAAATTCTAGTGAACGAGCAAATGCTTTTGCTAGTTATCTGGAAAACGTTTTCACTCCACATGAAATAAATAGTGATATTAATCCTCCATACATCAGCGATTCCATTGAAAATCATATAAAGATGCGGTTGCCCTCAATTAAAATGGCAATCAAAAATCTTGATGCGAAAAAATCGCCCGGCGCTGATCGAATTACTAGTTCAATGCTGATGAACTTGCCAGATTGCGCTGTGAGAATTATGTTATTCATTTTTAATGCCATCTTAAGAGTGGGGATTTTCCCGTCCTCTTGGAAAATTTCAGAAATTGTCATGAGTCAAAAACCGGGTAAAGACGCTTCTCAAATTACGTCATACAGACCTATCAGTTTATTATCCATCCTATCAAAGCTGTTCGAAAAGGTCCTCCTTCTTTAGAAAATAACGCCCCATCTAGCAGAGCGAAATATTATTCCAGAACATCAGTTCGGCTTCCGGGCTGGTCATGGAACTACAGAGCAGGTTCACAGAATTGTTACTGCTATCAGGTCGTCCTTCGAGAAAAAGCTGTTTTGTTCAGCATTGTTCATTGATGTCTCCCAAGCATTTGACAAAGTTTGGCATGATGGTCTCCTCACAAAAGTAACACGACTTCTTCCTGCTAACACCCACAAGCTGATTAAAAGTTACTTGACTGATAGAACATTTAAGGTACTGTCAAAAAATGTATTTTCACCAGTTAAGAAGATTTCTGCAGGCGTCCCCCAAGGAAGTATACTTGGCCCGCTATTATACATCATGTATACATCTGACATACCTACAAATCGAAATATTATCAAGTCAACGTTTGCAGATGACACGGCATTTTTAAATGTGAACAAAGATCCAGGAACTGCATCTGAGCACTTACAAGCTCATATAAACCAGCTGGAAGGTTGGCTAAATAAATGGAAAATCAAAGTAAGTCCATCAAAATGTGCCCATGTGGCTTTCACACTAAGAAAGGCTAATTGTACGCCAATAAAAATAAATAACGTCATTGTTCCGGTGGAAACCCAAACTAAATATCTAGGAATCTATCTAGACAGACGCCTAACATGATCACGACACATTGAGGCCAAAATCTCAGCTATGAAACTAAAAACAGCTCGACTAATGTGGCTGATAGGTCCATTTTCATCTCTATCTTTCGAATATATAAGGCCAATCTGGACATATGGCATTCAGCTTTGGGGAACTGCGTGTGCATCTAACATCCAAAAGTTACAAAGAAGACAATCGAGTATTTTACGAACAATAGTCTGCGCCCCCTGGTATATAAGAAATGAGAATATCCACAGAGATCTAGAAATTCCAACGGTTCGGGAGGAAATTGAAAAATATTGTACTAAATACGTTCACAAACTGGCGACACATCCAAACGCCCTCGCCAGGGATCTGTTACAGTTCGAGGGACACAGAAGGCTTAAGAGAAGTGATACCTTGCGCCTAGTGAGAAGAAGGATATAACTTTTTTATTTAAACGTAGAATATTTCTTTTATTCTCAAGATTTGAGTACAAGAAACTAGTTATTACATTGGTAATAATTATTCAAGTTTTTTCTTTTTATATTTAAGATTTGGATACTTATTGTAATTTTCTTATAGAAAGATTCAATAATAATTAATTAAAAAAAAAAAATTAATTTTTTACCGTCCTTCATCCAAACTGATATTTTTATTGCTAGTACCAATGCAATAGCAATAAAAAAAATTTTACATCATCTTATTTTTATTTAATGTGTTTTGCCGACGGCAAATTGTAAGTCTTAAGGAAATCACATAAAAATGAGATTGTTATCAATCAATTTGATGTGTGTATCAGTCAATTTAATTTTTTTTACTAACACAAATGCATAATTTGACGTTGAATGATTAATAATGTAGCACCCACTTTATTTACACCATGAGTTGCATGTTATTTAAAATAAATAGCCACATTTTCTCTAAGCCTGTACAAGTTCTCAGCAAAAGCAACAGAGTAAAAGGATGGTGTCAGCACAATTATTCTCTATTTTTAAGTTATTCGTTAGAGTCCATTGTAACACTTCTTATTTATTTTAGCTTTATAAAGGACAACAAACGAATAAAATTTTTATATATAATAATAGAATTTTGTATATGTAAGGTCTGTGTTTAAACAAATTCTATTCTGAATTTTTACATAAATATTCAATGGAAATTTTTTAACTGTGTATAAATTTTATATGCATGTGAATATTTTCGTTCTGTTTTTTCATAATTCTTAAGTCAAAGAATAGTTATCAGTTCTTAAAAATTTTTCATGTATTTTTATACCCTTCACAAAAAGTATAAAGTATACGAGTATATATTCAGGATCCTTATGAGTAGCGGGTCGACTTAGCAAATATCCGTCAGTCCGTGTGTATGTTGAAATCAACTTTCTGAAGTCCCTGGAAGACCTACAGAAAAATTTAGCATGTCCATTTGTTGGAAGTGCCTGTTGTCACCTTCCTATTGAAATTCAGAGTAATTGGACCATAAATGGTTGAGCTATGAGCTCTTAAGCGCAACTATCTCTATTTTTTGACCATTTTTGGAGCTTTTTATATTTTGTGTAATTTGTCTAAGCTATAAAAAACTTTATATGTAGTTTTTTTTTCAGACATAACGTAAATAATGCCTATGCAAAAAAATCAGAAAAATGGCCGAGGAATATGAAAAATAAAACCGAAATTTTAGATTTTCATTAAAAAAAAGTAGTACGCAGTTTTTTCAAACATCATTTTAGTAGTAACTGGATCAAAAGTATGTCAAAAATCACGACTACCTCTATTTTTTGCCCATTTATGGCCAGACGGGCAAAAAAAACTTGGTACGCAGTTTTATCTGAGACTCTTTTTGGTGAGTTTAGAGTCATTTTTGAATCGTTTTCGAGTGACTTATCAGCCACATTCCTTATCATTTGTGAGTCTTTTATGAATTATATATTTAATTGCTTACGAGTAATTTTCGAGTCATTTATCAGCCGTTTTCGTATTGTTTCGGAATCTTTTTATAGTCATTTATCAGTCGTATTTCTATTCATTCGAGAGTCTTTTCGTTTTCATTTGTGATCGTTTTTCGATGTCATTTATCAGTCGTATTGCTTATTGCATTTAAATCGTCGTTTTTTCTAAAAATTTCTTTAATAAAAATAAAATATTAAATTCATATTTAAGTACATCAAAGTTTTTTATTATATTATTTATTATTTATTTATAATTAAAAAATAAGAATTGAAAATCTAATTAATTCTTCTTCTTATTAACAACTCTATCTTTAGCATGCCCAAAAAAGCTTTTGTAGAATAACATTCATTTCTTTGTCGGTGTTTTTGTATTTAAGATGCCAATATCTGAAGCGAGAAATTTTTAAAAATTTTTAATAATTGAAATATGTATATGTCATATGAATGAACCTAATTTTAATTGACGCAAGAAGAAAGTATTTTCGACGCTGGGCTTAGTGCTTGTCCCCTTCCACTTTCACTATTACCACTTAAATCGTTAAAATTGTCATTATCAAACTGTTTTCACTAATATTTTGGGTCGACTATTTATATTTCTCGACGTTTTTTTTTCAATTTCATTCTGTATTTTATTTTTCGGCAGCTTTTAGTCATCCATCTGCGCAAAATATGATCATAAGCAAAAAAAAAAAAATTATCACATTTCAAACGTATGCAAGATCTGTTTGCGAAATCACTTTTTTCAATCTTCTATATGCGCAAAATACGATTCAAAAAATTAATATGAAATATACACATTTTAAACGCCTGGATGACCTATTTGCGATTGCTATACAATTTGTTATTGCATTTTAAATAAAACACTTTTAAATCATAAGTGCGAATCATATTCGAGTGGTTGTTTTAAACATTTAAGTGATAAAACAGTTTTTGATCAAGAAAAGTGTTCGAATAGGACTCATAAAGGTGATTTTTGAAAAAATTATCTTCCAAATGCTGGCTGGGTACTAAATATTTAATTTCGGGAATGTGTGCAAAATTAAATTAAATCTATACTAATATTATAAAGAGGAAAAATTTGTATTTTTGTGAGTGTGTATATTTGTAATGAATAAACTCAAAAACTCTTTCACCATTGGAAAGCTGCATTCATCCTGAGTAGCATAGGCTAAAACGTCTTTCATCGCATGCGCTGCCGAAACTATTGATGATAGAACAAAAGTATGTTCTACAATAAATATGTCACATTAACCACTTTTTACAATTTAAAAGTTAACTGTACAAGGTGTCCCACAATTCAACGTCAAGCCAAAAGTGGGTGATAGCTCACATGGTTACTGCTCCCAGAAAAATTGGAAAAAAAATTTATGTCGGTTATTTCGCGAGTTACTGCCAATCGGATTAATTGTTTAATTTTGGTACCCTTCATTAATATATCTCTTCTGTAGCTACAAATTTTTACTTTTCAAACATTTTTTCCCATTATGTTATTGTAGCATACCTTCTGCAAACGTCAATAAAAAAATTTACCACAATAAAGTAAATGTTTTGAAAGTAATTATTTCACCCAACTTTCAACGACCGTGTTGAAAAAAAAATGTACTAAAAAATTTGGGCAAGTTTTATTAAAAGTTGGCACATTATTCCCAATTCCAAAATGGTATAAATGTTAGTTGATTAGTTTTTGCAACAGTGAAAATAAACTTTTTTTTTAATTAAGCCGGTAATTTTTTTCCTTTACATTAAAAATTCAAATAAAACTCAGATATTTTAACTAATAGTGTTTTCAGACTGAGTGCATATAACATAAATGCGGTTTTAACGTTAAGTCCAACTCATAAAAACTCTATTTACCATACAAAGTGAATTTAATAAATCCACATGAAATGCTATTTTGGAATTGAATTTAAGTTGAATTTATGAAATACAACTGTATTTTTGTCCGTTACGCTCAGTGCTACCAAGTTAAAAAGATCTGTAAATATGTTGCTGATAATGTTATTGAATGAAATAATAAAATAAAAACCATTTCAAATATTTTCACAAGAAAATGCTTTCAATAACAGCAACAATAAAAGCATTTCGAAGAAACGAAGTTTTTCGACGAAAGACAAGGAAAATATGTGTCTCGTAAGTGTATTTGCCAAAGGTCACACATGTCCTGGCTGCTGTACAGTTGGTCAAATAAGTTTTATATTACAAACTAACGCATCAAATACACTTATTTCTATGGTAAATTTTATTTGTTTTGTAGAAATTAATTGGACACATATACAATAAAAAAATAAATACTGAATTTAAAAAAATTTTGCAGTGTGAACGCAAAATCATCTGTTGGTGAATTTAATGTTAAATTCAGTATTTAACTTTCAGTCTGAAAACACTATAAAAGTTTATCTACAAAATTTATAACAAATGCTCAAATTGTGACATGAGACACTTTATAAAGTGGCGAATGGCTGTATTATTTGGATTAACAATTAAAATTATATTTGTAATCGGATTTCTATAAAAACTTACACATATGCTTTCTCGCCAGGCCGGGCGAGACCGGGCAAAAGTATCTAGTTATATTTAATTTGCATTCTTATTGTATATCTTTGTTTTTTTTTATTCATTTAAAAATTGAGTGCCAGCAGACATTTTATTTTATTGCTTTTGAAAATATGGTTCTCAGAAATGATTAATTTTAGTTTCTTGAACCAAAATGAATTATTTATTTTAGGATAAATAAAAAACTAGGCATTCCAAGAAAATTATTTTTATCAATATTTGTTGTTTCTTTTTTTATTTTTATATAATTTTTATTAGTAAGTTTATATGGCCTTTTTTATTGAAAAGGCTAGTGTATTAAGTTGAGAACCATATCATAAAAACTTACATTTATGTATATCGATACAATCCCAAGCTTAATAAACCAGCTATTTCCCTTATATAATTGTTGTTGTTTTTTTTTTTTTATTTATGTGCTGTTTATAACACAAGCAATCAACTCGTCTGGAAATTTTGCATGAAAAGTACTCAAAATATTGAGGCTTTTTCATACATATTTCTTTGAGGAGTTGATCGCTTGTGTTATAAAAACAGCTCAGTAAGAAGAATGTGAAAAGTGAAAAATATCGCGAATAAAAGTGAAGTTCTTGTTCCCTTGTAATTTTCATTCCTATCGGAGGGAAAATTGTTATCGGGAATCTCACGTGAAATATTATTCACGCTATCAGAGCAGACTGAATGTATAATAAAGGAGAATTTATAAAATGTTCCAAGATTTCAAGAGACAAACAATCAATTCTTGTAATTTACAAATGGTTCTGTGCTAAAGGAAATAATTGAATATTTTATAGGGGACAACCAATTTTTAATTGTTTTGTTAAAGAATTGCGAATTGTGAATTCTGCTTGCTAAATTAAATTTTAAGAAAAAAAAAAACAAAAATACTTGCGTTCGCCAGGAAAAAGTAAGTGAACAGATTAAGGCAAAAAAGTGAACAAAACTAGGGAAAAAAATTATTTACGATAAGGGGAATTTGCAAGGAATTCATTGATTTTATAAGACTCGGCACAGCCGAGTGTATAGAGACTATACACGCTATTATGGAGAATAAAGGTGATCAGGTTAAAATTTTTATAAAAACTCAGTTAAACATTTTAATTTATACTTCATCATTATCGGTTACTTTCAAATTTAAAAGAAATTATCAGAATATTTTGCATTAGGAGGCTTGCTAATTAAATTAACTATTTCATTCGTCTGTAAAAAGACATTGAAAATATTAACATTAAGCTTGTTAGAAATATTGACGATCTCAAATTTGAAACGTCATCAGGAATTGAAGCAAATTTTGGTGAAGCACCACCATAATATTTTACTTGTCTTGCAATCCACAATCGATAAGAAGCTACTTCAGTATAGACACTAGGATTTCGTGGTAGTGCACAGCCAGCACCCCATGAAACTATACCAACTTGTATTCCTTTATGTACTAAAGGTCCACCGGAGTCAGCAAAACAACTATCTCGTTCACCTTTCATATAACCAGCACAAATCATGCCCTCATGTATATAGTTACCATAATTGGTATTTCTTTGACAATCATTAAAATCAATAATAGGAACATTGACGGTTTTAAGGTACCTTGCAAGGCTTTTCTGGAAATCAATTGAAAAAAAAAATATCAAAAAAGGCTTAATAAAGAATTTCAATAGAGCACACACTTCTTCTGTTAAACCCCAACCAGTCACCTGACACAAAGTGTTATTCATAATTGATCCTTTATTTAAAGTTATTGGCTGGACAGTAGGGTGATCAACAGGTACTTTACCATCTAAAATGATCAGGATAATATCATCTTCAATATTAAACTTGTCAGCCCAGGTGATTAATTTTTTAATTTCAAATGTAAGCGTGTAGTCGTTGGGTGTTAAGCGATCTAGAGTTCCCATTACAACAATAAAATCTTCTTTGGGTGAAAAGCTGTCAGATCTGAAAAATAGTAAATAAAATAAATAACACAAGCTAACTGTTGGAGCTACAAAACTGAAAACTGTTTCTGACGTATTTTGAAGCGCTTAAATCAAATATGAAATTTTTTTTATTTTTTATTTGGCTCTTATTTTTGAAAAATCATATTATTTGTATACCGTTCACTGTAAGTAAGAAGGGTATGAGTGTGGATGATTAGAGTCGGCACCGCCTTGATGGCTCAATCCAACTGTGGTCAAACCACGAGTGGTATCCATACCTACCACTACAGCCCCTGTGACCAAAAAAGGACACAGGTATCAAATTATGTGTGCTAAAGCTATGTCACACACACCTCCCTTGTTGAGAGAGTTGGGCCGATCTAAAACCCGTGTTAAATTAAATTGACTTTCTGTTTCAATGAAACAGCACATCGAGGAACATGCCACCCTGCCAAAGATGACATGAACTCCATTGCCAGCGTACTTTTTGGTGTCAACCACAGCCACCACGTGTACCCCCCAAGGAGACCTCACCAATAACCGGTCACAGATTTCACTCGTTCTGGCATTTGGGTGTGCACGAAGTCCACAGACCGAACAATGAACCAGGGATGATGTCCCCAGAACATCATCCATTAAACCTGGTGGAGTTGGAACGAAGTTCAGTCCACAGACTCCGAGCACTCATTGTTCAACCATTAGTGAGGTAATTCACCGAGAAGACACACCCCGGGGGGAGTAAAAAGGCTATATATAACTTTGCGTTCTGTTTGTAATTTCTACACCGTATATGGTACACCCTATAAATTACATATATTCTGCATCCGCATTAATAGCGGAGTCGATTTAGTGATGTTGTTCTGTCTGTCTGTCTATCCGTCAAGTCGTT
Organism: Thelaira solivaga; assembly: GCA_947397855.1. Lineage (NCBI taxonomy): Eukaryota > Metazoa > Arthropoda > Insecta > Diptera > Tachinidae > Thelaira > Thelaira solivaga. The sequence continues at coordinate 42,078,792 of OX377612.1, forward strand.
GAAATCAACTTTTTGAAGTCCCTAGGCAACTTACAGAAAAGTTTAGAATATGAATCTGTCAGTTGTTTCTGTAAAACTATTGCTATTGAAATTCAGCCAGATCGGCTTATAAATGGCTATGAGTCGAAAACCGCAACTACCTCTAGTTTTGACCATTTTTTGAGTGGGTTTTTTGCGTATTTTGTCTGAACAAAGTGGCAGTCATAAAATCTGTGCAAAAAATTAGAACAATATGTCCACAAATAGCTGAGGAATATCAAAAATATAACTCAAATTTTAGATTTTCATTAATTTTTACTTTGTTTTTTTTTTTTCTTATTTTATCTAAACGTATTTACAAACGAACCATAAAAAATTACGGGATGGCACACATATCATTTTAAAGAATAGGTCGTCTAGATTTGATATCTACCATCCAAATGCTCAGAAATCACTTTGGAATATTTAGAAAAAATTTTTAAGTTTTAAAATACTTGCCTAGTATATTTTTAGGAAGTACCTTTAACGATTTTGCACCAGGAAATTACTAAAACCAAACTGGAATGAAATTCGTAGTTTTTATTTTATAATCCGAAATAATTTCTGAGTATTTGGCTAATAGATTACAAGGTCGACGACCTTCTCTTGAAAATTATATGTGTCCCATTCCGCAATCTTCAATGATTCGTCCTGATGCTGCGAAAACCACTCAGAGCAATAGTACTTGGGTATATGGAGTGTTAAAAAATTTTTTAAATAATCCAAAGTAAATTCTGAGTATTTGGGCAGTAGATTACCAATCTATACTATCTCCGCTAAACTACTACTTAAAATATATATAGAAGTATTTAGTGACATAATAAGTATTTGATAAATATGCCATAAATATTAAAAGTATATTTACAAGTACTAAAAAACGTAAGGGTTACGTCAAAACATATTGAACTCGACATATTTATCTTCCCTCACTTAATTTTTTGTATGGTTTTTACACATTACAAAAATGTGGAAAATGGAAAATATTAATATTTCGCTAACATAGTGAGGAATTTAACTTGTTTAAGCTCCAAGTGACGCAACATATACATATGGGCATTACTTAAAAATGGTTGGTTCTATTTACAAAAAAAAAAAAGGAAATTCTAAATTCCGCAACACGATTTTCTTTAAGTCAATGTTTTTAAATCTGATTACCAGTTTTAAAAATATCGACAAAATTGTGACAAAAAATTGGCTTTTTCATGCAAAATTAATAAATACTTTATTTTCAAAAAATTATTTAAAATAGATGGAGACAACAATTCATTGTACTTTTATCAAATCATATTTCATTAGTGTCAATCAAAACGAGCCATAGTTTATTAGAATCAATGCAAAACTTTAGATTTTATTCACAAATGAGTCAAACTATCACACAATAAAAGCATTTTTTTAAATAGAAACAAATGTTGCCATATGGGTTCACCAATACTGGTATTTCACTTTTGTTTCACAGTGAAATAACGTCAGTTAATTGCTCATATAGTCAATTGTTTAGAACTTATGGGCCTACATCACTATAAAAAATTTACTGAGTTTTACTTTTCTTTAGTTCAAATAATTTTTTGAAAATCAAAAATATCTGAAATTTGAATAAAAACGTTTTTTTCGTCACAACTTCCAAAATATCTTTGAAACTGTTAAGCCATTTTGAAAACGACGTAGGTACGACTTGAAGCAAATTTTGTTGCGATATTTCACTTTTTGTTTACAATTAAATATAAAAAATAGTATTTAAGTAAACCTTACATATGTCATGTCACTTTCTGAACTTAGGACATACCAAAAAGCAAATTTAAAATACTGTGAGCGCCGATTTTACAACTTCCAGTTGCTCTGGTCCAAAGCCGCGTATACTTGTTTAATTATTATTTTTATGAAAGAAAAGAACACCAAAAGGTGAACTATTATTTTGTCATGTTTTTATGCATGTTTTTTCATTACAATTTTAAATAAGCGGTGGTTGATTTCAATTTTTAGTCATACTTTTAATTTCATTTCAATATATTCAGCAAATAGAAAACAAATTAACTTATTAGCCATATTTTGTAAACCAATTAGTTGAAAAAAATTTTGAAAATTTTTCAAAATCATTTTCTTTTAATTCTTGTAATTTTTCAAACTTACTCGAAAAAACAATGAGCTGCACTCAGTACCACATTTTCAGAAATTAACGATCCACCACAAAGATGACCTTCGCCAAAAGAAGCGCTGTCTTTTGAGCGTAATCTTATAGACACTTGATGTTTAGTTGCATTTAAACTGGCATTGGTTCCATTTACGATTCTTGAATCTATTTGAAAGCTTTTTTCTGAATAATCAGCCCCTAAATAAAAATGAAATTTAATTTATTATCCATGAAATTGTTGAAGGCTTACAAATCTCATTTAATTGTAACAGAACTATAATGCTGGAACACAAAATTAATTTTCGATTTTGTTTCAACATATTTTCCAAAAAAAAAACTCTTTTAATTAAAAATAATAAATTGCGATCTATTTGCTGAGGAAATAGTTAAACGACGAACAATATATTTAAAAATACTTATCAAGTTTAAATTTTGCCTCTTTTTATATTAATTGCTTATAACGGGTGGCGCAAAAGTAATCAGGTGGCGCAAAAGTAATCCTCCTATCAGAAAATGCTATAAATTTTGCGATTGGCCCTTAATGTCAGTTCTGTTTTGACATTTGTGTAGTAAACACATGCGAAATACACGTTAATAAACATCATTTTATAATATATAAGATAAAATAATATTTAATATTTTTAACCTCCAACAAAAAATATGAGTAACTGAACAATTCTATCGGCTAACAACTAAAAATTTTGTATAAGACTGCAATTGTAAAGGGTGTTTTTTAAAGACATATAGAACTTTAAGTTGGTATTACTGTTCAAGATGGCGACCGATTTAACAGCTGTCAAGTGATTTATTCTCAGTTTGGCTTGGCAATTCATCATGAATAGGCTCACGCCTGAACAACGCTTGCAAATAGTGCAATTTTATTTCGAACGAGATTGCCGTTGTTCCCGATTTTGTTTAGCGATGAAGCGCACTTCTGGTTGAATGGCTACGTCAACAAACAAAACAGCCGCATTTGGAGTGAAGCTAATCCTCAAGTGTATGTCGAAACACCGTTACATCCAGAAAAACTGACTGTTTGGTGCGCTTTATGGGCTGGTGGAATCATTGGTCCGTACTTCTTCAAAAACGATGATGGCCAGAACGTTACAGTCAATGGTGATCGGTATAGAGTCATGATTACTAACTTTTTCATTCCTGAATTGAACAACCATGATGTCCAGGAGCTGTGGTTCCAACAAGACGGCGCAACATGTCACACAGCTCGTGCCACAATCGATTTATTGAAAGACACGTTTGGTGACCACCTAATTTCACGTTTTGGACCTCTGAATTGGCCTCGAAGATCTTGTGATTTAACACCGCTAGACTACTTTCTGTGGGGCTATGTAAAGTCATTGGTCTATGCGGATAAGCCACAAACGCTTGACCATTTGGAAGACAACATTCGCCGTGTTATTGCCGATATATGGCCATAAATGTTGGAAAAATCATCGAAAATTGGACGTCCAGATTGGACTACATCCGAGCCAGCCGTGGCGGTCATATGCCAGAAATCATATTTCAAATGTAATGCCACAAGATTATCTTTCGGATAAATAAAATTCATGTCAATCGAATAATCCATCGTTGTTTTATTGCAATTTAAAGTTCTATACGTCTATAAAAAACACACTTTATAAAAATTATAAGATCTTGATAATGACGAGTTTTTTTTCTAATCAGCTTTAAATTATAATCTTATCCAAAAGTAATGTTGTCTTTTCAGTTTCTTCAAACGGCTCTTATTTTTTAATTAGAAATACTATATTTCCTTATTGGAATTACCCTCTGTTATCGCATCGTTTAAGAATAAAATTAAATTTAATTTGATTTTTATGATTGATATTGTGTTTTGGTTTTAAAACCATTCTACCTTATATCTTAAAACTTAACATTTTTAATTAGATTTTTAAAAGATTAATGAAAAATATCATACAAAGAAATTATTAGTTGCCCATAATTAAAACCTTTTTTTATAGTTCCAGCTCTTGTACATTCTCAAATAAAAAGGAATATTTAAAAATACAGAGATACAAATGTAAACATAATATGATAATAATACTTTAAAATAAATCAAAGCAAAGTATTTAAAATTAAAAGTAATAATGGGAGAGTTTTCCACTCTCAAAATATCAAATCAAATGAAAAAGCATGCTAGTGTAAAACAATTTGTACCTTGTACCATTTGAACTAAATTTAAAGAAAATGTATTTTACATACATATTGCACCGAGAAAATTGTATGTATCTTCTATTTCATGCAAGTTGCAAATTGTACATGTGCTGGTTGAGAAATGTATTATCGCATACTACAAAGAACAACTTACTGATCAAGAATCAAAAACCCGTTCTTAAATCAGATGAAAATTGTGAGTTTTAGAACCGCTTAAAGTTGTTCCTTTTTTGACTGTAGAAAAAAATTCAATTTTGGACAAAAAATTTTGGTAAAGCTTACAACCGATTGTTACTTTTTTATTTTACTAAAAATCAATGTTTGTTTGTTTTTAACCAGATTAAAAAAAATTCTTTAGTTTTTTTATGTTAATGGGTGTGGTTTTCCGCCGGTCTTTTAAATTAAATAGAGTAGAATCTAAAAAGTTACACGAAGGTACGGGAAATATTACATTCGTACACTAACTAATTTAATTAAATTTGGCTACCCGATTCTGCCCGTTTACTGCAAGAAAAAAACTGTCACAACCTCGTCATTAAAATCAATAAACGTAGTATTGTGAGTATAAATGAATTTCTTGTTTAAGTGCTATAACTTTTATATTAATAAAGATTTCGGCAAGATTTAAAGAGAATTTAATAAAAAACTTTTGACACTATAAAATGAGTGCTCACACATTGCATCACGCCTACAAAAGGCATAAATACTTTCTATCAAATATCGATACTACTCACAATTTTTTCAGTAATAAATAAAGTAATTACTATTAAATAACTACAGTCCTTAATTTTTTAATATTTTTTCTTCTTCTTGGCTTGTCTGCGGAAAACACCCAAAGTGTAGACAGGACCACCAGATAGGTAGGTTAGTGTATATACTACCAACAAAATGGGGTATTTCATGGAGGTTGAAAGCCTTCTGATCGCTATTCACTTGGGAATAGCCAGAGGTGATTCCTTCACTGAACTGCCCAAGCATCTCACTACCTCCACGTGGTATTCCCTGGTAATACCGCCCGGATCGCCTGATCTGGCGGTAGCTAAAGTGTGTATGTGAATATGCAGATAGTAACCTGAAAGGCATGCGAACAAAGGTGCATCTCAGGCTACTACTGCAACATTGATGAACCGGCAAATACTATAGATTTGATTTTGATTATTTATTGGACTTGGTTACAAATGGGCTGACAGCTGTGGCATTCTGTTACCTTAGTACACGGGAGTGACATCGCGTGGAAACGGCTTTCAGGCTAATGTCGCAGCTGCCTTCCGCCCCGGTAAAACCTTGGCAAGGACTTGGAAAACGCTCTAAGCCACGTTGCCGTTTAGTTGATACGACATCCTAATTAACGCCCGACCTGGCTCTGAACACAAGCGCCCATAAGGTCTTGTGTCAACTCTTGCGAGGACCTCACTGCATGCAAAAGGGAACCTTGGGGTCATCATAGGGGTAACTGCACTACGGATTTAGATAACGACTTCAAGTTGGGACCCATATAGAGAAAAATGACATCATTAAATAAAAAAACAAAAACAAGCGAAAACATAAATGACAAGCCAAACGAAAAACTGAGTAGAACAATGCATACTATGTGTTCTCAGATAGTATGAATAATAAGAAGGACGACGGAGCATATTTAACAGCCAGGCCTGAAAATAGGACCCGCTCTTTAACGCCAAATGGGATTGTGGACTAGCAAATTTTTACGCGCCAGTTTCACAAGGCAACTAGTCCAACAGGAACCACTCCGAAAACTAAATTTGATACACCAACATCAAAGAGAGATTCTACTCCGGCAGGTAAGGAAATACAAACCGGCATGCACAGATACGTAACTGTTACCAAACGTAAGGCTAGTCCTAGAACTAATCAACAGGAGCGCACAACTAAACAGTACAAAGGCAGAAAGCGGCTACGATACCAGTCTCCGAAAATAGATTTTCCATACTTGCACCCACAGACGATGCATCAGTAGAACCTGCGTCTAAGGAACACAAACCTCCACCTATCTATTTGCACGAGCAAACATCGAACGTTATTGTAAATCTTTTATCAAAGATTGTAGGAAAAGATAACTTTTACGTAGCTTCTATACGAAGGGGACAGATACAGGAAACGAAAATCCAAACCCATACTGAGAAGAATTATCGTCTTATTCTTAATAGTCTTAACGCCGAAAAAAAGAATTACTACACGTACTAACTGAAAAGTGCTAAAGGCCTGATGGTTGTGGTGACGGGCATTGACAGTTCCGTCCCTGCTGATGAAATCAAGAAAGCTATTGAGAATGAAGGCTATGATGTGAGAAATGTTCACAACATACACAACAAAGGTAAAATTCCCCAGGAGATTGCTTTTAATGCAGCTCTTCCTAAGACCAAAACTTCAACGCATCCTATTTATAATTTGAGATATCTTCTTAACCGAAGAATAACAGTAGAGGAGCCACATAAGCGTAATGGCCCTGCATAATGCACCAATTACCAAGAGTTTTGCAAGCTACCATCTGTTTGCGTAGTGTGTGGTAACGCGCATAAAACCACGGAGTGTACAGCACCTAAACACGACCCCAATGTGAGAAAGTACAGTAATTGCGGTGGAAGACATTCTGCTAATTATAGAGGATGTGAAGTATTCGAGAGGATAAAAAAATCAAATCAACTTCGAAGTCGCGCAAATGCGAAATATCGCGAATTGAACTATCCGAGCCTTCATACTGAAGCTACTGCAATACCTAATGGTGTACATGTGGATAGAGTGAACTATGCACAACAACACTTCGATGGCTTACCATCGTCAAATAGGCCCAACGTAAAAAATCTTTCATATGACTAAGTACTAAGGAGCAGCCCTCAGGTCTTCAACGATACCAGCTCTAGTTCAATCGACAAGCTGACGGAGACAATGAACAATTTCATGACCAACATGAACAGTTTTATGAATAATATGCAGGGCATGTTTCAGGAGATGATGCGGAATCAGAACATGATTCTGCAGACCTTTCTTAGACGAAAATAAAATGACGCAGTTGCGTATTTGCTACTGGAATGCGAACGGGTTATCCCAACATTGGTTCGAGGTAGAAGATTATAGCTTATCTGACCATATTTCCATCATTTATCAAAATGTTCGTGGTTTAAATACGAAATTAAGTACAATTTACAATCACAGTTTTGCTTGCACATATGATATCATTGTTCTTACCGAAACATGGCTTGTTGGTAATATATTAAATTCTGAAATTCTCTGCGACAACTATCAAATTTATAGACGTGATCGTGGAAATAATATTAAAGGTGGTGGTGTTCTTATTGCAGTTGCCAATCGTTTATCTTCCGAACCTCTAAACAATGACCGTCCTTTGGATATTGAGTTTATAGGTGTCAAAATTAATTTAAAATACAGGAAAATTTTCATTACCTCTTCCTATATTCCTCCAATTTCACCTGAAATGGTTTTCACAAAACATGCTGATGCTATAAAAGATGTAGCTCATTCTGCCAATCCAAACGATTATATTATTGCTCTTGGTGATTTCAACATGCCGTTATTATCATGGGACTTTTCTTCTGATGTATCCTATTTTATTCCGTCAATGTCAGGAACTAGACTATTTCATTTAGACTTTGTCAATTCTCTGTTCGATCTAAATCTTTATCAACTAAATGGTGTCTATAATGTCAACTCGAGACTACTGGATTTAGTATTTATAAATGATTTAACTGATGCCACCATAAATCGTTGTTATCCCAGCCTGAAGATTTATACCATCCTACTATAGAAATAAAACTTTCAATGCCAGTTACCTCTACTTCGGCTTCTTCACTTGGGAGTGCGAAGAGTAAGTCTTTTTGCTTTAATAAAACAAACTATAATTTGTTTAATGAGCTTGTGTCTAACACCCACTGGGATAATCTTTTAACAAACACTGATCCAGCTAATAACATGCAATACATTAACACCATCGTTGAAACGTTTTATAAAACAATATATATGTATATGACTCAGTGTATACCTACTTTTTCTCAATTTAAACGCGTTGGTCCACCTTGGAACTCCATACTGCTTTCTACTGTTAAAAATAAAAAGAATAAACTGTACAAAAAGTATAAGTTGTCTGGATCGTTTGCTGACTATGCTAGATATTCTGTTGCTCGTGCTCAATATAACTCTATTAATCAATATTGTTATTACAACTATTTAAATAAGCTGAAAATTAAATTTAAATCTGATCCAAGGACTTTCTATAAGTTTGTAAATTCTAAAAAAAGATCCAAATCTTTTCCAACCATTATGCAGTATCAGGGTATTGAATCTGATGATGATCTGTCAATTTGTAATTTATTTGCTGACTTTTTTTCGTCTACGTATTCTGATTCTATTTTTGATGATTCTAGTTCTTTGCCTCTACCTGATCTATCGTATCCACCGGTATCAATTCCATTTTTTGATAAATTAACAGTGGCTAATGGCTTGAAAACACTGAAATTTTCATTTAACTGTGGGCCGGATAAAATTCCGAGCTGTTTGCTAATTAGATGTGCCGAGGCCCTAGCAACCCCACTTACTATTATTTTCAATGAGTCAATCAGAAATGGTTATATGGTCCGATATGTGGAAAGATTCCTACATTATTCCATTATATAAAACCGGTATGAAACGCAATATCGAAAATTATAGAGGCATTGCTAAACTGAGCACCATTCCGAAGTTTTTTGAGAAAATAATAACTGAGCATTTTAGTCATCAATTATCATCTGTACTATCTCCTTTTCAACATGGTTTTCGCAAAGGCTGTTCTACAATCACAAATCTTATGCAGCTAACATCACTTGTCCATCGGGGATTTTTTCAACAAAAACAAACTGATGTAATTTACACCGATTTTAGTAAGGCGTTTGATAAAGTCAATCATAGATTGCTAATAAAGAAACTTGATTTTATGGGTTTTACACCTAGCTGTTTAATGTGGATTACATCATACTTGATAAATAGAAGGCAAAAAGTTCATTTCAAAACCTTCTCTTCCAAGCCGATTGCTGTCTTATCTGGTGTACCGCAGGGTAGTCATTTTGGCCCACTGCTATTTTCTTTGTTTATAAATGATTTACCGGAAATAATAAAATTTTCTCATGTTTTAATATTTGCTGATGACGTTAAAATTTTCCTGAGCTATAATCGCTTTGCAGATCACCTTTACCTACAGAATGATCTAAATGCATTTAGCGCCTGGTGTGATCTTAATTTAATGGAATTGAATCACAAAAAATGTAAATATATGTGTTTCTACCGTGGTAAGCAGTCATGTGTAAACTATGCCTTAAACGGTCAGCAGCTTGAAAAAGTAACTATTATTTCTGATCTTGGAATTTTACTTGATGTAAAGTTTAATTTTATTCAACACATTTCTTCAACTGTTGCAAAAGCACGCGTCTGCTTGGTTTCATAAAACGATGGGCTAAGGAGTTTTCTGACCCGTATATAACAAAACAATTGTATACATCTTTAGTAAGACCTATTCTTGAATACGGCTCGATTATTTGGGATCCGACTTATATGGTTCATGTCAACAATATTGAATCTGTTCAAAAACAGTTTTTGCTATTTTGCCTACGTGCTTTACATTTTGATCCATTAAACTTGCCACCTTACACCAGTCGACTGGCTCTCATTAAACTGCCAACTTTAAAAAGTCGTAGAATTATGTTAAATGTTACTTTTGTTTTAAATTTGTTAAAAGGAAATGTTTGTTCTGATTTTTTGATAAGTAATATCTTTTTTAACGTTCCTTCAAGATTTACACGTCATTATAATCCTCTATCTGTAAAAGTATTCCGAGCTAATTATGCCAATTCTGACCCTTTTTTGAGAATTTGTAATCAATTTAATAAATTTTATAAACATGTTGATTATTCATCAAATAATGATACTGTAAAAACTAAGTTAATTGTATTTTTAAATAATTAATTGTAAAAGGTGATTTTATAAGAACTATCGGAAATTTAAAAAAAAAAAACACATAAAATTCAAAAAAATGCATGAAATATTTATTTGGATCGATAGTTGGGTCGATATAATTTAATGTTTGAAGATTATTTCATGCAAATGTTGGCCGCGGCTGCGCCTCAAATGGTCCATCCGCTTAGTCCAATTTTGGCATACTCTTTCCAACATTTCGGCCGGTATCTCACGAATAATGTTGGCAATGTTGGCTTCCAGTGCGTCAATCGAAGCGGGCTTGTCCTTATAGACATTAGCCTTAACATAGCCCCACAAAAAATAGTCTAGAGGCGTTAAATCGCACGATCTGGGCGGCCAATTGACTGGTCCCAAGCGTGAAATAAACTGTTCACCGAACTCGCCTCTCAATTGGTCCATTGTTTCGCGTGCTGTGTGGCATGTGGCACCGTCTTGTTGAAACCACATGTCATGCAAGTCAAGCTCTTCCATTTTGGGCAAAAAAAAAGTTTGTTATCATCGCACGGTAGCGCTCACCATTCACAGTAACGTTGTGATTCGCATCATCTTTGAAGAAATACGGCCCAATGATGCCGCCAGCCCATAATCCGCACCAAACGGTTGTTTTTTGTGGATGCATTGGTAGCTCTTGCAATGCTTCTGGCTGCTCTTCACTCCAAATACGGCAGTTTTGCTTGTTCACGTATCCATTCAACCAGAAATGAGCCTCGTCGCTGAACACAATTCTTCCATAAAAAAGTGGATCTTCATCTAACTTTTCAAGAGCCCATTCACCAAAAATTTGGCGTTGTGGTAGGTCGTTTGGCTTCAATTCTTGCACCAGTTGTATCTTATAAGGCTTCACACCCAAATCCTTCCGCAAAATTTTCCACGTAGTGGAGTAACAGAGGCCCAATTGCTGCGAACGGCGCCGAATCGATAATTCACGGTCATCACCAACACTGGCCGATACGGCTGCGATATTTTCTTCAGTTCGCACTATACGTAAGCGTGTTGGTGGTTTAATGTCCAACAATGTAAATTTGGTGCGAAATTTTGTTACAATAGCCCGAATAGAAGCCTCAGTAGGTCGATTAAACTGACCATAAAATGGAAGAAGCGCGCGATGAACTTTCTTAACAGAGCACGCATTTTGGTAATAAAATTCAATAATTTGCAAGCGTTGTTCGTTTGTAAGACGATTCATGATTAAATTATAGACCAAACTGAAGATGTTTGACAGTGACACAAGATACAAAACGTGCGTGAGCTGTCAAAACTAGTGTTGCCAAAAAGATAATAGCAAAAAAATCACTTTTATTATGATACAGATTGTAAGGATCTTGAATCCATAGACAATAATAATAAATAAATAAATAATAAAGTTGTGATGTCTTTAAAAAATTCAGAATTGTTTGAGTTATTTAGAAGATCGGATGTACCCACGTCACATTTAAATTGGCTGTTAAGCAAAATGAATTTTCAATAATTAAAGAAATACATCTACTGACGAAGTAAGAGATAGATCGGCAAAATCTCTTGAAGACTGCACACCATATACAAGCAAACGAAAAGTTCTGGATGCTACCGTCTCAATAACTACACCACATTTATCGGAAGCGTTATCTATAAATTACGCAAAATACAATAAAAAAGCAAAATCAGACATCACAAAGGCAGAGTCGATCGCAAGTCCAGTACAGCTAAACAGGATAAAGGAGAGTATACCTGCGCCACCAAACGCTTTCCCTACCACGTATACTTTAGAAGAGGCCTTAGCATTAATTGTGATGAGGTTGTCAAAGCAAAAATATTCTATTTTACGAAACTCTTTAAAGTACGATAAGGTTAATATACTTCCTTCCGTAAAATTACAACTAAAAAAGAAGCAATTCCGATCGGGTTAGAGAGTGTCAGCAGAGGTAAAACTTCAATCTTTAATGGATCATACTGCCAATCTGAAGAAGTGGGGTTGTGATGGATCTTGACGGGATGACTACAAACAAGTGATAACTACAAATGACATGACAACTACAGATGCAAATATGTTTATGGCATCTATAGTTCCTTTAAATATTAGAAGTTAAACCTCAGAGTAGTGGAAAAATCCCCGCCCATCATCAATCCATTTATGGTACCCAGTATTATTTCAATATTCAAAGAATTTTTAAAAATCAAATTGATAAACTTAATCCCTCTGCTTTTTAAATAAATAATTTAAAATTTTTTATTGTCAGCTATGAATTTTATTTTTGGTTAAGTTTTGAATGAAATTAGGATCATCTCATCAACTTTAACAACTAAGAATATGGAATTTCTCCATTGCATGGTAGAATAAAGTGCATGGAGTTCATTTTGAAGCTGTCATATGTAATAAAAATGGTAGAAAAACCTTTCGACGGGAATGCACTACCAAAAGAAAAATAGAATATAAGGAAACAAATCATACAAAATTAATTCTTAAAAATACTTGGACTCAAATTGGACTATCCAAAATATTGATTTGGAAGTACAAATGTCGTTAATACGGCTCATTTTTTTACAATGATAAGATGATGATTGCTCAAATCACTGGCTCAGAGGTTAATATAATAAAAAGGCTTGCTGTTATACTTTATGTACTAAATTGAAAAGAAAAGATCAATGGATAAAAATTTGAAGAATGAGCTTCAACAACAGCTCAATTTTTAACTCAATTTTATCCTAAAAAACTTATCCTGACGGTACACAAAATTTTAGCTCATGGAGAGCTCTCAGAAGAAGCGCAGGAATGCAGAAATAGAGATTAGAAAAAATGTAGGTACACAAATACTTGCAAGATCTCGTCATGATGTTGCTTTCTTCATCACATCCACTTATTTCATCACGAAGATATCACAGATGGATTTAAAAGAAAATAAGTTTAGTTCGGAAATGCCAAGTTTATTAGATATCGCTCCTAATGTGGATGAATATTTCGTAAAGAATTAACTAGTAGAATAATGAAAATATTTTACTGCAATCGAAAACTAAAACAATACAGTTTTATATAAAAAACTAAAAAAATATTTACAGCTAAATTTTTAGTGTTAAAAATTTTTCAAAAACATGAATCTTTGATACAAATAAAAATCTAATATAAATCAAACATGTAAAATATTTTTTAAATTTGACTTCCATTTTTAGAGCACCTTGTGGCTGTGGGAACATACATGATGCACTGCAATGTTTTCTTTCAACACCTTTCTAAAAAGTTATGATTTTTGCAACGAAAAAAGTCTAAACGACATTAAAATTAAGTACAAAATACATACACAACGTGATGAGAATTCTTTGCACAATTTATACATTCTTCTTGCTCTTTTGCTCTTAGACGATTAATAATAGTTTGCCAATAAGTATATAGAGGCTGGTTGCTATTCAATGGGAAATATTTGAGTTTTGACCTATATTAGTCCATTCATTGGCCCAGTATAGCACGTTCAGGGATATGACAAATTTGGCGAGTATGTGAGGTAGTCATCTTTAACACTCTATGTAATCGAAGTGGAGTTTTAATGTTGCTGTTGATGCAAAAAATTGTGCGGCATAAAACATTGTAGACCGTGCTGCAGCATTAAATATTTCAAGTTTGTTCTGCTTCGAGATATAGAGGTATATTAAATCACGTTGCATTTATTGCAAATTTAGAAGCAGATAGCTTATTTTTTAAATGGTTATTAAGAGATAAATTGTTTGCGAAATCGACACCCAAATACTTATAGCTGTTCACAATTTGTATAGTTTCAGCGCCAAATTGCATTTGAGATTCATGGACCACAACGAAAAATCCTTATTTTAGATTTACTTAAATTCGCAGTTAAGTATTTGTATAAAGTATCTATCATTTTTTGTAGATCTTCTGGTGATTCTGCTAGTATGATAATATCGTCTGCACACAGGAGAATCTTAACCGTTGTATCTGCAATACTTAACCACATAGTAACTCATCAGCCAACTCGTTTACGTATAACGAAAAAAGAACTGGGCTTAGAACACAGTCTTACTTAACACCCATATCAAAAATAAAACTATCCGAGAAGGTAAAACCATCCCAACAACATTACATTACATTATATTGAACTATTTATTATAATTGATAGTGGTAAAAGTACGCTTTTAAAAAAAAAATTAGTTGGTGATATTTTTGGTAATGGACTACGATTTCTGCATACAGTAATCCAGCGAATTTGGCTATATAATGCTAATTTGCCAAACTTATAACCCAAAGACTTGAATTGTTGTTTAAGTAAAAAATTCAAACTTAACTTCGAATGATATCAAAACTAATTTTTAAAAATTTTTTGTTTTATAATTATTTTATTAAATTATTCGATCTTATAAATTTAATTTTATTCAGATCTTAAGTTTGAAAAATGTTTGTTAATATTAAGTTTTTAGTTTTTTTCACAGAACGTTACCACTGTATTAAACAGCAAAAGAGAAATACAACAACATGATGAGCTTACTACCCTGCATACCACAGATTTCCCATGAATACTTCACTATTGTAACAGTAAAGGATAAATTAGTTTAAAATATATATTTTTTTTAGTTTTTGTTGTCTTACATTTGTTTAATTATGTAAAATTTTTCAATGTAACTGAAATTAGTTCTTAATACGAGTAATAAATTAATAAATTCTTAAGTGAAATTAAAACACTTAAGCATTAGCTAAATGTTTTAATTTTAGTTATTATTTTTTACACTAAAAATACATTCGAGTAAAATTAATGTCTATAAAACTGTGGACTAAAATTAAGTCATGTTGTCATTTTTTATAAAATGTTATATTTGAAAGTGGTATAAGTCCCCTGGAGTTAAAAAACAGTCATGATAGTGTTACGGAATACCAATTGAATTCATGTTGTCGACAATCAAAATTGATGACGACATTGACAACGTCAAATGGTATAAGAGTGAATAAATATTTTTTGACCAGTAAACAGAAAATTCCAAGTCTATTTAGCTACACAATGCATTTATTAGGTGTTTTTACAAAAATAATGAAATGCTAACATTAGGCAGAGCAATAGCAAAGAATAACTTGCATTTGTACCGCTATCAGAATAGTAGGCCACTTTTTCTTTAATCCAATTCTTATAATAAACGACGTCTGTATAGACAGTAGGAGGCTTTGATACAGGATAACATAAACCCCACGATACAATACCAGCCTGAAGACCATCGCAAACCAAAGGTCCACCAGAATCAGCAGTACAGGCACCTCGTTCATCATCTTCATAGCCAGCACATATCATTCCCTCTCTCACCATATAGCCCATTTTAGAAATATTACGACAACTGTTGGTATTAAGGAATGCTTGCTCTACGGTCTTGAGCTTATCTGAACGAACGTACTAAAAAACACTTGAAATTATTGAAACATTTAAATAATGTAAAGAAATCAGTTACATTTTCATTAATGCCCCAACCAGTGGTCTGACATGTGGTACCATCTGCTATGTAACCTTCATTGAGTTTAATTGATTGTACGGTGGGATGGTCAGAAGGCACGGTACCATTTAATATTACAAGAGCAATATCATCGACCAGTGATGTTGTGTTAAAATAATTACCCAATGTAACAATCTCTTTGACATCATATATAAGTGTGTTATTGTTGTATTCTGAACGATTAAGAGTTCCCATTACAACAATAAAATCTTGTTTGGGAAAATAGTTACGATTGTCAGGTCTATAAGAAAAAAATGTCGGTATTTAAATTGTGAAAATGACTTCATATTTTCATATTTTCAAAAGAAAAACTTTTGCTTGTGAGTTCAGTCTCAATTTACTTCTTTCAATAATATTTTACTTTACTTTATTTACATCATGTCATATATAAACTTACTTGATGAAACAATGAGCCGCACTCAGTACCACATTTTTCGAAATCAAAGATCCGCCACATAAATGCCCATCGCCAAAAGAAGCGCTGTCTAGTAAGCGTCTCCTAATAGACACTTGATGTTTAGTTGCATTCAAACTGGCATCTGTACCATTTATAATGCGAAGATCTTTTAAAACGTCACTTTTCAAAGTAACAGCCTCTAAAATAAAGTGATATTGTAAAATATTATATAACAAATAAAAAATAAATTAAGTTCCAAAATAATTATAGTAAACTTACCAATAGCAACAGCACTTAAACATACAATTAATGAAAAAACTTCGTTTATCATTTTTGAAAGTTTAGCAACAAATGATCGTCATATTTAATTCTAACCACCTATAAGTACATACGTCAATAACACAGGCCTACAAAACGAAGTCTTTTTTTGATGGTCAATTTGAATGATTATGGTAGTTAGCTCCAATCGCTATAAATTGTTTTTTAGTTCTACATGTAGTTCTGGAGATATACTGTTATCGAGAATTAGTTCTTTGATTAAGCATAGAAGAATACGTAAGCATCGGAAATAAAATAACCTTTAAATTAAATTATTTTCAATTATTTAACAATCTTGGAGTTTAGAAGATTTTGCTCGTAGACCCCACGTTTTACCAAATATTCTTTGGCAAGCAAATATTATCCTTAAGGCTTTGCTAGTTATGCAACAAAATACATGCTTGTTCCAAGTAAGGATGTTATTTAGGACTACTCCCAGATATTTCATATCCTCGGACATCACCAAGTCACTGTCCCCCAATTTTAAGGTCTCTAGACTTAACTTCGTCCTAGTAGTGAAGGGAACCACTCCGGTTTTATTCAGATTTATCGAAAGTCCCTTATCCTTACACCATCTGTGAGTGGTGTCAAGAGCCCATTGCATTCGATTATGATTATCGAATCGTCTGCATAACCCTAAACTTCATATTCGAGACCGCCAAGCGTTTCCAAAAGTCCATCGACGATTAATAGTCATAAGCGTAGCGATAAAACGTCCCTTGAGGCCACACTTTGGTTGACCTGATAATTAATCTAAGGCAAGTGCCCGCATTGAAAATTATAGTTCTGTTACTCTGCATATTGGGGACGCATGTTACGATCATTCGAGGTATTTCCTCCTTGATCATCGCTTCCTAAATAGACTGGAAGTTAACTTTATCAAAATCCTCTGTGATATCATTCGCGTATATGACCTAAGCCCCTATTTTTTATATAACTACAAAAAAGTAGGTTTACAGTTTGAATCGGCGTATCGGGTATACTAGAATCATTGTAGGCCTGTGTAATTTATTAAAGAATATTATATTTATTTGGAAGTTTAATCAAACAATCTTTTCGTTATTTATGAGATTAGGCAATATACTACGCAATAACACAAGTACACATTTCGCAATTTACTGCAATAGTGTCATAACTTAATTTAATTAAAAACCATAAAATCTCATTTATACTTTGGACTTAACCGGTATTTGTGTTTTAACATAATAAAATTATTTTGAATCAAAATTAATCTTTTTTTCTTTTTGCTCAATGCAAATTATGTTGCAGATCAGAGTATTTTCCGTGAAATTATCCATATGGACATGGTACTAAGTACACAATTTTCGATTTTCTATGTGAATACACAATAGTACATATCGCCCATTTACTTTAATAGTGTCATGACTGGCAAAATTTGTTTTTGTTTTCAAGCTTGTTTTACCTTATGCAAAAATATCAAAATAATATTTAAAACGCTCCTTTTTTAAATTGTAAATTGCTCCTCTGTAAAATCATATTTGTGGAAATATGACACTATTGAACTAAATGAGCAACATATTTAATTAAATAGTTTTTATCAAACACCGTTTTTTGTTAATGATTTTATTTGTCAGATTTTTTGTCGTATCAGGTATTAGATTACTCAGATTAAAACTTGTTTGGAATAAGCTATAAAAATTACCAATTTCTTATCAATATTTAAAATATTTTTAAAGAAATTAGATTAAATTTACTAAACGGAAGCTTAAAAGAATAAAACTTGGACGCCTTCTGATTGAAAAAATAATAAAAGTTACATGATATTCCGAAATGAGTAATAAGAATATTAATTTCTGTTGGAAAATTAATCTGCGATGAGGAAAAACCAAAGCATATTTATTTACAAGGTAAAAGTGATCCTACAGCTGGATATTTTTTCATTTGTTACACTGGTAACTGTCTAACTTAAGTCAACTGAAAGAATTTTTTTTTATAATTTTTATATTTTTTTTTTCAAGCTATTTGGTTTGTTGCGTATATTCATTTTTCTTTTCACTACTACAGGCACATAATTCTACAACTACAAGCATATAATTCTGACATTTCAAAGTCAAAATAACTTGTTTTTGTGTTCTCGCAGTTACCTTGTAAATGAATATGCCTTGGGCTTATGTGCACCAATCGTCGTTAAGGGGGTAACTAAAAAATTAAATAAAATTTAACTTTTAAAGTTTTGATAGCGAATTTCAAATAAATAAATAAATTTATTTATTATTATTAAATATTAACACTAAACTTATTAAATACAATAAACAATTTAAATTGTTAGGAAGTTTAGATAAAGCACAGTTATGACGATTTTTTTCTTCTACAATCCAATTTTTATAGTAGGCCACATCAGTATAAACACCAGGCAATAAAGGCTGAGCACATCCATTACCAAATGAAACAATACCAGCTTGAAGTCCCCCACAGACTAATGGCCCTCCAGAATCACCTTTGCAAGCATCTCGTTCACCTTTTAAATAACCAGCGCATATCATTCCCTTATGTATTGCAGACCCATAAAGTGTATTTCTAATACAATTCTCTCTGCTAATGAATGGCAAATCTACAGTCATTAGTGCCGATGGAAGATATCCCTATAAACAAAATTATAAATGAAATTATTTCAATAAAACATCCGTGTTAATAGGGAAAAATCGTTTAAGTCTTAATAACACTATTAGTCTGGTTCAGAGATGGTTCGGCGATATATTCCACAATTTACGAGATATTAAATGAAAACTATGGTATACTATTTGTCAGACTCGTAATAGTTTTCTAAGAAAAACTTTTAATAAGACATAAGCGTTTTTTCCATATTGCCACAGATATATATAACAGCATTTATGTACATCTTCGTTAAGACCCCAGCCGGTTGCTTGGCATATGGTATCATCTGCAATTTGACCTTCATTTAGTGTTATGGGCTTCACGGTAGGGTGTTTAGCAGGCACTGTACCATTCAATATTATCAGGACAATATCATCGTCATAAGTTTCCAAATTGAAAACTTCTACTTGTTTAACTATTTTTGTAACATCAAATACGAGAGTATTTTCGTCATTTATGAAGCGATCCAGATTTCCCATTACCACTATAAAATCTTCTGGGGGTAGAAAGGTTCCATTAGCTATTCGGTTTTCGCTATAACTAAAAAATTAAAGTAAAATTTTTAACAATTAAAATGCTTTACATAAAATGCGAGTACACCCTACGGGAAATGCAAGACTAATCAAAAATATACTGGTGCTAAAACAAATATACCGTGACTTGTGAAAAGAGAACTTATCATGGAAATAATACCAATGAATATGTAAGCTCTATTTTCTTTAAAGAATTAATAGATGATAATTTTTTTACACTGTATTTGTGAGCCTCATAAGTATTGCTTCTGTAAAAAAACATGAGGAAAACTTCTGACAAAAATTAAATTAGAACGTGCTTTATTTTCTCATGTACAGTCATTTTGTAGCTTAAAAAGAAAAAAAAAACTAGTTGTCTCGCCACCACTGCAATAACGCAATAAAAAATATTTTCAGCGGCTACACGCAAAGAAAAAAGATGTTTGAATATTCAGATTAGCAATCATATTATGGTGGAAACATAGTATGATTAGATTTATGATTGCATCCAACCATATATATTTTTAAATCAAAGATATTAAAAATACCTTTCAATTGCAGATGTTGCGGTTCAACCCCCGGTCTATAAATTTTTCTTAAAAAAAAATTTTATTATGAATTTTAAAAAAATTTTTAATATAAATTGTTTGTATAAATAAATTTTTTTTATTCCATTGACTTTTTCGTTTTTATTAAATTTAATATATTTATTACATAATACAGCGGGTTTGAATTAATTGTTTTTTTATTTTATTTGACTCTACCAATATTCGAACTTTGAAATATTTAGTTAAGAAGCATTAGTGTTTTCAGACTGAGTGAATTTAACATAAAGTTTAGACGGGGAAACATTTAGAAAGGAAACATTTCGCTTGTAGGCAAATTACGGGTGGAGAAGAGCATAATTTTTGTGTTCCGTACTCGGTAACGCGCTTTTTTCACATATTCTTTGTTGATATTTGCTTTACTTCTTTTTTCTTTCATTGTTTTGTGTGCAAATAATAACAATAATAATGGAATGTTGCCGGCAAAATGTTCGTCTGTGTGACCGCGAAAGAAAAAACAAAAGAGAATTCAAAATGTTTTTCTTCCAAATGTTTCCCCGTCTAAATGGGGACAAATTCAACTCATAAAAACTGTATTTACCATACAAAGTGAATTTAATAGCATGTTCACACAAGACAAGATTAGCTCTCTTTTGACGGTTCACAACCCAATCTCGAATGAAACATTAAGATTCGCCATACAAAATTAAGTGAGCGAATCTGCAGGTTTCATTTTAAAACTCTTGCCGAAACCATAAAAATTTAGTATCGTCCCTAGTTTCTATCGCTAGTTTATCTTAACTAGCTGTCAAACAAAACAAATTGTAAACAAAGAAATATTATTGTTTTGCAAGCATTTCATTGTATTAGTAAGAAACAAAGGAAAGAGATTAAATTGCTTAGTTATAAAAATAAACATAATAAATAACACAACATATTAAATTATTTGAAATAATAAATAAATTTTTTATAAATTATTATTTTTTCTAAAAATACATAAATTTTTTATCCATGTCAAAACTAAAAAACAAACGCGGGCAAATGTGAAACAACAAAAAAACAAAGCAACTGTCAAATGAAACTCATTATGTGTCGTCTGAACGCAAATTTTCACAATCGAGGTTCAGAGAGCGAAACCAGCATTGAAACTCGTCGTGTGAACATGTTATAAGTTGGATTTATGAAGTTAAGCTCAGTGCTACCAAGTTAAAAAGTTCTGTAAATATAGCAACAGCGGATAATGTTATTGAATGAAATAATAAAATAAAAACCACTTCAAATATTTTCAGAAGAAAATGCTTTCAATGGCAGCAGCAATAAAAGCATTTCGAAGAAACGAAGTTTTTCGACGAAAGACAAAGAAAATATGTAACTCGTAAGTGTATTTGCCAAAGGTCACATATGTCGTGGCTGCTGTACAGTTGGTCAAATAAGTTTTATACAAACTAACGCATCAAATACACTTATTTCTATGGGAGATTTTAATTGTTTTATAGAAATTAATTAGACACATTGCATATTAAATACTGAATTTAAAAAATTTCCAGTGTGAACGTAAAATCATCTGTTGATGAATTTAATGTTAAATTCATTATTTAACTTTCAGTCTGAAAACACTATTAACTCGTCAATCAACCACTTCAGTCACAAAGCTCAGTTGAGTTTGAACGATTAAGTTTTTATTTTATACTAACTTCATTTATATGGTTGCGGAAGAGACAAAATAGAAAACAACTATATTATTATTATCACTATGGACTATAATCGCACCGTGACCTTTAAGATCTATTGTGCAGCCCAATTCCTAACTGCAATCCGAGGCTCTTTACGAATCTCGTAATTGTTGTAGGACTAATCTTCCCTAGATCTTCTAGGACCAATGCGTCTTGCAACCGCTGGGCACTCGCAGAGAATGTGTTCCGATATTTGTTGTGCTTCGCTACAGCTACAACACGAGTCGTCTTGTACCACACTCATGTGATAGTTAAGCTCAACGTAAAGTTTAATGTCATTTCTGCTGAGGTTCAAAACAACATCTGCCCTAATGCGCTCGGGGTTAATGAGTCTCTTTGACTGCCGCATGTCCACTTCAATCCTCCAGCAGTCTTGTGGACTTCGTTTTTCCTCCTTGCGTAGAAGAGCACTAGTGAAGTTGTTGGTCACACCGCAGAATGGCTCTGGACCTATAAATGGGGTATCCGCGCCTTTTTTAGGGAGATAGTCCGCCATTTCATTGCTCACATGCCCTTCACGACCCGGCACCCACAATAAAGTAACCGTGTTTCTCTCTGCCAAAGCATTGAGAAATTTATAGCAGTCCCAAGCAAATCTTGATCGAAAGGAATAGTCCGCTAATACACATAGAGCTGCTCAACTGTCTGAGAGAATATATATTCCGGTACCACATGTGCCCCTTCGTAAGCATTCCCTAGCACATAGCTCTAAGGCGCGAACCTCCGCCTGAAAAATGGAAGCAGTTTTTCCCATTGCAACTGCCCTGCGGAAACGTGGTCCCATCTTCCATATTGGACCCATCAGTATACCACAATTTTCGATTTCGGTCCAGCATTATGTCACCATTTCTCCAAGCAGAGCGTTCATTAATGACCACTGGTTTCAGGGAAAATTTTATTAAAAATAATATGATAATGATATGGTTGATCTATGACGGTAAACATAGTATGATTAAAAATAACTAGAAACATATTTATCGTGATCATAATAATGTTTCGATGCTTCAAATTAATAATAATATTTTTGTGAAGAACACACTATGTTTGCGATGGCCATATTCAACTATCTTTTTTCTTTGCGTGTAGAAAATGTCATGAAGTATGTAAATAGTTGCAATTGTCCCCCTCCTAGGGCATCGCAATATTAAAGTGACTAGTCTATTACATGAAAACTATCAAAGCAAGGACCGGTATTTATACCTTAAGCTCAAGTCCAGTGACATGTTTTGTGACTACTTTTTTTTCCCCTAGGGTAGCTGTACTAAAAGTCTTTCCTTGTAACGAATATGTCATGAACCAAAAAATAAACAAATATTTTATAATAATTATACGAGTCAATACTGAAAAAATTTCTAGAGTGCTTGTATTCATTTTTGAGTAAGTAAAATGTACTGATTACGCAATTAATACCGATTTTTTTCTAACAGCTCCAGTTTTTAATTTACGGTCAGGTTAAAAATTAAGACTTTCTATTTCACACAATTACAGAAGAAAATGTTTTTAAAAAGACTTTTTTGAATGATCCCGACAAATATTCTAGCAGTAATCAGCCATTATATCTCGCTGAAACCTTTCGTCTTGGTCTTCGGTTTTCAGGAAATCGATCTAAATGAGAGTTTAAATAATGTAGTTTAATGTTGAAGTTAGGATTTTGTGGGACAAATAACAGGTTTTTGGCTAGAACTTTGGAATCAAATTTAGGTGAATTGTTAAGGATACACTATCCAACTTATTAATATTTTTTATTAAATGTCCAACTAAAAGCTTAATATTTGACTTATGAAATATTTACTTTAACTACTCGTATTAGCAAATTATACTAATGGCGCTCAATGCTTTAAATTAGACAACGCATCGTTAGATAAGTGTAAATAGTGTCCTGATTTATGATTTTCAGAAAATTTTGAATCAGCGAAACGAAAAAATTTTGCAGGTTCGCTGTTTAAATTGGTTCATGATCCGAGCGCGTAACAGACCTCTGAATAGACAACGATGCACAGTGTCCTAAATTCATATAACGAGTGGCGATAAATAGAAAGAGTTATTGTAAAGAGTAAAAACTTGACATACATATTCACTTTGATAAAACATTACCAAATGCAAAATTTCAAAAGTTTGCAACAAGGATTCGTGTTCTTCCCATATATCCTAAAATTTAAAAATGTCATGAAAGTAAGAAAAAAAGTTGAAACTTTATAAATTTTTGTTTAATCGTTGGATATGATATCCTTAACGATATGATCCAAATCAGATCATGGACTCGTAACGCTCAAAAAAGGATTAACTGAATCCCACTAATATCACAACAACAACAATAAACAGATAACATATTGGAGTAATAAGGAAAATAATATTACGACAACAGCAAACAAATACAACACACTTGAGTTAAGCAAAAGCATTCAATTTTTAATTTGAAATTGTGTCAATTCTTAGCTTGTAAGCAAAATATAAAATTGTACTTCTGCAAATTGTGTCAGCAGAATATTGGAAATAATTAAGCTAAATCTTCCATTGTATAAAAAGCCAAAAAAAAAATTAAGAAAATGTTCATTTGTGTTACTAAAAGTTATCGCAATAACTTATATATCTTACGTATGTATGATTTATTGGTTCAAAAAATTTCCATTCTGAGGCAAAGACATTATTTTTCCAGTAAAAAGAAACCAGACCAAGCTTTGACTTTGCTAATGAGAGGTTTCAAATTCCATAAATTTTCCCTCGTTAATGCAAAATCTTTTTTTATATTACAGCATATTTGTGTTTATAAAAAATGTTTTAAAATTTGATTTCAGTACGCGTCTTTCATTTAAAAAATTGGGTAAAATTATGACTTTGTACCACCCACATAGTGCATTGCATTACGGTGTAATAACAGTGTTGTTTTGATAACATTTCAAGTAAAACTGCACTGCCTCCCCTACAATAATGAAATGCATGTGTATGCATTTCTCAAAGGTCTACACTGAGAGCGCACTCAATTTACACACGCATATATTTACTTACTCTAGCACACAATGGGCCGCACTTAGCACCACATTTCCGGCAATCAAAGACCCTCCGCATATATGACCAGTTCCAAAGAAATAACTGTCCCTTAAACGGTATCGTATAGACACTTGATGCCGAGTTTCATTCGAACTTGCCTCAGTGCCATTAATAATTTTGGGATCGTAAGATTTAATATGATTTAGATATTCAATTTTTGAAGTTTCGGCCCCTAAAATTACTACAAATTTTATTTACAATTTGGAAACTTTAAGGAATTATTTAGCACTTACAAATGCAATTCAATTGCAAAAGCACCGCAGCAATACTAAAACACAAAATTAATTTAAAGTTTTGTGTTAACATTGTTTTAAAACTTTTCTTAATTATTTTATTTTTTTTTAAATTTATGAAAATGAAAATACGTATTTCGTTTACAAGTGCTGTGAACTATCAATCTTATACTCAATCGGCTACTAAATATCGTTAATCATTGCGATACTCTCTGCCAATCAAAATTACCTAAGTACGTACTCGTATAATAAAATACAAATAATTTTTTTTTGTAATTTTAATATCTAATCTGAAGAGGCTAGTTAATAGTTAGGGTCTTCTGTTTGTGTGTTTTATTTAAAACTCGTATGTATTTGTATGTTTTTTTAAACAATACATATGAAAAATATCTATTTATTCTCTTTTTAATAAACTCAGACTTAGATAATGGCAACGAAGAGGCAAACCCGTTATCGTGACTTAGAGCTTCCCTCCAAAATAGCAATTTTTAGTAAACTCTAGTAGCAGCTACTTTGTGCTGTAGAAACCTCTTCCAAAAACTAATTTTGCTAACATTTTTATCATTTTAAGTATGTACTGGAAGCATAGGCATTTCTTATCACTATTAAATCTGTGGCAATGAAATTAAATTAAATTTGAGTTAGTAGCACCTGTGCACCTCTGCATATAAAAAGTTCTAATCACTTTGTACGATTTTTCTGAAAGTTACAGAAAAATTTATTTCAGCTTATCTTTTTTCAAAGTGCAATCTCATTTGGAACAAAAGCTTAACAAGTAATAAGTTATTTTTCAAAATTAGAAAATTTATTTCACCACTTATGTAACGGGTGGCCCAAATGAGACCTAGTGAGCGTATTGTAGTCGTTGTTGGGGATCTTGCGGTAGAAGCTGTTCCACGATTTGAACTTTGTATGGATACATCTTAAGATCCAGCTTTAAAATTCTCTGTAATGTTGTTCTGGGTATACCCAATTGGCCGGAACGGCGACGAGTTGAGACAGATGGATCATTTGCAAACACTCTGCTGCACAGCTTCCACGTTGTCTTCAGTACGAATATATCGATGAACACCTGGACGGTCAGCAACTGAACCCAGTTCCTCAAAACGGCGAACTAAACTTGTAATCATGGAAGATGTGGGCGCTGATCTTACGTTAAAAAAACGGCGATAATTTCGCTGCATCAGAACAATTGGTCGTTGAGAAGAATAATAAAAATCGATAATTTTAATGCGTTGTTGTGGACTTTACGTATTCATTTTAAATTTCCAAGAGTTCAGTTATAATCTGCAAAAAGGAAAAATATATTATGTTAAAAAATAAAAAAGTTATTTGTGTTTCAGATCAGCTGGTCTTATTTGGGCCACCCTGTATAACTTATTCTAACTACTAATTATTTTTGGTAGGCATAGAACGTTTTTAAAAAACATAAATACTGTTTAAAAAATATTTTTTTAAATATTTAAATTTTTTCTTAATTTTTATATGACTTAAGTGGTTGTCCTACATAAATAAAAGAGAGTCTGCTGCTATAGCTTAAAGGCTCATTAAATTAACTATATTTGTTATCAAAAAATGCAAGAATATATTCCTAAATTAATAGATAACGGAAAGAAAACGATTGTAATCATTAGAATATGACTAAATTTCTTAAAAATTAACTTGCAAGTTTAAAATTGTTTTCCCGTAAAATCCAAAAATTAGACGTGGACTACAGAAATATTATAATTTTATTTGTTTTTTGCTGAATCTCTTATAATGCTTAATATAGAAATTATTTGTGTAGCTTTTATAGATTCTTTTTCTTATTAAAATAATTTTTTATTTGCAATATTGAAAATTTAAAATTATTCCCAGACATTCTATTGCTGGAGTGACGCTTTCGGAAAAATCCCTTTTTCCTCATTGGCAACATTTATGTCATCAACTTTTGGGATACTGTATGTTTCTTAGTATCAAGTATTTAAACATCACAATAGTGAAAATTGAATACGAGTATTTTCATAACTATAATTAGTTCATATGTAAGAAACAACCATACAAGCACCGAGTAACCAGAGGTGTCAGAGTGCAGATAGAGAATACATTTTCTTTCTGTCTTTTTTGCACAAACCCAAAATTGTTATTTCTAAAAAAATTTACACTTTCATTATTTACATTTCGTAAACATGAATTTTAAAAAATGAAAATTTGTGTTTGTTATCACTTTTACATCAAATTCCATACTTCATAACAAAAAACGTAGATATAAGTATTTTCGGCATGTGCATTTTCGTTACGGAAATAACTTTTTAATTAAAATTTTTTATAGCAAAAAATTTTTCATTTTGCTTATTTTCTCTTATTCGTAATATTAAAACACTATAACTGTCTCTTACATACAAACACCAAATAAAACGCTGAGTTTTTCAAAATTCTAACCTCAAAAGTTTCATCTCTGGTTGCTTAGTGATACAAGCTTAACAATATCATTTTCTGAATTGCAAATGGACCATGCCCTTAAGTAATCAACATTGTTGAACAGTACAGGGTGTATAATAATTTTTAATACGTAACAGTGATTAAACTGTTTTTTCTTAATTTAAATTATTTATAAATTTATTATATCCTTCACAAAAAGTGTGTAATACCTACACCGTACATGTGCCACCCTATAAAGTAAAGGGTGTTTTTTATAGACGTATAGAACTTTAAATTGCAATAAAACAACGATGGATTATTCGATTGACATGAATTTTATTTATCCGAAAGATAATCTTGTGGCATTACATTTTAAATATGATTTCTGGCATATGACCGCCACGGCTGGCTCGGATGTAGTCCAATCTGTACGTCCAATTTTCGATGACTTTTTCCAACATTTGTGGCCGTATATCGGCAATAACACGGCGAATGTTGTCTTCCAAATGGTCAAGCGTTTGTGGTTTATCCGCATAGACCAATGACTTTACATAGCCCCACAGAAAGTAGTCTAGCGGTGTTAAATCACAAGATCGTGGAGGCTAATTCACAAGTCCAAAACGTGAAATTAGGCGGTCACCAAACGTGTCTTTCAATAAATCGATTCTGGCAGGAGCTGTTGGAACCACAGCTCCTGGACATCATGGTTGTTCAATTCAGGAATGAAAAAGTTAGTAATCATGGCTCTATACCGATCACCATTGACTGTAACGTTCTGGCCATCATCGTTCTTGAAGAAGTACGGACCAATGATTCCACCAGCCCATAAAGCGCACCAAACAGTCAGTTTTTATGGATGTAATGGTGTTTCGACATACACTTGAGGATTAGCTTCACTCCAAATGCGGCAGTTTTGTTTGTTGACGTAGCCATTCAACCAGAAGTGCGCTTCATCGCTAAACAAAATTCGCTTATGAAAATCGGGAACAACGGCAATCTCGTTTTATGCCCATTTGCAAGCGTTGTTCAGGCGTGAGTCTATTCATGATGAATTGCCAAACCAAACTGAGAATAAATCACTTGACAGCTATTAAATCGGTCGCCATCTGGAACAGTAATGCCAACTTAAAGTTCTATACGTCTATATAAAACACCCTTTATATATATTCTGAATAATTATGAATAGCGGAGTCGAATAAGCGATGACCGTCTGTCCATCAGTCGGCCCTTTCAGTTGCTATTGAAATTCAGCTCGATCGGTCCATATATGGCGGATCTCTGAATCAAAAACATTTATCTGAGTATTTTTTTTTTTACATACTCGTATTTTGTCTAAAATACAAAAGGGACAAAAAGCGTGGCACGTAGTTTTATCAGATATAAAAGTCATGATGTTTGTGCAAAACATCAAAAAGATCGGCCCACATATCGACCACAAAATTTAAATTTTCATTCATTTTTGCATATTTTGTGTGAAACACACGGACAAAAAATGTGGTAGACAGTTGTAACAGAAACAACAGGCGTAATGTAATGTCTGTGCAGAAAACAAAAACAATCGTTTTACAAATGGCCGAAAAATATCAAAACTACAACCGATATTTTAGATTTTCATTCATTTTTGTTTTGTTTTTGCTTTTGTTTTTTATGTAAGTTTTTAAGATGTGCATGAGCGTAAAGCGCCTATTAGACGATCATGCGCGGCATGATGAGAGAGCGAGAGCGCTTTACTATTACACTATCATGCGCGGCATGTCATACATCAGTATGCAAGCAAACAGTGAATGGTAAACTTCGTTTATTATGTCTCGTAAATTTGTTGCTGCTTTGATAATTGATGCGATAATGTAACATGACAATGAGAAAAAATGAAAAAACAAATTTGGACAAAAAGTGCTTTGCTAAACAACAAAATATTTTTTCATAAGCTTTTGCTTTACGTTTTTGTTATGATATATTTCATTTTCTAACTGTCACAATTCTGGCAAAATTTCATATACAGGTATATTTCGTTTAGCGCTCATATTGCGTTACTAAAAATTGAGCGTTAAAAGAGGTGCTATTTACACTAAAATATGGGGTTACGTTTCTAACTACGACACTTCGAACTATAGTTCGAAAAGTTACTGAAGTCTATATATTTTCATCTCCAACGTCAAGCTTTTTCTAAATTGCTTAGCATCACGTTTCTTTGGTTCAATTGATTTTTTTATTTCATGAATTTTATTTATTTAATCAAAATTACTGAGGTCCTATATCAAACCATATCACCATTTCGAATGAACAATTTAATACAAATTTTCACATTTTGGGATTCCCCGAATTAAAAATATTTTTGATATTTTTTTCTTTTCAAAAACAAGGATTTCAAGAATTGTAAATTCAGTTTTATCAATTTTCATAGGAAATTACAAAAAGAAAGTTCTTATCGTCTGTAGACTTTTGTGGCTTAGTATACATACTGTTTTTCATAAAATAAACGAGAATCACAAAAACCGTAATTGTGAAAAGTTAAAAAGTATTTATGTATGAAAACGAAAATGATTTTTTTTTTCAATTCACGTTATCACAGAACGAGAATCGACAGCCTGGATTTAAACGTTCCCACAATCAAGGAGTAGATCAAATTGTTATGTAAAAGATATGTAGAAAAACTATTGGTCTACCTTTAGCCAAAGGCCTACTACCCAATTTTTATTGTGCTGAATTGGTGAGACTAGATATGGAAAAGCAATTTCGCAAAAAAAAAAAAAAAAAAAAAGAAACGTATTGTGCTATGGGAACGGATTTTACAAAATATTAAATCCATAGACGACACGTTCCCCTTTTCACGAGACGACATATACAGGAAATTTTTAAATTTCATGGTAACATATAAAAGCATTTAGAAACGCAATAAGACGGACGAAGTGTACGCCTGCCGCAGTGACATATATTGCCAGAATGCAATCTAGAGTTCACTGTAGATTTAGTATATGCAGATTTGACCGGAGATAGTAACGAGCCAAGTACGTCTTTTGCAGCTCTGACCCAACCTGAAAGCTCACCTCCAGCAGGCAAGCGCAATCGAGTCGATATCGTAGACTTTTTGAGAAAAGAAAACCAAACCGATAGGAAACTTTTAGAAGATCTCCTGAATTGCGAGAAAGAAAAATTAAAAATTGAAAAAGAAAATATTTAAGAAATAAGAAAATTACGAGAAGCTTTATTAACGTCTCGTAATTGATTTTTTATATTTTTGAAGGACTGAGTGTAAATATTTTATTTATTTATTGATCTTTTTTATGAATTTGTTTTTATGTTTTTATTTATGAATTTGTTTTTTTGTTTTAAGTATATTTAGCATACCTACGTTAAATTTAAAGATTTTTTAAGTTTTCAGAACATGAATTTATTTTTGTTAATTAATTTTAAGTAAAATACACATTGAATAAAAATGTTTATTTAATTTAAGCTGATAGAAAAGTAGTTAGCATTTCTCTTTTCATTCTTGCTTATTCTCTAGGTGTTTCGTCATTTCGAATGTTATTGCTGTAGGTTACAGAGTCTATTTCATCAACAATATCCACGTTATCAGGAGACCCTTCCCGTTAGTAATGAAATTATGGAGAATAATGCATGACATAATTATAGTTCTTCCTAGCTTTATATCACGAATTTCTAAATAATTCAAAATTCGGAATTTTTTTCAATATTCCAAATGCTTGCTCTACACACACTCGAGCTGAACTTAAAATTGTGTTAAATCTGATTTGCTCAGCTGATAAGTAACCATTATCACGATAAGGTACCATTAAATAATTTTCTAAAGGATAGGCTGCGTCGCCTAACAAGTGGCAATTAGAAGAGAAAGCAATCTGGCCTGATGTGATTGCACGCTTTAAAGGACTATCGGCCCATACAGATGCATCGTTGTAACGTAACTGATTAAGCAGTAGGCCTTAATATAATTGCAAAACACACAACTCACATAAACTAATCATTTTGTCCAAAAATAAACAAATAAAATCAAAATCATAAATAGAACACAAACAAATATTAAACTCATAAATACACATAGCTACATAACAATGCACACTTGCCTGTCGCTGTATATTCTATAAACAAGCAACAGTCAAATGGTCTTTAATTACAATAGTGCAGATCATAGATAATATTTCTTCATATTTCTTCATTTGTTCCCGTAACATTAAATATATAGGAATAGATGCGAGTGAATGTGATTTATTAAAGCCACTCAATTATGAATTGTGGAATCTTCCTAAATTCATGATTGCCTGGTAAAATACAATTTATTTATAATATAAACATAGTTAAGTATACAATTTAGGGAAACTGAATGTAACTGTAAAAGTCACTCAGTTTGAGTAGTTTAATTAGTATATAAGCTGACTAATTTTGTAATTAATTTGAATCTTAAAAAATCATAATTGAAGGTTGGAGCTCTAGTTAGCTCAACCTTCATTTGAATAAAATAAAAGGAATTTATTAAATATGTATAATAAAAACCTTTTATTACATCGTGACAACGACCTGGATGTCCCACTAAAACGTCTATTAATCGGAATTCACTATCAGACACAGCCTGTATGTACAAATGAAATTTGTAAGTAGTAAATTGAGTCAATAAAAAACTAATTAAAAAGATTTACCTGCACTATTATAGTATATGTTCACTTGCAATTATAATAACTTTTTTTTTTTTTTTATTGAATCTTTCTATAAGAAAATTACAATAAATATCGAAATCTTAAATATAAAAAGAAAAAACTTAAATAATTATGAACAAAACAGCTTTTTCTCGAAGGACGACCTGATTGCAGTAACGATTCTGTGAACCTGCTCTGTAGTTACATAGCCAGCCCGGAAGCCGAACTGATGTTCTGGAATAATATTTCGCTCTGCTAGATGGGGCGTTATTTTCTGGAGGAGGACCTTTTCGAACAGTTTTGAAAGGATGGATAATAAACTGATAGGTCTGTATGACGTAGTTTGAGTAGCGTCTTTACCCGGTTTTTGGATCATGACAATTTCTGAACCTTCTAAGAGGACGGAAAAACCCCCACTCTTAAGATGGTTAAGAATGAACAATATAATTCTCACAGCGCAATCTGGCAAGTTCATCAGCATTGAACTAGTAATTCGATCAGCGCCGGGCGATTTTTTCGCATCAAGGCTTTTGATTGCCATTTTAATTGAGGGCAAACGTATCAATGGATATATATATGTTTTTCTCATTGGAGTTGCATTCCTAGCTGCACAAGTAATAACGTCTGTAAGGTGGTTCACAGCACATTGTATATCAGACGAGTTCCTTGGAGGGATGTTCTGGGAGAGATGAGAGCTCACATACATTTTATACTTTAGCCAGTTCGTATACCGGTTCGGATAGAACGTAGGAGATACTTCAGAGTTTATAAAACTATTACGTAGTGTAATTATAGTTGGCGAATGATCAGATGATAAGTCGTCTAGGGGACTAATCAGAAGTTGGTCACGTTTAATATTTTTTATAACAGTGAAGTCAATAAGGTCTGGCTTTTTCGTACAGTCTGTAGGCCAGTATGTGGGCTCACCGCCAGATACGACATCTAGACTATTTTGAGCAATAGCATTGTACAGCTGCCTACCTCTTGGGCTAATAAGTCTAGAGCCCCAGTGGGTATGTTTAGCGTTGTAGTCTCCTGCTGCCAGGAACTTGTGCCCCAATGTTGCGAAGAAGCTTTTGAATTTGTCGCTATCAATTATGTATTTGGGAGGACAATATACACATGAAATTGTTGTATGAAAATCAGTAAGACTTATAGAGGTTGCCTGAATGAACTCCTTCCCAAATTCTGGCATAACAAAGTGCCTCACGTTTTTACGCACAATGACGGCCGTGCCACCACATGCCTTTCCACTTGGATGTTTAGTGTCATATATAATGAACCCGTCAATTCTAAAGCAATCCTTTACAGTAAAGTGTGTTTCGGATACCAAAAGAATGTGTATTTCCTGCCTGTGTAGGAAATCTTCTACCTCGAACCAATGTTGGGATAACCCGTTCGCATTCCAGTAGCAAATACGCAACTGCGTCATTTTATTTTTGTCTAAGAAAGGTCTGCAGAATCATGTTCTGATTCCGCATCTTCTCCTGAAACATGCCTTGCATATTATTCATAAAACTGTTCATGTTGGTCATGAAATTGTTCATTGTCTCCGTCAGCTTGTCGATTGAACTAGAGCTGATATCGTTGAAGACCTGAGGGCTGCTCCTTAGTACTTGGGCATATGAAAGATTTTTCACGTTGGGCCTATTTGACGATGGTAAGCCATCGAAGTGTTGTTGTGCATAGTTCACTCTATCCACATGTACACCATTAGGTATTGCAGTAGCTTCAGTATGAAGGCTCGGATAGTTCAATTCGCGATATTTCGCATTTGCGCGACTTCGAGGTTGATTCGATTTTTTTATCCTCTCGAATACTTCACATCCTCTATAATTAGCAGAATGTCTTCCACCGCATTTACTGCACTTTCTCACATTGGGGTCGTTTTTAGGTGCTGTACACTCCGTGGTTTTATGCGCGTTACCACATACTACGCAAACAGATGGTAGCTTGCAGTAAGATTTTGTGTGGCCAAACTCTTGGCAATTGGTGCATTGTGCAGGGCCATTACGCTTATGTGGCTCCTCTACTGTTATTCTTCGGTTAAGAAGATATCTCAAATTGTAAATAGGATGCGTTGAGTTTTTGGTCTTAAGAAGAGTTGCATTAAAAGCAATCTCCACACGGTGCATTGGTTGGGGAATTTTACCTTTGTTGTGTATGTTGTGAACATTTCTCACATCGTAGCCTTCATTCTCAATAGCTTTCTTGATTTCGTCAACAGGGACGGAACTGTCAATGCCCTTTACCACAACCACGAGGCCCTTAGCACCTTTTAGTTGGTACGTGTAGTAATTCTTTTTTTCGGCGTTAAGACTATTAACAATTAGACGATAATTCTTCTCAGTATGGGTTTGGATTTTCGTTTCCTGTATCTGTCCCCTTCGTATAGAAGCTACGTAAAAAGTATCTTTTCCCACAATCTTTGATAAAAGATTTACAATTGCGTTCGATGTTTGCTCGTGCAAATAGATAGGTGGAGGCTTGTGGGTGCAAGTATGGAAAATCTATTTTCGGAGACTGGTATCGTAGCCGCTTACTGCCTTTGTACTGTTTAGTTGTGCGCTCCTGTTGATTAGTTCTAGGACTAACCTTACGTTTGGTAACAGTTACGTATCTGTGCATGCCTACCTGCGGGAGTGGAATCTGATCGTATTTGTCATTAAAGAGCGGGGCCTATTCTCAAGCCTGGCTGTTAAATATGCTCCGTCGTCAGTCTTCTTATTCATACTATCTAAGAACACATAGTATGCATTGTTCCTACTCAGTTTTTCGTTTGGCTTGTCATTTATAATTTCGCTTGTTTTTGTGTTTTTATTTAATGATGTAATTTTTTTCTATATGGGTCCCAACTTGAAGTCGTTATTTAAATCCGTAGTGCAGTTACCCCTATGATGACCCCGAGGTTCCCTTTGCATGCAGTGAGGCAAGGGTTGACACAAGACCTTATGGGCGCTTGTGTTCAGAGCCAAGTCGGGCGTTAATTAGGATGTCGTATCAACTAAACCTGCACGGCCAACTTAACGGCACCGTGGTTTAGAGCGTTCTCCAAGTCCTTGCCAAGGTTTTACCGGGACGGAAGGCAGCTGCGACATTAGCCGGAAAGCCGTTTCAACGCGATGTCACTCCCGTGTACTAAGGTAACAGAATGCCACAGCTGTCAGCCCATTTGCAACCAATTCCAATAAATAATCAAAATCATATCAATGATATTTGCCGGTTCAGCAGTAGCCTGAGTTGAACCGGTGTTCGCATGCCGTTCAGGCTACTCTACTGCATGTTCGCATACACACTTTAGCTATCGCCAGATCAGGTGATCCAGGCGGCATTACCAGGGAATACCACGTGGAGGTAGTGAGATGCTTGGGTATTTCGGCGAAGGAATCACCTCTGGCTATTCCCAAGTGAATAGCGATCAGAAGGCTTTCAACCTCCATGAAATACCCCATCTCCCGATTGTAATAACTGACACTATCATTTGATGGCTGTAATATTCTGATGTGTGCAGATTTTTATTTACTTAAGTACTTACATCAAAAGTAATTTTTCCCATTCTAAAGTGGCTGTAAAAAATATCGTCAGGCATTTCATCAATTGTTTGTGAAAAGCCTTTTCTTTTTGGTATCCTTTTCGATACCCGTGTTTCTTTTTGCAACACAACAAGGCGTTCCTGCTTTCGTTTTAAAATTTGTACATTTTCAATAAAATGTTCTCTTCCGCCATTGTTCGCTTTATAATTAATGATACAATGCATATAAATGTTCCTAAACGATGTCATTGGTGCAAAATATCAGTATGCAAAGTATTAGAAAAGTAACTACACAATGTATCAACTTGGTATTAACACTGTATTGATACATTGTAATTATACGTTTAGGAAGTCAGCTCATCTTTATAAAATATACCAAAAGGAAATTGCGGAGTACGAGGAATTTTGTAACCCTTTCTATTCTTCTTTCCTCTCTCTCTTACAAAAAAAGTCGGTTTTATACAAACAAGTGTATGTATGTGTGTCTTTAAAAGACACAAGTACTGTTAGAACTGTAAAAAAAAATTAAAAAAGTGTCAATGCTTGTTCTGTTGCGTCATTTTTGCACAGAACTTTTTGGTCTACTGTAAAAAGGACACTAGAAACTGTGCTTTGTTCAAATGAACTTGTGCAGCCCTTTAGTACATACTTGGTCTTTCATATTAAATTGAATAAACATTTTTGTTAAATTACTTACAATAAACAATTTCACATGAATCTTTAAATTCGTCATCATTATCTTATCGATAATGGATCGTTATTATCTTATCGATAAAATAAAATTTAATTAAAACTAAGAACCGTAAAGCACTTTATATTGAAGCATCCAAATTGGTTTTACAACACAAGCCATAAAAATTAAATTAAAGCAGTTTGAATGAGGGTTACAAGACTTTCCGTTATTAAAATTTTGTTAATATTCCGTTAAAACATTAAGCAGATATGGCTTGCAGCATCAACTTATCGATGATGAGCAAAATTTTATTGTGCTTGAGCCTAAAATTGCAAGTAAATGAAATAGAAGCAGAATTTCAATCACGCATTATAAATGGTCAAGCAGTAAAGTGGAATAGTACACGCTATCAAGTCTCCATTCGCTTGGAACAATTTGATCGTTATTTTTTTGGTGTTGGCCATTGGTGCAGCGGCAGTATTATTTCACGTAATGCGATTTTGACAGCAGCCCACTGTGTCTGGAAGTAGATATTTTTTTAAATATAATTTTTTCAACATCATTTATGGGTGTATGTATTTCGATTTAGCGTCAACAGCAATAGCCTTCATCCCGCCAATACATTTTCCGTGGTAATGGGAAATTTGGATCGCAGCTTAAATGATGAAAATTCGCTTAAATTCAGCGTAAATAAAATAATTACGGCAAACAATTTTAATTACAATACTTTGCACAATGATTTGGCAATCATGATTTTAAATGAAACCATACCAGTGAATTTCACTAGGGCAGAGGTGATTCAATTGAATGATAAAATAAATACAAAAGATTTTAAAATTTGCTTAGTAACTGGTTGGGGCTTAACAGAAAAGGTAATTAATATTCTATTTCGAAAAAAACATGTTTTATTTACGAATTACTGGAATTATTATTAACTTTTGTTATTTTTTTCGTTTCTTTAGCAAACTTATGCAAGAAATCTAATGATGATTGAAGTTCCAATTGTAGATCGGAAAACTTGTTCCCTTAGCTATGGATCTGAAACTATCTTGGGTGGTATGTTATGTGCCGGTTATATGAGTGGTAAAAGTGATGCCTGTAGTGGAGACTCAGGAGGTCCATTAGTTTGTGACAACTTTCTGGTGGGTATCGTCTCATTTGGTTTCCATTGTGCTACACCTGGATATCCTGGTGTATATACTAATGTCGCATATTACTACGATTGGATTAGAAATGAAGTGGGCAAATAATTCTATTCAATTTTAATCATTATTGCATTCAACACCAACAAAAAGTACTTCTGACGTTGCCAAGTCTAATTATTCAAATTAGTTATAGTTAATTTACAAATCTGTGCTAATAAGAAAAATCGCTTAAGTCGACTTAAGTAAAAATGTATTTGTTGTTGCAATTAACACAATAACTTTTCTATTGTGGTTTACGGATGGTGGGACGATAAATTAAACAAATTAACAACATGGCAATGAAAACAATGCCATTTGCTAGAATCGAAATAATTTTATGAGAAAAACTTTTAAGGCTTTTAATAATGTAGTCTTCAAAATAACTTTTTTTCATATTACCACAAAAGTATTTTCTTAATTATTTTGAGTTTTATAAATTTTGGTGTTTAAAATTAGAAATATTTAATACTGTCATTGCAAAAAAATTTAACTTTTTTTATCGTTTGATTTTTATTATATAGAATTAAACTTCTATATTTTTTGTGAATACCATTTATATTACGTATATTTCTCATACTTTTTACGCTTTGTTTAATTAGTTCTTTATGTTTTCGTATGTACATACATATTCATTTTCATTAAAAAAAAAATAATATCGATTGTTAAAATTGAATGAAATAAATAAATAAAACATTGATAGGTATATATGATATCAAATGTTGACGCGTTTGGTTTCTTCTTTGAATATTAATAAAAATATTTAATTTTTACTCCACTTCTGAAAGTTATAATGTTAACTTCTATGTTTTGAAAGAATAACAAAATATTAATCTTTATTTGTGCTTAATTCCAGAAATTGTGTTGGTTTTTAAATTTATTCTTTTACTCATGATATTCTCATGAGTTATTTGTTCAGTACAATAAGTACTGAAGGGGATAGCATATCTATATGGACCATTTCGTCAGACGCTACTCTGATTCCTCAGTAGATTACTCCCAACGTAAGAATAAAAATAGAATATATAGTTTTCAATATTAAAATGTTGGTTGGGAAATTTATTTATTTATTCAGTTCAATGTTTACTGAGTTTTTTGTTTGAATATTTGAATCTTTTTGTAACTATTGCCAAATAATTCTTATTTAGTCAATTGCTTTTACAATATAAAGGTTCTAATGTTTGCATTGTTTGCAAAAATTATAATTCATTTCCTCTTATGAATTTCCGCGTTTTTGCCTTAATGGCTCCTATTAGTTTCTGCATTATCTAACCTCGCTGCATATTTGTTCCAAATTTTTAACATATTTGTAGCTTCACTTTTCTTTAATTTGTCTTTGACAATAGCCCAGTATTGTTCATGTTTTTTCCACTTTATCGTCCTGATGTCTTTGATACCACTAAATCGCAGTTTTTGAATAATGACAAGACGCTAAATCAGGCCAAAATTTTATTGGGGACTAGTGGCGTTTAATTAGAGGCAACAATCCTTTCTGCAGGCATTCTTTGATATAAATTTCTGATGTCATTGCTGAAGTGACGATAAGCGGCGTGCTTTTTAGAGCACAACTACAAATTGCTTGCCAAATCATAATTTTTTTTACTAAATTTATCCATTTTCGTGTATTTGTATTTGGAATCGGTATCTCCACGTTTCGCCGCAACATAAAATTTTTTACCTGGCAGCTGTTCTAAGTCCATTTATATATATATATAAATTTTGTTAAAGAATTTTGTTAAAGAATGCGTGCTCGTTTTATTACAATTGCATTCTGCTTTTCACTCCAGTTTGGATATTTTATTGAACGATATCTTCTGTAGCCAGCATCTAGATGAACTCTTCTTGCAATACTTATACTGGTGTTATATTTTTTGCACGATCATTGTCAGAGAGACCCGGGTTTTTCTGTATTGAGTGTATTGCAAGATCTGGGTTTCTTTTAGCAACTTTTTTCTCTCCTTTTTGCTTCCGATCCGTATTTAAGGTTTGGTTATATCTTCATTTACAATGCTTTTTGGAAGCTGCAGTTTTTTTCCAATAATTGCATCTGACCATGTCGAGTTCACTAGATATTTGTGCACAATTTTTTTCCATTTTGATTTTCCATGACTAACCCCGCTTACAAATAAACTAATACTAAAAAACTTTATCTACAAAATAAAGATGAATATTTTTAGAACGAAATGTTTCTTTTTAAATTCAAATGTTGCCACTAAGTTTTTCTAAAATGCTTTTGTAAGGCGGCCGGATTTTGTGTGAACAATGCTTTATTAGCTGAAGCACTTGATTGCGCATGTATGCTGTTCTCACGTATGGACCGTTTTACTTAAAAGATGAAGCATTCATAATTAACTTCTTTTTACAAAATTTATTTAATTAAAAGAATCAGTTAAGACAAAATTTGAAACCTAAAATTTTAGCAAAACTCCGCTTTAAACTACGGAGAAAAAAATTTCTTTTAAATTAAAATGTTACATCAATTCATCATCAACGGTTTTGCTTACCAGCTAGCAATAATTGCATAACATGTTTTGAGATGTTAAGCAATTTTAAAACACAAATTGAATGTAAATATATTTTTTTGTGTAACGAAATAGATAAATTGTAAGGTTATTAAAATATGCAAGTAAATATTTAAATTTAAAGTTGTAGCACTACCATATAGAGTGTAATTTAAACTGTTATTGGCTTTTACAATCCAATCATTAAACCAACTAATATTCGTATAAACTCCAGGCTTATAAGGTAATGCGCAACCTGCACCCCAAGATACTATGCCCGTTAATAATCCTTGGCAAACAAATGGACCACCCGAATCACCTTGACAAGCATCAACACCACCAGTAGCAAAGTTACCAGCACAAATCATAGAATTTGGTATAGAACCATAACCCAAAGAACACAATTGATAAGAAATAATTGGTACAGTGGCAGATAAAAGAGTCACCGATTGTTGATGCTTAAAGAATAAAATATTTCGTTTAATAAAAATAAAAACAAAATATATAATTTTCACTTACATTTCCCATATCACCCCAGCCACTAACTGTACACACAATATTTACTGCCGTTTGTTGTGTATTTAAAGGTATCGCTTGGACCGTGGGCCAATTCCATGGTATGTAGCCCTTAATAAATAATAACGCTATATCATTTAAAAAACTAGTAGAATTAAAATATTGATGTTGTATAATTTGCTGAACATTGTATTGCAATTGCTGGGAATTGGCAACCAAACGATTAGCATTACCCATTACAACTGTGATATCTCTTGCAACATAACTGTAAATAACAAATTAAAATTATTATAAATACACCGAGTGAGTGAATAATATAAAATGGCATCTCTAATAAAAAAATCAATCCCTTTTTTAAAAGAGACAAAATTTTTTTATAAAGAATCCTGCTGCCAAATTCCTCTTTTTTCTAAATTTTTAGTTTAACCTACTTTTGTACACAATGTGCAGCAGTTACAATTAAACGTTGTGTAATTACGGATCCACCGCATATGTGTCCATAACCAAAACCCTTTGATTTTTCTCTTGATTTAACTCTAAGCGATATTTGATATTTGGCTTCAGTAATACTTATGGGCGCACCACCAACTATTTTGCTTTCCTTAACTGGTACATCATCTGTAATTGCTCAAACTAGTTACACATTCTTTTACAGCTCTGCAGTAAATGTTAAATAACGTCTTGTTATCTATTATATGAGTAACATTTGAACTGTTTTTTTAAGACCAAGACCACACACAGCAAGTTTAGTTGGGCAATTCTTTCTCAATTCTCTTTTAAAATTGCCGCTGTGTCTACACACAGCAATTTTGTTTCAGCAATTTTAGTATTGTTATTCAGTTATCCATCCAACCTGTCTTCTTTTTTTACATCTTTATTAAAGATACGAAGAGTGAACAAAAGGAAATTGCCGAGTACGAGCAAGTCCCTTCTCCTTTCCTCTCTCTCCTACAAAATCAAGAATTGCTCATCTAAAATTGCTATGTGTGGTCCTGGTCTAATGAGAGAGCAGCAATTTTAGTATGAGATATGGAGACTATCTTACTAAAATTAGCGCTCAAATATAAGCTTACTTAATGGTGGAATTAGTAAAATCGTATCGTGAGGTTGCGGATCAGCTGATAAAATCCGTCACAGTGCTTATAGAAAATGTAGTGGCAACGTTTTCAACGTAGAAATCTACAGAAAATAGATTTTTACGTTGCTAACGTCAAAAAAAAACGCTGTAAACAAAAAGAATCTATTGCATTCAAAAAAACATAATAAAAATGGACGACGGTAAACTTATTTACTTAATACAAGAAAATGAAGAAATTTGCAAGAGAGCCAACCTATATTATAAGTTCCCCGATAGGAAGAAAGCAATTTGGCAAAAGATTGTCAAAGAAATGGGTACAACAGGTGTGTAAGCTCTTTTTCTTTTTTAAATATCCAGTTTGTGCCCAATATTTATTAATTGGATGTACCTGCCATCTTCGTTGCTGCTTATTTTGTTTTCTAGCTTTATACTTTTCACATAAAGGAATAAACATAGAATTAATGGAATGCATTTCTAATTTTGTTATTTTTTATTAGTTCATAAAAATGTTTACAAGACACTAACAGCTGACACGTTTGACTGCGTTGAAACTTTTTAAGTAACTATGTCCCGAAGCTGTACGATACGATTTTTCTACAGCAAGACGATACAATTTTACTAATTCCACCATAATACTTTTGCACTTGAAGGACGATTGAGTAAAATTTACAGTGCATTTCGAAAAACTGTTTAGATTAAAATAAAATAATTAAAACATTTTTTTAAACTTTCTTTGTGTTAGATCTTCAAAATTTTTAAGAAAAAAATTTCTGGGGGCTAATTATGGCATTCAATATCGAACGATTTTTCAATACAATCTACATATATGTGAACTTCGATCAATATCGAATGCTTTATGTCTTAAACATTTTAATGTTTTTCTGTACTTTTTTTCTTCATTCATTTATTTTTAAAAAAATTTATATTTTAAAAGTTTTTTTTCCAGAATTGTGTTGGGTTATTTGAAATTTATTGTTTTCCTCATGATATTCTCATGAGTTATTTATTCAGTACAATAAGTACTTATTATTTATTTCTTTTTTTTTTTCAAACTCACTTCCTTTCGTATTACATGCTAGTATCAAGGTAAAACACAATATTATTTGGCCCTTAATAATTAATTTCTTAGACATTATTTTATTTAATTTTACTTTGTTCTTCTTTCAATTACGAGTATCTTAATTATATTTAACGATGATATTATTTTATAATTTTTAGCATTAAAAATAAAACTGAATTTGTAACTAATTTATGTTGTTTTGCGACATTAAAACTAAAAAAATTCTGATCAATACTGTTGAATGACGCTGTTATGTCAATATCTTATCATAAAAATAAACTGATATCGCACAAATATGTGTATTTGTATATGCACAGTGCAGGTAAAAATAATTGCACTGACTGCAGTTATTTTATTTATTTACTAACTAACTAAATTCCTATTATTTATTTCTCATGTTTTTGGATTGCACTGTGATATTTTTATTTTCCTAAAATTAACGCTTCTTCTCATATGAAACAATTTTTTTACTGATAGCACCGGATGGAGCCTGGCTACTTTTACCACACACTTTGTAAATAGTTTATTGTTTTAGCTATTGGGGGATAAGTGTGTATAAAACAATTTTAAAAATTTATTTAAAATATGTTTTTTTAAACGACAGATAGGGGACGTTAAAAGCATTGCATAAAGAAAAGAATGATTTTACAAAATCTATTCAGAAATATGACAATTGTCCAATGTCTAAAATAAAATGATACGTAATATAATAATGTACACTAAAAAAGTTGAAATTCTGAAGAGAAGAGCGGCAATGTCGGATTTATTAGTAAGTCTATTAACGGCAGGGCCAAACAAAAGTATTACAGATAGAGGGATATATTCAAACAATTCATAAGCGTTTTCAAGCACATTATACAGAAGTTTGCAATTCCAGAAAGTTTCCATTGCTGACTGCAAAGCATATCAGCAAACCGTTCCTAAATCGAGGAAAATTTTATGGATGAATGAGAGTAAAGTTGTTTTGTGTGGTACAAGAAGTTGTCATTCTTATATTAGACGACCTCCAAGCGCATATTACAATCCAAAAGTACCATAAATCATGGAGTTTCAAGCATAATAGAGTAGGCATATTTTTTACATTGTGGTGTGGTACCAATTCATTACATAGAGTCAAAAATGGACCAAATCTCTAATTTGATACTGCCTTACACAGAAGAAGAGAGGATATTCTAAAAAGACAATAACTCGATGAATACTAACAAAAACTAGTCAGTGGTTTTTAGTAAATAAGCCGCAGCGCTACAATGCCGTTACTGCCACCAAAGGTCATGCGACAATATATTATCACAATTATATAATATTTGTATAGAAAATTTAGAATTTTAT
Organism: Thelaira solivaga; assembly: GCA_947397855.1. Classification (NCBI taxonomy): domain Eukaryota; kingdom Metazoa; phylum Arthropoda; class Insecta; order Diptera; family Tachinidae; genus Thelaira; species Thelaira solivaga. Next base: position 42,122,864 of record OX377612.1, read on the forward strand.
TCAGGTGAAAAAGTTTTATCAACAATAGTGCTGAGTGTTGAGTGTATTTAGTAAACTTTTTTCATAAAAGCCAATGAATTTTACAATTTTTTTAGTCCGAATTTTATATCGACAAGTAAACAAAGGTAAAATAAACAAAAAAGGAATCCTTGACTTCAGTGCTATTTTTTTACTGCAGCTGTATGTATGGATTTTTGTACCTATTTATTAAAAAAACATACAAAACGTTTTCCTATAATATAATTATTTAAAAGTTCCAAGCATTTTTAATGTTGTAGTAATAGGTATTTTATCCATTAATGCGATTCATTTATCTTTAGATTTATTTGAACTTTTCTTTTATAATCAAAAGGGCTAGTTTTTTCAAGCTTAAGCTTTAATTATAAAAATTAAATTATTTATTTATTTCTTATTCAACCGTAAGGACTGTTAATGTTCTTTTAAACTACAGACAGACCAATAAAAAAATATTAAAAACAGGGTGGCCGATGCGTTTTAAGGTACTGACTGACTATCCTACTTAGTCGTACGATCTGTCTAAAATCGCATGTGTGCTAAAAAAGTATGATAGTGTGTATTGAAAAAGCATGTGTATGACAGAATTTTTGACAGGTCTGTGCGATTTTTTAATGTTATGAAATTTTTCATAAAATAAATTTTATCTGTGCGATCAGAGTTGCTTTTTCTATGTTCAAGGCAGAAAAATAGTAACAATACCAAGCTTGTGTCTTGTTTATACAAACATTTAAGTTATTTTTCATTGTACATATTTGTAAAAAAGATATTTTGCGCCGAAGAAGAAAATGAATACTTTTAAAAGTATTAAGGTGAGTAAACATATGTTTTTGCATCTTTTTTGTATAATAGTGTGGCATAAAGTTCGCCATTTTAAAGCGATTTCTTCAAGTAGGACAGAATTCTGTCACACATTATTTTGACATAATCGTACGATCGTGTAGGATAGTGAGTCAGTACCTTTACTACATTAACAAACTGGAGTAACTTGTCCTGTAATGCATGGAATTTAGTCCATCTTTTTCATTTAAAAGCCCATTGAATTGTGTTAAAAGTAGTGCAATCAGTCATAAAGATAATTGAATTTAAATGCCCGTCTTTCTCATTGATGCTGATGCGGCATCTTAGAAAAAATTGCTCAGTATTGACCGCAAAATCAAGGCTATAATTGCAGCGACAATAGAATTTATTGTTTTAGTTCATCTACATTTGACGGATACGGTTTGTACACTTACTGCTTACAATAACCCCACAATAAAAACTCTGGTGGAGTTAGGTCAGGTGGCTTGTGACACCAAAGGAAGGTTAAGTTTATTAAAATGAGCTTGTTAGGAAATTTTCTGAGTACTTTGGCCACAACTGGCTGAGCTCTGTGTTCAGTTGCACCATCTTGTTGAAACCACACAGAGTTAAAGGAAATTTTATTTCGGCGTAGTTCTAGATAGAAAATTTTTTTTAGCATGATCAAGTAACGGTCTCCAGTAATTTTAACTCTGTATCCGTTTGATTCAAAGGGTTATGGCCGACAATACAACATAAAGAAACTACACACCACACCGTGATGTTAATTGGATGCAATTCCCTCTCATACAGAATTTCTGGGTTGTAACCACACCAAATGCGAAATTTTTTTTTGTTTGTTTCTCGCAAAACGTGTGTTTACACCCAGAGAAAAAATGACACCATCCGTTGTCAAAATGACAACAAACGGTGTCAATAGTGTATCAACCACGTTTGTTGTCACTTTTGATAACGGATGGTGTCATTTTAACAACACATTATTGACAACATAGCATTGCCGAATGGTGTCAAATTGACAACGAATGATGTCGAAATGACCACATACGTTGTTGATTTTGATTTCATAAACTAGATTAACAATGATTTTTTATAAAATTTAAGGCGTAATCTTAAGACAAATGTTTTTTGTTTGTTAAAGTTAATACCAAAATGATAACCAAGAATTGTACTTTAATTTACATTTATCCCATCATGGATTCACATATTTGCATTCATGAATAACTTCCATGAAAAATAATTTTTTTAAGAATTCAATTGAGAATAATAACATGAAAAAATGTTTACTTCAAAAATTCCCCCTAATCGTAAATAATTTTTTACATGAAATATCTTCCCCTTTCCTTAATATTTTTTCACTTCATTTTTGCTGGGGAATTGTTTTCCCTTGGGCTTAGAATATTGATGTGGACACCATCAGTACATTCTACAACAGTAGATATTCTAAATTTACTATCAGCCGAATCAAGAATATTGCCCAGTTATAATTTTTCAAGGAAAATTTTGCTTTTAGGGTAAAAAATTCCCTAAGTCAGAAAGCTTTCTATGTTGAAATAGCACCAGGACCACACAGAGCAAGTTTAGTTGGGCAATTCTTGATTTTGTAGGAGAAAGAGGAAAAAGAAATACAAAGGGGTACAAACTTTCGCGTACTCCGCAACTCCTTTTTGTTCTCTCTTCGTATCTTTTATGAAGATGTAAAAAAAGAAGACAGGTGGCTTTAAGTTGAATGAGTGACGAAATAAGAATACTAAAATTGCCGAAACCAAATTGCTGTGTGTTAACATAGCGGCAATTTTAAAAGACAATTGAGAGAGAATTGGCCAACTAAGCTTGCTCTGTGTGGTCCTGGTCTAGGCAAAAAATTTTTTTAATAAAAGGAAAGGGAAAAGTAAAAAACTCCCGGCCATGGTGTAAGAAAACCAGGTGACACTGAGGGCCAGCGAAATTTTGCATGATTGAAGCTCCTCTTGTCAAAAATTAAGAGATATCAAAAACGGAAACAAATTTTTTATTTCGCTCTAGCACTGGAATTAACTTTTAACATGAGGAGCCTCAAAAACAACAACAAAATATATGGACTTTGTATAATGTTGTTATTTTTGAAGTTACCTGGTTTTTTATACCATGCTCCCGGCTAACTTTTATTCACAATTAGGTTGAATAAGTCTTGGGCTGTAAGTCTACGTTCTTCTTCGGATGGATAAAGCTAGAATTAACTGAACGTTCCGTAAAATTTCGTTGTCAGCTAATCCGTGTTGTTATATGAAAAGCAATGAAAGTGTTTATCGAAAACAAATGTCACCTTGACGGTACGCCAAGATTTGTATTAAATAGAATTTAGCAACGTTTGCTTATGACTTATGACTTCCTTTTAACCAACTTCTTCAATTCCTTCGATAGGAAATCCAAGTATAGTATAGCTGATAAGCCTCTTTAATCTGGGAAGTTGTTGTTTGCCGTTGAGAACTTAAAGTTAGATTGGCACATACTCGTACATAGCAAAATTAATTTGGAGAATCCTTACAAATCTTGGACATTTTGCAATTTGAAACAAAATTTTATACAAAACTATTATTTCGTTTCTTAATTACAATATTTTAAATTACAGTACTAGCCAAAAAAGTATGTATAAAATGATCTTTGAGCACTTTTTGGTTGATGCTTTTATAGTAGATTCAATTTCAATTTTTTTTTTTTATTTTACAGTGGACAACACTTGACCTTTTGGTTTCACAAGCAATTGTGGTATGACAATTTATGAACGAATAACCCGTAGTACTATTTTTCATTTAAGTGCACATTCATAATTGAATTTTTTTTTTAAAAATTCGTAGGTAAAAAATACATGTAAGTGAAATGCAGTTCAGCAATAAATATTGTAATGAAGTATTTTTTTGTTATAAAGTCGGGTTATTCCTTCATAAATTGTCATAGTAAATATTATACTTTTTAATTCCAAGAACCATACAAAACAGCCTTGGCTTTTATTTCCATTACCTGCCTGCTAAGCTAACGCAATCTTGTCACCATATGTAACGTTGACTGCACACATATTCTTTCAATATTGGGTAAATTGAGAATAAAATCCGCATTTGTAAATCGATTTTCATGATTTATACCTTATTTTATTCTTGAGGTATTTAGCTCTCAGAAAAATGTGCAAAACGAATTTTACAAGAAAAAAAATTTTCCCCTCTTAAGTTTTTGAATAATTCCAAAACGATAAGATATAGAACAAAAAAAGGAGTTAAATTAAATATAATATTGTTACGCATGTTTCGGTGTTTTGTTTATGGAAATCGGATAAGTCGTTTTCGAGTTAGGCTGAAATATGTATTCGTACCTGACTAATTTAGTGGAAAAAAATTGCCACGCCCATAAAAAAAATCCCTACGTGATGAAGAAAAACCGAAAACGGATTTGAGTTTAGCACATCAAAATTCATATAGTCCACATAGTTTTATTTAAAGGAGGATTTTGCTGCTGAGCATTGTAATTAAAGTGCTTAAAACTTTTCTAAAAATAACAAAAACCAACTAAAAACAACAATATTTAATAATTAAAAAAGTGCGATACAGTTTTTTGTAAAAAAAAGAAAAAAGGACTTTTGTATATATGGTATGTATGGTACGTTTTAACGTCAACGAGCGTCGCCGGACATTTTCAACAACGTTCAGCTAAGTCCCCATTTACATTATAGACATTTCTTGGCGGATATTTTTTCAATTCTCTTTTCTTCTTTCTTAAACCGTTTAAATTTTGGACATTAATGTCCAGATAGAAATTTTTTCAATTCTTCTTTCCATTTATTTTCGTGACATGCTTAATTAATTTGTATGAAAATTAATTGAAAAGAACTTTTGAAGCAAACCAAATTAAATTAATAATAAATAAATACATTTTAAAAAGTAACAAGACGATTATTACGAAAAGATGAAAAGAGAGAAAGAAATGTCCGGAAAAAAATGTCCATAATGTAAATTGGGACTAAACAAGCCTTAAGGTATCCACTGATGACAAAGACTTTCCTCTAAAATATTCAATAATTGTGAAAGCATTTCGCAGAATGTTGGTTCACAATTAAATTTTTATGGATTTTATCAGAAAAAAATTTAAATAATTATTTTTTATAAAAGATTTTAAATGAAAAATGAAAATCTCCTTCAAATCGTTTCTAGTTACACAAATTGTGTATTGTGTGCTGTTTTCCGTAAACAGCACATTAGTGTTCAATATAGGCTTTTAGGCACATTTTAGTAACAAGTTAAATTCGGCTGTGCCGAGTCTTATATACCCTTTATTGTGTTAGCCAAATATTAATATTTTCACTTTTCACATTTTTCTTATGAGCTGTTATTATAACACAAGCGATCAACTCGTCAGAAAATTGTAATGAGCGCTTTTTACTACAGGGTCCGCCAAATAACTTTTTTTTTGAAAATGCTATAAAACCATCGAGTATAGCTTCGGCTGTGTGGTACGTAGCGCCGTCCTGTTGACACCAAAGGTTGCCAATATCCTCCTCTTCAATTTTTGTGAACAAAAACTCGTTCAACATGGCCCGATAACGATCGCTATTAACTAACGGCCACTCCTTGCTCATTTTCGAAGAAAAATGGCCCAATTATGCCTCTGGACCAAAATCCGCACCAAACAGTGACTCGTTTTGGGTGCGTCGGCTTTTCAATGTAAGCGTGCGGGTTTTCTGTGCCCCAAATGCGACAATTTTGCTTGTTTACATACCCGCGAAGATCAAAATGAGCTTCATCTGAAAAGATGATTTTTTTGGCAAAATCAGCATCTTCTGTAAGTCGATCGAAGGCCCACTTAGCGAAGCGAAAACGCAACCATATTCTTTCAGCGGAAAGATAAAACTAATTATCTGTCAAATCAGACATGAGCTAAGTTTTACCATTCACGAAATAAGCACTAGTTGAAAAAAAACGTTCGATGGTGGACCCTTTATAGAATTTCCAGACGACTTGACAATCGGTTGAGGTCATTTTGAATATACAAATTTATTTATTATTGGAGTGATAGTTATATCGCTAACAAAAATTATTATAATACGACCTCAACTTAACAAACTAGCCTTTCAATAAAAAAAATCGTATACGATTGAAAAATTATAAAAAAAATAAAAAAGGAGTGGCAAATATTGATAAAAATAATTGTCTTTAAATTTTTTTATTGATCCTAAATAAATAATTATTTTCAGTGGAAGAAAATAAAATTAACGAGTTCTAAGAAACAATCCTTTCAGAGAACCCAATTTTTAAAAGCAATAAAATGTCTGCAGGCTGTCCATTTTTAAATTAAAAAGAAATTCTAAGAAAGATATTAAATACGAATACAAATTATATACTCATAAACATGGCACACCAGAACAGTGTCATAGGCTTTTGACAGAGTCTGGCACAGTGGACTTCTGTATAAATTGAAAAACCTCATCCTGTAGTGAACATTTAGCGGCGAATATAAGTTTTGCTTGTGTTTTGTTTTGGTTGTTCGCTTCATCCCACAACAGCTGATCGTTGATAACCTAAAAAGAATGCTTGTTATCTTCACTCCGTAGCAGAGTGTGCTCAGGTGGCATGGTTGGGGAATGTCTATACAGGGTTGCATAATGTTGGATATTTTTCGTTTAATATGTATTTTTCTAGAAGTGTAACGGGACTTATTAGACGAAGAGTCAGTAAGCGTCGTGCACTTTTGCGAAGATGGTGTGATAGAACAACATGAAACATGCGAGTCAATCTATAGTCGTGGCGAATCAACATGTTTAATTTTTAGTCAAAGCAAAGTTTAAAATAAGTACAAAAAAAAAATACTTATAATTATTTACCTTCTGGAAGAATTTTTGGTGCCTGGAGACAGTTGTCCCAGAGAAGTCTTATCCCTATATCAGTTTGCTTAGTGGCTATTTTTGGGACGAAGTTTGTGTGTAATCCGACCATTGACGGAACCTACTTGATTTGTGTGGACACTTATGAAGATTTATTGTGAGCGACCACATATGGGGAGATAAGGTTCCTTGGGAAGTATTCAGATTTAATTGGCCTCTATACGGCACATTCTATTTGTAGAAACGAGTATACCCTATTTAAATGATAGAATTTTATTTGATTATATATATTTATAAGTAATTGCTCATAACTATTTTATTTAGAGACAACCAAGAATCCAACTCTTACAAATTCTAAATTCCGAACCCAAATGCGAGAACAATCTTGAAAATTTGCAGACGCAACACGTGCATCGAGCTTCGGAGGCCTTCGCAACATTTAGAACCGGGAAGCAACCACGTGGAAAAGTTTTGGTGAGTTCGTTCCATTATTTTATTAAACTAACTTTTATTATACCTAAATTTGTAGAATAATAGGAGTTAGTTATTACTAGATTACTGGCTAGGACAAATCCTTGAGAAGGATTTCCTTTTTTTTTTGATATTGCTATTTTGGTAACATCCCTTAATTATTATGTAAGATTTTTTTTTTGGTATACTCTTGTATTATATTTAATATCGATATTGTTTAGATTATCTTTATCCATTTAATTATCTATATGGGTTTGCTTAATTTAAATTGTTAGCTTTAAATTATGAATTTAGAGACCTTTATGGAAATTTTGAGTAAATAAAGAAAACATTGTATTGTAATCATGGAATAAATTAATTTTACTCTTGTTCCTCTAAGGTTTGGTGACGTAAGTTTTTTTTTTTTTTGTTTTTGGGGTCCTGAAAATCATAGGTCAACAGGACAAAGGGACGTACCCTTTCTCGAAAGAATATTCTACCACAATATGGAGCCAGCTTAGTTTTTTTGTCATAGCTTAAATAAATAGGGAGTCTATAAGAAAACATGGTACTGTAGTGAAATGCAGCATGTAAAGGGTGTTTTTTATAGAACTTTAAATTGCAATAAAACAACGATGGATTATTCGATTGACATGAATTTTATTTATCCGAAAGATAATCTTGTGGCATTACATTTGAAATATGATTTCTGGCATATGACCGCCACGGCTGGCTCGGATGTAGTCCAATCTGGACGTCCAATTTTCGATGACTTTTTTTTTTTTGTGGCCGTATATCGGCAATAACATGGCGAATGTTGTCTTTCAAATGGTCAAGCGTTTGTGGCTTATCCTCATAGACCAATGACTTTACATAGCCCCACAGAAAGTAGTCTAGCGGTGTTCAATCACAAAATCTTGGAGGCCAATTCACAGGTCCAAAACGTCAAATTAGGTGGTCACCCAACGTGTCTTTCAATAAATCGATTGTGGCACGAGCTGTGTGACATGTTGCGCCGTCTTGTTGAAACCACAGCTCCTGGACATCATGGTTGTTCAATTCAGGAATGAAAAAGTTAGTAATCATGGCTCTATACCGATCACCATTCTGGCCATCATCGTTCTTGAAGAAGTACGGACCAATGATTCCACCAGCCCATAAAGCGCACCAAACAGTCAGTTTTTCTGGATGTAACGGTGTTTCGACATACACTTGAGGATTAGCTTCACTCCAAATGCGGCTGTTTTGTTTGTTGACGTTGCCATTCAACCAGAAGTGCGCTTCATCGGTAACAACGGCAATCTCGTTTTGGGCCCATTCAACGAATCTACGTCTTACTTGATGATCGTTTGGCTTCAATTCTTGCACTAGTTGGATTTTGTAAGCAGGCAAACCAAGATCCTTCCGCAAAATCTTCCATAAAGTGGATGGACACAGATCCAATTCCTGTGCTCAATGACGGATAGACTCATTCGGGTCTTCCTCAATGCTACGCTCTACAGCAGCAATAGCTTCTTCCGTACGCACCGTACGACGTCTCTGGGGATGCGAGTTATCAATAAAAGTAAACGTGGTGCGAAAACGTTCCATGGTTAATCGAATTAACTGCTCTGATGGACGATTTTGTCGACGATAAAATGGACGTAGTGCGCGATACGTATTCCGCACAGAACCATTATTTTCGAAATAAAATTGCACTATTTGCAAGCGTTGTTCAGGCGTGAGTCCATTCATGATGAATTTCCAAACCAAACTCAGAATAAATCACTTGACAGCTATTAAATCGGTCGCCATCTTGAACAGTAATGCCAACTCAAAGTTCTATACTTCTATAAAAAACACCCTTTAGTTCATGTGGACCGAATCCCCCCAAGTCCACATTGATCAACATTTGTTTTTACCATCCGGATAAGGTGGATTAGTTGCTTCAACGCAACTTGGCGCCCTCAATACAAATTTTGCCACCGACAGCTGGGAGTGTGCCTTGCTTTCTAAAAGAAATAGAGGGAAATTTCCATTTGTGATCCTTTAACTCAGCTACAGTAGTTGTAAAGTTATATATATCTTGTGTGGTTTCGATGCCATCCATTCGGTTTTCGGGTTTTCTTTTCCTTCATAGCGATAACACCTTTACACTGTAAAATGAAACCATGACAAAAATGGCGCGGTCGTATAGGATGATGTGTTCATTCTGGATTTAATTTTAGTTTATTTCTTTTAAACCATAACAGCATTTGGCGCTCGTCTGTAGGTATTTTGTTTGTTTTTGTTTAAGAACCCTAACCTAAATTGGCGCTTTTCGTTGCTTCCTGCCCATCAACTAATAATGGTGCTCTTCTGTAAAGAAATTTATTTTTCAATGTATAATATATTAGATCCATAACCGAAAGTGGCATCCTTCTGCAATCACATGGGCAACCATAACACCAATGGCGTTCATAACAGAAATTTGTGTACGTATATAGGTTGGTATAACTATCATTTTATTAATAAATTTAAATTAATTTTTTTTATTAATAACCATAACAATCCCAGCCCCATTTTATTTGGTGCTAAAATCATATATTTAAGACAGGTCATTTTTTGTAAGCATAAATGAAAATTGTTCAAGTTTAGGTTGTATTAACGCGGGTATTCCACAAGGTAGTGTCCTGGGACCAGTATTGTACACAATTTTCACAGCAGATATGTGCAAATTGTGCATACTGCTACGTATGCAGATGATACTGCTTTATTAGCCTCCAACGAATCACCGTTAATAGCTTCTGAGATGCTGCAAAATCAATTGAATCTTCTTCAAGATTGCCTTCAAAAATGGAATATTAAAGTTAATACTACAAAGTCTGTTCATGTTACATTTACGCTAAGAAAAAATGATTGCTCGCCTGTTTATTTAAATGGCACAGCTATACCAAGCTGTAATACTGTAAAATATTTAGTCCTACATCTTAATCGAAGACTTACTTGGAAAGAGCATATCAAAAAGAAACGTGAGCAACTTAAATTAAAAACAAGAAAAATGTTTTGGTTATTGGGCGCAAGATCAACCTTAAGCTTGGAAAACAAGGTTCTGTTATACAAAACAATATTAAAACCGATATGGACATACGGTATCCAACTTTGGGGAACTGCAAGCCATTCTAACGTAGAGATACTACAGAGATACCAGTCAAAAATACTCAGACTTTTAACAAATGCGCCATGGTTTATCAGCAACAAAAACATACACAGAGATCTTCGAATTTTAATGGTCAAAGATGAGATCAATAACTTTAGTGAAAGATACCTAAATAGACTAAGTAATCATTCAAATGTGTTAGCAATAAACTTGTTAGATGATAGCAATGAAATCCAGAGACTTAAAAGAATAGGAAATAATTTTAATTTGTCAAATCCTATTTCAATTATAAAAGTAAAATTGTCTAATTGTAAAGAGTGATTTTTTTGCTATTATCTTTTTGGCAACACTAGTTTTGACAGCTCACGCACGTTTTGTATCTTGTGTCACTGTCAAACATCTTCAGTTTGGTCTATAATTTAATCATGAATCGTCTTACAAACGAACAACGCTTGCAAATTATTGAATTTTATTACCAAAATGCGTGCTCTGTTAAGAAAGTTCATCGCGCGCTTCTTCCATTTTATGGTCAGTTTAATCGACCTACTGAGGCTTCTATTCGGGCTATTGTAACAAAATTTCGCACCAAATTTACATTGTTGGACATTAAACCACCAACACGCTTACGTAGAGTGCGAACTGAAGAAAATATCGCAGCCGTATCGGCCAGTGTTGGTGATGACCGTGAATTATCGATTCGGCGCCGTTCGTAGCAATTGGGCCTCTGTTACTCCACTACGTGGAAAATTTTGCTGAAGGATTTGGGTGTGAAGCCTTATAAGATACAACTGGTGCAAGAATTGAAGCCAAACGACCTACCACAACGCCAAATTTTTGGTGAATGGGCTCTTGAAAAGTTAGATGAAGATCCACTTTTTTATCGAAGAATTGTGTTCAGCGACGAGGCTCATTTCTGGTTGAATGGATACGTGAACAAGCAAAACTGCCGTATTTGGAGTGAAGAGCAGCCAGAAGCATTGCAAGAGCTACCAATGCATCCACAAAAAACAACCGTTTGGTGCGGATTATGGGCTGGCGGCATAATTGGGCCGTATTTCTTCAAAGATGATGCGAATCACAACGTTACTGTGAATGGTGAGCGCTACCGTGCGATGATAACAAACTTTTTTTTGCCCAAAATGGAAGAGCTTGACTTGCATGACATGTGGTTTCAACAAGACGGTGCCACATGCCACACAGCACGCGAAACAATGGACCAATTGAGAGGCGAGTTCGGTGAACAGTTTATTTCACGCTTGGGACCAGTCAATTGGCCGCCCAGATCGTGCGATTTAATGCCTCTAGACTATTTTTTGTGGGGCTATGTTAAGGCTAATGTCTATAGGTACAAGCCCGCTTCGATTGACGCACTGGAAGCCAACATTGCCAACATTATTCGTGAGATACCGGCCGAAATGTTGGAAAGAGTATGCCAAAATTGGACTAAGCGGATGGACCATTTGAGGCGCAGCCGCGGCCAACATTTGCATGAAATAATCTTCAAACATTAAATTATATCGACCCAACTATCGATCCAAATAAATATTTCATGCATTTTTCTGAATTTTATGTGTTTTTTTTTTTAAATTTCCGATAGTTCTTATAAAATCACCTTTTATTTACTTTTTTTTTTTGAGTTTTAAGGGAAACTCAATATATGTTTTTTAAAAGTCATGACATTTGCTCATTATTTTAATTGTAAAATAGATTGCAAATAAAACAATAAATAAAAAAAAATTATATACTCGTATAATTTAATTTAATTTTGCAACCATTTCTAAAAAATTTTTAAATCCAACATATTTAATTTAGGATAAAAATTTAAAAACTTCTCTTTCATAAAGATGCCTGCATTCGTAATGCTAAAAGCATTAAAACACACACACACACACATACTTACACTTTTTTAGGTTTTTTGTTTGCGTGCACGTGACAGCATAAAAAAACAAAGGAAATGCAGAGCAAAATTAAATGAAAATGTGAAATATGGGTTATATTTTTCATATAAATCCGCCATTTGAGAATCGGTTGCTTTCGTTTTTCGCACAGACATTACAAATCCTATTTCTGTTGAAAAAATGTCCTTCCTTTTGTAGTTTAGACAAAATACGCAAAAAAAGAAATCAAAAATGAATTAAAATCTGAAATACCGGCTATAGTTTTGATTTTTCTCGCCCATTTGTGGACCGATCGTTCTGAATTTTGGGAAAAACAATACGACTGTTGTTTATATTAAACCTGTATACCACATTTTTTGGTCCGTCTTGTATTTTTTACAAATTACACAAAAAACGCAATAAAAATGGGCAACAAATGGATATAGTCATTAGTTATGGACCTATGTAGTTTTCGTCCAGATACTACGTATGTAATGTTTGAAGAAACCCCATACTACTAATTTAGATAAAATACCCAAAAAAACGAAGCAAAACTTAATGAAAATCTAAAATTTCGGACATTTGTTAACCGATTGTTCTGATCTTTTGCACAGACATTATTGTTGTTATTTCTGACAAAACTGCATATAAAGTGTTTTTTTTTTGTTTTGTAGTTTAGACAAGGTACGCAAAAAATGGTTAAAAAATAGAGGTAGTTGCACTTCAGAGCTCATAGCTCAGCCATTTTAGGCACAATTGAGCTGATTTTCAATAGCAAACTGACAACAGGAACTTCCAACAAATATACATGCTTCTTTCTAGGGACTTCAGAAAGTTGATTTTAACATACACACGGACATCGCTAAATCGATTCCGCCACTTATAAGGATCCAGAATATATATACTTTATAGGATGCCCCATGTACGGTGTAGAAACTATACATGTAATGAATGATAAACTTCTATATACCCTTTTCATTTTTTTGTGAAGGGTTTAAAAATATTAATTTAATTTTTTTCTTATTATCTGCCAACCAAACGGTTCATTTTATCTAAATTTTTAAATTTGAAATATATTTTAAAAACTAAAAGGTTATAGTAACTACAAAAGCATAAAAAAATTTAAATATTAATTTTTCTATTAGTGTATGTACATACTATTTCTTCAGAATAAAAAAGGAATTATATTTTCTTAAACTTTACATGTGCGTTGCTTTAGGTCTGCCAAACGCATTGCTTCTAAAGATTGCAATTCCTTTCTAATAATATCCAATTGAGATGAAATTTCAGTAATGATAACAGGTGTTGATGATTCCATATCTTTACTTGGAGATGGCAATCCCAACGAAACTGCATTGTCGAAAACAGGTGAAGTATTTATTTTGGAAGGGCAATCATTATTAAGATCGTTTTGAGATATTTTTAAGCTTTGATCTGCTAACGGTTTCTCTTCTTTTAGTAATGACCGATTTTCTTCACATTTCTTCAATTTTTTTAATATCGGCTCATCATCGTCATTGTCAGTTGAAAAATCAAACACTTTTGAACTACTGAAAGATTTTTCAGACGATTTTGGTTTTGTCTCATTTGATAATATTACGTTTTTTTGTATGTTTTTATCTGCATTATTCTTGGAGTTTTTATGTGTTTTCCCTGTGTACGAATTTGTGCCAGATTGTTTTGGTAAGCTTTTTGTTATAATTTTTCTTCTTTCCCTAAGTACCCTTGAGTGACTCTCAATGTCAAAATCTGCTTTGTCTTCACTAGACATATTATCTCCATACTGTTTAACAAGCGTACTTGTAAATGGCTTTTCAATGATTTGTTTTTGCTGTTGCGAATCTTTTCTATTGGTTGCTTCAATCGCTTGACTGTTGCTATCAGTTGAAATTTGACTTTGACTGCTCTCATATTCCAAGCCTTTCTCACGAACTTTTAAATGTTTTTCGAAAAGTTTCATTTTTAATTCATTAACTTTACGTTTTCTGTAAACAGAAATAGAAAGCTTTTAAATGAAATAAAAAAAATTGATTATTACCTATTTTTGGGACTCCTTTTCTTCGTATCTATACGTTGTTCCTCGCATAAGTTTTCATCAGGCTTATTAGCTTGATCAGTTTTATTTACATTTAAACAATTATTTACTGTTGAGGACTCATCCATTGAAACACTTTGTTGTATATGTTTACCTAATTCTCTAAAATTTTCGGCAATTCTATTGCATTCTACATATTGTTTTGTCAAATTTTTAAAATCAAAGGGTTTTGTAACGAGTGTTTCTAAAATGAATATGTAAAGGTGACAAAATTATAAAGTTATTATCGAGCATGTATTGGCTGGTACTTACTTCTATTTAATTCGAAACCTTCTATTCGAAACTGTTTTAATTCAATGTCCTTTCTACGTATACTTTCTGTCAAAATTTCAACTTGCTGCTGGCAGCCCATTAAAGCTAGCAAAATAGGTTGAACGAATGTTTGTTGAAACTAGAAATTTTTATAATATATAGGCTTTACTTATATTATTTTGTATCAAAATTATCAAATTACTTCCGCAAAATTTTGCTTTTTCAATATCCAATCATAGCATAGAACACAATTTTTTACACGATACTTGATCTTTAGCACACAACTATCCAGATCTGAAGTCCCTGTGTTAAGTTTGTCTTCTATCACGGCACATTGTATGATACCACTCGACATTGCTACTTTAATATTATCCTCGGTAAAGTCCAAGCGTTTATTTAAAATCTTATGCAAAAATATACATAGTTACAAAATGTGTTGAAATTAAATGAAACAAAATTAAAGTACCTTAACTTTTCGTTTGACATCTTGAATGCTTAACGTTTGACTCCATGCACTTTCCAAGTCATACAAGATAAATGTTACACTCTCTCTATTATTAAATTCACAGCTTATAAAATAATTTTGCTGAGATATTTTTAGTAAATTCCACATCGTTTTTAAACACAGGTGATAATTCACAACAATAAAATCACAGATTCAAAGTAAAAAACTAAAAGCACCTAAATATTTATGAAAAAGAATGTTTTTGTAAAAACAACGAAACAGCTGTTACCTACACAAGGTAGCTAAAAAGAATTTAAATCCAACTCGCCTTGTTGACCATGGTGAAATTATATTATAAATTTTAAAACTTGAAAATTTTTGCATATAAATAAGACCAAAAATCTTTTCATAAGAAAAATTACTTATTAATATTTTGGGGTAAAATATTATAAAATTTATAGATGCAGTTGATGAATTAAAGTTGCGCTGATGTAACAGTATTTATTTACTTCAATATAAATTTGAACTTCAATATAAAATTTGGTAAGAATTAAATAAACCTTTAGGCACCGAGCAACCAGAGGTGTCAGAGTGCAGATATAGTATACATTTTCTTTCTGTCTTTTTTGCACGAACTCAAAATTTTTATTTTGTTTTGCTCAGGTATTTCTAAAAAATTTACTCTTTCATTATTTACATTTCGTAAACATGAATTTTAAAACATGAAAATTTGTGTTTGTTATCACTTTTACATTAAATTACATACTTCATAACAATAAACGTAATATAAAAATCTTCGGCATGTGCATTTTCATTACGGAAATAACTTTTTAATTAATGTTTTTTAAAACAAAAAAGTTTTCATTTTGCTTATTTTCTCTTATTCGTAATATGAAAACACTATATCTGTCTCTTTTATACAAACTCAAAATAAAAAGCTGAGTTTTTCAAAATTCTAACCTCAAAAGTTTCATCTCTGGTTGCTTAGTGCCATAGTTGAAAGCAAGGCAAATTCGTACAAGGTAGATACAATAGCGTATTCGCTCCTCAGCTGTTTGAATTCGCACTGAGCCATGCTGTCAAAATTTATAATTTTATTTGTATGCATTTGTAATTAAAATTATTAAATTAATTTATATATATGTTTTCTTTAATATCAAGCTTGTATCGGATAGAATATGAAAAACTTGTAAAAATTTTTCAAATGAAATATATAGCGGTACAATTTTACCTTATCGATTCAATAAGACTTAAATACGCCTGTTAATATTCAAGTAACTACATCAAGTGTAATTAAGCCAGGTGACAATGAGACGCCAGCTGAATTACGCATGATTGAAGCTCATTATGTCAAAAACTAAGAGATATCAATGTGTTAAAGATAAATCAAAAGCGAAAACAAAGTTTTTGTTTCACTCTAGCACACATATATGGGCTTTTTGTAATGTTGTTATTTTTGTGTTTTTGAAGTTACCTGGTTTTATTGTACCATGAACTACACCTGGTAATCAATTCGCCTTGTGTACAAGTGTCAAATTTTCTTACAAGAAAATTTCGAAAAATTCTGCCTTGAATTTAAACCCAAAAAAATTGGAAAAAAATATATATATATAATAATTAGAATTTTTAGGATATTAAATTAAGTATATAATCCTAGAATATATTTCAAAAACTTTTGCAGTTGCAACAAAAATTGCACAAGCTTATTTTCGAAACCCACTTGACTGCCGCCGACGACCGAAAATTGGACAGTCAACGCCGTCAAGTATATAAATGGGGCTGCTTTCCACATACATTCATCAGTCGCTGCTCAGAGAATCTTGGGGTTCCAGTCTGTTGACCGCGTGTTTTCGTTTAAAGAATTTATTTTGTAACTAATATAATAACAATTTAGTTCTAAATTATTAACGACGTTCACAACACCAATTTAATTTAAAATAATTACTAAGAAACTTATAATGTCTAAACCTGCCTACAAAGTTGGTAAGTTAACGATAAATTATAGATTTTCTAGCATGTGAGTTAAATACTTAAATTTTATAAATACTTTTCATTTATTGCTGCACTGGGAATGGACAGCTGATATTAAATTGGCGGAATGGGGTCGTAAGGCAATTATTATTGCAGAAAATGAAATGCCCGGTCTTATGGCTTGCCGCAAGAAGTACGGTCCTTCTAAAATATTAAAAGGTGCCCGTATCGCTGGTTGTTTACATATGACTGTTCAAACAGCAGTACTAATTGAAACTTTGATGGAATTGGGTGCTGAAGTAAGTATATAATAACGCAATAAATCTTCCAGGTCTCGGTGCCATTATGGATCATAATCTATGATCATTTTATCATCCATCAAGTACTGCTACTTGCTCAAAATTAAAAAAAATGCGTACAAAACGGAACACCATAATTTTTATGAATGTGCCAATGTAGAGCTTATCAATTTAAATCACAGGGTCATAACTTAAATGTACAAAAGAAAATAAACTGTTGAAATAATCTTGAAAACGCGAAAACATCTTTGCCGTCAAAAGTCACGTCACTATTGTTATCAGTTATCTTTTTTATTGTTAAAAACATCTTTTTGTTGTTTTTGTCAAAATAAAAATTAAAGTAATATTTGGTCATTTAACAATTCATGTACAAATAATTTCTGAAAAATCAAAAAATCAGTAATTTTATTCATTTCAGGTTCAATGGTCCAGTTGTAATATATTCAGCACGCAAGATCATGCAGCTGCAGCAATTGCACTTAAAGGTATACCCGTTTATGCCTGGAAAAGTGAAACTGAAGAAGAATACCTGTGGTGCATAGAACAAACATTAGTGTTTCCTGATGGACAACCTTTAAACATGATCTTAGATGATGGTGGTGATTTGACGAACTTAATCCATGAAAAATATCCACAATACTTACAAGGCATTAAGGGATTATCTGAAGAAACTACAACTGGAGTGCATAACTTATATAAAATGTTCAGAGAGGGGCGTCTAGGGGTACCAGCTATCAATGTTAACGATTCCGTAACAAAGGTATGTTGTGTCTATATACTGTTTTTTTAAGTATAAATGTCTATGTCTCTTTAGAGCAAATTTGACAATTTGTATGGCTGCCGTGAATCGCTAATTGATGGTATTAAACGAGCTACCGACGTCATGATTGCTGGAAAAGTGTGCGTTGTTGCTGGTTATGGTGATGTTGGAAAAGGTTGCGCTCAAGCCTTGAAGGGTTTTGGTGGTCGTGTCATAGTCACTGAAATTGATCCTATTAACGCTCTACAAGCTGCTATGGAAGGTTTCGAAGTTACCACTATGGAAGATGCCTGCAAAGAAGGCACTATTTTTGTTACTACGACTGGTTGCGTGGATATTATCACCGAAGAACATTTCCTAAATATGAAAGATGACGCAATTGTCTGTAACATTGGACATTTCGATTGTGAAGTTGATGTTGCTTGGCTAGATAACAATGCTTTAGATAAAGTAAATGTTAAACCTCAAGTAGATCGGTACACACTTGCAAATGGGCGTCATATCATTTTATTAGCAGAAGGTCGTCTGGTCAATTTGGGATGTGCTCATGGACACCCAAGTTTTGTTATGTCCAATTCATTTACCAATCAAGTCTTGGCTCAAATTGAATTATGGACTAAATCCGAAAAGTACGCTGTTGGGGTACATGTATTGCCAAAGATTTTAGATGAAGAAGTTGCAAGTTTGCATCTAGAAAAATTGGGAGTTAAATTGACAAAATTGACGACACGTCAATCTGAGTATTTGGGTGTTCCTGTTAACGGTCCATTTAAACCTGATCACTATAGATATTAAAATTTTAATACCTATTAACCTTACAAGCTTTTTAAAGAGTGATTAAACAATCGTGCTGTATTGCACACGGATTTGAAAAAATGCGGAATTATATTTTTTTATTCTTACTAAATGAAAACTTGTTTGTTTAATAATTTCGTAACCAAAATAAAGCAAAAACTAATTTTAAAATAGCCCAATTTCAAATAATATATGTATATTCGGATTCGGAATTTCAAATATTTTGATAAATGTGAAAAAATGTATTTTTCACTTTATTACTTAAATAAATAAGTATACTGCACTACGGGGGTCAGAATAATAAGTTTTTACAAGATATTCAAATAGTTCAACCATTGAGAAATAATTAGCATATAAATC
This sequence comes from Thelaira solivaga, assembly GCA_947397855.1. Taxonomy (NCBI): domain Eukaryota; kingdom Metazoa; phylum Arthropoda; class Insecta; order Diptera; family Tachinidae; genus Thelaira; species Thelaira solivaga. Next base: position 42,141,947 of record OX377612.1, read on the forward strand.
AGTATTTGCATGTACAGTAGAATCTTAAAAAAGTTAACCGAAATGTTCCAAGGGCTATTCACTTTTTCGAACTTTTAATTTTGTTTAACCTTTTTTTTTATTGAAAGATAAAATAAATGCGTAATAAACATCTCTTGTTGGCTGTGTAATATGTTAAATTTTTATTAACTTAGTTTTCATTACTACAAAAAAGAAACTTAGATTTCATTTGTAGTAGCTGTTTAAAAGCTTAAGAAACAGTAAAGGTTTGTTTTTTCTAATTTGTGTAATTGGTCTTGATTATTTCCGTGAGCATATTGACAAGGTCTGCCACATGATTTTCATCTTCATTATATTTAAACGGTGTTGAAAAACTTGCTTTAGATTGTTGAACATCTTCCTCTATAATTGACCCGTCGTTTTCATTGTTCGAATTGCCGATGTCAACATCAGCAGTTGACCTTCTCGATCCCATCGTTGTGTGCACTATTGGATGTAGTCTGAAATGTTTTCTTTGCCAGCTATCAATGTCACTGGCAACTTTTTATATGGAAAAGCAAAAGATATTGAACTGCCCCTTGAATTTCTCTTCAAAATTACAACACAGAATGATGGTGATCTAAATGATAAAGATGCGAGTTCATCTAAAACTAACTGAGCCTCCAAAAAAACTTGCTAGATGCTACCATTTGGAAGAAAACGAAAATAAATGGATATACAACTTTTATGTGAAAAAATCATGTTCCAATAAGTGCTCAAAAATATATATATACGTAAATTTATTTATTTTTATTTTATCAAAATTAATCATCGAGAGGTCTAAAAATTTCACACAAATTGTGTTAAAAATGATTTTTTTAGTGAAAAAATTAGGATGCATCAAAAATGATACAAAGCTAGAATTATTATGTCCAATCTTGAATTGGAAAAAAATCCCAATTTATAGAAAATTGCCAGTTGGGTTATACTGGTTTACAGATTTATATTCAGGCAAAATAACTACTAACTTACCTGTAATATATAAACTTAAAATTTGGTTAAAAATAAAATTGTGAAGATTGTTTTAAGCCCATATACATAACTCTCATTATAAACATACTTAAAGAAATACCTAAAATAAAATTTTTAAATCTACAATACATTACTTACAATTTATCTCTATACATATAAATACTTTACTTTTTGAATTACATCCGCACTATACCTAATGTCACTTACCTGTTGTGAAATAAAATTATTAATTTACCTACCTGCAACTTACTTATCTATAATTACAATTTCTATCAAACTTAAAATTAAAAATAAACTTGTTTATAATTATCTAAATATTGAACTTTTAATTATCCAACTGGGAATTTAATATATAAAGGGTGTTTTTTATAGACGTATAGAACTTTAAGTTGGCATTACTGTTCCAGATGGCGACCGATTTAATAGCTGTCAAGTGATTTATTCTCAGTTTGGCTTGGCAATTCATCATGAATAGACTCACGCCTGAACAACGCTTGCAAATAGTGCAATTTTATTTCGAAAACGAGATTGCCGTTGTTCCCGATTTTCATAAACGAATTTGTTTAGCGATGAAGCGCACTTCTGGTTGAATGGCTACGTCAACAAACAATACTGCCGCATTTGGAGTGAAGCTAATCCTCAAGTGTATGTCGAAACACCGTTACATCCAGAAAAACTGACTGTTTGGTGCGCTTTATGGGCTGGTGGAATCATTGGTCCGTACTTCTTCAAGAACGATGATGGCCAGAATGGTGATCGGTATAGAGCCATGATTACTAACTTTTTCATTCCTGAATTGAACAACCATGATGTCCAGGAGCTGTGGTTTCAACAAGACGGCGCAACATGTCACACAGCTCGTGCCACAATCGATTTATTGAAAGACACGTTGGGTGACCACCTAATTTCACGTTTTGGACCTGTGAATTGGCCTCCAAGATCTTGTGATTTAACACCGCTAGACTACTTTCTGTGGGGCTATGTAAAGTCATTGGTCTATGCGGATAAGCCACAAACGCTTGACCATTTGGAAGACAACATTCGCCGTGTTATTTCCGATATACGGTCACAAATGTTGGAAAAAGTCATCGAAAATTGGACGTCCAGGTTGGACTACATCCGAGCCAGCCGTGGCGGTCATATGCCAGAAATCATATTTAAAATGTAATGCCACAAGATTATCTTTCGGATAAATAAAATTCATGTCAATCGAATAATCCATCGTTGTTTTATTGCAATTTAAAGTTCTATACGTCTATAAAAAACACCCTTTACATACCTGCTACTAAATCTATTAAACTACACTGCAATATCAACATAAAACTCAATTAAACATTAGTTAAACATGCACCTACCCGCCTTATTTATCTTATGCATAAGAACCCAGTAAGTATCCCTCCTTACTAATTACCTAATCTCTACAAGAAACTAGTTTTCTTGTTTCTTTTCCTTTCCCTCCATAATTTTACTTAATTATAATTACTTCAACCACCCGGAGTAATTATAATTAAGATCTTTCTATAGCTTCCAGTCTCTTAACTTTCTTGGCAAGTTATAGGAAGATTTAAAAACGTAACCGTAACGTTTTCAATTACGTTTTTTTAAAGCTCGATCTACGGTTAAATAAATTTAGACCAGTACCACACATTAGCAATATATAATAATTAAAGTATATTAATCATTAGATGAATTTTCAGTAATAATTTCAAATTTTAATATTTCGATGTCATCAACAGTACTCATACATCTCTCGCTTACAACAGGCGTTTCTGGTACAACCATAAAACAAACACTTTGGGATGTCCCGAATTTTGTTTATGTATGTACGTTTATCTAAATAACTGAAGCGACGTAAATCGAAACGGTGACGCAAATCGAAGTAGGAAGTAATTAAAAACTTGGCGACGCAAATCGAAACAGCTACTTCGAGACGACGTGAATCAGGGGATCCTTTTAAAACCGTAGCATCTGGCAGCTTTTACGGTAATATCAAGCTATTATTTCAAAGTGAATTACAGGACAGTGTGATACAATTGTGTCAATATTATCTTAACCTCTTCAAATTTTCAATAAATTCTTTTGTCTTGTGCAAAGCTGAACCTATATATATACATATATTTTTACAAAATATGATATATAATACATATAAATAAATTTTTTTTTTATATATCTGGATAACGTACTTGTTTGTTGAAATAAATTACTTTTGCTAGACACTGTAAAATAAATACACGTGCTTCTCTCAATTGACAGACCTCAAGCCATCGTGGCCTTTTTACACATTCAGTGATTGAATTTCAATCAGCAAAACATACGAAAGAAAGAAAACATTTTAATTGAAACGAAAGTGAATTAAATATTGTGAAAATGGGTTTTGGACGTGGTGGTGGCTTTAATAAAGGAGGCGGTGGTTTTAACAAAGGAAGTGGCGGTTTCAATAAAGGACGAGATGGTTTTAACAAAGGAGGTGGTGGTTTTAATAAAAGAGGAGATGGTTTTAACAGAGGCGGTCGTGGTGGTCGCGGAGGAGGTAATTTTCAGCAAGGTCCTCCAGACCGCGTTATACCACTCGGTCATTATTCCTATAAATGCGAAGACGATTTAGTGTGCAAAGTAGATATAGATGATGTACCATACTTTAATGCACCAATATTTTTGGAAAACAAAGAACAAATTGGCAAAATTGATGAAATTTTTGGAACTGTCAGAGATTACTCCGTCTCAGTGAAATTATCCGATAACATTAATGCTAGCAGTTTTAAAGTGAATCAAAAGTTATTCATTGACCCCTCGAAGCTGCTTCCCATTTCTAGATTTTTACCCAAACCACCTCAGCCAAAAAGTGCCAAGAAGAAGGGTCCTGCTGGTGGAGTTGGTAATCAAAGAGGTGGTAATAGAGGAGGATTCGGTCGTGGTGGTGGTGGTGGTGGAGGAGGACGTGGAGGCGGTGGCGGGTTTGGTCGCGGAGGAGGTGGTGGTGGACGCAGCGGAGGTGGTGGCGGCAGCGGAGGTGGTGGCGGCCGCGGAGGAGGCGGTGGTTTCAGTCGTAATGGTGGTGGAGGAAAAGGCGGTGGGGGCGGACGTTCTCGTTGGTAAAACCCATATGATAAGCATTTGAAGTTAAATGACTACATAGATTTAAGTAGATTTCTTAAATTTTTTTTTATATACATAAAAATAATTTTAAGTAATATTTAAGAATCTGATTACATGTGTAAGTATGTAGTACATACTGTGTTGCCTGAAAAGGTAAAAATAAATATACTCGTTAGAGTTTTCAAAATTAATGATTTTATTACGAAATCCTTAATTCCGAATATACGTAAGATTTTCCAAGTATGTTCAGGGGGTTACTCTATTGCAATGCGAAAAAACTACGAAATGTGAAATGTGCTTGATAGTTTACTTTTTCATTTGTTTGGTAGTGCCCCGCTCTTTAATATATAATTGCATGCCAACGTCGTTTTATGCACACAAATATCTTCTATAAGCAAGGAGCAAACACAAAACATTTAGCTTTCGCATAGCAATACAGAGTAGCCCCATTGGAATTGTGGAGTTTAGTAATTGTACTAGTTCCAAAACAGCTATTCGTAAGTCATATATAATACAAGCTATAAAAATTAACATTTGGTATACTTAACATTGCATCAGTGTTTTAACTTAAATAAAAAAGGAAAATATACCCGCAGATGGCTATAGCACGGACTTTTTACAAAAAAATAAAAAGTAACATGCAAGATATAATCAATACTACTAAATGTTTTGTTTTAATACTATCCCAAGTAGCTCCGTGATTCGAAAAGGAAGTGACTAATATGCGATAATTTTACGCTTAGTGAATGTAAATAACCAGCTCAATCATGAATATTCCTTAGGAATTTTTTTTCCCCAAGGAAAATTTTGGTTTTTGGGAAAAAATTCACTAAATTAGAGAATTTTCTGTGTTAAAAAAGGGAGAATTTTTTTTTATGATAAGAGGAAAGTGAAAAAAACTCCTAGGGAATTTTTTTCATAATTGGGCTGTACATATATAAAAATGTTTGCAGAAAAAGCAAAGTAAATAAATGATCGTACGTACTCGTGTAGTAGACATGCTTTTTCAGAGCATTGAAAAAGTAACATATACCAACAAAAACAGTTCATTATTACCAGTTTAATCTATAGAGCAACCATCGTTTAATAAAATGTGATAACAAGTAAGTTAATGTCGGCTATGCCGACCCTTATATACCCTTCACCATGTTAGCCAAGTATTCATATTTTTAGCTTTCCACATTATTCTTAATGTACTGCGATCAACTCGTCTACAAAATTTGTATGTATAAAACTCAATATTCTGAGTAGTTTTTATTTAAAATTTCTAGACGGTCAACACGCTTGTTATAAACAAAGCACATAAATTAAAAAAAAAAAAAATTATATAATGGAAACGGCCATTTTACCTTTTTTAAAAATTTCTTTATTTATTATTGGAGCGAAATATAGACAGAAAAATAATTTTTAATATTACAATCACAAGCTTAACAAAAAAGGTCAAATTAACTTACAAATAAAAAAGGAAAATATTGATGAAAGTAATTTTCTTCGAATACTTATTTTTTTGTAGTCCTAAAGTAAATAATTAATTTTAGTTAAAAGAAACTAAAATTAACGAGTTCTAAGAAAAAATCCTTTCTGAGAACCTTATTTTTAAAAGCAATAAAATAAAATGACTGCAGGCACTCAATTTTTAAATTAATAAAAAATGAAATTTTAAGAATTTAAAATGTTTTTAAACAATATTTAAACCAAACATATTTAATTAAATATTTAAAATCAATAAAGAACTTCAATTTAACGGCAAAACTCAAAATAGGCCTGATTATGAGTGTCTTTGTAGTGACGAAAACAGTGATATGTGGCAGCGCCGACCATATAATTTACATTTGCTTGTAAATTCGACTACGACAGCGACACTCGTAATTAGGCCTAATCATGGAGTAATTATACATGTGTGTGGGCGTTATTCAATGATTTCCATTTGAAATTAATTAATTTTAACTTACCTCCAAGGATGATTTCTCAATAATGAGGAACATATTTATTTTTATTAATAAAAATGTAAATAAAAAGTTTAAAAAATTTTTTAAACAATTTTGACAACTTGGTAAAAAATAAATTCGCCTTTCGGCGTGCTCACACCTGTATAATTTCACCATGGGTCTAATAATTCTGTTTCACAAAAATGATTGTATTCGTATTACTATTAAAGCGGGTTTCAGACTATTGTCACTAAGCAACCTATTGTATTTAGACACCATTTACACAGGGAAAGTTTACTTTGACAAATTTTGTTGAATTCTCTTTTAAACTTTCTTTGGTGTTTACACAGGGAAAGTTTTGTTTCTCAAATTTTGTTTTGTTTTCAAATAAAAAGTTGCAGCTAACTTCAGTTATATAAGCTACGAACAAAGAACAAAACGAATTTGCGAGTACAAGAAAGTCTGTACTGCCTCCCGTTCTCTTCACCCCTATCTCCTATAAACTCAAGACTTTGCAAAGTAAACTTTCCCTGTGTAAATGGTGTCTTAGTATTAATATATGTCAAAAATTCGTGTATTACCCCCCAACCACACGAGGCAATATGTTTGGCAATTATTGCGTGGCAACTGTAAAATTTGATTGCCAACACCAAATATTAACGTGTGGACCGAATGAATATATGTTGAAACATTCGTTGAGCAATAGTTGTTATAACATATTGCTCAGTAATTATCTTGGACATATGCTGTCAAATTGAATTGCAATTTTTTGTGAAAAATTAAAAAAAATACAAGCAACGTGTGATATTAAAAAAATAAGCTAATAAAAAATTAAATAATTCTTCAACGACATAAAACCTGTAAGTATGTATTTACTGAAATAGTTTCTAAATACTTTTAATTTTAATTTATCACACTCTCATTTTATCAGGGTTGCTTTTGTACAAACAACCACAGAAACAACTAGAAATCAGCTGTGAAATTACTTGCCGCCTGTTGTATTTTATTTGAAGTGTGATTATATGAAAACAGAAAATATTTTCCTTTATATTTTTTGACAGTCTATTTGATTTGCATCTGATTTCGGTCTCAGTCGATTGAATCTCATTCTATCAAAAACTAAGGGATATCAATGTGTTAAAGAGAGATCAAAAGAAGAAACAAATTTTTTATTTCACTCTAGCATACTTCTTAATATCAACCTCGGAAATAATTTTTGACAGGAGGAGCCTCAAAAGCAATAACAACATATAGGGGCTTTTTGTAATGTTGTTATTTTTGTATTTTTAAAGTTACCTGATTTTATTGTACGATGGAACTAGCTATAAAAAAAAACAAATTGAATGAAGGAATGTAAAAAAATTATGAAAAAATTTTTTTCCTCCATTTTTATTTCCGCGATGTGCACTCAAAAAAAATGATGATTACAGAAGTGGTGCCAGATCAACAAATTTTGCGCACTGTCAGCCACTTAAAATTTTTCTTGTCTCTGGATTTTTTACTCTCTTTTGACGCTCTCTCTTTGGAAATATTGTCAGTTATACTGCAGTCACACGATCAAGTTTTTTTACAATTCTCTTTCAAGAAATTTACACATACTGCTTGTCAAAATTCACAAAAATTTAAAGCTGTGACGTAGGCTGCACGCAATTTCAAAGCAAGTTTTTCAACAAGATGTTTTTTTTAACCTCTTCCACCGACAGTTTTGTTTCGGCGGCAATAGAGTTATATGCCTTAATTTTTAAATCATTACGTCTATATGCAGGAATATTCATGTTCCACAGAACTTAATGCCTTCTGTATATCTCTATGAACTGCAAAACGTCGTTATATTTGTTTAATTTGTTCACAAACATATTTAAAAAAAAAAAAAACAAAACAATACTGGGGCAGAATAAGAATTCAAATTTGGAATAAAAAAACTGCAGTCAGCTGTTTTCTTGACTGTAATTTGAAACACTCAATTGAACGAAAAATTGAAAGCAAACTCTCAGCAAATTTTAAAAGTGTGAGTGGATTGGTAGAAAAATGAGAGAAATTTTAAAAATTGAATGAAAACTTGATCGTGTAACCCCCAAGTAACAATTGTTACAAGTTCGTAACAATTTTTAGAATTGAACGGACCTATTATAGTATGTTCAGACGAGACAAGGTTCGCTCTCTTTCGAGGGTTCACATCCCAATCTCGAATGAAACAGGAAGATTCGCCATACAAAATTAAGTGAGCGAATCTGCAGGTTTCATTTTGAAACTCTTGCCGAAACCATGAAAATTTAGTATCATCCCTAGTTTCTATCGCTAGTTTATCTTAACTAGCTGTCCAACAAAACAAATTGTAAACAAAGAAATATTATTGTTTTGCAAGCATTTCAATGTATTAGTAAGAAACAAAGGAAAGAGTGTTAAATTGCTTAAATATAAAAATAAACATAATAAATAACACAACATATTAAATTATTTGAAATAATAAATAAATTTTTTATAAATTATTATTTTTTCTAAAAATACATATATTTATATATTAAAATTTACCTTTTTTATCCATTTCAAAACTAAAAAACAAACGCGGGCAAATGCGAAACAACAAAAAACAAAACAAAGCAACAGTCAAATGAAACTCATTATGTGTCGTCTGAACGCAAATTTTAACAATCGAGGTTCAGAGAGCGAAACCAGCATTGAACCTCGTCGTGTGAACATGCTATTACGAACATATACAGCTTAAAAAATTCCTTAAAAAACAAAGCAGAATCAATGAAAACCTAATATTTCGGTTTCATTTTTGATTTTTCTTGTCTATTTGTTGACCGATTGCTCTTATATGTTGCACATACATTACGACTGTAATTTTTGGCAAAACTGCGTACCACATTTTTCCGTTCATTTTGTATTTTAGATAAAATATGCCAAAAACACACTCAGAAGAGTGATAAAAAAATAAAGGCAGTTGCGGTTTTTGACTCATATCTCCGCCATTTATTGTCCGATCCTGTTGAATTTCAATAGCAGGCGAAAGACAAAAGAAAATGGCAGATTGATATGTTAATTTTCTGTACGCTTTCTAGGGACTTCAGAAAGTTCATTTCAAAGAATACACAAACAGACGGGCATCCATAAATCGACTCCGCTATATATAAGAATTCAGAATATATATACTTTATAGGGTGTCCCATGTTCGGTGTAGAAATTACACAAACGGAATCACAAACTTATATATATACCCTTCTTACTTACAGTGAAGGGTATAAAAAAATCTTTTAATCAATTTATAAAATTATTTTAAAGAAAAATACATATGTAGTGTACAATTTTCTAATTAAATAAAATTAAATATATTAGACTACATATAAAGAAAAAGAGAAAAGTGATCCGAATTGTCTACATACTAAGTGAAAATGAATCGTATTGAAACTTTTATAATACGGCTTCTGTGTATAGTAGCAAGCCATGGAGTTTCTTCATTGCAAAAATCATTAACAGTCAATATTGATACAATGTTCCCAAGAGGTTCAGAACCTCGATGGCATGTACAATTTATACCCACTAATAAAACTGAAGTTCATATGGAGACGTTGCAAAAGATAGAAGTAATAATAATAAGTAAGTTTGTATCAAGTGTGCAACAGCTACTATAAAAAGTAAAATTAAGCTGGGTTTTAAAAATTTTATTATTTCATACACATAACTAAACTTATGTATTCTAGTACATATAGTATGATCTTTTCACACATTGAAAAACAAATTTTCATGCAATCTTTAATAGATCGAATATTTACAAACGATTTTTACTCGAAAATTTTCATGTTAAACTTAGTAACTCTTCTACAAAAATTTGCTAAAAAAATAACTTTCTTCCTTTAAAAAGTAGAAGTCAAATCAGAAATAAAAAGAATTTGTTTATTTTTTTAGACGTTGATGTGGAGTATTTAAATACAATATCATTTACATTTAAATCAGATAACAATAAATTAGCCAAAATAGACGATGTTGTAATGGGAACTAAGTTTGATCCAATAAGTAGAACTTGGCATGGTAATGTTACAATTGATGCCATATTTTTGGGATCAACAAGAATTTATGTTGAAATGAACAACAGGTTGGATAATACATCAGAATTAAGCAAAGAATATCTGAACGTTGTTATTATACGAAAAATGCGTATTATAGATCATGTATTTACGGGCTCAATTATTTTATTAGTTTCCCTACTGTATATTAATTTTGGCGCTGCTTTAGATTTGCAAGTCTTGAAAGGTCTTATAACAAGACCCGTTGTAAGTAAATTTGTAATATACATTGAAAATGATAAATTGAATTGTTTATTTTTATAACTCTATACAGAGCCCTGGCATCGGGTTATTATGTCAATGTGTACTAATGCCATTACTAAGTTTTGCTATTGGCTATTTTATATTTCCCGATAATATTGAAATGCAGTTGGGTTTATTTTTTACTGGCGTTTCGCCTACTGGCGGTGCTTCAAACATTTGGACTGTTATACTGGGTGGCAATATAAATCTATCAGTATTAATGACTACTGCAAGTAATTTGGCAGCATTTGGAGTAATGCCCTTTTGGATTTTTACTTTGGGTAACATTATCTTTACGCGGGGAAACATAGAAGCCCCATATGTAAAAGTAGCTACATATTCAGTGGGATTAATTGTACCCTTAGCAGTTGGTTTGGCTCTGCAAAAAGGGACTCCTCGTCTTAGCCGCATTTTAGTGCGTCTTTTAAAACCAATATCGACATGTCTAATATTATTTATTGTTGTTTTTGCAATAGTAACAAATATATATTTATTTAAATTATTTTCTTGGCAGGTAAGGTGCAAAGTTATTGTTTTAATGTATTTCTATTTATATAAAATTGTTCTGAATAGATTATTCTGGCCGGATTATTGCTACCTTGGTTGGGTTATATTATCTCTTGGTGTCTAGCCAAATTAATAAAGTTAAAATCTACAGATTCCTTAACTATAGCAATAGAAACTGGAATACAAAATACTGGCATTGCCATTTTTTTATTAAAAGCATTACCACAACCACAAGCTGATTTAACTATTGTTGTTCCAGTAGCCGTTGATATTATGACCATGCTTCCTCTTCTAGGGTTATATGTGTATCAAAAATGTACTGGTCGTAATATAAAAGAAGGCATTCTCGAGGACAATCATGAAGCTGATAGATCATAAATGCATTCTGAATGGTTTCGTATTATATGTATATAATTTTTTTGGTAAGAATTCATATAATTCGTTCATATTGTTTTATTTTATTTTTTTGTTTTTTTAGTTATAAATTTAAACACACAACTTTATTATTGTTAATATTCAATAACTTATGTACTTGTTGCTTGTAATACTTTTAATAAACATTGTGTAGTAGATGGATCCAATTGAAGTTTGTGCAACTCTTTGATGTAACTTAAAAAATTTGCTTGTCGCTGAACAATTAAGTTCATTAAATTCGGTGTGAGTTGATAATAAATTAGTACAGCAATTAAACGCGCCACATCTTGTACCGAGAGATTAGCAATAATGTTGGGTTCGAAGTTGGATGAATCTACAAACTGTCTTAAAGGCAGAGATAATTGTTGACGACAGTTATCTATAAACGTTTCAAATTGTTCGATGAAAGAAAATATTAATTCTTTGGAGAATAGTATATGGGATGTAGAGTATTGTTGCAAATAGGTGCTGATCAATTTCAATTGCCAAATGTCATTGAAATTCAATTGTTGAGAATTCAAGCGTAAAACATGCTAAAAATTGATAAAAAAAACATTATTCATTATTTCTGGATTAATATTATTTTACTAACTTACATTATAGATAGTCAAATAAATTGGCAAAACATGCATCTTATCTTTTACTACTGCATTGTAAAATAGCATAGTTAAATGTTGTTTTAAAGCTAATTCTTTGGATGAAGTTTTCATGTCTTCTGAATGCAGCAATCTATCTGTAAATCCTATAACGTACGGCTCATTTGAAAATCTTTCGAGTGTTATTGGATCTATTTCCCAACACACGTATTGTTCTGTTGTTAACGTTTGTGAGAATAGACTTTTTAGACGATCAGGATCCTCAAGATGTGACAAACAGCCTGAACGTTTTTTAATTTCAATACAGGCAGAATTATCTAAAGCTTTACTGGACATAAGCAAAACAAAATTATTTTAAATTATACAATACCCTTATTAACCAAAATTTGACTTACACCAATTGATTCCAATTACGACCCTTTTCAAATGATACTGGCCAATAATTGGGATCGTCAACTATTACTTTTTGCAGGGTTCTTAATTCGGGCAAAATACAGGGAGCCATAGGTAGGCGTCTCAATTCTTTAGAACCAACTTCCAATACTGATATATTGCATAAACATAATTTCCGTGTATCAATATCACGAGGCAGAAACAAACGAGGTTCAACAGCTAAAACATACAGGTGACGGAATGCTTGTAGATGGTACCTAAAAATTCGGAAAACAGAAATTTTGAATAGAAAAATTTCTTCAAAATGCATAAATAAAATTACCTATTATCGTTGCTATGTGTTGGAAATTTTGGGAAGAGTGCACACACTAAAGCTGCAACTGCTTCCGGAGTTTTAGCAATAGTAAAACGTCCTGCACCCAAAAATAAAAAACCCAAAGCCATATGTATTGCCATGTGGGAACCATAAGTTACATGAGGGTGTTGTGTTCCAATCCTAGAACGTAAATAACGTATAATACGAAGAATTTCTAAATCACCTGACCCAGCAAATACTAGTGATATGGCTAGTAATATAACCATTAAACTATTTTCAACAGTTGTGCGGCCGGCAAACTCTCCAACATATTTGCCCGAAAAGCCTAAAAATAATTTAATAGCTCTTCTTAAGGTCTTGAAGGCTACATGATTTTCCGAACCAGCATACTTTAATCCAATACAAAAGGCTGCGCCAGCAATGATATTGCAATATGCCTGACTAAAATTTAAAAGATAATAATGATAAATTATTTTTATAAATACGATATTTACTATGTACACATTTGCGTTCATACTAACGTTATAGCTTCATGGTCTATATCCTCACTGTCGTTTACTTGAGCCCCTTTTTCTATATCAAATCGAAGATTGGCAGGGAATTGATTATGTAACCAATCTTCATAGGGCAAGATTTCATTCCACATTATAAGGCCATGTGCAATTGTTCTTAGTAGTAACAAATCAGGTCTTACAAGATCTAATAAATAACGAGTATTTGGAGGATTCATCCACTCTGCAACTGCTTTGTTATCGGTGTTGAAGAACATAAGACCAAGTGCCAAGGTAGATCCAGGAGCTGTAACGTCAATGTTCACCTGATCACCTTCACGTACTTGAAAGGAAGGTAATTTATATTTTTCTTTTTGAGAGCCAGTCAGTAAACGTCTATTCCCTCCTACCATATAATAATGTAGGGTATCAGGCAACTGTAGGTCTCTTAAACCTGCTGGAGACTCTCCTTGTCCCAAAGTTACTAAACCTAAAGCCAGACCAGCTGTTAAAGCATAAGATTCCCTTTCAACACAATTTTCCATTTCTGGTCCCGGTGGTCGACCAACCTCTTGTAAAAGAACTTCAGCTATATGCCTTTTAGCTGTACCTTGATAAAGTAACCCAATGCCCATTAAAGACGCCACCTGAATATTTTGTGGGATATCTAGCTCTAATGCTGTAGCGGGCAGTAGTGCCTCAATATGTACACTCAGGAGTTTTGTTGTAGTATTATTCATAGTACCTCTATGAGTGGCTGATATGCCCAAAAGCAAACCTACACTTGTCATTTCATCGCACTTTACCAGGTATTCGTAAATGCTCATGAACGACAAAGTCTTTAGATGATTATTCAAACCCAAAGCCATCAGAAAGCCTGCATGTTCGGTAGATATGTCCGTTTGACCTTTTGGCTTGTTATAAACAATCCATGTGGAGTCTACATCGCGAGCATGCGGAGAAATTTTTAACCCAGCTGCCACACCATTATGAAATGTTGGCCATAAACTCATATTAGCTGGAAATTCTATTTGTTGCATTTCAATTGTTGCACCCTTTATTGGTTCTTTGCCACTCAGACATAGTTTAGGAATGGGCATTGACTCGGTAGGTGTTGGAATGGATGTTCTCAATGTAAACATTCCTCTGCCCAATGGTAATGTCATTGTTCTGGTGCATAAAGTAAACAGCTGCTTTTCCTGTTCTTCTATAAATTCATGATCTGAGGTGCCGGGAGACTGGGCTATATCTATTATAACTGGTTCCGACGAAGTTAAAAGTCTACGTACTTCTGTTATTCTCATATCATCAGGGTATCGCAAACTCAGCAATTTGGTATCTATATTATCCATGCCATCATCTAAGGCTCCCTCCATTTGAGATATACCACTCTTAGAAGGTGGACATCGTGCTGATAGTGAATCTTCGGTATCTATATTCATGTTTTGTAAATAATTTGAACTTTTGTTTAGTAATGAAAAATCACAATTCTGTAGTTTGGCATGGGCAACTAAATCAGAGCGCAATATTAATTCGTACGTTTCAGGCGAACAGCCGATAGGAGGTTCCAACCTCGAGTATTCCAAACATTCTGATATTATCAAATTTATAGCAACTGGTAAATGTTCTATATCCTTGCGATTCATTTCTGAAAACAAATTCATATACATTGTATACACATGTACTACATATTTGTTAATTTTTTCTTACTCATATTAATTAACATTTGTATAACTTGTTCAGATCTAGTTACATTGGCTGATATAAATCGTTTTGATCTTTTACTAAAAAAGGATTGCACTGAATTGGGAAACTCCAAAGGTTTTATCCATTGTTTCATTTTATCCGTACCATGCATAATTAGTGAGACCACCTTTAACAAACATACATGCCACTTGCTTATTTATTATAATGAGAAATTAAGTTTTACCTGTAACACATTGCGACTCAAATCGTTTATACATTCTACATAGCTGTACGGTAAAGCATTCTTATTTTGTATAATACATTCCAGTTGATGAAAAATGTTAGGTGCTTGAACTTGCAAAACTTCTTTATGTGACATTTGATAACCATGCTGTTCAGTTAAAACACAAGTTTTTGTACAATTGTTGACCAACAATGGAAAGTCTAATACATAGTGAAACGTATAACTTTGTAATTGCATATCTAAAGCCATCTGATAAAGTAACTATGTGATGTATAAAAGACATTAAAAATTTTACATTATTTTATGTGCTACTCAGTAATTTGTATTTATGCCAATTGACTTACCTTTGCCAAAGGTAACAAATGTTGATGCATGGTGCTATCCAATTTAAAGTCTTCGTAAAGTAAATGAAAACTGTAAAATATTGCCGGTATTGTATTAAATAAACAAGCCGTAGTATCAATGCAGCTACTTTGCAAACTTTTGTCCTTGGTTTGGTTATTATGTAATCCGCCCTCTAAAATAGACAACATAAACTGCCAATCTTCTTCTGTTCCCGAAAGTATTTCATGATTTTTCTTTCTTTTTTTTGGTTCTTCCGCACTAAACGATGAAGCAGTATTGCTGCTTATATCATGCATCACTGCTGAATAACCCATTAGATCTAATAGTACATTACAGAATATTTCCCATTCTTGTTCGATAGAATAATCCCAGGAACCAGGACGATTACGCGTTCCATACCACTTTGTTACTAATTGTATATATTGATCTTTTTTGAGGACTTGTTTTAGAACTTTAAAACAACGTGTAACGAATTTTGTTTCATTAATCAGAGGTAACGATATGCGCAACATTTTTCCACAACTATATATCAATGTAAGTCGATTTACAGCTGGATCACGGAGACCCAAACAAACGTTACCGGATCTGATATACAAAATTAAAGAAAAGTTGGAACAAACAATTATATACACTTATTATTCTCTTAAATATAAAAACTATTTATATAGGTATTAGAACAATGCACAAGCATACTTTAACGCTCACTTTTTAGTACTTTTGAACACACACAAGTATTTTTTATTATAAAATATTACATTTTCAAGTACGAGTATACTTGAGCAGTGCACATATACATGTACTCGTATATGTACTTTGAGATAAATAGTTCCTGTAAAACTTGTAGAAAATATTTTGCTATATTGATATCATCGCTTTTATAGATAAGTTTTAACTGAACAGTTATTTTCAGGAATATATACTTCACACTGGAGATGCCAAGCATAACTGCTATTTCATTTCTGCTGCATTTATTTTTTAAACTACAGTGGTATTGAATTCGCTACTTCGTTTCTTTTATATTTTGTTATTTTTTCAAATAGCTCACTTTCATAATTCTAGTTGTTAATAATAAAAAAAATCAAAAAGTAGCATTAAAATCAATAAAAAGTACCAAATTATCCTTTTTCCGATTTTTTATTTTGTTCAGTATCGTTTGATTTTAATTTCACAGTTACAGGCTTTTTTTTATAAATAACATGTAAGGTACCACTAAAATTTTATTTAAATATAGAGTACCAATCGTTTTTCCTCCCTTGAAAAAATATATTTTTTAATTCATTTTTATTGGATACAAATTAATAGTAAAATTTTTAAATGCTATTTATTTACTTAAAGGTATCACTTTTTCCCAAAGTGATTTCAAATGACGAAAAAGTTGTTCTGCGCACAAAATCAGTAGACATCTTGTGCTTTAACACCGGCCAGCTAACTGCCTTACGATATCAAATTACTTGGAGCATTTTAAGCATTTTGCTTTGAATTCGTTACGAAAATGATTAAATACAACTAATTTGAATTGTTTTTATTAGTTTTTGAAAAAAAAATGAATTATTTTACACATTGGAACCGTAAATTTATTAATTTAAAAATATCCTTTATTTTGTGTGAATAATTTTTTTCTTTTGTTTATACATTTAGAGATTTTCAGTTCTTGTTCCTCTTTTTCTGATCAAATTTTATTGTAAAGAAAGCAAAAGAGCTTTAAGCTCCTGATTGCGAACAGTAAAAATCACTCCTAAAAAGCTAAACATTTCACGATTTCCAAAACACTACGTGATTTTAAAATCGTTCGTGGTTTCACATCACAGTGATTTCAGAACATGGCTGTACCATTTTTTTAAAACGAGAAGAATACAATTTGGTTGTTATGTTTCTAATTCGTTTTCATATTTTGTTTATTATTTTTTTAAGAATTTATTTTTTAATAAAATAATATAAACTGGAATAAAAAAATAAGCAAATTCCATTGTGAAGTGTTATTTCTGTGCTTCTTTTTTTAAATATATAAATATCCACGTAGTTCCTTTGAAAAATGGCTTATAGCCGCCGAAAATATTTTTCATTGCGTTATTGTAGTGGTGGCGAGACAAATATTATTAAAAATGTAAAACTATATAAAGAATATAATATATTTCTTATTCAGCCGGCTAATAATACAGCAAATTATTATACGTCGACAAATATTTCCACAGAGTAGAAATTTAAAACCTATGACTGTACATGAGAAAATAGTGCACGTTCTAATTGTAATTTTATCAGAAGTTTTCCTCGTGTTTTTTTTACAAAAGCAATGTTTTTGAGGGCACACACATGTTTTTGTTTCACATTGAAAAATTGATAAATGTAGTGAAAAAACATGTCGTCTATTAGTACCTTTAGAAGAAAGTTTCTATCAGTTCTTAAGAGCATTGTAAAAATATGATAGAAACTTTGTGTATGTGCGATTTTATATCTCTCTCTTTCACATGGATCAAATGAATGTCAACATGAGTATGTGTTAGTTTCTATCACACATTTCTGGTAGGGTGCCTATTTTTTTTTTATTAAAATTAACGAGTTCTAAGAAAAAAATACTTTCTGAGAACCTTATTTTTACAAGCAATAAAATTTCTGCACACTCAATTTTTAAATTAACAAAAACAGAAATTCTAAGAGAGATATCCAATAGAAATGCAAAGAAATATAATTTAATTTATTTTTGGAAACATTTGCAAATGTTTTTTAAAGCAAACATATTTAATTTCAAATAAAGAACTTCATATTAACGAAAAAAAGCAAAAACTTCTCTTTCATTAAGATCTCTGGTACTATTCGTAATGCTATTACACTCAATGCATTTAAAAGACACACATAAATACACCGGTTGACGCACATGTACAGCTTAAAAGTCTCCATAAAAATCAAAACAGAAATTAATGAAAATCTAAAATTTTTGATTTGTCGATCAGACTGAATGTATAATTACTGAAAGATTGGCATGTTAAACTTTTCTGTACGTTGTCTAGGGACTTCAGAAAGTTGATTTCACCGACGAATACACGGACAGACGAACAGCGCTTATTCAACTTCGCTATAAGGGTCCAGAATATACATACGTATACTTTATAAGATGCCCCATGTATGATGTAGAAATTACAAACGAAATCACAAACTTATATTTACAGTGAAGGGTATAAAATCATACCAACGTTAGTGTTTTAGCCTCTTCAAATGTTCAAGTATCAAAAAAGGACCAAACACCCATTCAATTATTTGTTTAGTCCCCATTTACATTATGGACATTTCTTGCCAGATATTTTTTCAATTCTCTTTTGTTTTTTCCTAAACCGTTTACATTTCAGACATTAATGTCCAGGGAGAAATTTTTTTAATTCTTCGTTCCATTTATTTTCGTGACATGCTTAATTGATTTGTATGAAAATTAATTGAAAAGAACTTTTGAAGCAAACTAAATTAAATTAATAATAAATAAATACAAATATGACTATTTTATTAAGCTTGAGGTCTTATTTTTAAAAAAATTATTTTTATATGGATATTTCGCTCCAATTTTGTAGCTTCTTCAGGATATAATTATAAAATAAAAATATCGATATAAAAATAAATTTTTTAAAAATAAGACCTTAAGCTTAATAAAATAATTATATTATTTAAAAGAAAAAGGTCAAATAAAACTAACTAATAAATAAATAAATACATTTTAAAAATTGATTTCTATAAAAATATGGGCAAATTAATACAGTGTACAAAAATGAAGTGAAGCAACAAGACGATTATTACGAAAAGTTCAAAAGAGAGACAAAAAAATGTACTACACATCTTGCGTATTTGCCCCCTCGCCTACAAACTTCGTCTGTCCGGACAGAAATGTCCACAATGTAAATGGACATTTCGTAGTTTAAATTTGGGCTCTATTTGTTTTAGTTCCGCAGATATAAAAAATCCCATTTTAACCTTTTTACCTAATATTCGAATTTTAAAAAATCCCTTGTTATTGTCTTATACATTGTAAGAGAAACCTCCACAGTAAAATTTCAAGTCTATAGTTTTAGCTAGGCGATGATGATAAGTCAGCCATGTTACTGTTTTATATATATATATATTATAATATACATACATATATTTAACTTAATATTATGCATTCTTTTCATTTTTAACTACGTAAGCGCATTAGTTCTGCCAAATTTTAAAACTGTATCTACAGCAGTTTTCTAGAGACATTTAACAAATATTTACTTTACACTCACCTATTTGAATACTGCGGTTGCAAAGGATGTACAGGCGATAGCAAATGCAACTCATCCTCAAATGTTGTATTTCCAGGCTTTTGTGCTGTCGGTAAAAGACTGCTGCGACGAGGAAATGATGTATTGGGAGACTTGGTTTGTGTAGATGGAGTAGTATTTGTATTAGCTTCAGCGGATGGTGTATTGTTGGTAAGATTACTTGGTATATGAACTTTAGATACTAAAACGTTGCCAGTGTACAGTATCAAACTTCCCGATGGATCAAGGACTGCTATCATATTCATACGCTTTTTAAAATATATAAGTACAAAAAATAAGTTTTAATATTAATACTATATACTTATGTATTTTAAAATGTATTACCTCTAGAGAGACAGCATCTTTAGCAACAATTGATATAGGTGTAGCAAATATTTGCAAATCATTTTTTTCAAAATTATTTAGTCGTACCATTTGAAGTTTACATGCACGAGGTAACAGATAACACAAAAAGACTTGGCCAACAAAATCGGTATGTATAAAAGCCTTTGTGGATATTTCACAAAAATCACGGTTACTATTAAATGAAATTTTTTAGAAAACTTTTATTAAAACGTTATTTAAAAACGTTATTGATTTACTTTCCACACATATTTTCAGTCCATATATGTTCTAGACACAATTCGGGAATTATTGGTTTGGATGGTTGTGATTGACCAGATTTACGTATGTCTTGAACTGATATAGAATGTTGACCTATTGTTGACTGCAAATTACTTAGAGGTGAAGCTATAGGAGAACGACTAAATAATTTTTGGTTTAATAAAATTGATTTTTTACTAATTCGTTAAGTATTACTTAAGACTCCCCAAAGCCCCACTTAGGGAATGACCACAATTCAGGAATTTGCTTATATGCGTGGAATAATTCGAGGCTCCCAAACTAGTACGCCCTAAATGAGTGCTATTCTTAGGAGGCACTACGGTATATTAAGTAAATGTTGCCAGTATTAAATAAATATCACTACAATCAGTGTTTATAATAATACTTACCACCAGAAAATTTAATGCTACTTTGCGCGAAACTGTTCTGTCCGACAATATTTTGTCCTATGGTACTGCCTACTTTATGCATACTAAACTGATGAGCAGTACTACCTAACACAGTTTCATTTTGTGCGCCAATGAACTGTATTTCTTCGGGAGAAGCTTTACGTAATTTTGATATAAAATGTTTCCCAATTTTTGTGTCATATAATAACAATACATCAGTATTTTCTTTAGAATATATTATAGTATAATCGGTATCAATTAAATACGAAATGACGTTTGTTGCAGAT